>OZ007588.1:211511116-212803284 GCA_963931845.1 Maratus michaelseni
TGATTTTTATTATTATTATTTTTTTTAAACCTTTCTTTGGGAGAATTACATTCTAATAGAAACCTGCATGTCAAATTGAAAATTTCTACCCCCAAAATTTTCTGAGTAATCATGATTATAGAGCATTTTCTAATCATTTAACCCTTTTAAATCTTAAATATTTTAACAAACATTCTTAGCTAGCATTTATGTCTTAAAAGTAACTACCAAATAGAATTTCATGGTTTTAGCCTTAACAGAATAAAAGGAATCCAAATTTTAGAAAAAAATTCACTTTTGCATCCCTTGAGGGCAGTTTGTAAAGAGACAAAATATAGCATATTTTTAAGCAGAGACTGTCATTATTTATCTTGAGAGAAGATTTGTAAATAAGGTTTCAATAGTTCCAAAGTAATTATTTTTTAGAACGTTTTCTGCTTATTTCATCCTTTAAACTTTCGAAATTTAAGAACTGTTCTGTGCGTGAATTTATGTTTTTAAAGTAACTAATAACTAATGTAATTTAGAACATTATTAGAAAATTTTTGGTTCATTTTACATGTTTAAATTTTGATCCTTTAGACTACTGCTCCTAATGAATATTTACATTAAAGGTAACCACAATGTGAAATTTCAATTTCCAGCCTAACAATTCAGAATAACTTATAATTAAACATGTTTTTAGAATGTTTTCCTTTCATCTATCCCTTTTAAATTTTTAATTTTTTAGAAACCATTCTTAATGAGCATTTACATCTTAAAAGTAATCACCTATTGCCAAATTTGAAGTTCCTAACCTCAACAGTATCACAGAAATAGCAATTTTAGAATGTCTTTTGTTCCTGTACCCTTTCTAATTTTGAAAATTTTTAACTTTTCACTGTGAACATTTACGTCTTCAAAGTAACAATCCTGTCAAATTCCAAGTTTTTATCCCTAACAAATTTCAAGTAAATCTCATTTCATCATTTTAAATTAAAAATTTTTAGAAACCATTCTTAGTGAGCATTTACATCTTAAAAGTAATTATCAAGCCAAATTTCATGTTTCCAAGCCCCAACAGTGTCACAGAAATCTTAATTTTAGAACATTTCTTGTTCCTGCACCTGCACCCTTTATAATTTTGTAAAAACTATTCTGTGGAAGCATCAGTGTTCAATTCAGACATTTTTCTCCGGAAGGGAATTTTGCAGCTACAGGGGGAGAGAGACATTGAGGAGTTCCAGTAGGGGGGGGGGTAACCCACCCCTCTAATTCATTACTGGCAAGCATTTATAACTTCAGAATAATAGGCATGTCAAATTTCAAGTTTATAATAGTCCTAAGAATTCTAAATAAATCAGAACTTAGAACATTTTCTGTTGATTTCACCTTTTTAAATTTCGAATTTTCTAGAAATTGTTCTTGGTGAGTATTTACATAAATACACAATTACATAAATTAAAAATACACTTTGCCAAATTTCAAGTTTCTAGCCCCAAAAGTATTACAAAAATCACAATTGTAGAATGTACTTTGCTACTGCAACCCCTTGGGTTAGTTGTATTGACATAAAATATAGCCTATGTTAGAGCAGAGACTTTGGCCATTATATCTGAAATCGATTTTGGTAGTTCCTGAGATTATTGTTTGTGTTGGTTAAATATTTGTTTTGAGAAATAGCATTAAGAATCATTTAAAGACTAGTAAATCTACAGATCAGGAGCCTCAACGTCAGCTCTGAAAGTCAATGGTTTTTTTATCTCACTTTTCATAATATTTAACATCTTACAATCTGCAAATTAAATTTTTAAATTTACTACATATATATTTATACGCTTTTAAAATAATTTGTTGTTTTCAGAAATTAGAAACATTTAATTAAACACGGTTTATGCAATGATATTCTGACATTCTTATGAACTTCTTATTCTATGTTTTAGATTTAAAAAATACATTTCTTCAGGGGGGCTCTGCCCCACTGAACCCTCCGTAATCTAAACAAATTTATATTCATGATTTACTATTGATTGTGTGAATGATTCTAGTATATCTTGGATTTCGTTTTACACAGTGGTTTTATTAGTATAAGCAAACATTTCGAAAATAATTTCATGTTATCCTAATGCCTAAATAGCTATATTTACTTACCTGCGAACCAAGTAACACTCACATCTGATAGATAGGTTGAATAATATCTCGTGTACAAAAGCAACTTATGGAAATGTAAACTGAATCTTTTCACTTATATCTATTTCAGAAATCTAGTGTTATTACAATTGTTTTTTTGGAAAACAGTTTTGATGGTCATTCTATAATATTTCTTTTACTTAAGTCCATCCTGATCTAACTCGATGGCAACAGCATACTAAAATCCCCCCAAAATAGGCTTATTTGGAAACTTTTAAACCTATTGGGTAATTATTCATAATCGTGCCCACTGCCAATTCACTAAATAGCAACCGTGATTTGGCGCTATAAAGTATTTTTTGTGATAACTTTGTATGATCTCAGTTTCCAGTAATTGATAATAGTAATATTGTGCTGTTTCAGGCTGTATGGATGCGCTTTACTAAGCTTATTTCTTTAGATTAACCATCTCGTTGTACGAGATATTATATCCTATTTTAAAAGTAATACTAATTTTGAACCACGAAAAATCCATATCTCTTCCAGAAAATGTAGAATATCTCATGTAAAAATGTTTCGGTTATCATTCTATAGCAGTTAAAAGATAACTTGTTTCAAAATAAATTCTCATTTATTTCAATAAAATATTAAAATCACTCAAAAATATTTTATTTTGTGAATAAAATATTGTAGCAAAATAGTCTGAGTTATTTGAATTTTATTATTTTGATATTCTTTAAAATGTAGTTGCTAGGTTACGGTTAAATTAAAGAGGAAAATAAAAATAAATGCATTTTAAAATTTGCAAAAAATGATAAAATAAAATGTATTATATTATTAGAACAGACGTATAAAATTGCACCAAACATTGTACACCTAATTTAAAAAATCTGACGAATGTATTAACAAAATTTCAAATTAATTTGAATAATTTAAGACCTGACTTGATAAATTTTAGCCTTCATAACTTACCCATTAAATACATTAATCAAATGCGCCATTTTATTTTCAACGAATGAAAATTTTCAAAATCGTCTGAATTCCCATAGGAAAGCATTATGACCTAAAAAGAAATGTTCTATATTTTCCGAATGAATGAACCAAACATAACTAAAAACTATACAGCTAATTCCGGGTACCTCACCAACATACCTACCAAAAATCAAACCAATCGGATCATTTTTGCGGCAGTTATCGCAGAACAGACAGACAGACAGACAGAAACCAAAAATTTTTCGGGTCACCACAGTGAGCCTCAACTGACGTTTCGGCAATAACACATTTAATAACATAGTAGCAATATAATTCACCAGACAAGAAATTGGAATAACTTGGTTATTAGAAATCTAAATAAATAAATAATGATAATATCCCCAAAAGAATGATAAATTCAGTAAAAATATCTTTTAAGTAGAAAGCCCAAAGTATTTTTGCCTAATCCATCTATATCCAGACTATAGTGGGGAAAAGCTTTAAATGACAGTGGGCAGAAGTTGGACAGAACAAGTTTACTCCCTTGGCATTAATTTGATTGTCATTTCTGGCAATATAGGATTCATTTCAAAAACATAAAATGATTTTAGTATTGCGCTTACAAAAGTCTTATTTCAGGGCTTTATTTTTTTTTCTTTTTAAAAGGAAAATCACTAGAAAGGCTGAAATATGTACATTATGATGCAAAGTTATTGCAACAACATATGTGAAACATGTAGAGTAAAATGTTTTCAATGAAAATTGCAATACATATATTTATATATACATAATAAATCTTTTACAATCAAATCAATATCGAAATCCAAATAATCCAAATAAGATTAAATTACTGCATATGTTCACTATAAAAACATGCAAAATAAATTTACTAGTTTAAAAAAATATTTTTATTCTCAATATTTTTTCTTTATTTGTTCTATATTACGAATTCAGACACATATTCATGTTAAAACTTCTGTACTATATTAGAATAATTCTGCATTTTTTTCCAATATTTCCTATAGATATAAGTAGCAGTGTGTTGCATGGGTGCTGGCCAGGCCGCAAAAAACATAGGAAGAGGCCAGATTTTAGAGCGAAGAGGCATGATTTTTTTTTTTCTGTAGTGTGCAGCTTTGGCAAAATTTTTTTAATGGAGACTATAAACATGAAATAAGTTAAACTAAATTTTTTTTAAATCAAAATACCTGTGCTAGATAATTTTTAAAACATATCAATATAAAAAGCAACTACGATATTTAACAATTAAAAAATATTAAATATTTAAAAATAAATTTCTACCAGCATTTAAAAAGGAAAAAAAAAAAAAAGAAAGAAAAGAGAATTGAACAATAATTTCTTTTTTCGTTAGGGAGGGCTGCCCCACCACTCCTCCTGGAATCCCACTTAAAACATATTTGAAAAAAAAAAAAATTAATGTAAAAAGGAAAACTAACAGATCTAAAAATTGACTACTACAGGGAGTTCAATGTAACAGAGCTCCCCTGAAAAACAAATCTTACTTCCTCTTTTTACCCGACTGCCAAGAAGGGTTATGTGTTTGATATGTATCTGGCTATGTAATGTGGATTTCTTTATACCCTCGACACATCCCAACGACTGGATGGATTTTAATGAATGAGGTCTCTATCGATTCGTCTTAACCGTCTGATGGTTATTGGCTAGGTTTTGTTTTCATAAATTCAAAATGGCAGCCATAAAATACAAAATGGTGGTAGAGACAAAAAACATTTTTTATGCACCACATTGAGTGGCATATCATTGGATAGGCCTTTCAAAATGAAGACTTATAGGCTAGATTTTGTTTTCCTAAATTCAAAATGGCCGCCATAAAATACAAAATGGCGGTAGAGACGATTTTTTTTTTTTTTTTTTTTTTTTTTTATGCACTATATTAAGTGGCTTATTATTGGATAGGTCTTTCAAAATGAAGACTTATAGGCTAGGTTTTGTTTTCATAAATTCAAAATGGCGGCCGTAAAATGCAAAATGGCGGTAGAGACAATTTTTTTTTTATGCACCATATTGAGTGACATATCATTGGATAGATCTTTCAAAATGAAGACTATGTTTTCTAGACTATTTTACAGTGAGAAGCTGCGTTTTTAGTTTGCTTTTTATGTAGTCGTTTTTTTTTTTTTATTTAATTTATTCTTGTTATAAGTGTTTAATTATTTTCAGTCACTTGGGAAAAATTAATTTTGACTGTTTTTTTTTTTTCAAAATGATCAGAGAAAAGAAAATTTAGTCAATTAAATTTCAAAATCCAGGGAGGAGCAATGCTTCTTGTCCTCCCCCTAACCGGCACTTATGGTATATCACATCGATTTGTTTTTCAAGTGTACTGTGAGCCAATAAGAAAATATTTTAAGTATTAGGTGTATTTCAAATTTTTAAACATAAAAGCATATAAATAATAATACAAATAATTTACGAAGGAAAAATAGTTATTTATGTCATGATTAGGTATAGTTTAATAGACAATTTATTTGTAAATTTAATTTCATTCTAATGTGATTGCCATACAGGGATTTGGATTACTTTTAGAGACTTTTCACGGTTCATTGAAAAATTGCTGAACCAATCTATTAATTTTTTAATCAACTTTTAAAATATTACAAAACAAGAAAGGGATGTGGGATAAACTCTCACTCATCCATAAAAAGTAAGAAATTATCTATTCATATAATCTGATTTAAAAGAAAGATATTGTAGCTGAAAACCTACCCCCCCCCCCCCCCCATACACACACACTGCCAAAAACCAGCCTTTTATATTTACATTTTCTTTGTACTGACACTCCTGCCTATGCATATGCCTATGATCCTGTATAAAAATGACCCTGTGTTTGCATCCAAGATTCCTGCTGTTGATCGTTTTTTTTTTTTTTTTTTACAACCACAGTACTAAATAATCACCCCATATTAGCTTCCATTCCTTTCATTTTTGCATTTTTTTCTTTTATTATTTTTAATATTTTATTGTCATGTTTGGTATGTATCTCAGGTAAAATTTTCCAAAAAGTTAAAATCCACAAAAATTGTTACTCGATTTTGAATAGTTTAAAAAAATGAAAAAAATATATTGTACATTAAAAATAATCTTAAAGTAATTATCTTCAACTTAGCGAAAGTGAGGGGAAATGTTATCATCAACAGATTTGCAGGTTTTGTGTAATACTTTTCTCCTATTGCCAAAATTTCACCAAGGACACTTAGGCGAATAATATATCTTTAAGTAATATGATTAAATAAGTTTCATTTAATCAGTCAATAATTTTTGCATTTAAAAAAAAAGATATTTTACAAGTAGGCCAGTGCACTTCTTGTCATGGATGTATAATGTTTCCAGTATATTTATTCTTCAATGTCAATTTTCACATTCCCAAAGTATAGATGAATGTTCTTCAAATATGACAGGTGAAAACGATTTTCTGTTAAATAAAAATTTCCCTTATTATATTTACTGGGAAAATGCTTCAATAATGTATCTAACAACAATATTATGAAAATATATTTTATAGCATTATTTTGGCGAAAATAAAAATTTTAAAAGTCAAAAGTAATAAAAGATATTGAAAACATGATATTTAAATAATAATAATTCTACACATGAATCAAGGATTTGTGAGCCAGTTGATCATGGTCTTTTAGGTAGCTTTCATTACAAAAAGCTACCTATTGCACCTGTTCGAAGGAAAGCAATTCCAAAAAATTTTGGTATATTTTCACCGATCATGACCTCCAGACTCCCAAACCACCTTCCATTCAAATGTTGATTTATAGATATATATATATATATATCATATATATATCTGAAACATGTCATGCTGTAATTCAAAATGGCAGCCATAAAATACAAAATGGTGGTAGAGACAAAAAACATTTTTTATGCACCACATTGAGTGGCATATCATTGGACAGGCCTTTCAAAATGAAGACTTATAGGCTAGATTTTGTTTTCCTAAATTCAAAATGGCCGCCATAAAATACAAAATGGCGGTAGAGACGATTTTTTTTTTTTTTTTTTATGCACTATATTAAGTGGCTTATTATTGGATAGGTCTTTCAAAATGAAGACTTATAGGCTAGGTTTTGTTTTCATAAATTCAAAATGGCGGCCGTAAAATACAAAATGGCGGTAGAGACAATTTTTTTTTTTATGCACCATATTGAGTGACATATCATTGGATAGATCTTTCAAAATGAAGACTATGTTTTCTAGACTATTTTACAGTGAGAAGCTGCGTTTTTAGTTTGCTTTTTATGTAGTCGTTTTTTTTTTTTTTAATTTAATTTATTCTTGTTATAAGTGTTTAATTATTTTCAGTCACTTGGGAAAAATTAATTTTGACTGTTTTTTTTTTTCAAAATGATCAGAGAAAAGAAAATTTAGTCAATTAAATTTCAAAATCCAGGGAGGAGCAATGCTTCTTGTCCTCCCCCTAACCGGCACTTATGGTATATCACATCGATTTGTTTTTCAAGTGTACTGTGAGACAATAAGAAAATATTTTAAGTATTAGGTGTATTTCAAATTTTTAAACATAAAAGCATATAAATAATAATACAAATAATTTACGAAGGAAAAATAGTTATTTATGTCATGATTAGGTATAGTTTAATAGACAATTTATTTGTAAATTTAATTTCATTCTAATGTGATTGCCATACAGGGATTTGGATTACTTTTAGAGACTTTTCACAGTTCATTGAAAAATTGCTGAACCAATCTATTAATTTTTTAATCAACTTTTAAAATATTACAAAACAAGAAAGGGATGTGGGATAAACTCTCACTCATCCATAAAAAGTAAGAAATTATCTATTCATATAATCTGATTTAAAAGAAAGATATTGTAGCTGAAAACCTACCCCCCCCCCCCCCATACACACACACTGCCAAAAACCAGCCTTTTATATTTACATTTTCTTTGTACTGACACTCCTGCCTATGCATATGCCTATGATCCTGTATAAAAATGACCCTGTGTTTGCATCCAAGATTCCTGCTGTTGATCTTTTTTTTTTTTTTTTTTTTTTTTTTTTTTTTTTACAACCACAGTACTAAATAATCACCCCATATTAGCTTCCATTCCTTTCATTTTTGCATTTTTTTCTTTTATTATTTTTAATATTTTATTGTCATGTTTGGTATGTATCTCAGGTAAAATTTTCCAAAAAGTTAAAATCCACAAAAATTGTTACTCGATTTTGAATAGTTTAAAAAAATGAAAAAAATATATTGTACATTAAAAATAATCTTAAAGTAATTATCTTCAACTTAGCGAAAGTGAGGGGAAATGTTATCATCAACAGATTTGCAGGTTTTGTGTAATACTTTTCTCCTATTGCCAAAATTTCACCAAGGACACTTAGGCGAATAATATATCTTTAAGTAATATGATTAAATAAGTTTCATTTAATCAGTCAATAATTTTTGCATTTAAAAAAAAAGATATTTTACAAGTAGGCCAGTGCACTTCTTGTCATGGATGTATAATGTTTCCAGTATATTTATTCTTCAATGTCAATTTTCACATTCCCAAAGTATAGATGAATGTTCTTCAAATATGACAGGTGAAAACAATTTTCTGTTAAATAAAAATTTCCCTTATTATATTTACTGGGAAAATGCTTCAATAATGTATCTAACAACAATATTATGAAAATATATTTTATAGCATTATTTTGGCGAAAATAAAAATTTTAAAAGTCAAAAGTAATAAAAGATATTGAAAACATGATATTTAAATAATAATAATTCTACACATGAATCAAGGATTTGTGAGCCAGTTGATCATGGTCTTTTAGGTAGCTTTCATTACAAAAAGCTACCTATTGCACCTGTTCGAAGGAAAGCAATTCCAAAAAATTTTGGTATATTTTCACCGATCATGACCTCCAGACTCCCAAACCACCTTCCATTCAAATGTTGATTTATAGATATATATATATATATATCATATATATATCTGAAACATGTCATGCTGTAACTCTCTTATTTATTAACCAATTTGGATGTAACTGAGTATGCGTATAGGACATACCAAGGTCTCAACCGAGTTCATTGGCCAGCTTCATCTGCCATCAAAATGGCAGCCAGTTAAAAAAATTTTAACTTTTCAAAATGCAAAAAGATGCACAAAAAAACTATAAATTGAAAAGGGTGTTTCTATTAAGTGTTAGAACATGATACAAGGATTCTGGAACATTTTTTGTTTTTGCTACATTTTAAAAAATGACTGAGATATGGCAGTTTGAAATTCTAGTGTGGCTGAGATTTTGAAACAATGTGATATTTGTTATGCTGTAACTCTCATATTTATGAACCGATATGAATGTGACTGATCATGTGCACAGGACATACCAAGGTCTCGACCGAGTTCGTTAGCCAGCTTCATGCGCCATCTTGTTTCAAAATGGCAGCAAATTAAATTTTTTAAAAATTAAAACAAATATATAAAACATTATAAATTGAAAATTTTGCTTCTGTTAAGTGTTAGATCGTGATACAAGGATTCCTGAACATTTTTTGTTTTGGCTTTATCTTAAAAAATGGCAGAGATATGGCAGTTTGAAATTCTAGGGTGGCTGACATTTTGAAACACTCTGAATTCTGTTATACTGTAACTCTCATGCTGAAATTCGTGTTCAAAATCAGTATTAACGAAAACCGTGATTGAATTTCCTATATTTGGGTTCCAAGCAATTTAGCTTAATGTGTTTGAGTAAAATGAGTTAAATTTTTAAAAACATGGACTATGAAAGCTACTTTTCTCTCCTGGTACAGGCTGGAAGGACTTTTTATTATAGATGCCATTATTAAGAGTTATATTTCCCTAGTTTGGAATATTCATCCTCACTATAAAAAAGACAAGACTGAACTACTTCATTACATTCAAATTTGTCACTTAAGGAAATTTCTAGAATTCATGCCAAATTATTTTCTAAAAAGTATTTACTTAGAAGTATCAGATGTCAATCCTGGTACCTCTTGAATGTTAAGCGAGTGCTCTAGCATCTGAGCTACACTCCTGAGATACAATCTTTTCTCTATTCTGAAAAGGCATATTTCTTCTTAAACGTGGAAGCATTAGTGAGTCAGTCAATGAATCATGACATTTATATTATAAATATGCCATTCTGTAATAGCATACCAGAAAAATATAGTTGAACAAGAAATTCGTTTAAACTTAACAGAAAATTGTTATAAAAGCTATCCACATAATGGTTAATAAAAAATAAAAAATAAATAGTAGGAATAAAATAATCTTAAATACACATACTTGCTCAGCTTCCCATATCTGTCTTTTTCTTTCTTCAACTTGCTGCCGCCTTTCTGTTTCTTTAATGCGAGCTTCTTCAATTCTACGCTTCCTTTCCTCTTCTTGCTGTTCCCTGAGTTTCTTTGCTTGGAGAAATTGCTGTTCTAAATCTTTTAACCTTTTCAACCTTTCTTCCTCTTGTTGTTCTCGGAAGATTCGAAGCCTTTCTTCCTTATCTTTTTGCAATTGCGCATCTTTCAAATCAGAAACATCTGGATGGTGATTGAATATTAAAAGTACAAAAATTAGAAACAAAGAATATCTATAGATATTTATATTGAGAGCTATTTCATAATGCTATTGAAATTTGCTTTCCAATACATATATAAATAAAATAAAATAAACAAGAAAGAAAAATCATGTATCAAGCACAGATTATTAAACACTTTCCAACACTTCCAGAATATAACAACGAAACTTCACAGTTTAAAAAGATAAAAGAAGATATCCAAGTAAACAATTTAGAAAACACATAACACATTTGAAAACAAGATTTCAGCAATTATCGTCAATAGCTGGAAAGATACTTGAATTCATTTGTGCGCCCCTTCACATGATCTATACAGTTTGGCTCAAAATTTAGACACAACAACAAAATGTTGTTTATTAAATAACAATACAAAATTAAACAAAAACATATTTACTTATTTGATTCTTTAAAATTAATGAAATAAATCATATCAAAATGAATAAATGGGTAAATTTTCATAATTTTGATAAAAAGGGATAAAAGTTAGGGATCTATTTAAGAAAAATGGAGGCCTTTTAACCTTCTCACCGCCGTGAACTGATATATCCCTGCACTATGCTGTAGTTTTTTACTGCAATGGAAGCATAGTTTAAATTAATATAATTCTACAAATATAATGCAGTTTTAAAACATCGAGTAATGATTACTACTCTCAAGGATTATACTCAGGTACGTCATTAAGTTTTTTATATCAAGTTTGACAATTCATCTTTTATTTAGCATTTAAAAAAAATTACAGATAAAACAACATTACAAATTTGCCCTTTTGCTCGGAGGTCAGGGGGTTAAAGCAGGGCTGCCCAACGCAGCACCCTTTGAATGTTTTCTTGCTGCCTTTTTGAACGTTTCCTGTAGCTATCATTTTCTTTTAAATAAAATTCCATTTTAAAGGATGATTTATTTAAAATTCTTGATATTTGAGTGAGAGTAAATTTTTCTCTCAATATGTATTTCATACATCAAGAACCAAAAATGCACTCTAAAAATTTAATCATGTGTTATTGTGTGTGTGTGTGTGAGTTTCTTCACTAATTTATAATTATTCTTTATAAAAGTTTTTATAGAAATTATGATGATGTAAATTGGTAATAGATGGCACTAACTTTTTTCATATGTTAAGAAGTGAAATTTAGAAAAATAAGCGGTTCTAACCCACCCTCTCTCCCCTCCTTAGTGCATGAAAATTTAGGTTTTTTTTTTTTTTTTCTGTTGTGACACTGGCCCAGCCATTGGCTTTTTTTATAAGAGATACCAACCCACAGATTGGTCACTATCATGTCTGTCTTTTATACCGCTAAATTCGCGGCTCCAAAATAAGTCAAGGAGTATTTTCACATCCTTAAAAAAAAAAAAAACTATCTCTAATTTTCATTTATTATTATTTTTTTTTATTATTATTATAGCGATATTAAATTTTCTGGCTCCTTCCCCTACAAATACTTTAGCTATTTTATTCATAAAGGTACTTTTTAAAAATAGATAGAAAGGAACCTGAATATAATGATAGTTTCAAATTCACAAAATAATGACTAGATTTTTCACAAATGTAAAAAAATCTTCACTATTTCACAAAAATAGGACCCTATGAGAAAAGTCTGTAACTATACAGTATCTCAAAAGTTTAGGCCCAGTGGAAAAATATATCATTTAACACCTTTGCATGACACTATTTATTAATAGTATTCCCTGGTTTCAGATAGCTTAAAATAATTGTGTTTCCATTGAATCAATTAGTTTTTAAAATGTTATTGATGGTAGGAAATACCATGCCATTTTAAGTTCCTTAGTAGAGTCATATTGTTTTCCATTTTTGTATGCTTCACATGTTAAGATACCCCAAATGTTTTCAACTGGATTTAAGTCCAAGCTTAAAGCTGGCAAATCTAAAACGTTAACATTTCAAGCAGAAAGCCACTGTTTCGTACAATGTGAGTTGTGGGATTGAAGTACTGTCATGCTGAAATCTCCATTCAGGACCCTATAAGATGCCACCTAATGGAAGGAGATGTTGCTCTATTCTCTCGATACTTTGTTCAATTTTGTTTCCCATGGAGAAATGCCAGACAGGTTTGGCTAAAAAAGGCAATCATCTCCCAAACCATCAGATACTTACTGCTTTGTCATCTACTGAAAAAAGTATGTGGTTGTTACTTGAGATCATGGCAGTAACAATTCCAGCCATCAGTATCATCCAGCTTCCACATCTTTTCATCGCTGAATAATAGAGTGAGCCACTTGTCACTGTACAAAATATATTTCAAGCCCAGTTCATTCAGGCCTGTTTATGGTGTGTTTTTAAGCACAGTTTGTAAGGTATATTTTAAAAAATTTTTGAAGTCTCTTATGCATCTATGCATTGTGTCCTTTGAGACATTGACACAGATTATTCTTAAGTTGTCTTATGAACCTATTTTTTGTTGACACCAATTTTCCAATCAGCCGGAACACTTGTTACACATGGCTGCTCACATCTTGGTTTTCGGTCAAAATCATTATTTCTAGCAAGTACTCTATATATCCCTTGCTTTAAACGATTTAATATTTCTAAAAATTTCAATATCGGGCTTATTTTTTGATTTCAACTTAAATATGTTTAAATTTCATCTTTTGTGAATTTCTGAACTTTTACCATCTTAAATAGCCAACAGAAATTGAATATTTGCTATTACACTATTCATGGATAATGACTGGTTAGTTGGTTGAAGCCAATCCAGCATTTGTTAATGTTTGTATAACATGGCTGAACTATTAAAACAGTGGTTAAAAAAAAAAAAAAAAAAGCATATTTTTAAATAAATCATATATTCTAATACGAGCAAATCTTGTGGGTGGTTATATATATATATATATATATATATATATATATATATATATATGCAAAAATTATCTTAAAAACGGCTCTAACGATTTTGACGAAATTTCGTATCCTTCTGTTTTGGGGCACCAGAAAACCATTGGGCTAGGTCACATGCTCGAGAAAATTCGATGAGTGGGTCATTTTGGGTCATTTTGGGTCATGGTCAAGCTAATTGTATCTAAAAAACGCTTCAAACGATTTTGACGAAATTTTGTATCCGACCATTTTCGGGCATGAGAAGTCAATTGGGCTGGGTCACATGTTCGAGAACTTTCGATTAGTGGGTCATTTTTGGGTCAACGCGGGTCAAATTAATTTTATTTAAAAAACGGCTCTAACGATTTTGATTAAATTTTGTGTCCTACGAGTTTCGAGCAGGATAAAAGCATTGGGCTAGGTCGCATGTCCGAGAAAATCCGATTAGTGGGTCATTTCTGGGTCATTGTGGGTCAAGATCTAAAAAGCGGCTCAATTTACACTAAATTTTGCATCCAATGGTTTTCGGGCACGAGAAGACTGTTGGGCTAGGTCGCATGTTCGAGAAAATTCAATTAGTGGGTCATTTTGGGTCATTTTGGGTCATGGTCAAGCTAATTGTATCTAAAAAACGGTTCAAACGATTTTGACGATATTTTGTATCCGACCATTTTCGGGCATGAGAAGTCAATTGGGCTGGGTCACATGTTCGAGAACTTTCGATTAGTGGGTCATTTTTGGGTCAACGCGGGTCAAATTAATTTTATTTAAAAACGGCTCTAACGATTTTGATTAAATTTTGTGTCCTACGAGTTTCGAGCAGGATAAAAGCATTGGGCTAGGTCGCATGTCCGAGAAAATTCGATTAGTGGGTCATTTCTGGGTCATTGTGGGTCAAGATCTAAAAAGCGGTTCAATTTACACTAAATTTTGCATCCAGTGGTTTCCGGGCACGAGAAGACTGTTGGGCTAGGTCACATGTTCGAGAAAATTCAATTAGTGGGTCATTTTGGGTCATGGTCAAGCTAATTGTATCTAAAAAACGGTCCAAACGATTTTGACAAAATTTTGTATCCGACTATTTTCGGGCACGAGAAGACTATTGGGCTGGGTCACATGTTCGAGAACTTTCGATTAGGGGGTCATTTTTGTGTCAAAGAGGGTCAAATTAATTTTATCTAAAAAACGGCTCTAACGATTTTGATTAAATTTTGTATTTTACGAGTTTCGGGCACGCGAAAATCATTAGACTAGGTCACATGTTCGAGAAAATTCGATTACTGGGTCATTTCTGGGTCAATATCTAAAAAGCGGCTCAATTTACACTAAATTTTGCATCCTATGGTTTTCCGGCACGAGAAGATTGTTGGGCTAAGTCACATGTTCGAGCAAATTCAATTAGTGGGTCATTTTGGATATGATATTTGATCATGATATTTGAACTCAAATTTAATTTTGACCGAGCATAGCTCGGTCTTCCCTGCTCGTAATGCTTATGAAACCATAATATCATCTCTACTATGTTTCATTTCAATTATATTTTGAATATTTATTGTGAAATTATATTTCATATATTTCTCTTTCTAATTTTGACATCATATTTTTGTGTGTGCCTCAACTTTTGAGACAGATTGTACACTACATTGTGTGATAAAATTTAGTTTAGTTACAGGGGCGTAGCGAGCGGGGGGGCAGGGGGGGCAGCTGCCCCCCCCAATGTTTGGTAAAAGGATTCAGTCGGCTTATCAGCAGATTTAATTAGTGTCTCTGTAGTATGTCAGTAGGCCGATTAATAAAAGCAATTCGGAAAAATTCTGGTTGGCAGGACTTTAAGTCTTCAGAATGCATTTCACTACACCCTTACAATCATATGGCAAAAGCTAGTCGGTCAGTCAACCTATCTAGGTTATGAGTAAAAAAAGTAATGATTTCAATAGATCTATCTGGTCAGCCGGTATGAAAGTCACGTGTTCTGTCACATTTTCGAATCACATAAATAGCTAGTCGGTCTACCCACTGAAAAAAAATTATGTATAAATTTTGTCTGCAGAGCCGGAAATGTTGGACATATACTATACCTTACCCACACATGGAAAATCTAAGTCGGCCGTCGATACATGGGCCAATAGGGGAAAAAAATGAATCTGATCTATTGATTGAAAATATCAGAAATTTGTCCTACAGTAACACTCGCAACTTACATAGATAAAAACTATCAATATACACTGGCCTCCAAAAGTTAAGGTACAACCGGTTTTTTGCGTCTAATTTGCAAATGAATGAATATATAAACAACAAATTTGGAGGAAATGTGCGCTAAACCGTTATTTATTAAATGCGACATAGAAATTTACTTAAGTTAAACGTATAAATGAAACTACAACAAAAAAGCCCTCATGGTGGAAAATTCCATTCTTGGAGAAATCAGTACATCGCAGTATTATGCAGTAAAATGTGACAGAAACATTAAAAAACTGGTTCTAATACGGAATATGCCCACCCCGGACTTGAATGCATTGGCGGCATCGACTTTCCATGCTCTCAATTAAATTGTCGGACACCGAAATAGGTAACGCTGACCAGACTTGGAGTAAGCCTTGTTCCAGCTCATTTAATGACCTTGGAGGAGGACTTAAAGCCGCAACCTGTCTTCCAAGATAGTCCCAAAGATGTTCTATCGGATTCAAGTCTGGAGAGTGAGCTGGCCATTCCATTCTCTCCAAACCGTGATCCTCAAGATAATCCTCAACAACCACAGCTCGGTGTGGTCTCGCATTATCATGCATTAGAATGAAACCATTGCCAATAGTACCGGCATATGGGCGCACATATGAATCAAGGATCTCATCCCGATATTTCGCACCAGTCACAGTTCCTCCATGGAACACATGCAGGTCAGTGTGGCCTCCGAGTGAGATCCCAGCCCAAACCATGATTCCACCGTTTCTGTACCTGTGTGTTTCGACAGTGTTTGATTGATGGTATCGAGTGCATTGTTCTCTCGAGATCAGAAGACATCCTGAATCGCTCTCTAGTGTGAATCTGGACTTGTCTGTGAAGAGTACAGAAGCCCGCTTTTGTCTGGTTCAGGAAACATGTTCTCTTGCCCAACATAAGCGGGCCCTTCTCTGTCGTCTGTTGAGGGGGGAAACACACAACTGGTCACCTTGTATAGAGACATGCATTGTGAAGACGTCTTCGCACCGTAGTAGGGGAGATTCTTCTCCCTGATGCTGCAAAGTGGTCTGCAATGAGTTGCGGCACAGTAGTGCGTCTTCTCCTTCGGGCCGAAAGAGCTAGAAACCGGTCTTCTGCAGGTGTTGTAACACGTGGGCTGCCTGGAACATGTCTTCTGGACACAGAATCTTCGGATTCATACTGATCCCAGAGTCGTTGGACTACACTGCGAGACACATTGAGCCGTCTAGCAGTAGCGGCCTGTGACAACCCCATTTCCATCCATCCTACCGTCCGCCACCTTAATGAATCGGACAAACGACTTCTTCTAGACATTTCTAGACTAGTGGCTGTTGTGAACAAAACTGACAACAATAGTTCGAATGCAACAAAACTTACACGCGAAATTACGAAAGCTTCATAATTGCATATTTTTCTCTCATTCAGAAGTAGCTATTCTTTTCTATAAAATAAAAGTGGTAGCGGTAATTTTTGCATAAGTTTTTTTAAAGCTTATTGTCATTCATATAAACTATGAAGATTAATCTGACTGCCATTTTTTGTCTGGTGAGCTTCGAAAAACATCTTGTACTTTAACTTTTGGAGGCCAGTGTATAAACTAGGTCGACCGAATGCGAAAGTCGCTTAAGAAAATTCAAGAAATTTTATACTTGTTAAATAGTAGGTTCTAGCAGCGATATGATGTTTACGGCCTTTGGAACTGTTTTAGGAACGTTTGGAAAATAAAAACGAAGAATTTTTAAAACTATTTAAAAAAAAGAAGATGAATAAATTAAAAAAATATCCGTGCATTTAACATTTAATACCTAAAATCTTCTTACTTTTTTTTTTTTTTTTTTTGATAAATCTAAAACTAAATTTATATACTTGTGCCAACATAACATAATTACATAATTTTCACTGATTTTTCACTTGTTATTATAAAAATTAGAATTGGAGCCTTTATTAATTACTTAATATTTATTGTATACCCTGATTACCGTAATTTCCGGCGTATAATCCGCGGATCAAACAATTATGTTTCGACCCAGAAATTTTATTTTATGTAATGGAACATACTAGATCGCTGTAAATATTTTACTTCAATTATTAAATAAAATTTCTGGGTCTAAACATAATTGTTTGATCCGCGGATTATAGGCCGGAAATATGGTACATGTTAGCGATTACTTTTTTTAAAAACTAAATCATACGTAAGATGAATTATTTTTTAATAAAGAATTCAGAAAGTAGAGGATTTCAGGAAAAATTAAATTATTAAAAGTAGTTTTATGGTAAAAAAAAACTTGAAGCGATTGCGGAACATTAACACATTTGCACTTAAAACAATATAAATAGTTCAGCGTTTCAGGCCCGTAACTACCGCCGGGGAGATCTTGGTGACCCGGGGCCCCAAACTAATGGTTAAAAAATTATTGTATTTTAATATCTAATCTAACTTCCTATAAAATACCCAGCACCTAGCTAAAAGTTAATAATAAAAAAAATTCATCAAAGTGCTAGAGTAAATGTTTTTGCGTATCCGTTCAAATACTCCATACGCTTCGCATGCAAAAGCATCTCTAGAGCAGACAGCAGAATGTCGAATCAAATGTGTCATGTCGCGCCTGGTGCCTGCCGAGTGATGAGTCAAGTGCAAGCTAGGACGTGCAGTGAGCTAGTGCTATTCATGATGAGTCATTCGTTTACTAACTGCTTATCAATATCGGACTGTCAGAGCAGTTGAGAGTCGCATAGTAGTGATAGTACGATAGTTTATAACTTAACCCCTTCTTGACGAGAGTCTTTTACGGAATTTTTCCTCTTTTACCACCGGTTTTTCAAAACAGAAATTTTCCCCTAATTGAATCGCAGAAATGCTGTCATTATATAAGGCAAAGCTTACAATAAAAATTAACTGGTGGGAATAATCGAGAATTCTGAGCATCTTATGCGTCACGTAAACGTGTCGCTCGTCCCCAAGGGGTTAATCTTACTTTGCTTGTGTTGAGATAATAGTTTATATTATGAAACGCCAAGTGGAAATAAAAAAAGACAGATTCTAAATAGAAGAAACTGGGAGGCTGCAAAAAGTTCGAAGAAGTTATCAACATGGCTGCACAGTGGAAACCACTCGACAGGGACTGGTGATAAGAAAGGTATGAATGGTTTGCTTTATTCAGTGTGATGTGTAATTCATGTAAAAATAGTACAGTCAAACTTGAATAATTCGAACATGTATAATTCGAAATCGTGGATAATTCAAATGTTTCTGTCGGTCCCTTGACATTCCTATAAAACACAATCAGTGGTGGATGAAGCACTCAAGAGGCCCCAGGCGCAATTAAATTTTGAGGCCCTCCGAATATTTTCAGTACCCCTAGTGTGCATTTTTTAGTTTTACAATTAGAATTACTGAAAGTGTATATTGTTAATTCCATACGATATTATCTCTAATTGGAATATAAAGTTCAAATTATTTTCTATCGCATGCTAATAAAATATTGAAAGTACTTCCCATTCATTACATTATCATAATTTTTAGAACTAAGAGATCACATTTTTATTTAGCTTTTATGTTGAAAATCACTACGTTCTATTTACTAAACTATCACTTCATTCTATCATTCTAAACAAATGTGTTTTTCACAAATATAACTGTAGGATTTTTTCTTATCAATACATATTCTTTTTTTTTTTTCCAGTAAAGTTCTTGGTAAATCTTTTAAATAATTACTGAGTTATATCAAAGAAACATTTTAGTAATACAAAATCATATATTTTATTTTTAACTATCAATTATAATTAATCAGTTAAAATTAATTGTAAAAACTATTAATTAAGAAATAATGCGACAGATTGACTATTTTACATTAATCGGATTTGAAACATTTTTGAGTCGGCCAATCTTGCCTTTTGCCCCCCCAAAAATTTTCTTTCGCTACGGCCCTGTTTAGTTATAAAACACGTAAAACAGTAAAAAATTCATCTTCAGTAATTTCAGCCAAAAGACGGAAATGTACTCTAATAATTTTGTACAACCTTATTTATTATCGACAGATTTTTAAACAAAATACATTTCATATTAAACTAAAATTTAATTCAGGAAAAAAAGAAATGCATTGTACAACTAAAATGTACTTTCAGAAATTACCATCTATAGATGGCAATGTACCCAGTACTTTGCATAGCTCTGTATATGAATTTACTTATATTCTACAAACATATCTTAGTATATGGAAGATAGTTCAACTGGAAAATGCATAACTTAATTAAAGGACTATTTAATTGTTAAAATTCTGTAACAATTCATGCTCATACACAGAGTACGAATACAAATTACTTTGTATGATAATAATAATATGATAAAAAGAATTTATACACACCAGGTAGTAAGCAAAAATTTAGTTAAACTTAAAAATGCATCCACAACTGAAAATGTACTTCCAGCATTTATTGCTCATAGACAGTACTGTAACAGAAATCTTTTGTGTGTCCCTGTAAATGAACAATAACTGTTATGCATGTTATATTCTACAGTAAGCATCTGGCAGTGCACTTGAATCATGCATATAAACAATTTACATTCTCCATACTCCAATTTCAATGGCGAACATGCCATTGTAAATCTCAATAACGTATATCAATTACATGGCAATCCAAATATATTTGCAAGAGTTAGAGAATGGACAGACGACAGACAGACAAACAAACCGAAGTCATAAGCACTTTTCAGCTATGTTGGAAAGTGTTAAAAAGGTTGTTTTGCAATGTATTTTTATTCATTAGTTGTGCAACAATTTTTTTTAAATCTCTACATGATAATTAACATTCTGGATCTTGTAAATAACATCTTCAATATTTTAAATAATCTACACATAACAAATTAAGCTTTAACTGTATGCAACATTTTCAATATTATTCTTATTTTATTTTTATTCTTTAATGCAAAAATGTTTTTTTCTAGAAGGAGTTTCATATAGTGATAAAAACTTTTAATATAAAATAATAACATTTTTAAAATGTTATTCTATTTAATAAATTAACATGCATCAAGCAGTCTTTTATATTTGATTGCTTGATGAGTTTTTATTTTCTGGGTAATTTGAATGTTTATACCAAGACCAAGAAATAGCACTATTTTTAATATTCCAAATATTATTAAATATATTTATTAACAACACTGAAAAGGCAAAAAATTAAAATTTAATGCTTTAAATATTAGAATTACTTTCTAGTGTGCTTCAGGTGCTTAAAAAATATAAGTATCTGAAGGAAGAATGTGAATAATATTAGTTTGAAGATAATGTTGTTGGTGTGTGTAGTAGAGATGAAACGGCTGAAATTGAAAATTTTATTAATTCACAAATTGGAAAAAGAAAAAAAAAACTAGATATTTGAGAGAGAAACAAGAATGTAGTCTAAGTTTCTTAAAGTGTTTTACAATCCTTTAAAAATCAGCTTGAAAGGGAATTGAATTGTTATTGATGGGATATAAAGAGAGTGATTCTGATTCTGAAACTTTGCATGGTCAGTGTTAGTGACATATAGAAGCCGTGGGATATCTCTTGTCGATCCTTCCTTTCTGTCTGAAATAATTGTCCATAATTACTGAAGAAAAGAACTCATTTTTTCCTGCCATAGTTGTACAATAATATTTCTAAAAAATAAAAAATGTGACTTTTTCAGATTTCTGCCAGTGATGTATGTATTTGCTATTTTGAACAGATCTTCTGAGACATGAAAATCACGAAACGTTGCCATGAGGGAGGGGAGTATCTTGGAATAATACTTATTTCTATGTAAGAAGAGATTTTTAAATGTAAAAATTAATCTTAAAAAATTTTAAAATGTTATTAACAATTTTTACTGTGTATTTTTGGTATCAGGCTTGGACGACACAAATTTAATGGGCTCGAGCTCTGAGAAAAGAGCTCAAACTCATCTCTAGTGTATAGGGGTGGAGATGGGACACCAAAATAAGATTTTGCCCAGCTGAAAAATCTGCCTCGGCTTGCCACTGATTGGGAAACACTAATTGTAACTCCACTACAAACTGGCATTTTGGAAAAGAAGTTAATTTACAAACAAACCTTAAAACAAAAAATAATCTTAAACAACAAATATTAAATAAACAACCATTAAGGTTGTTCTCAAATGACCTGCTCAACAACACAAACTTTCCAACACATTTTCTGACTCATTTTTAAACACAAAGGCATAAAATTGGCAGGCCTAAGTATTGAAGTGATTTGAAATCGAAACGAAATTTCAATTTTTTAAATAAATAAATCACTTATTGAGTTATAAGCAATTTGTGTCACATGACAACATGTTTTTCCCTTTTTTCGTACTGTGGCATCGGGAATTCGGTTCAAAACATCAACTTTGACAATATTTTCTGTAAGGTCTTCTGCTTTTACCAAAAAATAGTAAATGTCTTTTGATTACATAATTTCTGAATAAGAACACCTGCCAATTTTATGCATTTCCGAACAAAAATGAATTCAGAAATGTGTCAGAAAGTAGCTCTTTTGGATTTGAGAACAGCCTTAAACAACCAATAATCTTAGCAAAAAATAGACATTCAAATTATCTGATAATGCTAATACTTAGCACAATGAATATACTTCACATATAAATAAAACATAAATGTACAAGCTTCTGTAAGTATCTACAGTGCAATTAGGGGTACTGCAGTAGAAAGCTTCTAACCTAAAATCTTATAGTTGACTTCAGAATACATTTAATTTAGAAATTCAACAAATATTTTTACAAAATGTTAAGGCAATCAAATCATTATTCTGAAATTTTTTTTTTTTAATTTGAATATTTACAGAAAATAATATGAAGTGCCTCTCATATTTCAGTATGGTATGTATTTTTTTCTTCCCTGCAAAGTAGGTTTTCCCTATATAAAGATTAAGTGGACAATTCTGGCATATTTAAGGAAATGCAGGAGAAATGTCACCCTCTTGTTCTAACCTTTCTCATTGGGTGGTCAAAAAAAGATTTCATAAGCTTTTACAATTTTACCACAAGCCAACATCACTGATGGTGATTTGCTTATGTAGTTTTAAGTTAGATTATGAAGTAAATGAAAATTATATTAAAAAAAAGCAATATTAATAAAATGAGAAACATAATTATATCTTATCTTATGGCATTAATAACAAGGTTAACCAAAATAAATTTTCTTACTTCAAAGGGTTCTGGATTATGTTTATCTGTTTACAAATGACACAAAATTTGTACTACAGATAAGTTAAATAATGTGCTTGCCATACCTTTTATATTTTTTACTGGTGAGCACAATGCTGAGTTTTCAATATCCAGATTATACTGATGAATGCAATGCTTTGGATTTGGCAGAGATACATTTCTTCTACTGCACATATTGTCCTACTCAAAACCACTGAACTGGAAATCATAGGACATAATAACGGGCAAGCAAGTAGCCCAAATAAAAATTGTTGGTAAACACGAACTGTTTGAAAATTACAGCTGATCATCTATATATCCATGAAGTGGTATCTTAACAATTATATGCAAACTGGACAATGTGGAGAAGGGTGCATTCCAGATTAAAGCAATGTGCTGAAGACACTGTTGTAATTTTGGGATTACAAAATGTCTCAGCATAACCAGTAAAAAAACAGAATCTAACTGCACTGATTTAAGGGGGGGGGGGGGGGGAGAGGTTTGGTGATAAACATCATCATAAAAATCTACAATATTGTTAGTTTTTTTTTAAAAAGATTATTTGGGGATCTAAATAGAAAATTTGTAGATTAAGTTGGCAATTTAAGCAAAAGTAAACTTCATATCACTATTCGAGTAAAGAATTTAAATGCAAAATGTTTTTGAATCTCCAAGTCTCCTTCACATAATTTATGAATATGCTTAATTATTTAAGGTTAAAAATGTACAAAACACTGCATAACTATTTGTACAATAAAAAGAAACACATCTTTTGATGGCTGTAGTCATAAAGTCTATGAAAATAGTGGACTTGTTTTCCTCCTCTATAGTAGAATGCCATGTGGTCATTTTCTTTCAAATTTCTTCATGAAAATGCATAAAAGCAGATGGAAATTCCGGAACACATTTTCTGGATTACAATTTTATTTCTTGGTTTTGATAGAATAAAACTACTGGCAAAGGACCCCCCCCCCCCATCCCCTGCAGTGAAGGCATGATGTACTTTGCACCCAATGCTCAAATACAGCATATGCTTTCTTCAGTATATCCATCGGACATGTGCTGTAACATGAATTGTGCCCCCTTCCTCCCCCCCGCCCATTTATGTAAATAGATACAATTCATGTTACAGCACTATCCACTTGCAATTACTGGATACTGAAATATTTTATATTATAAATATCAAAAGTAGAATCTGAAATAGTTGCTGTTAAAATTTTATTTTATTTAGAGCAATAAAATGATCTTCAGAGACCTCTGAAATGGAAACTTAATTTTGCAAACTCTGCATATTTTCCTTCAACATATTTATGATGTCTGTCTATCAGTCACTGTATACTAAAAATATTACATTTTATTGAGAAGAAAACTGAAAAATTCAACATACTACAGAAGAAAATAAAAGGCTGATTTTCCTGGTAATTATTATTTAAAGCTGTACCTGATTACAATTCAAATTGGGTGGAAAATGGAAAGAAATGTCTTTCATTAATTTTTCAAATAATGCCATATAATTTAAACATGAAAAAAATTGCTCATAGTTTTAAGATGTACACAAAGCAAAATTTTAAAGTTTATAACAATTCATCAATATATACATATTTATTTCATTTTCATTTTATTTTTAAATAAAGTTGTAAAAAAAAAGGATAGATTTTAATTACAAAATTTAAAAATGCATTTTTCTTTAATTCGAAAGAATAATTATCAAGAGAAGAAAACTAGCAATTATATTCTGCATACTTGGAGATTTTGTAGTACTCTGAGTATTCTTAGATGGAATATTTTCTACTCCTCCATGAGCAAACCAGTAAGTATCTACAAAAGGGGTTATAAAAAAATTAGCAACATATAGGTACAGCGATTGTGAAGTAAACAGGATATCCTTCAAAGGAATTGTTTTTTTTTTTTTTTTTTAATCAATAAACAAGGAATTAAATTATAATAATTTTCTATTTTTAAGCAACTTTTCATAGAATGAACATGTTCAAATTTTCATTTAAAAAGAAAGAGGGAGGACAAAGTTTTAAAATATGGTTTACAGACCTACATAAAACTATATAACAAAATTTTGACATTGCAAACAATCAACATATGTTATGAAGAATTTGTATAATGTATGTTACTCGAGCATATCTATTTAATTATTAGCAAAACTAATTTCCAAGCTTCTTTCTCCTATTTAGATTTAGAACACACAGAGGAAATACATCAGGAAGAGGACAATGTTTTTTGAAATGTAAATTACAGACTTACATGAAACTGCATAACAAAATTTTGACACTGCAAAGAATCAGCCAATATTTGTGAAGAATTTGAATAATATATGTTTCTCAATCATATCTGTTTAATTATTAGCAAAATTTATTA
The DNA here is from genome assembly GCA_963931845.1 of Maratus michaelseni. Classification (NCBI taxonomy): domain Eukaryota; kingdom Metazoa; phylum Arthropoda; class Arachnida; order Araneae; family Salticidae; genus Maratus; species Maratus michaelseni. The sequence goes on from OZ007588.1 coordinate 211,536,356, forward strand.
CTAATCTTCTTTCTCCTATTTAGAATACACAGAGGAAATAATCAGTCATCCATCTTTACTTACATATTGCGACTTCTCATCAATCTAATAATTTCAATCCCTTAATACCTAATTAAATTTCTGGAAGAATGCCAGAAGATTACATGGATAAATCTAAGACTGAGTAATTTTCTTTTTTAAGATTTTTCCTTCACTGATATAGCACCTTGTTCACATTAAAAAATAATCTGAATTTCCTAATATAAATCAATTGTATAACAACAGCTATAATAGATATAAAAGAAGTAATGCAATGATTATTTTATATAGAGTAATCAAAAATACATCCTAAAATTAATACCATTTTAAAATGAAACACTATCTTATCGCAACATACAACATTTGTTGCATGATTAAAACATTGTTGCTTATTATAAGAGAGAGAGAAAGAAAAGGAACGGAAAGACAGAGAAAGAAAATAAAATAGAAATTTTAATGGAAGGACAGAGAGAGAAAATGGAAAAACAAACCTTTAAAACTCTTGATAATACATAATCTCAAAAATCACCTGTTCTAAAATGTAAATTCTGAGATTTATAAAAGAAAAACCAATTAATTTGCAAAAAGCCAAAATTATCTACCTACAGCAAGATACTTTTTAAGTTTTTATATACTACTAGCTGCATAGCAACACACATTTGCACTGCATAAAACTTTTCGATTCTTTTGGAGATAAAGAAATCTAATTGTATTCTACATTTTAAAACATTTATAATATTAATTATATATACATATATTTTTTTCATTATATGTAAGGCGTCAGATTTACAATTCAGATTAACTGAAAATTATGAGGAATTACATTATGCAAATTGCGTTATTTTGATAAAATTATAGTAAAATGTCCTTATAATAGAGATGGATGTATTTAATGTATAAGGATAAATAACAATGTTATTGTTTTATAGTTTATTGTTTGGTAACAGATTAACGGAAAGTCCCTGTTAAATTTGGAATGCGTTATTTGCAAAGTTTTTTTTTTTTTTTAAGCTGAAAATATAGTATTTTATACATTTTTAAATTATAATAAAAATAAAATTTATGGAATCTGTTTTATATTTCAATTTAAAAAAAAATTACAAATTTTTTTTTTCAAATAAAAAAGTCCCATTTTAAATGTTAATGAAAGTGTCAAAGTGAAAAAAAACAAGCAAAATCATAAACAAATGAAAACCAGGAAAAGATGAAAATGCATGAAATTCAAAGTATCATGGTAAGCTTTTATCAGGAAAAAATTGATTTTTAACCCTTTAAACTGATTTTAATGGTGTGGATTCATCTCAGCAGAAAACAGCACTAACTAAACTAAACTTACTTCTAAACTTATATTATATATATATATATATATATATATATATCTTTTGTCCTATTTGTTGTTCTCTATTAACAATAAATAAATAACAAATCATCTAAATTTCAAATCCCTTCCTTTGAAATTCATATTACCCCTTCATCCTCAAGAATACAAAGTTTAAAATTTGTAAAACTCTTATTTGAAGAAATCTTTTGTCCTATTTGTTGCTCTCTAGTAAAAATTGATAATTTCTCACCTAAGTTTTCCTCTCTACTCCAAAAATGCCCCCCCCCCCCCTTCCAAAAACACACACATACAATATTTAAAATCTTTAAAACTATTTTTTTTTTTAAATCTGCTGTATTTGGTCATCTTTAGTAACAATTAATGAATAATCAATCATCTAAATTACCCTCCTTTCTCCCAAAAGTTCCATTTTCCCCCACTCAGCAAATACAGGGTGATTATAAAAAAACTATCCCGATATATGAGCCCCTAACTGTCATACCGTTCACAGAAACTGAATGAAATTTTGGTTTAAAGTATTTTGAGGTATGCATGCTCAAGAATCATGTGAAAAACAACAGTTAAATTCTAACAGTTACGGTTACAGTGACAAAATTTTGAAAATTTCAAATGGCAACACCTACTTTTCTTATTGGAATGTGATCTTCATAGTGAAAAACCATAAAAAGTGTTGGAAAGGTACCTGTAGCACGAAAGTCACCAGCGCTAGACAGACTAAGAAGAAAAGTGAAAACAACTAATGAAAGACAGAGAAACAACAGAAAATAAAACATTTTATTGTTCAGTGCTATCCACCATCTGCCGCATGTAAAGTGTCGTCGTGTATGAAATGGAAAATGTATGAAACACATTAAAATGTTTTGTTTTCTGTTGCTTCTCTGTCCTCATTGGTTGTTTTCACTATTCTTCTTATTCTGTCTAGCGCCGTCGATTTTCGTGCTACAGGTACCGTTCCAACGCTTTTTATGGTTTTTCACTATGAAGATCACATTCCAATAAAAAAAAGTAGGTGTTGACATTTGAAATTTTCAAATTTTTGTCACTGTAACCGTAACTGTTAGAATTTAACTGTTGTTTTTCACATGATTCTTGAGCGCATACCTCAAAATACTTTAAACCAAAATTTCATTCAGTTTCTGTGAACGGTATGACAGTTAGGGGCTCATATATCGGGATAGTTTTTTTATAATCACCCTGTACTTTAAAATCTTTAATTTATATTTGTTGAAACGCTGTTCTATTTCTTATTTTATGGTAAGTTAACTCATCTCATCTCTACATCATCTCATATAAATATCTTTCATCTAAAGTAATCATTCACTTTGAAATTTTTGCTCTGTCCTTTTCTCCCAAGGGAGGGGGGTGGATTTCTAAATATGTGAGAGGAAAGCAAAAATTTTCATCTTTCTTACAGTTTGGCTGTTCTTCCCTGAATCGTGTGTATATTTTATATTTTGAAATAAATATGTTCTCTAAAATAACTGTCTCTAAAATGAATTTTTTTAATCTCGATTATAAGCACCCTCCCACATTTAACCCTTTTTGGTTTTGAAAAAGGGGGGCTTACAATCGGGATTTTACGGTATATACCCAAATAGAAGAACTAACACATTCAAAGTTCAAGCTATTTTATTCAAACTATCTGGATTATCTAAAAAGCAGGAACATGATATATTAAGAAGCCACAAAAACACTAAACTATTTTAAAGATAATTATATTTATATAAATGTAGTGCAGGGAGTCTTTAAATATTTATTTCTAAAATTATTTATGAATATTGCATTCTATTTACAATAAAATTAGGTGAAACAGCAAATACAAAAATGCATTAGTATTCCAATTTTCAAACTAATAAATATGAAACATACATTACTAACAGTAATGTAATTTAGATACAAATTTTTTTACCTCTAGGTGTAGTTTTATTTTGAGTATTTGGTGATTCATTTGGCATGATGGCTTGATTTTTTTCATTCTCACCTAGAATTGAAAAAAAAAAAAGTATATATAAATAAAAATAAATAGTATAAACTGTAATCCAAATTTCAAAACAGTACTAAAAGAATTCTCTCTCCCATGCATATATGGAGAGCATATATACATACACATATATTATACAGTAGAACCTTAGTAATCTGAACTAATTGGGACGGGACTGTTAGCCAATACTAAGACTTGCACTGTTCAGATTAGAAAAAATTCGGATTATCTGAAATTCCAATATGAATATAATAAGAAAGAGAAAAGGCAAAAGTGATTTCAAATTATGGGCAGAGAATTTGCAATCAATTTATTCAGTGCAACAAAAAGAGGGTCTGAAAATGACTTTGATCCCAAGAAAATGATGAGGCAGTTAATGTTTGTGTATAATATTTTATTGCTGCAAATACAATAGAAATAACACTACCTTGTGTACCAAATGACGTCATATTCATGAGACATTGGTGTAATATTCTTCATTATCTAGATTCAAAACGTAAAAAAAATCTTCATCTCTGAAAATCATTAATCAAAAATCATACGGAAATTTTTTTTTCATTTCTGAAAATCATATTTTATTTTTTTCTTTTTATTCTCCCCACCTCCCACCAAATTAATACAATATGTATTCAAAAAATGTGTTTAGTTTTTAATACTTTTTTTTTGTTTGTTTTCTTACCATGACTCATTTCCTTTGTTCTTTTTAAAAATGCAAATAAATATCCAGTAGCATAGCTAAGGGGCGCCAAATCGAGAAAGGTTTTTAACAGAAATTATTTCATATATTTTCACAATAAATAAAAATTGTTGACCTTTTTATGGGTATGTGTGTGTTTGTGTATCAATTTTTTCTTTATTGAAAATACTTTATTGTATCCAAATAATGAAAGAGTGAATGTTTCTTCTGTGAATGTTTGTAAGGATGGCTTAACACATTTTGTACTTAGCATGATTGCGTACCCGAAAGGAGGTACAAAATGATTAAATGGGTGAGGGGGCGCCAACTTGAAAGACACTTTAAACAGAAATTATCTCACAAATTTTGACAATAAATACGGATTGTTGATCGTTTGTGTGTGTGTGAAGAAATGCTTTGAAGAAATTCGGCAAAGGAGGAGGAGTGGAGAGATCCATTAGGTGGCAATCATGGATGGTGGCTCATCACTGTCTCCAGCTTATAAAACAAAGGGCCATGTGGCTTCACATTTTGATATTAGAAGAGCATTTATTTATTTTTCTATTAGTTTTCGCGTTGATTTTTGTGTTCTTAGCATTTCATCTAAATATTTTCGTGTTATGGAGGCTTCTCTGATTCAGTGCAAAATGGATTTAGTTGGAGGAATTGCGTAAATATATTATTTCTTCTTTATTGTAACTTCCATTTTTCTGTGGAAATGGGCCAAATTTTCCCTTCTTAAAACGTATAAAAATCGAAGCAGGACTTTTCAGTCTTCCAAGTACGGCCAGTACAGATGGCTACATGGAAATGGAGTAAAATCAAAATTATTCTCTTGGCTTTGTTTACTGTTAAATGTAAGTAAAAGTGTGTGATCTTTGGAGGAAAAAAAAAGTTGCAAAAGTTAAAAGTAGCAAAATGTCAAAAATCGAATGGAGAAAAAATTATTTTAATTGAAACTCTGAATCACTTAAAGGGAAATATAAGGATGCAGTAAAAAAAACTTTTTTCACACATTTAAAATCATCAGATATTTAGGTAACTTCACCAGAATATACTATGGATGTCTCAATCATTTCTAAACAAAAAATTCAAAAATTGATATTTTTGGCATTTTTTGTAAAGAAGAGTACTTAGGCCCCTTAAAGAGGAAATGTGCATTTTGTATACTTCAAAGGTAGATTTTTTTTTTTTTTATATTTCAGTGACAGACAGTGTTGTTTTCATGATTAATCAGTCTTCTAATTCAAATTAATTAACAATAATAAAAATGAAATATTTATTTATTTTTAATTTAGCTTTTATAAGCACTAGGACATTGAACCCGGGCTTCCCGGGATAGAGAATATATGTGAAAACCATTTTTTATTTTCTGTTATTGAAATATAATAGATTTTTTACATTTAATAATTTTTGTTAGATTGCCCGCTAACAACACCAAAGAAATCGCAAAAAATTTTGTTATCTACAGCAGTTTGTTTTTATTCTGATAATTTCAGTAGTTTTAAGCGTTTATTTCGATTACATGTCTGTTAAATCAGTGTTTTATTTATACTATTTTATTTATTCCTTAATGACGTTTTAATTTCGCTATTGAATATTAGCTGGAGACAAATGCTGAACTTTTTATATTGTTAAAGTGTAAACAGATTAATATTTTGTAATCGTCTGCAAGCGATATAAATAATAATAATAAAAAAAAATCATGCTTGACATTTAATTTAAATGCTATAATAAATCAGTCAATTAAGGTACAGTTTCCAAACAGATTGTATTTGAAAGTAGATTTTTTCCCCTATATAACGGTGTAAAAATTTAAAATGTGCGATGTTTAGAAATTAAAAAAATTGCAGTAGCAAAATTCGAAAAACCGAAATTTCATCCTCAACTATTGCCATTCGCAAAATGACGTCAGCGTTACGCACGGACACGTTTGTCCTTTATAATATAGATTCTATATCTTAAAAATCACACTTTGCATGACTGCAATTCATGTACAGTAGAAGATCTTTATAACGCAAACCTAAAAACACAAGGTTGTGCGTTATATAGATCACATTTCACACATCATTAAATTTAGCTTGTAAAACATGGCCAAATATGTGTGAAACATACCAAAATACATTAAAGTATCTTTATATTGCATTCTTTATTACCAGGAGTTGTGCAGATTATAATTTTTTGCATAATATAGATCATTCCATACATTGTTAAATCTACTTTATAAACATTGTCCAAACATACCTGTATCAAATCATAACAATTTTTTCAGTAATTAGCTCTGAATTAAGGAGATAAAGTTGAACTAATGTATCAAATTTAATCCTCTAGAGAATAACAACTATTTTTAATGTGGGAATTCAGGTGTTACTTAACTAAAAATTCATTGTTTACATCTGAGAACTTGTGCGTTATAAAGATCTTCTACTGTACTTCCAAAAACTGTTATATTACAATACGTTAATTTGGCATGGGGCCCGACAATTGAAAATTCACTGATTTGATTTACACTTGGTAGAAAGTGCGAACTGGTGATTTTATTATTATTATTTTTAATTATAATATTTGCTCTGTTTAATTAATTTATTTTTTAAAGCTATGCAATAGAAAATAAAAGCATTATATCAATTAACTATTCAGAATTTCTAAATTGTTTTCACAACGTATAGTTATAATTTATTTAATATTGATTTTAATGACAAAAGAGGGTTTTTATTACACCTTTTATTTTTTATTTACATTTTCTACATTTTAATGCTTAAAATATTTCATTGTTGCACTTTCACAGTGTCACGTTGCAAACATGCCACTTTTAACTATTTTACGATGTTATCGTACCCACGTGCACATTTCCCATTTTTGAACATTTAATCCTAATAATTCTAATTGTTTCTCTGTCATATTAATTTAAATCATCGTTCTCATTATTCACCATTTAAAATTTCCTTTAATTTGACATCTCATTTAGCATTCTACGATAATTACTTCGTATTTGACCTCCCCATCGTAAGTTCCTAATTATTATCTATTTTAATTTCGCTTCATCGCGCCGCCGGTAGCTCGCCATTGAAGAATGATCGAGAAAGATCGTCTTCCTTCCCGGCATATCGCTTGGCGCGCACTGCAGTCAGCGCCGGCCAGCTGAACCGGTATTTCGCCCTTTGGCGCTCACACGGGCTCCCGTTTTGGCGTTCGTACTCCTGTCAAACGAGTTTTTCGCCGCCAATCTCCGACCAGCGCGCGCGGCTTGAATTGAATCCTCAGTTGCGTCTGGTCAGGTACTCGTGTAGGTGCCTTGTTGTTATTCATCTTCTTAGAGCTTTGGGCCGGAAGTCGTCACTAGAGTCCCACCTTTTACTTGAAGAAATGCATTAAAAGCTTTTGTTATATTTAATACGTGTGTCGATTTCTCTACTGGTATGGTGTCTCATCGCTTCCCTCACTTGTCTGTCTCACCGGCAGCGCAGAACCTCGCCGAAGTGAACGGTAAGATCCATCCATGCTCCTAATTTGTACCTGCTCATATTTTCACCCTTGAGAATCCTAACAACGAGCAAATAACGTTCCTGGGAGATTGAATGCCTATGAAAATATCCAACAACTTCTGAAGTCATTCAGAGACGCTCATGTGCTTCATGCTAGGCCTCACCAAAAACACGTGCATTCACGCCTCAGAGTATACGATCAAATAATCTTATCACACATGGTGCAAGTGCTCCAGTTCGTATGGCATTCTCTTGGTAAAAAAAATAATAATAAAAAAAAAAAAAAAAAAAAAAAAAAGTGCTTACTAAGAATATAAATATTTTTGAATAATTTTTAACTAACGTCATGCTAGTGAATCGTAACAGAAGATGATTCATTGAAATAAATTATTTATTTGGATCTATAAATCTATATTAATAGAAAATAATTAAATAGCAGTATTACATAGTATTTGTGTGACTTTGCATATGAAAAATTGCCTGTTCTAACACTACTCTTCAAGTGTATTTTTTTTTAAACAAACTTGCTTTCAAAGTCATTTAAATTCATTCTATTAAGTGCCATTCACTATTAAGTTTTTTTGCTAAGCAGCTCATGGTCAGCACTGCAAATATTTTTAAGGCATCCACTGCTATCGGGATCTGACCAGCGCAACTCACAAATTCACCAAACTCATTTTTATTAATTGTTTTTCAAAGTAAATTTTCTCAACTATGACGACAACAGATATTAATCATCCTACACTCGAAAAGATGATTAAAGCAAATCTTTTTGTGAAATGTCTGGCACAGCATGTCAAATCCATTCCGGACACAATCAAATATACATCAGAGGCTAATGCACTCAGCATACCATCCTCTTCAAAAACATTCACAGATCTCGCAAAAGTCCTCACTATCAAAGGTGAAGCTCTTATAAATTACTATCAATTTGTTCTTTCAGAACACTTACAAGCTGCAGAAGAGGCAGAAAACTTAAGAAATTTAAACAAACAGTTACTACAACGACTTCGCAGCACACCACCTAAACCTGAACTAGTGAGTATACACAAAGCCACTCAGGTGGATAACACGAATAATGTTAATGAGACAGAATCTCCAATAGTGCAAGATTGTGCCACACAAACATGCAACGTGGAATGTTCAACACCAATTGGTGCAAAACCACACAGCAAGCCGCCCATGCATAACACTCCTCACCTATCCTTTGACTGCTCAGTAAATTCCTCAAATAGCTCAATTAACCACCATCATACTAAATTAGCTAAGATAATAATTTACCAAGTTGAAGAAAGATTTGGTCTTCCGGACATTCTTCAAGCCATTTCAGACAGTATCAGTGATGTTGTTCCACCCATCAATGTCGTAAAAAAAAACAAGGGCAAGAACAGTAATCGGTTTAACTACATTTTAAAGGTTCCAAATGACTTAGCCAAACATCTAATCAGTCACAGACGTATAAAAATTAAAGAACAGTTCTTTGCAGTAAAGCGGTTCATCAGAGTCATCCGGTGTTATAATTGTCAGAATTATAATCACATTGCCAGTTCGTGCACCAAGAACAAAATTTGTGCTTGGTGTAGTGAGTCTCATGAGGCAGAAGAAAAATGCACAAGACCGCCAAAATGCAGAAACTGTGTCGTAAACAACAGAATGCACAACCACAACTTTAATAGTGATCACCCTTCTTTTTCTCCAGTTTGTGAATCTCTCAAGTTCTACATCATGAAAGTTAGGCTTCGGCTAAGCACACAGAAATCATTACATGAATCCGTAAATAATTCTACAATTTGTTATTAAATTTACTAAAGTTCATTTTTTTTACTTCTCAATATAAATGTTGTGTACTTGTCAGAGAGAGTTCGTAGTACCCAATGGAGTGGTGCTGTCATGAATTCCTTTTGTGACATTGTAAACTCTCGTCTAGCATGTAATCATTCCTTATTTCAGCTTCAAATTTAATTTTCATGATAAAGTAATTTTTCCCTGTGGATGTCGTTCCTGTGCATACATCTGTGAAATTTTCTATCTTAAGGTTTTTATCTAACTTTGTATTATTTATTAAGATTAATAGTATTTTTAGTTATCCAATGCAACAGTGAAATTTCTGACTTTATCCATGCGTTTAGCATTTATGCAAAAAAAAAAAAATGTATCTCAATCACTGAATTTTTATTTTTTTATCTACTGTCTTATTATTGTATCTCTCATTTTACATGTGTTATTAATCAATACATTGCTCGGTTACTTATTTTATAAATTAAATTTTTTGTATTATTAAAGTTCATTAATTGTTCATGAGTGCTATAGATCCTTTCATCTGATTGTTTCATGGCCAGGAATAATTTGGTGAAAGTATTGTGTCATGCACTACTTGGTTACTAGTGCTAAGTACTGTAGGACAGTTGTTCATCTCCCTCATGCTCAATTATCTTTAAAGTTTGTTATTAAGCTTAATTTCAGTTAATTTCTCTAAATTTACTTTTATCAAATTGACATTTTTATTTTACATTCACGGGTGCTTTGCACTGTTCCCATGATCCTCAATAATTTTATTTTTTCCACCTTAAAACTTTTTAAAAAAGCTTTGCAAATTTTTATACTTTTACAGTTTTTTTTTCTCAAGTGTTTCATATATATATATATATATATATGTATGTATTATTGTATTGTGCTTGCAATTTTTATGAAATGTTTTGTTTACAATGGAGACTGTTTATCAAAATAATACTATTTAATATTTGTTCAAAAAAAGTCTTTCAAATTAATGCTATTAAATTTAAAAAAAAAAAAAATAAATAAAAGAGGCTTAAAAACATTTTACAACTTTACCTTCTATTTTATGTGATGAAACTGTAGGAATTTTTGTCTCGTGGTAGTTTATCAGTTAACATTTTCTTAAATTTCAACTTTGTTAAATGAAATAAAGTGGAAAAAGTCTGTTTGGTGTTGAAGCAATTGATATTTTGACAGTTCTCAAGTTTTATGATGTTGCTGCTGTAATGTTAATGAGATAATTTTTTTTAACTTCCTTTTTTTAATTTGTGGAAACAGTTTCTGAATTTCTAGGTTCATTTTACTTATGCAAATATACAGCATTATTTTTTGTTTACTCTTCGCTGTACCATTTTGCTCAATTTAAACAATATCTTTGAAATTTTGCTTACCTTTTGATCCATTTGGGCTACTTCCTAGTCCATTACTGCAACTTTTGCTTGGTGTCCAATCTTGGTGAGTGATTTGGAAGGATGTTATTTTAGGCAACAGATGACAATTGTCAGTTACACTTACCGTTTGTGTGTTTTCATTTATGTATTTCTTATTCCAATTTAAAAAGATAAAACTTTTTCATTCTTCAATTTTTCTTTAACCGTTATGTTTTTGTCACACAGTCGCCTCTCTCTGGGACTCTCAGTTAATTTTGTTGGTCGTAATCGATTGGTAGTGTGTATTGTAATTATGTGTGCTCTAAACTTGTATAATAGTCCATGTTTATACGTTTTAAACTTCACTTACAGTAATATTTAAATCTTTATCTGCTGCTCTTATTATTTGTAAGGTTTATTCAAGTGCAATTTTTTACCTTACTTATAAAGCTGTGTTTTTCTGAAACCTTAAATTAATTTATTTACTAAATATGTACAAAGTAGTTGAAAATTTTTAATCGTTGTTCAATTTCTGCTTTAGTTGTCAACTAAGCACTTAATAATTGCTATTCAACTTAGGAATTATTTTCACAGGTCTAATTTAAATTTACCATAATCTCATTGAATTTTTCAAGTAAAAAAAAAAAAAAAAAAAAAACAATAAAATAATAATAATAAAACTATTTAAAAAAAAATAATAATATTTCCTTAAATGTAATTTTAAATTTAGAAATGTCTCAATCTCTCAAACCATTTTTAAGTGTATAAATTATATTGCTATAATATCATACTTCATTTTAAAACTAAAATTATATATTATGTATGATTGCTAGCTACTTAATCTTATTGTCAGTTTTGTATTAATATGTTGTATATTTAAAGGTGATATATATAATGAAGAAAGACTTCAGTGGTGAATCTTATATGTTGTATTTAAGTGTGATTTCACACATTTAATTTTTCTCCAGTGTTGTGTAACACTTTAAGCCACCACATTCATAAGCTAGTGAAAGAAAAATGCATACTGGCAAATCTTTCAAGCTACTGCTATCATTTAATGTTTTTTCAGAGCAGTAATTTTATTTAATACAAGTCAATGTTATGACTTCACTGATATGTGAAAATTGTGTAGTTTACTTTGCAATTTCTTTTATAAACAACTCATGTTGACACTGATTGATTTTTTACACGACTTATTGTCAAGTCGTCTTGTCAACCCCATGTATCCTCTGGTGACGGCTCGCCCATTCCAAATTTTTAAAATTTTGTAAAATTTTTCTCTCTCATTCAAAATTTATCCCTATTCCAAATTTTTCTCAAACGTTCAAAATTTGTTTTTCAGTCTAAATTTTTCTTTCCCATTCAAAATTTTACAAATTTTCGTTTGCCCGGGAATGTGTCACGTTGCAAACATGCCACTTTTAACTATTTTACGATGTTATCGTACCCACGTGCACATTTCCCATTTTTGAACATTTAATCCTAATAATTCTAATTGTTTCTCTGTCATATTAATTTAAATCATCGTTCTCATTATTCACCATTTAAAATTTCCTTTAATTTGACATCTCATTTAGCATTCTACGATAATTACTTCGTATTTGACCTCCCCATCGTAAGTTCCTAATTATTATCTATTTTAATTTCGCTTCATCGCGCCGCCGGTAGCTCGCCATTGAAGAATGATCGAGAAAGATCGTCTTCCTTCCCGGCATATCGCTTGGCGCGCACTGCAGTCAGCGCCGGCCAGCTGAACCGGTATTTCGCCCTTTGGCGCTCACACGGGCTCCCGTTTTGGCGTTCGTACTCCTGTCAAACGAGTTTTTCGCCGCCAATCTCCGACCAGCGCGCGCGGCTTGAATTGAATCCTCAGTTGCGTCTGGTCAGGTACTCGTGTAGGTGCCTTGTTGTTATTCATCTTCTTAGAGCTTTGGGCCGGAAGTCGTCACTAGAGTCCCACCTTTTACTTGAAGAAATGCATTAAAAGCTTTTGTTATATTTAATACGTGTGTCGATTTCTCTACTGGTATGGTGTCTCATCGCTTCCCTCACTTGTCTGTCTCACCGGCAGCGCAGAACCTCGCCGAAGTGAACGGTAAGATCCATCCATGCTCCTAATTTGTACCTGCTCATATTTTCACCCTTGAGAATCCTAACAACGAGCAAATAACGTTCCTGGGAGATTGAATGCCTATGAAAATATCCAACAACTTCTGAAGTCATTCAGAGACGCTCATGTGCTTCATGCTAGGCCTCACCAAAAACACGTGCATTCACGCCTCAGAGTATACGATCAAATAATCTTATCACACACAGCCAAATGGGATATTTTGGTAAGCTTGATTTAGCGCATAATTAACTCGATTGTTTTTGTAACTCGTAACAATTGTAACCATAAAGATTATTTGGCAATTTATCATCTGTAGCTAGCTAAATAGAAATTTTCTTTTAGAATTGTGGTTTTTTTAAAACTTATATTAAGGATTAGACACCAGAAATTCTAAGATAGATTTTTAACTTTATTCAGTAACTTATTTATATACAGGATTAATATTTCACGAAGAAATTGTTTTATTTATTAAAAGTTAAATAAAAAGTGTTGTAAATTTGATACACTATGAATTTAAGGGTTAAAATTACTTTAGTTTATAATTAAGTTCTTAAAATATTGAAATAATGTATTGTCATAGGAAATATACCTGCATACACATAATTTTTATATTCTAGCCTATCAGGAAATTAGGGAAAAATCAATTAGATAATGTCATCTTTTCGTATAAAGACCAAGTTAAGTTAAATAAAAGAGTGTAATAAAAATAAATTAATGGATTATGAATGAAATATTTATTTATTGAATAAAGACACAAGTATAAAGATGCATTCCAAAGGTAAAAATAATGGTAATCATAGATAATTTTATAACTAAAATGTTTTTTTAGATCTTCAGAAATATTTTTTAAAATAGAGAAAACTTTATAAAATGAAAAAAAAAAAAAAAATCAAAATTCATTAAAGCTACCAGAAAAATGGGCAGACTATATACCAAACTTTTGGAGGTTTACTATATTGGAAATCAAATTCCCCGTTCGTTATATCCAGGATTTATTATAAGTCAGGTATGCTATTGCAGAGATCATGTGCATACTTTTTACGACTAAACCGCAATATTATAAGTTTTGGGACGCAACCAAAGTTACATCGCTACTTTTAAACAACAAACTCATAAAGTTTGTAAATAGTTTTTCAAACCAGGATGAAAGATCATGAATAAAATAAAGCAAAAAAGACAGAAAATAACTAAATTTCATCTGAATGCTGCAGTTTTTATTGATATTATTATATGGTTTTATGAAAGTTTTATTATTTAACTAGTAAATCTACAGATCAGAGGCCTCAACGTCAACTCTACAGATCATTGTTTATTAATTTCACTAACTTTTAATATAATCTGCATAATATTTGATAGACTAAAATTAAAATTTTTTAAGTTATTTATACATTTATAAGAATATAAGTTTTATTGAAAGTTCCAAAAATTTTAGAAGTATCACATTAAACAAAATTTTATATTGGATAAATGATAGGATAAACTACTTATTACTGTATTTTTTTCAGAATAAGATTACATATCTTCAGGGGGGCAGAGCCCCCCTGAACCCCCCCCCCCCGTTGTCACTTTAATTTTATATTGTCAATTTCCAGTAATTGTGCGCTTTCATTAATCGAGTATATGTCTGAGTACATTTACTATTTTAATTTCATTAAATTAACCATCTCTTTGTACAGGAGGTTTTACCCTATCCTTAAAAGAATACTTATTTTTCTACCACTAAATATCATATGTTGCTGAAATTGAATAAAATTCCTTTTATTAAATATGCTTATACAAATGTAAATTTCTCTTATGAGACTTATATTCCATTTTAACATTCAACGTATTTATATTTTTCGTTTGGAAAGCCGATTTGGTCATGTTTCTTTAGTAGTTAAAATAAATTCTCATCTTTTTCATTATAAAAAGCATATTAAAAAAATAAATCACCCTAAAATTTAGTTAATAACATGTCGCGTCAAAATAATTCACTTGAATTTTCCTTTGTTGATATTCTTTGAAATATAGTTGCTTAGCAACTATTTAATGAAAGAGAAAAAGAAAATGCATTGGAAATTTTTGTAAAAAATGAGAAATTAAAATTTTCATATCTTTCAAATTAATGCGTAAAATTTCCCAATAATTTATACAATTAATTTAGAAATTCTAATAAATATATTGGGAAATGTTCAAAGCGATCAAATTAAATTAAGATATCCATTTCGTAAATTTAATATCCATAATTTAGCATTTACAATTATCCCAATGCGTGATTTTCTTTTCGTGAAATGTTAAAATTAAAAAATCGTCTGACTTCCCATTGAAAAGCATTATGACTTAAAATAAAATGTTCTATATTTCTCGAACGAATGAACCAAATTTAACCAAAAACTATACAGCTAATTCCGGGTATCTCGCCAACATACCCACCAAAAATCAACCTAATCGGACCCTTTTTGCGGCAGTTATCGCAGAACAGACAGACAGACAAACAGACAGAAACCAAAAACTTTTCGGGTCTCAACAGTGAGCCTTCACTGACGTTTCGGCAATAAAGCAAAAATGCAATTATTGTGATCAAATTAATCTCTATCTCTATAAAAGATTAAGTGTCTGTCTGCCTGCCTGCCCGCGGATTTCTCCGTAATTATAACACCTAGGACTCTAAAATTTTTGTCATGTGTAGATGTTGTCACTGGACAGTATACCTCGGCGCCGGATTTTTAAATTTTAATTTAGATTTTTTTTAAAAATTAAAACGTGTATATGGAATTTTGGGTTTGAGGCTATTTCAAGCTCCTCCCATGAAATAGCTTTGGCAACGAAGCAGCCAGCCAATGAGAGCAGTGTAACGACCGAGGAAATCTATGGCCTAGCCTGACTCGTGAGTTGCTGCCTAGAGTTGTCCAGTTTTTGTCCATGGTTTTGTCGCCTAGCTTCGGAGGTTGACTGCCGTGTAAGCCGTGTAATCAAATCGAAAGGACAGTTTTCGATATGCAAAGAGACTGCAAGAGATGCTAGTTGGCAGGTCAAAAAGAAGTGAACCGAGCTACGCTAAGAGAGATGCAGAGAGAGTTGAACAGACGAAGGTGAGTGGAAAATGATGTGTGCGCGTGAACAGTATATGATGGTTGTGTACGCTGGGGTTTTGATGGCAGAGTGTAATGTTTTTTAATTGTTCATCTTATTTTAACTTGTGTATCAACGATGCCTAATAAAAAGTGCTGGATGTTAATCATCACCTTGGATCACTGGAGTTCGTTAAGTCATTACAGTATGGCTCTTTCCACCCGACATCAATAGAGCTTACTGATTTTAGTTCGGATTTTCACCACAGGGGGCACTTTCGTATCTTTGGTTCTATGGGCTGGATCATGACGGGGTATGCCTCATTACACTCGACATCGATAACCTTAATGAATTCAGTTATGTTCGTATAGAACATATTGTGCCCCCTGGCGGTGGAAGGTGTAACTAAAGGATTTTGCAGCTAACTCGGGTTCTATGGGTCACATCACGACACGGCTTAGCTCATTCGACACAACATCAATAGAGCTTACCTATTTTAGTTCTGAATTTCACCACCAAGGGGTGCTTTCCTATCTCTGTTTCTATGGGCTGGATCACAATGGGGTATGGCTCTTTTCACTTGACATCGATAGAGCTGACTGATTTTAGTTCGGATTTTCACCACAAGGGGTGCTTTCCTATATCTGGTTCTATAGGCTGGATCACGACGGGGTATGGCTCATTCGACTCTACATAGATAGAGCTTTTCGATTTTCACCACCAGGGGTGCTTTTCTATCTCTGGTTCTATGGGCTGGATCATGAAGGGATATGGCTCTTTCGACTCGACTTACGGTAATATATGGGAGTGTGTATGGCACGCCCAGTGTTTGCTGTCTAAGGTAGTGGGGCCCCCAACATTAGATTTGTTTAAAAATAAAAAAATGTTCAACACTGATTTCAGGTACATTTAAGGTTGTTGGCACGGGCAACGCCGGGCGGGTAAGCTAGTCTTGTGTTAAAAATGTTTAATTGAAAATCTTTAAAAGAAAATTTTAAAACTATACGTTTCCTACAATTTTTAACTTTTCGCAACATTTTTCTTTCATACTTTCCTTACAAGTGTGCTCTATAATTGTAATGACCAGATTTTCAAAAAGCTAATTAGTTAAAATGTCATTACAAATTTTAAAATACAATAAAAATTACTTTTTACATAATATTTTATTTTTAGAAAATAAACTATTTGTATTGCTGAAAATTGAATTTTTAATTTTATGAAATGTAAAAATAAAATAAAATAAAACAGTGCGTTAGTTAAAAAATGAATTTTCGAAAACAGTATATAAATGTATGACGTGGTATTTGGCTATAAATATTGCGAAATTTGGCGATAAAAGTAGGTAGCTTTACAGGAAGTCATCTTGGCTATAGCTGACTAAGTGTTCACCTAATTCAATATTAGCGAAAACCAGGAATCTTCTATAATCGGGTTCACGCGATTTAGCTTCGTGTGTTTGAATAAGATTAACTGAATTCTGAAAAAACTAAGAAGAAGGAACTACCTTTTCCTCTCGGTACAAGCTGGAAAGACTTTTTTCGCCTTTAGATTTTTTTTAAAAATTATTATTATTATTATTTGGTGGTGGGGGGTGGGGGCAAAGTTCGTTCTTGCCCTGGATGCCAAAAAACGTAGCTACGCCACTGTAAATATCTATTCGAATTATCCGGATTAGCGAAGTTCGTTCTTACCATGGGCACCAAAAAACGTAGCTACGCCACTGTAAATATCGATTCGAATTATCCGGATTAGCGAAGTTCTACTGTATATAGGGTAGACGTGCCAATAATGGACACCCTTAAGAAATTTCTTTAAAAATTATGTTTTAATTAATAGTTATAATTATTATATTCCACTTTTTTTAATATTATATTCAGAGCCCGATTAAGGTTATCTGGGGCCCAAGGCCCAGCAACTTTTTGGGTCCCCCTCGAATTAAAATAGTAGCTAGAAAAAATTTCAAGGATTATTATTAGATATTATGATACACTTGCCAAGTTAAGCAAAATCTATTTGTTTTGTTTTTGAGAAAATAATTGCAGAAAACTTCATTTTTAAGAAACTTTTTCTAAATCATTTTATTCATTTTGGGCCCCTCATCAGCAGTGGGCCCAAGGCCATGGCCTAGTTGGCCTGTGTATTAATCAGGCCCTGATTATATTAATCTATCAGCATTTCCAGTGGCAGAACTATCTTCAAGTGTCTGCAACGCTAATAATGTTTTCAAAAATAGTCTGCAATACGCAATATATCATATAAATCTATTCTTGCTGCTGTAGTAGTTGTAGTGCTAATTAATTAAGGCATCAGCATTTATCTGCCTTTCTGAGTAAAAAAAAAAATTCCGAAATTAACAGCAAATATTCTGAAAGGTTACAGCAGAGGGGGAGGGGAGAAAATCCCTCTCGGCAATAATTTTTCTTGTTGCAGGTCGGATTAACTCTGCTTTTGATTCGAGTCGATTTCAGGCTGAGTGTAGATTCTTGCAAATTGGGTTCGGGTTAACCCGATTTTTCAAAAGTTAGTTCAGTATATTGTTTCAGATTAAAAACTATATTAATAAGCATAGAACTTTGTGTGTCTGCTGTTTTCTAAAGGAATGCTGCATCTTTCCCGGGACTATTTCACAAAATTCACGTTTTTTTTCGTGAACCTTTGACGAAATTAGCATTTCTTTTTTCCCCGCATTTATTTTTTGGTGAAATTCACGTTTTTTTTTTGTGGCCCATCGACGAAATTCACATTTTTTACGTGATCCTTTGACGAAATTAGCATTTTTTATGCAGCCATTTGACGAAATTTACGTTTTTTCCGTGGACCTTTGATGAAATTCATATTTTTTCCACGATCCTTCAACGAAACTCATGGGTTTTTTTTACAGTCTTTTGACGAAAATAAAGTTTTTCCGCGGCCTTTTGACGAAATTTGCATTTTTATCGCAATCTGTCGACATAATTAACCATTTTCCCAGATCCTTTGATGAATTTCCCGATTTTTCTTTGTCCTTTGGACAAAATTCGCGTTTTTTCCGTGGTCCTTCGACGAAATTTGCCGTTTTTCTGAGATACTTCGACGAAATTTGCCGTTTTATCGAGATCATTCGATGAGATTTGCCGTTTTTTCGAGATCCTTTGACAAAATTTACCGTTTTTTCGAGTTCCTTCGACGAAATTTTTCGTTTTTTTCGACATCCTTCGAAGAAATTTACCGTTTTTGTGGCGATCCTCCGACGAAATTTGCCGTTTTTTCGCGATCTGTTGGCAGAATTCTCCGTTTTTTCGCGATCCGACGACGAAATTTGCCGTTTCTTCGACGAAATTGACCGTTTTTTCGTGATCCTTCGACGAAATTAACAGTTTTTTCTACGATCTTTCGACGAAGTTGGCGTTTTCTCCGCAGCCATTCGGCAAAATTTGCATTTTTCCGCGATCCTACAAAAAAACTTTTTTTTTTTTTTTTGACGGCCTTTTGACGAAATTTGCGTTTTTTTCGTGATCTGTCAACGAAATTAGCCATTTTTCGCGAACTTTAAATGAATTTCGCGTTTTTTCCGCGATTCTTCGACGAAATTCGCCGTTTTATTCGCGATCCTTCGACGAAGTTTGCCGTTTTTTCGCGTAATTTACGCGGTATAGAGCGTCCGCGGCATCGCTGTATGTTTTTAGTCTGCAGGTGCCCTAAAAAGTCTGCGACGCCCGTCGCAGCGTCGCGTACATTCTGCCACGGAGTCAGCATTATTTAATCATTCTCATAGTCTCATTTCCCAATATGAATCAAAATTTAATTGTAAAAAACAGAAATGTATCAAAACACCCAAAATTCAAATAATGGACACCCTCTATTCCAGTAATGGACACCCTACAAAAATAATTAGATAATTGTTTTATGATAATATTTGTGTTCAGAACTTAATGAAAGCATATTGATAAAAGAAAATATTGCAATTTAAGATAGAAATTTATTACATTAAAGGATTTATAATGTAAATATTTAGTTTTACAATAATTAAGTTAGGTGACATTTTGTATTGCCTCATTTTATCTAAATCTTCACTCATATCAACATCCGAATGATGTGTTGTACAATTATGGCATTCAAATGCCAAATCTTCAATTTCATCATCACTTTCTGATAATCCAAATAACCCAACATGCGATTTTGGAATGCATTTAAAATTATAAGCGTTCTTTCTTGCACTTGTCACATTCTATCCACTTCTTTGCATTTCATCATTGAAAATATGTGTGCATTTATGACAAATAAAAAGCTGAAGATTACCATACAAATAATCTAACTCTAGCTTATTTTGTTATTTATTTATTATTTGTATGATAATATTCAGCTTGCATTTCATAACTCTGATCCCATTGAGATCCCATTCTAAAAATTTCAAGATTTCAAGCTCCTAATATTTCAAAAATCGTACAATTTTTTCAAAAATCTTATTCAAAAACGCAATTTAAAAATTTTGAAAATGTTATTTTTTTAATCAAGCATAGTCAACTTGCATGCTAAATGAAACTTGGGAAATTCTCTTTAAAATGAGTGGTGAAACAACTCCCTATGCCTCATTGAACCTGAGAAAATCAAAATTGAAAACATTTATGCAAGCCAAAAAATGTTTTTTCGAAATTTAAAAGTTGTATGAAAATCTAATGAAAAAAAAAATTAAAGATATATTCTCATTTATATCATCAGGGAGAATGATTCCTGACAGTATCATTAAAATCTAAAATGGTCAGGTTGAATATTGAAATTTTTTGGTTGATTTTGGCATGGAATGACCCTATTTATTAAAAAAAGTGCTTATTACATTCTACTAAGTAAAATTAAAGAATTAAATTTGATTAAACAGCTTTTCAGTTAAGTAAAAAGATTTTATACACTACTGAAATTATACTTTTAGTATTGAACGCATGGGGTGTCCATTACTGGAAAGAGACTAATTAAGCATTTCAGTAAGTAATGGACACCGGTCCTAAAATCTTAACAATAAATGAAATTTTGTAAATGGCCATTGGTACAGAAAATTTAAAGTTTCATATTACAATCCAAACAAAAACATGCAATTTTTGCAAGAAAATAAGGAAGATATAAATTAATTAAGTGAAGCCAGCTCTTAACATGTTCATTAAGATTTTCACAGAAAAACAGTGGAAATGTGAAACATTATTTTCTGCTTCCTGATTGGTTTGATTAAGCGTGTCAACAATAACCCAGATTATGAAACATGCAAGGGGAAGTTATGAAAAAATAAATAAAAGCAAAATTTTTATTGGTTATATTTTTATAAGCCAAAAACATTCGGGGGTGTCCATTACTGACACATCTACCCTATATTATAATAAAGAGTGAGTCAAAAGTCCATAGTCAAATTTTAAGGGGCGGTAGAGCATACAACAAAAACAACAACAAAATACGAGGGGCAGTCGGAAAATAAGTTTCCCCTGTCGACTGTGGACAGAGGTGCGTATGAAAGACAAAAATGTAATGAGACATTAAAGATAAAACATAACTTTATTTTTCCACATAAGTACCAAATACATTGAGACATTTATCATACCACTTTATAAGCTTCAAAAAGTCCTCCAGGAAAAAATCAGAGGTCGACCGCGATCAAGCAGATGGCGCTGTTGCTGCAACAGCGCCATCTGCTTGATCGCGGTCGACCTCTACCCAATGGTGTATCGGTGTAGGAACAGCGCCATCTGCGCAGGAACTCCAACAGCGCCATCTGCTTGATCGCGGGCGACCTCTACCCAATGGTGTATCGGTGTCTTGCACGTTCGCGTTCACCTGCTGTATCATCTTTCGCACATAGCCGTTCAACGCTTCGTCCGTATGCAAAGCCCTGATTTTTTTCCTGGAAGGCTTTTAAAAGCTTATAAAGCGGTATGACAAATGTCTCAATGTACTAGGTAGTTATGTGGAAGAATAAAGTTATGTTTTATCTTTAATATCTCATTACATTTTTTGTCTTTCATATACACCTCTGTCCACAGCTGCCAGGGGAAACTTATTTTCCGACTGCCCCTCGTATATAGGAAACTACGATCATAATCCATTTATTCCGTCAGCTAGTCGGATGAGCCAATCTTCCATCTTATGCATGTTAATATTTAATTCGCTATCACAGCCAGGGTTGTCCGGTGTTTTCCACTCTGGAAAAAAACGGCGGAAAAAACCGTCCCAGACAAAATATCATTTTGTCCATTTCGTCCACTTTTAATAAATTGAAAATTCTAAATAAAAAATGCAGAATTTAACAATAATTAAATAAATATATTGATTCTTCTCATTCAAGAAACAACTTTTATATCAAAATATCACATATACATATTTATACATCACATATACACAACAGTATGTGAAATATTTAGCATGAAAATGAAAAACTAAGTTCAGTTCATCTAGAAGCTTTTTTATGCAAACATGTTTATAAATAAAATGTATATCAATATTAAGTTATAATGTATTAAATAGCAATTGTAAAATATGTATACATTTGCAGTAAATTTTAACTTGTTTATCTGTCATATGGCAGTTGCAATAATAAATCAGTTTACAAAATTAAAAATAGAAATAAAACTTTTTTAAATGTTTGACAGCCTCAAATCTTATTAAAAAAAGAAGTCATATGATGAAATAACAAGTTAATGTTAATTAAGAAAACGTTACATTGAAATGCAGGGCTGCCATTTGCGACTAAAATGCGACTAAAAGCGACTATTTTCAGCATCAGGCGACTATTATAGGCCAAAAACCATTAAAAAGCGACTATTTCAACTAAAACGCAAAAAAAGGAGACTTTTTTCAGGTTCCAGCGACTATTTTTAGTGAAGAATCGATCTTTTTTTCTCCCTCAAAGCGCCTGTAAAGTCATCTTCCCAAACGCACTCGGTCACCTGCCTCGCTGTTTCCTCCTTCCGTACGTACGCAAGCGGTTGCTTCTATTTGCAAATTAGGGGAGGCAGGTACTGTGCTGATGGGATCGTTTCTGAATTCCAGGGAATGTTCAAGTTTCGGCAGGAATACGGAAATTCCAAGCAGATTTTGGTCGGAGAAAAACTAGTTTGGCTTAGTTTGGTGGTAGGTGGTTTTGGAGCGCAGAAAAGCTTGGTGTCTAGTATACATAGATGCCAACAACTCCGGAAATGCGTGGTAAAATACGGTAGTACGGAAATAACGTTGAAAATACGGAAATTGCGTCTTTTACAGCGATGCCGCGGACGCGCTATAGCGCGTAAATTACGCGAAAAATTGGAATTGGGACGCAAAAAAATAGTTCTTACGCGACGTGCAATTTTTACACGCGTAAATTCTTCGAAGAATCGCGAAATCATTTTGTCGAATAATCCGAAAAAACGGCAAATTTCGCCGTAGGATCGCGAAAAAAACGGCAAACTTCGTCGAAGGATTGCGAAAAACGGCAAACTTCGTCAAAGGATCGTTAAAAAATGGCGAATTCTGTCGAAGCATCACGAAAAACGGCAAACTTCGTCAAAGAATCGTAAAAAAACGGGGAATTTCGTTGAATGATCGTGAAAAAACGCGAAATTAATTTATTAAAAGATCGCGGAAAATGGCTAATTTCGTTGACAGATTGCGAAAAAAACGCAAATTTAGTCAAAAGACCGTGAAAACACGTGAATTTCGTCAAAAGGCCGTAAAAAAAACTGCATTTTCGGCGGAAATTCGGCGAATTTTTCCGCGTTTTTCGGCGAAATCACGGAAAAATGCGAATTTCGCCGAAGGGCCACGGAGAAAACGCCAACTTCGTCAAAGGATCGTGGAAAAAACTGCTAATTTCGTCGAAGGATAACGGAAAAACGTCCAATTTCGTCGAAGAAACGGCAAATTTCGTCATCGGATTGCGAAAAAACGGCTAATTTTGTCGAAGGATCGCGAAAAAACGGCAAATTTCGTCGAAAGATCGCCAAAAAACGGCAAATTTTGTCGAAGGATCTCGAAAAAACGGTAAATTTTGTCGAAGGATCTCGAAAAAACGGTAAATTTCGTCGAAGGATCTCGAAAAAACGGCAAATTTTGTTGAAAGATCGCCAAAAAACGGCAAATTTCGTCGAAGGATATCGAAAAAACGGTAAATTTCGTCGAAGGATATCGAAAAAACGGTAAATTTCGTCGAAGGATATCGAAAAAACGGTAAATTTCGGCGATGGATTTCGAAAAAACGGCAAATTTCGTCCAAGGATCTTGAAAAAAACGGCAAATTTGGTCAAAAGATCTTAAAAAAACGGCGAATTTTTTTTCAGAATTTTTTTTTTTTCATATATTCAGAAAAAACTTCAAAACCCTGTGGAATCAATTTTCCTTCACAGATTCCTAGTTTATCTTTCAAAGCTGAGGACTCTTATTTTATTCTTTATTTTGTTTACCAAGTTCATTTTCACAAAAATTTTGCAAAATTAGTTTATTTATCATTATTGATCTTCGAAATGACGCCGAACTATTAAAAAAGTATATCTTCAAAACACTCGTATGACTCCTGAAACGACTCCTGAATTGCTTAAATTTTACTCCTGATGGATGTCCAAAACTCCTGAAATGTAACTATTTTACTCCTGATGTAGTTTTTACAATGTTGGCGTCTATATTTATTAAGGAGAGTTCAGAACTGTTTACACAATTCGTAGCATTTTTTCATTCATATCATATTCATTTTTATAGAAATGTGTATTCTTTTATAATAAAAGTATAAAAAGTGACTTGGGCAGAAACATAAACACTGAAATAAGATGTGGACATTCATAAAGACCTTTCAGTTATTATGGAAACTTTTTAATATTGTCCTTTTTTTAGGTAAGTATGCGACTATTTTGGCTACTATTTTTGTACAAATGCTACTATTTTGGCTACTATTTCTTTCTTTGTAGGCTACTAAAGCTACTATTTTCAGTGTCATTAGGCAGTGGCAGCCCTGAAATGAAACCTGCGCTTGTAATGACATTAAGAATTTAATATATGCATAAAAACATTCGGTATATACACATTTTACTATGGGGGGGGGGGGAACATCAATAAGAAGTCGAAAAATATAACGATAAAAATTTTCTTTTACTTAAAATATCAAATGCAAAATAACCAGGAAATAATAAAGAAATTAACAGAAATGCATAAAATGCATACTATGAAATTTTGTTATTCAAGATCAAGATACATAAAGGTTTTAAAATATTTAATAGTCGTCAAATATTTCAGGATCAGGAGCAAATTGTTTGTCTTTAGAATTTAACATTTTATAAGACATTAAAAATTTTGTAGCAGTTTGTAATCCAAGCCTATTTCTAGGTTTGTTTTGAATCATGCTGAATTGGAAAAAATTAGTTCAATGCTTGCTGATGAGGCTGCGCAATGAAAAAGATGACATGCAAAATTTGAAATATTTTCTAAGTCACTGTATCTTTTCAGTGATTCCCACCAATCTGCTGATGATAGATTTATTTATGATTGCATCAGAAAAATATGTATCGGGAAATGGAGATGCCTTAACGGGACCGTGCGAAGAGAAAACTGTGTCCTGGGCAAAGTTTGAATTTGGCCCCCCCCCCCCCCCCTTCTTTTTGTGACAGGTAACCCAAAACTGATAAAGTACAGAAACAGAAATAAATTCTATTGAATAAACATTTCGAGTTTATTTTGGAACTTTAAAAGGTTTAATTTTAATTCAGAAATTGCAAACAACTAAATAGCATAAGAGAAAATTGCACTTATTTATTGGAGAGATCATGATATTTTGCGACAGAAAAAAAAAAAGAATTATGAAGAGAGAAAAAGGAATTCCCAAGAAAATGATCGATGACCAATGAATAAATAAATAAATTAAACCGTGGTTGGTAGTATAAATTTGGCGCCTCCTCAATTTCCGCGCCCGGGGCGAAGGCCCCCTTCGCACGGCCATGTGCCTTAATGGAAAATGTAACAATCAATGGCAAATTTTTTTTGTCAATGTCATTCACCCATTTCCTTGCTATATATTCTTAGTCATTAATAAGTCCTTCACCCATGTATTTTGGATGCAGCATGTATGATAAAATGTGAGCTGGCGTGATACAGTCATCAAATCTTTTCTGTAAACATTTATTATAAATTCCAAGTTCTTCAGATTTCAAAGAAATCATTGATTACATCTGCAACAGTAGAGGAATCTCTCTGTAGCACATCCAGTGAAATTCTGATGGGTTTCAACAGACTGATTAGATGTTTCACTTGCTTATATAAAGCAATATTGTTAGTTATATTCCTTATTTTTGTATCTACTTCTTTTTCATGTTCATCAATAATTATCAAGAAAACATTTTTGTTTTACACATACGCCACCAAGCATTTATTGGGACTGTTCCATCGAGTTTCGTTAGGTCGGTTGGTTGTATAGGGTTTAATGGCACAAAGTCCATATTTGGACATGCTGCGCCAAACAATAGTTTAAAAAATAAATAAGTACAGATGTACAATAAAGAAAGAACAATTAGCATATATACATATCAGATAACAAATATACAAGTGAGTTTCGTTCCACCATAAGAATTTAGGAACCCTTTAGCTACGTGATGACTGGGATTTTTAGACAGAACTAAAGAGGCTAAAATAAAAGACAATCAAGTTCATCACTGATAAAATTCACTATGAATAAGAGAGCGTAAGTTTAAGTTCAGCTTCTTTAGTTTTGGTTTTTTAGTTTCTGTTCAAGTTTTCAGTTTTGGTTTAGGTTCTGATTCAACTTAATCAAAACTGTTTGACATATGCAGCATAATTTTTTATAACAAAATATTGTCTAAAATTAACTGTACCAACATGTAATTAACATTTTCTTAGTGGATTTATTAGATTATGATTAATATGCAGTCATTCTATTTTAATTAACTGTTTAATTGAAAAAAAAAATATTTTATTAATAATAAACAATGTAAGAATATAATTTTATTACATCATAGCAATAATTTTATATGCCAAACATATGGAAAATCAGCAGATTTTCATTTTGTCCAATTTCTTCCAGCATCCCGGACTTTTTACAAAAAATGGACAAAATAGCAACCCTGATCACAGCGCCAATAAAATCAATATTTTTCGTCATTCTGTACGACAGCTGCTTACTGACGTACAGAACCATGTAATCGCCGGGTTACATGGATGCAAAGCATCCTTCCCTGCACGAGCAGCCGATGTACAAAGCAACTACGAAAAATCGAGAAAAAATCGCTATCGCAGCGCTCCTTTCAGGCGGAATAGCCCAAAATTCAACTGGGACCTCTCTGGCCTTAGTCAAAAACAGATATATAAAATATGGTTCAATTCTATGCATAACTTCATATACTTTTTGATGATACAATAATGAAAATGGAACAAAAATCGCTATCACAGCGCCCTCTTACGGCAGAATATCCCCAAATTCAACTGGGAACGGCTGGCTCTAGCCAAAAACATATAAATGAAATCGAGTTCAATTCTATGCATAACTCATACACTTTTCGATGATACAAAGAGGACACACACAGAGAGATACCGAAACAGACAGACATTTTATAAAAACATGTTTTTCGGGATTTGTGACCCTAAAACGTGTAAATCCGCCGAAAACCGGAAGAAAAAAAATCGATTACAATACTTTCTTCTATTGCAGATAGAATAAAGTAAAAATACAGTGTGTGTCTCCCTCCAGTACTAATCTGGAATTTTGTTCCTACCTTTAACAACAATGACGATATTTTAACAGAATTTGCAACAGACTTACCCTTTCTTTTGTGCGAAATGTAACAATATCACGAGAAGGGGCAGAACTGGACACCATCTGCATCCAAATATAGAGCTGACTTAAAACACCTCATATTTCCGAATATAATTAACATTACATGCGGTCTCACTGCTAGAAATACTGTATACTTCAAGCGCTTTTCATGGTGTCAATTTATTTCACACAAATCAAAGTAATTCTGATGAAAAGCTCGTTAAAATATCTTTATTTTGAATAAAATTGTGAACAATGGTTGTGTTGTGCGTGTATTAGAATGCGACACCCTGTACTTTTGGCTGTATAACTGGATTATGACCTTGTTCCCTATAACAAAAGTTGCTTGTTAGTATACTCTACCATCCCTTCAAGTTTGTCTAAGGACTTTTGACTCTCACTGTATAGATAGCTATATGCAAATCACGCCGCACGCGAGCACACACACACAGGCACACGCACGATAACACAGATATTAAACTGTTTTCTAATCTATATTATAAAGCAAAAAATCCCTGACGGCTCCGCCTACAGGCACAAGTAGATTTCGAAGACGCAGACCGTGGGGTACCTGATTATTGGGAATTGCAGAAGAAAGACCTATTTGCCATGGTGTGGCAGAACCACCCACTTCGAAATATACCTCTGCCTGTAGGTGGAGCCAGCAGGGAATTTTTTGTTTTTATTTTATTTATTTATTTATTTATTTGCCGTAAGAGTTAGTCCTATAAAAAACTTGTCAATATAAAAGTTGTAGATAATTTTAAGGAGATTTACAATAAATTTAAGCGGATTTGATATCTTGGGAATTGACGAAGTTGTGATTTTTTTTTCTTCTGAAACCCCTATTCCCCCCCCCCCCTCCTTGGGGGCATTTTTAACGAAATCAAAAATCTGTCATACATAAAATTTTGGCCCTTTTCCTAGAAGTAATAATAACTTTAAACGGATTGGATATGTATAAAAATTAAGAAGTTATGGTTTTTTTGTCTGTGTTCACGTCTGTTTGTAGGAGGAGCCAGCAGAGATTTTTTTGTTTTTAATTTTTTTTTTTTTTTTTTGACATAAGAGTTGGTCCTATAAAAAACTTGTCAATATAAAAGTTGTAGATAATTTTAAGGAGATTTACAACAAATCTATGCGGATTTGATATCTTGGGAATTGACGATGTTATGATTTTTTTTTTCTACCCCCCCCCCCCCCCCTTTTTTTTCCCACCTCCTTGGGGCCATTTTTAATGATATCAAAAATCTGTCATACATAAATTTTCGGCCCTTTTCCTAGAATTAATAATATCTTTAAATGAATTCGATACGTATCATAATTAAGAAATTATGGGTTTTTTTTCTGTTTTCACAAAAAGCCCCCCCCCCCACCCCCTTGGTTCGATTTTAAGGTCCACTGGCAACCAAATATTTTTATATGGCGACCAAGTTATTTAATCTAATGGGGTTTTTTTTGTAGTTTCTTTTTTGTACAAAAATTGACCTAAGCTTCCTTGAAATGAGCACAAATACCACCCCCCAAATGTTTCACTTAAGGGTGTATTCAAATCCAAACTGCTTATTTTGAGACACATTTGTAAATTCATTTTTGC
Source organism: Maratus michaelseni (assembly GCA_963931845.1). Lineage (NCBI taxonomy): Eukaryota > Metazoa > Arthropoda > Arachnida > Araneae > Salticidae > Maratus > Maratus michaelseni. Next base: position 211,565,508 of record OZ007588.1, read on the forward strand.
TCTAAAATGCATCCAATTGGCAGGTTCTCTTATTCAGAAAATTTATAATGTCCCCACTGTCTCGATTTTTTCATAAAGGCAGAATATATTTCAAAAAATGCTGTCAAAGTGGACATTTTGAACCGAATTTCCCAACGCGATAGCGCTTGAAAAAAGAAAAAAAAATGATCGTACTTTTTAAAATAATTGTTTGTAAATCAACTTCTAATTAATTGAACGAAAAATAAAAACATGGGGCCCTTATAAATGTCTTTATAAATCACGCCGTCAAGTTTCCTGTTGTTACTTTTAAAAATGAGTTTGAGAATGTGTCTCAAAATTTTGAGTTGTTGAGCGTGGAAAAATATTTTTTTTGAATACCGCCTTAAGTCATTTTTTTCCCACTTTTCATGTGTCATTTATAGAGATGGGAATGCTCAGAAAAAAAAAAAAAAAAAACTATTTTTTTTTTTTTTTGTCCGAAGAGATATTTTTCAATTTTTCCAAACGGGAAAATTTGAAATTTAATTTATAAAATAATATATACAAAATGTTATTACGGCTGCATTCTGATATTTTTTCTTTATATTTTTTCACGTTCAGTGTCTCCCATGAAAATGTTAACATAGAAAATATTATCTGTAAGCAGTTTAGGAAAAAGTTGAGTCCCTTAAAGGATCTTTTACAATTTTTTCAATCTCCATTCTGAATCCTACAGAAATGTGATGATTTTAGAATAACAAAACATGTCACATAACAGCTGAAATTGCCAATGGAACTCTTATACAATATATATATATATATATATATATATATATATATATATATATATATATATATATATATATATACAATAGTGGCCAAAATTGTGGAAACCGTTTGGGAAAAATGTTTTTTTGAAGTTTGATAGCTCATAATACCCAATATTTCTTAGTTCTACCATAAAAGTTATATACCACTGGAAAGATAATTTAATCAAAAATATCATGCAATACAGTTTGTTCAATTATAATTAATTTATCAAACGAATAAATAATCAGAAAAAGGCAGTAAAATCTGGTTAGGTTGAAAAAAATATCTATGCCATATTTTGGTACTTATAGGAGGACTTTTATCACTATTTTTTATGATTGCTATCAAGTTGCTAAAGTTCTTTGCCAGCTTTCAATTTTTGAACTAGTAAACATAATAAAATTAAGAAAACATCATAAAGAGTTACCCAGATTAGTTACCCAGAAATCAATGTGTAACAATATTTTTAAGTGTAGAAAGCTATGGTTATGAAGAAATTTGAAGTAAAATTAGAGGTAAATTAATAAAGGGATGTCTAAGTCAAGTAAAATATGAATGGTAAAGGCAGGAAAGATTCAGTAGAGCAGTTGGCGGTAGAAGAATAAGGTCCCTTGTGTATAGGTCACAGAAAACATCATCTTGGTGAATGTAATATGAAATGGCGCACTGAAATGTGGAGTTGAATCAAAGTACAGTTCTGTAGTGAATGCAATAATTTGGTCTAAATGCTACAATTTCATGAAAAAAATATATAAATCAAATAAAGGTTGAAAATATTAAACTGAGCAAAAAAGGCATGTTTACTAAATAGAGAAATAGTAGGGTCACGTTATTTGGAGTGTTAAAATGTTTTTTGTATGGAATTCTAGAATTTAGACCAAAATACTGCACTCTGCACAGAACTTTACTTTGTTTCAGCTCTCCATTACAGTGCATCATTTCATGTTACCCATACTGAGATGATTGTTTTCTGTGACCTAAACACAGGGACCTTATTCTTCTACCCCCAATAGATCAGTTTCAACCACGTGATCACTTGTCCACGAAGCGTTATCCAACCAATCATAATCGTCGATTTGTAGCCTGTATTACGAACCAACCAATTACAATCCACCATCTTTGGTGGGCAAACAAAAAACAAGAAGCTGGTTGCTAAGATATGATGTCAGTTGAAACTGATCTATTGCTCTCCTGCACCTTTTCATGCCTTTAACAGTCTTGTTTTGGTTGACTTTGACATCCCTTTTTTTTTATTTACTTCTAATTTTACTTCAAATTTCTTCATAAACATAGTTTTTTACACTTAAAAATATTGTTACACATTGATTTCTGGGTAACTAATCAACTCTTTATGATGTTTTATTAATTTTATTATGCTTTACTAGCTCAAAAATTGATAGGTGGCAAAGGAAAGAACTTTAGCAACTTGATAGCAATCATAAAAAATAGTGATAAGAATCCTCCTATAAATACCAAAATATGGCCTTTAAAAAAAAAAAATCCTAGCTTTGATTGCACATTACCAAAATAAAATGGAATCTGTCTGCTGTCTGGACACTCCAAACGTTCATATGCATTGGATACATTCCGGAAAAATAATTATTGTCAACCTAACCAGGTTTTACTGCCTTTTTTCTTATTTGTCTATAACGTTTCATAAAATAATTATAATTGATCAAATTGTATTGCATGGTATTCTTGAGTAAATTGTCTTTCCAGTGGTATATAGCTTTTATGGTATTACTAAGAAATATTGGGTGTTATGAGCCATCAAATTTCAGAAAAGCATTTTTTCCCCCAAAAGGTTTCCACAATTTTGGCCACTACTGTATTTATGAAGAACCTTATTAAAAATATCTAAATAAGAACCTAAATATAATAATTTCTAATTCACAACATTTTGATTATATTTTTTATGATTTTTTTAAATAAGGCAATATTTTTTATACAAAATGTTCACTAAAATAGGATTGCATGAAAAAAAAAAATGTAAGCAGACCCATGAAACTTCTCTTGTTAAAAATGAAAATTCATGTGCAAAATTATTTTAATAACTAGGGGGCCTACCCCCTGCGAGCTACGCTCTCCAACCCCCGCTCAGACTTTGAGGTCTCTAAAAACATGACAGCGTGTTTTATTTTAAAAATATTGGTAAATCTGTAATTGGGTTGCCATGCTTTTAACGTTTTAATGGGGCATTTTTTGATTACCATGGTCTCATACACAGCTGTTGCGACAACTGACGACTGTTTTCGGGATTGATAAGTAAAATCAATTACAACTTGAAAACCAGCTTGTATAAAATGGTTAGGTTTAAATAGTGGCTACCTCTCGGACTTTTATAACAACGATCTGTATTCTATTTTTCCTTTGCGTTTAAGGATGAGAAAAATTCCATCTGCTTGTGAATAATATTAAGAACCACGGTATTGAAAAGTACTATGTTATACACATTTTCATTAACAGGTTTTAATTTTCTCTCTATTTTAGTGCACCATCATGCATATTTTCATGTTATTTTAAATACGTAAATTATTTATTTTAATTAATATGTATATACGAATTTTCTAATAACTATATATCGTACAAAATTAATTAAATATTTTGTGCATGCATGCCTGCATTTATTCGGCATCAATTGATAAGATATTTAAACAAATTTGCTATCCGCGATAATTTTACACCATGTTATGTCACTTGAATATTGTCCATAAGAAAATCGGGTACTTTTCCAGTATAGGATCCTTTGCTTTTAAGTTTGGCGTAATTCGAGCTTCAAAAAGGGATATATTCGTTAATATACATAGATTTGTTGCCAAAAGTTATGAAAACAAACCCAATGAACTTTTGGTGCTTTTCTATTATAGGGGTGTTTGACGCTTTTTTAAAAAGCTTGGCGGAAAAAACCAAGCAGGATATTTTATTCTCCTTCCGTTCAGTTGGGCAATTATTATTTTATATATTCGTTTCAAATATCCGAATTAGTGATTTTATAAATCCGTTTAATTAAATTTTACAAAAAAAATAACAAAATGATATCAATAAATAATAATTACTATTAATTCATTTCCCCCCTTTCTTTTGCGTTTACATAAATGACGTCATTTGGACGAATTTATTCAAAATATTTTCAGTTTATAAATTAAATTAAATGCTGACAGACGATTGAATCCTGACGATAGAAATGTGATTTTTTTTTTTCAAATTTTCCTGAAAAACATAATTTAATCACAATCTTGTCTTCATTATCGATTGAAATAAAAGATAAATTCAATTTCAATTTGAAAATGGCGAATAAAAAGAAATGAAAAATCCCTATCGGGATCCTTTTCAATTTTTTTCCCTTTTTTGTCACAAAAAAACTGAGTAATTAGTTGCCATCATTACAGAAATATCACTAAAATTAGAAAAAAAATTAATATCTCGAAAACTAATTCCAATTTAAAAATTCTATTACCAGTTTTGACATCCGCGGATTTTTATGGACAATTGGTATTAATTTCACCATCAAGCGTTTAATATTTTATTAAAAATAGCCCTGAAACATAATCAGTCGTTTCATAAAATCGGTTCATAAATTCGTTTCATAAAGTCGTTTCACAAATTCGTTTCATTAGGATTTTATATATATAGGGTAGATATACCAGAAATTCAATATAAAATTTGAAACACATGCATTTATTTTTATTGACACAGCTGTGATTTTTCATGTAATCAGATAATAATCACCAGAAATATTTAACTATTATTAGAAACAAGTTATTTTTTAATAACATGCAATTGAAATTATTTACTCTTTTCAAGCTTCTTTTCCTTTTCCCTCCCTTTTATTTAAATATAGATTTTAAGACTTGTCTAATTGTCTAATTGTATATATTTTTAAAATATAAATGCATACAAATAAACTTTGCAAAGAAAATGTAAATTTTCTGATAAAAATTGTTTCAAAGTAAATTTTTTGAAGTATTAAAAAATCCACCGGTTTTATAAATTTCATTAAATATATATATATATATATATATATATATATTACTTTCATGTTAAGAATCTAAAACTTAAACTAAAACCAAAACATAGGGTTGGTTTAGGTTTAGACTGGAACGTTATACTAAAACTAAATACACAAGAAATGAAAATTCTAAATTGTACGAAAAAAAAAATTGTATATTGTAAATTATTATCAATTTTCAAGCAATAGAAGATATAAAAATGATAATATTTATAATGTCACAACTGCAATAATTTGTTTCTTTTAAAATGGCATCATTTATATACAAAGCAATACTACGTAGAGGGGACATAAATTTGCTTTCAAACTGCAGTGATATTGGTTGAAACTCATAAAATATTTTTGTTGTTATTTTTTAAATTTTCTCTACTGGTAATTGAACAAATGCGACTGAAAAATCATTTCAACAGATACATAATATATTACAAACAATCCCAGAAGCAGAATATTCTCCAAGTGTCTGTGACGGATATTTCAGCGGCAGAAAATAATCTGCAGGTAAATTATGTTACAATTCAGGATTGGCAGGTCTTTGACATGTGTCCGTTTTTGAGAGTTTAAACTGCTATGTCCAAAACCTCAAATACTACACTGATATGTAAAATTTTACATTAAATAGTACTTATATGAAACAGTACAACATTATACGTAATAAATAAGTCTTTTACTGTATATCAATAATTAATATCTAGTAAAGTATTACTGTTACATGCAATTTTTTAACTTGATTTCTCGATATTTACCAGCAACCTATTGGTGAATTGAGCGGTTTTTTTCCCCGTGATATATTGACGAATTTCACGCTTATTTTTCGTAACCAACCGACTAATTTCACGATTGTTTACCTGCGATCGATTGCAGAAATTTGTGATATTTTCCTGCTACCTATTGACAAATTTTGCTTTTTTTTTTGGCGACCGATAAGGGAATTTCCGAATTTTTTCCCCGCGTCTTACAGGTGAAACTCGCATGTTTTTTTACACGTAATTGTGGACAAATTTCGCAATTGTTTTCACGACCGATCGGCAAATTTGGCTATTTACCTGCAATAGCTTAACAAAATTTACTATTTTTTCTCGCGATTGACTGACACATTTCATAATATTTTCCCGCTATCTATAGACGAATTTTGCGATATTCTTCTGCAGTAGATGGTAGAATTTTGGGGGGGTTTCTGCGACTGACTGAAGAGATTCATGATTTTTTCCCGTAACCGACAGATGAATTTCTAGATAGTTTTCCCACGATCGATTGTTGAAACTCGTGATATTTTCCTGCAACTGATTGACGATTTTTTCCACCTCTTGCTGGCAAAACTCGCGGGTTTTTTTTTTCACACGATCGTAGACAAATTTTGCTATTTCCACCCTGCGATCGACTGGTGAATTTCGCAATTTTCCCCACAACCGACTGACAAATTTATGTAAATTTTTCTTCACGCGATCAATAAACAAATTTAGCAATATTTTCACGTGACCGTTTAACGAACTTTGCGAAATTTTTCTGTGCCCGATTGACAAATTTTCGGTTTTTTACCGCGACCTATTAGTGAAATTCGCAGGTTGAAATATGCAGACGGGAATTTTTTTGCGAACCCAAAACGCTATGCAGCTATATAAAAGAAAAGACAGGGCCTGCTTTTCGCTGATTTCTTCAACCGCTTTTCACAGATTTTCTCTTTTGAACTTTCTGGCGAGATGCACGCACAGTATATGGGCAAACACTGTTGGTCCATTGAGCAGGGATGTCGGAGAAAAAAAATGATATTTAGCTTGCAAAGAATGAGGAGATGTGCAGAAGATCATAGCGCTCCTCCAGATGCGAAGCGAAAGTGTGACTGCGGCACCGCACCCGCTGAAGAAGTAAAAAAAAAATCTGTTAGCCAAAGAAAATTCCATGGAAAAAAATCTGCAGAAGAGGGGAAAAAATCTGCGACGTACGTCGCCCGTCTCGAACTTTCTGCTACCGGGCAAACAATGATGTTAAATTAAGCAAGAAAAGCTACTGTAAAAATTCTGAGACTTTGAAAGGCTAAACTTTTAAAAGCTGACATCTTTTTTTTTCTTTTTTTGTAACATATTCATGTAAAGTGAAAAAAAAAAATATATATATTCTTTAATATTCAGAAAATTAAAAAATGTTTATTATTTTATATTTTTTAAGAAAATGTAACTTATTTTTGAGAAACATTTATAAAAAATCAATTTTTCCAGAAAAACCCCGGAAAAAACTGTTTTTTTTTCGCCACTTCAAAATTTAAGAAATATTATACATCTCTAGTCATTTAGAGTAATAAAAATATTAAACATACATAAGGAGTGCTTATTTAGTTTTAAAATAATTTAAATTAACAATTACAGAATTCTGGCAAAACACGAGCTTCATTTTTACAGATTTTTCTTCTTATAATATAATTTTTAAATAATGTACTCTTTTTCTTTTTTTTTTAATGTTAAACTATTAAAAGGTAAAAAAATGCTTCATTTTCAGCTGAGTATGTCAGGTAGGACATTTTTTTTTTTTTTCCAGGTAACATGTATTATTTTTTTTTTAAGTTTTTTTTTTTTTTTTGGTTAATTGGCTGTCATTTTGTAATAAAGTGATAAAATGAAAAATTTTCAACATTAAAATTTTAGTTAAAAACAAGCTGTAAAAATATAGCCATGTTTTATTTTTGTGCATTCTATATTAAACTTTATATAGAGAAAATTTCAAACAAGTGGGTAAGTGTGATCGAAGATCGCACAAAGGGTTTCGTTTAATATTCCTTTCAAAACACTTTATCCTTTCTTTAATAAATCCAAATAAATTTCATTTTCAAAATAATAATTAAAAAAAGTCATGTTTTTTATAAAGTAAAAATTTACCGGTCTATTTTTCTGGTTTTTTTTTTTTTTTTTTTTTTTTCGAATATTTGAACCGGCCCGATAGCGGGCGAAGCCCACTATTACATTCTGTCATAATAATATCTGTCATGCAGACTAAATGCGATATTTAAAAAAATAATTTCAAAACTAAACATGTTGTACACCTTCAAAATGTTAAAATATGCCAATATTTCCATAATCGGGTTTTTATCATGATTCAATACGTTCCTCAAACTCATATGACGTTATAATTAGACGTCATATCTACTTGCTTTCTTCTATTACCCATATTGATACTCTCTTTGTATTATTCTCAAACATTTGAAAAAGTCCGTTAAACTTCCAATATGACGTCAGATTAATTTTCTTTTTAATTCTCTAATGACGTCATATTAACCTGCTTTCTGTACTTACACATACTCCTTGTATTATTGAGAAATGTTTGAAAATTTCCGTTTTATTACCAATATGACATCATATTAATCTTTTTTTTTCAATTGGTGAAACTTTTTATTTTATTTTCATTTTTCACGTGGAAATCTTTCAATAGAAAATTAATTATTGTACAAATAATTTTATTGTTGATTTTTAATTGATGGCAACTGCTACAACGAAAAATGTTTAAATTTAATAGGAAAAGGCTGTTGGATTTTTGGTTTTTTATCTCTGTATATTAAAATAATACGATTTTTTCAAAATTTTACGATTTTCAGTGTGACAGCAGGTATTCAGCTGTAAGTACACAAAATTTCAAGTCTGTAAGTTATACAGTTTCTGAGAACCGGTTCTGTGACGGACAGACAGAGAAGCGGGACGAATAGGTTTTCGTGAGATGAACGAAACCCTAATAATAGATTTTTTTTTAGAGGACAGCACAATAACGTATCAATAAAGGTGTACCGATATTCATGATTACAATTTGCATCAACTTGGTATAGGCTAGTCTATTTTACTTTCTTGATGGCACATATTTAGGCTTGTATTTAAAAGAAAAAAAAAACTAAACTAAACTTTATTTATGTAATCTAGATCAAACAAAAAAGCATAAATTATTTAGGTTAGTTCATATAAAAAACTCAAATAGCCGAGGATAGGTTAAAAGCACTTTGTCTATTCTTGTTTAAAATTTTCATTTGAGTTTTCTATATGCATATGCAAAGTATATCTTTTTCTAGCTACACACTAGTGCCGGAGAAGGGGGAAAGACCACACTTTCATTTTATACAGTTTTTAAGTTATTAAAATGATTTGAAATTAATATTGTTCAGCACCCCAAACTACATAATCCTAAAAAAAAAAAAAAAAAAAAAAAAAAAAGGGTAATAAAAGACAAGAAACACTTACTTGCCTCTTATTACTCCAGCTAAAATGAAAAATGGGGTAATAAGATACATGGCTGAAAGTACGTAGCTAACAAAACTTTTAATGATTTACAAAATAGAATAAGAATTAGTAATTTTGTCAGTCAAAAAATTACATATCAGTTATACTGAAAATTTTAATCCATTTTATGCTATAACATTTTACTCTGAGAAAGGGGGTGGGGGAATCAGAAATTAAAAAAAAAATAAATTCCACCAGATTTAAACAAGAAAGAAAAATCACACGTCAAGCATAGATTATGAAACAACATAATCAGAACACTGTAACAAAACTTCTCCGTTTAATAAATTGAAAAATGATATATAAAATGCATTCGAAATCGCATAACACATTTGGAAATAATAATTCAGCAATTACTGTTCAAAAGCATTTAAATTCTTCTGTGAAACCCTGTATATGATCTACGGATTTGTATATATACTGCATAGTTTGTTAAAATTTATTCATTTAAGAAACGCATAACACAATTAACACTTTTCAGTAATTTCCATCAAAGAACAGAAATGTACTGGAATTCTTTTGTGCAGGATTGTATATGAATTATAGAATTTATACACACCAAGTAATGTGCCACAAATAAGTTAAATTTAAAAACGCATAGAACAACTGAAAACGCACTTCCAGCAATTATCGCTCATAGATAGTACCGTAACTGAATTATTTTGTGTGTCCCTGTAAATGAATGATAAAATGCTGTGCACACCATATTCTACAATAAGCTTCTTGTAGTGCATCTCAGTGATGTATATCAATTCCAATATGTTTGAAATGGATTTAACATCATTAAAATGCATTGCAAACGATTTTTCCCCTATATAACATAATGTAACGGAATTTTTTGAGCGTCCCTGTAAATGAAATATAAATACTACACATTTCATTTTCAATACCGAACATGCCATGGTAAAACTGAATAACATATAGTAATTACATGGTAATCCGAGTATATTTACGCCAGTTACAGGTTACAACTCGGACGGACAGACAAACTGAATTCATAAACACTTTTCAACTATGTTGAGAAGTTTTAAAAGAGCAGAGTGCTGCTCTGGCTGGTTGGAAACTGGTGCTTTTAAAATTCTTAATGGTATTTTTTATATTCTTAAGGACACTTTTTTATTTTTTAAAGACGCTCTTTTGAATTTTACAGTACTTATAATACTCAAAAGTCAGGGAATTGTTTTAAAACATGACAATGAGTCAGTTTTTACTATTATTTTTATTACAAGCACATTTTTTAATACAAAAGGAAAATAAAAGCATCCGTTTTTTTACTAAAGGACAAGAAGGCCGCTATTTTTTAAATGAGGGGAAAGAAGGGTACAGAATTCTCCTGTAACTGTGTGTATGATGTGTGTGTGGGGGGGGGGGGGGGGGAGGGGAGGGGGGAGGACAAAAAATATATAAATAATGATAACTTTTTGTTAGATAGGTAGTAGGGGTGCATCGAATATTCGGCAATCGGCAATACTACCGAATATTTTGTTATTCAGCCAAACCGATCCGTAAAAAACCTTTCAAAAATGTTTTTAAAAAATCTTACAAAACTGGTAATTTTAACTGTTAATAAATTTATATATTTATTCAGAATAATTAAGAAATAAAATCACTTGTAAATAAAAGAGATTACGTTAACAATTATTTTGTTTGAAAAGTGATTCTTCAAAAAATTAATTATTAATAATGATATTCATAGGAATTAAAGATGTTTATAAAAGGTTTTTTCTCGAAACCAATAATTCAATAAAGGTAATATTAAGATGGCCTTTATAATGGATAAAGGCAAGTTTGTCAATATCGTCTAGTAACAATTGTTTCTTGCTTTTTCACACATATATACAATATTTTCAGCCTTTGAAAATTGAATTAAAGCCTCTGAATTGCTCACTCCAGACATTGCTTGCTGGTCCATTAAAAAATTTCTTTGCTAAATCAGAAAGATTATCTCTCTTCCTTTTCCTGAGATTTCTCTTGTAATTTCTTCCACTCAATTAGAGGAAAGGGCGGGGAATTGTTTATAAAAACCGTAACTGATACATAAAAAAGAAAGAAAGAAAGAAAAAGAGCTTAAATTTTAAAATATTTACTTTAGAATATTGTAAAAAATTATTTTAATTCATACAGGAAGCTATGAAGGTGACAGGTTCTACAGTTTTTATTAATTAAAAAAGTTTTAAGACTATCCTCTAAAATTTTCACATCTTTAAACTCTGTACTTCTGAAATATAGAAATAATCGGTATTTGGTTTAGCTATGTGTTGAATATCGATATTAGGTCAAAATCCCTATTCGGTGCTAATAAAAATCCTAATAATAAGTTAAGGGTAAAAACTATATTTTAACCTTTTTGTTGATGTTTTAAATATACATTAACAATGCTTCTTTTGGCCCGTCTCTTATTACCCCACCTTCCCCTACTGACCTTATAATTTTTCGAAAATAAATTCGGTAACTATTTTGGGATATTTTGAAATATAAGAGAATGTTTACTTTTATTTCTTATTTTGTCGATTGTTATTTTGCTATTAATATAGATGCTTATAATTTACAGTTGGTGCCGAAGGGAAAAGGGCGACAGGGCATCTGCCATCAGATTCTGCATCCATCAATATTTTGGAATTCTCACTGTCACCAATATTTTAAGAGTTCTGGCCATACTCGCCCCAACATATCACGAAAGTATTGTCGACTGCAAGTTGCAAGTGCGAATTCGTAATTCTTGTTAAATTATTTAACAAAGGAAGCACGAACACACAATCTATTCTTTAAAAAATAGCAAGGCGTTAAATCAGAAGAGCGTGGAGGCCACGTAGTAGAAAAGGATCGTCATCTTGCAAAGAAAGTCCAATATAATAACAAGCTTGTATAGATGATTTTCATTTAGATTGTCTCAAAAAGGGTGAAACGTACTTTATTTATTTATTTTACCTGTTGGAGATACGTAGGCAATATAAATTGCAAATGCGTTTAAAATAAGGTAAGAATTAAGAATATGTCGATAAAATAGATCTTCATTAATTTTACAAAAGTTACATTATTTAATTTTTGTATGGTCCCTGGGTCCTATATAAGTTATATTTGGAAAAATGTCCCTCCATGCTCTGACAAGTAAAACAGTAAAGATTTCGTTCTTCTTCGACCAAAACTTGCCCAGTTGCCGATACTTTGAATTTCTCCGAAATTTCATAAAATTCCAAGTATTATAACTCTGCGAGTTTTGGTGGTGGAAGAATGGAATTTTTACTGTTTTACTTAACAGAGCATGGAACAAAATTTATTAAAATATCTGTTAATGTAATTGGGAAAAATTCAAAAAATTTAGCGACACAGAAAAATGAAATCAATATTTCAAGACATACCCCCCCCCCAAATATATATGTATATAATTAAAATGAAATCAGTTGGCGTTAAAATAAAAGTAAAAATAAAAGATAAAATACAAAAAAAAAAAAAAAAATTATATTAATACCTTTTAAGCATTTTTGCTTAACTTTGATGTCGAATGGATATTTTTAAAATTTCAAAATAGTCCTGTGTTGCCAGTCCGCTACTTTTTAAAAAAAAATTCAGATTACTTGATTGCCACCACTTTTTTAAAAATTGTAATGTTCGCCTTAATTAATCTGTCATAAAATAAGGCAAATATTTTTATTTCAAAAATGTAGTAGAAATCAAGTAATCTGAATAATAATAATAATAAAAAAAAGTAGCGGACAGGCAACAGTGAAATTAGGGATGTGACGAATAGTTATTTGGCCGAATACCGAATATTCGGCCGAATATAAAATTTTTCTTTTCTAAAAAGAAAATAACTTTTGATTATATACATATATTTTTTTAAATGGAAAAAGTAGTAAACACAAATTTGTGTTTTATTATTTATGTCCTTAAAATTTGTAATATGTTTGATACATTTCTTGTAATATTTCAAATACCTTGATGCTAATAATAAAACAACTTTTACTATATCTAAATTATATATCATAATATAGCATAATTTTATTTACAGGAAAGTAATTCGTAAACAATTTATCTAAAATAGGAACCCATTAGTCATTGCTACTGACAAATGTACTCTTTAAATTAAAAAAAAAATTATTTTTGCATAAAAAAATGAAGAAATTGCATTTTATCCTTTTATTCTTAGATATATCAAACTGATTTTTTTTTTATAAGCCAGGGTGGTCATTTAAGTTATTTCCATTAAAATATAAAAATTATAATTAACTTTTACTGTCTGTCCACTTATCTTTTCTTACTTACATTCAAAATGAATACTTACTCTTTTACTTACATAGTCAGATATTTCCTGAAATAACCTTTAACCAAATAAATTTTATTGTGGGGAATTTGAGTCTCTAGTGATCAACAAATTTGTAAGAATGAGTCTTTGTTCTGAAATAAGTCTCCAGTCTTAAATTACAAATTAAATTAAAATCAATAAATATGGTTAAAGTAAAATATATGTGTTTAACAAAATATTTAAAAACTGAACCAGCATATGCAACAACACAAAGTTCTACAATTTACTTATCATGCATTAAAAGCATATACACACAGAGAGAAACTGATACTAACAATATGAATAAATGAAGATGTAAATCTAAAATATATATATAATAATGGTAGTATCTAAATAATTGTACAGTTTGTGCAATTAAAAATGAAAATGATTTCATGAATGTGTCAAAGTAGCCAGTTAAGATTAGAGAAAAAAATTGCTAAAATATATTATTGTGAATTTAATCGGCGAGATATCAGCAATATTCGGCTACAAGTATTCGGCCAACCGAATATTCGGCAAAAAGGGCTGAAAAACGAATAGGGGCCGAATATCCGTCCCATCCATACTGAAATAGCCCAATGTAAAGAACTAATCTTCACTTTTGGTGATAAATTTGGGGAAATACTTGCCATTTAACACAGCGTTGCATATCTGCAACATAACCCAAAAATCAATTTTACTTATACAGCAGGCTTTAAAAAACGATTTGATTTATTGCTGCTATCTTCCAACACATCAGTTAATATAAATTGTTCATGTTCATAGAATGCTCAACAACGGACAGCGAAACTGAGTTACTTTTTCATACCAAAGTTTTATTTATCATTTGAGCAATTTCACATCGTCTTTGCTAAAATCAACTTCGTAAATTTTGTCAATTTAAAAAATGCTGGAGACCAAAAATAGATTTTTTACAAAGTTAAGTACGCATAATTTAAATTTTTGTATTGTAGAAAATTGACAATATTTATGAGAAGTATGTAATTTTCTGTTTATTGCAGATGTGAAAAAAGTACCTTTTAGTCAATATTTGTTTTATATATTCTAAATTTTTTCAACTATTTTTTACATGATAAAATGGTGCATTCTAACATCTGAGTAAATATTTCTCAAATCGGAGTTGTTGAGTTACAAAGGGTTAACCCTTTATGCTACGACGGTACTTTTAAGTACCAAAGAAAATTTATTTAATCCGTCTATTAATAAAAGTAGATTTTACATTTCATACAAAATACTTTGCTGGATCACGTTTAGAATACACAGTGAAACAGTCGAAGCAAAATATTTTTAACGTGGTTATTTTCGCATCTATTTACACACATCAATTTATTTGCGCTTTTCTCTCGTTAAAAAATGCTAGATGAAAAATTTACAATTACAAAAACCTTTCCATTTACAGATAGAATCACAATACATTTATTTACATTGTTTTTATAAGAATTGAGAGATTTCTATAACTGTATTTTTCATTAATTAATCTAATTAATACTGTAAATATTTTACAAAAGGAGCTATAACTACCGATTTATTAATTCAGTTTTAATGAAAAACTTACCTAAATTTCATATTATTATTATATAAATTTTCTAATATATCTTCAGACATTAAAGAAGATAATTATTTAGGTGGAGCAATTTCTTGATCCATAATTCGGAGCATAAAGGGTTAAACATGTTTCTCTTGTGCTAACTTTTACCAATATATTCAGGAAGAGAAGAAATCTTTTCAAGAAGTGAAATCTTCAATGGAATACAATTAGTTGCGTTTTTAAGCAATAATTATTTCTTTAATATTTTTATTTAGATTGCTAAACAGTCCTTGAATTTATGTTTTATCATTACAACATAATTTACACTGAATAATCTCATAGAAAATAAACATTTTGAAGTATTTAAACGCTCGTTTAAATTTGTTCAACTTTTATTTATTTATTTTTCTTTTTATTTGCTGCTCGTAAACTCCCGATTTGCTAAAATAACTACCTCGTAAGTAACAACCCTAGATACACAGCATTTGGAAAATAATCCCACCCTTCTATATATTACTTCAGGCTACGACCTCATATAAAACGTTAGAGAAATAGCTTAACGTGTAACACAAATCATGTTTGTTATAATAGCATATGTTGAAGTACTTTAAAAAATATTTTTTTTAATGTGAATTATGGTATTACAAATGAATAAAATGATCTGCTGTACATAACAAAAAGTCCAAAAACTATGCTGAGCTGATGGAATAAAATGGGATAGGGAAAACATTTTCAAATAATTTCAATTTATCCCAAGAAAAGTTTTTGTAAAATATGATTAGTAAATACTGTAAAATGAGCTGTTCCTGGCGCATATAATTAATTAATCCTATGAAGATACAGGGGAAAAAAATCACAATGATGAAAATAAACAGCTGAAAAAACAATTTCAGCATTCGCTTGAACAATAGTAATGCTGTAACATACTGAAAAATAGTTTAATACCTGTTTGTGAAATATCCGTTGGAACAGTCATACTGATAAATGACAACGTAATATCCAAATCAAAATCTGATTTCACAAAGCGTATGGAATATCCAATTCACACAAACTAACAGCAAGGTGCATTTTGTCCAATACCGGCGTGTTCTCATCCCAGAGCATTCTATACACACTGAAGTTCAAGCTTAATAAAAATAAATAAGATCATCCTTTTTTTTTTCTTTTCTGCCAGACAGGTAGCAGAAGAATCCGGGTGTAATGAGCAAGTTCAGCTGAGCGTAGCCATCAAACAAATAAATGGAACAGTTTGAGGTAGAACCGGTTACGCTTTCCCCCCCTCAATCCTCTGTACTTTTTTAACATTTCGCTTATCTTTGACAGATGTTCATTCATGAAATTCGCTTTCCCTTTTTATACGTCACTTCAATATACGGTGTAAAATAATCACTATTTAAAAAAATAAATAAATAATCGGATTTTTTTTTATTAAAATCAGATTTTTTTCCTTGCGCTAAAATACAGAATAGCTACTAAGAATTTATTTCAGCTTTCCAA
Source organism: Maratus michaelseni (assembly GCA_963931845.1). Lineage (NCBI taxonomy): Eukaryota > Metazoa > Arthropoda > Arachnida > Araneae > Salticidae > Maratus > Maratus michaelseni. Next base: position 211,581,848 of record OZ007588.1, read on the forward strand.
AACAATTAGCCCTCTTACTAGTAACTTTATCTGTGTTTTTATTCTTTAATTAATAAAATTATAATTATTAGTTAGTAATTACAGAAATTATAAAAACGACAAATTAGACATTTCATTAGTTAGTACCATACAATAATGTTATGTACATTTATACTTTGTAATAATTATGTAAAACTATATTAAATACTATTGATATTTACATTTATTATAATTATTAATAACTGCTTCAATATTAAATTGTCAACACTGCTTAAAATTAATAATTATTAAATAATTACTCTTATTAAGAAAATAAAATACATTTTTTTGCTTTAATCACTAAAATGATAATTAATAATTTAGTATTCAGTCTACAAAGAAAAAGGGGCATGGTGCGAGTTCCCACAAAGAACATTATTTCATGAGGAAAGATATTAGTAATGTGTAATGATATAAGGAAACAAAAGTACATAATTTTTTTAATATGATAAATAAAGTGACATTAATTTTTAATGATTTTTTATTAATTACAAATTGAAAAATATAATTAAATTACAACATGAAAAAAAAAAAAAACTTCTAGTTTCTTGTAAATAAAGTTCAATATTTTTGCAAGGTCTTGGGCACACAGATTTAGAAATACTATCGAGAAGTTTTTTTACAAGAAATCTCTGGGTACAACTAAAGATAAATTTCACTATTAAAAAAAGGCAGAATGCATTTTGCCATTTTAATAAAGGGTAGGGTGCTGCAGCCTAACAAAATGGCTTAGGAGATCAGTATGTAACTATAAAATTAATAAAAACTGCAAATAAGTAATTTCATTAGTTAGTATCACAAATAACAAAACAAACTAGTCGGATGTGTCAATCCCAAAACTTTCTTCTATCTCACACAGGTTTCGCATACACTAAAAAGAATCAGCACCCATTTATATCAATGTCTAACTGAAGCTCAAGTTTTATTAAATTCCGTGCAGTATTTCTTGAGATATGACTATCGCCAAAATCGTGCAAATCCTTCAAAATGCTGCATAGCAGTGCCACCTGCTGGGTGATTTTTACCAAAAACTAATCTGCACCAATTTATATCAGAGACTAACTGAATATAAAGTTTTATTTAATTCCGAGCATTAGTTCTTGAGATAGAGCTATTGCGGAAATCGCGAAAAATGCTGCTTAGCAGCGCCACCTGCCGGGCGATTTTTATCAAAACCTAATCAGCACCAATTTATATCAGGGACTAACTGAATCTAAAGTTTTATTAAATTCCGAGCATTACTTCTTGAGATAGAGCTATTGCGGAAATCGCGAAAATTGCTGCATAGCAGCGCCACCTGCCGGGCGATTTTTACCAAAAACTAATCAGCACCAATTTATATTAGGGACTAACTGAATCTAAAGTTTTATTAAATTCCGAGCATTAGTTCTTGAGATAGAGCGCCCACAAAATTTTTCTCACATACAGACAGACAGACAGACGGACAGACAGACAGACAGACAGAGTCACAGACAGACATTTTCTAAAAATAGTCAAATCGTGTTCAGGACCTTCTAAAACGTATAAATCCGTCGAAAACCGGAAGTCGAAAATTTTCATGAATCCAATACTTTCTTCTTGTAAAGATAGAAGAAAGTAACAAATATTATATGCAACTTGTATTGCATTTGAATTGTTAATCGCCTAAATTTTAACTCTCACACATGTATGTGTATGATGAAAAAAATTATGACAGGTTGGAAATTGTACGTTAAACGTGACAAATGGGGTGCGCATCCGTTTTATAATTAGTTTCACAATGTAAAAAAATCATCCTTATTATTTCAGTCAAATGAATTATATCGTCTGCTATGAGCGAAACGAGCATGTCTTTTTTTTTTTTTTTTTTTCTTATTATTATTACGTATGCCACGTTTACAAATGTGATTTTTTTTTTTTTTTTTTTTTTTTTCCTACGACAGACAGCCCTACAAAATTCACCATACAGATCTTGCTTTGCGAGTTTACCTCTATGGTTTAATATTTTTATGACTCAATGAACGAATCTCCTGTGTTTATTTACTTTAATGGATTGAGATATTCGGCTGTTGATCTAATTTCCACTGAAGTTCTCAGAATCTATATATATTTTTTAATGTAACTCATCTCTCAAGCAAACAATTTTTTTGAACGATCTTTCTAAAAATGTAACTTTTATGCAATTTTATTCGAAATTTTTTTTTTAATAAAAACGACGCCTAGCATATGAAAAAAAGAAGTGGTTTGCCCGTATTTGTTTTTCTCAGTCACATAACTTACGCTTTTATTATATAGATTACGTACGATAGGATTTAACACTATAGAACCGCGGGAAATTCTATGCATATTTAAAAAAAATATTTGACACCAGAAATGTTATTTAAAATTATTTAAAGAAAAAATTTCTGGTTCGAATCGATATCTATTCATGCGGCACGGATCAAAGTGACCCGTCATCGTGGTTCAAGTGTTAATAGAATAAAGAAAACTTTTATTAATATCTTTTTAAGTTTTGATACGATTTTCATAAAATTTGAAATGACTAGACAAAATTCTGCAACGATATATAATAACGAATATTAAATTCCAAACCATTCGGTTGGGTAGTTTTTGCGCTATTATATGCGGACGGACAGACTAGACGACGACTATAGGTGCTAGGTATTTATATAATTACGAACGCAAATAAAAATGAGTTGTTATATTCCATGCACACATACAGATACAGTAAATATAAGAACACCCAGCAATATCTGCAATTATCAAAATATTAAATAGCAGCATTGTTACTACTTAGTGGGGATTATTAGCATTCAGCGTTTCAAATTAAAAAAAAAAAGAAAATAAAGGATTGCATCATTTTAAATCCCAAACTAATTTCTTTATTTGGTGTATATATGAGTTTAAAAGTGAATGGGTTGATTTTATGACGGCCAATTATCAACACGAGGTATATATAGGCCCTAGGGGGGGGGGGGTCTTTCTAAGGGACCCTAACCCGTATTTACGGCAAGGTTCGAAGAAAACCACGGATAACTCCGAACGGTTAGGTCGACGAGCGCGACAGGGATTTGAACCCAGCACCTCCCGTCTACCAGCTTTGAGAGAAGAACCTCTCAGCCACTGGTGGGGCATTTAAAAGTGAAAAAATATATAATTATTCATATAATAAATAAAATGCTTTTAATGCCCAATAAAAACTTGCTTTTTACAAACTTACTGTACTTAATCTTTTACAAGCCTAAGGAATTAAGCTTAGAAACAATTATTCAAAGCTTTTTTTTTTTTTTTTTTATGTTTATTCATAAGGTAAAATATTCATAGCAACTTTCTAAATTATATTCATATCTTAGATTTTTTTTATGTCATTTTAAAGATTTAGATAATTTAGGATTTAAAAAAAATCTTGATTTAAATCTATGATTTAAAAAAAAATCAGTTACTTAAAATTATGGTTTAATCGCCGATTTAAATCATTTGATTAAAATCGTTGACACCCTACTTCAATACATTGTTTTTTATTATTTTAATACACTCAAATGTTAATGTTCAAATGTATATTTTATTGATTATTAGCTGACTCGCCCGGCGTTGCTCGGACTTCACACTGTTAAATTCACGTTAAATCACTGTTAAAAGTTCTTTAAAATCACTGTTAAATTCAGACATTTTTCTCCGGGGGATACTGTGGAGTTCTGAGAGGAAAATTTCACTTCTAGACCATAAGATAAGCATAAAATCAACATCTTCCGGGGGGGGGGGGGGGACGTTTCTATGCTCCTAGGGTAGAGGTGTATCCCGGCACACCCCCTGAATTCAACAGTGCTTAAAATAACTTTATCGTTTCTTGAAGTTACTTTAAATATATTTCGATTTCACTACGTCAGTCTAGTTTTTCAAATAAACTCCATGCGCGGAAAAATACAAAGAACTCCTGACCGCGAAGTTACCCGCGTCGTCATAGGAATGAATTTAGGCAATAAAGGTGGAGGGTGGAGATGCTTAGCCAACGCACGTTTTGCTTATTATATTATTAACTTCTTTATTCTTTATTTATATTGCTTAGTAAACCAACGCTTTTTCCTCGCTTATTTCTTGGCGTTTTTCAGGGGGGGGGGGGAAATCCATGTCCATAGTTCTTTAATAATTAATTAAATGAAAAACTATTATATGTGTGTGTGTTTAATAGATTCCCGAAAGACTGCTCCGTACAGGGGTATAAAATATAAAATATGATGGATAAGATATCCTAGTTAATAAAAAAAAAAACTTCTCATTTTCGGTAGTTATATCTATATATATAGTTATATATAGGAATATCTATCAATTTGAAATATTACCATCAAACGCCCTTACTCGCAGAACAGGCGGAATTGCGGCCCCCTTCAAGACTGTTGGGGAGACAGCCCCACTCACCTAAGATCTGAACGGAAAAAAATTTAAAGCGAATTTCCACATGTTAAAGACATGGGCCAGCGGATCCAGGACGACCTCGGCGGCATTGAGCTTATTCACTGATTAATCAATTATGATTCATCATTTATTCGTTTTATATTTCAAATTTTATGCGAAAATAGTTTATTTATCACTAGCTGTTACCCGTGACTTCGTTCACGTATCATTAAAAAAAGAATAAATGCATTAATTAAGCAAAATATTGCATTCTGATAATTAGAAACCTAAATAATTAACTAACTCTTTATCACATTCCATAGGAGACAATACAGTATTTCTATGTTATAGAGGCCTTGACATAACTAAGTTTTAAAAAAGTGAAATTTTGTGACAAATAATGCGAAACGGAAACTGCAACCAATGAAAAAAGGCGGGCCAAATAAAATCGTGGAAACCGGCGAATTATATAAAAACATATGTCAAGTTTACCTGGTAAACCATTTTACTTTTAACGCCTTTGTGAAACGTTTTAATAGCAATCCTTCAAAGATAATGGAAATAGCATATTCTTTTTCATTAAATTCAATTCTTGTGAATAGGGAACAATTATTGTAGACCTAAATGCTAGGAGCTTAAATTTGCCTCCTTGATTTAATCTATAACTGAAAAAAAATCTTTATTTCTAAATGAAAATATGTTGACAGACGATTTTTGTTCTCCAGAATAAATTGATTCATGAAGTTTGAATATGTGAAAATACGTTTTTATTTTTCAAAAATTTTACTGTAATCAATTTTTTTTTTCTTTCACCATCTATTCAAATTGAAAATAAATTCTTTTTTTTTTTTTCAGTTTTAATGAGAAAAAATATATTAATCCGTTTTATTTCTTCTTTTTTATCCACAAAATGGAATGATTTAGTTGCCATTTTTAGAGAAACTTCGTTAAAATTTACAAAAAAATAATTAATAATAATAATATCTTGGAATTTAAATCTTTTTTTTTTTTTAATTCTGAGAGTTTATAACATCCTCGGATGAATGATAACCGGTGTTAAGTAAATCGCGTTGCGTTCGACAATCTGAAAAGAGTAGTTGCGAAATACAAACAGGCGGTCAGATTTTAATATAATAGATTCCTATTTATTTTTCTTTTCCTAATAACCATGGTGTGGTTTAATGGATAGAAAAATATTCTAAAAATTGGAACAAAATTCACCTTTGTGTAAGATTTAAAATATGAAACCATTAAAATGGATCACAGTTTGTGTAATTACTAAAATAGGTGTACACCTATTACATTTACTACTATTATATTTTACACCTATTTTAGTAATTACACAAACTGTGATCCATTTTAATGGTCTCATGGTGTGGTTTTTGGCAGAAAACTCTCATCTGTATGTAACTGATATTCATCCTTAATAATCGGTATAGATAAAAAAAAAATTTCAATTTTTCGTTTTAAATATGTCGTGAAACTAATCTACTTTCTATACTTACTGATCCTTGTATTATTAATTTACGGAATTAATCCCCGCGCCTTGTAAAACACATTTGAAAATTCCCGTTTTATTTCAAATATGACGTCACATTTTTCTTAGAGAAATCTCTTTTTAATGCCATAATTCTTGTTAATTTTCTTTTTCTGGCAATCAGAACGTAAATTTTAGTGGAAAACTCACATTTGTATGTAACTGGTACTCAAGCTAATTATTAATCAGTAATCGAAAAAAAATATTTCAGTTTTTCATCTTAAATATTACGTCCATTACCTATCTACTTTCATTATACATTGATATTCATGCTCCTTGTATTATTACGACTATTTGAAAATACATGTTTTATTTATGACGTCATATTTGTCCAAACCGAGGAGAATCCTTTTCATAGTTCCATGGTCCAAGCGAAATCTATTTTTAGGAATATAATTATTGTTCATTTTTCCTTCTAATTATAACGCAGTTTTTTGACAGAAAAAGATCTTTTTAATGTAACCGATATTCATACTTCATGTATAATAACAAACACTCCATATTTTTGTTTCAAACATCACGGAAATTCATCTTCTTTTGAATTCTTTTTCATTTTCATTTTTCACGTGAAAATCGTTCAATTGAAAATTAATTGTTGAGGAAAAATTATTGTTCCGTGTTTTTATTTATTGGCAACGATCAAAGCCCTAGCAGCGATAAAGTAAAATGGTTAAATTTTATGGGAAAATGTTCATTTATTCTCTATGGAAATAACGAAATTTTGAATTATTAAGAAAAATATTTGAATAAAATGAACAAAAACCGCCCTATGTTCACTTGAGGGTTATAATCAACGTATATGCAAAGATACAGGATCATTAAATGCTCCATTTTGACGCTGGCTTCAGCCTAACATTTGCACACAATCAGATTTATAATATTATTAGGATAGGATTACAGAACTTGATAATGTCATCGTTACTTTGTGGGGATGTTTTGAGAATGTCACCGTTATGAAGTGGGATATTCAGCAATAAGCGAAGAGATAATATTTTAATGCCTTTATTCTTTGTGAAAATGAAAAAAGGCATCACAGACTCACTCTCGGATAAAGGAATTACTTAACCCTTAACTGCTGTTAGCGATCTCAGAGACCACTACTTTTTAAAATTTTCACAGTTTAACTTGAAATTTCTAGTTTAGAAATTTTGTTTCGTTTGGAAACCTAGTACTATCGCTAGAGACTTTCGAATAGGTGAATTTTAATTATACTAATCCTGTACAAAAAATTTTGTACAGAAACAGTATCTTATGGGTTAATTGAGCCTTTTATTCATCTTTCGATTGAGCGGTCTCATAGGCCGCTCACAGTAGTTATGCCACAATTTCTGCCACAGCAGTTAAGTGTTAAACAGCAACGCAAAGAGACAACAATTTTTTTAAATGTATTTTTAAAGAAGTAATTCTATTGTACAACTCTTTCAATGTATTGCATTATTAAAGCATTTTTACTCTAATAAAGAATTTAAAAAAAGGGGGGGTTACTTACAAAATTATGGTGTACCGCAGAAATCTTATTAAAAGCACAGTTATATTAAACGTCTTTAAAACAAGAAAAACAAAAGTAATTTACATAAACATTTTCACAATACTTTTGAAATAAATATAAGTTTATATTATGTAATTCAAAAGTGTTATGAAAAGGTTTATCTAAATTGCTTTTGTTATTTTTACTTTAAAGACGTTTAATATAGCAGTCTTATTTATAGGACGGGGATCCAATGTGCGTTAAGAAACATTGAGCTAGATTTTAGCAAACGAATCGCGGAAAAATGATTGGCTAAGTCGAAAATGATTAAAAATAAAATACCAAATGTATGTTGTATATAGATATGCTCAACGTTTCCTCATCATTTTCATATTTGCAAGCGTTTATGAAGGTAATTTTAAATGTGGATTATGTTAATTTTATTTATATTTATTGTTAGTTGAAAACCCTAAAAGTCTGTCTCATCTTTCAGATTTTATTTACGCACCAGAGTGCAAAATATATATTTTTATATTAAAAAGTAAAAGATATCATTAACCTTAGCAAGGCTTCACTGGATCTAACAGGCTCTAACAAAAGCATCAAATACAATAGGAGCACTGGAATCAAAATATAGTTCTGGCTGTAGCCGCCGCAAGAAATTGGCGCTGACTGCCCACCTCAGTCAATGTTTCGCTCCTCGATTTTGTTAGGTAGATTTCGTAAGAAATTCTACCTATTACATTCTCCCCTAAGTTGTAATTTTTGAAAAAAATTTGCAGATCTACGCCGATTATGACTCCCAAAACCCAAAACCACTCCCAGTTCAAAACTTTATGTATCTATCTATGTCACTTTTTTATGGACACGATAACTTCAATAATTCTGCACAAATCTGTTCCAAAGTGATACATAAAATCAAGGGGCATAAAATCGCGGTCAAGTTCGTTAATGGGCAAAATCGAACCAGGGGGGGGGGAGGGGGAAACCCATAATTTGTTAATTATGATACGTATCGAATCCGTTTAAGGGAGGCTTAGAAGAAAAAAATTATCTTAATAGTATCTAAAACTTTTATACTGACAAGTTTTTTATAGAACCAACCCTTATAGCCAAAAAAAAAAAAAAAAATCCCTGGTGGCTAAGCCTGCAAAAAAATAATAGGTTTCTAAGTGGGCGGTTCCAACTGCCGCATCATGGCAAAAAGGTCATTTCTTCCACAATTCCCAACAAACAGGCGCCCCGTGGTCTGCATCTTCGAAATCTACCTGTGCCTGTAGGCCGAACCGTCAGGGATTTTTTTTATTTGTAGTTAGCTTTTGGATATGATTTGTTGTAAACAATTGGAAATTTTATTTTCTTTTTAGAATTAATATGGTATATTGTTGTGTACCATCATTGCTGTTCATCATCTCGGAATACCGTTCAGAAGAAACGGAGCTGATCGAGTTGGGCCGTGACCTTAGTCACTCTCACACAGAAATAAAAGCGTCCGAAGGCGGTTAAAAAAGATGCAATGCAGCTATGTTCCTTAATATCCTAAACTCTACACAGTAGTGTAATCGTAAAGAAACTAGAGGGTATACACTATAGCTTTATTTGAGAAACAGGGGTGTGCAGTGTCATCGCTAAGACTTTTTATTGAGGGGGGAGAGGACCTTAAATTGCCAAGTCAAATTTCAGTATTTGCCAACTCATTGAAAAGGAAAAATAAATAGTTCTCGCTAATTCAACAAGTTTGCCAGCACGGAAGACCTAACTTGGCAGTGGACAATACTAGAGAGAAGTATACGTCCGCGAGAAGAAATAGGTCTTTACTGAATTTGAAAGAAAATGCACTTTAAATCTGATTTTTTTTTCATATTTTTCCATTGAAAAGCGATTGACTGATTAAACAAAATTTATTTAGCTGTATTATTAAATACCTGTAATACAGGTATGATAAATACCTGCAAATAATGATAAATACCTGTAATATTAAAGATGTATGTATTTCTTCGCGCAAAAAATTTCTGGCGAGATGTTGGCGCTTGAAACAAATCGACTTATAACCCTACGACCCCTCACTGTTAAGAGTGATTGATGTGTTACAGAAAATTCTCTGGTCATTACAGGAGATCATAGATTTTTTTTATGTTCAATCAAATGTTTCATTTTTTAAACTGTTGAAGATAGGGTAAAAACTTCGATGAATTTGAATTTTTCGGAAAATTTCACCTGAAGTACATACCAAGCATGTTGATAAAATATATAAAATAACAAGAATTTTCTTTTCTGTAAAAAAAAAAAAAAAAAAAAAAAAAAAAAGAGGGTCTTTATTACGAGCATATTATTAGATTATAGAGATGGATTAAAATAATTTCTGCAGTGTAATCCAAAATGTGAATATGATTGCATTTATTTTAGAATAGAATAAGTAAAAAAAAGTTTTCCATTCTATTTCTATAGATTTTTTAAAAGTAATATTATAATGTTTGGAATGAAATTTGTAACGAGATTTAATTAGATTATTTATAAAATTTACTTTTACTTTAAATATGATCATATTTGAGTTCTGTTAAGTTGAGATACTTTAATAAGAATTTGGGGTGCATTAAAATCTAAATAAACACTGGACACGATTTTTTTTATTTCGAAAATAAGGACAGAAGAAAGATTTTTATGCATGTTCTGTGTATTTTACTATCAATTTAATGAACCTAATGCATTCCAAAATGATGATAACCGAAACAACAACCGCAACGTTATTTCTAAATATTTTTCTACATTAAATAATGAATATTTTTTTTAAATTAAAGCACGAAGTGTATTTTCAAAAATAAAAAGGTACAGATGCGCGCTCTAAAAACAACAGTACAAGCTCTGAAAAAGTCTCAGTGCCTGGGCTAGCAGTTTTTAGCTGATGTTTAGCGCTAAACTCTTCTTAGGAGTAATTAGTTCATAGTTTTCTCGATAAAAACATCACTGATTGTTTACTGTAAAAAATATATATTTTACTTCTTCCTTCGAAATGAAGAATCAAAAATATTGTTTTTGTAATATCAGTTTTTTAATGTTGAGAAGAATATTTTAAAGATATTTTTAGAACTTCTCCCGTAATTCAAAACATGAAATGTGATTATGTGAATAATGATATGATGCATAATAATGATTATGTATGCAACAGAAAAGGTATTGCTGCTTAAAATATTTAATTCATTTTTGTTAGCAAATAAATGTATCAAATTAGCAAGTGTTCTAACTTTGCAATCAAAAGACTTTTTCCATTTTTCTAGTAAGGCACAAGACCTTTCAGAAAATACTGTCAAAGTTGGCGTTTTGAACCGAATTCTTAATGTGGCAGCACGATAAAGGATAAAAACTGTTAAAAATACCTTATTAACAGCAAATATTATAGAAAAACCTTACGTAAGTATTACAGAAAAGTATTACAGAGAAGTATTACAAAAAATCTCATTAAATACTACTAATTTATGTCACAATAGATTTCACTTAATTTTTAAAATTGCATTTTTGAACATAAAATAAATGCAGTTTAAAAAGTTATTCTCACTGTTAAGGTGGTTCTCAAATGATCTGCTCAACAACGCGAAACTTTCTGACACATTTTCTGGTTCATTTTTAAAGACAAAGGCATGCCTGACGATTCATTTCGATTTGGAATCGAAATGAGTTTCCAGTTTTTGATAAATAAATTTTTTATTGAGTTATGAGCGATTAGTGTCACGTGACGACCGGTTTTTCTCCTTTATCGTGCTGCCACATCAAGAATTCGTTTCAAAACGCAAAAGGATCAAGGTCCATAAGCCATGTTTTTGGCCCATGAAATAGACTAAAACTCAGTTTTGTTATACTGACTTAATTATTTCACCCTTTAATGTTAGAAGGTTAATCCTGTACGATTTTAACAATAGTTTTTGCATTTTGTTCGGATTTATATGACTTACACAAGCTCAAAGTTCGTATTATTCTTATTAATCGAATTTTAGTCTTATTTCATGGGCCAAAAACACGGCTTATGAACCCTGATCTTTTGACAGTATTTTATGAAAGATCTTGTGTCTTACCAGAAAATTGGAAAACGTCTTTTGATTACAAGGTTTCTTAATAAGAGCACTTGCTAATTTGATACATTTATTTGCGAACAAAAATGAATTAAAAAAATTGTCATAAAGTAACCAGTTTGGAATTTATAACAGCCTTATTACAACATTATAAAAATTAAATGCTCCTCAAAATATTTAAATATTCAACTCCCTCCCCCCCCCCCCCCCCCCACACACACTTAAAAATGGTGCACATAAAATTCTGCTTAAAATAGCATGTATTCATGTTAGGCTGTATATAACCGATTAAGTAGTACATTTAAAGTTTTAAAAGAATGCGAAAAAAAATTCTGCAGAATATATACATGCTAAATCCCAAAAGTGATTTCCTACTCGCCAAATCAATGATAATCCCCCGATATGGTAATCCTACTAAGGTGAAACTGCGTAAAGAGGCTAGCTAGCTAGCCTTTCTCTCCACTGCCAAGTAAGATGTGCCCCAACTTTTTTAGTTTTACAATTTACCAAAATACCACAGTTAGAAAATGTAATATAGTTCTTATTTGTAAAAAGTTTAATAATATTCCCAATTAGATTTGTAACTTTTGCCAAGTCTATTAAAAATAGAGAGTATATTATAGTTTTTATTAAAGTTTTATACAAATTTGCCAAATAAGAGTTTGTAAATTTGCCAAGTGTAATAGCATTCGCAAACGTTTGGGGGGGGGGGGGGGGCTCCCTCCCCGCCCCTCCCCCCCCTTAGCGAGGCCCCTGTGGGTGTGTACGGATTTCCTTTAAAAAATCTAGAATGTATTCGGCATATATCACCGTATACTCTTCATTATATCTTTGATTCTATAACGGCCATATCCTTTCTTAGAGATAAAACATACTAGAGAATACGCAAGTAAGAAATTTACTATGTAATAGCTCAAGTTAAAAAAGTAAAGGTAATTCAAAATATGTGCAGATAGTGACAGGCAATTAATAAAGGAAGGTGCCCTCTTCTTTGCACGTCGTTAATGCGATATCTACTATCAAATATATTCAAAAAAGATTCTATCCCATCGTCTGAAATGCAGTCACGGTTAGCTGATTCTAATAATAACAGTCATTAAAAAGACCTGTAAGGCGGGAATACTAGACGAGAACAATGAAAATGTTAAGGGCTTTCCACGCAGCCGAAGATTTCCCACTTAGACCTTATTCAGCATCTGAGAAGTTTTTCCCTATCTTTTAGCTATGAAATCAATTGATAGTGAAACAAGAATAACTGGGGGATATGAGCTAGAGTGCTCGCTTAATCATTTATTCAAGGAATAATGGACAGTAAATAAAATTGTATAAAGGCTATAAGAGTAGTTATATGTTGCATGATAACATGCAAATTTTGAGAACTATAAAAAGAACATTTTTATGGGCAAAGCAACGTAATTCTGCATGTGTAACGACAATTTAAAACTTTATATATATATATAATATATATATAGTTGTTTTTATATTTTAAAAAATTAATACTCGAGCGCCATACTACTAATCGCCTAGAAATATCTGTAAAACAAGTTTTTACACAACAGGTATAACAATGCAGAAAAGAAATTTCTCAGATTTCGTAAAAATATATTTTAAGGCCAGCGCCGGAGTAAGGATACCTGCCACACCTGGACAAAGAAAAATGCACGCGCACACCTTATCAATTCGTACTTACATATTATTCGCATTCATTGTCAAACATAGCATAGCAAAATGTAAACAACTTTCTTATTTATTTGTAATTGATAAAAAAGCATTTAAATTGCACAGAAAAAAAATCCCTGACGGCTCGGCCTACAGGCACAGGTAGATTTCGAAGACGCAGACCGTGGGGCGCCTGTTTGTCGGGAATTGCGGAAGAAATGACCTTTTTACGATGATGCGGCAGTTGGAACCGCCTACTTCGAAACCTAACTTGTTTGCAGGCGGAATCGGCAGGGATTTTTTTTTATTTATTTATTTTTTTTTTTTTGCTATAACGGTTGGTCCTATAAAAAACTTGTCAATATAAAAGTTTTAAATAATATTAAGAGGATTAATAATAAATTTAAGCGGATTTGAAATCTTGAGAATTGGCGAAGTTAGGAATTTTTTTCTTCTAAACCCCCCTTCCCCCCCCTTAAGGCAATTTTTAATTATATCAAAAATCAGTCATACATAAATTTTCGGCCCTTTTCCTAGAAGTAATAACTTCAAACGGATTCGATACGTATCATAAGTAAGAAATTATGAGTTTTTTTCTGTTTTCACAAAAAGCCCCCCCCCCTCCCCCCCTTGGTTCGATTTTGTCCATTAACGAACTTGACTGAGACTGTATGCCCCTTGATTTTATGTATCAGTTTCGAAAATATGCGGGAGTTGGAACCGCCTACTTCGAAAAATAACTTGTTTGCAGGCGGAGCCGGCAGGGATTTTTTTTGTTTTTAATTTTTTTTTTGCTATAACGGTTGGTCCTATAAAAAACTTGTCAATATAAAAGTTTTAGATAATATTAAGAGGATTAATAATAAATTTACGCGAATTTGATATCTTGTGAATTGACGAAGCTATGATTTTTTTTCTTCTAAAACCCCCTTTTTTCCCCCCTTGGGGCCATTTTTAATTATATCAAAAATCTGTCATACATACATTTTCGGCCCTTCTCCTAGAAGTAATAATAACTTTAAACGGATTCGATATGTATCATAATTAAGAAATTATGGGGTTTTTTCTGTTTTCACAAAAAGCCCCCCCACCCTCCCCCCCTTGGTTCGATTTTGCCCATTAACGAACTTGACCGAGATTTTATGCCCCTTGATCAGTTTGTAAAAGATTAATGCAGAATTTTTCCAGTTATCGTGGTCAGAAAAAAGTGACATAGATAGATAGATAGATAGATAGATAGATAAAGTTTTGAACTGGGGGTGGTTTTGGGTTCTGGGAGTCATGATCGGCGTAGATCTGCAAAAATTTTTCAAAATTTCCAACTTAGGTGAGAATGTAATAGGTAGTATTTCTTACGAAATCTACCTAAAAAGGGGAAAAAAGTTTTTCAATAATTTACAATAACTTGTATTTTAAACAAGAATAATTAATTCATTAACAAAATTGATAACAAGGTTGGAAAAAAACCGGTTAAAAAGAAAAAAGAAGAGTTTATTTGGTTTATTACCCGCTTATCTTGTTCACATCCGCCCCCCTCCCTTTTCTTGTTAGGTTCAAAAGTGTGGGTTCGATTGCGTTATAAAGCATTTCAATATATCTTGTTACATATTTTAGTTAAAAGTAAGCAGGTGCTTATTAAACAGAATTTTGATGCAATCTCTTGTGCGATTTGATTTTGATTATAAGGAGCCCACACCAATAAAAGGTTTTCTCTACCTAAACTGTAGTTTTTTTTTTTTTCCCCCCGATGAAAACTCTTTACTGCAACTGTTTTGCGATGTTCACTGAACATTTCAATCTTTTCTTCTTGACATAATCACTACTTCACAATTATAAACAAATTCATCTTTAAGATAGTATCCCCAGAAGGGTTAACTTTTTTATATAAATATCAGTATCGGAGGTTGTTAAAGAATTTTTTTTATATTCACATACTTTTTGCGATTTGAGCGATAACTCCGAGTCAAAATTTTTGGCCATTATATTCTGCAAATAACAGAAAAGATAGAGTGGTGTTATTGAAATGCTATAACTGGCACCCAATTTTTGAATGTCTAGTTTCACATGTTTATATGTGTTAACCATAGTAGTAGAAGAACAAGAGTTTCAGTCCAGCAGGAGCCGTGAGCGTGGTGGAGGTGGGTACCGGAAGTGAGCCTGGCAGTGGAAGCGGAAGTGATGAAAGATAAGACAGGAAGGGATGAAAGATAAGACAGGAAGTGAACCGGAAGTGTTGGAAGATAAGAGAGGAAGTGAAGTAGGGGAGGGCTTAATTTTTTTGAACCGATAAGGGAGAGAGGGGAGGGCTTATTTTTAGGGGGCTTAATTTTTTTTGTGAAAAATAAAGGGTTTTAATCAGATTCTTTCTTGTCAGGGAATTTTTTTTTTTTTTTTTTTAAATATGAAGTTTAGATGTAAGATATTTAAGAAATATAAACTACAACTTGGAGTACTTTTTGAAATTTTCTTATTTTTAGGGGGTCTTTTAGGTAGGGGAGGGCTTATTTTTAGGGGGCTTAATTTTTTTGCAGGAAAATAAAGGGAGATGAAAGGATTGGACAGACCTATAGGTGAACTGCGATTGAACAAAATGCACATCATTTTTTGTAAATAATATGTGTAACCTTTTCGAGTAGAGTTGAGGGGTAGGAACCCTGCTGTAAAAATAATAATATTAATAGAATATACAATTTTTTTTCATAAAAGTTTCTTAGGGTTGGTGGGAAATGTTAAAGTAACAAAAGGTCAACAGTGCTAGTGGAGTTGAGGGGTAGGAACCCTGCTATAAAAATAATACCTGTAAAAGAAATATTTATGTGCTACCTTTCGCGCTCGTCGACCTAACTGTTAAGAGTTTAACATGAGATTTACTTATAATTCACCTGTAAAAGAATTTTTTTTTTTCATTCTTTAAACATTAACTTAAATGTGAATGAGATTAAAATAGATGCGAGGGCTAAATTTTTAGAGAGTTAAAATGAAAATTCACTAAGAGTTGCTAAATAAAAGAAGATGATCGACTTTGACAGCATTTTTCTAAAAGTTTATTTATCGAAAAAGGAATCATACGTTTCGATTATATTTGTTAACTATTATAGTTTAACATTAAAAAGCAGGTAGACATTCACATCTTTAGCGCTCGTCGACCTAACTGTTCGGAATTTTCTTCGAACCCATTATTTTTGACTTTATAAAAGTTTCATATAAAAAAATTATTCTTTAAGTATTAACTGAAATGAGATTAAAATAGATGTAATGGCTAAATTTTTAAGGATTTAAAATGAAAATTGTGATAGCCATGTAAATAAAAGTAATGTGATTACTTTATAAAAATCTAACACGAAAAAAGCTGGTAGACGTTTACCTTTCGCACTCGTCGACCTAACCGTTCGGAATTTTGTTTAAACTTCTCTCGAGTTCGTCGACATAACCGTTCAGAGTTTTCGTCGAAATCCGGATATATATTAACTTACAATAGCTAACTTTTTTAAGGGAAGTTTAAATAACATATTTCCCAAAGTGTCTTACAAACATTTAAGAATTTATACACACATAAGAACCTCGCCTACAGGTGCAAGGTTCTGACTTTAAAGCTACTAGATGTTGAAATTTAAACTTCTTGCGCTCGGCGACCTAACCGTTCAGAGTTTTTTTTTCAAACCTTGTGTCAATACGAGTTAGGATCCCTTAGAAAGACCTACATAGAGACACTTATCCCTAATATAGATAATCAACCCTAAACTAACCAGTTACAACATACAAGACATAATCGTTACATTCAGTTAATAAGTGATTTGACATGCAAAATATTAGATATAAAAACATATATGATATATACAACACACAAAAAAATTTTAAAGATTTTTTTCCCTACAATTTTTAACAAGAATTTACCAATAATTTAACTTGAGAGCAGGTATTTTTTTTTTAGAGTTATACGATTATAATAAATTTTCATTAGATTTGACATTATACAACTAACATTTTAAAAAAAGAGAAAGACATCTAGTTTTTATAACGTCACATGTTTGAATTATTAACCTATTTTAGTTAAAAGTATGATACTTAAGTGATTTTATTTGAAAAATCAATACAACAGTTTAAAAGCAGTCGAAAGATTTTTACTTTTAAAAATAACTAACAGAATTTTTTAAAGCAGTAAGGTAGATGACACTAACTTTAAATTAATTTTTAATAGGTCACTTTAAATAAAATACATATTTTTTATTATTATTAAAGAAATATAAACTACTCACACATTATTATGCTGCATTTTAACATAACTGAAATACTACAACCTTTCTGCTGACATGTGGTCACGGAGGAAATCTTTTCATATAGAAGGCAAAATAAGATAATGAATTGATAATCATGATTCGTTATGCATATGTTTAAACAGGAAATTATTTAAGACGTGTGATTAAGACCATTTTACATGGTATTACAGAATAAATCTTTTCACAGGATGCAAGATAAGATAATATCACGTAATGATTTAATAAACGCGATTCGTTATGCATATTTTAAAACAGGAAATACATCCGTCAGATAACATTACTTTGTTTATATGAAGTGACCAAATACAAATTTTGCTGATAAGATTAATTTAATTTCGAAAATATTATTGACAGAACATTCAAATTTTACACAATATTTTTAAAAATTTAAATAAGGGAAATCAGAAAATTGTACACGATATTTTAAAAAATAAATAAATTAGGGAAGTTACAAAATGTTGTACACTCTTTTATTTAGAAAAAGAGAGCGGGTATTTTGTTTTGAGTTATACGATTAAAATAAATTTTCATTATATTTGATTTTACACAACCAACATTTTCAAAAAAGAGAATGGAATCTAGTTTTTATAAATTAACGTACTTCAATTTTTCAAATACTTAACACTCCCTCTTTTGCTAGACTTTATACACATAAGACATAAAAGGTGTTTTCGAATACATCATTTAGAAACTAAGCGACTTGATAAGTAAAACATTATTTATAAAAGCAATAGATACGAAAGTAATAAAGATTTTTACTTACAAATGTACGAACTTCTGATAGGTAAGACTTTCTTAATCACTGTGCAAGAATTAAGTGGTGATTAAACTTATAACATTATATGATGAAATAATCACGTGACGTATTTTTAAACCAATAAAATGTCAGTATTTTTAAACTAATACAAAGTTAGTATTTTTACACGAGCGCCCTCTATCATTATATAAATTTCAATGAAACGAGTTCATAACATTCTACTGCGACCTGATATCGTTGTAATAGGTTGTATTTTTCGTTAAGTTAGTTTTCATTTAAATTATTATGGAACGAGTTATGAATTCTTATGTTGGTGATGTAACCAACTTGGAGTGTCAGCACTCATCACCAGAGTTAAATAATCAAGAGATGGATTCTACACTTTTATCTAAACAAGGACCCGTTTCGAATTGTGAAGTGAAACCCACCTCATCAGGACTAAAGAAACAGAAGTTACCTCATGTGTGTAAGATGTGTAACAAGGCATTTCCTCGAAAAGTTAACTTAGTGTTTCATATGAAATGTCATTTAAAGGAAAAGTCTTTTCGTTGTGAGGTGTGTGCTGAAGTTTTTTCGCGAAAGAGTGATTTACGTATGCATCAAAAGATTCACAAATCACCCAAACAATACAAGTGTGGGGATTGCAACGAACTGTTTTCAATAATGTATGATTTATTAATTCACAAGAAGACCCATAAGACTCATAAACAACATTCATGTATAAAGTGTAGCGAAATGTTTGATTGTGAATCAGATTTAGTACAACATTGTGATACTTTTCATAAAGCTGTGAAATCACCCTATTCAAAAGATTTGTTATTTGAAAAAGTGAAGCATTTTAAAAGACAAAATGATGTGCGAAATATTTTTACTAAAACTATCATTGTATCCAATGAGATGAATCAAAAAGACTTTCATTCATTTTTTAACAGTATTCGAACGGATGTTTTAAACGAATTAAATTATCAATTGCAAATGAAAAAGTCAATAAAATGGTATGCAGCCGTTAAAGTGGATGTCTGTCGTGAATCATAGGATGGAAACTTAGAGAGAGCAACCCCCTTTTTCCTTTCCAAAAGTGAACTGGAATTAACAGACCAAAACATACAAGTGCATGTTGAGAATGCCTTTCTAAAGTTGTACAACGGCTTTGAAGATTTTACAGAACGTGTGTTTAATTGGACATTACAAAAAATTTTAAAATTAGAATTGATTACAGCTCAATATGACAGTCTTATTTGATTTGTATTATTTTAGATGAATAATAAATAGTTTGGTTGTGAAAAAAGTGTTATGTGTTTTCTCAAGCTTACACTGTGTGATGTTTGAACTAATGATGTATATTTCGATTGACTTAGACAAAATAGGAGTGTGTGTTGACATTAAAAAAGATTTTGACATGAGATAAGAGAGTTATAATAAAAATTGACTCACCTAAAATTTTTTCAAGATAGTCTATCTACGTTTCCAATCTAAACTTGTTATCAGCTTGCTATATGCATGTTTGAGTGACTCATTTTTACCTGTGTCGAACTGTCTGTTGGGAAAATAATTGCCATTTTTAACACGTGTAGACGATTTTTACCCGGAAGCTGTTTGAACTATTAAATTTCAGATATCACCCATTTTTCTACAACATTTAAATATTTTAATGTATTTTCACTTGTATATTGGAAACTTGGGATTATCACCTTTATATCGGAACATGGAAGATAGAAAAAATAATAACTTTACACTGAGACAATATTTTAAACTAAGGAAAAATTAGACATAACACATTGTTAGAGTTTTTTTAAACTATCTAGTTAGTTATAAATTTTAGAAAATTAGCAACAAATAAATATTTCATTAGATTGACAAAAGAAAATAATTAAATTTAAGTAAATTTTACACTTAGACAATACTTCAAACTAAGAAAAATAATAACTTTACACTTATACAATATTTTCAACTAAGGAAAATTAATAACTTATCACATTGTTAAAGTTTTTTTGAAAACAACACAACATTTTCAAAACAGTGGAAATTGCATACCTGTAAAAAATTCAACTTAGTGGAATTTAATAGTGAAATTTTTAATCTCACTCAATTAAAAAATAAAACTTTATAAAATTTTCACCTTTTTTAAAATAAACAACTGTTAAACATTTTGAATGTAGACAAAGTAGGAATAAATTTGTTAAAATTCTATAAAACATGAAAAATTTCATAACTTTTAAAGGAAATTTTATTTATGGTGAAATAAACTCGAGGTATTTATTATATGTTACTTAAACTACAAGAGAATTGATTGAAAATGTGTTACTTTTAATCACTCACAAGATAAGACATGATGTTAGGAATTATATATGGGGTTTTCCCCCACACATGACGTCACTGGTAACATATTTACTGATCAAGTCATAAAATTATAGTTTAAAGTAGGTTTTTGAGCACGAAGTTTAGATTTAAGATATTTGAGAAATATAAACTACAACTTTGACTACTTTTTGAAATTTCCCCCTACATAAGAAAAAGGACATAGGAAAATAAATTGAAAAGTCGTATTTGAATGGAATCGAATTATTATCCTTTCACTTAACAGCTGAATGCGTTGGCAATTACACCACAAAGGTACTGATTGAATATATTGTGTTTCTTTTTTAAGGCTAAATTGATTTAATATTCAAGTTATTTCTTAATGTTACACTTAAAAACAATAAATTTAATTAGCATTCAAAAAGCAAACGATCACATTATTGTATGAATCAAATGTTTTAAAAGTCACGAGTTAAAATTTGAAATGACTTAGAGTTTAATTAGAATTTAGATGTGAACCTTTTAAAATGAAATAATAGTTTTTTTGTATCGCCCTCTATCGGTGGGTAATAGAATTAAGAGATAATTAAAAGTTTTAACTTGAATTCGAACCCACAACCAAAATTATTTTTCGGTTTTATAATTTAGGGTAGGTTTAACTGAGCAAGCCATGATATGACAGTATTTATAGACGATTTAAGATATTCGATAAAGGAAATCATCTAAATTTCTAATTTAATTGAAGGGTTTACTGCTTAAAGTACTACAAAATGAGTACAACACGATGCATAGTTTTTTAATTAATTATATTTTTCGAAAGGTTAAATTGAATTATTGATAAACTTAGGATTTATGTTTAAAGTGAATAAATTTGATATGTTAGGTTCACTTAATAACAGAGAGTTGAATAAGTTATTTTTAATAAAAATAAAGTTTACTAAAAGTTTTTAAAGTTAAAAAAAATGTAAGTTACGTTAAAAAAGTTAACAAAAATATAGTTTTAAAAAATTTAAAGTTTACAAAAAGTTTAAAAATCTTTAAGTAAATCAAAATTAACTTTTTAATTTTAACTAATGAGAGACTATAATCTAACTGTTTATCCTTGTAACCAACTGGTGCATATCAAGTATCTGCACATGTGCAGTAAAAACATACACTAACTTGAGTCCAATTTTAAATTATTTGCTAATTTTTATACAGCTCGATTACCTTTCAGAAACAAAACAGAATGAAATACTTACCAAAAAACACGTCAACGTCTTATACTTACTTTCACTTAACTAATCTTTCTACATTAGCTTTGCTAGGGGGCGCTGCAATCGCTGCTAGAGGCGCTACTAGTTTCCGGTTTGTGACGTAGTTTCCGGTTTGCGATAAGAACAAGGTTAAAATAAAACCCACGTGCATTCAGTTGGTGTTGTTTACCTGTACCTTGTTATAAGCCGTTTGCCTTCTCTTGGTCACTCGCTTGTCCAGACTTGTTTATGTGCTGCACGCCTGTTTTGCTGACTCATCTCTTGCTTTAACTGTTTGGACATGTCTGATGTCAACTATCTCAGGTCTTTTGTCATAGCTTGAATGTACTTTATGTCGATCACTTTAATATAAAAGTTATGTCCCAACTTACTTAAACTTTGATAAAAATATTATTTTAAATTATATCAAATTCTTATTTTTCTAACACATTTACTAAGTCACTTTCGTTCAAAAATATGGTAAAGCCCGATTTTAAATTGAAGTTTAGGATAAATTCCCCAAATTTTGTAACATTTTAGCACTAATAAGAAATATTGTAAACACCCTGTACATAAAAAATAATATTAAATTCCCAAATTTTGTAACATTTTAGCACTAATAATAAATATTGTAAACACCCTGTACATACAAGTTTTGTAAAAATAATATTACTTATAGCTAACTCGTTTAGTCGCATGATAAGAACCTTCAATATCGCTAAAATCAGTGTTAAACGAAAATGCAACCATAGGTTTTACCGTCTAATTACATGTCTTTACATATTATTTTAAAATGTAAAGCATTATATCTGAACGAATGATATAAGAAAAAGTTAGAATAGATCACATATTTTTGTTATTAAAAAAACTTATATGCAAACACACACTTACAAGGTTACAAGACTCGACAAACGATTCACCATGTTTTTTAAACTTAGTAAAATATTTTAAATTTATAAATTTAAATTAAAATACTTTAAAAATTCTTAAATATTCTTATTTAAAAATATTTTATTTTTAATTTAAATTTATAAATTTAAAATATTTTACTAAGTTTAAAAAACATGGTGAATCGTTTGTCGAGTCTTGTAACCTTGTAAGTGTGTGTTTGCATATAAGTTTTTTTAATAACAAAAATATGTGATCTATTCTAACTTTTTCTTATATCATTCGTTCAGATATAATGCTTTACATTTTAAAATAATATGTAAAGACATGTAATTAGACGGTAAAACCTATGGTTGCATTTTCGTTTAACACTGATTTTAGCGATATTGAAGGTTCTTATCATGCGACTAAACGAGTTAGCTATAAGTAATATTATTTTTACAAAACTTGTATGTACAGGGTGTTTACAATATTTATTATTAGTGCTAAAATGTTACAAAATTTGGGAATTTAATATTATTTTTTATGTACAGGGTGTTTACAATATTTCTTATTAGTGCTAAAATGTTACAAAATTTGGGGAATTTATCCTAAACTTCAATTTAAAATCGGGCTTTACCATATTTTTGAACGAAAGTGACTTAGTAAATGTGTTAGAAAAATAAGAATTTGATATAATTTAAAATAATATTTTTATCAAAGTTTAAGTAAGTTGGGACATAACTTTTATATTAAAGTGATCGACATAAAGTACATTCAAGCTATGACAAAAGACCTGAGATAGTTGACATCAGACATGTCCAAACAGTTAAAGCAAGAGATGAGTCAGCAAAACAGGCGTGCAGCACATAAACAAGTCTGGACAAGCGAGTGACCAAGAGAAGGCAAACGGCTTATAACAAGGTACAGGTAAACAACACCAACTGAATGCACGTGGGTTTTATTTTAACCTTGTTCTTATCGCAAACCGGAAACTACGTCACAAACCGGAAACTAGTAGCGCCTCTAGCAGCGATTGCAGCGCCCCCTAGCAAAGCTAATGTAGAAAGATTAGTTAAGTGAAAGTAAGTATAAGACGTTGACGTGTTTTTTGGTAAGTATTTCATTCTGTTTTGTTTCTGAAAGGTAATCGAGCTGTATAAAAATTAGCAAATAATTTAAAATTGGACTCAAGTTAGTGTATGTTTTTACTGCACATGTGCAGATACTTGATATGCACCAGTTGGTTACAAGGATAAACAGTTAGATTATAGTCTCTCATTAGTTAAAATTAAAAAGTTAATTTTGATTTACTTAAAGATTTTTAAACTTTTTGTAAACTTTAAATTTTTTAAAACTATATTTTTGTTAACTTTTTTAACGTAACTTACATTTTTTTTAACTTTAAAAACTTTTAGTAAACTTTATTTTTATTAAAAATAACTTATTCAACTCTCTGTTATTAAGTGAACCTAACATATCAAATTTATTCACTTTAAACATAAATCCTAAGTTTATCAATAATTCAATTTAACCTTTCGAAAAATATAATTAATTAAAAAACTATGCATCGTGTTGTACTCATTTTGTAGTACTTTAAGCAGTAAACCCTTCAATTAAATTAGAAATTTAGATGATTTCCTTTATCGAATATCTTAAATCGTCTATAAATACTGTCATATCATGGCTTGCTCAGTTAAACCTACCCTAAATTATAAAACCGAAAAATAATTTTGGTTGTGGGTTCGAATTCAAGTTAAAACTTTTAATTATCTCTTAATTCTATTACCCACCGATAGAGGGCGATACAAAAAAACTATTATTTCATTTTAAAAGGTTCACATCTAAATTCTAATTAAACTCTAAGTCATTTCAAATTTTAACTCGTGACTTTTAAAACATTTGATTCATACAATAATGTGATCGTTTGCTTTTTGAATGCTAATTAAATTTATTGTTTTTAAGTGTAACATTAAGAAATAACTTGAATATTAAATCAATTTAGCCTTAAAAAAGAAACACAATATATTCAATCAGTACCTTTGTGGTGTAATTGCCAACGCATTCAGCTGTTAAGTGAAAGGATAATAATTCGATTCCATTCAAATACGACTTTTCAATTTATTTTCCTATGTCCTTTTTCTTATGTAGGGGGAAATTTCAAAAAGTAGTCAAAGTTGTAGTTTATATTTCTCAAATATCTTAAATCTAAACTTCGTGCTCAAAAACCTACTTTAAACTATAATTTTATGAATTGATCAGTAAATATGTTACCAGTGACGTCATGTGTGGGGGAAAACCCCATATATAATTCCTAACATCATGTCTTATCTTGTGAGTGATTAAAAGTAACACATTTTCAATCAATTCTCTTGTAGTTTAAGTAACATATAATAAATACCTCGAGTTTATTTCACCATAAATAAAATTTCCTTTAAAAGTTATGAAATTTTTCATGTTTTATAGAATTTTAACAAATTTATTCCTACTTTGTCTACATTCAAAATGTTTAACAGTTGTTTATTTTAAAAAAGGTGAAAATTTTATAAAGTTTTATTTTTTAATTGAGTGAGATTAAAAATTTCACTATTAAATTCCACTAAGTTGAATTTTTTACAGGTATGCAATTTCCACTGTTTTGAAAATGTTGTGTTGTTTTCAAAAAAACTTTAACAATGTGATAAGTTATTAATTTTCCTTAGTTGAAAATATTGTATAAGTGTAAAGTTATTATTTTTCTTAGTTTGAAGTATTGTCTAAGTGTAAAATTTACTTAAATTTAATTATTTTCTTTTGTCAATCTAATGAAATATTTATTTGTTGCTAATTTTCTAAAATTTATAACTAACTAGATAGTTTAAAAAAACTCTAACAATGTGTTATGTCTAATTTTTCCTTAGTTTAAAATATTGTCTCAGTGTAAAGTTATTATTTTTTCTATCTTCCATGTTCCGATATAAAGGTGATAATCCCAAGTTTCCAATATACAAGTGAAAATACATTAAAATATTTAAATGTTGTAGAAAAATGGGTGATATCTGAAATTTAATAGTTCAAACAGCTTCCGGGTAAAAATCGTCTACACGTGTTAAAAATGGCAATTATTTTCCCAACAGACAGTTCGACACAGGTAAAAATGAGTCACTCAAACATGCATATAGCAAGCTGATAACAAGTTTAGATTGGAAACGTAGATAGACTATCTTGAAAAAATTTTAGGTGAGTCAATTTTTATTATAACTCTCTTATCTCATGTCAAAATCTTTTTTAATGTCAACACACACTCCTATTTTGTCTAAGTCAATCGAAATATACATCATTAGTTCAAACATCACACAGTGTAAGCTTGAGAAAACACATAACACTTTTTTCACAACCAAACTATTTATTATTCATCTAAAATAATACAAATCAAATAAGACTGTCATATTGAGCTGTAATCAATTCTAATTTTAAAATTTTTTGTAATGTCCAATTAAACACACGTTCTGTAAAATCTTCAAAGCCGTTGTACAACTTTAGAAAGGCATTCTCAACATGCACTTGTATGTTTTGGTCTGTTAATTCCAGTTCACTTTTGGAAAGGAAAAAGGGGGTTGCTCTCTCTAAGTTTCCATCCTATGATTCACGACAGACATCCACTTTAACGGCTGCATACCATTTTATTGACTTTTTCATTTGCAATTGATAATTTAATTCGTTTAAAACATCCGTTCGAATACTGTTAAAAAATGAATGAAAGTCTTTTTGATTCATCTCATTGGATACAATGATAGTTTTAGTAAAAATATTTCGCACATCATTTTGTCTTTTAAAATGCTTCACTTTTTCAAATAACAAATCTTTTGAATAGGGTGATTTCACAGCTTTATGAAAAGTATCACAATGTTGTACTAAATCTGATTCACAATCAAACATTTCGCTACACTTTATACATGAATGTTGTTTATGAGTCTTATGGGTCTTCTTGTGAATTAATAAATCATACATTATTGAAAACAGTTCGTTGCAATCCCCACACTTGTATTGTTTGGGTGATTTGTGAATCTTTTGATGCATACGTAAATCACTCTTTCGCGAAAAAACTTCAGCACACACCTCACAACGAAAAGACTTTTCCTTTAAATGACATTTCATATGAAACACTAAGTTAACTTTTCGAGGAAATGCCTTGTTACACATCTTACACACATGAGGTAACTTCTGTTTCTTTAGTCCTGATGAGGTGGGTTTCACTTCACAATTCGAAACGGGTCCTTGTTTAGATAAAAGTGTAGAATCCATCTCTTGATTATTTAACTCTGGTGATGAGTGCTGACACTCCAAGTTGGTTACATCACCAACATAAGAATTCATAACTCGTTCCATAATAATTTAAATGAAAACTAACTTAACGAAAAATACAACCTATTACAACGATATCAGGTCGCAGTAGAATGTTATGAACTCGTTTCATTGAAATTTATATAATGATAGAGGGCGCTCGTGTAAAAATACTAACTTTGTATTAGTTTAAAAATACTGACATTTTATTGGTTTAAAAATACGTCACGTGATTATTTCATCATATAATGTTATAAGTTTAATCACCACTTAATTCTTGCACAGTGATTAAGAAAGTCTTACCTATCAGAAGTTCGTACATTTGTAAGTAAAAATCTTTATTACTTTCGTATCTATTGCTTTTATAAATAATGTTTTACTTATCAAGTCGCTTAGTTTCTAAATGATGTATTCGAAAACACCTTTTATGTCTTATGTGTATAAAGTCTAGCAAAAGAGGGAGTGTTAAGTATTTGAAAAATTGAAGTACGTTAATTTATAAAAACTAGATTCCATTCTCTTTTTTGAAAATGTTGGTTGTGTAAAATCAAATATAATGAAAATTTATTTTAATCGTATAACTCAAAACAAAATACCCGCTCTCTTTTTCTAAATAAAAGAGTGTACAACATTTTGTAACTTCCCTAATTTATTTATTTTTTAAAATATCGTGTACAATTTTCTGATTTCCCTTATTTAAATTTTTAAAAATATTGTGTAAAATTTGAATGTTCTGTCAATAATATTTTCGAAATTAAATTAATCTTATCAGCAAAATTTGTATTTGGTCACTTCATATAAACAAAGTAATGTTATCTGACGGATGTATTTCCTGTTTTAAAATATGCATAACGAATCGCGTTTATTAAATCATTACGTGATATTATCTTATCTTGCATCCTGTGAAAAGATTTATTCTGTAATACCATGTAAAATGGTCTTAATCACACGTCTTAAATAATTTCCTGTTTAAACATATGCATAACGAATCATGATTATCAATTCATTATCTTATTTTGCCTTCTATATGAAAAGATTTCCTCCGTGACCACATGTCAGCAGAAAGGTTGTAGTATTTCAGTTATGTTAAAATGCAGCATAATAATGTGTGAGTAGTTTATATTTCTTTAATAATAATAAAAAATATGTATTTTATTTAAAGTGACCTATTAAAAATTAATTTAAAGTTAGTGTCATCTACCTTACTGCTTTAAAAAATTCTGTTAGTTATTTTTAAAAGTAAAAATCTTTCGACTGCTTTTAAACTGTTGTATTGATTTTTCAAATAAAATCACTTAAGTATCATACTTTTAACTAAAATAGGTTAATAATTCAAACATGTGACGTTATAAAAACTAGATGTCTTTCTCTTTTTTTAAAATGTTAGTTGTATAATGTCAAATCTAATGAAAATTTATTATAATCGTATAACTCTAAAAAAAAAAATACCTGCTCTCAAGTTAAATTATTGGTAAATTCTTGTTAAAAATTGTAGGGAAAAAAATCTTTAAAATTTTTTTGTGTGTTGTATATATCATATATGTTTTTATATCTAATATTTTGCATGTCAAATCACTTATTAACTGAATGTAACGATTATGTCTTGTATGTTGTAACTGGTTAGTTTAGGGTTGATTATCTATATTAGGGATAAGTGTCTCTATGTAGGTCTTTCTAAGGGATCCTAACTCGTATTGACACAAGGTTTGAAAAAAAAACTCTGAACGGTTAGGTCGCCGAGCGCAAGAAGTTTAAATTTCAACATCTAGTAGCTTTAAAGTCAGAACCTTGCACCTGTAGGCGAGGTTCTTATGTGTGTATAAATTCTTAAATGTTTGTAAGACACTTTGGGAAATATGTTATTTAAACTTCCCTTAAAAAAGTTAGCTATTGTAAGTTAATATATATCCGGATTTCGACGAAAACTCTGAACGGTTATGTCGACGAACTCGAGAGAAGTTTAAACAAAATTCCGAACGGTTAGGTCGACGAGTGCGAAAGGTAAACGTCTACCAGCTTTTTTCGTGTTAGATTTTTATAAAGTAATCACATTACTTTTATTTACATGGCTATCACAATTTTCATTTTAAATCCTTAAAAATTTAGCCATTACATCTATTTTAATCTCATTTCAGTTAATACTTAAAGAATAATTTTTTTATATGAAACTTTTATAAAGTCAAAAATAATGGGTTCGAAGAAAATTCCGAACAGTTAGGTCGACGAGCGCTAAAGATGTGAATGTCTACCTGCTTTTTAATGTTAAACTATAATAGTTAACAAATATAATCGAAACGTATGATTCCTTTTTCGATAAATAAACTTTTAGAAAAATGCTGTCAAAGTCGATCATCTTCTTTTATTTAGCAACTCTTAGTGAATTTTCATTTTAACTCTCTAAAAATTTAGCCCTCGCATCTATTTTAATCTCATTCACATTTAAGTTAATGTTTAAAGAATGAAAAAAAAAAATTCTTTTACAGGTGAATTATAAGTAAATCTCATGTTAAACTCTGAACAGTTAGGTCGACGAGCGCGAAAGGTAGCACATAAATATTTCTTTTACAGGTATTATTTTTATAGCAGGGTTCCTACCCCTCAACTCCACTAGCACTGTTGACCTTTTGTTACTTTAACATTTCCCACCAACCATAAGAAACTTTTATGAAAAAAAATTGTATATTCTATTAATATTATTATTTTTACAGCAGGGTTCCTACCCCTCAACTCTACTCGAAAAGGTTACACATATTATTTACAAAAAATGATGTGCATTTTGTTCAATCGCAGTTCACCTATAGGTCTGTCCAATCCTTTCATCTCCCTTTATTTTCCTGCAAAAAAATTAAGCCCCCTAAAAATAAGCCCTCCCCTACCTAAAAGACCCCCTAAAAATAAGAAAATTTCAAAAAGTACTCCAAGTTGTAGTTTATATTTCTTAAATATCTTACATCTAAACTTCATATTTAAAAAAAAAAAAAAAATTCCCTGACAAGAAAGAATCTGATTAAAACCCTTTATTTTTCACAAAAAAAATTAAGCCCCCTAAAAATAAGCCCTCCCCTCTCTCCCTTATCGGTTCAAAAAAATTAAGCCCTTCCCTACTTCACTTCCTCTCTTATCTTCCAACACTTCCGGTTCACTTCCTGTCTTATCTTTCATCCCTTCCTGTCTTATCTTTCATCACTTCCGCTTCCACTGCCAGGCTCACTTCCGGTACCCACCTCCACCACGCTCACGGCTCCTGCTGGACTGAAACTCTTGTTCTTCTACTACTAACCATGTTTTAAAATAACTGTTTAGAGCTTCAGACATGTTCATCATCACATGCTAATTTTCATCCTATATTCAATAACTTGAAACACTTAAATTACAAAAAGAAGAAAATATATTAAATTTGTTCTTAAAAAAACTTATACAACTTAATATTTATTATGGGAATTTAATTTTTCATGTTTTTGCTTATTTAAATGTTTCAATTTATATATTAATATGAGGATTAGCTGCATGTGTAAGAACAGCGAAATTTTTATTTAATATAGATAACAGCAGTTTCATCTGATGGATTAGCAATTTTTTTTTTTTTTTTTTTTTTTTTTTTTTTTTTTTTTTTTGAAAATATGATGTTAAAAAAAATTAATACTGTAACTTTAAATGTGGTTGAAGTCATTTTTACTAGAGATAAAAGACCAGTATTTTAGAAAGTTAGTTTTTGTTCAGTTGGTAGGCGAAGTGAAAAAATTATTTACTTCGTATAGTTTCATAAAAGAGATTTTTAATGGAAATTTCTTCAAATTCATTTTTTGCAGCCCCAGTGGTAGCTGAGAGCTTCTGCTCTCACAGCTGGCAGATTGTAGGGGCTGGGTTCGTAACCATGTCGCGCTCGTCGGCTTAACTACTCTGAGTTTTTCCATGTTTTTATTTTTTTTTAATTTTTTTTTTTTTTTAATATTGCGTAAGTATGGGTTAGGACCCCTTAGAAAGACCCACACAGAGACAGGGGGCATTTCCTCCCCGGTCAAATTCCTTGTGCAGATAAAAGTCCATAACAATTAGGGATGCATCGAATATTCGGCATTCAAACCAGATATTCGGTACGGCCGAATAGTGACTCATTTTTTAAATCATATTTTTAACATTATCAGAAATGTTAGTATGAAATTAATTTGCTTCTTACCAACATTATCCCATTAAAACAATGTTAACAAAAAGAAATACTCATATATTTACACAAAAATGAAATTATAGGTTTTATATATAAATGAAAATATAATATTTAAAATAAGACAACTAATTATTTGTAATTAAATTTTATTAAAACCACGTTAAGATGTAGGAACATTATTCGCTCAGGATTTTTCAGGCTGTAATTTGTCACGTTTTTTATTACAAATATTACTTGCTTCTGAGACTAAGTGTTCACCCATCTGGTGGTCTATTTTACTTGTATTTTCAACAATTCTAAAGTAAAAAGGATTTTATTGAATCTTTTGTCACTATTTTGTCTACAGATGGAAGTCAGCTAATGTAATATAATGTGGTAATATAATGTAATATAATCAGGTAAAATAATTACAAAAAATACTGATCATTAAAAAAAATGTGCCACTTTCTTAAATGTCATCGAATGTCTTAAATGAATCTTTTCACTGTCCCCCTAGTACTACAAAACAAGATACTTGCAATAAGGAGCTTCTCTATTTAAATTCTGTTAGAAAACATTTGTCATAGGAAAAGTAAGTAATGATATGTACGAGTATTTAAGAAAAGAAAAGCCACTTCAATAGGATGTTTAGTACATACTTATAAATTTCTTAATTGTTTATCTTTTTATGTTCAATGACCCTGAATAAAAGAAAAAAAAACTACTAATATGTATATTAGAATAGGCAAAAGACAAAACATGACTAAATTTCAATACTTAATTACTGCAAAGATTTTGTTTTTAAGTAGCTTTAACTTAATAAATGAATTTAAAACTATTATTGACATTTGAATGAAAAAACATTGTAATAATTTAAATCTTTTAAATTTGCTTAATCTTCTTTAAGCAAACATAAAATAGTAATAATACTATTGAAATTAAAAACAAGAAAGTATTCAGCCGGATACCGGATATTCGATAAAATTTTGTACTGGATATTCGGTATCCGGAAAAAATCCACATCCGGTGCATCCCTAGCAACAATACCACATCCAAACCAATCAATCATTTTTCGCAAATTTTCATGTAAGAAAATTCACAAGGATTTTATCTTAAACTAGCTGACCCGCCCGGTATTGCCCGGTCCCGTGATAATAACCTTAAATAAACTTCAAATTTGTATGATTTTATATCTTTAACCCGGTTTTGGAAAAATTTATACTTTTAAACAAAAATCTTTTTAAACGAACCTCGTATCGGAGGCCGAATATTTATATATTTTTAAAGCGAATGCGTCATTTTAAAGTAAAATGTACTCTCTCTAAGTGGGTGTTATATGCTTTTCCGTATTTCGACAAAAAATAGCAGATTAAGAATTTTAATATATGCGGATTTTTTTTTTTTTTTTTTTTTTTTTTTTTTTCAACATTGGGTCATTTAATATTTAAAAAAAAAAAAAAAAACTTATTATTGTCCAAACTCTTTGAAACTGTTATCAGTTATAAATTTATTGATATTTAGTTGTAAAAGAGCTGCGTTTTCTTCTCACTTTTTTCCCCCCTGTCGTTTAATATATTAAAAAAAAAAATTATCGTTTGAACATTTTGAAATTATTATGAGTTATAAATATAATGCTTCGGAGGCCTGCGTATAATTTTCGTGCAAAAATATCCATATTTAGCTGTAAAAGCGTGAGCGCCCGCGTATTCACGTTCTAAACGAAAATTTTACATTTTTTTTTTTTAAATGCTTCTTATCGTCTGAAGGTTTCGAGATTTTTATACGTGAAGGAAATCAAGTCTACAAACAATGTAAAAAAAGATTGAGTTAAAATATTGGCATTTAATTACTTTTAGAATGTGAAAAAAGTGTCTCCCTGAGGAGCGAAGTGACTATCCGTCGCGATTTTTTTTTTGAAAGGGTTAATATTCGTATTTTTGAAAACGAATTGCACCGTCATAGAGAAGAAAGTTTCCGTATTAAGGCACCTTATCAGTCAGTCTTGAAATTCCCCTCTCTAAAGTTAAACCTATGGGATTTATATGTGCATCCGCATTTTTTAAATTTCTCCTTTGAAAAGTAAAAAATTTGCCTTCTTTTTTTCTGTATCCTCTTCCTGAAGGATGTTTCTTTTTTATTTCACAAAATGTTTCGAAAATATATACTTCATTTTATATTTTAAGTGTTAAAATCTAAGTGAAGCAGACGAGTTGTAAATAAAATTTTAACACTTGAAATAAAACTAGCTATGTATTTTAGAAATATTTTGTAAAATAAAAAAGTAAGAAACGTCCTTCAAGAAGAGCACGCAGAAAAAAGAAGGTAAACATTAT
Organism: Maratus michaelseni; assembly: GCA_963931845.1. Classification (NCBI taxonomy): domain Eukaryota; kingdom Metazoa; phylum Arthropoda; class Arachnida; order Araneae; family Salticidae; genus Maratus; species Maratus michaelseni. The sequence goes on from OZ007588.1 coordinate 211,615,199, forward strand.
TTAAAGGATTCCGAGGATAAATTTTAAAAATAAATGCATTACAAGCCATAGGTTTAACATTAGAGAAGGGGATTTGCGGTCTGACTGATAACAAGCCTAAGTGGGTATTTTTCGTTTTACTGAATCTCTAAAATTGAGCTCCGTGGAAGTTTAAAAAAAAGGAAAAACAAAAAAAACCGCAAAATCGAACTTTTTATTTTATGCGAATTCCGGCGTTCGAAAGTAAAAAGTACGAAATTTAAGAATATGTTTATAGTTAGCCCGTACTTCGAACGGTTCGGCTGATGCACGTTTAGAAAAACGCGATGGTGTAAAAAAAAAACTTTCTTCGCACTTTTGGATCTTTCCTGCTCCGGAATGGTCTTCCTGTAACCACACTGGGAGTTTTGCCGACATTTTTCGAAATTCATTATTTTTTTAAATAAATATCTCGGTTAATCAACAAAAAATGAAAAATCTGAGCCTTAGGTACACCAGAACCTGCCTTGGATTATTTTCATACACATTTTCAGATATCTGCACGCGGTAGAATTTTCCTAGCCATCACACTACACACACACAAACATCTTTATTTTATTAATATAGATAACTAAGCGTTTTTATAAAAAATAAATAGATAACATTTCACTTTCTTTTTTTGTTTAACATTTACAGTTGTTTTTAAAGAGAATAATAAAGCAAAAGTTTAGGTGTTTCATTCTTTTGTTATATTTCAAAGCTATGTAAATCACTAAAAACAAATTTACGATCAGGAATATTTAAAAATCTATGCACAAATTTGCATAATAGATTTCAATGAATGTATGCAGAAAATTTAGAACAAAAATACACCGCTGTTAAAAAAAAAAGTACCACTTTTTCTGTTATACCAAATTTTTGAAATTAAATTTTGATAAAACAAGTATTTTATTTTACTTCATTTATTTACTTTGAAAATTCGATTTAGAGCTATATACGTCAAAATGCAGCCACAGCTCCATGAATTACAATCCCCCCCCCCCCCCCCCAAAAAAAAAAAAAAAAAAAAAACTTCCAGGAGATTTTAACTCTTGTTAATTTTCAGAAAATATTATTACATGCACTGACACTCCACAACAATTTTTAAAATTTATTTGTTGTTTATTATATCAAATGCTTTTATTTCAGAGGACTCTGCCCCCTTGAACCCCATGTTGTCTCAATAATTTGATAATCGCAACTCTCTGAATTTCAGCATTTTACATCTTCCATATAAAATAGAGATTGATTTCGTAATAATGTCATTAATAACCAATTTGAACAATTATTCTCATAAACATTTTATTAATTATTGATAATACGATCCTAATTGTTCAATTTATTTCCAAAATGACTTCTTGAGCCCTTTTCATAATTTTTGAATTGTTACGCCGCTGCTATATCCCATTAAAACATCAAGCATCAACGGAGCAACAGTACAGACAACACGAAAGCAGCTAATCAAAGAAATCCGAAAGCTATTTCAATGCCGTGCACGACCTTCCAAAGGTGACAGAGGAATATAAACACAAAATCTTTCTTTACTGATCATAGCTACAAACATCCTATTCTGAAACGAAATCAGATAAAGCCAAACAGAAGAATAGCACGAAGGATAAAAAGATCAAATCATAAATTAAAAACACTAGAAAGCAAGACAGGGTTCAAAGAACATGAAAAGCACCAAACTCCTGCTGATTCTCTTCAGGGTTACAAGCAACGCTCCGATTCACAAAACCGAAAGAACCGCTCTAATCGGAAATTATATTGCTAAATATATGAGCGATTAGAAACATCTGGTTAAATAATTCTTAGCTGTGAACTAGTACGTATATCAATAATGTGGCTGAATTTAACAATTTAATCAGATAAAATTGTAAAAAAAACTGATGCATGCGAAGTTATTTATTGGTTTATTTATTTAAAGTGGAATTTTTAATACGATTGCTAATCAGCAAAAATTCGTGAAGAATATCCGAAGATTCAAATTGAAATTTGAGATAACTCGTAACGCAGAAATAAGATATAGTTTTCTAGGCCAGAAGTTCTAAGAATCCATAATATGCCGCTAACAAAAATAAAAGAAAAACGTATCTGCAATAAATAACATTTTAATTTTTAAACACTTCAAATCTCTATTGGCGGTGCCGCTGGATTTTATTATTTCAGTTGAGGGAGGAATAGGGAAAGCGTTAGAGTTTCATATAGCATCATCTCCTGCTACAGAGGTTTTACTTCAACCTTGCACTTATAGTCCAGTAGAAATAGCGCAAAAAAGGGCCTTGCCTTACAAAAATTCGGGTAGTTCTGATTTTTGGGTATGCTGTAAAGGTTGACCCTCTAATAAAAAAAAAACCAAGTTTTCGACCTTCTAGACCTTGTGCGTTTTCCACAATATTGAAAAAACCAATATTTTTCGGCACTTTTTTCGATTTTTCTTAAATAACGCAATTTTAGTTCATTATACAGAACAAAGCACTTTTACCATTTTGTAGAGCATAAAATTCTCTACAACATGCAGTATTCAGGTTTGTAAATTGTCCAAATAGGGGGTAAGATACGGAGGCGGGAAAATAGGGTAAAATTTGCAAAAAATGCAAAAATCCACTAAAGACGTTAGTTTTTGCTTGATAACCTACTTTTACTGCGTTTTAGAGACAAAAGCACTTTCACTATTTTGTAGAGCATAAAATTCTCTACAACATGCAGTATTCATGTTTGTAAATTGTCCAAATAGGGGGTAAGATACGAAGCCGGGAAAAGGGTTAAATTTGGAAAAAATGTAAAAATCCACAAATGACGTTAGTTTTTGCTTAATAACCCACTTTTAGTGCATTTTAGAAACAAAATTGTCATAATCAACTTTTTAGAGCATGAGATAGTCGATAGTTTCATTTCTTATAGGTTGAACCTCTAATAAAAAAAACTTTTCGATCTTCTAGACCTTGTGCGTTTTTTACAGTATTGAAAAAAAACAATATTTTTCGGCACTTTTTTTGACTTTTCTTAAATAACTCAATTTTAGTGCATTTTACAGAAAAAGCACTTTTACCATTTTGTAGAACATAAAATTCTCTACAACATGCAGTATTCAGATTTGTAAATTGTCCAAATAGGGGGTAAGATACGGACCCGGGAAAATAGGGTAAAATTTGCAAAAATCCACTAAAGACTTTTGTTTTTGCTTAATAACCTACCTTTAGTGCGTTTTGGAGACAAAAGCACTTTCATCATTTTGTAGAGCATAAAATTCTCTACAACATGCAGTATTCATGTTTGTAAATTGTTCAAATAGGGGGCAAGATACGGAGCCGGGAAAATAGGGTTAAATTTGGAAAAAATGTAAAAATCCACAAATGACGTTAGTTTTTTCTTAATAACATACTTTTAGTGCGTTTTAGAAACAAAAGCACTTTCAACAATTTGTAGAGCATAAAATTCTCTACAACATGCAGTATTCGTGTTTGTAAATTGTCCAAATAGGGGGTAAGATACGGAGCCGGGAAAATAGGGTTAAATTTGGAAAAAATGTAAAAATCCACAAATGACGTTAGTGTTTGCTTAATAACCCACTTTTAGTGCATTTTAGAAACAAAATTGTCATAATCAACTTTTTAGAGCATGAGATAGTCGATAGTTTCATTTATTATATAATTAATTATTTGTAATAAACCTTTAAAATCACAGCAAAAAGATTTTGGGTGAAAACAGGAAAATACTGCCTAACAAGTTATTAATTTAAAAAACGAGCTTTTATTTTTGATATTGAAAACACGATGCAGTTAATAAATTACAGAATGTACAAGAATTTAATCACCAAATATATAGAAAGTATAGTCACTTTGTCATATATGTTTCCTTTTTCTGCTGCTTGGCCCTGGTAATGATACCATCGTCTCAGATACTTCATCGTCCGTCTCTGTACTTGACTCGATTGGATGTTCTAGTTCAAGAGTCTATTATAGACATTTAATGATCTAATAAATGAAACTTATAGACTACTTCATGCTTTACAAACTTCATATTGACACTTTTGTCTCTAAAACGCACACTGTAAAAAATTTTCCGGAAGGTTCCGGAAAAAAATGGTGGCATTAAGATGCCACGGCTTTTTGCTGTTACGTTTCACAGAAAAGTAGTGAAACATTCCAAATTTTCCGAAACATTCCGTAATATATACTCCGAAACGTTTCATATCAAAATACTGAAATATTTCAGCGTCACGATACGCTTTTTTCCCGAAACCTTTCATGTAAAAATGCTGAAACATTCCAACTTTACGGCATTGGAATGTTTCACTACTTTGCTGTGAAACGTAACAGCAAAAAGCCCTGGCATCTTAATGCCACCATTTTTTTCCGGAACATATCAAAATACTGAAATGTTCCGGTTTCACGGATCATATTTTTTCAGAACTTTTTTTTTTTAATTCTGAAAATATTATTTTTTATTTATCAGGTAACAAAATCGAAGCTGTACAACAAAAATATATTAATCGAAACTCATAACTAAACATATAAAAAATATTTGCGAAAACTGAAGTCCGAGCTCGGTCTTGCTGGTAAAAATTATATTTTTAAAAAATGCAAACCCTATTTTTATTTCTTTATTAAAATCATAAGTTTTTAGAAAATATAAAATTTCCTTTTAATCAATTTTTTTCTGATTTGATAATTTACATCTTTGCTAGAACATTCGATAAGCAATACTAAAGATGAGAATGAAACGTGTAAAAACTTCTTTTATGTGTTAATTTTTTTTCTCTCCAAATTTTACATAATAAAATGAGAAAAATACACTATATTGCCAAAGGTGACCGGTCACTTGCGATTTTAGACGTTTTGTTAACTATCTAGAAAAATACATGAGGAATTAACCTGAAACTGCAGGTGTGAAAACAGTATAGTATAGGTTTACATTTCCGCGAAGATTTTTTTCCCGAAACTCCATAGGGGACTGTCAACAAATTGAAAAAGAACGAATATATTTTGGATTATTTTGTAAAAACTAATGTAGCAAAAGCGTTCAAACTCGAGATTATTAATAAGTGGTTTATTGTAATATACTGTGTTCATTTTTATGAGGATAGCATGTATACTCGAAGAGAAATTAAGGTTTTTATAAAAACAGTCCCAAATTTCACCAAATTTTTTGCTTATAATTTGCAAAGTTTTTAATAAAAAAAAAGTTATTTTGAGAAAATATGTCAAACGACACTGTATATAATACTCTGCAATCGGAATTAAAAAATAATAAAAATTGGATGAAAAATGAGCAGGTTTACTAAAAAATGTTTCACTGCGCATGCGCGAACGCAATCAAAATATAATATGCATAATGTATTAGCTAAGTATATAGAGCAACTTTTTTGAAAGTGTCAAAATAATAGCTTGAAAATTCTGAAAATTATCGTCGATAGAATAAACTAGAAATCCGTTGTTCCCAAAAAGGAGCAAAAAGATGAGGGTTTGTATCAAATATCTGTTGATTAGTGCCAAGATAGCGTACATAATATTGCACGTACTACTATATTTGGATACAATCCCTCATCTTTTTGCTTCCTTTTGGGAACAACGGATTTCGAGCTACTTCTATCGACGATAATCAGAATTTTCAAGCTATGATTTTGAGACTTTCACAAAAGTTGCTCAATATACTTAGCTAATACATTATGCACATTATATTTTGATTGCATTCGCGCATCGCAGTGAAACATTTTTTAGTAAACCTGCTCATTTTTCATCCTATTATTATTTTTTTAAATTCCAATTGCAGAGTATTATGTACAATGTTGTTTGACATATTTTCTCAAAATAACTTTTTTTTTATATTAAGAACTCTGAAAATTATAAGCAAAAAACTTGGCGAAATTTGGGACTGTTTTTATAAAAACCTTAATTTCTCTTCGAGTATACATGCTATCCTCATAAAAATGAACACAGTATATTACAATAAGACACTTATTAATAATCTGGAGTTTGAACGCTTTTGCTACATTAGTTTTTACAGGGTAATGCAAAAGATATTCGTTCTTTTTCAATTTGTTGACAGTCCCCTATGGGGTTTCGGAAAAAAAATCTTCGCGGAAATATATAAACTATACTATATTGTTTATACACCTGCAGTTTCAGGTTAATTCCTCATGTATTTTTCTAGATAGTTAACAAAACGTCTAAAATCGAAAGTGACCGGCCACCTTTGGCAATATAGTGTAGTACATCACACTTATTTTGCATATATCATATTTTATAAATAGGGAAGGCGGGACATTAAATATTCTAAAATTATTTCAACTGCTCCCTAAGACACAAATTTATTAAACTAATTTTGTTTATAATTAATTAAACGATAAAAAAAAGACAGTATATGGTTCTATCAACGGATAAGATTTTTAAAAACAATTTAGATACAAAAAAAAATAAATAAATAAAAAAAAAACATATTTTAACAAATTACAATAACCATTGGAAAAATGTTCCAAAAGCATTAAAAAAAAAAAAAAAAAAAAAAAAAAAACTCTATTTTCGAGTTATAGCGGCTCCCATAATTATGATTATGCCAAGGTTGCTGTTATGATTTCGCCAAGATCATCGCAAAGCTTATATATGCATCCTATATACGCAAATATATATTCCAAACACTTCTATATGTGCCACATACATCATTATACACGTATTATTTACGTCTTATATGTCGCATATACATCATATACACATGTCATATATATATACATCATATATGCATCATATAACACTATAACTTGGCCACATACGTCAAGAAATGTTATATATATACATCATATATTATTATAATGTCATACATGCTTTATAATTTGGCGATAAACCATCTTGGTCGCTTAGCGATTCATCCTTGGGGGCCGCTATAACATGAAAGTACCAAATTTACAATATATTAATGAAAACAGAAACAAAAAAAAGACGATTTCTCATCCGACGTCAAATTTTGAATTCGGCTTTTTTTTCATATCTTACAGTTTGCAACTATCCTTTTTGTAACGATTTTATGCATTTCTATTGCCTATTCAAAGAAAAATTCTTCTAAAGTTACAGAATTTCGTTAAAAAAATTTCTAAAGTTACAGAATTTTGTTTAAAATTCTTCTAAAGTTACAGAATTTCGTTAAAAACACGTTTAAAAAAAATAAAGTGACGACGTCTAGAGGTCCATTCTCGACCGAAAACAACAACCTTTTCCCCAATGGTTAATCACATAAGCTTAATGATGTATTTAAAGGACATTTTAATTAATTTATAAATTAAAGAAAGTACAAAAACTGATTAATAAAATATATAAATTTTTTTTAAATATCAAAAGTTGAACATGGACTTGATTTAATTACTCATTTTAAAAATAAATAAATAAATAAATAAAAACACCTGTAGCATTAACATTTCCTCTACGACTCCAAATGCATTAATCCTTTGAAGGACACCGATATATGTCAAAAGTACGATATTTTACAACCAGTATTTTTCTATAATAATTTTTACGTGTAAAATCTCCAAAATATAAAAGCAAAAATTTCTATTCGAAAATACTTGTGGCAAATTTGTGAATTTTTGGTGTTTCGCCATGCAAACGGCACCCGTTAAAGGGTTAAACAAGAACGGAAAATCATGCGTCAGGCATAGATTATGAAACACTTTCCATCACATCTAGAAAACTGTAACGAAACTTCACCGTTAAATGAGGTTAAAGAAGATATTAAATAGTTAAGGAAACATCTAACACAACTAAAAATCCAGTTTTAGCATTTACCTTCCATAGTAAAAAAGTAGTCAAATTATATAGTGCAGCCCTGTATATGACCTATAGACTTGGATATAAACTACATAGCATGATAAAATTTAGTTCAGTTAGAAAATTCACATTTAGCAATTTTCGTCAATCGATGGAAATGCACTCGAAATCTTTTGTACAGACATGTATATTTTGTACTCACCACATATTAACCTAAACTTTTATTCAGGTAAAAAACGAACAAGGCAACTTAAAACTCACTTCCAGCAGTTACCAACCATAAACGATAACGTATCTTGTTCTTTGCGTAGCCCTGTATATGAATTTATTTATATTCCATAAACTTCTATTAGTATTCTAAATATAGTTGAGCAGGAAAATGCGTAACACAATTAATGATACCCTTAAGCAATTTACTCTCATAGTTAGAAATACTTACGAATTCCTTTGTATAGCCCTGTATATGATCAACAGAATATATACACAACACGTTCTATGCAAACATTTAGTCAAACCTAAAAATCCAAACCAAAATTGAAAACGCATTTATAGACTGTAATTATCGAACAAAGACAGTAACCGAATTCTTTCATGTGTCCGTGTAAATGGAATATAAACGCAATGCACACCATGCTATTCAGTGAGCAATTGATAATGCATCTCAGTAATACATATAAATTTCATTATGTTTTAAATATTGAAACATCATTAAATTACATGGCAAACGATTTTTTCCTGTAGAACCTTGTGTGACAGAATTATTTTGTGTGACCCTGTAAATGAATAACGAATGCTTTGTACACCCTATTTTAGAAAAAGCATGTTTTAGTGCGCTACATAATTGTATATCAATTTCATTATGTTTCGAATGGCGTAACATCATCAAAATGCACTTGAAACGATTTTTTCCCATTGACCGTAATGTAACTGAATACTTTTGATTGCCCCTGTACATAAACTATAAATGCTACACACTTAATTTTCAACAGGGATCATGCTATAATAAGTGCGAATCACATACAAAAATTTCAGGTCAATTCGAGTATATTTACGATAGTTAGAGCACGGACAGACGGCAGACAAACCGAAGTCATAAACACTTTTCAACTGGTTTGGAAACTGTTAAAAAGCTAAATGCAATTCTATATAATTTTTAAAATAAATTATGATGTGTATCTTAAAAAATAAATGTCATAATGTTTTAAACTTATTAATGCATTATTCGTATTAAATAGTAGGAAGCTTATTTGAAAAGAAAATGGAAAAATTTTACTTATCTATACATTTTAATAAAAAGCATTTTCTCAATTGGCTGATACATTCAGTTTTTATTATAAAGAATAATTATTTCACAATTAGACATTATAAAAATAATTAATATACTTTTTTCATTCAGTGTCTTATTTAAGCAATTAAATTTTAAAGTTTCGTATTACAGATAAAATAAAATTCAAATAATAAAGCTTAAAAAGTTTTAAATTAGCTACTTACTTTATCGGTTGATATCCAAACAAAGCATGGCATTTGTTCAGATTGCATTTGTCTCTACTTACCTAGGCAGCTGTTTTTTATTCTTCTTTAGTTATCAAAATGGCTAATGGAACATAAAACATAAAGCACGCATGCGCAGAATGTAGTTTACGGAAAAGCTGAAACCTCTCAAAAATATTACCCGCATTATTGCCGTAATTGACGTGGGACATAAAGAAATTCGAAATTCCGGTAAAATATACGAAATGTTTCAGGATAATCTCCTGAAACGTTCCGAAAATTTTTTACAGTGCACTAAAAGTACGTTATTAAGCAAAAACTAACGTCTTTAGTGGATTTTTGCATTTTTTGCAAATTTTACCCTATTTTCCCGGCTCCGTATCTTACCCCCTACTTGGACAATTTACAAACCTGAATACTGCATGTTGTAGACAATTTTATGCTCTACAAAATGGTAACAGTGCTTTTTTTCTGTAAAATGCTATAAAATTGAGTTATTTAAGAAAAATCGAAAAAAGTGCCGAAAAATATTGTTTTTTTCAATATTGTGAAAAACGCACAAGGTCTAGAAGGTCGAAAACTTGGTTTTTTTATTAGAAGGTCAACCTTTACAACATACCCAAAAATCAGAACTACCCGAATTTTTGTAAGGTAAAATGCTATTTCTACTGGACTATTATGTAAGCATGCATACGTTCTTTTAAAACATTTTTAGTAGTGCAAAACATAACCTTGGTAAGAACAAATTAATATTACTCTTACCAGGCCCGAAATCACTAAAAACATTTTTGGCTGCATATAAATTATGAAGACATGAAATGAATCAAATTCCATTTTCATTTAAATTCATGTGGAACTTAAAATATAAATCTTTTAAAGAGATTTTATTTAACTACACCGTAAAAAATTTCCAACCCTTTTCCGTTTCGTAAAAGATAAATTTCCTTTACGATACGGAAAACAACCGATAAAATAATTATTCCGAATCACAACAGAAAGGTTTCCTACAGTCATAAAAATAATCTATTTATATCGGATTAGTTTCCGAAAGGATGGAAAACTGCTTTCTCCGGACTTACTGCGCAGTCTCGCTCTCTGCTGACGTATGAAAGGCGTTGCGTCACGTGATTGATAACAGAACAGAATCGAGTTTTTGGATGAAGATGGACGCCATGTTTTTAAATATTGGACAACTGCTCTACGTACTTCTAACTTCGCAATAGTTTTACCTCTGGTAGGAGTCTGGTTTTTGCGGAGTAAGACAGCTGTATAGGAATAAAAAGCTCTTCACCGGGCCCATGGGCCAAACCAACAACAACAACAACAACTTCGCAATGGTAAGTACTAAAATTTATGTGATTTTTAATATTTTGGATTTGATATGTACATATATTTATAGTGCATGATTATCAAATCGAATAACATGTTTAAGGAGCTGCGTAGCCTGAAATAAAATGCATGTTATCTTATTTCTCGCTCAGTTTATTTTTTATGAGAAAAATATCCCTGAAGTAAAAAATATTTTGATGTGCCAGAAATTTCTAACTTAGATATTATCTTAATGAAACTTATTTTTTGTAGGCTGTTTTTTTAAATAGTTTTTAACATATTCTAAATTAAATTCCTTGTTTATTTGTTTAATTCTGTAAGACATCCAGTGTTGAATTCAGGGGGTGGGGGGACAGTCCCCCCCCCCCCGGAGCATTGAAATGTCCCCCCGGAAGATTTCACATTTTATGCTTTTAATAGTCAAAAAGTGCAATCCCCCCCGGAACCACAGAAATCCCTCCCGGAGAAAAATGTCTGAATTCAACACTGAAGACATCAATAACATACCTATGATCTTAAAATAATTTGATGATATTTTTCTATGTTCGATGCTATATCAGAATCATATTGTCTTTTTTCAGGTACTGCATTATTATAGAATTAATTTTACATTTTATTATTTGTTGGGATGTAACGAATAGTGATTTGGCCGAATAGCCGAATACCGAATATTCGGCCAAGTTTTAGCCGAATACTGACTTAAAAAAAAATTATTTTATTTGTTTATTTATTTATTTTTTCCAATTTTAAAATCAAAAATTAAATTAAGGACTAATTGAAATAAATTTTTTGTTTGAGTGTTCAAAAATCATAACAGCTGAATGTATGTAAGCACGGTATATAGTGAACGTTTGTTTTCTGAAGCTGGTAATATTATATAAAACCAAACGAAACAGACTTCTTCCTGAAAATGCAGAAAAGTTATTTTTGCATCACAATTTCAGGCTTTACAGTGATAAATAATTTTGTTACCCCTGTATGTTATTTTGAAGTAACTCATTAAATGTTTTTTCAGTATAGGTAATAGTTTTTTTCTTTTAAATGTATCAAACTCATTAGTTCGTTTAATCAACATCTAATGTTTAATTTTTAATTAGTAAAGTAATTATATAGTCATATATTTATTATTTAAAAGTAAAACTAAAAGCTAGAAAAATGATTTAATTTGTGAAAGATTAAACATTTTTACAAGACAGTAAAATATTTGTTTTTAATATTTATGAATTTTATTGTATAAGAAACTTATCATCATTATAAATCAGATTAAAAAAATAGATATAAAGTTAATTTTTTTTAATTCACTGATGAGAGAGAGAGAGAGAGAGATTTAAACTTTAAATGCAGTATATATTTTGCATTTTAATGTAAAATAAATTAATGTTGCAATACTTACTTAAATTCATATGATGCCTAAATATGCAGCAAGAAAAATATTTTGTATTTATGTAATTTCATTATATACACTTATTTATAAGTTGTCATGAAGCTTTAAAATTGAGTAAGTATTAGGATTTATTTTTCTTATAATAATTAATGTATTTAGATATCATTCTTTAATATTGTTTGTTAAAAATATTTAAAATCACATTTTTTTTTAATTTTCTGGAACTTATTTAACCAAATATCTTAGAATATTCGGCCAAATAAGCAAGTATTCGACAATATATCTAAATATATTCGGCTACAGGTATTCGGCAGAATATCTGTACAATATTCGGCAAAAGGGCCGAATAAGCCGAATACCGAATAGTGGTCGAATATTCTTTAACATTCCTAATTATTTGTAGTGTATTAAAATTCAATTGAAAAGGGGAGTCCTTTAAATTCTATAATGTTAATTAATAAATTGAGAACTTTATGTTAGGACGATATTATGAAATTTATATTGGTATATGGTAAAATAAATTTCAGTATTCTTTGCATATCAGACAAAATTTTAGTTGTAACAAACGTAAAGTTGAATATGCTGAATATCTTGAGGTTGATATTATCTATATTCATGCTGTAAAAGCTTGCATGCAGAAGCTTACATCTTGGGCAGCAGAGATCAACTGCCTCGCCCTGGATATTCAAGTTTAATTGGCCAAATTTTATTTTTCTTACATTATTTTGAAAATAAAAAATGACATTTAATCTTTTCTAATAATTTAAAATAAACAGAAAAAGGAAAAAAAGCAAACAGGGAATTTTTGTCAGTAGAGATGGATGGGGGAGATCTCCACTGCTGAACATCATGTCACATGTGGAAAGGAAGACAATTTTTTGTTCTGATTTTTATTTCGTGCTCATGTCTTGAAAAATTATATTGAATGGGCTTCAGGGAGAATAAACCCTCAAAAGGCTTGAATTTTTTTTATTTAAAAAATAGCATAACAGCATAAAGAAAAGGACAATGCACAGTGTACAATTCAGAAAGTTCGAATTCGATTTCTTTAAATAATTGCAAAATAAATAAATAAATAAACTGCCCACATGCCAAGCATAAAACTAACTACTATAATCTAACAAACAGTACATAAAAAGTGCGCTTACTTAATAATTTTCTTAAAAAAAAAAAAAAAAAAAAAAAAAAAATCATAGCGTAAATTGTTTAAGGTACGGACGCAAACCTTTAAGAAATAGAAACAATTTTAATTTCGGATTTTTCAATTTCTTATGCATAGATTATGAAACACTTTCCAACACAGCCAGAAAACTGTAACCAAACTTCACCGTTAAATAAGGTGAAAGAAGATATGTAAGTAAAAAGTTTAAAGAAAACATATAACACATTTACAAATACAGTTTTCGAAATTACCTTCCAGAGTCAAAAAAGTAGTCTAATTATTTTGTGCAGCCCTGTATATGATCAATAGATGTGGATATATCTTAACTTATAATAAAATCCGAAGGCAAGAAAGTGTCTGTAACGGCTCCGGGCTCGACCACTCTGATCTGAGAATCGACAATAGTTAAACGCCATGTTAGGCTTAATGAAAAATCTATGATTCATCCGATTCTGCTGATAAAATATTTGTAAAAGCATATTAGAGCTTTTAAATATTTTAATTTTGTTTAAAACCTTCAAAAACTATTTCATATCAAACACGTATATCAACATTTCTGTATATATTTTTTTCTGTCAGCACTTTTCTTTTCAGAAATAGCGGTGAATTCTTTCGTACGGAGAATTTGAGTGATCAATCCAGTACATTGGCGCCATCTACTGGCGTATTTTGAAATTTTGCTTCCATCTTAAATACAGTACAGGACCTATTATGCGAAATCCTCTGGACCAAAGGCTTTCCGAGTTTTGGAATTTTCCGGATTTTGGGTCCTTCCGAAGTTCACGATTATTTGACAAAATTCATGCTTTTTTCTGTTATTCTTTGACAAAATTTGCATTTTTTTCTGCTATTCTTTGACAAAATTTGCGTTTTTCGAAATATAATCCACGAAATATAATTTTTTCGTGGTCTTTGAAGAAATTTGAGTTTTCTTTTTTGTGATCCTTTGAAGAAATTTGCATTTTTATGCGATTCTTTGAGAAAATTTGCGTTTTTTGCTATTCTTTGACGAAATTTATCTTTTATTTACGATCCTTTGACAAAATTCGAGTTTTTTTCTGAGATTCTTTGACGAAATTAGCGGGTTTTTTTTTTCGCGATCCTTTGACGGAATTCGCATTTTTTCTGTGATCTTTTGACAAAATTTGTGTTTTTTTTTCCTTCAATCCTTTGACGAAATTCCACTTTTTTCGCGATCCCTTAACGAAATTAGAAATTTTTTTGCAGTGCTTTGAAGAAATTTGCGTTTTTTTGTTCGCGATCCTTTGGAAAAATTCATGTTTTTCAGCGATTATTTGACAAAATTCGCGTTTTTTTCCGATCTTTTAACCAAATTTGTGTTTTTTTTTTTTTTTTTTTTTTTTTTTTTTTTTTTTTTTGTGCTCCCTTGAAGAAATTTTACATTTTTTCGGAGTCCTTGGAAGAAATTTGCGTTTTCTTCGCAAGCCTTTGTCAGAAATCGCGTATTTTCTGCGATTTGTTAACAAAATTGGCGTTTTTTCGCAATTCTGCGACGAAATTTGCGTTTAATCCTTTGACAAAATTCAAGTTACATAACCACAAAATAAGATAACTAAGTATAATTAAAATCTAGAAAAATGCTTAAGTGATACTAAAATAAAACAACAAAAGGCTTATAAAAACTTTTTTAATGATCCAACATACGTTTCAACGCTCATTACGGCGTCATTTTCAAGAAAATATAATAATAAACAAAGTATCAAATCCATAATACATTTTCACTTATTTACAAAAACTTTCGCACATGGATTATTTGTTAATATTTAATTTGAATGCTTTGTCCAATCGTTGAACTACTTCCGATATTTAATACTGAGTAATATATATATATATATATCCTCATCATTTTTATTTGTAGAAATCATTTGTCATTTTTAAAATGTACTTTTTTACAGTACAAACCTTTCAATAATAAAGTCTTCATGCTGTTTGTTTGTATGAAGTCTTATGAAAAAGAAACGCAGATCAACAATCTGTCATTTTTGACGGGGTTATATACTAGTAGTATGATAAAATTTAGTTCAGTTAGAATATTCACATTTAGCATTTTTCGCCAATCGATGGAAATGCACTCGAAATCTTTTGTATAGCCCTTTATATTATCTGAAGACTTTTGTACATACCACATATTAAGCTAAAAGGCAACTTGTTAAAACTCACTCGCAGCAATTACCAACCGTAAACGACAATGTATCTTTTTCTTTGCGTAGCCCTGTATAGGAATTTATTTATATTCCACATACTTCTATTAGTCTAATAAATATAGTTCAGGAAGAAAATGCGTAAACACAATAAAAAACTACCCTTAAGCAATTCACTCCCATAGTCTGTAATATACTTATGAATTCCCTTGTGTAGCCCTGTATATGATCAAACAAGTTTATAAACACACACGTACTATGAAAAAATTCAGTTAAACTTAAAAACGCAAACTAAAGTTGAAAACGCACTTATCACACATAGACTGTATGTAAGTATCGCACATGTACTGTAACCAATATATTTTGTGTGTCCCAGTAAATAAACGCAATGCACACAAGAGAGCAATTTATTGTGCACCTCAGTAATGCATATAATTTTCATTATGTTTGAAATATTGAACTAATTACGCTGCAAACGATTTTTCTCAATAGAACGATGTGTCCGATTCTTTTGTTTGACCCTGTAAATGAATAATAAATGCTTTGCACCCCATAATCTACAAAAAAAGCATATTTTAATGCGCTTCATAATTATATATCAATTTCATTATGTTTTAAATGACGTAGCATCATCAAAATGCACTTGAAACGATTATTTCCCATTGACTGTAATGTAACGGAATACTTTTGACTCTCACTGTAAAAAAACCGTAAGTGCTACACACTTCAGTTGAAATAGAGAACATGCAATAGTAAACGACAATAACATACAAAAATTTCAGGGTAATCCGAGCATAATTACGGGAGTTAGAGCATGGACAGACGAACCGAAATCATATAAACACTTTTCAATTAGGTTGGAAAGTATTAAAAAGTAGTTAATAAATAATATAAACAGATCACTTTTTTTTCCATTAAAAAAGAAAATCAAGTATAAAGGCAGACAGACAGACACTATTTGCCAGTGGAAGAAAATTAAAACTTCATTAACATAAAATTCTTTTGTCAAATTCCTTCTACAACGAAAATCATATTAAGACTATAGTATATAACCCCGTCAAAAATGACAGATTGTTGATCTGTGTTTCTTTTTCATAAGACTTCATACAAACAAACAGCATGAAGACTTTATTATTGAAAGGTTTGTACTGTAAAAAAGTACATTTTAAAACTGACAAATGATTTCTACAAATAAAAATGATGAGGATATATATATATATATTACTCAGTATTAAATATCGGAAGTAGTTCAACGATTGGACAAAGCATTCAAATTAAATATTAACAAATAATCCATGTGCGAAAGTTTTTGTAAAAAAGTGTTATCAATGAGTTTCTAAGCCGATTGACTCACCACATAACTCATTGTTTGATTACATAAGCAAAATTAAATGCAAATTACGTTGTACTATGTATTCCTTATATTTTAATTACGTTTGATAAGAAATAATCATTTTACAGTATATGACCCCTTATCCGGAATTCCAAAATACGGAAAAACCCGAAGTCAGCAAAAAAATTTCGAAAATTTTCTAAATTTGTATATTTTTACAAAAATTATAGAATTTTTGAAATTTTTCGAAAATTTTACCAATTTCTAATTTTTTTATCAGTCCATTGTGTTTCAGTGTGTAATCACTAAAATATTGTTACTTCGGTAGCGGGTGAACACGCCCCCATTGTTACTTCGGTAGCGGGTGAACACGCCCCCCCCCCCTTCTTCCCGAAATTAGAAACAAATCATTTTTCTCTCAAATTTTAGTTTAAAATTAATTTATATTACGATTCGTTTGAAACAAAAAATAGTTATATATTTATTTCATCAAGGGTGATTCTGTTCCGAATTTTCCTAAAAATTTAAGGCATTCGGTTTCGAAAATTTTTGTCTTCAGTCCAAAGATTCGAACATAACAAAATCTCGAATTTTGAGCGATCGTCGCCGAAAAAAACAATTATGTCTATCGTTCGAAGAAAAAGTAGACAATTTCTTCAAAGAATTGCGGAAACAACTTGAATTTTAATTAAAATCTAGAAAAATGCTTAAGTGATACTAAAATAAAACAACAAAAGACTTATAAAAACCTTTTTAATGATCCAACATACGTTTCAACGCTCATTACGGCGTCATTTTCAAGAAAATATAATAATAAACAAAGTATCAAATCCATAATACATTTTTAATCCAGCATCGATGAAATGTTACATAACCACAAAATAAGATCACTAAGTATAATTAAAATCTAGAAAAATGCTTAAGTAATACTAAAATAAAACAACAAAAGGCTTATAAAAACCTTTTTAATGATCCAACATACGTTTCAACGCTCATTACGGCGTCATTTTCAAGAAAATATATAATAATAAACAAAGTATCAAATCCATAATACATTTTCAATCCAGCATCGATGAAATGTTACATAACCACAAAATAAGATAACTAAGTATAATTAAAATCTAGAAAAATGCTTAAGTGATACTAAAATAAAACAACAAAAGGCGTATAAAAACCTTTTTATAAGCCTCACCATCACATTTCATCGATGCTGGATTGAAAATGTATTATGGATTTGATACTTTGTTTATTATTATATTTTCTTGAAAATGACGCCGTAACGAGCGTTGAAACGTATGTTGGATCATTAAAAAGGTTTTTATAAGCCTTTTGTTGTTTTATTTTAGTATCACTTAAGCATTTCTCTAGATTTTAATTATACTTAGTTATCTTATTTTGTAGTTATGTAACTTGAATTTTGTCAAAGGATTGACAAAAAACGCAAATTTTGTCGCAGAATTGCGAAAAAACGCCAATTTTGTTAACCAATCGCAGAAAATACGCGATATCCGACAAAGGCTTGCGAAGAAAGCGCAAATTTCTTCCAAGGACTCCGAAAAAATGTAAAATTTCTTCAAGGGATCACAAAAAAAAAAAACACAAATTTGGTTAAAAGATCGGAAAAAAACGCGACTTTTGTCAAATAATCGCTGAAAAACATGAATTTCTCCAAAGGATCGCGAACAAAAAAACGCAAATTTCTTCAAAGCACTGCAAAAAAATTTCTAATTTCGTTAAGGGATCGCGAAAAAGGTGGAATTTCGTCAAAGGATTGAAGGGAAAAAAAACACAAATTTTGTCAAAAGATCACAGAAAAAATGCGAATTCCGTCAAAGGATCGCGAAAAAAAAAAAAACCCCGCTAATTTCGTCAAAGAATCTCAGAAAAAAACTCGAATTTTGTCAAAGGATCGTAAATAAAAGATAAATTTCGTCAAAGAATAGCAAAAAACGCAAATTTTCTCAAAGAATGGCAGAAAAATGCAAATTTCTTCAAAGGATCGCAAAAAGAAAACTCAAATTTCTTCAAAGGACCACGAAAAAATTATATTTCGTGGATTATATTTCGAAAAACGCAAATTTTGTCAAAGAATCGTGAACTTCGCGGAAGGACCCAAAATCCGGAAAATTCCAAAACTCGGAAAGCCTTTGGTCCAGAGGATTTCGCATAATAGGTCCTGTACTGTATTTAAGATGGAAGCAAAATTTCAAAATACGCCAGTAGACGGCGCCAATGTACTGGATTGATCACTCAAATTCTCCGTACGAAAGAATTCACCGCTATTTCTGAAAAGAAAAGTGCTGACAGAAAAAAATATATACAGAAATGTTGATATACGTGTTTGATATGAAATAGTTTTTGAAGGTTTTAAACAAAATTAAAATATTTAAAAGCTCTAATATGCTTTTACAAATATTTTAACAGCAGAATCGGATGAATCATAGCTTTTTCATTACGCCTAACATGGCGTTTAACTATGGTCGATTCTCAGATCAGAGGGGTCGAGCCCGGAGCCGTTACAGACACTTTCGTGCCTTCGGATTTTATTATAAGTAAGATAACCAATATCTGGAGCCTTCTGTTGCATTTTGAAAGTTAAAAAATGTAAGGGGAAAAAATAAAATCTTATTTTCTGTCTTAATTTTCACGAAAAGGCAAAAATATAATCTGTTTCATAAATGTTGGATGTTGCTGCCTTTCGTTACTCTGCAAATGTCTCATCAGTATTAGATACAAATTAACATCAAATTTAGGATACATACTACTAATATGCCATTGAGCTGACCCTTACAATTAATATTTCGCAAACTATTCAGCTACGAAACTGCCTAATTTGTGTCCACCCTGTATTATATAATAGTATATATATAATAATAATAAAATATATATATATATATATAATAAATAGGTCAATTCCACAGAAAAGTCTCATTTTGAGGGGAAAATAAAATTTATAATATGTTTAATTTAAGGGTATAATTGGAAAGCTTGATATTTTTATGTTGTATAATAAAATCTTAATAAAAAGCCATTCTAAATTACTGTTTACAAACTAAGTTAAGAACCATTATTGTCTTTGTAAAGTCATAATGTTACGTCAGTTACACAATAAAAGTTACGTCAGTTACATGTGTAAATGCCATTTTTTCTTCTTTATTGTTCAGAAATTAATTAAACAAGTTACTGTTATAATTTGTCATTACTTAGTGTTGTTGAGAACATTAAATCATCAATTTTTTTAAACGGGATAGTTTTGATAATTTTTACACTTCAATGAAGGCAGAAAAAATGTTTGTCTGTTTTACGTTACATCAGTTACAGGATTTTGAATTGCAATTTTTGTGATTAAAAGAGAGATTGAAATAATCTGCAGGTATTTGGGTATTAAGTCCTTAGTAAGAAATATTTTAAATTGTAAAAATTTGTTCTAGCTTTATTAGTAAATTTTCTGTACAGTTTTGAAAACAAAATTCGATGATCAAGTGTTACGTCAGTTACGATGGAATTGACCAATAAATAAATAAAATAACGCAAATCATACGTTTTAAAATATTTATGAAAACACAATACGGTGAAAATAAATTCTTAAGTGACACCATGAAAATGTGAAAACACATGTTTCGAAGGCTTATTTTCGGGTAAAGAAATGTGCTACCATTACGAGAACAGGATCAAGATTGATAGAAAATAGAGGAGAAAGGAGGAAAGAGGAGTAGAGGAAGAGAACAGGCGGTAGAGTAAAAAAGAGAAAAAGGGGAAAACAGTCAATCCGAAAATATTTGTATACTAATAAATAGGTCAATAAATAGGTCACAGAAGCACAGTTAGAGGGGTGGGGGGGGGTGGGGGAGTCAAATCTAAAGTATATACAAAAAGTAAAAAACACAGGGGGGAAATTGAAAATAGAATAAAATAATAAAAAATCAAGGTTGAAAATGTTAACTGAATTATTATAATTAAAAAAAGAATTAAAAGAACAAAAGTAAATTCAAGGTGATTTAAATAAATAAATGAAGCAGATAAAATGGAAGTTCTGGATTAGTTAGTTAGTTTGTTAAACTAACCAATTTTTTCAAGCTGCTCAGAACACACTATTGAATCAGACTTTTCATTTCATCGCGAGCTTATCTTTCGAGAACATCTGAACCGGAAAAGAAATTGATATGAAAGATAAACATTTTGAAAATTAAAACTATAGCCGTAATCCTAAGAATGCTTAGTCTAAATATGCGAAATAAATAGAGAGAATATGTTTGGCAAGTTTCTCACAGGGACTGTGGTGAAAAGAAATCTTGAATTATATGCAACAATTTACGGCGTTATCTATGTAAAATTATTATTTTAAAACTATAAATAATATCACAATCCAATCCACTGGTTTCAGTTTTTAAAGAAAAATTCAAAACAACAAACCTAAAAAATGCCTAATTTTAAAATCTACATCCCACCTAGATAATCTAAACATGAATAGAAGGTGTGTACTCTTAAAATGGCATGCAACAATAAATCATAAGATGTTAGAGGATGACTGTGCGACTCAGCTATGAGGAGGAGGCACCAGATAAGCACGAGTACACCGCAATTGTCAAAGCGCTTGAGTAAGCATCCGGTCTGAGGCCGTTGCATATTACATGCTAAGTAACTGTGCAAAGAAACATTTATACTTTCTGAGATAATATTAGATCGTTGTTCGGGATGTTACCCCGAAAAAATCTGGTGTTCTAAATAGACTTGCCAACCGTCCGGATTTAAAATCATTTGTACGGGTCCAGTTTGTACACGTCCAGGCGCAAAATTTCTGATTATTGAGAGAATGAGATAAAGGATTTTATTTCACTGGAATAGCTCTCTGTTTTGTCCAGACTTGTGATTAATTCCCGCCGCGCCGGTAGTTTCCAGTAGCAAGGATCCGTCAAGATTAATGCTGCCGAATGCTGCAATTTATGCGGGACGTCCCGAAGGTGCCCAGACACGTCCCGCGGGACGCCAAGTGTCTTGATTTTTCAGAGTGCACAAAAACTTTTAAATTTTTACAGGCTCTCATTTACAAATAGGCATTTTATTGTACACATTTCTTTTACAACGTGTCGTAAAAAAAATTGAATATGATATATAAGGTGATTATTATTTGAATATTTCAAATTGGAGTCCGTCTGTCATAATGACAAGAAGATCTGTATTTAAAAATGACTAAATGTTTAGTCATGTTGCGGATTCAGAATTCAAAGGCGTGAGTTTTTCAAAATATGTATTTACCTTTTTAACAAAAAGAATCCAAAAATAACTAATCAAACTTAAGTCTTTCAAAATAATGGCTTGTTTCTCAGAAATACGCTTCAACGAATTCTATTCCCTTCAAGCATTATTACTTTCACCCTCATCATCAACAGGAAATATATTTGTCAACTCATGTAACATTGTATGCAATGGAATAGTGATTCCTAAGCAAAATGGAAGGCAACCACTATTAGCAGCACACTATGCACGTGCATTGCGATTCCAAAATAATCGTCAACCGTGATCACAGAACGGCATTTACAGGATTTATAGAAAAGTAAAAAAAAAAAAAAAAAAGAGAGAGAGAGAGAGGTAACCATAACGGTTCCATTTGTTTCAAGCAAGTAATGTACCAAACCATACCATAATGAATAATGAATATGCAGTAAAAATATTATGTACATTTCAGACAAAACTGTAAAATAAAACAAGAACGAAAAATCATGCGTCAAGCATAGATTATGTAACACTTTCCAACGCTTCCAAAATAATTTTACAAATCATTACCGTTTAATAAGCTGAAAGATAACATTTAAGTAAACAATTTGGAAAACGCATCACATATTTAAAAACGTAATTTCAGGAATTCCCAACATATACAATATTCGGAAAAATATCCAAATACTTTTATTCAGCCCTGTATAGGATCTATAGATTTGTATATATACTACATAGGATGATAAATTTTAGTTTAGTTAGGAAACGCGTAGCACAGTTTAAAATTCTTCCTCTGGAGTTTCTGTCAATAAACGGAAATGTGTTCGCGAACTTTTGTGCTGCCCTGTATATGAAATACAGAATTTATACACACCCAGTAATAGACAAAAAGTGAGTTCAATTTAAAATCGCGTTTAGCAACTTAAAACGCACTTCCAGGAATTATTGTTAACATACAGTAGAGAATTCTTTTGCGTGTCCCTGTAAATGAACGATGACTGCTATACACACAATATTCTGTAGTAAGCCTCTTGTAATGCACCTTAGTGATATATTTCAATGCGTTAAAAATAGTGAAGCATTATTTAATTAAACCGCAGAAGATTTTTCTCCATAGACGTAATGTAACGGAATTCTTTTGACTGTCCCTGTAAAGTAACTTTAGGTGCTATGCACACCCTATTCCATATTAAGCTCCTTCTAATGCACCTTAGTGATATATATGTCGTAGGCTAATTGGGAAATCCGGCTCTTTGCAAACAACCTAGGCTCTTTGCAAAGGGCCGGTCTAATTAGAGAATCATTTCCCTTTTCCCAATCAGCCTGATGTTTTTCAGGCTTATTGCAAAGAGCCTAGACAGCGTTAGGCTAATTGGAATATGATCATTTATTTTTCAATCAGCCTGACATTTTTTAGACTCATTGCAAAGAGCCTAGATAGCGTTAGGCTAATTGAAAAATGACCATGCCTATTTAGAAAATGACCAGTTCTTTGTCAAAATATGGTGATGTACCCAACTCGAACCTGAAAATTCCAATCGAAGTCGACCCAAACCCGACAGAAAAATTCCATCGGACCGTAAACCGATCCTCAAAGGACAAAATAAATTCCTTCGAGTCGCAACCCGACCTGAACCAGAGAACTAAAGTTAACCCGAAATCCGACACGAACCCGATAAAAAAAAACATCGTAGCGTAACCCGACCCGAATCCGACAAAATAAATTCCTTCATGTCGCAACGCGACCCGAACCTAAAAATTCGATGTTAACCAGTAACCCAACCCGAACTAGACATAAAAATTCCATCGAACCGTAACCAGATCAGAACCCGATAAAATAAATTCCTTCGTGTCGCAAACCGGCTCGAACCCGAAAATAATAGTTAATCCGAAATCCAACTCGAACCAGGCAAAAAATTCCATCGAACCGTAACCCGATCCGAACCCGAAAAATAAATTTCGCCATCAAGCAACCCGAACATTTAACCCGAAAATTTAATTTAACCTGAAACCTAACCCAAACTGAAAACTGAAGTTAACCCGAAACCCGAACCCGTCAAAAAATCCATCGAACCGTAACCCGATACGAACCCGACAAAATAAATTCCTTCGTGTCACAACCTGATCCAAACCAGAAACGAAGAAATTTATTTTGTCGTGTTCGATTGGGTTACGTTTCGATGGATTTTTTATCGGGTTCGGGTAGGGTTTCAGTTTAACTTGAATTTTCTGGCTTGGATCGGGTTGTGATTCGAAGGAATTTATTTGTCGGGTTCGCATCTGGTTACGGTTCGATGGATTTTTTTGTCGGGTTTTGGGTTAACTTCAATTTTCTGTTTCAGATCGGGTTGCGTGACGACGAAAAATATTTTGTCGAGTTCGGATCGGTTTACGTATCAATGGATTTTTATTTCTCTGGTTTGGGTCGGCTTTCGGGTTAACTTCAATTTTCAGGTTTGGGTCGGGTTGCGAGACGAAGAAATTTATTTTGTCGGGTTCGGATCGAGTTACGGTTTGAGGGAATTTTTTTCCTGGTTCGGGTTGGGTTTTGGGTTAACTATTATTTTCAGGTTCGGATCTGGTTACGGTTCGATGGAATTTTTATGTCTTGTTCGGGTTGGGTTTCTAGTTAACATCGAACTCTTAGGTTCGGGTCGCGTTGCGACATGAAGAAATTTCTTTTATCGGGTTCGGTTCGGGTTACGTTCCGATGATTTTTTTATCGGGTTCGGTTCGGGTTTCGGGTCAACTTGAATTTTCTGGCTTGAATCGGGTTGTGACACGAAGGAATTTATTTTGTCGGGTTCGTATCGGGTTACGGTTCGATGAAATTTTTGACGAGTTCGGGTTTTGAGTAAACTTGAATTTTCAGTTTCGGGTCGGGTTACGTTTCGAGTTAACTTTAATTTTCAGGTTTGGGTTATGTTTCGAGTTAAATTAAATGTACAGGTTTAAATCGGTTTTGGGTTAACTTAAAATTTCTGCTTCGGATCGGGTTGCGTGACTACGAAATTTAATTTGTTGGGTTCGGATCAGGTTACGGTTTGATAGATTTCTTTTATCGGGTTCGTGTCGGGTTTCGGGTTAACTTGAATTTTCTGGTTTGGATCGGGTTGTAACACGAAGGAATTTATTTTGTTGGGTTCGGATCGGGTTCGTATCGGGTTACGGTTCGATAGATTTTTTGACGTGTTCGGGTTTCGGGTTAACTTCAGTTTTCAGTTTGGGTTAGGTTTCAGGATAAATTAAATTTTCATGTTCGGGTCGGTTTTGGGTTAACTTAAATTTTCAGTTTCGGTTCGGGTTGCTTGACGGTGAAATTTATTTTTCGGGTTCGGATCGGGTTACGGTTCGATGGAATTTTTTGCCTGGTTCGGGTTGGATTTCGGATTAACTATTATTTTCGGGTTCGGGTCGGTTTGCGACACGAAGGAATTTATTTTATCGGGTTCGGATCTGGTTACGGTTCGATGGAATTTTTATTTCTAGTTTGGGTTGAGTTACTGGTTAACATCGAATCTTAAAGGATTAAGGGTTCGGATCGGGTTACGGTTCGATGGAATTTTTTGCCTGGTTCGGGTTGGATTTCGGATTAACTTTATTTTCGGTTTCGGGTCGGTTTGCGACATGAAGAAATTTATTTTGTCGGGTTCGGATCGGGTTACGGTTCGATGTTTTTTTTGTCGGGTTCGTGCCGGATTTCGTGTTAACTTGAGTTTTCTGGTTCGGGTCAGGTTGCGACTCGAAGGAATTTATTTTGTCCTTTTAGGCTCGGGTTACGGTCCGATGGAATTTTTCTGTCGGGTTCGGGTAGACTTCGAGTGGCATTTTCAGGTTCGAGTTGGGTACAACACCATATTTTGACAAAGAACTGGTCATTTTCTAAATAGGCATGATCATTTTTCAATTAGCCTACACTGTTAAAAATAAATCCGTAAATTCACGGTAAAAGTACTGGCAGCGAAGTTGCCGGACTTTTTCCGTTCCATTAGTAGATTTTCCGTTTTGAAAAATAAAAGAAGGAAAATCGCCGTTTGCAGAAGCGGTAACTTCCCGTTAACGCTCTCAGAAATCACGGAAATATTCCTCGTAGAACTGACAGAAAAGGACATTTTCCGTTTTAGATAAACTCGGTTTAAAAAAATCTTGACATCTCACTTGGTGCTGCCATCTGTCGACTTTGCGGGAGTATTTACTATCTGACATACGTCAAGAACAGCTTTTGGTCGACATTGGGTTTTGAACCAGGGGTGATAATGCCTCGAGTCCAGCGTCTTGCCGGTTTGACCAGCGGGCGCTTGCTAGATTAGCAGTTTGAACGGATCATTTGGAAATTCTCAAAATGGCGGCTTAGAACAGACATAATTTGGGGTTTAGAAGCTTGGTACTTTTGAAGTTAATTGCGAGGAGATTTCGTTATGAGATGATGTTGATGTTTTAAAATTGTAATATTAATACAGGATAAAAACATGAATTATATATATTCTTAACTTGATTGTTAGATGTAAAATATGAATATTATATTTGAATTAAATTCGATAAAAAATATTTGCTTGTTTAAGAACAGCGATTTTTTTTCCAACTATTATATATTTTAGAATATATTTTCAGTGCGAGTACTTTTTATTACTTTAAAAACTAAATTGCGAATAATTTTAAAGGAATGAGAAAAATATTATTTTCTTTTTATTTGAAAGCATTTTTGTATGTTGCTTTTTTGAGTAAAATAGATTTTTTTTTTCACTTAATTTAACTATTATATATATACTAGTATATAACCCCGTCAAAAATGACGGATTGTTGATCTGCGTTTCATTTTCATAAGTCTTCATACAAACAAACAGCATGGAGATTTATTATTGAAAGGTTTGTATTGTAGAAAAATACATTTTAAAAGGGACAAATGATTTCTACAAATAAAAATAATAAGGATATATATATATATATATATATATATATATTTTTTTTTTTTTTTTTTTTTTTTTTTTTTCACTTAGTATTAAATTTCTGAAATAGTTCAACGATTGGACAAAATCAAATATTAACAAATAATCCATGTGCGAAAGTTTTTGTAGAAAAGTGTGTTATCAATGAGTTTTTAAGCAGCTTGACTTACCATATAACTCATTGTTTGATTACATAAGCAAAATTAAATGGAAATTACGCTGTACTATGCATTTCTTATATTTTAATTACGTTTGATAAGAAAGAATCATTTTACAGTATATGACCCATTATCCGAAAATCCAAAATCCGGAAAAACCCGAAGTCCGGAAAGAAAAAATCGAAAAATTTCTAAATTTGTAAATTTTTACTAAAATTTTAGATTTTCTGAAATTTTTCGAAAATTTTACCGATTTCTAATTTTTTTTCAGTCCATTGTGTTTCAATGTTTAATCACTAAAATATTGTTACTTCAGTGGCGGGTGAACACGGTCCCCCCCCCCCCCCCTTCTCTTTCCGAAATTAAAAACAAATCATTTTTCTCTCAAATTTTAGTTTAAAATTAATTTATATTACGATTCGTTAGAAACAAAAAATAGTTATGTATTTATTTCATCAGGGGTGATTCTGTTCAAGTTTTCCTAAAAATTTAAGGCATTCGATTTCGAAAATTTAGGTCTTCAGTCCAAAATTTCGAACATAAATATCTCTAATTTTGAACGATAGTCGCCGAAAAAAATCAATTATGTCTATCGTTCGCAGAAAAAATAGAAAATTTCATCAAAGGATTGTGGAAACAACGTGAATTTCGTCAAAGTACCAAAAATAAAAACGCAAATTTCGTTTGCAAAAAAAAAAAAAAAAAAAAAAAAAAAAAACGCTAACTTTGTTAACAAATTGCAGAAAAACGCGATTTCCTACAAAGGCTGTAAAATTTCATCAAGGGATCACAAAAAAAAAAAAAAAAAAAAAAAAATTGGTTAAAGGATCGCAAAAAAAAAAAAAAAAACTGCGAATTTCGTCAAATAATCGCGGAAAAACATGAATTTCTTCAAAGGGTCTAGAAAAAAAAAACACAAATTTCTTCAAAGCACTGCGAAAAAATGTCTAATTTCGTTAAGCGATCGCGAAAAAAGTGAAATTTCGTCAAAGGATCGAAAAAAACAACCGCTAATTTCGTCAATCTCAGAAAAAACTCGAATTTTGTCAAAGGATCGTGAATAAAAGGCAAATTTCGTCAGAGAATAGCAAAAAACGCAAATTTCCTCAAAGGATCGCAAAAAGAAAACGCAAATTTCTTCAAAGGACTACGAAAAAATGAAATTTTGTCAAAGAACAGCAGAAAAAATGCAAATTTTGTCAAAGAATCACGAAAAAAAAACATGAATTTTGTCAAATAATCGTGGATTTCGGGTCTGGAAGCAAATTTCAAAATCCACCAGTAGATGGCGACACTATACTGAATCAATCTCAAATCTCTCCCAAGGAAATCAGAAAGAATCTTTTCAGAAATCACTGCATTCTGAAAAAAAAAAGTGTTTACAGAATTTTTTTTTTACAGAAATGTTAATATACATTTTTTTTTATGAAATAGTGTTTTAAGGTTTTAAACAAAATTAAAAGATTTAAAAGCTTGAATATGCTTTTACAAATATTTAAACGACGAAAGTAGATAATATAACTTCTTTTTCAGTAAGCCTAACATGGCGTTTAACTACGGTCGAATCGCAGAGTGGTACAACCCGGTACCGTTACAGACACTTTCTCGCCTTTGGATTTTATTATAAGTAAGAAGATTTTAATCTGCTTGTTTAGAATATATTTTAAGTGCGAATATTTTCTTATAACTTTAAAAAATAAATTGCAAATAATTTTAAAAGAATGGGAAAATTATTACTTTTTTTAATTCGAAAGTACTATTTTTTTTTTTTTTTCAAATAAACTCGAAATTTTAATTTATTAAATTTTTAGTTTTTCTGTGCAACAACATGTCAGTTTTTTAAACATTGAAAATAAATATGCAGCAGATAAGATAACGGAATATCTCCGTTATCCCCTTTCGTCTCCGTCCGTTCCGTTGTTTTCAGGAAATATGAGGAAATTTTCTGTTTTTTAACGGAAAATACCCTTTTGTCGCAAAAAAGGACTTTTTCTGTGAAATTCAGGAAAAAAATACCCGTGAATTTCAGATTTTTTTTAACAGTGTAACGCAATCTAGGCTCTTTGCAGTGAGTCTAAAAAATGTCAAGCTGATTGAAAAATAAATGACCATATTCCAATTAGCCTAACGCTGTCTAGGCTCTTTGCAATAAGCCTGAAAAACATCAGGCTGATTGGGAAAAGGGAAATGATTCTCCAATTAGACCGACTCTTTGCAAACAGCCTAGGCTGTTTGCAAAGAGTCGGATTTCCCAATTAGCCTACGACATATATAAATTTCAATGCGTTTCAAATAGTGAAACATTATTTGAATAAACCGCAAATGATTTTTCCCCATAGACCGCAATGTAACGGAATTCTTTTGAGTGTCCCTGTAAAAAACTATAAGTGCTACACACTTCCGTTGAAATAGGGAACATGCTATAGATAACGACAATAACATATAAAAATTGCAGAGCAATCCGAGCATATTTACGGGAGTTAAAGCACGGACAGACGGCCATACGGCAGACAAACCGAAGTCATAAACACTTTTCAACTAGGTTGGAAAGTGTTAAAAATCGCAGAAAATAAGGGGGCAGATTTCATTCCAAAATCACTTGTAAATCCATAACGCTAAAGAATAAATTCCTCGTGGAATCCCCGTTGAGAAATTTTTATCAATCAACTAATTTAGATCAAATAATCATAAGATAGTTTTTCTATACTTTTTGTTACCAGATAAATTCAAAAGTAACATCTATGTACTGATTAAAGGACAACTTAGACAGCGTGTATTGCCACAAAACATACCATACCACCTACTAATAAATAGAAATTAGGAGAAATTATCCTGCTCAAAACTTAACCGTTGTCTGTTGCTCGAGAAGCTTTAAGAATCAGAAGAGTCCGTACGCGTTTGTCTTTTCAAAAGTGTCTGATTTTGTGCTAAAATTCATTAAGTCGCTAGATTTTTTGCACTACGTAATACTGCAAACATGTACTACAAATTACTACAGAAGTAGGATTTTTTTTTTTTTAGACATGCCATCGGCAAATGTAACAATCCTCAGAGGAAGAAAATCGGAAAATTTAACTTCTTTAAACTATTTAAATATCACTATTTTTTATTTTCTTACTAGCTGACTCGCCCGGGCCCGTAATAACCTTAAATAACCTCAAATTTTTATGATTTTGTATCTTTAACCCGATTTATTTGTATGATTTTATATTTTTAAATGAAAAATTCGCGAAAAAATATTGATATTTAGTGATAAAAGTGCTCGTAAGAAGATATTTTCTTGTTTTTTTTCACGTAGGATCGTTTCAGAGATATATGAAAAAAAAAAAAAAAAAAATTATCCTTGTTGACCGAACTTTCTAAAATTTTATCGTTTATAAATATAACGGTTTTAAAGCCCGTGTAAAAATATCGTGAAAAAACATTGCTACCTAGCTGTAAAAAAAATATGATTTCGTCTCGCCTTTTTTTTTTTTTTTTTCGCGTTTTGTCTTTTGTAACAAGAAAAAAAATATATCGTCCAAACTCTTTGAAATTTTAATTGGTTTTATACATATATAACTGTATCTAAGATCTCTTTAAATTTATGTGAAAAATATGCATATTTAGTAGTGAAAATATGAGCCGAAGCCACGCCAAAACAACCCACGTTTTAGGGTTCTCATCGAAAATTTCTCAGATTTTATTTTTGTTTTAAATACTTCTACTAATCCAAATATTTTGGAATTCTTATAGGTAATGTAAATCCGATCTGCCGAGATACTCTAAAAAGATTGCGTCGAAACACCGGCGCAACGTTTAGTTACTTTTAGAGTAGAAAAACGATCGTCTTTGGGAGGCGCGAAGTGACCTGCAGTCGAGAATTTTTCCGAAAGGGTTAAAAATTCGCATTTTTCAAAACCGATTGCACCGTCAAAGAGAAAAAGGTCACAGCTTTAAATAAGTATTTTTTTAAGAGTTTTTAACTAATATCTCGGCTAATTGTCAAAAAATTAAATATCTGAGCCTCAGGTGCATCAGAACCTGCCTTGGACTATCCTCGTACAAATTTTCAGACCTTTGCTTTGTGTGCACAGTTGATTTTCCTAGCCATCGCCAACAGACACACACAGAGCGAAACTAACTTTCTTTTATCAGTAGGGGAGATTAGGGAGGGATGAGACACTGGGAGGGATGGGACATTTGCAGCAATGCTTAAAATAAGTTTTATTTTTAATTTATAACTCTTCCACCAGCTGGAGTAATCATTGCATCATACTTGTTGCTGTAAATCTTTTTAGTTGCAAACATCTATGAGTCTGTGAATTAAAAAGACTATATCACTATATCAAAAGTAAACTACTCAGATTTTTAATGTAAATTTTCAATCTCATTCTTTGTTGCTAACTTAACTGTTTTTAATGTTTTGTAAACTCAACAATGTATATTTTATGAATGAACAGTTAAGATTAAAAGCCACATGCTTATTGTAAATGTTGCTCTAGGGGAGGGATGGGACATGTTCATCCCTCCCAAATGATCCCTATCCAAATAATTACGTTTACTTACATACAATTGTTTGGTATTTTATATTTATTAAAGGACTATCTTGTTTTGGAATTGAATAGTGTAACAAATAAAACTTATTATTTTGCAAGTTAAAAGGGAATTTTAACTACTTTCATCATTTAAAAAAAAATTATTGAAAAATTAAAGCAGTGCAATATTTTTTTTTTCTTACTCATGCATTATTTATCAATGTCAACCATTAGTATTAAATATTTATATTTATTTCTATAATATCAATTTCCTTAGCTTTTTTTAAATAAAATATTACTATTTTGAAATAATTATTGAACTCAAACTGCAAACCTTTATTTTTACATAGCAATATACTATTTAAAAAGGTATGTAAAAGTACAATATGACTGTTCTATCATTGATAAACAAGACATAATTGCAAAGCTACATCCACCAAAAATATTTGTCGGCACTAGTCAGGCACAAGCATATTTTTCATTTGATTTGGATTTTACAAAGCATAATATAAGATAAAATAAATGTTGTGATTTACAATAAACCTTAGAAATATAAATGTCACACTGTTTTTTTTTTAATTAATTTTTTCACCACATTTTTGTAAATTAAATATGAATTTTCATTTTAAAAACATGTCCCATCCCTCTCTCACTTGGAGGGATAGGACATTTTTCTTGTTAATTTAATTGGTTTATTAACTTAAAATTTTAATTATAGTCATCAAATTTATATTTTTTAAAATATGTTAAAATGTCTCAAGATGTTATTCTAAAAATTTCCATTTTGTACTAGCAAAGCATTATTTGTAAAAAATAATTTTGTTAAAATGGTCCCATCCCCCCCTAATCTCCCCTATAGATATTTTAGATTTTCCCTACTTTTATGAAATAGCTGCAGATTAATCAATGACTTATTTAGACAAAATACTTTGCATTTTCCATGACTTTTCCTGACCTTTTTCAATTATCTGATTTTTCCAAGTTGTTAGGAATCCTGTAATAAGCACTATCATGATACTGCTAAGAAACGTTGCACTAGACAGTAATAAGGATCTTCAGCAGGGTTGTGTTGGTTTCAACCAAGGAAAAAACTGGTTTTAATTGTCCTGGTCAAAATAAGTTTTGACCATCAGTGGTCAAAATTTATTTAGACTGGTAAAATAAATTAAAATGTATCTTGAAAAATGATAAATTTAGTACAACATTTGGAAGGGTTTGTCAAAGTAATATTTAACCATATTTAATACATTTGAAAGTGTTAACAAATAGTAATATACTTTAATTTTCATTACTTTAAAATTTAACAGCACAAAAATTTCTAAAGCTACGCAATTATCGTAAGTATTGAAATATTTTAATAATTTGATTACACATCTGATTTTATATAATCACTTATCATCCAATTGGATTTTCCCCCCGATTGTGCGACCCTGTAAATGAATGATTATAGCTTTGCACTCCATAATCTACAGAAAGTATCTTTTAATGCATCTCAGAAATTCATATCAAATTCAGTTTTTTATGTTTGTAACAGTGTAATATTATTAAAGTAGACAGCAAACGAGTTTTCCTCATAGACATTAATATAACTTTTTTTTTTTTTTTGAGTAATCCTGTAAATGAACTGTAAGTGCTACACATAATATATTCTAAAGTAACCTTCTTTTAGTGCATTTCAATAATGCATATAAAGTTCATTATGTTTCGAATTGTGTAACATCATTAAAATACACCACAAATAAATTTCCTCCATAGACCATAATAACGGAATACTTTTGAGTGACCTTTTAAATTAACTATAAGGGCCACACACTTCATTTTCAATACCAAACATGCCATGGCAAACCTCAATAACATATATCAATTACATGTCAATCCGAGTATTTTTACGGGAGTTAGAGCTCGGACAGACAGACAAATCGAATTCATAAACACTTTTCAACTACGTTGTAAAGTGTTAAAGAGGTGGGGGGGGGGGGAGGAGGATGTTGTTCCAGTTCACCTATTGGTGAGATGCGTATTAAAATATATACAAATTTGATGGTGGGGGGCGTTCAAATGTACAAAACTAACGGATGACAGAAAAAGAAAAATCTGAACACAGTTCGGACAAATATTATACGATCTTGGTGGATATTTATATAATGAAATTAAGACTTACATACTAGACAGATTTGATACTGTTTTTTTATCCGAATTTTATTTACGAAAATGCATTTACTTTATTTATTAAGTAATGCAGTATGATTTAGATAAGAATGTAAAATATCCGGTTTTAGGTAACCGCACAGCAAGTTCTGTGAGTTTTCTCAGAATTTCCATAATCATTTGACAACAACAACAACAACAAAAAGATAATTTGGACCACATACAATAGTGAAACATGAGATAAATGGATGTGTTTTGTTTACTCTAATATTAAACTTTTAATAACTGAAGCGTGCTTCACAAGATTAAATATCATTCGTTGCTAATAACGTATTATCTTTTTTAAAGTATCAGAAGAAAATTCTATGCGTTCGCTCACAACATACCTTCAGTGTCACATGATTTAACTACCTTTGCATACCTGACACCCTCTTTTCAAAACGTGCAGAAACTGAAAACAGACAAGGAAAAAAATCGAGGTCGCGCCCAAGGCTACCTGTTTCGTAAACTGCTGATGTCAACTAAGAAGACTTTCTAATGAATCGTAATAAATAATGACGTAATATTGGCGCGCGCACATACATACATACATACATACCCATAAATCAGCAATTAAATGAATTAACCATGTGCGAATTTTCTTTTCTTTTTTTTTTTTTTGGGGGGGGGGGGGGGGGGGGAGGGGAACAAACGGCGTATTGCTAATCCAAACGGATTAGCAACGTTGCTACAACTCAGTTGTCATTTAAACATTTGCAACTATGTAAATATATTGGAAACAACTGTAATTTACCCTATAAGCTCTTTTTATTCCATGTTTAAAGTACAAGTCACTTTTTACCAAACAAATTATTAAATATCATTCTGAGTCTTAAATAACAAACAATTTATACATCTATTCAACTAGATCGACATATGTACCTTTTGAACTGATTAAATTAATAGCAAAAACAAATTTAAGTGATTAGTAAATTAATCTTTTACACGCGAATTCAAATCTAGGATATTTTATTTTTGTATATTCAGCCTTTTATTTTAATCAATTATTAAAATGCGGTGGAAAACAAAATATGTATAATTTTTTTATGTTCCCAATAGGGAATATTGGCCAATTCTAAAAATTTTCCATTTGTATTGGATTAAAAATGGAATACAGTAATGACGAGTAGAGTAAACAAGTGGGTAAGTGTGATCGAAGATTGTTCAAAGGGTTTCGTTTAATATTCCTTTCAAAACACTTTATCCTTTCTTTAATAAATCCAAAAAAAAAAAAAAAAGTCATGTTTTTTATAAAGGAAAAATTTACCGGTGTTTTTTTCGTTTTTTCGAATATCTAAATCAGCCCGATAGAGGGCGAAGCCCGCTATTATATTCTGTCATAATAATATCCGTCATACGGACTAAATGCAATATTTAAAAAAATAATTTCAAAATTAAACAAATTGTACACCTTCAAAATGTTAAAATATGCGAATATTTCCATAATCGGATTTTTATCACGATTCAATATGTTCCTCAAACTCATATATTTACTATTCTCTATTACTCATATTGATACTCGCTTTGTATTATTCTCAAACATTTGAAAAATTCGTTAAACTTCCAATGGGACGTCAGATTTTCTTTTTAATTCTCTAGTGACGTGATATTAATCTGCTTTGTGTACATACACATACTCATACTCCTTGTATTATTGAGAAATTTTAGACATTTTCCGTTTTATTACCACTATGACGTCAATCAATTTTATTTCATATTTATCTTTTTTTTTTTTTTTTTTCAATTGGTGAAACTTTCTATTTCATTTTCATTTTTCACGTGGAAATCGTCTGATAGAAAATTAATTATTGTAGAAAGAATTTCATTGTGGATTTTAAATTTTTGGCATCTGCTATAACGAAAAGTGTTTAAATTGACTAGGAAAAGGCTGTTAGAATTTTGGTTTTTTATCTCTATTTATTAAAATAATACAAATTTTTCAAATTTTAATATTTTGAGCTCTTTACAGCTGGTATTCATCTATATACACAAAGTTTCAACTCTATAAGTTATATAGTTTTTGAGAATGGCTCTGTGACGGACAGACAACGGAGCGGGAGTAATAGGGTTTCGTGAGATGAACGAAACCCTAAAAATAATAAACAAAATACAGTACCGTGGTTAACGGCGGTAATCCGTTCCAGGATTAATGTCGTTATCCAAGCAACGATTTCTCATAAAATTTAATTGAAAATTGATTAATTTATTCCGACCCCTACACATAACCCTGGTACATATTAAAAATGCTGATAAAACTCATTTAAAATGTGGTAAATATTATTTATTAATTATATTCGATACAAAAACATAAATTTTAATAGAATTAATTGTGCATGGAAATAATTTTTAATTACGAATCTTCACCAGAAGGATAATTTTGCTCACTTTGGAGATTTTTAACAAATGGACTTGTAAAAATATATAAAAATGGTTGTTTGTTTCTGTCTCTTTCTTAAAATGTTTCCGAAAAACGCATAGGACTTTTCATTAGATAGATCTGAATTTCTCATATGGACCTCAGATTTGTTTGAATTACATTTCATAACAATATTAAACTTCCTTTAACTTTACCAACACATTTTTTCTTCTTCAGCAGTCGTAATTTGTTTTTTATCTTCATCTTTACATAAAATTACATTACATTTGGTTAATTCTTACCAAAAGCCTTTACATTTAACAATTAGCCTAATAGCTAACGCAAGAAATTACGATTAACGAATATTGATTTGTAGAAATATCGGATCATTTTTAGGGTTTCGTTCATCTCACGAAACCTCTCTGTCTGTCCGTCACAGAGTCGGTTCTCAGAAACTGTTTAACTTACAGACTTGAAATTCTGTGTACTTACAGCTAAATACCTATACTGTCACGCTGAAAATCATAAAATTTTGAAAAAATCGTATTATTTTAATATAGAGAGATAAAAAACCAAAAATCTAACAGCCTTTTCCTATTAAATTTAAACATTTTTCCTTATAGCAGTTGCCAACAATTAAAAATCCTCAATAAAATTATTTCTACAGTAATTAATTTTCTATTGAAAGATTTCGACGTGAAATATGAAAATGAAATAAAAAGTTTCACCAATTGAAAAAAAGATTAATATGACGTCATATTGGTAATAAAACGGTAATTTTCAAACATTTCTCAATAATACAAGGAGTATGGGTAAGTACAGAAAGCAGGTTAATATGATGCCATTAGAGAATTATAAAGAAAATTAATAAGAGGTCATATTGGAAGTTTAACGGACTTTTTAATATGTTTGAGAATAATACAAAGAGAGTATCAATATGAGTAATAGAGAAAGCAAGTACATATGGCGTCAGCAAGTGATTATAACGTCATATAAGTTTGAGGAACGTAGTGAATCATGATAAAAACCTGATTATGGAAATATTGACATATTTTAACATTTTAAATTATACAACATTTTTAATTATTATTTTTATTTATTTTTTTATTTTTTTAAATATCACATTTTGTCCACACGACATATATTATTCAATCGGGCAGGTCCAGATATTCGAAAAAACGAGAAAAATACACCGGTAAATTTTATTTTATAAAAAATATGGGCTATGATGTCATACACTCACGCACAGTTTTTTTTTTTTTTTTTTTTTTATCTGTTATAAAAAGGAAAAAAGTCGCCAAATTTAGGGGATTTTTTCCTTTAATGGCAATCTAGCAATTGTATTAAGTCATTGGTTTGGCGCGGGCTTGAATATCGCGCCAACCAAAAAATCGCCAAACAACACTGCGTGAGTGTAAAGCATCTGTTCCAAAATATGACCTTTTTTATGAAATTTATTTGGATTTATTAAAGAAGGATACCTTAATAGTGTTTTGAAAGGAATATTAAACGAAACCCTTTGTGCGATCTTCGATCACACTTACCCACTTTTTTCAATTTTATATGCGTTTTTAAATTTTGAACTGCGAAAAACGGCAAAGTGAATGAAATTTAATTTTTAAATGTTTTCCAATTCAATGTTCTTAAATGGGAAAATTTGCTCGAGAAGGTTAAGAAGCTTCAATGAAACTTAATAACTTGGAAAAAAAAAAAGGTTAAGGTTAACTTGCAATTTACCTTATTTTACATAGATAAATTAAATTTAATAAAAGAAAAAAAAGGCATTAAGCTCAGATTATGATACATGTTTCAACATGATGCATAAAAGCTTTAACTGTCCATTTTCAACATACGTCAACATAGAGGGGAAAGTATCCATAATTTCGCCTTCAGCCCCATCCGCCAAATTTCTGATTTACATAAAAATGTTCCGATTTGAACAAAATATTTCTTAATTTGAACGAAATTTTCGAACCATTGCAAATGAAAATAACAAAATACATACACATTTCACCATCGTCAACAGTTTTCAATGTTAGAGCGTTAGACAAGTTATCAGCCATAAGGGCAAGCGTAAGACAAGTTATCACCCATAACTTTGATTGACAATTCGGTCAATTGAATATACTTTAAAACTATTACATAAATTATTTAAATATATACATATTTCTTTTATTTAAAATTATTTTTATAAATAATAACAATAATGCCTAAAAATGCCATATAGCAGCGTCAGTCATCAATCAGATCTAAAATAATTGATTATTTCAGTTATGATAATAGCGAACGTATTAGCAATTCTGTCATTTAAATATTACTTTTAATGTCATCGATATAAATATTTTGGATGACACTAATTAATACCACTATCAATAGAATAAATATTCCTTTCCAGAAATACCAACAATTCAGATGATTGATAATCAATGAATTAGAGATAACTCAGATATAAGTTGATGTTTAGAAGTGTAGCATTTATTTATCGCCATTAAATAAAACGATGGAATATGTTTTACCATAACATTAATGTTGCAGTTAACAGAAACTCATGGTAGCTTTATGCATATTTTTCTAGCTAAGGCTGAATCAGAATATGATGTTTTTGAATGACAAAGAAAAAAAGATGCATTAAAAAAATGAACAATCTTTTACTTTTTTTCTTCTTCTTCTTCTAAGTGAAGCAGAAAAGTTAAATAATGTTTTTCTTATGGTAATAAGTATTCCGGTATTTCCCCGAGATATTCATGCTCCCAACAAAGAAAATTCATATATACGTGTAAAACAAATAACTTTAAGTTATTTAAACATTGCTGAAGATTACAGTATTATCCTTACATGGTTGAGTTATAGGTAACACTCCAATTTTTTTCATACGTTGGTGGTTTGCAGGTCCTACCTAAATAATCTCGTATGAAATTTGAGCTGATATGCATAAATAAAAAGGTTATAGATGAATGAAATTTTTTGAGTATTTTACGACTTTTATAAGTATGCCCTACATTTTTTCGCAGAAATCAAGTTCTCGCTTTTCTTATAATGTGTCATATGACTTTATGTTTGAAAATAAGCTTGTATAAAATTGTTAAGTAAAAAAGGTCGCTGCCTCCCGTACTTTTATAGCTGTTAGAAGGGAAGTTTTCTTTTATATGCTATAAGAAACTCATTTTAAATATATCGTTTTAAATATGACATAATTTTCACCATTACGTACCGTTACCAAACGTAACGCTTACCAAACGTAATAATTTAATTGTTTTAAAGTTTTCTTTCTTTTTCAATATTCATGTATAAATATATATTTTAATTAAAACTACATTACATAATCACAGAATAAGATCACTAATTACAATTAAAATATAGATAAAATGCTTAAGTGATACAAATAGAAACAACAAAAGGCTTATAAAAACCTTTTAATGATCGACATTACGTTTCAACGCTCATACGGCGCCATTTTCAAGATAGATAACGATAAACAAAAATATTCTCGCAAATTTTGAAAATAAACTTGAAAACATGAATCACAAGATCATATATGTAAAAAAGCAGGTGCTTGAAGTAGCCAACTGTAAACGTGAAAATTAATATTTCGATATTGCTTTTTTAAAACTGGAAAGTAGCTCGTGCCAAATTTTAGGTAATTCAAATGAGGCGGATCCATTGCAAATGTTTTAGTTACACATGTAGATTTATATTGATTCACGGATAATAGATGGGAAATAGAGTCTTGATGGATAAATTATTTTACTATTTTTAAAATCAATTTTTAATGTCTCGGTTCTATGTAATCTTGCCAGTGCTGTAGTACTTCTGTCATATTTGATATCTGCCATATGCTCTTTTGATCTTGTTTTAAACTTTCTAGAGGTCATTCCTATATAACATTGTAATAATGTATCTGCTCTGTCAAATGATTGAATCAAATGTAATGAAATCCCGTTCAATATTTTAAAAGAAATTCAATATACAACTTGAGACAAACTAAATCAAAATATGGGGCTGGATTTTCGTAATTTATCTGGTCTCTCCTATTTTGTTTTTCCTTATACAAACTAAAGGATTAAGAATCCGTACTTTGGAGAATTGAACTCCAAACACGCTAATGCAATTCAGGATAGTGGGCGAGATAAAAAAGAATACTGACATGTAGGAGTCGTTCGAAAAAGGCGGCTCGACCTTTATTTTTACGCATATTGCAACATCGACCTAAGATCTCCAACAGTGGGGTTGGAAAATAGAAAAAAACTCCTACACAGGTTATTCCTTAGCATTTCTGGAAATACTGACTAACCCACACGATATATCAATGTAAACAACTTATTTCATGAAACAGCAAGTTTAAGTATTGAGTAGTTAGTATTTAAAAGCTAGAGGGAGAAGGGCACCACGGTTTTAAAAAATATACTGAGAAATTTGCTCGAGATCTGCAAAAAACAGTATTCTGATCTTGTACAACAAATTTACTAAGCATGAAGTCGCATTATCTTCATTCGCAGAATGTACACGATAATCAGCTAAATTTTCATAATATGACGCGATAAAAGGCAGAGTTGAATTTTTAAAAAAAGTTCAGAAGACAAAGGAGGAGAGAAACTTATTTGTCTGGCATAAAATACAAAAATTACGAATATAAAATTTCCCTTGGCAAGAAATTATGATATATCGACACCAAATTGGCATCAAATAATTACAATAAGTGGTAATGGTTAGTTAACTACAAATTGTATCTACTAACAAACAACGATTTTCTTTTTTAACTCGATAATGTTCATATATACACGAACTCCATAATAATTCATTCGCTTAAAATTAAATAAAAATTTCCAACAATAAATTGTCTTTTCCTAATGTTTGTTCTAAATATTCTTATTTATTAAATTTATATATATATCGAGGTTGGCATCTTTATTTCAAACGCAGGTCCATTTTTGGAATTCAAAGATTTTTTATACGAGTCTTTCATAAATCTACAACATACTGCTTTGATCAAAAGTATTGAACACACCCATATTTTTAATATACTTTTAAAAGTAATAATCAAATACAAATATTAAACAGCATACATTTATGTTTTTTTTTCAAATTATTACAGTTTGTAAAAAAGACAGAAAAATAAGAACTTAATTTTTAATTAACGCTTTTAATTGAATAATTTGCTTTAAAAGGTTTTTTTTTTTTTTTAAATAATAATAATAAAAAATTACTTTTATTACTTTCTTCTATCTTTACAAGAAGAAAGTATTGGATTCGTGAAAAAATTCGACTTCCGGTTTTCGGCGAATTTATACGTTTTAGAGGGTTTTGAACACGATTTCACTGCTTTTAGAAAATGTTTGTCTGTGACAAAAAATTTGTGGCCGCTCTATCTCAAGAACTAATGCACGAAATTTAATAAAACATTATATTCAGTTAGTCCCTGATATAAATTGGTGCTGATTAATTTTTGGTGTATACCATTCAATATAAGATTTTTTCAATTACATTTTTTTATATATATGAAATATTCCGTGACATTGTTTTGTACGTTTCTAGAATAACGACCAACTGGATTTCAATTATTTGAATTAAAAAACACAACCTTATTATGTTCCATTTTAAATTTGGTCCACTTTAGAAAAAAAAGGGGTTGCAAAATTTAATTGAACTCAAAAAATATTAAACTAATAAATTAAATAAAAATACAACAAAGTATGACAAATGCGTCTTTTTTCTTCTTCATTTGGAATACTGTTGTAAAGTGAAAAATATTACTGAAAACAATAAATTTAATTCTATTCAGTCTTTCAGATTTTCTAACGCTAATCGAATATTATTAATAAAAACAAAAATTCAATTATGAGATCATTTTCAACAAAAAAACATTTTCAATCAATCAGACCGTTGCTACAAATTTCGGAAACCATTGCTGAATACATCATACAAAAGTTAAAATTAAATGAATAAATAAAAATAATACAAAAGAAGCGAGAATAAATTAAATAAATCGACAGTAAAATGTTTTTATATTTGCTACTCCAAAAAGATTTCAAAGCACGTGATCTTTACGTCAAATATATATATTAATTTGTATTTCATTTGTAATCATACTTTTTGTTTTGTTTTACTTTGTTTTGTTCTTGGTATTACAAGAAGAAACTTTTCGAGTTCCACGGCTACAACTGAA
Organism: Maratus michaelseni; assembly: GCA_963931845.1. NCBI lineage: Eukaryota > Metazoa > Arthropoda > Arachnida > Araneae > Salticidae > Maratus > Maratus michaelseni. The sequence continues at coordinate 211,657,358 of OZ007588.1, forward strand.
TTAAATTTTAATACTGTGAATATAAAAAAGATATAATCTTGATAATGTTCAATTTTTAATTCGGTCAACTTCACAAAAACTTCTGCAAAATTTAATTAAAGAAAATTGAACTGCAAAACATTTATAAAAATTAAATAAAAATAGAACAAAGCACATAACAAATGCCCTTTTTATCGGAATTCTATTGTAAAGAGAAACATATTACAGACAACAACAAATTTAATTATAATTCAGACTTCTAGAGATTGTCTGACAATACTCGAAAAGTGTTGGAAAGTGTTGGTAACTATTCCGGGCAGAACCACTCCATCTAATCAACAATGTACATTTGTTATCTAACCAGCAATGTACATTTGTTGTAATGTAAGATATTAATACATTGTTGGTACATGTACATTGTTGGTTAGATGGCTGTGTAATGAGTCATTCATTTTTTAGATTCATTGAAAAAAACTTCCATTGTTGCAGAGAAAAGAGAAATAATGACACATAACACATGTACATGTGGCTTTTTGGACGTATTTTATTTGCAAGATAAATTTATGCACGTGTACTTCATTTGTATAAACAAATAAAAATTCATATTTATTGTGATGTTATGAGAATATTATCCAATGGGAGAGAACATTATCTTTATGCTTATTGATACCATTTTTTTTCATTAATATTAAATTGAAAATATATTTTTATATGAAAAGACTATGTATTTGAATAGGAGACTATTGATTTCTTCATCTTGATTGTATACCTTGATTACATGTTACCGATAGCTTAAACATATATATGTTAGATGAATTATTTTTTTTTTAATAAAGAATTCAGAAATGTAAAGGGTTCCAGGAAAATTAAAATTGTTGAAAGTGGTGTTACGATAAAAAAAAAAAAAAAAAAAAAAGCTTAAAATAATAACTGTTTTTGGAGGTGTATTTTGTTATTTTTAAAGGATTCGTTGGATATGGTACTTTATAACAGGGACAGGATCCCCGATTAAGGAAAAGAGACAGCCATCCTGACTATGGAAATGGAACGAAGAAACCAAACAAAGAAATCATCAGCTCAAAACTTTAAACATCTGTCTCATCTGTAGATTGTATATTATCTGTATTATATTTTTATTGATATTATTAGTGGTGTACCGAGTAGTGCTTTGGCCGAGTACAGAGTCCTCGGCCATTTACTACTCGGCCGAGTACCGAGTAGTTGTGTTTAAGAAAGAATCACTGATGCGAATATGAAGTGTTCTTAGTGGTAACACTTCTATGTGTGTGTGTGTGTGTGTGTGTTTATATATATACCTATTTATAAACATGCATCTTGTGCACATAATCTAATCATATTTTTTCAAATTAACTTCATTTTTTGAAATTTCATTTCATTTATTGTGGACCTTTTAAAGACAATTTTTGTATATTCAAAAATTTTAAAACTGTAACATTATTTTAAAAATATATATAAAAAAGAATTGATATATAAATAGTTCAATTAACCAATATGAAATTTAAACTGATTATTTAACACATCGTTACCCATTTGTCATTTTGATACCTGAAATCTGTCTATCAAAAATGGTTATTGCTTGCTGTAACAATTCCTTGAATAATGCAAAATGTTTCATATTTTTAAAAAGTAGCTTATTTTCTTTTGATTAAAAAAAATTGGATACTATCGCGTAATAGCGGCCCTTGAGGTTGAATCGTCAAGCGACCAAGATTTATCGCCAAATTATAAAGCATGTATGACATAATATGATATATTATTACATTAAATCATTACTTTTGTGATGTATATGGCCGAGTTATTAATAACACATATATGATGTATACCTATAACATGTGCATAAGTCATATAGGATGTATATGTATACATGACATATAAGAAGTAAATAATATGTATGTAATGACGTATATGGGTGTTTGGAATAATATGTGTATATATGATGCATATATAAGTTTTGCGATGATCTTGGCGAAATCAGAGCTGAAACCTTGGCATAATTGTACTTGTGGAGGCCGCTATAACACGAAAGCACCAAAAAGGGGGCTTTCCAGTTTCTTTTCTTTTCTGTTTTGTGTGTGTGGATTGTGCTAAAATGCTATTTTATAAGTGCTCTCAGTGAACACTTTTTCTGAAGCAGGCCGAATTTACAACAATAAAATAAATGCCCTATCTCCTGAAAATGTAGAATGATTATAGTGTTTTTGTACCATAATTTGCCGTACAGCAAATTTAATTATTATTATTTTTTTAATTGCATTTATTGTATTTTCTGTTTCTACATACTGCTTCTTTATCCAAAATCACAGTCTTTTCCTACAGTTTTAAAAAAGACTTTTTTTTTTTTTTTTTTTTTTTTTAAATCTACCCTATATATATAAAATCCTAATGAAACGAATTTGTGAAACGATTTTATGAAACGAATTTATGAAACGATTTTATGAAACGACTGATTAAACGACTGATTATGTTTCAGGGCTATTTTTAATAAAATATTAAACGCTTGATGGTGAAATTAATACCAATCGTCCATAAAAATCCGCGGATGTCAAAACTGGTAATAGAATTTTGAAATTGGAATTAGTTTTCGAGATATTAATTTTTTTCTAATTTTAATGACATTTCTGTAATGATGGCAACTAATTACTCAGTTTTTTTGTGACAAAAAAAAGGGGGAAAAAATTGAAAAAGATCCCGATAGGGATTATTGATTTATCTTTATTCGTCATTTTCAAATTGAAATTGAATTTAACTTTTATTTCAATCGATAATGAAGACAAGATTGTGATAAAATTATGTTTTTCAGGAAAAAAAAAAAAATCACATTTCTATCGTCAGGATTCAATCGTCTGTCAGCATTTAATTTAATTTATAAACTGAAAATATTTTGAATAAATTCGTCCAAATGACGTCATTTATGTAAACGCAAAAGAAAGAAGCAAAAAAATATTTATACAATTTGTTTAGCGTAAAATGTCCTTTATCCTATTTTATATATAATCAGATGTAATTTGTATAGAAAAAACAATAATAATATACGTATAATTAAAATACGCATATAAACAAAAAAAATCGTCGAATTTGTTTCCATGGCTGTTTATGTCATTTGGCACCAAATCTCACTTTCTGATGCCCGAATTGCGCCAAGCTTTTTAAAAAAGTCAAGACCATGGTTGTCAAGACCCTTATAATAGAAAAGCACCAAAAGCTCATTGGGAGCACACAAGAAAATCCAACAAATCTATGTATATTAACGAATCTATCCCTTTTCGAAGCTCGAATTACGCCAAACCTAAAAGCAAAGGATTCTATACTGGAAAAGTACCCGATTTTCTTATGGACAATATTCAAGTGACATAACAAGGTGTAAAATTATCGCGGATAGCAGGTTTGTTTAAATATGTCATCAATTGATGCCGAATAAATGCAGGCATGCATGCACAAAATATTTAATTAATTTTGTATGATAAATAATTATTAGAAAATTCGTATATACATATTAATTAAAATAAATAATTTACGTATTTAAAATAACATGAAAATATGCATGATGGTGCACTAAAATAGAGAGAAAATTAAAACCTGTTAATGAAAATGTGTATAACATAGTACTTTTCAATACCGTGGTTCTTAATATTATTCACAAGCAGATGGAATTTTTCTCATCCTTAAACGCAAAGGAAAAATAGAATACAGATCGTTGTTATAAAAGTCCGAGAGGTAGCCACTATTTAAACCTAACCATTTTATACAAGCTGGTTTTCAAGTTGTAATTGATTTTACTTATCAATCCCGAAAACAGTCGTCAGTTGTCGCAACAGCTGTGTATGAGACCATGGTAATCAAAAAATGCCCCATTAAAACGTTAAAAGCATGGCAACCCAATTACAGATTTACCAATATTTTTAAAACAAAGCACGCTGTCATGTTTTTAGAGGCTTCGAAGTTTGAGCGGGGGTTGGCGAGCGTAGCTCGCAGGGGGTAGGCCCCCTAGTATAAATATAAAATTAAACTTTAATTTACATTAATTTTGCATGGGGTTTTTTTCTTACCTTTTTCTGTTTTATAGATAAACTTTTATGTACCGAGTAAATAGATTTTATGAATTATGGCATATATTATACATTTATATTCACATAACTTTTTATGGATCACTTATAAATTAATTTGTCTTTAAATATGCTTAAAACATGAATTTTTTGCAACTACTCGGTATTGGCCGAGTACTCGGCTGAATTGGCCGAGTACCGAGTATATACCGAGTACTCGGTACGGCCCTAGATATTATATATATGTATAATAAATATTAAAAAATATTAATAGAAACTATAATAATAATAATAATAATAATAATAAATTAATTTTGATATTAAACATATGTTCTGTGTCTTTTACAAAAAAATTATTTTCTAATATATATCATATTATTATATCAATTATATAAATATATATTATATACATATTATATAATATAATTATTATATAATATTCTATATTATTATATCAATATTATTATATAATATTGTCTAACAATAATCGAAAATTATCAATAAAGAATGACATCATTTTCAACAATAAACAAACAAACCAAACACGCGCAAACACACACACACAAACCAACCATGTATTATGAACTACTGCTCCAAACACATTTCAAAGTATCACGTGATCTGTTATGGCAAAAATTGATTATTAAATAAAATAATAGTAATATTGGTAATGAATATAGCTAGAACAATATGGAGGTCATGCGTATCCGGAATTCATAAATAAAAAACCATCACACATAAGACAAAGATAATAGCTGAGAATGCACAAAAGAATGTTATGAAATATCGATTGGCCCAATACATAATAAAAATAAATCGTACAAAATGATCAGTTCTTTGTAAGGATTCATCATAATCGAACGTTCACCCTTCCAGCATGAATGAAAAAACTTAAAATCCAGATTTCTTTTCACTGATAGGATAAAAGAGTAGTTCGGAAACTAACAATACAGGGCGATTATAAAATATGAGGCAAAAATGAGAGGAATATCAAATGTATGGAAACAAACAAAAATTACGAACAAAGGTCACAATCTCCACTTATTTCGTCAAAAATAGAAGATGTTTCATTCCAAGCCGAATTCAGTTTTTCATTCCTAACTTTAACATTAATGAAGATAACGCAAAAAAAAAAAAAAAAAAAAAAATACAGAATGTTTACCAATTTTCCATTTACCTAACTTTGTGAGAAATGTAATAACATCACGATAAGTGCTGGAAATAAGTCACCACTCATATCCAGCCAAAACTGAGCCAGATGCTCCATATTTCTGAATGTAACTGACAGTATGAACGGTGCCGTTCACCGAATTACTGTGTACTTCTTGTGACCTCAAAGTTGACCTAAAGAAGCGAAGGAAATCTAATGAAAATATCATTTCATAGTCTTCATTAATTGTTAAAGTTCTGAACTTTAACAGTTAATGAATGAAGCAAACAAAATCTAATGAAAATATCATTTCAGTTTTTGTTATTTGTTAAAGATCTGAACTTAAACAGTTAATGAAGTTAACGCAGCATACATACGCTGTTACTAGTTAATGAAGTTAACGCAGCATACATACGCTGTTACTAGTTAATGAAGTTAACGCAGCATACATACGCTGTTACTAGTTAATGAAGTTAACGCAGCATACATACGCTGTTACTAGTTAATGAAGTTAACTCAGCAATACAATAAGACATACAGTTAATTCAGCTTCGGCTTTGAATGAGACACAGGTATTTTTGACTAATATAATAAGTAAATAGCAACTGTATATATTACTAGATGCCCTTTTTGTTCGTTTCCGTTACCCTTTCACTTTTACCAGATATTTTCGAATAGCACAGCATTTCCGAATTATTTGTTTGGAACACCGTAATTAATTACTCGTGTATAATGAACAGCCTGTTTTTGATAGGGAAAAGCGAAAAAATATTACATCTCTCATATAATGCGCATTATAAAATTTTAAAAGCAGAAAATCCAAGAATTTGAGTAATCATCTGTAGAAATCTTGACACTTCTTTTATTCGAACCTAAATTATCGTATTCACTCGCATATTTCGCCTCCTGATTAAATACCATAAAATGGAGCTTTCGGAAATTACTATTTTTTTTTTTCATTGTAAACTTTGTTTTAAAATATTTATAGACATCGGATATCGATAACTCATTCTGCTCATAATGCACAAATTACGGCTCGTAAGAGAGTGTCATTATTTCACTTATTTTACTAACTAGTTTGGATTTGTATAATTTTATTGCAAAATCAACTACATATTAAAATTTACCAATTTTTTAAAAAATTATATGAACACCATAATTTTACAAAATATTCAGCATTGAAAAAAAAAAGTGTACGTAAATTAAATTCATAAATTTTCATTCACTAATTAGCGAAATACAAATTACTGAAAAATGAACCAATCGATGCAAAAGAGATACGCCGATTATATTTAAGCATGAGTCGAAGAATAATTTATGTATTTCAATACTTTTTGCTTTATAGGATACTATGTAAAAGCCCAAATATTAAAATGACATACAATTTGGAGATTAGACTGTTTTTAAATATCTACTAATAATACAATATACTTTTTGGTCCCTTAATCACCATTCTCGGAAGTCTCCAAAACAAATTTCCTTTCCAATCTGAAATTTATTTAGTACAAGCGCAAATATGTAAAAATGTCATTATTAAGCGTTCGTAATTAAGATTAAATTTGAAAGTCCATTTCCTGCCATTTTAGATATTAAGGTGTAAGAAATTGGATTATTTTTATATTAAAATTATTTTTTAATCGGATTTTTATGATTTTTTCCCCCGTGTTAGAATACTAAATAGCTACCAAGAATTGCAGATTTCCAAAACAATTGACCCGCTAATTACTAACATAATCTATATTTTTTATGCTTTAATTAATAAATTAGTAGTTACAGAAATTATAAAAACTGCAAATTAGTAATTTCATTTGTTAGAACATACAATAACATTATGTATATTATAATTTTATAAGAATTATGTATGTAAACTTATATTAAATATCGATGATATTTACATTTATTAAAATTATTAATAATTGCATTTGATATTAAATTGTTAACACTGGTTAAAATTAATAATTATTAAAAAAGTAATTTACTAATTATATAACATAATCTCCTCTTTTTTTCTTAATAAAATTATAATTAAGAAAAAAAGTACTCCCAGAAAGAAAAAGGGCAGGGTGCCAGTTCCCAAAAATAACATTATTTCATGAGGAAATACATTAGTATTGTGTTTGTTTAGTAACGATATAAGGGGGAAAAGTATATAATTGTTAAGTATTATAAATAAAGTGACAATTTTTAATGACTTCATAAATCACAAATTGAAAAATATAATTTAAATTACAACATGGTATAATAATCTCCTATGTTTTCTAAAGATGTGAAGTTCTATAATTTTTGCAAGGTCTTGGGCGTACGGATTTAGAAATATTATGTGGTATGGCGACATTTTTTTACAAGAAATCTATGGGTACAACTAAAGATGAATTACACTACTTTTTAAAAGGCAGGGCAGGGCGCATTTCGCTCATTTGAAAAAGGGCAAGGTGATGCGCCATTAAAAAATGGCCTAGAGGGAACACTAAGTAATTACAGAATTAACAAAAACTGCAAATAAATAAATTTCATTAGTTACACAAATAACAAAACAAACAAATATCATTTGCAGCTCTTTTTGCATTTGTACTTAGAAAAATTACTGTTAGTCGCATAAATCCAAACTTACACACATGTATGTGTATGCTAACCAGAAAAATTATGACAAGGGGAATTAAACTATTTCAAAAAAGTCGTGCCAATGAAGCAATCTGAATTTTAAAAAAGGTGGAAATTGTACGTCAAACGTTACAAACGAGGTGCGTTCGTACGCACGATTTAGAATTAAATTCATGATATCCCGTGCGTAGAACGGGTTAAACAGCTAGTTAAGTATATATTTTATGACACTGTTCATACAAATATCTTAACTAGTTATATAAATATTCAGATATATATGTATCAGCTAGTTATATAAATATTCAGATCTTGATGATTTTTAATTCTGTGAAATGAATTATATCGTCTGCAGATTAATTTCTGTAATAAAATAAGTATCTCGGTCGCTTGACGATTTAACATCCATCGGAAGCTCCTATAACAAACAAGTTGGAAATTGTACGTCAAACGTTACAAACGAGGTGCGTTCGTACGCACGTTTTAGAATTAAATTCATGATATCCCGTGCGTAGAACGGGTTAAACAGCTAGTTAAGTATATATTTTATGACACTGTTCATACAAATATCTTAACTAGTTATATAAATATTCAGATATATATGTATCAGCTAGTTATATAAATATTCAGATCTTCATGATTTTTAATTCTGTGAAATGAATTATATCGTCTGCAGATTAATTTCTGTCATAAAATAAGTATCTCGGTCGCTTGACGATTTAACATCCATCGGAAGCTCATATAACAAAAAAGCACCGATTTAAAAAAAAAATCAAATTTCTTAATAAATATTTTTATTAATATCTCCTAAAGTTTTGATTCGATTTTAATAAAATTTGAAATGTCTCGACAAAATTCTGCAAAGATAATATATTTTAAATTGCAAACCATTTGGTTGGGTAGTTTTTGCGTTGTTATATGCGGACGGACAGACAGACGGACGGACAGACAGACAGACGGACGGACAGACGGACGGACCAAACGACGACTATAGGTGCTACGTATTTATATAATTACGAACGCACCTAAAAAGCACCGATTTAAAAAAAAAAAAAATCAAATTTCTTAATAAATATTTTTATTAATATCTTCTAAAGTTTTGATTCGATTTTAATAAAATTTGAAATGTCTCGACAAAATTCTGCAAAGATAATATATTTTAAATTGCAAACCATTTGGTTGGGTAGTTTTTGCGTTGTTATATGCGGACAGACAGACAGACAGACGGACGGACGGACAGACAGACAGACAGACGGACGGACCAAACGACGACTATAGGTGCTACGTATTTATATAATTACGAACGCACCTAAAAATGAATTACTCCATTAATTCACACACACATGGGTACAACAGAGTAAATATACGAACGGCCAGTTATATGTGAAACATAGTTGCCAAGTCTCCAGCTTTTTGCACACCAGTAAATTTTTAGAGAAAATGTCGTTCTTTGAAATCGCAAAATGCTCCGATTAAATAAAAGAACATTTTCTGTACTAAATTACTGGTATCCAAAAAGCCGGAGACTTGGCAGGTCTGGTGAAATTCTCAAAATATTAAATAGCAGCATTGCTATCACTCAATAGGGATTATTAGCATTCAGTGTTTCAAAAATTTTTTTTTAAAGAGGGAGAAAAAGTTTTGCTGCTTTTTCAACCCCTAACTAATTTCTTTATTTAGTGTGTATGAGTTCAAAAGTAAAAACATTTATTCAACCTCTATTGCAGAAGCTTTCACTGTGCTTAACATTTTTAAACAAATTAGTTCTTTTTCTCTTATACACTCTTTTACAATAGCTGTTCAGCAAATGTTTATCATTCTTTCATTCTTCTTTAGCTTCGAATTACTATATATTTATTTGCAAAAGTAAAATGAGAAAATAACAGACTTAGGTATGGCTACTTATTATTTTACTTGCAGAAAATTATTATACTTGCTATGCTTATTTTATACGAATAGTCTGATAACTCAAATTAAATTATGTCGTGTCAAATTATATTACATTTATTTAAATATTATTTTTAAATGAAATGCTTTTTTATGCCAGATGAAAACTTGCCATTTGCAAAACTTACTAGTATTTAAATTCTTACAAGCCTAAGTAATTAAGCTTATAAACAATTATATAAAGTTTTTTTTGTTGTTGTTGTTGTTTATTCATTATGGGAAAACACCTACAAAAACTTTCCCAACTATGTTCATCTTAGATTTTCACCCTTTTTTACATCATTCAAAATAATTAGAATATATATAGATTTTAATCAATAATTAAAATGTCATTTCATTTAAATTAGTGATAAAATCGTGATTATAATCATCTGATTAAAATTGTTGTCACTTTAATGCTAATATTGGTAATTATATAATAGCTAATATAATTCATTACATAGCTATACAATTCATTTGTATATCCAAGTTTATTTGTTTATTTGTATTCATTGTATATCCCACTGTATTTCCAAGTAAGCAACTTTATTCTCAATATTTAAATATATATATATAATTATAATTTCAATAGTTGTAATAAAAGCATTTCATACAACTTTGAAAGTGATTTTCTCAATACTAATACAGTCTTCCTACACCATTTTAACTCATATTTGGCGTTAGCGGTCGATTTAATTTTAAAAAATAACCATTTAAAAATAGCAGTTGGCACAAATTACGGTTGCATTGTTTAAAAAGCTTATATTCATCACTTTCTTAACATTTTATTCAACGAAAATGTGCAAACCTTGTGGCAGAATCGCAGTGACAAAGTCCCCGCCAGCCAAAATTTAAGTTCCGCCTTTCTCCCCCCCCCCCCCCCCCATGACACAAAATTAAAATTTACTTTTTGTATTTTTGTTATGCTGCCCTATTCATTTATTGTTTTGCTCTCTTTGTCTTATATCTTACTTTGAAGTAATAATAAATAAATAACCATCTAAATTCTCCCGCTATTTTTAACCCCCCCCCCCCTCCAACCCCTGTACACAGTTTAAAATCTTGAAAACTCTTTCAATAAGAAAAGAGAATGTAATAGGTAGTATTTCTTACTAAATTTACCTAAAATATTTAAAACTAATTCTTATTTTTTTGCAGAAACGTTAAATAAATAATCACTTATTTCTTAATCATTTATAATGACTGCACAGTGAAAAAAAAAAAAAAAAAAAAAAAAAAAAAAGAAGTATTTTGTTCCTGAAAGGGTTAACATCAAAAAGTCGCCACTAACAGACATTGGAGGTCATTGGCCACAAACCAAATTTCCCAATTTTTATCTTTAATTAACGTGTTTTTCAAAAGAGAGAGCAATGAAAATTTATATTTAAGGTAAATATAAAACAATACAAACCCAATGAAAAGAGAGAAAGACGAATTTAAGGGTTCGTATTGATAATTTCAAAATTCGAACAAAAATAAGTATGAATAAAACAAACATGAAATATATATGTATGCATGCCTCTAAAGACAACAGAAATATTAAAGGAAAAACAATAAAAAATAAAACAAAACAAAAGATCTCAAACAAGTAATTTGGGGTACAAACAGTTTTATTCAGCTATCGCTGTTTAAAAAATTTGAGAACTCACTCATTACTTATCTAATAAATGGCACTTCTTTTAGAAGGGAGAGAGGATAGGGGTCATTCCATGTCAATTCACCCAGAGCATGGCACCCACCATCACCAATTTTGATAAAATTTGTTGTACTTGTAGAACATTTCATGCTGATTCCAAAAATATCAACCATATTGAAATTGATCAAATGGTTTAAGAGTTATGAGCTTTTAAAAATCTTCCAAGATGGCCGATTTGCCGCCATTTTGAATAGCACATGTGACAACATAAAAGGCTATAACTACTTACAGGTTTGACATAGAACCTTCAATTTTTTTTTGTTTTGTTCAGAATGAAGTAAACTTTCATTGAAATAGATTTCTGTGCAGTTTATTCCATTAAAATGCTCTCAGAAAATTATTTATTTGCATTTTTTTAATTAAAAAAGGGTGTAACTTCAAGAGCTGATTTCCCCCATTGCCCCCCCTTCAATTTTCATCTAATTGCATACACAGACACTTCAAAGTGTGTTTTGAAGCCTGGTATAAAAATTGTAATGGGCAGTTCACAGACATTTTGTTTAAAGAAGAATTTCAATTTTACTGACCTTCCAAACATAACAGAAAACACAAGATGTTTGATATTTCTTTTATTATCAGAAATATCATAATATTTTCATCTAAAAGTTTGATAAGGTTTTATCTTACATAAAGATATTTTTTTTAATAAATGTAGCTAAAAAGAAGTGGAATCCCATGGAAGTAAACAGGAATGCTTATAATGAATTCCTGCAGGACGTAGCAATGTTGTCATGTCAAATTGAAATCTGTTGCAAAGTTTCAGTAAATGATAAATAAAACAAACAATGGAAAAAAATTCTACGAATAGTCACATTTTATAACTAAATCATACTTGTATATTATACCAAATATGATAAATTTATAACTCTTAAATGAAAAATACAATAAGTAAAAATTATCGTACTTTAAAATTATGGAAAAAATGGAAGTAACTCAAAAAGTGAAAGCTTTTGCGTGGTTTCAGTTGATATGAACCATGATATAGCAATGGTTTATCAGACTCAAAAATTAATCATGCAGTATAACAGAGTGGCTATAGATTCTAGAAATCTGAAAGGTTTATGAATCTGTAAAAGTCAGAGAATTTCGTAAAGGTAGTTGAAAATCAGGGAAATTAGTCTATATGCGAAAATTTGTTTCCTCACAAGACTGATTTGTCGACAAACAGATGATATTTAAGCCAATAATAGTACGTGATAAAGAAAATTAATTTTTTTATATATTTTTAAAAAGATGCACATGATATGAGTTTTTATTATTTAACACAAATTAACGTGATCAGATGACCTCATTTTCTGTGGATAGCATTTATATTGAAGGCAATTTACACATTTTTGAAAATTTTATGATACATTAGCATAAGCTGACTAGGTGGCTAGCTTAATCCGATTAGCTATCCCATCAGATATAAATATGTCTTAGAATTGAACATTCTTCAGAAAATGAGGAAATTTTTTGATTGTCATATATTCATTGACAACTGTATGAAGTTGTTAGACTTAATTTTGAGTTTGGATTTATGAAACTGTGAACCAGTACTTTAAGAATATTTTGCGATTTTTATATTTTCCCTTGTTTTTTCTCCCAAATGAGGAATTGGCAAGCTGGATAAGTGTGTTATATGAGGAAGCAGTATATATTAAAAAAAATCGTACATATATAGTTAATACCGGAAATCAAGGAAATCTAAAATAAAGGTAGTCTGAAAAATCAGGGAACATTTTTTTTCGATATTTCTGTAGCCATCCTGAATAATAAGTATCCCTTAGTTACAAATGTAGAATATTGTACTGACGGCTGTGCTGCCCAGTATAAAAATTGCAAAACATTTTCTAACTTATGTTACCATGAATATGATTTTGGTGGAATAAAAGCAAAATGGAGGTTTTTTACTACAAGTCACAAAAAAATCTGTTTGCGATGGGGTGTAAGAGAGACTGTTAAAAGAATTGTGAGAAAAGCAAAGGCCGTTGCATGGTCAAACAAATGTGACTATGATATACAAATATTACAGACAAAACATTTAAGGTATAACATTTTTTATCATCACAAAAAATGACATCTTGAAACTGCAGCAATATGTCTCAGCGGATGCAACTTGCTACAACAATTCCTGAAACACATGGTATGCATTATTTTGAATCTACAGCAAATTTATTAATAAGTGAAAAAGAATAAGAACTGATGAAAATTTTTCTGTTTGTTCATCTTTTGATAGAAATGTTAGCGACTTTGAATATTCCATCCCTTAACAGTTATGTAGCACATATATATGAATCGAATTAGTATATAAGCTTAGTTTCGGAAATCCACAAAGAAGAAGGAGATGTAACTTAAATTCATGCATCCACATGACCCATCACCTTCGTAATATCAGCCAGTTAATGACAGTTGTATTGTGCCTTTCAATCATATCCTTTGTGCAGTTGACATCAGTATCACAACATATAAACTTATTGATATATCCAGTGCTTTAATAAACACCAAGTTGGCAAAACATAAAATGAGAGGGAAATAAAATTTAAAGATAAAATGAACAAATTTTAACTAAAACAATTTTGTGATTTTTCATCATTATTACAATAGAGTTATTTTTTTAATTAAATATTTATTTTAAATTGTTATTGATGTTATTAAAAAGGTGATTTTCTATAATTTTAAAATACTACAATAATTTTTACTTGACAATATTTTTTTATTTAAGAGTTGTAACTTTATCACATTTGGTGTAGGTGTAATATACAAGATGATTTAGTTATAAAATGTGACTATTCGTAGAATTTTTTTCCATTGTTTGATTTATTTATCATTTACTGAAACTTTGCAACAGATTTCAATTTGACATGACAACATTGCTACGTCCTACAGGAATTCATTATAAGCATTCCTGTTTACTTCCATGGGATTCCACTTCTTTTTAGCTACATTTATAAAAAAATATCTTTATGTAAGATAAAACCTTATCAAACTTTTAGATGTAAATATTATGATATTTCTGATAATAAAAGAAATATCAAACATCTTGTGTTTTCTGTTATGTTTGGAAGGTCAGTAAAATTGAAATTCTTCTTTAAACAAAATGTCTGTGAACTGCCCATTACAATTTTTATACCAGGCTTCAAAACACACTTTGAAGTGTCTGTGTATGCAATTAAATGAAAATTGAAGGGGGGGCAATGGGGGAAATCAGCTCTTGAAGTTACACCCTTTTTTAATTAAAAAAATGCAAATAAATAATTTTCTGAGAGCATTTTAATGGAATAAACTGCACAGAAATCTATTTCAATGAAAGTTTACTTCATTCTGAACAAAACAAAAAAAAATTGAAGGTTCTATGTCAAATCTGTAAGTAGTTATAGCCTTTTATGTTGTCACATGTGCTATTCAAAATGGCGGCAAATCGGCCATCTTGGAAGATTTTTAAAAGCTCATAACTCTTAAACCATTTGATCAATTTCAATATGGTTGATATTTTTGGAATCACCATGAAAAGTTCTACAAGTACACCAAATTTTATCAAAATTGAAGATGGTGGGTGTCATTTTTAGAAAATTCTGGGTGATTTGACATGGAATGACCCATAGGGTACCACGTGAAAAATCAAATATTCATGATTTTAGATAAAGAAATAATGAACTACTGAACACACATTACACGGAGAACAATGAACGCATGCTACCTTTTTACAGTTAAATCATTTTTCTCAAACAATGATCGTAAATACGTCATCATGAAAGGGTTTTTTTTTTTTTTTTTTTTTCCTTTAAGTTTGTGAAAATTTTGAATAGCAGCCAATATCAAATCGTCAGATATAAAGTGATTTCCATTAAAAATCAAAATATTAAATTAGCAAATAAATCCATCATATAATGTTAGGAGACAGTCTGGAAAACCTGGACGCCAGGAAAAAATAGTGTAATTTAATTTAAAAAAATTAATTTAATAAAAAATTGTATTAAATGGGTAAAAATAAAACTTACGCTCACTTTATACATTAACTTTATGGTCATTACAAACTTCAAAATTAAAATCCTAATTATTAACAGTTCTCTTAGGTTTAAAATTTTTTAAATGGTTCCATTCTGATTTTAATCATTATTAAATTTTGTAAAACTCCCTGTTTCTAATCGCTTTTTTTCTTAATTTATTACTTTCTTCTATCTATAATAGAAGAAAGTATTGTAATTTAGTTTTTTTTTTTCGACATATTTACACGTTTTAGGGGTGAGATTCTGAAAAACATATTTTTACAAAATGTCTGTCCGTGTGTATGTCCTCTTTGTATCATCGAAAAGTGTGTGAAGTTATGCCGAAAATTGAACCAATTTTTATTTATAGGTTTTTGGCTATGGACACCAATGGACAGCAGGTCCCATTTAAATTTGGAGATATGCCGACGAAAGGAGGCGCTGTGATAGCGATTTTTGTTCCATTTTCATTATTGTATCATCGAAAATAGTGCTCGCGATTATACGTATAATACGTATAAAACGTATTGTAACCGGTAACGATTTTTAATAGAAATCATATGGAAAAAAGGCTTGACTACGTATACGTTTAAACGTATATAAACGTATAATCGCGAGCACTAATCGAAAAGTGTATGAAGTTATGCAGATAATTGATCCAAATTTATAGGTTTTAGACTATGGCCTTCAGGTCCCAGTTGAATTTGGAGATGTTCCCCCGAAGGGAGAGCTATAAAAGAAATACACACCATACCACTGGAAAGATAATTTAATCAAGAATATTATGCAATACAGTTTGTTGAATTATAATTATTTTATCAAACGTTATAGCCCATTAATCAGAAAAAGGCAGTAAAATCCGGTTAGGTTGATGAAAATTATTTTTCCTTTTGGGCAATTCCATTCTAACAGACTAACAGTCATAGAGGAAAAATATCCTTACTTTATTTTAAACAGTAATAATTATGTAATTCAAAGATGGCTACAACTAGCATATGATATTAGAAGATAAATAAATATAGTTAATATGAATAAATTATTTAATGTAAATAATTATGATTAAAAAAATTGTATTGTAACAGACAAACAGGAATTACCATACTTTTCAGATACCTTAATAGTTTGTCTATATTACTTATAAAATAACATACAATATATTATAACAAAAATGTATTTTCATTCAGAGGGCGTTCAAAAAAAATAAGTCTTTCACAAAATTTGACTGTTGCCACAATATAGTTCTGAAAAATAAGTAATCTTACCTGTAACAGACCAACAAGTAAAGACATAAAGAGAAGCTATGCTGATTATAATAGGCTTTATTCAATTGACAGTTGTAATAATGAATGAAATAGTATTATTCAGTCAGATGTTATACATGCTTAGGCAATTTGAAAAAGTATTTGACACCTGGAGTTTAACTGTGGTTCATCTAAAAATCCAACAATTAAAGCTATTGTCTACATGTGCAATATCTTCATTTTCCGGAAAAACAAACATATTGTTTCCCTTTTTTTTTTTTTTTTTTTTTTTTGTAAATTTTACAACTGATGTAAAGTCATTTATTATGTTTGTCACTTGGCTAATAAAATCCTTGGTCCAATACCTAAGATAATATATATTACCTATTTGGTGTAAAAAATAAAATACTAAAAATGGTAATATTGCTTGGAATTGCCCTTTTCTTGAATGTAGCCAATGCATAATATTGTTTGAAGGGACAGACAGATTCCATTTTATTTGGTAATAATGTCAATCAAAGCTAGGGTAGGATTAAAAATATATATATACAGTCGAACCTCGTTAACGCGAACACTCAAGGGGAAACTTTTTTTGTTCGTGTTAAAAGTAGTTCGTGTTATCCGAACTTAAATGCATTACATACAACTAGACGGGCCAATTGGAAACAGTTCGTGCTAAAAGTAATTCGCGTTAAGCGTGTTCGTGTTAACGAGGTTTGACTGTATATATATATATATATATATATGTCATATTTTGGTACTTATAGGAGGACTTTTATCACTATTTTTTGTGATTGCTAACAAGTCGCAAAAGTTCTTTGCCACCTTTCAATTTTTCAGCTAGTAAAGCATAATAAAAATAAGGAAATATCATTAAGAGTTGATTAGTTACCCAGAAATCAATGTATAACAATACTAGGGGACCTACTCTCTTAAAACGAAAGAGTGGATTTTGCTTCTCAGAAAAGAGCTCTAATTTATTGGATCGTGAATGAGTTGATTTTTAAATGTTTCACTCATCATGATTTGAATTTTTATTTTCCTAATGCACTTCAGAAGGGCGAATACTAAACAACTCATCTCGATAAAAAAGCACTCATTGGCGAGCGGAAATCCAGTAAGCTGACGCAGTTGACGTGACCTCACTGTCCCCATATCCACTGAGCAGACGACAGACGTGTGGTGTGTAGTACGCGGCTAACACCACGTTGTTAAAATTTTAAAGAAAGAATACTTGAAAAGGTAAGAATTTCTGCTGATTTAAATACTTTAATTATGTTTTTTATAATGATTCTGTTTTATATTAATTGTTATTTTATATATGGCGTGATATTTTTCAGTTTATATCAATATTTTTATTAAATATGTCTTAACCCTAACATTTAGGACTATTTATACGAGCGAACATTTAGAGATCTTTTAAGTTGGAAGGATAAATATTAAAAAATACTCTAAAATATAATGAAATAAATCCTTTGCCTCTCCTTTATGTTTTTTTTTTTTTTTTTTAATGTTGTTTCAATAAATATGATTTATATAAATAGCATTTAGTAGCAATTTAAACTTTTAAAGAAAATATCTTGACGGTACGTTTGTTTATATAGTCAGGGGTCGATGCAAGTTTTTTATCTTGGGGCCCATTTTGTGAAAAGTAAAGGTTATTTTTGTGAAATTTATTATATTTTTGTGAAAAATAACATTTTGTAACGAAAGTTGAAATCCAGCTAATCAAATTCGAACCAAGCATTTATAAACAAAAAGTTTTTAAAATCCTTTTGCTGAAGTTTTTCTCTTTTTTGAACTTGTTTGTTTACAAATTACACATTTTAAAACATCATAAAATAATAAATAATAAGTTTTTATGGAATAGAATTTTGTGAAAGGATCAATTTTAGTAAAAGGAATTTTGTGAAGGGGCCCATTTTATCAAATTGATTTTTGTGAAGGGAACAATTTTATTAAATTGATTTTTGTGAAGGGACCCTAAATAGGCCCAAAATTTTGTCTGGATCGAGCCCTGATAGTATATATTTTTAGCGATGTTTCAGAACTCTAACTTTTATAATACTATAAATTGAAAATTGACTTGTCTGACTTTAAAAATATTGTTTTAAAGTAAACAAATTATATTTCTTATTTTATTCTCAGTCTGAATTCTAATATTTTAAAATATACTTGATTTATGAAACTGTATAAATCAAATATTTTTTATCGTATGTTGTTAAAAATAAGGTAAATATCTACATTCCCGGATATTCACGGTGTGAATATTCCTAAATAGTATTAGGATTAAAACATATTTAATGATAATATTGATATAAACTGAAAAATATCATGCAATGTATCGAATAATATTGCATAGAAAACATAATCATTATAACAAAAAAAAAAAAAAGATTAAAATATTTAAATCAGCAGAAATTCTTATCTTTTCAAATATTCCTTTTAAAATTCTCTTTTTGGGTCGGGAGGGGGGGGGGGGGGGTATATATTTCAAGCAGCTCAGAAACAACAACAACAAAAAAAAAAAAAAAAAAAGATACTTTTCACTTAATTGTTGAATATATACATATATGTAAACATAAATATGTATACATTCAATATGCAAATTACTTTTTTTTTTCTAAAATAATAATCTACCTGTTCATGAAATTTATTATTTTACAATGAATTATTACATTTTACCATGAATTTTAATTCTCCTTCCCCTCCTCAAGTATGAGTTAGTTATAAATCACTCAAGTGCTACTGGATTTAACCTTCATTGATTTGATTTCACTCAAGTATGAGTAAAATAGAGATAACTCAATCATGAGTTGCTTAAAAACAACTCGTTCACTCGAGTTGTTTCAACTCTTCATGAGAAGCTGACTTTCAAATCATGAGATGAGTGGATTTCGGCTCAACATGAGTTATTTTGGCTCTTTCGTTTTAAGAGAGTACCCCCTGCGAGCTACGCTCGCCAACCCCCGCTCAGACTTCGAAGACATGTCATGACAGCGTGCTTTGTTTTAAAAATATTGGTAAATCTGTAATTGGGTTGCCATGCTTTTAACGTTTTAATGGGGCATTTTTGATTACCATGACCTCATACACAGCTGTTGCGACAACTGACGACTGTTTTCGGGATTGATAAGTAATATCAATTACAACTTGAAAACCAGCTTGTATAAAATGGTTAGGTTTAAATTGTGGCTACCTCTCGGACTTTTATAACAACGATCTGTATTCTATTCTTCCTTTGTGTTTAAGGATGAGAAAAATTCCATCTGCTTGTGAATAACATTAAGAACTACGGTATTGAAAAGTTCTGTTATAGACATTTTCAGTAACATGTTTTAATTTTCTCTCTATTTTAGTGCACCATCATGCATATTTTCATGTTATTTTAAATATGTAAATTATTTATTTTAATTAATATGTATATACAAATTTTCTAATAATTATTTATCATACAAAATTACCTAAATATTTTGTGCATGCATGCATGCATTTATTCGGCATCAATTGATGACATATTTAAACAAATTTGTTATCCGCGATAATTTTACACCTTGTTATGTCACTTGAATATTGTCAATAAGAAAATCGGGTACTTTTCCAGTATAGGATCCTTTGCTTTTAGGTTTGGCGTAATTCGAGCTTCGAAAAGGGATAGATTCGTTAATATACATAGATTTGTTGCCAAAAGTTATGAAAACAAACCCAATGAGGTTTTGGTGCTTTTCTATTATAGGGGTCTTGACGCTTTTTTAAAAAGCTTGGCGCAATTCGGGCATCAGAAAGTGAGATTTGGTGCCAAATGACATAAACAGCCATGGAAACAAATTCGACGTTTTTTTTTTGTTTATATGCGTATTTTAATTATACGTATATTATTATTGTTTTTCTATACAAATTACTTCTGATTATATATAAAATATAGGATAAATGACATTTTACGCTAAACAAATTGTATAAATATTTTTTTGCTCCTTTCTTTTGCGTTTACATAAACGACGTCATTTGGACGAATTTATTCAAAATATTTTCAGTTTATAAATTAAATTAAATGCTGACAGACAATTGAATCCTAACGATAGAAATGTGTTTTTTTTTAAAAAAAATTCCTGAAAAACATAATTTAATCACAATCTTGTCTTCATTATCGATTGAAATAAAAGATAAATTCAATTTGAAAATGACAAATAAAAAGAAATCAATAATCCCTATCGAGATCCTTTTCATTTTTTTCCCTTTTTTGTCCCAAAAAAACAGAGTAATTAGTTGCCATCATTACAGAAATGTCATTAAAATTAGAAAAAAATTAATATCTCGAAAACTAAATCCAATTTCAAAATTCTATTACCAGTTTTGACATTCGCGGATTTTTATGGACAATTGGTACTAATTTCACCATCAAGCGTTTAATATTTTATTAAAAATAGCCCTGAAACATAATCAGTCGTTTAATCAGTCGTTTCATAAAATCGTTTCATAAATTCGTTTCATAAAATCGTTTCACAAATTTGTTTCATTAGGATTTTATATATATAGGGTAGATTTTTAAGTGTAGAAAGCTAAAAGGATGTCTAAGTTACGCAAAACAAAACTGATAAAATCAGAAAAAAGTGAAGGAGAGCAATTAGCGGTAGAAGAGTAAGGTCCCTCCCTGTGTATAGGTCACAGAAAACAATCATCTTGCTGTATGCAACATGAAATGGTGCACTGCAATGGAGAGCTGAATCAATGTACAGTTCTGTGCAGAGTGCAGTATTTTGGTCTAATTTCCAAAATTCCATTAAAAAAAAAAAAAATAAATAACGCTCCAAATAACACGACGCTATTATTTTTCTGTCTGGTAAACATGACTTTAGCTCAGTTTAATATTTTCAACCTTTATTTGATTTACATTTTTTTTTTGTCCATGATATTCTAGCATTTAGACCAAAATGCTGCACTCTTTACAGACCTGTACTTTGATTCAGTTCCCAATTGCACACTGCACCATTTCATGTTGCATACACCGAGATGATTATTTTCTATGACAGTGACCTTACTCTTCTACCGCCAACTGCTCTCCTGCACCTTTTCCTGCCTTTACCAGTATTGTTTTGCGTGACTTAGACATCCCTTTGTTAATTTACTTCCAATTTATTCATAACAATAACTTTATATACTTAAAAATATTGTTATACATTGATTTTTAGGTAACTAATCAACTCTATATGATGTTTATCTTACTTTTATCATGCTTTACTAGCTCAAAAATTGAAAGGTGGCAAAGAACTTTAGCAACTTGATAGCAATAATAAAAAATAGTGATAAAAGTCCTCCTATAAGTACCAAAATATGGCATATTTCTTTTTAAATCCTACCCTAGCTTTGATTGACACATTACCAAACAAAACGGAATCTGTCTGTCACTCCAAACATACATATGCATTGGCTACACTCAAGAAAAGGAAAAATAATTATCATCAACCTAACCAGGTTTTACTGCCTTTTTCTGATTATTTGGCTATAACGTTTGATAAAATAATTATAATTGAACAAACTGTATTGCATGATATTCTTGATTAAATTACTTTTCCAGTGGTATATAGCAGGGGTGATTGTGACACAAGGTAAAAAACCCTGAAAATTATTGACACACAAGCGAAAACCCCTGAAAATTACCGATGCAAAATACTGATATCCATTTACACCATAACTTATTATGTAACTGCATGAAACTCAAATAACATAAGAATACCATAATTACTGCTATTTTTTGTAATGTAAATTGTAAGAAAACATAATTATCTTATTTGCACTGAAAATTGAATGACTTCATTAAATGATGAGTAAACATTGTCTTGCTAAATATGATATGGAAAGTTCAGTCTTTTTATTTTTTTATCATTGAAGAAATTTATTCCAAATATTCATAAAACAAACAACAAGGTGTCTATTCCAGATCAGCAACAAATTTCCCTGACATTTCTCTGACTTTTCCAGGTTTTCCATAGCAATAAAAAAAAACCCAGTTATCGAGTTAAAATGGCTTTGATCATTTTTGAAAGTACAGGATATTTTTGAACATTTGCTTCTTTAAGATCAATCTCTTTTCTCCAAAATACTGTTAGAGATTTATTTTCGAATTTTTTCAAAGAACTATCGGTCTGATAATATCTCAGTTCTAAATCCATTTGGAGTTTTCCTGTCTCTGAAATTACAATTGGCAAAAATTCAGCCAATTCATTAGAGCAGAAAATGTTGATGTTTCACCTCTTAGGGTAGGATAAAGGGCAGATAATTTTATTAATAGAGAATTATCCAAGGGAAGTTTTTTTTTTGCATATATGCAGAACTTTTTTTTCTTTTATTCTAAACTACATTAACTTTTTAATGAATCCTTATTTGAATTTTAAAACATCTAAGACTAAGTAATCATTAATGTTGCTATAGTGTATTTTCTGTCTTGCAAACACATAGTAATTTTAAAATATACCGTAAAATTATCCTATAAATATAGAATCTTAATTGTATGTTAAGAAAATCTGAATTTTTTTTAGATATTGAGTCAGGCGTGGTTTAATTGATTTTCCACGGGTCGAGCCTGTTTTCACTGAATTGTGTACGGGCCGGGCCGGGCCAAGCAGGGGTAATTCTGAGTAAAAAAAAAAAATTCTGAAATTCACAGCAGATTTTCTGAAAAATTACAAAAGGTGGGGGGGGGGGGGTCCACTCCCGCCACTTCTTTTTTTGCGTCCCTTTAACGAAATTTGCCGTTTATTCGCGATCGTTTGATGAAATTTGCCGTTTTTCGCAATGGTTTTGATGAAATTTGCCGTTTTTTCGCGAGCTTTTGGCAAAATGTGCCGTTTTTTCGCGAGGTTTTTGTCAAAATTTGCCGTTTTTTCGCGATCTTTTGACGAAATTTGCCGTTTTTTGCAATGTTTTTGACGAAATTTGCCGTTTTTCGCAAAGGTTTTGACGAAATTTGCCGTTTTTTCGCGATCTTTTGACGAGATTTGCCGTTTTTCGTAAAGTTTTTGACGAAATTTGCCGTTTTTTCGCGATATTTTGACGAAACTTGCCGTTTTTTCGCGATCTTTTTGACGAAATTTGCCATCTTTCGCAATGGTTTTGACAAAATTTGCCGTTTTTTTGCGATCTTTTGATAAAATTTGCCGTTTTTCGCAATGTTTTTGACGAAATTTGCCTTTTTTCGCGATCTTTTGACGAGATTTGCCGTTTTTCGCAAAGTTTTTGACGAAATTTGCCGTTCTTTCGCGAACTTTGCCGTTTTTTCGCAATGGTTTTGACGAAATTTGCCGTTTTTTTGCGATATTTTGACGAAACTTGCCATTTTTTCGCGATCTTTTGACGAAATTTGCCGTCTGTCGCAATGGTTTTGACAAATTTGCCGTTTTTTTGCGATCTTTTGATAAAATTTTCCGTTTTTCGCAATGTTTTTGACGAAATTTGCCGTTTTTTCGCGATCTTTTGACGAAATTTTCCGTTTTTCGCAATGTTTTTGACGAAATTTGCCGTTTTTTCGCGCTTCTCTGACGAAAGTCTAGTTTTTCCCGCGATCCTTTGATAAAATTGGCGACTTTTCTTCGAACGAATGACGAGATTGATTTTTTCGGCGATCATTTTCAGAAATACAGACACATGTTATGTCCGAATTTTCGGATTTATGACCGATATTTCTTTTAATTTTCGGAAATCTTAGCCTCAATTTTTCGGAATTTTAGGAAAATTCGGACCAGAATCACCCCTGGGGCCGAGGTAGCTTTCGTTCGGCCCTGGAAATTCCGGCCCGTGCAGACCCTAATCTACAGCCTACTTATTTTTTTCTTCTTTTCAAATTATGCTCTACCGAGAGCCATTTCGCTGTAGAAAAGCGCCAATTTCGAGGGGAAGAGTATTGAATGAAGGCTTACGAAAAATATGCACTCATTGACATCTGTTGCAGCCATAGACCTTACAATAAACAGATTCCATACATAGATTCTTTCTTTGAGGGTTCAGCCCATAACAGAATTTGGGGGATGTTCAGCATTGTTAAACGAAAGGAAGGGGGGGGGGGGAGATGAAGATTCGTACTCATCTTTTAAAAGACTGATTTTTGTCTCCTGGTTAGGGGTAGGACAAAGAATATCTTTCGGTATCAGTATTTTCGTTTATATTCTTTGGTTAAAACAAGACAAGGGGTTAGGAAACACTCAGGACAGAGGGTTTGCTAGATTCCCTCCGATCAAGTTCTGGGTAAGGGTTGCCGGAACTGAAACGTTTATCGCTAATTTGGCGAAAGTTTTGCACTTTTTGCAACATATTTTCAGTTCGTTTTTTCCGCTAAACAGGCTGATTTTATGACCCCGGAAGAGCCGAAAGAAAAACCCGGAATGGTCGACGAAAAAACCCGGAAATCCGGGGTACCCCCGGAGCACAATCTTTTATGTGGGGGGGGGGGGGGAGGACCCTTAAGTAAACCCAACATTTTTAGCGTAATTCATTTTTCATCTTTCATCATTTTTAGGTAGATTTCGTAAGAAATACTACCTATTGCATTCTCCCCTAAGTTGGAATTTTTGAAAAATTTTTGCAGATCTACGCCGATCATGACTTCCAGAACCCAAAACCACCCCCAGTTCAAAACTTTATGTCTATCTATCTATCTATGACACTTTTTTATGGACACGTTAACTCCAATAATTCTGCACAAATCTCTTCCAAAGTGATACATAAAATCAAGGGGCATAAAATCTCCGTCAAGTTCGTTAATGGACAATATCGAACCGGGGGGGGGGGGGAAGGCTTTTTGTGAAAACAGAAAAAACGCCATAATTTCTGAATTATGATACGTATCGAATCCGTTTAAAGTTATTATTACTTCTAGGAAAAGGGCCGAAAATTTATGTATGACAGATTTTTGATATCATTAAAAAAGGCCCCAAGAGGAGGGAAAAAAAGGGGGGTTTAGAAGAAAAAAATCATAACTTCGTCAATTCGCAAGGTATCAAATCCGTTTAAATTTATTATAAATCCTCTTAATATTATCTAAAACTTGTATTGACAAGTTTTTTATAGGACCAACCCTTATAGCAAAAAAAAAAAAAAAAAATTAAAAACAAAAAAAATCCCTGCCGGCTCTGCCTGCAAACAAGTTAGGTTTCGAAGTGGGCGTTTCATCGTTTCCGCATCATGACAAAAAGGTCATTTCTTCCGCAATTCTCAACTAACAGGCGCCCCTCGGTCTGCATCTTCGAAATCTACCTGTGCCTGTAGGCCGAGCCGTCAGGGATTTTTCTCCATAATATTCTTTCTTTTTCACCTTTCTTCCATTTTTTTTAGTTGGATAAATATAATTATTCGCTAAATTATCTTACAACTCAGCTATTCTCTTCTCCTATTAACAACGGAGGAACTGCACTGAAAATATATCGACATATGGCGATTTTTTTTTTTCAACACTCACTGTTCTTTTTTTTAACTTTTCATAAAAGGATCGAAAAAAATCTAAAAGAATATTAGTAAAATTATTATATATTATATATATTAGTATTCGGTTAACCAAGAAAGGAATTATTAAAAATTTATTGAAACCAACTTTTTAGTTATTCTTGAAACAAATATTACATAAATTTTGTATAAAAGTATAATTTTTTGCAACATTTTCATGACAAATATGTAATACTTTTATGTAATACTAAATTACTTTTTTCATTTAAAAAAATAAAATAAAAATGAGAAAAATTGTGAGTTAACACATTTTTATTTTATTTTATTTTATTTTATTTATTATATATATATATATATATATATATATATATATATATATATATATATATATTGATATTGTCATACTTGATGGGTTTATATCCTATCCTAATCCTAATAATATTATAAATCCGATTGTGTGCAAATGTTAGGCTGAAGCCAGCGTCAAAATGGAGAAATTAATGGCCCTGTATCTTTGCGTATAGGTGGATTATAACCAGGAAATGAACATAGACTGGTTTTTGTTTATTTTATTCAAATACTTTTCTTAATAATTCAAAATTTGATTATTTTCACAGAGAATCAATGGACATTTTTAGATAAAATTTAACCATTTTACTTTATTGTTGCTAGGGCTTTGATCGTTGCCAATAAATAAAAATGCGGAAAAATAATTTTTTCTCAACAATTAAGTTTCAATTGAGGATTTTCACGTGACAAATGAAAATAATTCAAAAGAAGATGTATTTCAGTGATATTTGAAACAACAATATGTTGTATTTGTTATTATACATGAAGTATGAATATCGGTTACATTAAAAAGATCTGTTTCTGTCAAAAACTGCGTTATAATTAGAAAGAAGAATTAACAATAATTATATTATTAAGAAAAAGATTTCGCTTGAACCATGGAACTATGAAAAGGATCCTTCTTTGCCTGAACAAATATGACGTCATAAATAAAACATGTATTTCAAAATATTCGTAATATTACAAAGAGCATGACTATCAGTGTATAATAAAAGTATTGGACGTCATATTTAAGATGAATAACTGAAATATTTTTTTGATACTGATTAATAATAAGCTTGAATATCAGTTACAAACAGATGTGAGTTTTCTGCTCAAATATATAAACACTCAGGACAGAGGGTTTGCTAGTTTCCCTCCGATCAGGTTCTGGGTAAGGGTTGCCGGAACTGAAACGTTTATTGCTAATTTGGCGAAAGTTTTGCACTTTTTGCAACATATTTTCAGTTCGTTTTTTCCGCTAAAGAGGCTGATTTTATGACCCCGGAAGAGCCGAAAGAAAAACCCGGAAGGGTCGACGAAAAAACCCGGAAATCCGGGGTACCCCCGGAGCACAATCTTTTATGTGGGGGGGGGGGGGGAGGACCATTAAGTAAACCCAACATTTTTAGCGTAATTCATTTTTCATCTTTCATCATTTTTAGGTAGATTTCGTAAGAAATACTACCTATTGCATTCTCCCCTATGTTGGAATTTTTGAAAAATTTTTGCAGATCTACGCCGATCATGACTTCCAGAACCCAAAACCACCCCCAGTTCAAAACTTTATGTCTATCTATCTATCTATGACACTTTTTTATGGACACGTTAACTCCAATAATTCTGCACAAATCTCTTCCAAAGTGATACATAAAATCAAAGGGCATAAAATCTCCGTCAAGTTCGTTAATGGACAATATCGAACCAGGGGGGGGGGGGGGGAAGGCTTTTTGTGAAAACAGAAAAAACGCCATAATTTCTGAATTATGATACGTATCGAATCCGTTTAAAGTTATTATTACTTCTAGGAAAAGGGCCGAAAATTTATGTATGACAGATTTTTGATATCATTAAAAAAGGCCCCAAGAGGAGGGAAAAAAAGGGGGGTTTAGAAGAAAAAAATCATAACTTCGTCAATTCGCAAGGTATCAAATCCGTTTAAATTTATTATAAATCCTCTTAATATTATCTAAAACTTGTATTGACAAGTTTTTTATAGGACCAACCCTTATAGCAAAAAGAAAAAAAAAAAATTTAAAACAAAAAAAATCCCTGCCGGCTCTGCCTGCAAACAAGTTAGGTTTCGAAGTGGGCGTTTCATCGTTTCCGCATCATGACAAAAAGGTCATTTCTTCCGCAATTCTCAACTAACAGGCGCCCCTCGGTCTGCATCTTCGAAATCTACCTGTGCCTGTAGGCCGAGCCGTCAGGGATTTTTCTCCATAATATTCTTTCTTTTTCACCTTTCTTCCATTTTTTTAGTTGGATAAATATAATTATTCGCTAAATTATCTTACAACTCAGCTATTCTCCTCTCCTATTAACAACAGAGGAACTGCACTGAAAATATATCGACATATGGCGATTTTTTTTTTTTCAACACTCACTGTTCTTTTTTTTAACTTTTCATAAAAGGATCGAAAAAAATCTAAAAGAATATTAGTAAAATTATTATATATTATATATATTAGTATTCGGTTAACCAAGAAAGGAATTATTAAAAATGTATTAAAACCAACTTTTTAGTTATTCTTGAAACAAATATTACGTAAATTTTGTATAAAAGTATAATTTTTTGCAACATTTTCATGACAAATATGTAATACTTTTATGTAATACTAAATTACTTTTTTCATTTAAAAAAATAAAATAAAAATGAGAAAAATTGTCAGTTAACACATTTTTATTTTATTTTATTTATTTATTATATATATATATATATATATATATATATATATATATATATATATATATATATATATATATATATATATTGATATTGTCATACTTGATGGGTTTATATCCTATCCTAATCCTAATAATATTATAAATCCGATTGTGTGCAAATGTTAGGCTGAAGCCAGCGTCAAAATGGAGAAATTAATGGCCCTGTATCTTTGCGTATAGGTGGATTATAACCAGGAAATGAACATAGACTGGTTTTTGTTTATTTTATTCAAATACTTTTCTTAATAATTCAAAATTTGATTATTTTCACAGAGAATCAATGGACATTTTTAGATAAAATTTAACCATTTTACTTTATTGTTGCTAGGGCTTTAATCGTTGCCAATAAATAAAAATGCGGAAAAATAATTTTTTCTCAACAATTAAGTTTCAATTGAGGATTTTCACGTGACAAATGAAAATAATTCGAAAGAAGATGTATTTCAGTGATATTTGAAACAACAATATGTTGTATTTGTTATTATACATGAAGTATGAATATCGGTTACATTAAAAAGATCTGTTTCTGTCAAAAACTGCGTTATAATTAGAAAGA
Source organism: Maratus michaelseni (assembly GCA_963931845.1). NCBI lineage: Eukaryota > Metazoa > Arthropoda > Arachnida > Araneae > Salticidae > Maratus > Maratus michaelseni. Next base: position 211,686,743 of record OZ007588.1, read on the forward strand.
AGAATTAACAATAATTATATTATTAAGAAAAAGATTTCGCTTGAACCATGGAACTATGAAAAGGATCCTTCTTTGCCTGAACAAATATGACGTCATAAATAAAACATGTATTTCAAAATATTCGTAATATTACAAAGAGCATGACTATCAGTGTATAATAAAAGTATTGGACGTCATATTTAAGATGAATAACTGAAATATTTTTTTGATACTGATTAATAATAAGCTTGAATATCAGTTACAAACAGATGTGAGTTTTCTGCTCAAATTCACGTCATTATTGCCAGGAAAAGAAAATTAACAAGAATTATACCATTGAAAAGAGATTTCTCTGGGATCAAAGTGACGTCATAATAAAACGGGATTTTTTAAATATGTTTCAAATGGAGCGTGTATCAATTTCATACATTAATAATCACTGAGTATAGTGAAAAAATATTGAGGTAATGAAACGTAAAATCGGCTTGCAATATGAAGCCGGTTATCGCTCAAATCATTAGGCCCCAGGGCTGACTTCATTGGATGGAGAGAGGCTGCGCGTGAAACAATGACTGGATTCATTGGACGGGGAGAGGCTTTCAAAGCAAGCCGCCAGTTGTTTGGGCCGACTGTAGGGTTGCATTTTCAGCATCACGCCAAACATGAACATTTCATCTCTATTTATTCTCTGAACTCTGTGATTAATAATACAAGCATCAGTAAGATTATTAGGAAAAGAAAATTGAACACAAGTCTATTAAGTTAAAATCTGACTGTGTGTATTTCGCAACTACTCCTCTTAATGCAACGCGATTTTCTTAACACCGGTTATCATTGATTCGAGGATGTCATATAAACTCTGAGAATTTAAAATTTTGAATTAGATTCCGAGATATTAATATTTTTTTTTGTAAATTTTAACGATATTTCTCTAAAAATGGTAATTAAATTACTCCATTTTTGTGGATAAAAAAGGAGAAATAAAACTGATTAATATATTTTTATGCCATTTTCTCATAAAAATGAAAAAAAAAATTATTTTATTTTCAATTTGAATAGTTGGTGAAAAAAAAATCTTGATTACAGTACAATTTCCGAAAAATAAAAACATATTTCCACATATTCAAACTTTATGAATCAATTTATCCTGCAGAGCAAAAATTGCCTGTTAGCATATTGTCAAGAAATCAAGATTTGTTTCAGCTATAGATTAAACCAAGGACACAAATTTGCTGTTACATGCAAACGTAACACTTGCAATTGCAAAGCTTTTTGCAACCCCAAATTACATGCAAACGTAACATTTACATGTAATTTGCACCCAAATTAATTTTAATTTGAACCGTAGTAAATGTTAATTTGCAATGAAAATTACATGCAAAAGTAATGTTTACATATAATTTTGGGTTGCAAAAAGCTTTGCAATTTAAGTGTTACATTTGCATGCAATTTTGCGCTGCAAAAAGCTTTGCAATTGAAGCTCCTTGAAGGTGTAGAATTATTCCTCCCTACTCACAAGAATTGAATTTAAAGAAAAAGCATATACTATTTCCAATGGATTATTTTTAAATGATGGCTGTTAAAACGTTTCTCAAAGTCGTTAAAAGTAAAATGGTTTATCAGGTAAAATTGACATTTCTTTTTACCCAATTCGTCGATTTACACGATTTTATTTGAGACGTCCTTTTTCCATGGTTGCAGTTTCCTTTTCACGGTTATTTGGCACAAAATTTTACCTTTTTTAAACTGATTTATGTCAAGGCCCTTATAACAAAGAAATATCGTATTTTCTTCTATGAAATGTGATAAAGAGTTAGTTAATTATTTACCTTTCAGGATCCACTGCAAGAGGGAACGTGACAACCTTTATAGGTTGCTCACACCCCTCGAGCAGTGGTAAAGCAAGAGCCGTCGTGGTAGCTCGACATATGACCTAGCGACCGTCTCCCCCTATGGGGTTTCGCGAACGAAGTCGTCGGGGGTTCCATGGCGATTCATCAAGGTTTCGTCTCTGCGGAAGTTTCCTCCGAGACGTGGGGTTACTACCGTGACGACCTATGTCACCAACCTTGGTAAAATGACCTGGAGGTCCGCAGTGGGGAGCGGCCTCAGGCCGATCGCAGCGCCGGGCGAGACAAAGCCCTGGTGCGGTATAAGCCCTTCAGAGGCTTGGGTGCGATGGTCGTTTACGCGCGTCAGCGACCCCCGTGGGCTCCTGACGGCGCAGGATAGTTTTTTAAAGTTACGTGAACGAAGTCACGAGTAACAGCTAGTAAGCTTATAAAATCCTTAAACATTTTGTATTAAATCAAAAAGTGATTATAAATAACTGAAGTAACAATTATCTACGAATGGCGTTTTTTCTTGCAGTCGATGTCCCCTTACGATAGTAAAATCCACGGAGAAATATAGATATATCTATATTCCTCCGTGATAAAATCTTAACAATGATGAATTCGATTTCTTAGATTCCGGTGAACCGTGATGGGTAAACTTCCTAAGTAAAAACTCTTTATCAAACCAAAACAAAGCAATCAATTAACCTTGGTTCATCAGAAAATGTGCATAAAAGCAATGGGTCGTGCAAGTCATGGTATATGAGCATGCGTGAAAATTACAGTGATTTAAATTTTTATCTCGGATTCATGATCTTGCAATTTTGTATGTATAAATACTAGATATATACATTTAAATCTATAACATTTTAAGTTAGCAGTAGAGTTTTATATGACTAAGGTGAAGGTAAAAAGAAGGTGGTGCTGTTATTTGCCTATATGAAACGGCATTTTTTGTTCCACTCTATGCCAAACCGCAAGACCAATTTTGAGAAATGGAGTATGATTCATTGTATTCGTTTAAATACTTCGAGTAACACAGACAGGTTATATAATGTCATGAAAATATAATACGAAAACAACATCCACGTCAAAATATCAAAAGGGTGAAGGGAAGGGGCGGGTTATACGATTGTATTACCTGCAGAGATACGTACCAAACGAATGGGATTGTCAAGACAAGTGCAAATATGCACAATTTAAGATGTGAAGTACGTGTAGAAAAGCAATATTAAAAAATACATATTATAAATAAACAGGAACGAAAAATCCTGCGTCAAGTATAGATTATAAAACACTTTCCAACACTTCCAGAATACTTTAACAAAACTTCACCGTTTAATAATATGAAAGATTATGTCTAAGTAAACAAATTGGAAACCACAATTTCAGGAATTACCATGAACAGTCGGAAAAATAGCCGAATTCGTTTGTGCAGCCCTGTATATGATCTATAGATTTGTATATATACTACATAGTATGCTAAAATTTTCTTCTGTTAGGCAACGCACAGACAGTTGAAAATTCCGCTTCAGCAATTTCCGCAAACGGAAATGTAACTCGAGATCTTTTGTGTTCCCTGTATATGATTTATAGAATTTATACATAGCAAGTAATAGGCAATAAATTAAGTTAACTTTAAAAACGCGTATTACAACTGAAAACGTACTTTCAGCAATTATGGAATTCTATTGTGTGTCCCTGAAATGAACGATAAATGTTATGCACATCATAATCATACTCTATAACAAGCCTCTTGAAGTGCACCTCAGTGATATATATATCAATTTCAATATGTTTGAAATATAGTGAAACATCATTAAAATACACCGCGAATACACCCCTCCCCCCCCCCCCCATAGACCGTAATGTAACGGATTTTTTTTTTTTTTTTTTTTTTTAGTATCCATATAAACAAACTATAAATGCACTTCATTTACAATACCGAACATGCCATATTAAAAGTGAATAACATAATCAATTGCATGACAATCCGGGCGTATATACGCGAGTTAGAGCACGGAAACAGACAGGCGGCAGACAAACCGAATTCATAAACACTTTTCAACTATGTTGGATAGTTAAAAATAAAAAAATAGATTGTAAGTATTGGTTATATAAAAAACAGTGTCCAAAACTTACTTTTTATTAGAATTTTATCAATAAATTCTAATATGCACATTGTTATCGTAGTCAAGATTTTTTGTTCTCTTTTTGTTATTCTAACTTGTATCTTGCTTTCAAAATTAATCTAGACCCGCAATTCACAACATGAGGCACGTGCCCCACATAGGGAACAATTTGATTTTTAAAGTAGATTAATTTGAGAAATTTTAATGAACTAAACGGTACTAAAACTAGTTTAAAATGTATCGATACCATTAAAGCTAATGCTGGATGTAAGTGTATCTGCCAACAATTTCATGAAGATAAAAATATCGACGCAGAGACCATGTAAGACTCAAATTTTCACTTAATTTAGAATGAGAAGGAATTAGTTTAGAATAACAAATAAGATTCTTGTTGATGCAAAGGGGAAGATTTTATTTTATTTTACTTATTTGTGTGTGTGTGTATATACACACAGAGATATGTTAAAAATATATTTTCGAGAAAAAAATTGACACGTTTCATTGGCTAAAAAAAGAAAAGAAGTTCGAAGTGACTGGTGATATTGTGCTTGTCATTGTTAATGGCATTTTAGACATTTTCCCGTGAATAAGAGTTTATTTTTTAAATAATAAAAATTGTATGTTACGGGGGTAGGGGGGGGGAGTATTCTGATTTTAAATAAGCTTAAGTGAGGCGTGGCCAAAGAAGGATAATGCTGGAAACTATTGATTTAGATTAAGAACTATCGAACAATAACCGAAAAAAGAAATTCAATAAAACTGTTAGATTTGTAACAACGTAGCTTTTTACGACTCATTAAGAGAGGAGGAGTGAGAAGTGGGAGGGAGAGTGAAATGGCAAATCCAATACAATGATAAAAGCTGAAGAACTGCTGGAATGCATTGTCAAGCAGTTTTTGATAGATGGTGTAAAAATACAACCATTTGCTTTCAATTTAACGAACAATATCTGTGACACAAATGAAACCCTTTTCTGGTTAAAGCATTTGGTAGAGATATCTTAATTATAAAAAATAAAATAAAAAATAGATAATCAAAATGCGAATAAAAACGAAACTTATAAAACAAAAAGAAGAAGAAGCAGAAAAGGATTAAGATCAAACACCGGGAAGCATTTTGGATGCATCCCAAAGAGGTCGGGTCGTTCCCCAAGTCAAAGCGGGAACAGTAACCTTCCGGATGAATTGCATTCCACTGGTATCTTGCAGAGGTGAAAGTAATCCAAAACAATCCAAGAGATTTAAAAATAATAGAAAATAATTATCATACAAAAAAAAAGTACTTTTAATACTTGTTGTTACTTGTCACAATATTATGTTACACCATAAAAATTCTTTTTTTAGAGAGAAATACACTCAATACTGAATGGCATAGATAATCACAGCAAGGTTGCCGAAGAAGAAAAATCGAAGTACTTAAAAAGGAGTAAAAACATTATTTAATCATTTTCGCTGAAAAAATAGTTAACAACTGCCGTTAACCTATAACTGAACTGACTCAAAACGGTTTTAAAATGGTTGAAAATGCGGGAAGTTATAGGACCTTTCAAAAGTGCAAGCGAAAAACCGCAGACACCGTGGAGGATTTTCCTCCTTAAAATGATCCCTTATAATAAATAGCTTTATGGCTATCCTCAAATCAAAACTCGCTATTTTCTGACACATTCATAAAGTCATTTTCATTCGTATCGTAAATGCACTAAATTTGCAGATATTCTTATTAAAATATACGAACAAATATGTTTTTTCTTCTCCCATGAAATAATAATAATAATAATAATAATAATAATAATAATAAGATTGTTCAGAATATGGTGTAAAAGGAAATGAGTTTCGAGACACGGCGACAGGGAAAAGTCTTCGAGAAGCAATCGATTACAACTTAAGATGCATTTATTTTTACAGAAGTGGAAAATATGCCTCGCACGGTCCATATTGTTGTGTACCACTATTTCCGAATAGTAGTAATCTTCGCCTAAATGAATTGCAGAATTTCTTTATTTAAATAAGGCGAAGATTACTATTTGGAAATAATGGTACTCAAAAGTATGATCCGTGTGAGGCTTGAGCAGATTTTCCCCCACTGACTTATAGGAAAATGAAAATTGCTAGATTCTCAATAACTTGAATAATAATGTCTGTAAATGACTAGGATCAATAAGATTAAGAAAATAGCCTCTTTCAAAGGAGAACATGAAAGTTTTTTTGTACATTTTAAAAAATTATATATATTAGATAGCACCCGTGAACAAACAAAAATATATATTATGTTACAGTTTGAGAAAAAAAAAAAAAAACGAAAAATCATGCGTCAAGCATAGATTATGTAACACTTTCCAACGCATCCAGAATAATTTTACAAATAATTACCGTTTAATAAGCTGAAAGATAACATCTAAGTAAACAATTTGGAGAACACATAACATATTTAAAAACGTAATTTCAGAAATTTCCAACATATACAAAAGTCGGAAAAATATCCGAATACTTTTATTCAGCCCTGTATATGATCTATAGATTTGTATATATACTACATAGGATGCTAAATTTTAGTTTAGTTAAGAAACGCGTAGCACAGTTTGAAATTCTCCTTCTGGAGTTTCTGTCAATAAACGGAAATGTGTTCGCGAACTTTTGTGCTGCCCTATATATAATCTACAGAATTTATTCACACCAAGCAATAGACAAAAAGTGAGTTAAATTTAAAATCGCGTTCAGCAACTTAAAACGCACTTCCAGGAATTATTGTTAACATACAGTAGAGAGAATTCTTTTGTGTGTCCCTGTAAATGAACGATGTGACTGCTATACACACAATATTCTGTAGTAAGCCTCTTGTAATGCACCTTAGTGATATATATAAATTTCAATGCGTTTAAAATAGTGAAACATTATTTAATTAAACCGCAAACGATTTTTCTCCATAGACGTAATGTGACGGAATTCTTTTGACTGTCCCTGTAAAGTAATTATAAGTGCTATGCACACCCTATTCCATATTAAGCTTCTTGTAATGCACCTTAGTGATATATATCAATTACAATGTGTTTGAAATTGTGCAACATCATTCAAACAAACCGCAAATGATTTTTCCCCATAGATCGTAATATAACAGAATTCTTTTGAGTGTCCCTGTAAAAAAAAACTAAAAGTGCTACACACTTCAGTTGAAATAAGGAACATGCTATAGATAACGACAATAACATACAAAAATTGCAGGGCAATCCGAGCATATTTACGGGAGTTAGAGCACGGACAGACGGCCAGACAAACCGAAGTCATAAACACCTTTCAACTAGGTTGGAAAGTGTTAAAAATGGAAAAATCTACTATCACTGGGTTTTTGTGCGGTTTTTTTTAAGTGGGTTTTTCTGGGTACATGGGCGGGTAGATAACCCTGATATATGGTAACTTGAAATATTTTATGCAGTCCTGTATATGATCTACAGATTGATATATGCCACATATTAAAGCTAAAATTTAATTAGGAAACGCTAATGCAACTAAAATCATATTTACAGCAATTACTATCCATAAACGGTACTAATATATTCAGCTGTTTGCGTAGTTCTGTATATGAATTTATTTATATACAAACATATATTAGTATATACATTAACTAAATACAGTTAAACTGGAAAATGCATAACACAATTAAAAAACACCTAAGCAATTCACGTCCATAGACAGCAATGCTTACAAATTTTTCTGCGCATACCTGTATACCAGCTGTAGAATTTATACACACTATATAATGTACTAGGACTTCCTCAAAGGGATTAGTCTGAGTGATATTGCTGAGAACATAGGGTTAACAATTACAATATAAAGAAAAAGAGCAAATTAAATGATAGAATTACAAAATATCATATATAAATTCATATACACTGTTAAAAAAATAGAAAAGAAGTACCGTTCATCAGATGTGTTGTCATAATTTTTTTTAACATGTGGCAAAGGATCTCATTTTCTTAAGCGCGTATTGCGCAAAACTTGAAAAAAAAAATTTTTTTGTGTGTGAATTTAAAATTTTTCTTCCTTGATTATATATCTATTATTTGTATAACTGTTTATAAAAACTCTTACACTTCAAACCACATTGATAGCATGTTTTGCTACAAACCAGAGTGCAAAACTATAGTCTAAATTACTATTAAAGTATAGAAAAAATCTTTCGATGACTTCTGTAAAATAACTTTTACATTAAATCTCCATATCGGCAAAATTGAAAATTATATATATTACAAAGTTAAGCTTAACAGATACTTCTTGATTATTCTATAGGAGGCTCTGCCCCCTGCGCCTTTAATGCGCCTTTACAGCGCCAATCCGCAGACTTTTCTTTTGCCTGTCTGTCTGTCTCTCCACAATCTGTCTGTTTCCCTATCCGTTTTTCTGCCCGTCTCTCTAACTGATTGTCTATCTCTCTACACGTCTCGCTACCTGTCTCTATATTTCTCTACCGGTCTCGCTACCCGTCTCTATATCCCTCTACCAGTCTCTCTACCCGCCAATCTATTTCTCTAACCGTCTGTCTATCCGTCTAACTACTTGTATGTCTAGCCGTGTCTCTATCCACTTCTCTACCCATTTGTGTATCTGTCTCTCTACCCGTCTGGCTATACGCCTCTCTACCCATCTTCGTACCCATCTACTGTCTCTCTACTCGTCTGTATACCCGTCTCACTATCCGTCTGTTTTTGTACCCGACTCTTCACCCGTCTCGCTATCAATCTCATTACCCGTCAGTCAACTCGTCTCTGTACTCATCTCTCTACTCGTCTCTTTATCTACCACGCTACGCGTCTCACAACCTTTCTCTCTACATTCCAGTCTACCGGTGTCGCTACCCGTCTCGAGACCCATCTCGCTACCCCTCTGTCAACCCTCTTTTTAACTTTCTCTCTAGCCGTCTGTCTATTCGTTTCGCTACCCGTCAGTCTACCTATGTCGCTACTCGTCTCTCTACCCATCTCACTACCCGTCTGTCTACCCGTTTGTTTACTCGTCTTTCTACCCCTCGCCACCTCTTCCCAATATTTAAACAGTTCATTTATTATACAGAAGCCGTTTATCAGTTATTAAATGCAAACAGAAGTAATTTATCTAATAAGTGTAATCAGATGCATTTTTTTAAAATACATACATAAACCTGAATAATAATTCATCAGTTTTGTGTTCATAGTTGTTTATATCATTTGACAGTAAATCTCAACTTCTTAAACCCGAATTGTCTCAAGCTTTTTAAAAAAACTGCAAAGTACCCTGAGGGCTATATTAGCTACATGTTATTAAGTTTCGTTATCGCGTTTGCAGCCAATTGCTTATGTCAGAAAGCGTGGCTTAACGCCATTTTAAATTCATTACTGTAACTTTCTTTTCTTTTCTTTTCTTTTTTTTGGGGGGTGGGGTAGGGGGGAAGGATTTCAAATATATTCATTTAAATTAAAACTTTTGCCTCCATGCCATTAGTGTTGTTTGTATTATTAACTAATACCTTGTAGACCGAGCTTCATTTGAAACAAATGTAAAAGACTTCTTCTACAGTTTTTTTGTAGGAGAAACTTTCGTAATTGGGCCCAAAGCCAATCGGAGTATTTAATATCATTATTGTAACTCTTATAGAGTTAAAACAATATTGTTGCTAGCTTTACTCTTGTTTGAGACCAACCTTGCATGTGTATCTGAATGGGAAAAAGTTTCGTATCCTATGTCGGTTGGCGAAAAAAATTTTAAATGGTGCCAAAAGGTAGTTTTAGCAACTTACAAAATTTTTCAAGAGAGCGGTAAAACATGTTTTTCAAATATTTACAAACATACGTTTATTAAAGCATGTTTTTGCGCCATCTTAAAAATTTAAGCACGATGCTAAAATGAAATGTTATCGCCATATTCGATATTTTAATAAGTAATGAAAACACATAAACAAACTTATATAACAAACCTAAGGGGCATTTTTGTGATGAATAATTGTTATTGTCAGGGGGTTAAATCGGGGCCTCCGAGATGTCGCTGTGTGTCCTACACCGGGCCTGCTATAAGTATTAGTGACGTCACAATAGTGATCCACTTTGGTCAATGTATCGCAGCAGAAAGATGTAATAAAAAGGGCATTTTCGCTCTTATAATTTGTGATTACATAAATAATATTAAATTTCATAATCGTGAAATAAAAGGGAATTAATATACTTGTTTTATTAAAGGAAATTAAAAGTTTTAAATTAAAAAAAATGCTAAGATTAATAGATCAGTTTGAACCCATTGACTTACCTTTTCCTAAAAACATTATTTTACAATAAATATACGTACAAAAAATATAATAAATCTACCAAAAACTTTACAAAATCAATCCCATTCCTCCCTTTTACAATTACATACCATAATTTAACCATCAAAACACAATAAATGTCAATTTAAATAGAGAAATAGACATTTTTTAACTACCTTGGAACTTTTTTTTTAACGCTTTGGCGTAATCCGGGCTTCAGAAAGTTAGGTATGTTTTAAAATTATATACACAATTATGAAAACAAACCTAATGTACTTTTATGTTTATTTATATATATATAAAATTATTTATATATTCAATTCTGTTCTACCTGCATATAAAAAGAGATAAATGGCTTCTTTATATTAAATAAATTATATAAATATTGAAAAAAAAAAATACTTATTTATATGAAACTACAAATAGGTTGCCAGAAAATATGTTGCAACTTTCCTTCTCTCGCCATAAGCCTTTTTCGGTACTTTTCGGTTAGCCGGGCGCCAGTGATACATGTACATATATAAATATATATATTAATTCATACATATATGTGTGTGTAGATATGTGTATATATATATATATATATATATATATATATATATATATATATATATATATACAGGGTGATTCATAAAAGATGGGCAGAACTTTAAGGGGTTATAGTACACTTAAAGACAAATAATATTAAATAGGAGACTAAGGGTCCCAGACGTATTCCCAAGGAGATACGGGGCATTAAAGTTTAGGGTCCGAAATTTCAAATGATTATAAAACATGGAAAAATTGGTCGATTCGTTTGCGGTTTTTGCAAAAAATTTTCTTTATGCCAGTATTTTCTTGAAATAAAATTTTAAAGTTCAATTTCAAAAAATGCCGATAGGGGGCGCTTTAGACTTTGGAGTAACAAACAACTATTTTTTAACGTTATTTTTTGTATTTCTTTAAATGATTTCGAAAGCTTAGACTTAAACTTAAATTTTGATCTAAAAATCTGAGTCCTAACGAGTAGTTAAGTAGCGTAAACTGAAATTTGAAATTTGAAACCCTTCTCCCCCCCAGAACAAAAATCAGTTATTCCCGATCTTTGTGTCGTAGATTAGGCTCTAACTACTGCCGCGTTTTGCTAAAATTATTCTTTATGTCAGTATTTTCTTGAAAATAAATTTTAAAGAAAATTTTCAAAAAATTCCGATAGAGGGCGCTTTAGACTTTGGAGTAACGAACAACTATTTTATACCGTTATTTTTTGTGTCTCATTAAATGCTTTCTAAAGCTTAGACTAAAATTTTCAGCCCAAAATCTGAATCGTTAGACGTGGTTAAGTTTCTGGGGAGAGGGGTTTGAAATTTCTACTCCTGAGCACAGTTCAGTTTACCATGTCCACACATTGTGTGCTGTGATACGAGGTAAAAAGACACAAATTAGGATTATGTTACCAAAGCATATTTATTAACATGTAATCACAATAAATGTTCAAAATTGTGACCACCAGAGGTTATGCACGCAGAACAACGGCGACGAATGGAACGGCGAACATTCGCGAAAACATCAGGCTTTTCGAGCACTTCCCCTACAGCGGCGGAAAGTCTGGCGACCAGTTCCTCGGGGGATTCAATGGGTGTCTCATACATAAGAGCCTTCAATCGTCCCCAAAAAAAGAAATCGAGGGGTGAAAGATCTGGCGAGCGAGCAGGCCAAGCAACAGGACCACCTCGACCAATCCATCAGTTCGGAAATGTGATGTCCAGATAGTTGCGGACGTCTCGTACGTAATGGGCTGGCGCTCCATCGTGCTGGAACCACATGACCCGCCGGATGCGTGGAGGAACAACGTTTAACAGGTCTGGCAGCACATGTTGCAGAAATGTGAGGTATGTTTTACCGTTGAGGCGTTCAGGAAGAAGGTACGGTCCGATTAGGTGGTCTCCGAGGATTCCTGCCCAAACATTGATGGAAAAGCGTCTCTGATGAGCATGTGGATACGTAGCATGTGGATTGACATCCGCCCATACATGTGCATTGTGTGTGTTAAATGTACCTTCACGTGTGAAGGTACATTCATCGGTGGAAAGCACAGTTCGTCCAAAATGTGGATTTAGCGCGTTCTGCTGCAGAAACCAGCGGGCGAATTCAATACGATTTGGATAATCCCCTGGAGACAGTTTCTGGACTCGTTGCACATGAAACGGGAGCAAATGTTCATCCTTCAGTACCCTCCAAGTCGTGGACTGTGAGGTATCCACCTGGCTAGCCACTGTTCGTGTACTTGTACTTGGCTGCGCCGCTACTACATCCAGAATGGCTTCTGCAACAACTACTGATTCGTCCTTTTTTGCACGACCTGCATTCGACCGGGAAGCGAGAAATGATCCCGTCTCACACAACTGTCTGTGCAAGCGCTCGAAAGTTTTGCGGTTAGGCAACCGCCTGTTAGGAAATCGCTCTCCGTACATTCGTTGTGCCTCTGCACCATTTCCATCTGCCGCTCCGTAAATTAAATGCATCTCAGCCTTTTCCTTATTCGTGAAGGGCACCATCTTCCGATTCATTACTACAGCGACTTACACTTGACTCACCGTTCAGTGGTTTTTATGCCTGAATCGTGTCGAAATTTTGCATACGTGTTCTTCTTCTTCCCCATTTGACATTTGCATACTTTCTGTTTCCTTCTTCACCCGGTGACTAGCGTCAGGAATGGAGCTTTAACGTTTGCATGAGCGACGTTTCCAACTGTGCCAGTGCCTTTATGAGTGAATTCCGACTATGCAGTCCTTGACGAAAGTTGTATTTTTGCCTCGTATCACAGCACAGAATCGTTGGGCATGGTTAAGTAGTGCAAACTGAACTATGTTCAGAAGTTGAAATTTGAAACCCCTCCCCTCGCTACTGAACCACGCTCAGCGATTCAGATTTTGAGCTGAAAATTTAAGTTTAAGTCTAAGCTTTAGAAAGCATTTAATGAGACACAAAAAATAACGGTATAAAATAGTTGTTCGTTACTCCAAAGTCTAAAGCGCCCTCTATCGGAATTTTTTGAAAATTTTCTTTAAAATTTATTTTCAAGAAAATACTGACATAAAGAATAATTTTAGCAAAACGCGGCAGTAGTTAGAGCCTAATCTACGACACAAAGATCGGGAATAACTGATTTTTGTTCTGGGGGGAGAAGGGTTTCAAATTTCAAATTTCAGTTTACGCTACTTAACTACTCGTTAGGACTCAGATTTTTAGATCAAAATTTAAGTTTAAGTCTAAGCTTTCGAAATCATTTAAAGAAATACAAAAAATAACGTTAAAAAATAGTTGTTTGTTACTCCAAAGTCTAAAGCGCCCCCTATCGGCATTTTTTGAAATTGAACTTTAAAATTTTATTTCAAGAAAATACTGGCATAAAGAAAATTTTTTGCAAAAACCGCAAACGAATCGACCAATTTTTCCATGTTTTATAATCATTTGAAATTTCGGACCCTAAACTTTAATGCCCCCTATCTCCTTGGGAATACGTCTGGGACCCTTAGTCTCCTATTTAATATTATTTGTCTTTAAGTGTACTATAACCCCTTAAAGTTCTGCCCATCTTTTATGAATCACCCTGTATATATATATATATATATATATATATGTGTGTGTGTGTGTGTGTGTGTGTAGATATATGTGTATATATATGTGTGTGTATATATGTATATATATCACTGGCGCCCGGCTAACCGAAAAGTGCCCAAATTTCTATCTTGACTTTGTAACTGATTTGTAATATTTTAAAAATTGTCTATTTATTGTACTTGGGTCTATGACCTAATAACCACTCAAATTAACTTATCAAAAGATTTATTTTCATAATATATTTGTACACTTCAGTTAGCTAAAATGTTAAATTGAACTACGTAGAATTACTAAGTTGTGTAAATCATTTACTTTTAATTTTATAAACAAAGCACATCACTCACTTCTAACTAAATGTATCCAGATATTAGTCAATTTATTACAGTATTTCTTTCAAAATCATTTTTTAAACTGCTTATCGTCTGCTTCTTTTTTTTTTTTTTTTTTTCTAAAGATCATTTGACTCTTTTCGATTTGGAAGTACAAATTCAATCAAATATGCCAGAATATTTCCCTTACAGTAGGCTAGACATTTGTTGTTAGGTTTTTTTTCTCTGCACAAGTTCAATACCATCATATTAATTCTAGCTTCACGAATTATGAAAAGTATATCGAAACGTTTAATGCAGACCACTTCTGTTGAAATGTAAAAATAATTATCACAAGGTAATTTTCGTAGCTAAAATTTCTTCTTTTCATTATCAGTAGCGAATTTGAAGAGTTAGATTAGAAACTAGGAGCACAACATTTTATTCTCATTATTTTATAGATATAATCTACACTTTCTTTAATAATTATAATCAATAATTATTGATAGCATTATAATCTAAATACACTGAAAAATATTATTAATTACTATATAAAACAATAAATAAAATCAAAATATTATCGTAAACAATCCGTACAAGCGAACAAAGTACATGAAAAATTTTAAGTTATTATGGTTCACTGTTTTGACGTCGGCAGGTTGTGACGTCACTTGTAGCAGGCCCGGTGTAGGACACACAGCGACATCTCGGAGGCCCCGGTTAAATTGTAAACAATTAATAAACGGCTAGTAAATAATAAATAGCATTTAAAATCTAAGGTACTTTTCGGTTAGCCGAGCGCCAGTGAAATGTATATATCTATATATACATATATATATATATGTATACATACACACATATATGTATGTGTATATATATATGTATATATACATACATGCATATATAAATGTGTGTATGTATAGATATATGTATATATATGTATACATAGATATATAAATTTCACTGGCGCCCGGCTAACCGAAAAGTACCAAATCTAAAAATGGAGAAGTGGTCCGTATAAAAATTAAGCGCTTGATATATGTAAATCTTTTTTTATTTTTAATATTTCCGAATGCACAGATAAAAAGGTAAAAGTCTCTGTTCCAAATGCCAAATAGAAAATATACAAAATAGAAAAATATCTGCTAAAAAATATATTTACATAATACTACCTCTGCAAAAAAATAAGATTTAGAAAAAGTAAGCCAAATCCTTCAGATCCCAACAATCACATCGAAAAACTTATCACCAAAACAGAACTCGCCAAATCTTACGGCACAGGAGATTGATTTTTCCCTCTGAATGCAGAATATTATTTTTTTTCTTGTACGATGGGTGATTATAACTGTTTCATTTCACATACTACATACCGTTTGATATATTGGTACTTTTATGTTATCCTGGCGCAGTTGATAAATCGCCAAATATCGTTCCTATAACATTTTCATATTGAATTCATTTCATTTAAATATAAACCTTTCACTCATTTAATTTAAAATACATGTCTTTCATTAATCCCATTTAAAATGCTAAAAAGAGAAAAAAAAAGAAATAATGCCATAAATCGAAACCTTTTATTTAAACACCAAAGAATTTTTTTTTATTATTTACACATGAGAAATAAAAGAAGCTGCTATTGCTGAGATTTGCGCCAAATCTCTAATACCAAGTCTACTAAGTTATTGCGGGGTTTTTCTTTGAAAGAGAAAAAAATCCAGATTAATTTTCGATTTCTACTCAATTGAAATATATTTTATTGTGCTGAATATTAGTGCGTGCATATTTTTTTTGCTTCTTGTACTCCATGAAATTTTCAATTCCGATTGTCTACGAAAATCTCGCGCCGGTGAAAATGACGTACCACAAAATTTCGTGACGTATGTACTTTAATTGTGCTTTTTTATCTATTTTTTTAATATAATTTCCAAACGGTTTAGCATTTATTCTTGGTAATAAATAGACGTCGTTGTCACCTTTATAGGTACCTGCTGTAAAAATTTGAACGAAATCCGTTAAATATTTTTTGAGTTATGCTTGACGAAAGGTTTTAATATCCATCGTAGCTATATATGGGGCAAAGTAATACTGCGCTGTGTATGAGTCTTCGTTGCACTCAGACAACAAACATTTCGTTAAATTTTAAAAATATGAAAACGCACTTTCAGCAATTATCACTCATAGAGAGTACTGTAAACGAATTCTTGTATGTGTCCCTGTAAATTAACAAATAAATGCTATGCACTCCATATTCTACAGTAAACATCTTGTAGTGCACCTCAGCAATGCGGATTAATTTCATTATGTTGTAGCATTTAAAAAATACACTGCAAATGATTTTTCCCTTAAGGCATAATGTAAAGGAATTCTTTTGTGTGTCCCTGTAAATGAATGATAAAGACTATGCACTCCCTATTCTACAGAAAGAATGTCGTAATTGCATCTCAATAATGTATATCAATTTCAGTATGATTGAAATAGTGTAGCTTTATTAAAATACACTGCAAACGATTCCCCCCATAGAGATAATAAATAACGGGATTCTTTTGTATGCCCCTGTAAACGAACTATAAATGTTGGATATTCTATTTTCAATAAGGAATGTCATATGATAAACTATAATAACATATACCAATCGCGTGGTAATCGAAGTATATTAAAGCGAGTTAGAGCACGGCCAGACAGACAATCTAAAGACAAAAACACTTTTCAACTACGTTGGAAATTATATAAGTTTCCAACTATGTTGGAAAGTGTTAAAAACCGAAGCATCAACAAACACATTTTCCAAAACTTTTAAATGCGCTTTTCTCAATGTGGTGTTTTTTGAACTGATGGACATGGCCGGAAATTTAGTAATTAAGCTATTGTCTTCGAATGAGGGATGAAGCCACATAAGGCATGTACACTTATCTAGTGAACCTTTAAATGTGTCTTGATACACACTTAATCCCGCTCCCCTCTTTTTTTTTTTTTTTTTTTTTTTTTTGGACAAAACGTTGTTTCCAAGAAAATCTTTCGCCCTTTTCTCCCGAAAAATTTCATCTTAAAATTAAAATAATATTTTTGTGAAAACGGATCGTTTACCAAATTTCTACATACTGAATGTTTAAACATTTGTTAGTTGGTTTCAGAACCACCGTTACCAAGCAGCAATGCATTTTTCTGAGCTTCCTGATGATCAGTATAATTTTGTTTGTGTGGAACTTATTATTTAAAGTTTGTCTAATCTAATGGTGATTTCTGTTAGAAAATAATCTATAGACTCAAATCTATAAAAATTATCTTAATTTAACAGGTGTTAAACCAGCATCTGTTTTAATACAGCCATCTCTCGCTTATATGTCTCTAGGGATATATCGATATAAGCTAATTTTTCAATGCCCCAACTAGAATTCTGCATCAGGTAGGGTTGCCTATTAATTTTTTGCTGATGGTCGGGAGAAAGATGCACAAAACCAATTTAAAGTCCGAGATAATATTTGGGTACAATTATAAATTAAAATATTGAAATCAAAATATTTAAATTAAAACGCTATCTGAAAAGGGTAAGGGACAAGACAATCGAAGAAACGAACAGGGTTCTATTACAATGTATTACAAGAACCATTTATAAAGCAATTTAGTATAAAACAATCTTATCGGACTTTTAAATAATTTTTAATAACTTTCAACACAAGCTCATTGAACAAATTAAATTCCACGTTACATATCATTATCTAATTGATGTTGAAATAACCGTATCTTTGTTTAAATTTAAGAAAACAATTTAAAAAATGTTATTTATATAAATCATTTTTAATAAACGGACCCAGCAGTCTACTACTGAAGCTTACTTATTTTTTGAAAAACTTCAATATTAAACAGGGTAAACGACCGATTAAAATAAAATAAACGCAGATGTCTTGATTACCATTATTTTTTTACTTTCTTCTATCTATAATAGAAGAAAGTATTGTAATCGAATTTTTTTTCGACTCCCGGTTTTCGACGGATTTACACGTTTTAGGGGTCGGAGATTCTGAAAAACATGTTTTTACAAAATGTCTGTCTGTCCGTCTGTCCGTCCGTCCGTCTGTGTGTGTCTTTTTTGTACCATCGAAAAGTGTATGAAGTTATGCTTCAAATTGAACCACATTTTTTTTTCTATGTTTTTGGCTATGGCAAGCAGATTCTATCAGAATTTGGGGATATTTCGACGAAAGGGGGCGCTGCGATCGATATTTTTGTTCCATTTTCACTATTGTACCATCTAAAAGTGTATGAAGTTATGCTTCAAATTGAACCAGATTTTTTTTTCTATGTTTTTGGCTATGGCAAGCAGGTTCTATCAGAATTTGGGGATATTTCGACGAAAGGGGGCGCTGTGATAGCCAAATTCAAAAGGTCAAAATAGCCAAATTCAATTTCAAATTCAAAAAGATGTGCAAAAAAATTAGAAATCCTAAAAGTTTTTTTCGTTAAATGTTCGGCCTTGATCCGGAGAATCCGGACCAATTTTTGTTTTGCCTCTATCTTAAAAAATGCCTGAGATATAGCGGTTTGAAATTTTAGGGTGGCTGACATTTTCAAACAAGACAGCAGAATTCATCCATAAACGGGTTTAACTTATGAGTTTAGTTAACATGGTTTCGGCAAATTTTCTTTCATTGTTGTAACAATTAATCCTATTATATGCTTATCACTATATATTTATATTCGCCAACGTCAAATTCTCACCAAACTTGGCGGCAGTTGGCGAAATATCGCCGAATTTGGCGACCAAAATAGGTTGTCATAAATGAAGCCAACTTGGCTGTAGAGGACTAATTTGGCGATATTCTCATTCAAATTCAATGTTGACGAGAACTGGGATTGAATCTTCTTTAATTAGGTTCCACGCATTTTACCTTCGTGTTTTCCAGTAAAATTAGCTAAAATCGAAAAACCAAGAAATAGGGAGGCTATCAGTTCTTGTCGGTTCAGACCTGAAGGACTTTTCGTAGTTTAGTATTATACATCAGTTGATCGCATCCCGGTAACCCGACGATTCGAAAGCAGCTGACGTACAACAAAATATCGATAAATATTGATTTTATTGGCGATGTGATAACGAATTTTGAAGTATTAACATGACTGAGATAGAAGAAAGTTTTGGGATTGGCACATCCGACTAGTTTCTTTTAAAATTCAAAAGAGGTAGTTATAATTCAGGGCGGGATAACGGCCAAAAATTGTAGAATTCCCTCCTAAAGAAAATGTCAGGGTGGGAGATTCAAGCCCACGAGAGACAGCATATTTATAATTAAAACTCGAAAATTATGAAAGTCACAAATAAAGTTATCTGGTCATGGAAGTATATTAAAAAAAAAGAAAGAAAAAAAAAACATCACAAATTTAGTTGATGTGTAACAAAAAAGTTGGGAGATTCGGTAACTGGATTAAATGTTTTCAAACATTTTTCATTCACAACAAAAATGTCAGTATTTATAGTTAATTTGTTTCAGTAAAATCGAAGATTAAATAAAACTGCAAAATATTTCTTGCATATATCTTTTATTTTTATAGACGTCTTTTAAAGAATTTTGGTAAATAAATGCTTGAGTTCAGTTCATCATTGAAGTAATTGAATCTTGGGGTTCTTTTACCGCGATCAATTTAAATTGCTGCATCACAAAAAAAAAATCATGCTTGTTTGTTATCTATACTAATATTATAAAGGAGTAAATCTTGTTTGTTTGTTTGTAGGGGGTAATCTCTGGAACTACCGAACCGATTTCAAAAGTGATGGTGGCAAATTGATGGTGACAACCCCTGCTCCAACATAGGCTATATTTTATGTCGGTGCCACTAACCCCAGGGGGTGCAGGAGCAAAAAACGTTCTAAAATTGCGATTTTTCAGTTATCACACTGGCTGTCAAGCCCTGAGAGCTTGGCAGCCGGTTCTGTATGTATGTATGTACGTACGTAATGCGATAACTCTTCATAGAAATATCCGTTTTCCTTCAAATTTTGTTTATAGGTTCACTGTGTAAAGGCGCTTCCCTGATTAGTTTTCGGGATTGATTGGTTAAGTATAAAAGGGGGGGAACAAGGGGCTAATTCCCCCCCCTTAATTTATATAAATGGGTTTTTCATGCAGAATTATTCAGTTTTCCTTCAAATTTTGTTTATAGGTTCACTGAGTTAAGGCGCTTCCCTGATTAGTTTTCGGGATTGATTGGTCAAGTATAACGGGGGGGAACAAGGGTCTAATTCCCCCCCCCCTTAATTTATATAAATGGGTTTTTCATGCAGAATTATTCCGTTTTCCTTCAAATTTTGTTTATAGGTTCACTGAGTTAAGGCGCTTCCCTGATTAGTTTTCGGGATTGATTGGTTAAGTATAAAGGGGGGAACGGGGGGCTAATCCCCCCCTTAATTTATATAAATGGGTTTTTCATGCAGAATTATTCCGTTTTCCTTCAAATTTTGTTTATAGGTTCACCGAGTTAAGGCGCTTCCCTGATTAGTTTTCGGGATTGATTAGTTAAGTATAAAGGGGGGGATCGGGGGGCTAATCCCCCCCTTAATTTATATAAATGGGTTTTTTATGCAGAATTATTCCGTTTTCCTTCAAATTTTGTTTATAGGTTCACTGAGTTAAGGCGCTTCCCTGATTAGTTTTCGGGATTGATTGGTTAAGTATAAAGGGGGGGAACGGGGGGATAATCCCCCCTTAATTTATATAAATGGGTTTTTCATGCAGAATTATTCTATTTGCTTCAAAATTTGTTTATAGATTCATTTGGTTAAGAAGCTTCCCTGATTAGTTTTCGGGATTGATTGATTAAGTATAAAGGAGAGGAACGGGGGGCTAATACCGGGGCCTCCGAGATGTCGCTGTGTGTCCTTCACCGGGCCTGCTACAAGTATTAGTGACGTCACAGTAGTGATCCACTTTGGTCAATGTATCGCAGCAGAAACATGTAATAAAAAGAGCATTTCCGCTCTTATAATTTGTGATTACATAAATAATATTAAATTTCATAATCGTGAAATAAAAGGGAATCAATACACTTGTTTTATTAAAGGAAATTAAAAGTTTTAAATTAAAAAAAATGCCAAGATTAATAAATCAGATTGAACCCATTGACTTACCTTTTTCTAAACACATTATTTTACAATAAATATACGTACAAAAAATATAATAAATCTACCAAAAACTTTACAAAATCAATCCCATTCCTCCCTTTTGCAGCTACATACCATAATTTAACCACCAAAACACAATAAATGTCAATTTAAATAGAGAAATCGACATTTTTTAACTATAGAGACCTTGGCACTTTTTTTTAACGCTTTGGCGTAATCCGGGCTTCAGAAAGTTAGATATGTTTTTAAATTATATACACAATTATGAAAACAAACCTAATGTACTTTTATGTTTATTTATATATATATAAAATTATTTATATATACAATTCTGTTCTACCTGCATATAAAAAGAGATATATGGCTTCTTTATATTAAATAAATTATATAAATATTGAAAAAAAAAATACTTATTTATATGAAACTACGAATAGGTTGCCAGAAAATATGTTGCCAACTTTCCTTCTCTCGCCATAAGCCTTTTTCGGTACTTTTCGGTTAGCTGGGCGCCAGTGATATACATGTACATATATAAATATATATATATTAATTCATACATATATGTGTGTGTAGATATGTGTATATATATATATGTGTGTGTGTGTGTGTGTGTATATATCACTGGCGCCCGGCTAACCGAAAAGTACCCAATTTTCTATCTTAACTTTGTAACTGACTTGTAATAATAATCTCTATAATAAAACCGTATGTCATGTGACTGTCCTCAACAGTTCCGGGATGCCGCTTCACTTTTTCATATGCCAGGCAGCCATTTTTATTCAAAATTATTTTTTCTAATAAAACTGCATAAAAGTTACATTTTTAGAAAGATCGTTCAAAATAAATTAATATTTGAGAGATGACTTACGTTCAATTATGTATACATTCTGCAATAACTTCAGTTTCAATTACGTTCGCTGTTCAAATTCTCTATCCATGAAAGTAAACAACAACAAAAAAAAAAGATTCATTCGTTGTGAACGTTTAAAATATTAAACCATGAATTTTTGGACCGCTGCCTGGTGTAAAAAAAAATAATCAGCACCAGTGAGACAGTCAAAGTTTACCTTAATTCTGTTCCATACAACTCAACTTCCGGATCTTTTTTGACGTAAGTTGAACTCATGTAATAATATTTAATGGATCAAATTTCGAAAATAATTGTCAGCTTTTATTTTTTGCGCGTGCAAATTAGAAACGATACTTTAATTTGAAATCAAATGTTTTGATTTATGATAATTATTATTTTCTATTTTCTATTTTAAATGAAAAATGTGAACGTCATGTATTTTAAATTGAAACAGCTGTCACGGACGCACCGGAACTGGCGCGATTTTTGTTTTGCGCCAAATATGTTTAAGAATCTCCGCATTAGCGAACATATTGCAAGTGATAAGCAAACGGACATGAAGCATAAATTCTTAAGTGGGTTAAGCGGTTTTTGTCAAGAAAGATGAAATACATAACAACAAAAAATATGCGAAATGCTACCGCGATCGCAAAAGTTCTTGATTTATCTATTAGATTTTTCCAGTTATGCGAGGGATTAAGGAAAAAAATAAATTATGAATAAAAATAATTTGTTACAATGCTTAACATACATTTCAGGGCGACCAAACTGGTCGCCAGTGGCGGCTAGTATTTTAATAATTGTCTATTTATTGTACTTGGGTCTAGGACCTAATAACCACTCAAATTAACTTATCAAAAGTTTTATTTTCATAATATATTTGTACACTTAAGTTAGCTAAAATGTTAAATGGAAGTACGTAGAACTACTAAATTGTGTAAATCAGTTACTTTTAATTTTATAAACAAAGCACACTCACTTCTAACTAAATGTATCCAGATTTCATTCAATTTATTACAGTATTTCTTTCAAAATCATTTTTTAAACTGTTTGTCGTCTGCTTCTTTTATTTATTTATTTTTTTTTTCTAAAGATCATTTGACTCTTTTTGATTTGGAAGTACAAATTCATTCAAATATGCCAGAATATTTCCATTACAGTAGGATGGACATTCGTTGTTAGGGTTTTTTTTTTCTCAGCACAGCAAGTTCAATACCATCATATTAATTCTAGCTTCACGAATTATGAAACGTATATCGAAACATTTAATGCAGACCACTTCTGTTGAAATGTAAATAAAATTATCACAAGGTAATTTACGTAGCTAAAATTTCTTCTTTCCATTATCAGTAGCGAATTTGAAGACTTAGATTAGAAACTAGGAGCACAACATTTTCTTCTCATTATTTTATAGATATAATCTACACTTTCTTTAATAATTATAATCAATAATTATTGATAGCATTATAATCTAAATACACTGAAAAATATTATTAATTACTATATAAAACAATAAATAAAATCAAAATATTATCGTAAACAATCCGTACAAGCGAACAAAGTACATGAAAAATTTTAAGTTATTATGGATCACTGTTTTGACGTCAGCAGGTTGTGACGTCACTTGTAGCAGGCCCGGTTAAGGACACACAGCGACATCTCGGAGGCCCCGCTAATACCCCCCCTTAATTTATGTAAATGGGTTTTTCATGCAGAATTATCCCATTTCCTTCAAATTTTATTTATAGGTTCACTGTGTTAAGGCGCATCTCTGATTAGTTTTCGGGATTGATTGGTTAAGTATAAAGGGGGGGTGGGAACAAGGGGCTAATTCCCCCTTATCTATACTAATATATAAAGTAGTAAAGATTGTTTGTTTGTTTGTTTGTAGGGGGTAATCTCTGGAACCACTGAAGCGATTTTAAAAGTGATGGTGGCAAATTAATGGTGACAATCCCTGCTCAACATAGGCTATATTTTATGTCGGTGCCACTACCCCGAGGGGGGTGCAGGAGCGAAAAACTTTCTAAAATTGCGATTTTTGCGATGCTGAAGGAGCTAGAAACGTGAAGTTCGGCATGATTGTTATTTATAAGATCTAAATGCGCTCTAAGAACAATTTCTAAAGAAAAATGATCTAATGATTCTGCGATTTTTCAACTATTGAATTTCTAAAATTACCAAATTTCACAATAGAGTACCATAGCGAAACCTTCACGCGTAAAAAGATAATGATAAGGGCGACGTGTCCTGACGTGTATATTGGCTATAGCACGAGTCACAAATTATAGTATCCTTATTATTCTGTTAAAATATAAAAGTGAATTATGAAATGTCAATATTTTGTTTGATTAAAGGTTCGTTAAGAGAAATTGACCAGCGTAGCGGGCGTAGCTTGCTAGTATAACATATTTTTCATTGCATGATACATAACATTTTAAAGGTCTGGGCAAAAAAATCTTTTGTAATAATTAAGGTTGTAATATTGAGTGTTTATAACTTGTGAATATGGATTTAGTACCAAAAATAATTGAAAGTTAATTTAGGAATTTATTAAGTAACCAGAATTTAAATAATCTGATAGAGATTTCAGAAAATGGTATACAGATAAACTGCCTACACACGAACTATAGGAACCTGCAACACGTAGCATAAAATAAGAATGCTGAAACTTTATAACGCGCAAAAGGCAGATGAAACCAAATAACATTGCTACATTCTCTCCCTGCCAGTTATCGATTAGAGTCCTGCATCGGGTTGGCTAACCTTGCTTTTACCCGGATCCGATCCGAGCTGCGGTTCCGATCGGCACTATATTAGGTAGCTTTCAATACAAAAAAGTATAAAGCTACCTATTGCAGCCGTTCGGAGGAAAGCAGTTCCGGAAAATTTCGATACATTTTCACCGATCATGACCCCCAGACCCCAAAACCACCCTCCGTTCAAATGTTGATTTATATATATATATATATATATATATATATATCTCCATATATATATATATATATCTCCATATATATATATATATATCTGACCTATGTCATACGATAACGCTCGTATTTATAAATCAATTTTGATGAAACTAATTGTGTGTATTAAGCTCACCAATGTCTCGACCGAGTTCGTTGGCCAGCTCGGTCCGCCATTTAGTTTCAAGATGGCGGCCATTTAAAAATTTAAAACTAAAATAAATATACAAAAAAGTTAAAAATTCAAATTTATTTTTTAATTCAGTGTTAGGCCTTGAAACGTGGATTCCAGAGCAATTTTTGTTTTACCTCTATCTTAAAAAACGGCTGAGATAGAGCAATTTGAAATTCTAGGGTGGCTGACATTTTGAAACAAGACAGCACATTACAGAAATTTTCATTGTTGTAATAATTTTCCCAATCAAACGCATAAAACTATATATTCATATCCGTTAGCGCCAAATTCTTGCCAAACTTGGCGACATTTGGCGAAATATCGCCAAATTTGGCGACCAAAATAAGTTTTCATAAATGAAGCCAATTTGGCTATTGCTCAATAATTTGGCGAATTTCTTATTCAAATTCAGTATTAACGAATCTTTTGTAAACGTTTTATTTGCATTTTAAGTTGCTGTTTTCGTGTAACATTAGCTAAAATTTTAAATTTAAGATATAGGAAAGCTACCTTTTCCTCCCGGTACAGGCCGGAAGGACTTTTTTTTTGTTCAGGTCGGATTGACTTCTACTTTTTTGCTGCGAGTCGGGTTGACTTTCATTATTTTGGGTTCGGGTCAGTTTTGACTCTTGCAAGACACGTTCCGGTTGACCCAATTTTTCAAAAAAAGTCCAAAATATTTTTTTAAGTGAAAAGTTTATATACAACAAAACCTCCATAACAGACACACCCGAATAGCGGACACTTGTATTTAGCGAACACTTTCAATTCCTAACACTATATTTGTACGCTTTTACCTCTGAATAGTGGACACCTCCGAATCTACCCACACGAAACGTGTGCGTGTGTATAAACTATCACAAATACTATACATGTGTTTTTGTTTTTGTGTGTATCAAAAACGAAATGTTCGTAATATTTTTTATATTCCTAAAGGGGGAAAAAAAGGGTGTTCTTAACTGTACCAAAAAGAAAGAATAAATAATCTATGATCACATTTCCTGATGATACATTTTATTTCTCATGCAATAAATTGAATATATACCCATTCATATGCAAATCTATATATTTAAAACGCTAAGCGATTTCTTTCGACAATTCGTGAGAGCAAACTACTGCATCAAATTACACCATTCTTTTTTTTAATGAAAGATATTTGGACACAGATTTGTTATCGTACATTCGTTTGTTCGAAAATTTAATTAATTAGCCGTAATTTTCAATTAAACTTTTACTTCTGCTTATGACGTCATAAAGTCGATAACTCCCACTGTTGCGAAAATAGAGTTTATTATCTGAACTCCGTGGTTCGCCAATCTTTTGACATTAGCTAATATCAACTAGGTAATATTGTAACGTTACTTTTCGGTTAGCCGGGCGCCAGTGATATATGTACATATATAAATACATATGTATATACATATGCACATATCTACGTATACATATATATACATACACATATATATGCATATATGTATGTATATATATACATATATATGTATATACATATGTATTTATATATGTACATATATCACTGGCGCCCGGCTAACCGAAAAGTACCATTGTAACATTGTAATATAAAATCTTAAAAAATTTACTTAAAATTAGCTGTAATATAATCATATTAAAATATCTAAACATAAACATAGCAATATGAATAACAAATCTCACGTAAAATGTTGCAATTTAAATGATTCCAATTGAAACAAGATTTGGAGAGTTATTCCTGACGCCCAGCTAACATAAAAGTACCTATTTTATTTTATTTATTTACACATATATTCAATTTTATTATAAAACACCAGGTTGTCATACAAAGCAAAAATCGTCATTTTTGCGCCAAAAATGAACCCCTGTGCGTTTGCGATATCTGTACTTATTTAATAAAAATTGTTTTGGTTGCCCCGCATATTGCAAAATTAATTAAATCCATGATTATTGTTTCTTTCTCAGATTACAAATAAGAAAATTTTGCACAGATGTCATTAGGCATCACATTGGCGCGATTTTTTTACCGCGACAATTTGGCGAAAACTTTGTTTTTGAATATTAATTACAAATAGCATGGAATAATAGCACGTGATTTTTTATTTCAATATAAAAAATAAAATAACGTAATAAATGAAATAGCTTCTATACAGGGAAAACAGGGAAAAACAGGGAAATAAAAATAAATAAATGATAGTTTGATATAAATAAATATTGATATACATAATAAAAACAATTTATAGAATTAAAATAAAAAATAAAAGTAAATCAACAGCAATATAAACAAAATAACCGGGTTACCATGTGAGGCATAAAATTACCATTTTGTTGCAATCGCGCCAATGTGGTGCGTATATGAAATCTGTGCCGAAAATTTAATGCTTAACGAAATTCAATTATTTGATCGATCGCAAATTTTGGTACTTTTCCGTTATACGGACACCATGCCATACATGTAAATGTATATAAATGTATGCTTGGCGACAATGGTGTCCGTATAACGGAAAAGTACCCAAATTTTTCTTAGTTCGGTCTATACCAAAAACAAACATTTTACTGGTAACTGGAAAATCGCCAAAAATGACAGCTTCATCAGCAGTTATGCCAGCAAAGTTGTATAAAATCTAATAACTTGAATTTTACAACGTTTATGCGAAACACCACAGAGAACGCACGCTATTTTTATATAAGTAGGGGATATTTAAAAGGATAAGAGAACTAACAACCTGCAATAATATAATGCATGAAAAAGTAAACAAATATGTGATTCAGCAAATCTTAAAAATATGCATTTCTGGTACTTCTCTATTATACCGTCGACCACTTTTCATAGCAAAAAAACTATCGCCAAACTGTAAAATTAAACGCCAAAACTGCAGTCCCATTTCCTTGATGTCAAAAGCATTATACGTGTTTGTTATGTCATCAAGTGGTTTTTAATTCGACATTTGCGTGTATTTTTAACTATGTTTTACTGATTTATTAGTTATTTCATTAATTAAAATAATAATTGTGTCCTTAAATTCTTATATTTTATTTATTTAATTATTTTGATATTCCAATGGCAACGTTCTCCCGTTTATTTAGCGTTACAGTTTGGCGATAGTTTTTTGTTATGAAAAGTGGTCGACGGGATAATAGAGAAGTACCGTATTTCTTAATATAACTATAAAATGCAGTAAAATATTCTGGTACTTCTTCATTATCCCGTCGTCTCATTAAGGAAAAAAAAAACTATATCCAAATTAGGTACTTTTCAATTAGCCGGCACCAGTAAAAAAACTTTTACTTCTGCGTATGACGTCATAAAGTCGTAATAACTCCCACTGTGGCGTGGCACAGAGTAACGAGAAACTCTGTGGTTGCGAGGATAAAAGAAAAATAATAAATATTAAAAGCACAGGGATTTTAGGCCGAATTTTTTAATTTGCAAGTTAAATTTCGGTGAAAGCATTTATCCGCGTGTTTTATAAGCGAATAATAATTCATATTTATTGTGACGTCACCGGAATATTGTCCATTGGGTTTATTTTATCATTATGCATTATAACTTTCTTGATGCCATTTTTTCATTACAATTAAATACAAAATATATTTTTATTTGTATACATGGTGTTTAAGCATAAAAGTAACCTATACAATGCACGTGTGAAAAGTTTGCGTCGGGGAAAATAACGTTATGCTTTGCTTGAAATGCATTTTAGCATTGATAAAACTAAAAAGAAAAATTGATTGTGTCAGCATGACGTAATTTATTTTTAAATTTTTAATTTTAAAGGTCAGAATTGGAGCCTTTATTGGTTGCTTCATCCTGATTGCATACGTTGATTACATGTTACCAATTACTTTTTTTTTTAATTATAGGTTAGATTTCATTTTTTAATAAAAAAAAACACAAAAGTAAAGGATTTCAGGAAAATTAAAATTATTAAAAATAGTGCTATGGTAAAAAAAAAAAAAAATAATAATAATAATAATAATAACAATGATTGTATTTTTAACTAGAATAAACAATGTAAGGCTAATATTTTATAGGAATTATTTTGGTAGGTTTGTTATAAGTTCATTTAAAAGTTCCTTATTAGGGGCAAAGTCTTATTTCTTTCACTGTGAATTTCTCTTTCAATGTCAAAAAATGGTAGTCTACTTTTGGACGCCAGCCAAAACACAGTTGCAATTTTTAGAAATGTATAGCGGTTATGACAACAAACGGCGCAATCGCTTTAGCTTTCATCGTGCCTACATCACTTCTAAATACTTCAAATTATCAATTTATTTACTACATTTTACAATTTCCGTTCTTACATCATCAATTAGAAAAAAAATTAGTTTTCGATTGAAATTTATTTGAAAACTGAAATTTTAAGTAATTTTCAAGCATGATCAAGTTGATTTTTCAAGCAATTCTATCTCAACAATGATCATCAGTTTGCTTTAATAATGTAACATAGTCCCTGGGAAAGTTGCCCCAATTGAAAATAGATTTTCCTAACCATCATAAAAACTGAAAAAAAAAAAATAATAAAAACCCTTAATAAATCATAAGATCAGATTATCCATAAGATAGAGCATTTTGGCGCTAAACTATAGAATCTGTAAAAAACTATTTTTAGTTTATGATTAACATAAAATTGATATGTTGAATTCGTTGATGTATTATATGTTGCATCAGAATATGCTATGAACTGTATTTTATTATTTTTTTTAAAGATCCGTTGGATATTTAACTGTATAAGAGGAAAAAATCCCCGACTGTGATGGAAAAGGAATAATCATCCTGATTATGTAAAGGGACCGAAGAAATCATACAAATAAATTACACTTGAAAACATTAAAAATCTCTCTTATCTACAGATTGATTTATTATTGTAAAAAAAATTCTTCATTTTAACATAACAAGTAATATGTAAAAATTTGTTTAAGTCAATTCCTACTTTTTAATCATAAATATATAAAATAAACCCGTGCAGCATTAATGTCCCACGTTATCTTTATTGAACATTTTTTTTTATAATCATCGTTTCTGTATTTTATTTTTGTGGCATCACTAATTTGAGGAAAATCTTTCATTTCATTTATGAAAACAATGGGAGAAAAGTTTTCCCCCATATAAAACTAAAATTAATTAATTTAATTTAATTAATGAATTAATATTTGAAAAAACTGTATTAACATCAAGTGTCACCCACGACAAGTTAAAAAAAATGTATTTGAACTTGAGTGGATGAATAGAAAATATTTTATTAACGATTGAAAATTTGAACAAGATATATAAATATACTAGGGAGCTCAGCCCCCTACTCGCTAACGCTCGTAAACCCCCCGTGAATTGCAAAGCAATTCACATTGAGACCGCTGCGCGATCCGAGCTCGCTTCGCTCGCTCGCCCCTTTTTATTTTTCTAGTAATTCTAGCCGGAATAAGTACTACAATAAATCATTTGAACATATGAAATTGACAATTTTTTTAATGTAAAAAATCAATTGAAAACTCCGTTGAAAACACAACTAAAAATGCATTTAGTTGATGCTACTAAAGGGCACATAAATCATTTAAATATTATGAAAAAAGGATCTTGGAAACATAATTAGTTTAAAACTTATTGCATCTATAATATTGTACAGCACGGCTTAAATTCCTTAAAAACAGTACGTGGTAGGAAGATAGTTTATCATCAATGATTGTTTAAATTTCGTTCGACATTTTATTATTCTAATTGATTATAGATTTCGGAAAAAGAAATTACTTTTACTTCAATAAAACAGCAGCAGATGGCAGCAGGGGCATTCTAGAAAGTTTATATTTTATTATCTCCGATTTTTTGTGCGAGTGAAATTCGTAAATAAATTCTAAATAAGAGTTGAGAATTAATTTGAAATTAACAATATTACTCATAATTAAAATGAGGAATCATCTCAGACGCTTTGGATTACGTTCATATTATTTTATTTTTAATAATTGCTAGCTTGAGTTTCACTGCTGTGACACTGACCGCCATATTGGAGGAGGAGCTAACACAATCTTGTCTGTTCATTGGTCTGAGCTCTGGAAACTACGGATGTTGCCAGCGATAAGGTAGAAATTCAGCCGTATTTCCGCGCCACGTAAGACAAATATATATATAGATAGAGAGTGTGAGCTAATAATAGGAATTGAAAAATTGATTAGCTTACTACAATGGATGCGTTTCAGAATATATGGATTTGAAACGAACAATGATTAAAGAAGACATTTAAAACTTTTAATTTAAACATTTTAAAACTTTTTTTTAACGTCGAATTTCGACGGCGCGTTTGGGGAGATGCAATGCACATGCGCATAGGAGCTCATTCGGTTGCATTATTGCAGAGGGTGGGGGGAGATGTGTGCATTATTTACTATGTTCTTTTATTGACTGAATATGAGATGAACGTAGGGATATACTATTTGTGTGATACTTCATAGGTCCAGGAAATTTTCTTTCTTGCCGTGGGGAATATGGCGGTAATATCAAACTGATTTGCATTAGTACACGGTTGTTCACGGATTGTTTGTTTGGAGTTTGCATCGGAAATAGTACTGTAATTCACTGGGGGGAAAAGACTTTTAAAATAAAATATTGAAAAGACTGTTTCATACGCAAGCTTATTTTACTAATATTGTTATTGTAATTTCTTTCCGTCAAGTTTTGACGGGTTCCATCTAGTATGTATTTATTTTCATTTGAAACATAGTCCTGCTCAAACTTTTTGTGAAAACCCCAATAATCCGATTTGCAAAAACCTAAATCTGACACGCCAGAAACATTCTAGAGTGAACCCGACCCGCAGAAAAAAAAATAGTAATAGCGACCCGAAAAAAGAAAAATAGGGACAACTCGACCCGATCCAGAACTCTATTCAACGATCCCGGGGTGTCTATTCAGAGGTTTTTGCTATATGAATATTTTAAAAATGCTCATTTTTCTATATAAAAGATCAAATTAGTATTAGAGATATAATTGTAATTACTTAATTGCATTAAAGCATATTAATTAATTTTTTTTCATTTCAGGTTCGGGTCGGGTGCAGGCTGAAATATGTCGGGGTCGGTCGGGTACAACCCGACCCGTGCAGGACTCTATTATCTGTGATCATCTCCATTTACAAATGATTAAGTGGAGGGAGTCTCCCTTCTTACTTAAAATTTTTGATTTTACTCCTTGTCACTGTTATTATGGCTACATTACATGCTTAACTGAAACCTTTGAATTTGTAATAACAAGCTTTAAGTTAATTGTAAACTGTCTATCGAATTTAACTTCTGCTATTTGCTTATTCCGTTTCATTGTAAAAATTGGCAGAATTAAAATTATCTTAGCAATGAAAAAATATCTTTTGAAAGAAAAGCTAAATTTAAATAAACCGAATCCCTAAAAGGCAAAGGTTTATGACAATACATACAGATATGAAATCCAATTTGAGAAGCGATATAAATAACTAAAAAAAGAGAAACTGATCAGCTTCGTGGCAAAAGATTTGTTCCACTTTCTCATTGTGTAAGAAATAAAGAAAAAAAAAAACACTGTCCTATTACAAGCTTATTTGACTAAATAAAACGCAGATCAAAAGACAAGTCATGTAGTTAAAGTGTAGTGACACACGTCCTTCTTCAAGGAGAATAGGCGGGAAAATTCCAACCTATTATTTTCTTAACAATACAATAAAGCGACATTTAAATTATCTTCAGAACGTCTGCTATGTTATACAACTACGACACGCAATACTAGAGGCTTAACCGTTAAATTAGCATATCAGCTCTATGCTGAATAAAAAGCAGAAAAACATGGAGAATTTTTTTTAAAATAACTTTCTCCTAAAATAAATGTTAATATAATACGTTACGCAGGCCCATATTATCGCATGAGAAAACCGGGACTTTGCCCAGGGCCCCAAATTCGTAGATATTAAATTGGGAAACATTCTTCATTTATTTCTATCAAACTTTTAACACTGAATTTTTTCAGTTATATGAAATATGAATTCATTTTCAAAAACTATTTAAAAATTTCATTGAAAATAGTTTTCCATTTTTTACAGTTACTTGGTAGAAATTATACTTCCGTAGCTCAACTACTAAGTTTAGCACGCCTGATAATGAAATTACAACTTCTGATTGGTGTAGTTAGGTTCTGTCGCCAAATACTCGTAACTGCCAAAATTGCATTTGGTAACATAAATATCAAAGTCTTTACTAACCCCTTTGCGACGAGCGTCACGTATACGCACGCATGAAGTGCTCAGAATCCTTAATTAGTTGTACCAGTTATTTTTTTTATTGTAAATTTTGCCTTATTCAATCAGAGCGTTTCTGCAATTAAACTAGGCAAAAATTTCTATTTTGAGAATCCATTGATAAAAGATTTAAAAATCTGTAAAAGACGCTTGCAGCGATTCGCAAAGAAGTAAGAAACCGATAATGTACAAGTGACATCATTGTAGGCAGTGCAAGTGCAGGTACTGAAGTCAACCGATTAGTCAATGTTATGGAAAAGGATGCCCAATTCCTACAACCTACATAAGAGTGTGCAATAAGCAAGAAAATGGGATCGTTTGCAAGCATGCACTAAATTGTCTATGTAGCTCTGCAGAGAAAAAACAAAAATAATAATAAATAAATCAAAAATGTAACAAATCATTTTTTATAAACCTCAAAATGAAAAAATAAATTTGTCATGCATTATCAGAGCCCGATTAAAAATGTCTGGGGACCCAAGAACTAACATTTTCGGGTCCCCTCAAATCAAAATAGTAGCTAGATTTCTTTTTAACACTTTCCAACCTAGTTGACAAGTGTTTATGACTTCGGTTTGTCTGCCGTATGGCCGTCTGTCCGTGCTCTAACTCCCGTAAATATGCTGGGATTGCCCTGCAATTTTTATATGTTATTGTCGTCATCTATAGCATGTTCCCTATTTCAACTGAAGTGTGTAGCACTTATAGTTTTTTCTACAGGGACACTCAAAAGAATTCTGTTACATTACGGTCTATGGGGAAAAATCATTTGCGGTTTATTTTAATGATGTCACGCAGTTTCAAATACATTGTAATTGATATATATCCCTAAGGTGCATTACAAGAAGCTTAATATGGAATAGGGTGTGCATAGCACTTATAGTTACTTTACATGGACAGTCAAAAGAATTCCGTTACATTACGTCTATGGAGAAAAATCGTTTGCGGTTTAATTAAATAATGTTTCACTATTTAAAACACATTTTCACTAAGGTGCATTCCAAGAGGCTTACTACAGAATATTGTGTGTATAGCAGTCATCATTCATTTACAGGGGCACACAAAAGAATTCTCTACTGTTTGTTAACAATCATTCCTGGAAGTGCGTTTTAAGTTGCTGAACGCGATTTTAAATTTAACTCACTTTTTGTCTATTACTTGGTGCGTATAAATTCTGTATATCCTATAGAGTGCAGCACAAAAGTTCGCGAACACATTTCTGTTTATTGACAGAAACTGCAGAAGGAGAATTTTTAACTGTGCTACGCGTTTCCTAACTAAACTAAAATTTAGCATCCTATGTAGTATATATACGAATCTATAGATCATATACAGGGCTGAATAAAAGTATTTGGATATTTTTCCGAATATTGTATATGATGGAAATTCCTGAAATTACGTTTTTAATTACCCATCATACGTAGCATAGGGTAAGTCTTGTAATCGTTTTGAAAATCGAAAAAAAAAATTTTTGACGGATTTACACTTTTCAGAGATTGGAGATTCCGAAAAACATATTTTTAGAAAAAAAAATTTGCCGTCTGTATGCGCTCTATCTCCCGAAAAAATTGAGATAGAGATTTGAAATTTGGTATGTACTTAGTATGTAATAATGGGAAGAAGCTTACTAAAATTTCAGTAACCTCGATTATCCGGAACTATTTTTTTCGTACTCTCAAAATATTCGTTCTGATAAAAGGTATATAAAAATTTTCGAAATTGTTTATTTTAAAGAGTGAATATAAAAGACAATACAAAAACATAAATTTTGCATAAAGCATGAAGTCGATTGGATAATTAGTTGCCGAGATACTTGTAATCCTATTTTCTACACTCTTCGATTTTTCATGACCCTGTATTTCATCCAAATTTCAATTCAAAGATATATTTTAATTGGAAATGAGACGCTTAATCAGATGCAATAAACCGCTAGTTAATAGGATTATTGTTTTTGGAGTTATAAGGATGTTTCTTTTAAGCAATTCAGTAATCAAGCCTTTAAAGTTTATGACGTCATCAAGCCACGATTTTATTCGAATTGCAATGCATTTTATAAGTAGTTTACACATTTTTTATTTTAATATTTTACATTATGCATATCCATGATGGGTAAGTATTACGGTGGCCTCTAACGACTAGTTAAATATGGTATGCGTTTTCCAAATTGTTTACTTAGATGTTACCTTTCAGCTTATTAAGCGGTAATGATTTGTAAAATTATTTTGGAAGCGTTGGAAAGTGTTACATAATCTATGCTTAATGCATGATTTTTCGTTCTTTTTTTTTTTTTTTTTTTTTTTTTTTTTTGTGAGAGATTTTGGGTTGGGTTGGGTTGATTATTGACGGCCAATTATCTACACTTGGAATATAGGCCCGGGGGGAGTGCCCTTCGTGGGGTCTTTCTAAGGGAACCTAACCGTGAGAGACTTTGGAAGTTATCATTTAGATATTAAGATACGGTTGCCAAGTTAACAAATTATGCTATGAAAAATGAAATATTTAATAACTTTAAAATTTAATTACTTTTTGCATTTATTCACCATTAAATTAAAAAAGATAATTACACAAATTGTAAAAAGATGGTAAATTAATTTACTTCAAAGAACAAATAAAATCTGAAAGTGCTGAAAACTCAAAAATTAATTCAAATGTGCAGTTTTCTAACGTTAGAGACAAGAAAATTTGAAAGTAATTTAAAAGTACATGTTTTCGTACTCGGCATTCAAATTTTTACAATATCCATTCGTCCTTCACATGTTGCAGATAATAAAGAACTAAATCCAAAAACACGTTTTCTCTTCAAATTCATCCAAAATGCAACCCTAACGTTAAAAAGGAAATCCGGCGGAAAGACTTTAACGCAATTCCAGAATCACATTGAAACTTCAATACCATTATAACGAAATGCGACTCCACAATCGCCACCCTAACAAAAAAGTAATTCTAATATGAAAAGTTTTATAACGCAACACGGTAAACAAAACACATAAAAAAAAATCCAATTTTAACGAATTTTGAATTTTAGCGACAAATCTTACGGAACATTAAGTCTGTAAGACTGGCAAACATCCAAATAATTTTTGGTTTATCCATAATCTTGTAATAAGATA
The DNA here is from genome assembly GCA_963931845.1 of Maratus michaelseni. Classification (NCBI taxonomy): domain Eukaryota; kingdom Metazoa; phylum Arthropoda; class Arachnida; order Araneae; family Salticidae; genus Maratus; species Maratus michaelseni. The sequence continues at coordinate 211,723,322 of OZ007588.1, forward strand.
TGAATTGAGGCTCTAAGCCAAATATTAAAAAATAACTGGAATGCAATATAGTGCTAATTACATAACTGAAAATAAGAGACTTCATTCCCAATAGAAATAAATTCACAATTTAAGAATTTCTGCTGTTAACCTAAAATTTCACTAATTTCAAATACTACAATTCTAACCAATTAGCATCCTTCCATATTGGAAATGAGAATGGGTAACAGTAAGTACAACATGTGAAGATTTTCAATCACCAATTAATTTGAGTCCAATGCTTTTAATTATTTTATATATTGAATTATATATTTATATTGATTATAAATTTTATATTGAATAAATCCTTGTTAAAAATCAACTTAAAACGTCAACAATGTATCAATGTATATTTGTCCAGCCGAAACCATAGTAATTTTAATACAATTAGCTGCTTCCCGTGATACTGTTCACAAAGGAATCGACGGACTACTTAAGGTACAACTACGAAATTTGACGCCTCCCCCCTCCAAAAAAGAAAAAAATATGCACATCTTACACATCATATAGCACCTTTTACTATTCATGTTTTTTGGTGTTTTCTTCGGATGCCTCTGATTTTTCAAGGATATCAACACATTACAATAATTGTTAAAGTAACGAAATATTAATGGTTTTCCCTAACTTTAAATCATTTTATTTTCATTTAATTCAATATAGGTAAGAAATACAAACCAATTTTATTGTAGCTGCAACTGTATTTTTTTTTTTTTTTTTTTTTTATCATATTCATAGCCTCGGTAATGAAAATAAATTGTCCAAATTGAGCAAAAACACGTCCTAGGGGAAGATGAGGTACAGTGGACCGCTCATTGAAATTGTGTTTATTTTACATTCTCCAACTTCATATCAGTACTCATAAATGACAGTACAGCAGCCTTAAATCCCGTGGTCAAAGCAAAATTTATTCATTTTTGAAGAAGTTGGTTGTTTTTAACAACAAAAGTAAAATTTTGCTTCTTCTGAATTTTAAATTTTTGGCTGATAAAGATTAGAAGTATAGAAGAAGAAACAATTGAATTAAAGAAAAGGCACTAATCTAGCAAATTAGGAAAATCTTGCAAAAAATCTAGCACTAAATCTAGCAAAATTAGCGTTTTATATCAAATAAAATATTTTCTAACATTTTCTTATCTAATGTTTATATGGGTATACTGGACCACGTCAAAATAGCACAATATGGCCCATTCTTTAATACATATTAATAAAAGAAAGATGTTTGTCTGCCGGCCTGTGTGTGGATGAGGGGGGGGGGGGCGATGTCTAGGAAAATCTAACGCAGAAGTCTGAAAAAATGGAGGAGGATAGACGAGGGCAGGTCTGACTGTCCTGAAGCACAGGTTTTTCATTTTTTTTATAAGTAGCCGAGGTATTAATTAAAAACCATAATGAGCGTCGCAAAATGGTGCACCACCGCCATTGTCTGCATATAAAATATATATTGATATTTACTGTTTCAAAATATTTATATTCTAAATGCCGATCTCATGTTTTTTGTTTTCTCTGTAGATTTAGAATTCTGCATCCGCTTTTCATATCAAAATAATAATAATACTCACTTATTCGTAGTACCTTTCAGATTCTAACGATATTTTTGGTCTAATAAAATATTAATAGTTACTGTTTTAATATTTTCTGAAAACCAATTTCATGTATTTTTTTTCCCTTTTTCTGCAGATTTAAAATTTCGCATCAGTTTTCCAGAACGAAATACAAAAAAATACTCATTATATAAGGCACCTTTACCGGTTCTAGCGATATCTTGGGTTGATAAAAAAATGTTAATATTTACTATTTAAAAAAAAATAAAAAAATTACTTTTTGGAACTTTTTTTTCCTTTCTCGGATTTCATTTCGCGTTTTAAGAGAATTGTGTTGGGTCAGAAAAGCATCTTGCAACTTTATCGTATCTCGCACGTCGTGCGCTATAAAGGGCGCTGTTTTTTATTTTATTATTTTTTTTTTCTATTTAAGTTTTTTCGGGAATTACTAGCCAAAACTGAAAGTGTAATCTATCTAAATATCATAAATTAAATTTTTGTGTCCGCACTGGCTTCAGCAGCGTACAAACGTGCGGGGTACGCCCGCTGACAGTGAGCCCCCCCCCCCCCCCCCCCCAACACTAGATTGGTTTGAGAAAAAAAAATGTTTAAAAACATAAAAACGTACAAATTCGAGTTCCGTTTAGAAAGATTTACATTTTAAAATATAAATTCATACAAAATCGGGTTAAAATTATAAAACCATACAAATTCGAGGTTCATTTACAAAAACAAACCTGAGCATAAGTAGCACGTTTGGTGCACGCTACCGAAGACAGTTGTGCCGTAAACTATAGGTTCGTTTGGATAGATTTTCGCTTAAAAGTATAAAATCATACAAATTCGAGGATGTACAGTCTGTCGAAGGCAGTGGAACCCCTGACATTAGGTTCGTCTAAAAGGGAGAATCATTCAACACTGATTTTGGGTATATTTAAGGTTATTATCATGGCCCGGGCAACGCAAAGGAGGGTCAGCTACTACTGATATAATAATGAAATTTTCAATAGAAAAGCTTTTAACAGTTACAACAATGTTCCCTCTTTTTATTTAAAATTAAAACTGCAGTTGAGAAAATAGTCTAGTATATTTTGTTGTGAAATATTTTTAAAAAATTACTTTTTTTTACGCAACTTTAACATTTTGAAAAATATAGTCATATTAAACAGAGAAAAATTTATTTAGAAGGTTATTTGCTATCTTTTCTTTTTCTTTTAACCTCTTGGGGACGAGCGACACGTATACGTGACGCATAAGATGCTCAGAATCCTCGATTATTCCCACCAGTTATTTTTTATTGTAAGCTTTGCCTTATGTAATCCTAGCATTTCTGTGATTAGGCGAAAATTTCTGTTTTGCAAAACCGGTGGCAAAAGATTAAAAATTCTGTAAAGGACGCTCGTCGCGAAGGGGTTAAGAACAAAACAATTATACCACTTAAAGCATAAATAGCTAAGTGTAACTGTATACATTTTTAACACATTCCAACATAGTTGAAAAGTGTTCATAAGTTAAGATTATGATTTCGGTTTATCTGGTCGTCCATCTGTCTGTCTAGCCGTAAACTAATTCGCGTAAATATACTAGGAATATACACTAAAACACTTTTTATTTTGCTTAAAAGACGTCAACATAAACATTAAAGATGTTAAAATTTAAAATTTACATGTTTCGATTTGTTCATCAAATCGTCATCAGAATAGAATATATACAAACCACAAATACAATGTACATAAAAACCAGAGATTAAATTAATTAAAAACCAGAGAGTCATTTTTAAAGCAAAAGTCCATTTTGCTTTGTAAAGTCTTTTAAGCAAAATAAACAGTGTTTTAGTGTATATTTAAAAGTTAATTCTAATGGACGTATTTTGACTCTCCACTTTATTTGAAATATACTAGGAATGTCATATAATTGATATATGTTATTGAAGTTTACTATGGCATGTTCGCGATTAAAAATGAAGTGTGTAGCATTTATAGTTTGTTTACACCTAAACGAATTCCGTTCCATCACGGTCCAATGGGGAAAAATCGTTTGCAATGTATTTTAATGCTGTTACACTATTTTAACCGTTTTAATGCTGAAAATTCGGCCTATAATCCGCGGAACAAACAATTGTGTTTCAACCCAGAAATTTTATCTTATAAAATGTAACTCACTAAGATCGCTGTAAATACTTTAACTGTTGAATAAAAATTAAATGATTTCAATTATTGAATAAAATTTCTGGGTTGAAACAAAATTTGTTTGATCCGCAGATACATTGCGGCGCTATCGCGCTTCATAGCACTCAAACGGTTAAACATATTAAAATTGATATATATCACTGAGGTGCACTATAAGATGCTTACTGTAGAACGTAGTATGCATAGCATTTATCGCCCATTTAGATGGACACACAAAAGAATTCGGTTACAATTTACAATACTGTCTATGAGCGATAATTGCTGAAAGTGCGTTTTCAGTTGTGCTATACGTTTTAAAATGTAACTAATTTTTTGCAAATTACTTTGTGTATATAAAATCTATATATTATATACTGGGCTACACAAAATAATTCTGATACTTTTCCGACTATAGATGGTAATTGATGAAATTGGGTTTTCAAATGTGTTACGCGTTTTCTAGACTGTTTACTTAGATATCATCTTTCACTTTATTAAACGACAAATATTTGTTACAACATTCTAGATGTGTTGGAAAGTGTTTCATAATCTATATCTGACGCATGATTTTTCTTTCTTGTTAATTTGGTGCAATTGAAATCATTAAGAAGGTTGCAAAGACAATTTTCTTAAAAATATCTTTCTTGCATGTTGTTTAACACATGCTAAATAATTTTTATTTAAAATTAAATTAAAAATAATCTAAGTAAAGCTGGGATAGAACGCATTTCCGTTCGCGAACACATTTCCGTTTACTGACAGAAACTCCAGAAGGATAATTTTAAACTCTGCTACGCGTTTCCTAACTAAACTAAAATTTAGCATCCTATGTATATATACAAATCTATAGATCCTATACAGGGCTGAATAAAAGTATTCGGATATTTTTCCGAATATTGTATCTGTTGGAAATTCCTGAAATTATGTTTTTAAATATGTTATGCGTTTTCCAAATTATTTCTTAGATGTTATCTTTTAGCTTATTAAACGGTATGTTTTGTAAAATTATTTTGGAAGCGTTGGAAAGTGCTACATAATCTATGCTTGAAGCATGATTTTTCGTTCTTGTTATTAAGAGTCTTGAGTAATAATTGAAAATTTTCAATATCCGTTGCATGTAATAGTTAAACTGTTAAACTCAAAAGTTATATTGTGGATGAACTACGGATACTAAAATTTTTACTTACTACTTTTAGACTCTTATTTCTTTGTCTCTATTCTCAAAACACCTCCAGGTTTTCATTATCGTCATAGAATCTTTAGAAAATTGTATAATGCTGCATTTTTATTTTGTTTTAATAAATTACAGAAAAATTCTTTTAAAAATTTACTTTTTTTTTCTTTATGAACATTAAGACTGATTTTATTTAAACCAACCTTTTTTTAATGTTTTTAATAGGTTTTTAGGTGCGTTCGTAATTATTTAAATACATAGCACCTATTGTCGTCGCTTGGTCCGTCCGTCCGTCTGTCTGTCCGTCCGTCCGCATATAACAACGCAAAAACTACCCAACCGAATGGTTTGAAATTTAAGATATATTATCTTTGCAGAATTTTGTCGAGACATTTCAAATTTTATAAAAATCGAATCAAAACTTTAGGAGATATTAATAAAAATATTTATTAAGAAATTTGAACTTTTTTTTTTTTTTTTTTTTTTGTTATAGGAGCTTCCGAAGTTTAATCGTCAAGCGACCGAGAAACTTATTTTATTACAGAAATTAATCTGCAGACGATATAATTCATTTCACAGAATTAAAAATCATCAAGATCTGAATATTTATATAACTAGCTATAGTACGAACGTACCTCATTTGTCACGTTTGACGTACAATTTTCAACTTGTTTATTTGTGTATATAAAATGTCTGAGTAATGACAATTAATTATTATTCTATATTCCATGGCTTGGGGACATAAGACATAAAAATGCTATTGGCATAAAAATGTTTGCAATATTCTTTTAAAAGTTTCAAATGTAGACTAAAAATAGCAGGCCCTTTTTTCTCAGAAATTTGGTTAATTTGGGTCGGGTTGATTTCACTGATTTTTGTACGGACCAGATCATGAACTATGGAAAATAAACGGAAGGGGTTACGTCCAGACAGAAGTTTATTTTACCCTTATAATGGACTGCGTCGGAAAAAGATAGTTTTTGCCCGAGTCGGGCGAAAATTTCGGCCCTAGCTGATATCTGAAAACCAGAAAACATTATTATTCCAGTAGTTTCATGCTTTTGTTGTTGTACGTTGTTTCATTATATCTTTTATCCAATTGCACACTATATGCGCGTAAAGATATTTTTTTCCCATTTACATAGAACTCGAACCAAGTAAATTTTACGAGAAACTTTTTCTTTAATTAGTTGTAGACATTTTCTAATCATAGCCAATTTATTTATTTTAACATTTGCCAAATATAGACATACCCATGTTTTCAAAACACAAATTATGAGCAATAAAGAGTACTACTTCTTATATACTTTAATAATTTACATTTAACAAAATTTTCTGAATAAATACAAACATAAAACCAGCTATCAATAAATGACTGAAATAAAAATAGCAAGTAATGTTGAAATCACGTGGGCATTAGAGTCCTGCATTGAGTCGGGTAACCCGACTTTATCCGGTTTGTATCGGGTCGGCGCTAATTTTGTTCCGTTTCGGGTCGGGTTAACTTCTACTTTTTTGCTACGGGTCGGATTAATTTTCATTGTTTTGGGTTCGGGTTGACCCAATTTTTCAAAAGAAAGACCAAAATATTTTTTCATATAAAAAACCTACATACAGTAAGACCTCTATATAATGAACCCTCCTGAAGCGGACACCTATATTTGCGAACATTTATTCGATCCTTAACATAACACCAATATAATTTTACATCGGGTTCAGGTTGAAATATGTGAAGCTCGGATCAAATTGCTAAGTCGATGATTTTTTTTTTTTTTTTTTTTTTTTTTTTTTTTGCCGGCTTTAGGGTTGACTTCAAATGGGATTTTCGGGTCCTAATGGGCATCCATTATGTCGTCCTTCAAAAGGTGGGAACAAAGAACAAAATTATTTTAGATCCAATATAGGAGATGTTTAGTTTTCTTTAATTGCATTCTGTTTTTAAAAAGTGGTTCTTGATGTTGCCAAAAACAAGAATACATATATTTCAAAACTTTATTATAATTATTATTTTTTTTAAATATAATTACCTATAAATAGTCACTTTTGGACATCCATAATGTTAACTGACAAAATAAAAATCATTGTATGGTTTATTTATTAGTTTAAAGAAGAAAAAATAATAACATGAATTTTTACATGAATTTAAAAAAAAAAAAGGACATATTGTTTATATTTTCATGCAATAAATGGCAGCACTGAGGGTTATTTTGTAGAATTAACCAGGAATAAATGTGTTGATGTCAAGCTGTAACGATCTAAACAACAATATTGATTTTGGAAAGTTGGATGAACAGAAATATCGGTAAGTAGTTTAATCAATATTTATTTGTTCTTAAAATTAATTTTTAAAAGTTTTTTTTATAGTTTTGACATTTTAATAGTAGTAAATCTCTTGTTTGTTGCTTACAAAGTGGTAATGTCAAAAACATGTAACGATCGCGATTCCGATTTTTTCTGCGATTTAAGTTACATTTACACTCCACTGTCCTAAAATATCAGAAATATAGTATAATATAGTCTTATTTCTTGAAATTAAGTGCTTTTTCGGCGAAGTACGTCATATTAACTTAATGGAAAAGCAAAAACTTTGTTAACCACATGTCAACAATCATGTACGATCGAAACAAGATGGCGGCCGTCGCGATCGTTAGCCATTTCGGACATCTCTTCTAAAGGGATATAATAAATATTTAATATTTTTTATTATTATTTTGAATAATGTAGTAGAAATTATGATTTATCTTATTTAAACAAGTTGAGAAAATATATGAAAATATTTTAAAATAAATATTTTTATTTTCATTTCTGAATGTACAGTTGGAATTATTTAGAAACACCTGTGATTTGAGTATACTGCATAGTGTTTCAAATGCTAAGAGTAAAGAATTTTTTACATAATCAAAATCTATTGCAGATTAATTTTAATATTGAATTGTAATTTGAAAGTAATGTCAAACCTTTCACTAAAAATTAAAAGAAAAACATATATATTTTTGTAATGTGTGTAAATAAAAGTTGTCTAATTCAACATTATTTTTCAAAATGTTTAATATAATTTTGTAATTTGCATTCACAAATAAGTCAATTACATTTTTTTTTAATTCGCATTAAAGTATGGAAAAGTCATAATTATGTAACCTACAGTTCATCCAATGTCTAAAATGTGTAACCTACAGTTCATCCAATGTCTAAAATGTGTGACATACAGTTCAAGTTACATCTAAAATCTGTAACGTACAGTTCAGGTAATGTCCAAAGCTGTAACCTACAGGTACCATAATTAAATACTTTAATTATTAATTTTAATGCAATTTCCTGTCTTTAAATGAACATATACTATATTATGAACTTGTAAATTAATGGATTAAAAAGATTTTTTTTTTAATTTCATGATTTTTAAATTTATTAAAGTTAACATTTAGTGTTCTCACACTTTGAGAATCACTCACAAAGACGCCCACAAAGCGTGACACAATATGACGCAGAAAGGGAGGTGGGTTAACAATTTGTGAATCTCATCTAAAATATGAAAAGAAGTAGGTGGGCATTTTTTGCTAGCAGTAAATAAAGTTCTTAAAAAGCATGTATTTTTTACTCAGGTAATATCAGTTATATTTTCCCTTTCCTTCAAATTCCAACAGCCTTAAATAAAAGCGCATAAGATCTTGTCGGTTTGAGGTATTTACTTCGGTAGTTAGGCAATAGATAGTAAATATGTAACTTTTTGTGCGTGTAAAAAATGTGACGTCACAAAAGAGAAGGGGTATCATAATCATTCGAGTGTAACAATCTGTCACATGAGACAGGTAGGGGTAAAAAGCCTCAACATTTGTATGACTTAATAAATGGCCCATAAGTGCTTAAAAAAGAAAAAAAAATTCCAATATTTTTAAAATATTATAAATTTACTAACAATTTCTATCTCTGGCAGTTCCTAATATAAAGTTGTATGAAGAAGTTTTAAAACACATTGGTGATAAATCATGTAAATCGAAAAAGAAATTTCTTCCTCAGTATATTAAATGCATGAGTATTGCTTCTTTATTTCTTTTTGCATCTTATAAAACTCTTCAATAATAATTTAAATGCGTGTTAAGATGCTTGAATAACTATTTCTTTTTAAATGTCACCCAATTCCTACATGTAATTCTAGTAAATAAATAAATGCTACATAATACGCAAAAGATAACGTCCAACAGCGAAGTTTTAAGTTATCCTCTATGATTAAAATTATTATCTATGAATGACATCTTAACATCTATTCTTAAACGATAATGATTCACGAACCTTATTATATATTACAGATCTATTCCAATATCAAAAATAAATAAATAAATAATATTGATCTGACTTTTCGGTAGGGTGTCAACGATTTTAATCAGATGATTTAAATCAGTGATTAAAGCATGATTTAAATCAAAACTGATGTTATTAAAAAAATCATTGATTTAAATCAACTGTTTTTTGTTTTTGTTTTTTTGTTAAATCTCAAATTTTCTAAATGTTTAAAATGTCATAAAAAATAATAAAATGTAAGATAAACATAATTTGGAAAGTTTCAATGGATATATTTTACCTTATGAATAAACAAAAAAAAAGCTTTGAATAATTGTTTCTAGGCTTAATTCCTTAGGCTTGTAAAAAATTAAGTTACAGTAAGTTTGTAAAAAGCAAGTTTTAAGCCTTTTATTTAAAAATTATTTTTTAATCTAATATAATTTACAGTGTCATAATTACTTTTAAATAATCAAATTATATCAAGTACAATAAATTTCTACTAGTAAAAGAATAAATAACCAGTACCTTATTTTTGCAATAATAAATTTATAGCAAATTAGAACTGAAGAAGAATGAAAGAATGAAATCTGCTTAACGGTCATTGTAAAACAATGTTAGATCTTTACTAAGAACTTTCTTAGAACCAATTAGATCTTTACAAAAGATCTAATTGGTATAAAAATGTTAAGCAAAGCAAAAGCTTACTTCAGTAGAGGTGAAATAATTTATTTATTCTATTTTTTCACTTTTAAACTCATATAGACACCAAATAAAGAAATTAGTTAGGCATTTAAAAGGATGCTATCCTTTTTCCTTTCTTTTTAGGTAGATTTCGTAAGAAATACTACCTATTACATTCTCACCTAAGTTGGAAATTTTGAAAAATTTTTGCAGATCTACGCCGATCATGACTCCCAGAACCCAAAACCACCCCCAGTTCAAAACTTTATATATATGTCACTTTTTTCTGACCACGATAACTGGAAAAATTCTGCATAAATCTCTTCCAAACTGATACATAAAATCAAGGGTCATAAAATCTCGGTCAAGTTCGTTAATGGGCAAAATCGAACCAAGAGGGGGTAGAAATGGGGGGGGGCTTTTTGTAAAAACAGAAAAACCCTCATAATTTCTTTATTATTATACGTATCGAATCCGTTTAAAGTTATTATTACTTCTAGGAAAAGGGCCGAAAATTTATATATGACAGATTTTTGATATAATTAAAAATGGCCCCAAGGGGGGGAAAAAAGGGGGGTTTTAGAAGAAAAAAAATCACAGCTTCGTCAATTCACAAGATATCAAATACGCGTAAATTTATTATTAATCCTCTTAGTATTATCTAAAACTTTTATATTGACAAGTTTTTTATAGGACCAACCGTTATAGAAAAAAAAAATTAAAAACAAAAAAAAAAATCCCTCCGGCTCCGCCTGCAAACAAGTTATTTTTCGAACTAGGCGGTTCCAACTCCCGCATCGTTTCGAAACTGATACATAAAATCAAGGGGCATAAAATCTCGGTCAAGTTCGTTAATGGGCAAAATCGAACCAAGGAGGGGGGGATGGGGGGGCTTTTTGTGAAAAAAAAAAAAAAAAACATAATTTCTTAATTATGATACGTAGTGAATCCGTTTAAAGTTATTATTACTTCTAGGAACAGGGCCAAAAACTTATGTATGACAGATTTTTGATATAATTAAAAATTGCCTTAAGGGAGGGGAGGGAAGGGGGGTTTTAGAAGAAAAAAATTCATAATTTCGTCAATTCCCAAGATTTCAAATCCGCTTAAATTTATTATAAATCCTCTTAATATTATCTAAAACTTTTATATTGACAAGTTTTTTATAGGACCAACCGTTATAGCAAAAAAAAAATTAAAAACAAAAAAATCCCTGCCGGCTCCGCCTGCAAACAAGTTATTTTTCGAAGTAGGCGGTTCCAACTCCCGCATCTTTTCGAAATTGATACATACAATCAAGGGGCATAAAATCTCGGTCAATTTCGTTAATGGGAAAAATCGAACCGGGGGGGGGGGGGAATGGGGAGGAGTTTTTGTGAAAACAGAAAAAAACCCATAATTTCTTAATTATGATACATATCGAATCAGTTTGAAGTTATTATTACTTCTCGGAGAAGGGCCGAAAATTTATGTATGACAGATTTTTGATATAATTAAAAATTGTCTTAAGGGGGGGGAAGGGGGGTTTTAGAAGAAACAAATTCATAACTTCGTCAATTCCCAAAATTTCAAATCCGCTTAAATTTATTATAAATCCTCTTAATATTATCTAAAACTTTTATATTGACATGTTTTTTATAGGACCAACTCTTATAGAGAAAAAAAAAAAAAAAAAAAAAAATCCTTGCTGGCTCCGCCTGCAAACAAGTTTGGTTTCGAAGTATGCGGTTCCAACAGCAGCATCATCGCAAAAAGGTCATTTCTTCCGCAATTACCGACAAACAGGTGCCCCACGGTCTGCGTCTTCGAAATCTACCTGTGCCTGTAGGCCGAGCCGTCAGGGATTTTTTAATTTAAAATGCTGAGGCTAACAATCTGCTGAGTAGTAACAATGCTGCTATTTAATATATTGAGAATTTCAGATATATAACTGACTATTCTTATATTTACTTAGTATTTGTATATGTGTGCAAGTGCATGAATGAGTAATTCATTTTCATAATTTTTTCATCATACACATACATGTGTGAGCAGGGTTGGCAGGTTTTTGACGTGTGTCAGTTTTTGACGGTTTAAACTGTCACGTCAAAAACCTCTTGTCAAAAACCTCAAATTACATTGACATATAAAATTTCACATTAAATGTGATACATATATACAACGCAATGTTTACAATGTCACTCTTACTGTGTATCAATAATTTATATGTAGTAAAGTATTATTGTAAAGTGCAATTTTTTTAACTCTGTGCAATTTTTATTTAGAATTTTTTGGGGGTATTTGACATTTGACGGAGATTGCTTTGAGACCTATAAGCTACAAGGCTGTTGTCTCGAATGGTCCATATTTTTTATTCACAGAAATACATTCAGGACTTTGACAAATTACATAAATCTTCTTCTCGGGGACGGGATAGACACAAGCAATTTTGGGGGGGTAAAATTGTGCATTTTAAAATGTAAATATAAGATTTGAAAGTTCACATGAGCTGCACATTTTTTCTCATACTTAAAAAATCTTAAATGTCCTAGTAATTTAAAACAATGATATCATCTTTCTGCAGCATGGCTTAACCCCTTGAAGGGCACCGGTATATTATATATACCACTTAATTTTAATCCCAAAATGTCACAATGACACCGGAATTTTATAATCAAATTTTGAATTTATAAGGTACATGAGGAAAAGCTTTTACTTATTTTAAAATAAATTCGTTCGTGAATCCTGGTGTCAATCAATCATTTCAATATTTTAGCTACAAGAGTGCTTTGCCCCTGAAGGGGTTAAAGAGTGTAAAGAATAAGTAAAATTCCAGCTGGCCAAGTGGTACCCGCTGGAATAGTCAACTCACTTGCCTTGAAACTTTTTTATACAAATGGTTAATATTTCAGAAAATTGTGGAAGAGCATGAGGTTAAAATGGATATTAGAATGTCTCAACTGATTAATGATTTTAATTTATATAAACAGCACAAAGATCTTTTACTTCAGGTAAAACCCATAGGTGTTGCATTAGACTTCTTCAATGAGATACTGTTACAATTACTCATGCATGTCATGTTTGGCTCAGTTTTCTAAAAGAAATTTCACTTATATTGAAAAAGTGTGTAACAAAATGGATCTAATGATAAACCATACCATTTTATGGTTTATAATTTTCGTCTCAACCTTAAGAGTGAGGGGTTGACTGATGCACACATTGATTCAGCTCACATATGAGCTACAGAGAGAATCTATGAATGTTTATCCATGCTAATTGCATACAAAGCTGAAGAATCCCCTTTTTCTCCTCCTTATTTCAAACTACAGGGAGGACAGTTAACCCCATGACTTGGTGGAAAGGTATCATTAGATGTAAGATGCAATAGTTTTTCAATTGAACCAGCCTCCAAACTTACTGAACTAGCAATGCTTTTGCTATTATCAAGTCTTACTAGCTCAGCATCAATTGAGAGAGTATTTTCAAATGTTAGCTTTATACACTCTAAACTGAGAAATATTTTGGGTGTAAATAAATGTGCAAAACTGGTTATGTGTTGCAGAATGCAGCTAGGTAAAATTGATCCAGATTATTAATTGTACAATAATTTTCTTCTGATTTGAAAATTCCAAAAAATAAAAATATTTCCTTACAATTAATAATTTAATTTTTTTTTTGTAATTATTAAATTACTATAATTAAAATAAAATATTACATAAATCATCATGATATTTAATGTATACCTATTGTCGATAAAAGTTTTAAAGGGTGTTACACGTTTATGACGGTTAAAACCAGTTTATGACAATTTAAACCAGTTTTTGACAGTTTAAACCAGTTTTTGACGCTTGTCATGTCAAAAACCCAACCCTGTGTGTGAGAGTTTAGATTTAGGTGATTAACACAGGGCTGCCACTGCCTAATGACACTGAAAATAGTAGCTTTAGTAGCCTACAAAGAAAGAAATAGTAGCCAAAATAGTAGCATTTGTACAAAAATAGTAGCCAAAATAGTCGCATACTTACCTAAAAAAAGGACAATATTAAAAAGTTTCCATAATAACTGAAGGGTCTTTATGAATGTCCACATCTTATTTCAGTGTTTATGTTTCTGCCCAAGTCACTTTTTATACTTTTATTATAAAAGAATACACATTTCTATAAAAATGAATATGATATGAATGAAAAAATGCTACGAATTGTGTAAACAGTTCTGAACTCTCCTTAATAAATATAGACGCCAACATTGTAAAAACTACATCAGGAGTAAAATAGTTACATTTCAGGAGTTTTGGACATCCATCAGGAGTAAAATTTAAGCAATTCAGGAGTCGTTTCAGGAGTCATACGAGTGTTTTGAAGATATACTTTTTTAATAGTTCGGCGTCATTTCGAAGATCAATAATGATAAATAAACTAATTTTGCAAAATTTTTGTGAAAATGAACTTGGTAAACAAAATAAAGAATAAAATAAGAGTCCTCAGCTTTGAAAGATAAACTAGGAATCTGTGAAGGAAAATTGATTCCACAGGGTTTTGAAGTTTTTTCTGAATATATGAAAAAAAAAAAATTCTGAAAAAAAATTCGCCGTTTTTTTAAGATCTTTTGACCAAATTTGCCGTTTTTTTCAAGATCCTTGGACGAAATTTGCCGTTTTTTCGAAATCCATCGCCGAAATTTACCGTTTTTTCGATATCCTTCGACGAAATTTACCGTTTTTTCGATATCCTTCGACGAAATTTACCGTTTTTTCGATATCCTTCGACGAAATTTGCCGTTTTTTGGCGATCTTTCAACAAAATTTGCCGTTTTTTCGAGATCCTTCGACGAAATTTACCGTTTTTTCGAGATCCTTCGACAAAATTTACCGTTTTTTCGAGATCCTTCGACAAAATTTGCCGTTTTTTGGCGATCTTTCGACGAAATTTGCCGTTTTTTCGCGATCCTTCGACAAAATTAGCCGTTTTTTCGCAATCCGATGACGAAATTTGCCGTTTCTTCGACGAAATTGGACGTTTTTCCGTTATCCTTCGACGAAATTAGCAGTTTTTTCCACGATCCTTTGACGAAGTTGGCGTTTTCTCCGTGGCCCTTCGGCGAAATTCGCATTTTTCCGTGATTTCGCCGAAAAACGCGGAAAAATTCGCCGAATTTCCGCCGAAAATGCAGTTTTTTTTACGGCCTTTTGACGAAATTCACGTGTTTTCACGGTCTTTTGACTAAATTTGCGTTTTTTTCGCAATCTGTCAACGAAATTAGCCATTTTCCGCGATCTTTTAATAAATTAATTTCGCGTTTTTTCACGATCATTCAACGAAATTCCCCGTTTTTTTACGATTCTTTGACGAAGTTTGCCGTTTTTCGTGATGCTTCGACAGAATTCGCCATTTTTTAACGATCCTTTGACGAAGTTTGCCGTTTTTCGCAATCCTTCGACGAAGTTTGCCGTTTTTTTCGCGATCCTACGGCGAAATTTGCCGTTTTTTCGGATTATTCGACAAAATGATTTCGCGATTCTTCGAAGAATTTACGCGTGTAAAAATTGCACGTCGCGTAAGAACTATTTTTTTGCGTCCCAATTCCAATTTTTCGCGTAATTTACGCGCTATAGCGCGTCCGCGGCATCGCTGTAAAAGACGCAATTTCCGTATTTTCAACGTTATTTCCGTACTACCGTATTTTACCACGCATTTCCGGAATTTCCGGAGTTGTTGGCATCTATGTATACTAGACACCAAGCTTTTCTGCGCTCCAAAACCACCTACCACCAAACTAAGCCAAACTAGTTTTTCTCCGACCAAAATCTGCTTGGAATTTCCGTATTCCTGCCGAAACTTGAACATTCCCTGGAATTCAGAAACGATCCCATCAGCACAGTACCTGCCTCCCCTAATTTGCAAATAGAAGCAACCGCTTGCGTACGTACGGAAGGAGGAAACAGCGAGGCAGGTGACCGAGTGCGTTTGGGAAGATGACTTTACAGGCGCTTTGAGGGAGAAAAAAAGATCGATTCTTCACTAAAAATAGTCGCTGGAACCTGAAAAAAGTCTCCTTTTTTTGCGTTTTAGTTGAAATA
Source organism: Maratus michaelseni (assembly GCA_963931845.1). Classification (NCBI taxonomy): domain Eukaryota; kingdom Metazoa; phylum Arthropoda; class Arachnida; order Araneae; family Salticidae; genus Maratus; species Maratus michaelseni. The sequence continues at coordinate 211,739,237 of OZ007588.1, forward strand.
GTCGCTTTTTAATGGTTTTTGGCCTATAATAGTCGCCTGATGCTGAAAATAGTCGCTTTTAGTCGCATTTTAGTCGCAAATGGCAGCCCTGTTAACAGTAGAAATGCAAAACAAGTTGCAAATTTTTATTTGTTTTGTTATTTGTGCTACTAACGAATTAAATTACTTATTTGCAGTTATATTAATTTTGTCATTACTTATTGTTCCCTCTCAGCCATTTTTTTTTAAGGGCGCAGCACCGTACTCTTTATTAAATTGGCAAAATGTATTCTGCTTTAAAAAAAAATAGTGAAATCCATCTTTAGTTGTACCCAGAGATTTCTTGTAAAAAACTGCTTCGTTCATACCACAGTATTTCTAAATCCGTGTGCCCAAGACTTTGCAAAAATATTGGACTGTATTTACAATAAACAGGAAGTTATTAAATCCCGTTGTAATTTAATTATATTTTTCAATTTGTAAGTCATAAAAATCATTAAAAATTGCCACTTTCTTTATCATATTAAAAAATTATGTACTTTTTTCCCCCTTATATCGTTACTAAACACATTACTGATATATTTTCTCATGAAATGCCTTTTCTACTGAACTAGCACTGTGCCCCCTTTTCTTTGTAGACTGAATACTAAATTATTAACTATCATTTTAGTAATTAAAGCATAAAAGTGTATTTTATTTTCCTAATAAGAGAATTAATTATTTAATAATTATTAATTTTAACCGCGTTAACAATTTAATATTGAAGAAGTTATTAATAATTTTAATAAATATAAATAGTATATTTAATATAGTTTTACATAACTATTACAAAGCATTAATGTACATAACATTATTGTATGCTCTAATGAAATGACAAATTTGCAGTTTTTATAATTTCTGTAATTACTAACTAATAATTATAATTTTATTGATTAAAGAATAAAAATATAGATGAAGTTACTAATAAGAGGGTTAATTGTTTAGGAAAGCTGAAATTCTTGGTAGCTATTCTGTATTTTAATGCAGGGAAAAAAAATCAGATTTAAATTAAAAAAAAAAAAAAATCTGATTTTAATACTAATATGAAACTTTTTTAAAAATGGCAATGAGATTACTAATAATATCTATATTACTAAAAGTTATTGCCTGTATGTCTGTCTGTCTGCTTGTTGACGGTGGCTAGAGAAGTCTGTCGCACGAAGAGGTCTGCAAATTTGGTTCCGGATAGACGAAGACAGATCCAAGTGCACAATGCGCACGAGGCTCATATTTTGCATCTTTTGTTATATTAAATTCGCGTATTTCCCCGACTTTCCAAATTCAACGGCATCTTTGGCATACTCATAAAAGCAATCCAACGTCAATCTTAATTCCAAATATAGTTTTTTTTTTTTTTTTTTTGGTACCTTTTTTTTTAATAAAGTCTATTCAAAATTCGTACAGAATTTTCGAAGTAAGTTTTAACGATTTATAAGTTGTAACGATTATTAATTATTACTTTTTAAATGTGCCCATTTTGCCAAAAATTAAAAATTTGTTTTCGATTTGATATCTCATCTATGCAACTTATATTTTAAACCTTACTAAACCTTCACACTTTCGGGGAACAAAAAGTAATTATGATTTTTTTAATCTTTTTTTTTTTTTTTTTATTTAAGGGGTTACATACAGTGTCTCACAAAAGTGATGGGACACTTGTGCTTTATAAAAAGAAACTGCAATAAAATAAATAAACAAACATGTGCAAAAATTTTTTGGGTGTGTTTCATATTTAAAGTTAGTAACAATTATTACATAACATACATTTTGTCAAAATATTAAAATATTAATTTAGTAAAAATACAATTGTTCAGAACGGAGCAAAAAATGGCTCACATAAGTGATGGGACACTTACTTTTCCATCAAATATTTATCCACAAATTTTACTTTTTAAAAGGTTTTAATATTTTGTTGGATTTCCTTTTACTTTTAAAACATGATTTAATCTTTTTGGGATGGATTCGACTATTTTTTTTGTGATTTCTGGAGTGATTTTACCCCATTCTTCTTGAAGCACCGATTTTAGTTGTTGTTTTGAAGAAATGGTGTGTTTGCGAATTCTTGATTCCAATTCTTGCCAAATATTCTCTATGGGATTTAAGTCTGGAGATTGTGGTGGTGTTTTTATTATTTCAGGACAGTTATATAGCAGCCAGAGTCTAACGTTCAGAGCAGTGTGCTTGGGGTCATTGTCCTGGTAGAATTTAAAATCGTTATGAAGGTTCAATTTTCGTGCTGAAGATTTCAAATTTTGCTTTAAAATATCAATATACTTGTACTGATCCATTATACTGTCAATAAAAACAAAATTACCAACTCCAGCGGACGACATACACCCCCATACCATAACTCCTCCTCCACCATGTTTTACTGTTGGTACCAAGTTGTGTTTGCGAAGTTCTTCCCTGGGTTTTCTCCACACCAAGATTCTACCGTCAGAACCAAATATATTAAATTTACTCTCATCAGCAAATATAACTTTATTCCAGTAATCAGAATTCTTATTTATGTTGGATTTTGCGAAAGCTAGTCTGAGTTTTCTATTCTTTTCACTTACGAAGAATTTTTTCCTGGCTACTCTACCGTGATATCCAGCAGATCGAATTACCCTTCTAATAGTTTCAGGATTAACAATTATTCCATATAATGCTTGTAAATCAGCAGCAACTTTTGAAGCACTAATTCTTGGATTTTTTTTAATATTTCGAACGATAATTCGCTTTATTCCATTGGATAGCTTTGATGGTCAGCCAGGTCTTCTTTTATCCTGAATCATATGATTCTTTTTATATCGTTTAATGATATTGAAAACTGTTGAACGACTCAAGTTAACTGTTTCAGCAGTTTTTCTAATAGATTTTCCACGTTCAATATGCAAATTAATAACTAATTTTCGAATTTCAGGCGAAGTTTCTTTTCGTTTAGCATTCATGACTACACAGAGCTAAAAAACACAAAAATTCCAAAACAAACTGGAGAGAAATACTGCAGACGATTTTATAAATTATTGCCAATTGCTTTTAAGTAAAAATAAAACCCCAAAAAATATTTTTATTGCTTATTTCAGGCGATTTTTGTTGCATATATAATGGTGTCCCATCACTTATGTGAGCTATTTTTTGCTCCGTTCTAAACATTTGTATTTTTATTAAATTAATATTTTAATATTTTGACAAAATGTATGTTATGTAATAATCTTTACTAAATTTAAGTATGAAACACACCCACAAAAAAAATGTGTACATGTTTTTTTAATTTATTTGATTAGTTTCCTTTTGTAAAGCACAAGTGTCCCATCACTTATGTGAGACACTGTACGTTCTTAACTCTCAAAAAATCATTGAAAAGATTTGAAGTGACATCTCAATTATTAAGAAAGATATGAGCAAAAATGTGAGCGCGCTAAAACCGACATTGCCAAAAAGATCTTACTTTCGTATTCAAGCTACAGATGGCACAGGAGGGTCCACGGTATGGCGCAGGGATAGCAAATTAAGTGCAAATTTAAAAAATATATATCTATATTATCAATACGTATTTTTTTTTTCTAAAATTTTAAACGCGATTTTCTGGAAATTACATTTTTTAACATGGGCAGCATGATAACTTGAACAATTTTTAACATTTTTGGATGCAATTTGCGCTTATCTACGAATAATTAAATTGTCTAAAGGCCATCGAGCCATTTTTGGAAATTTTTAATTTTTTATATTAAGTTTAAAAGTCAAAATTTTACATGAAAATGGATTGTTTTTTTTCAAAATATAGCACAATTTTTTTATTTTTTAAAAAATTCAAAAATTTGAGCCGTTGGCCCTTAGCTATAACATTATTTTACAAGAAGAAACTGATATTTTAATAATTGTTTGTTTCTACAGGAAGTTACGATGCTGCCCATCGAGCCCAGATATTTTGGTACAGGTCAACACGGCTGCAGGTTTCCAACGCAATATGTGACCAAATTTGACAATATATATATATATATATATATTAAATGTCATATATATATATTTAATAAAATGTAAATATGCTCGGACACGGCCAAACTCGATCTTTCCCCTTCTCTTATAAAGGGAAAATCGAGTTTGGCCGTGGCTCGGATTGTGCTGCAATTTTTATGTGTTTCTATAAACTATAGTCACAGCCAAACTGGATTATAATGGGAAGGGGAAAGATCGAGTTTGGCCGTACTATAGTACGATCGCTATTGAAAATGAAATGTGTAGCATTTCATTTCTTTTCAGGGCCAGATTAGCAAGTTTTTGTACCCAGGGCACTTTCAATTTTTCGTGCCCCCTTAAATTGGTTGATTTATTGATACTATTTTTTTTTTTTCGAAAAGTGTCAACTCAAAAAATTAAGTTTTCCAGAAAATGGAAAAACGGTTTCAGGATTAAAAATAAAATATTTTTTCTGTTATTTATTGAAATGGGCTTTTAACCATAGATTGAGTGAGATACATATTTGTCATTCCATTGTACTAATATCTCAAATATCGCATTTTTTCAGTTCTGTCACTTTTTAAATGAGTTACATATTTGTCATTTCACTGTACTAATATCTCAAATATCACATTTTTTCAGTTCTGTCACTTTTCAAATGAGTTACATATTTGTCATTTCATTGTACTAATATCTCAAATACGTATCACATTTTTTTCAGTTGTGTCACTTTTCGAATAAATGTTCAAAATATGATAAAATTGAACGACTTGACAAATACAGTATATAAATTACTAGAAAATAATGATAAACAGTCTACTTATTAATGATGTTATTGATATTAAATTATAAAACCAAAAAACTGATACTGAGTGTAAACAAGTCCTAAAGAAATAAAAACGTTGGCACAATTATGATTTTTTGCAAATGGAAATTTAGATGAAATTATGAAAATTTTCGTGCCCCTCAGAAATTTTGTGCCCAGGGCATGAGCCCCGGGTGCCTGTGCGATAGTCAGGGCCTGCTTCTTTTACAGGGACAGTCGAAAGTTATCTGATACACTACAGTCAATGGGAAAAAATCATTTCAAATGCATTTTAATGAGATGTTACGTTATTTTAAACATAATGAAATTGATATGAATTTATGAAGTGCAGTAAAACACACACTCTGTAGAATATGGGGTGCAAAGCATTTATTATTCATTTACAGAACCACACAAAATAATTCTGCTACATAATGGTCTACGAGGAAAAGCAATTTGTAGCATATTTTAATTATGTTACACTCTTTGAAATATCATAAAATTGATACACATTACTGAAGTTTACTACAAGATATTTGCTGTAGAACATGATGTGCACAGCATTTATCGCCCATTCACAGGGACACACAAAAGATTTCGGAGGAAGTACGCTTATTACGTCAGTTATGCCATGCATTTTTAAGTTTAACTAAATTTTTGCATACTACATGATGTGTATAAAATGCTATAGATCATATACCATGTACACATACTGGGCTACACAAAAGAACTTTGCTGAAATCGGGTTTTCAAATGTTTTATGCATTATGTTTACTAAGGTATCTTATTATACCTTATTAAACAGCGAAGTTTTGTTAACGTATTCTGGAAGTGTTGGAAAGTATTTCATAATCTATGCTTGATCTTGATGCATGATTTTTCTTTCTTTCAATACTATAGGGCAACTCATATAAAAAAACCAATGAAATATCTTGAAAACTCAAAAAGTTAAAGCAATAATTGATAAATTGAGGAGGAAATCCCATATAATCCTATGGGTAGTACATTCATTATATATGTTTTAAAATATTTTCTTAAAACCTGCAAACAATCAGCAGTTGTTCAGTCATGAAAGCTTGTGTCATTAAAGAATTCAAATATGTATCCCCATGAGCAAGAGAACTTGTCAAAAGAAATTTTTCTCCTCCTTCCCCTGTCTTAATAATTTCACTAATTCAAAGGTAAGTGTTTTGAAGACTGCATTACACCACTTATAATATTTTCACTTGTAAGATGCTGAGTTACGATGCTTCATCGGCACAAGTTACTCAACTGAAAATCAGCCTGTCAAACATGGCCATATTGATTTTCTTCACCAAGTCTAATTGAAATTTTCAATGTTTACATTGTTAATTATATGCAGATTTTCAGACATTAGCGGATTTTTCAGAATTGACTGTATATATCATTTTTTAAATTCTGTGCTTACAGAAGACTCTCTCAAATCCACAAACACCTAAAATCTGCACACTGTTTCAGATGTAGAGGAGACCGATACACACTGGACCAATAGGCACAGTGGACCACCCCCTAATATTTATTTATTTAAAAAAAAAATTAAACTTCTCTTCAATCCTAATAGACAACAGCACTGGATTGATTATACTGGTTTACAAATTTAAACATTTTTTATATACTTTTGATGAAACACCTATTTTCTTATTATACTACCTCTTCCTCTTACTAATGAAAGGCAGTATTTGAAAAAAATATATCATGTCACATTTTTTACTTTCTTCTATATAAATAGATATTTTATATAAATATTATCAAAAAAGAAAAAAAAAGACAGCAGACGACTTTTGAAATACGTAAATATTCAAATTGAAAGAAGGAAGATTTATTGTTCTAAATTACTCAAATGCGAAATCTTATATCCTCTTTAATGAGCCGACGATTTTTGGGAAAATATTTTTTTTTAAACTGAACGCAGCATTTTACTCAACTCATCATAGTAGATTTATATAGAAGAAAGTTTTGTGATGGCCACAACATACTAGTTTAATATGAGAATAATTTTTTTCAGCTTACCCCCATTTTCAACTTGGATTCTGTATTCTGTTTTCTTGTGCTTTTGTGAACTAAAGTGGTTTTGTTTTCGATAAAATGTCTAATAGAGTGTGTAAATTAAATTCTGATTGTTTTTGTTACATTTGTGGACAATTAATATTCGCAAAAAAAGGAAGACCGATATCGGAATGTCTTAAAACAGCAAATTTGCATTATTTTTTATTCTCAGTGAGTAATCAAGATAAAAAGTAGGTCCCACATCTTTTTTGAGAAAGCTGTAAGCTTACTCATATGCTGGGCTTCGGAAAAAAAAAAGTATCTTCAATTTGGATTACCAATGCTGTGGAGCAATCCTTCAAATCATGAAAATGACTTATTTTTGTTTGGCAAAAACTGCAGGCTTTAATTTAAAAAATAAACATAAAATTAAATATCCTGACATTCCATCAGTCTCAAAACCGATATCACATTCGGAAACTCTGCCACACCCGTATGTCCAGTTACGTCAAGTGCGAGTTGCCAAGATAGTGACAATCTGTTTATGGAGGATGAAAATGAAGACGAGTTCACAATCGAAGATGATAAAGCGCCACATTTAATAAAACTAAATGAGTTAAACGACCTTGTGCGAGACTTGTTGCAACAGTCTAGATCAAAGGCAGAGAATCTTGCCTCTCGTCTACAACAGTGGAACTTATTGAGACACCAAATACCAAAATAACTTATTACCGAAATCAAAGTCAAATTTTCAGCAGTTATTTCACCAAAAAGGATGATTTTTGTTTTTGCCATGATATTCCCAGACTTTTTAATGCGATGAATCAAAATTATAATAATATATATATAAATATAAACCATCTTTACCAATTGGCCATGCAAACAGTAAAGAAACCTATCAAACAATGATTCTTTTAATGAAAATAAATCCAAATGAATGGCGTTTATTTATCAATTCATCTAAACATAGCTTGAAAACTGTATTACTTCATAACGGTAATATAAAACCATCTTTACCAATTGGCCATGCAAACAGTAAAGAAACCTATCAAACAATGTTTCTTTTAATGAAAATGATACAATATGAACAGCACAACTAGAAAATATGTGGCGATTTAAAAGTAGTTAGTATGTTACTGGGCTTAGAGGGCGGATATACCAAATATTCATGTTTTTTTTTGTGCCTGTGAGATATTCGAGCTAAAGAACACCATTACATCAAAAATATTAGCCTGTCCAAAATGAATTTACTCCAGGTAAAAATCATGTGACATGTACTAGTAGATCCTCAAAATATAATTTTGCCACCATTACACATTAAATTAGATCTAATAAAAAATTTCGTCAAAGCCACGGATAAAAACAGTGCTACTTTTAAATATTTACACAAAATTTTTCCAAGTATTTCAGATGCAAAATTAAAAGAGGGAATTTTTGTCAGTCCACAGATACATAAAGATAAACTGATGCGGGACTTTGAAAAACTTTTATCTACTAATAAAAAAAATGATTGGGATTCCTTTAAAACGGTCGTCCATGGATTCTTAGGAAATCATAAAAGTGAAAATTATGAAAAAATATTGCTGTTTTATTAAGAAACTATCATGCAATGGGTGTGAACATGTCTCTGAAGATACATTTTCTCTATTCTCACCTGGATTTTTTCCCTGAAAACTTGGGCGTCGTGAGTGATGAGCAGTACGAATGTTTTCACTAAGACTTTAAACTTTTTGAAGACAGACACAAAGGTTTTTGGGACAAAAGTATGTTAGGGGACCACTGCTGGTCTATTTTAAGAGAAACAGATAAAGAAAATTATAAAAAGAAGAGTAAAATCAATCATTTCTAAATTTTTCTTTTTATATTTCATGTTATTTTTTTTAAGTATTTAATAAGTATTTTTAAAACTAGACGTGATAGATTTTTTACAATAATTTTCCCGTACTCAGTGCACTAGAATCTATGAAAAAATACACATTTCGGCAAAAGTATATAAACCGTGTAAACCAGTGTTATTTATAACCGTCAGAGAACATGTTTAGCTCAGAATGAACCATTTTATCCTGATTAGTTGTTTTGAACTTCTAAAAGTAAAATTTTTCATCATCATATTTTTCTTTTTTTTAGTAATTAAAGGTTGTAGATATATAAGATAAAACAGCTATTTTGCAAAGGTAAGATACTTGTTTTTATTTAACTTTAAAGTTAATATGTTTAAAAGAAAGCTATAAACAATATGATTATTTATTGAACTTTGACATGGGGCACAGTGGTCCACAATCGACTGCTCTGTAATGCAGAATGTTCAAAATTAGGGATGCAACGGATATCCGGTAAATATCCGATATCCGGCATATCCGGCTGATTTTTCAATATCCGAAATATCATCGGATATCCGAATCACAATCATCGGATATCCGACTTCTCTGCCGGATATCCGGTTCTCTATTACATAAGTTCTATCAATAATATGCATAGGACATGATGGCAAATTGTATTCAAACATGCTTGATAAAAGTGACGTTTGTTTATAATGCAAAATATGAAATATAATAGTAAGTTCCTTATCCCCGAGTAAAAGGTTCTAACTCTCAAAAGTTTAAAGTCAGCTTTCCTAATATAGACATTTGAACTCTTTATAATAAATTTAAGAATTTACGTTTACATCTTTTAGAAAATTGTTCCTTTACTGTCAGATTGTAAAATAAAATATGAAGTTGTTTATTAAAGTATGACTTTATTTTCTTTCTTACTTTTAAGTTAAACAATTAAACAGACCTATTTTTATTTTTTTGTTTTTTAACTTGTATGTTAAAAAAACTTTATACTTATTATCTACTAATAAAAGAAAGTTTTGCTCTGTGTGTATGTGGTGGCTACCAAAATCACATAGGAGTCTGAAAATTTGGGTGAGGATAGTCTACGGCAGGTCCTGATGCACCTGAGGATCAGACTTAATTTTTTGTGACCTGAGTCCCTTTACGTTTTTGTGCCTTTAAATGTTAATAACTTGCCCCCTTTTTATCTGATCTTTTTCGTTTTTGGGGTTCTTTCTCCATTTAGTTATTCCCCCATTTCTACATTCTAGTTAAGACCCTGGCCTACTGGAGCCCGGTATGCCCCCCCTTGAAGTTTTTGTTCCCTAAATTGTTAATAACTTGCCTCCTTTGAATTCGATCTTCTTTGTTTTGGGGGCCTTTTCTCATTAAGTTATTCCCCATTTCTACATTCCAGTTAGAACCCGGGCCTCTTGAACTTATTGTGTGCCATGGGTTTTTACCCCCCCGCCCCCCACCCAATTGTGTTACCCTCTCAATGCATACTGTATATACTCGCATATAAGCCAACCCCCAAATTAGAGATAAAAACAGGTTTAATACCAATATTTTGCAGTAGTTTTCTTCGCGCCTTAAATTATTTAGAATTAAATGGGGTGAAATAAGACGTAGAAAACCATTCTGAATTAAACATGTTTTCATCTTGAATATGAGGGTCGGCTTATACGCGAGTATGTACGGTAACTTTAAAGGTGAGTCTTGGACACTTCTCTCAAGGCCACTACCCTCATAATTTTATTGGTTCTTAGGGCCCAATTTTTGAAGCATTTCTTTAAAATTTTATTCTAATGATATACCTTATGCTTAATTTCGACTAATTGAAGATCTAAAGTGCTAAATACTAGGAAATTTTTAAAATGTTTTCTTCTTGCGGCCCTGCTCAAAACTATCAGTTGGTTCCTTTTGGGTCGTCTACGATAGCTTCTTAAAAATCATCCGATTCACTAGCTGTTTAGGTGTGTTCGTAATTATATAAATACGTAACACCTATAGTCATCTGCTGGTCTGTCCGCATATAACAATGCAAAAACTACCCAACCGAATGGTTTGAATTTTAATATATATATATAATCAATGCAATATTTGGCAAGTCATTTTAAGTTTTATGAAAATTGAATCAAAACTTAAAAAGATATTAATAAAAATATTTAGTAAGTAATTTGAATCTTTTAAAAATCGGTACTTCTTTGTTACAGCAGCTTTCGAGGATTACTCGTCAAGTGACTGAGATGTATCACCAAGTTATCTGACATGTATGACGTTTATAGTCATATATAACCAAGTTATAGTCACATTCTTCATTCTATTAAATCCTATCATACGTAATTAATTCAATGATATCCCACGATAGGTAATAATTCTTGGTTGCCATGGTGATTACATCATATTTAAGATGGAGTCATATTACAGTGGAACTCCAGATATACGTTACCTGAGTTGTACGTTTCCCTCAGTTATACGTTTCAACTCAGTTGTCCCGGCCACTTGCCATTAAAAATTAGCTGAGTTATACGTTTTGAGTTGTACATTTTCCTCAGTTATACGTTGCGTTTTTGTGGCCCCGGCCAAAATTTTGTCTCATTTATGCATTTTGTAACCGGAAACATTGACGATGCGTCGGATGAGCATGATTTGAAAGATCCCACTCTAACTAAGGACTTTTGACGTGGTAAATCAGTTCGTCAGTAGTAAAAAGAGTAACAGAAGGCGGCTGCATTATTAACACAATTACAAAGTTTACTGTTTACTGTCGGCACTGCCGAAAAGAAACAATCGAATATTAGTGATTAATTCTACAAGATTCAGTAAACTACAGAAATGTCTTTTCATATGTGATTTTCATTTCAAGGCGATTCCAATAATTTCTTTTAAGTACACTATGTGTATTAAAAATATTTTTAATAAAACTTTTATAATAAAATAACTTCATGTATACTTTTCTTATGTACTTTTTATCTACTCTGTTCCATTTTCGAAACTTTATGTCATGGGTGCAGTAATATTTAGGAAACTTCCGTTTTCGATATAAAAGGTAACTGGAACTCCTCAGCCCCTCAGCGGAGCAAAGTTTTTAGGATATATTTAAAATATGATTTCGGTAGACCATTAATTGAGTTGTACGTTTTACTGAGTTATACGTTTCGTTGTCCGGTCCCGAGCAAAACGTATAACTGGAGTTCCACTGTATTTCCTTTTTACTGAATTTAAAAACCGAATTTTTATACTAAAATTGTTTAATTATAGCAATTATATAATCTACCAACAGTTTTTTGGATAGATGTTTCCGGAGAAATAGATATTAAATGGAAAAAGAGTGTAAATGTGTAAATAGGGATTTTAAGTTCTGAAATTTTCAAAGCTAGGCTTAAGTTTCCCATTGGAATTTTCAGTAAATATCAACAAAAGATAAAATGTTGCCAACTTAAAATGCACATTTTATTACGGAAATTAATCCTATCATAATAATACACGGTATAATTTATTTCACTGAAACTAGTTATAGTACGGACACACCTAATTTGTCATGTTTGACGTATGATTTCCAACTTGTTTTTCTAACAACTTCTTAGGACTTCCAGCTACTACATGAACAACAAAAAAATTTCTCAGACAAGACCCAGGCACCGTTTAAATTTTTGTGCCGTAAATTGTTAATAAGTTGCCCTTTGCTTTTTTCCGATATTCTTTATTTTTAGGGTCCATTTCTCCATTTAATTATTTGCCCATTTCTACATAACAGTTAAGACCCTAGTTCCCTGGAGCCCAGTACAAGGCCCCTTGAAGTTTTTATTTCTAAGTTGCTAATAACGTGCCCCTTTTTAATAAGATCTTCTTCATTTTGGGGGCCTTTTCTTTATTTAGTTATTCCCTCATTTCTACATTCCACTTAGGACCCTACTTCCCGGTCTGGGGCGCTTGACTTTTTGTGCCTTGAAAGACAAAAAAAATTTCTCGCACCTCAGCTACAACCAATTTTGAATAATCATCTCCTTCTTGGGGCCCTTGGTGCAGCTTCTTTTTTAAAAAAATCATTCAAACTTCAATTCTGTTAAGGTTATCATGGGCCCGGGCAACGCTGGGTGGGTCAGCTAATTTTTAATAAAGGAATTTTAATGCATGACCTGAAATTCTGTTTCATAACTGTATAAAACTACAAGGGAAAATATAACTTCATTATAAATATTTTAAATTAAAAGTAATTTTCTTTTTACTTATAAATCTCTAAAAGTAATTTAACTTAAAATAAAACTAAATGTGACTTGAAGTAAACCAGTATTAAATAATTAAAACAGAAAAAAAGCATCAACTAAACCTGTATTTGAAGAAAATAACTCTTCAACCATATTAGTAGATATTTTATGCTTAAATAAAAATTTTAAAAAAGTATGTATTTTTTTGTGAAAATACTCTACAATTATAGGTATATTAATAAATGTGTTATGGTTAAAATTTGTTTACTTCTGACAGCATTGTACAAACAAATAAATAGAATATTTTAATGTTTAAATTACATTTTTTAAGCAACATTATTAATATACATATATTTAAAGATATATAGTTTTTGTAAATTATATTTCAATATATTTAAAATGTTTTAATGATGTGTGAAACATGTTTGTAATTTATTATTCTGAGATGGCATTATATAAAGAAATAAGTAAGCATACACCATAACTAAAAACAGCATATCTAGTACCGGATATCCGATATCCGGAAGGCAAAGAGCTTCGGATATCCGAAATCCGGCAAAATCCATATCCGGTTCATCCCTATTCAAAATATTTAATAATTGCTTATTTTTCTATAAAGAAATATTGTTTTAAAGTAGTTATTTAACTGTAAAATAAAGTAAACGAAAAATAAATAACAATTTATTTAACTTAGTAAGAAATATTTTGTTTTGTATTTACTGCCTTTGAAAAATATAACTAGTCTAATTGGTGATGATTCTATTCAAGTAAGATTCATGAGACGTAGACTGAATGGAAATCAGTTTATTTTTCCAGAAACTGTAGGTGAATCTGTTGTTGATGTCAAAGATTTCATGATGTTGCTCCCAGACGCAAAAGTATTTCAGGAAAATTCCAGGCGCAATCTTACTCATAAGTATTTTGGAATTTCGTTTGCAAATTTTAATGTGTGCTGATTTTTTTGTACTTAAGTAACAGCTTCATCTAAGTTGCAATTGTTCCTGCATTAATCCGTTATTATTTTCAAAATATAATAATTTTTTTTATTTTTTATTTTATTTATTTTTTTTTCAAAATGTTATTTGCAAATTTATATTACACTATGATATTTTGGAAGTAAAGGAGAAATAAAGAAGAATTAGAATAATGAAAAATAGATTTATATTGTATTTCAGGTAATACCTAATAACGGTACAGTGTACAGGTGTATATATATATATATTAATGTATTGAAAACTGAAGTTGTTGTTGAAACTACTGTTCTGAGAAATTTATGATGAATGTAAAAAGGTTTAAGGGACATTCAAAAATATTTTCATGCAGATCGGCCTCTCCGTTAAAGAGAGAAAGGAAAAAAAAAAAGAAAAACCACTAAAAAAGTGGTTCACTGTGTACCAGTCTCTCCTAAACAGTGAAACTTACAGTTAAGATGTAGGGAAAAATTAAAGTTTTATATTTTTATATCATTCTGTACACATTTTATTTTAATATGTAATTCTGGTTAATATCATTGAACTCATGCTTTCTCATGAAAGAAGTATAAATTTATTTCCAAAAAATTTCAAGATAGCACTGATATCAGTGGTGATTGTTGCCCGTGTTACGGAATAAGCCTCCTAATTAAGATAAGTGCTAAAACAAAATAAAGAAATAGTCAACTCCATCTAATAGAACTTACATGTGGACAATCTTTCTGTGCCCCTGACATCTGGTTAGCCGATACTAACGAGGAGAATTTATTGCCTGTTAGAAAAGAATTTATCCGCTAGCCATCTGCAGAACATTTGTGTTAAGTATCATGGGACATTTTCAAAGACAGTTTAAGCTCAACTCCCTTTTTAACGAGACTTTTACTGACTCTCTATTTTATAAACACTTAAATTTGACTTTTAATGATGCAAAATGGCCAATTTTAGATAATGATGTTTATCATGCATATAACCTTTTAAATGTAACACACTTGTTGAGAAAAGCACGTGTGTATTTTCATATATATGTTTTCTGCCCACTTCTCGCTTGAACATCCGACTGAGAGGATGCAAAAATGTTCTTTCTTAATTTTTATCTTATATTAAATTCTTTTCTTTTTCCTTTAAAAGTGTGAAGATGATTTTTCTACTTAGTGCACCACTACAATACGATGGAATACAAATTTTACAGCAGTGTTCATTTTATAGTGAAATAATATAATTTTCCAACGGATACTTCATACAAAATAATATTCACACAACAACAAACAAAGTTGTTAAAAATGGATTTACTCGGATATACCACTGATGAAGCTACCTAATGGTAAGAATATTCCTTTTACTTCTATTAGAAGTTTGTGAAGAAAAGTGATTAAGTATTTAGCAATAAAATAAATGAGGTAATTAACCGTTCTCACGCCTTAATACTCGTTAGGTAAAATATTGTCCAACAATTGGATTATGAGACTGAGGTCTCATTAGGTAGATAAAATAAAACATAGATCCTCAAATAATAAAGTAAAATCCGGTAATCCGATAAAAGGAAAAAATATATATTCAATTAACTTGAAGAACTTAAAAGAAAAGAAAAGAGAAATAATGGCATACGCAAAGGACAGTGCGGCTATTGAAAAACTAAATGCGAACAACTACTCAAATTGGCGATTTAAAGTTGAGATGCTATTGATACGTGAAGAGCTTTTTGAAGTCGTCACGGACGAAGCTCCAGATCCGATAACCGCTGACTGGACGAAGCGAGACCGCAAGGCAAGGGCCTTGATAAATCTTAGTATTGAAGATAGCCAAATAATAAATATAAAGCATCTTAACACAGCTAAAGAAACCTGGACCACTCTGAAAAATATACATGAGCGTTCGAATCTGTCAAGCAAGTTACATCTCCTTCGAAAACTTTATAGCACAAAGCTAAATGAAGGAGGGAATTTAATAACACATATTACCAAATTATTGGAACTTGTAGATAAATTGGCCGGAATAGGAGAAGATATCTCAAACTCACACATATCTGCCATTTTATTATGTTCGTTACCCCCGTCATAAGATACATTGATTACCGCGATTGAAGCGAGAAATGAAATTGATTTAATGCCTGATTTTATTAAAGGAAAGCTTATAGATGAGTATACTCGCAGAGTCGACAATTTGGAAAATTCAGGCAACGGGTTTAAAGCCTATAAAACACAGGGTAAATTAGGCTACACAGATCAAAGAAGAAACAATAAATTTTGTTTGTATTGTAAAATGAAAAATCATTCATATAGCGAATGTTGGTTTCAAAAAAGGAAAAATAATCATACAGTACAGCATAACAAACCGTTCAAAAATAAAAATCATTCTACTTCTTTGTGTTTTGAAGAAAATGTACCCGACAAAATCGCGGAACGGCATGATACAAAACAAACTGAAAATAAAAACGTAGCGTTATTGACTGAACAATCGGAAAACAAACAAATATTTATTATTGAAGGTGGAAGTTCAAGTCATATTGCTAATTCTAAAGAAATGTTCTTGAAAATAACCAGCAACGATGAGACAAACGTGACTGTTGCAAATGGTAATAAATTAATTTCATACGGGTCAGGTGAAATAGTAATAAACACTGGAAAACAAGACAGGCAAATTACACTTCGTGACGTATTGTATGTACCCGATATTGAAACAAACTTGCTATCAGTTAGCAGGGCTACTAAAAACGGATGTCAAGTAAATTTCGATAAAGATACGTGTGACATCATACATAATGGGGAAATAATTCTACAAGGTAGATTGAAGAATAACTTATATGAAGTGCATGTAAATAATAATAAACCAGGGGATAATAATTACGCGAACATTACTCACACTTGTACAAATACAAGATGTATAGACTTATGGCATAGGCGACTTGGACATAGAAGTTACGATGCAATTAAAACCATTGTACAAAAACAACTTGTAAATGGTATAACCCTAAATTTCTGCAAACACAACACCTATTGTGAGGTATGCATTAAATCCAAAACAAACGATACCCCATTTCCAAAATCGGTCACATATAGAGCCACAAAAAGGTTAGAGTTAGTGCACACTGATGTGTGTGGTCCGATAAATACTCCTACCATAGGGGGAAAATGCTATTTCATCACTTTCATAGATGATTACTCCAGATTTTGTGTCATCTATCTAATGACGAAAAAAAGTGAAGCGTATGAAAAGTTAAGGGAATACATTTCGACCGTGAAAAATAAATTTGGAAAATTTCCAACTGCCATCAGATCCGATAATGGCGGAGAATATGTTAGCGATGAATTAGAAGAATACCTCAAGCATAACGGTATTGAGCATCAGCACACAGTACCATACTGCCCAAGCCAGAACGGGATTGCTGAGCGTAAAAATAGGTCACTTTTAGACATGACTAGAAGCATGTTAAGTGAGGCTAACCTCCCACATAGACTCTGGGGAGAAGCCATATGTACAGCCAATCATTTGCAGAATCGCTTACCATCGAAATCCATTAGTTCTACCCCCTACAAATTATGGTTAAACAGAAAACCAAATATAAAATATTTGAAAGTGTTTGGGTGTACTGCATATGCAATATATTCATAAATCTAAACGCGGCAAATTAGACGACAGAGCTGAGAAAGACACGTTCGTGGGATATGACAACCGGTGTAAAGCGTACAGAATATTTACAGGAGACGGAAGAGTAATTTTAGCCAGAACCGTCAAATTCGATGAAAATAACATGTGTAATTCAAATGTTGACACAATTGAGCTGATGTCAGAAACAAACAAACAAGCACAACAAAATAACACTAGTATAGTAGAATTTGATCTAACACCAAACCAAACTGCTCCAGATACACCATCCGCGTCTCAACAAACACAACAACCGAGAAGATCTGAAAGACACAATAGAGGTGTGCCACCGGACAGGTTTGCATATGCAGTCCGGCACGATCCAGTATATGAACCAAAAGGTTGGCAAGATATGCTAAACATTGAGAATCCGCAAGAAAAAAATAACTGGATTGACGCGACACGAGACGAAATAAATTCACTTATGGAAAATGAAACCTGGATTTTGGTGAAACCACCACAGGGAGCCAAAGTAATTGGATCCAGTATGATGATGAAAATGGACAAATAAAGCGTTATAAAGCCAGATTGGTGGCTCAAGGCTTCAAGCAAAAATACGGGATAGACTACGATGAGACATATGCTCCCGTAGTATCACACACCACCTTAAGATGTTTCTTAACTGTTGCAGCTTACAAAAATCTTAATGTTAGGCAAATAGATATAAAAACTGCTTTCTTGCATGGAAAAATTGATGAAGAAGTGTACATGGCACAACCCGAAGGGTATGTGAACGCAAACGAACCAGAAAAGGTCTGTAAACTTCGTAGGGCCATATACGGGCTGAAGCAAGCAGCCCGGGCCTGGTATACAAAAATTACTGAATCGCTTAAAGAGTTAAATTTTACACAGAGTAAAACAGACACCTGTCTATTTTCTAGAGGACAAGGGGAAGATACAGTGTATATAGTTGTATATGTAGATGACATCCTTGTTGCAGGAAGCATCCATTTAATTGAAGATGTCATAAATAAATTAAAAGCACAATACACACTCAAAGATTTAGGGGAAATCAGCAATTATCTTGGGATAAAAATTCAGAAAATGCACAATGGCTTTAAATTAAATCAAACAGTGAAAATAACGGAAATTGTTAAGAAATTTAATCTCGAAGAATCAAAGCCATACGGTACTCCAATGGAAACGAATTTCCTAAGATCAGAAAAGGAAGAAAATCCAATGCCCAATAACACAAAATTTAGACAAGCGATCGGTGCGTTATTATATATCGCGACAATTACAAGGCCAGACATATTATTGGCAGTGAACATTTTGAGTCGAAAATGTGAAAATCCGTCCAAAGAAGATTGGAAAGGTGTTAAACGGCTTATTCGTTACCTAAATCACAGTAAAGATCTAAATTTGGTAATCTGCAACGAACATCCACCAGTGTTAGAAGTGTACACCGATGCTGATTGGGCCGGTGATATGCAAACCAGAAGATCTACTACTGGAAATTTATACCTATTAGGAAAGAAAACAATACATTGGATAACAAAGCGCCAGTCGTGTATTGCTCAATCATCAGCAGAAGCTGAATTTGTAGCAGCTGCAACAGCCGTTCAAGAACTTACATGGTTATTAAGACTGTTAGAAGACTTAAATTTAACCCAATCTCTTCCGATTACTGTCTATGAAGACAACATTTCATGCATTAAGATGATCGAATCGGACAAATATACAAATAAGACAAAGCATATAGATTTGAAATACCATTCAATCAAACATATGAAGGAAAATGGAACAATAGAAATGTGTTACTGCCCAAGCAAATCTATGATTGCAGATGTGTTTACCAAACCGGAGCCCAAACCTGTATTTCTAGAAAACAGGGACAAACTGAAACTGCAAAGTGATCTTCATTAGGGGCTTAAGGGGGGCTTTGTTGCCCGTGTTACGGAATAAGCCTCCTAATTAAGATAAGTGCTAAAACAAAATAAAGAAATAGTCAACTCCATCTAATAGAACTTACATGTGGACAATCTTTCTGTGCCGCTGACATCTGGTTAGCCGATACTAACGAGGAGAATTTATTGCCTGTTAGAAAAGACTTTATCCGCTAGCCATCTGCGGAACATTTGTGTTAAGTATCATGGGACATTTTCAAAGACAGTTTAAGCTCAACTCCCTTTTTAACGAGACTTTTACTGACTCTCTATTTTATAAACACTTAAATTTGACTTTTAATGATGCAAAATGGTCAATTTTAGATAATGATGTTTATCATGCATATAACCTTTTAAATGTAACACACTTGTTGAGAAAAGCACGTGTGTATTTTCATATATATGTTTTCTGCCCACTTCTCGCTTGAACATCCGACTGAGAGGATGCAAAAATGTTCTTTCTTAATTTTTATCTTATATTAAATTCTTTTCTTTTTCCTTTAAAAGTGTGAAGATGATTTTTCTACTTAGTGCACCACTACAATACGATGGAATACAAATTTTACAGCAGTGTTCATTTTATAGTGAAATAATATAATTTTCCAACGGATACTTCATACAAAATAATATTCACACAACAACAAACAAAGTTGTTAAAAATGGATTTACTCGGATATACCACTGATGAAGCTACCTAATGGTAAGAATATTCCTTTTACTTCTATTAGAAGTTTGTGAAGAAAAGTGATTAAGTATTTAGCAATAAAATAAATGAGGTAATTAACCGTTCTCACGCCTTAATACTCGTTAGGTAAAATATTGTCCAACAGTGATCGTGATCTTTTTGTCAAATACATTTTTTTCATTAATCAAGCTTTTTTGGTATTAAATCTGGCTAAACATGAAATAAAATTTCATTATTTTATGGTTTTGATGTAAATTATTAGTGTACCTTTATGAGGCAAGTTTCGTTGAATAATTCAAGGAAAAAATTATCTCATCATTATTATGCATATTTAGTCATGCATTAATTGTTTATTTGACTGTCACTTTTAATATTTTAATTATTTTTTTAATTTTATTAATTTTTCTTATTTTACTTTATTATTTTAATATTTCACTTTATTGTAAGCATTCATTATAATTTCCAGTGCATTATTACATTCAAATTACTGTTTAAAATATGCAAACAAAACAGTGATCAGAAATCCACAAAATTCTAAAATTTGCACAACCTCTGGTCCCAAGCTGTGCAGATTTGAGGGAGTCTACCATGAACCTCTATAGAAGGACTTCCAACGCAATAGTGATACATCGTGATGAGACTTCGGCACTAAATGGCAGCGGCACAGCTACGCGCACTGTTCTGCGCAGCTGGCCAGAATCTGTGCTGCAGCAGCGCCCATAGCTGTCACTGTAGTGTCAAACGGTGAAGCAGACGAATTTTAGTGACGTATGCAGGATCCGTCTTCATATGCGCCACCTATTTGAGGCTTTTTTCGAGGAACGATTTCCTTCTTGGAAAGGCTATTTCGTTGGAAGTCCTGGTATAGAGTTTCATGGAGTCTACTGTATATATATATTTATTTATACATAACAAGAAAACATATGTATGGGGGAGATTGGTGCACAGTGGACCACTTTTTAGTTATTTTTTTTTCTCTTTAAGGGACAAGCCGATCTGCATGAAAATATTTTTGAATATTCCTTAAACCTTTATACATTCATCATAATTTTCTCAGAACATAGTTTCCAATACATTTGTCAAAAAAATAAAATTTATGTGCACCCGTAAAGTGGACCAGTGTGCCCCAGAAGTGGGGCACAGTGGACCGCTATTAGGTATTATCTGAAATACAATATAAATCTATTTTTCATTAATCTAATTCTTTTTTATTTCCCCTTTACCTGCAAAATAACATAGTAATATAAATTTACAAGTAACATTTTGAAACAAAAACAAAAAAATTAATTAAGTTTTGAAAATAATAACAGATTAATACAGGAACAATTGCAATTTAGTTGATAGGTATTACTTAAGTACAAAAAAATCAGCGCATATTAAAATTTTCAAATGAAATTCCAAAATACTTATGAGTAAGATTGAGCCGGGAATTTTACTGAGATACTTTTGGGTCTGGGAGCAACATTATGAAATTACTGACATCAACAACAGATTCAGCTACAGTTTCGAGAAAAATAAACTGATTTCCATTCAATCTGCATCTCATGAATCTTACTTGAATAGAATCATCACCAATTAGGCTACAGTTATATTTTTCAAAGGCAGTAAATACAAAACAAAATATTTCTTACTAAGTTAAATAAATTATTTATTTTTCGTTTACTTTATTTTACAGTTAAATAACTACTTTAAAACAATATTTCTTTATAGAAAAATAAGCAATTATTAAATATTTTGAACATTCTGCATTACAGGAGCAGAGTCGATTGTGGACCACTGTGCCCCATGTTAAAGCTCAATAAATAATCATATTGTTTATAGCTTTCTTTTAAACATATTAACTTTAAAGTTAAATAAAAACAAGTATCTTAGCTTTGCAAAACAGCTGTTTTATCTTATTTATCTACAACCTTTAATTACTAAAAAAATAAAAATATGATAATGAAAAATTTTACTTTTAGAAGCTTAAAACAACCAATCAGGATAAAATAGTTCAATCTGAGCTAAACATGTTTTCTGAAGGCTATAAATAATCAGTGTAGTGCTGTTGTCTATTAGGATAGAAGAGAAGCTTAAAAAAAAAGTTTATCAAATGTTGTATGTCATATTTAAAATACTCTTCAGACAAAAATTATTAAGTAACCAGTAAATTTATATCCTAAATTTTACCAGAAAAATGAAGAAAAGAAAAATTTGGTCCTGGTCATGATAAAAGCCAAAAATTGGCTAATTGCCTTTACTTCTCCAATTTAAATGCCAGGTTTAAAACAACAAAATATAACTTACAGTGATGTCGATAGGCTTTTGAAATCCTGGGTCCTGGAACCCAAACACTTCCAAAAAACTGGGTCCTCTTTTAGAAATAAATCATCATCAATTTTTTTTATTTAATAGAAAATATGACTCTTTTCTGCTCTTTCTATGTAAAAATTATGCATCCTGAAGGACCCATTACAATTTTTTATGCTTCCCTTCACCAATTCTTTGCTTAAATGATGTGCTATAGAGCATCCCCAGCATCACTGCTTAACATGGTTTTCTTTTTTATTAAATATGACATATTAAGAAAGAACTATTCATTGGATATTAGCTTAAAAAATATATTAATGACTCAAATATATACTTAAAGTAAAAAATAAAATAAAATAAAAACATGTGGAAAAGCTACAATTAAGAATTTCTTTGTGCTGTACATACTCAAACTTATTTTTCAAATAAGTCTTCAGAAGTAGTATGACATGAATCTTTTATTTTTTTTTTTTTTAAGTGTTAAAGGCCTGTAAAAAACAAATAAGCAATTAGTAAGTATCATTTTTAAAATGTCGCTAACTTTTATGCAACCTTTACTACAAATCAGTAGCAGATATGTGTTAATATTAATGTTTTTATTATTGAGAAATAATGTTATTTATTAAATTCTAACTCAATAAAATGTCTTTAAAAAACTCTTTAAAATGTTTAAGTTTAAAATACTTTACTGTATAAAAACCAATTTTGGGCCAAAAAAAAAAGCATGTTATATATTTAATAAAAGCCACTGGGCTGTTTTATTATTATTATTATTAAGCAGACTTTTTTTTTTTTTTTTTTTTTTTTTTTTTTGTAACCCTGACATTCAGAGTAAAAGGTGCATTTATAAGTTTAAAATACAGCAGAAATACTTTGTTTTTGTTAAAATTGATAAAAGAGAGAGACATTTGAGAGTTCAGAGCATATCCTGATATATTACTACTATCCTGAATATATCACGACTTATGATGAATTCTCTTAAGTATTAGAAAAAGAGAGACCAAAATTCAGTAGTTCAACTTTTAGTTATGTTTGTAAGTTACTCAAGAAAATGAATAACTAGGGGCCAATCCATACAAAAATTGAGTCCTTCACAAAATATCATTTGATAACAGAAGCCCCTTTCAAAAAATGTCACTTATCAATAAGAATGCATCACAAGACCAAACTCTTCATATCTTTTTGTTATTACTTTGTTAAGATTTGAAAAGTGTACTGTATGTAATATTATGTAATTTGTAAGGAAAAAGGAAAAAAAAAATACCAGAAATAAAAGCTTAAACAGAAGGACTTAAAAAGGTTATTATTATTTCTCTTCCCTTTTTTTGTTAAAGCTCGGTTTGGATTTGATCTTTTGTTAGAAAATTTTGTTTTCCCAAAAATATAATAAATTTCACGAGATGTGAATTCAATTAATAACAAGTTGCATAGACCCCCAAAAAACATATATTACCTATGATAAACTTATATATAGACCACTGATAACTTACAGCTTTAAATTTTTTGCAATTTGATAGCTTTTGCCTATAAGGAAAATGGAAACAAAAACTTAAACTCCATTTTCCATTATTCTGTATTACCAGAGATGCTGAAATATTAATTGAATAAAATATTCATTAGTGTCATCATTATTATTTTTGTTTACATTTTAGAAAAAAAATATATTTTGATGAAAATACCACATATAAGTTGATATTTTCAAAACTTAAATATTATCATAAAAATAGCTTTAAAAGTTATATATCATTGGGTAAAATAATGCACTAAACGTAATAAACGGAAAAGAAAAAAATATCATAAACATTCCTGGATTTATAATAATATATAGTGGTTATCCAATAAATCAGGCTACTGCTTCTCCAAAATTAAAAAATCGTTATTTTTTAATACCAGAAACTATTGGCAACTCAAGCTTACCTCTGAAAAGAAAAAAATCCTTCTCCAAAAATTACCTCTAGAAGTAAACATTAGAGGAATTGGAAAGCATCACTTAAATTTATTTATGAAACTAATAAAAATTAAAAAAATAACTTGTAATTTAAATAAATTTGATTCAGATGAAAATTTGCTTTAAACACTGTCAATATATCCAAACGCAATGAATAAAGGAATATATTATATAGTTTTAAACAGTGGCGTAGCTACATTTTTTGGCGCCCGGGGCAAGAACAAACTTTGCGCCCCCCCCCTACAAATAAAAAAAATAACCGATTTTTTTTTTCTAAAGGCGAAAAAGTCCTTCCGGCTTGTACCGAGAGGAAAAGGTAGTTCTCTCTTCTTAGTTTTTCAGAATTCAGTTAATCTTACTCAAACACAAGAAGCTAAATCGCGTGAACCTGACTATCGAAGATTCCTAGTTAGCTTCAATACTGAATTAGGTGAACACTTAGCTTTAGTCCAAGATGACTTCATGTAAAGCGGCCTACTTTTATCGGCAAATTTCGCGATATTTAGCCAAATACCGCGTCATACAGTTATATACACTTTTAGAATTTAAATTTTTCAACCATCGTTTTTTTTCCTTGACACTTTTTAAGGTGCATTTCATAAAATTAAAAAGTTAATAAAGTTAGTAAAATTAATTTTAGTAGAACAATTAGTTTAGTTTCTAAAAATAAAATATTAAGTAAAAAGTAATTTTTTTTTTGTATTTTAAAATTTGTAATGACATTTTAACTAATTAACTTTTTGAAAATCTGGTCATTACAGTTATAGAGCACATTTGTAAGGGAAGTATGAAAGAAAAATATTGCGAAAAGTTAAAAATTGTAGGAAACGTGTAGTTTTAAAATTTTCTTTAAAAAATTTTCAATCAAACATTTTTAACACATTATCAATTGGATCACAATAATTCATTTTGCTTTATTAAATAATAAAACTTTCATAAAACTATTTCATAATTTTCAATAAAAACTACATCTTAAAATTTTACAACGGTACACCTTGTTTGCAAATTTTTATTACCGTAAAACTTTTACTTTGATTATCACAAAGAAAAAAATGGATATATATCTTTGTCCATTCAGATGAAATTTCGTTATTTTCTGTCTTTTTTGCTTTCTTTTAATCGTGATTTCTGGTTTAAAAAACAATCTAAAAAACTATTTACAAACTTTATGAGTTTGTTGTTTAAAAGTAACGGTGTAACTTTGGTTGCGTCCCGACACTTATAATATTGTGGCTATAAAAATATAATATTGAGGCTTAGCCATAAAAAGTATGTAGATGATCTCTGCAATAGCATACCTGACTTATAATAAATCCCGGATATAACGAGCGGAGAATTTGATTTCCAATATAGTAATCCCCCAAAAGTTTGGTATATAGTCTGCCCCGTTTTTATGGTAGCTTTAATGAATTTTTATTAATTTTATAAAGTTTTCTCTATTTTAAAAAATATTTCTTAAGATCTAGAAAAAACATTTTAGTTGTAAAATTATCTATGATTACCATTATTTTTACCTTTCGAATACATCTCTTTACTTGTGTGTCTTTATTCAATAAATAAAGATTTCATTCGTAATGAATTAATTTATTTTTATTTATTACACTCTTTTATTAAACTTAACTTGTTCTTTATACGAAAAGATGACATTATCTAATTGATTTTTCAGTAACTTACTGATAGGCTACCATATAAAAATTATGTATGCATGTATATTTCCTATGACAATACATCATTTTAATATTTCAAGAACTTAATTATAAACTAAAGCATATTTAAACCTTAAATGCATAGTGCAGACCTGTCCAACCTTTCAGTGAGGCAGCGCGAACCTTAGCTTGTAGCACATAATCAAGGGCGCCATTATTCATATGATTCGAAAAATGCAAGAATATTATTTCCCTTTAGCAGTGATAGTGATTCCCACATGTCTACAGGATACACAGACAAAGTGGTATGCGTTATTAAAATGGTATGGTATGTACAGTGGTTAATCATTGGCGTCCTAAGTTGGAGTTGGCTCATCTAAAAAATTTAACAAAAAACATATCATAGTAAATTTAACGTTAATTTTTTCCGAGGTTTGGGGATAAAAAAAGGGGGGAGCAATTTTAAGGACTTTTGCATGTAAAGGAGGCAAAAACCTTAATAACACCTGTAATAAAAAAAGTATGCAAATGTTAATTATTTTAACGCAAATTAACTTTGCAGACGGAATTTTGTTTAAAAAAAATCTAGAAAAATTGAGGGGCGTAAAGAAGGGGCGCCTAGAAAATCTTCAAAGGGCGTCATGGCGCCCGCGGTTGCCGCGTTGGACAGCCCTGCCAAAGTGTATCAAATTTGCAACACTTTTTATTTAACTTTTAATAAATAAATCAAGCTCTTCGTAACCACAATATTTATATAGAAATATTAATCATGTATAAATCACATAAATATGTTACTAAATAAAGTTAAAAATCTATCTTAAAATTTCTAGTGACTTATCCTTAATATAAGTATTAAAAAAAAACTAAATGAAAAATTCATGTATTTAGCCAGCCACAGACGATAAATTGACAAAAAATAATCTTTATGGTTACAACTGTTACGAATTACAAAAATAATCGAGTTAATTATGCGCTAAACCAAGCTTTCCAAAATATCCCATTTGGCTGTATAAGTGCAACGATGAAATATTTTAAGGATTAAAATGTAGAAAATATAAATAAAAAATAAAAGGTGCAATAATGAAAAATTTCCCTATGTTGGCTATACGCCTATTAAGCAATTAAAATTTGATTATTATGAATGCAAGGCGTGTGAAATTTTCTATGGAAAACTTTCCAAAGTATTAAATATGAATTTATTCAATTATCGATGCTGGATTTTCTTTGATTTCGTGTTTGCCCCAAAGTTGGTGGCTCACGGAAAATATTCCATCTTGTGCTGCGTTTGTAGCCTTGCCAACATGTTATACTGAGAAAGTTCCATGCTGAGTACCGTTCCCAAATGGTTCAGTTGGTAGAACGTCAATGCGCTATAGACCCGGGTTTGAGTCCTGGTTTGGATACTTTTTCACTATGTTGGCTATACACCTATTAAGCAATTAAAATTTGATTATTTGATTATAATGAAAAACCCTCTTGTCATTAAATAAATTACGACTATACGTTGTGAAATCAGTTTAGAAATTCTGAATAGATAATTGGTATAATGCTTTTATTTTCTATTGCATAGCTTTAAAAAAATAATAAATAAATAAATAAATAAACTGAGCAAACATTATAATTAAAAATAATAGTAATAAAATCACCAGTTCGCACTTTCTACCAAGCGTAAATCAAATCCGTGAATTTTCAATTGTCGGGGCCCATGCCAAATTAACGTATTGTAACATAAAAGTTTTTGGAACTACATGAATTGCAGTCCTGCAAAGTGTGATTGTTAAGATATGGAATGCTTATAAAAGTGAAATTTAAAAAATATATTTTTTTTTACTTTTATTATTGTTGATTAATTTAAATTAGAAGACTGATTAATCATGAAAACAACACTGTCTGTCACTCAAATAATAGAAGAAAATTTACCTTTGAAATATAAAAATGCACATTTCCTCTTTAATGGGCCTAGGTAATCTTCTTTGCAAAAATGCCAAAAATATCAATTTTCGAATCAATTTTTGTTTAGAAATGTATTTAGACATCCCTAGTATATTCTGGGAAAGTTATCTAAAGATCCGAAGATTTTAAATGTGTGAAAAGGGTTTTTTACTGCATCGATATATTTCACTTTAAATGATTCAGAGTTTCAATTTTTTAAATATTTTTTTCCTCAGTTCCTTTTTTTTTTGACATTTTGCTACTTTTAACTTTTGCAATTTTTTTCCTACACAGATTACACAATTTTATTTGCATTTAACAGTAAACAAAACTAAGAGAATAATTTTGATTTTACTCCATTTCCACGCAGTCATCTGTACTGACCGTACTTGGAAGACTGAAAAGTCCTGTTTTGATTTTTATACGTTTTAAGAAGGGAAAAATTGAGGCAGGTCGCCCACATTTTATTATTTTGTTTTTCTCAATACCACTTCCACAGAAAAATGGAATTTACAATAAAGAAGAAATAATATATTTACTTGCAGTTCTTTCAACTAAATTCATTTTGCACTGGTTCAGAGAAGGCCCCATTACACGAAAATATTCAGATGAAATGCTAAGAACACAAAAATGAAAGCGAAAACTAATAGAGAAATAAATAAATGCTCTTATAATATCAAAATGTGAAGCCACATGGCCCTTCGTTTTATAAGCTGGAGACAGTCAGGAGCCTCCATCCACGATTGCCACATAATAGAT
This sequence comes from Maratus michaelseni, assembly GCA_963931845.1. Taxonomy (NCBI): domain Eukaryota; kingdom Metazoa; phylum Arthropoda; class Arachnida; order Araneae; family Salticidae; genus Maratus; species Maratus michaelseni. Next base: position 211,767,795 of record OZ007588.1, read on the forward strand.
CTCTCCACTCCCCCTCCTTCGCCGAATTTATTCAAAGCATTTCTTCACACACACACACACACACACACACAAAACGACCAACAATCCGTATTTATTGTCAAAATACGTGAGATAATTTCTGTTTAAAGCGTCTTTCAAGTTGACGCCCCGCACCCATTTAATCATTTTGTACCTCCTTTTCAGGTACGCAATCATGCAAGGTACAAAGTGTGTTAAGCCATCGCTTTAAACATTTATAGAAGATTTCTCTTTTATTATTTGGATACAATAAAATATTTTCACTAAAGAAAAAATTCATACACACATCAATAAAAAAGGTCAACAATTTTTATTTATTGTGAAAATATGTGAAATAATTTCGGTTAAAAACCTCTCTCGATTTGGCGCCCCTTAGCAGCGGCGCCCGGGGCGGCCGCCCCCCTTGCCCCCCCTTAGCTACGCTACTGGTTTTAAAGAATGGTTTCGAATTGAATATAGATACAAAAACTCATTATAACAAAATATCTAGAAATTTAAAAAAAAAAATGCAAAATAGCTTTTATAAAAATGAAACACAATGTCTCGGTAAAGAATTCATAAACCAGGTCAATTATTAAAATAAAATTAATAAATTTTATACAAAGCTTGTGAAATGATCCAATAAAAATCTAAAAAAACATTGTATATCTTTCTTTTTGGATTTCATTAGACAAATGTTAAAGGTGATTTTAATGTGAATACATTTAATCAAATCAAAGACAGGATAATGGTGGCAGAATCATATGTGATGCGTACTTTTATTCTACAACATATCAGTAAACAAACACCGTCCTACAGTGACAAGCAGCCAAACATTCAACACCGCAAATAGGAATCGCCCTTCACTTCTAGAAACATAAACAATAAAATTAAGCGATCTTAGCAAAGTTAGTATACTAACAGGCGACAAATTATAACTGCGCTCAAGAATTTTACTTAAAATACCCATTTTCAACATCAAATTAAGTATAAATTTCAAACATTTACCTTTTTTCTCCTCATTATTTAATCCAATGTTTTGTACACTCGCCATCTCTGATCAGACATCACATAACGCATGCGTCCAATGATGTTGCCATTTAAATTAACAAATAAACACCGTGTAATCGTTTGCGGTAGGAACACCCCGTTTCCCTTTTACAAGAAACTATTACCAAGGCAGACTAGATCTACAGGCATAGTCAATTGAGATTAATGTATGAAGCCTCCCGCCAGAGGACTCTGATACCCTGCCCAAAATTGAAATTTGACTTTGACCGTAACTGAAACAACCTGGGCAGGGTTGAAATGTAAACAAACAACAAAATTACGTCACGTCGCCATGGTTTACAACTCTTCTAACATTCCAATCAAGCTTAGAAATGACAGCGAATTCCAATACCTGTCAATTTTTCGATTATTAAAATAGTATCGCAAGTGAAAATATGGTAAATTGTTGCGTTTATAACTGTAAATCTCGAAGTGATCGTAGCTGCAATGTTGGAGATAATGGCGAAAAAATATCGTTTCATAAATTCCCTCTGGAACCATCACGAAAGGCTGCATGGCTGAAAGCAATAAGCTGCCAAGTCAAGATCTCGATTTACATTATCCTACAGTTAATATTTTTATTGTATTATTAATTCTTTAAATGATATTTTGATATTAGTAATAATTGCGTGATAGAAATACCCTGAAGTAGGGCTTTTTCCAAAGTTCAAACCACAAAAATAAATGTATTCATAATATTGTTTTTCATATACATATTTGTTAATTAATGAAAGCATTAAACTCACGTGAGTCACTTTATTTTACTTTAGTAGTTACTCTTATTAATTGTGAAATTCCTAATGCATTTCTAATATATAAACACTTATATTATAAAATGAAAACATTTACTGAAAACAAAGAACTTTTCAAAGTTGTTATATAAAAATATACAACTAACACATCTTTCCAAATCTCAAATGGCTTTAATATCAAAATATTAATCCACCACAGTTATCACCAAGGAAAGCATGAAGTCTTAGAACGTCAATGAAATGATGTCTTCTTTTGAATTTTTTATAACAGCAGGGTGCATTCTCAGGTAGAAGTTTGTTCGATTTTCTGTCTGTAAATGTAACCTGCTAGTTCTCGAGACACTGAAGGTCTTCCACATCAACCGCAATTTTTTTCAAGATTAGTGAATATGCTATGTTTGCTGTTAGTGTAGACACTCACCATTCTTTCTGCTGCCATGTCAAAAGAGGATGTGCTTCAAATAATCATATTTTGATATTAAATTCATTTGAAAATGTTCTTTTAAATATTTTTAATGTTGTTCAAATGGTCTTTGTTTTCCTGTAAATGTTTTTATACTTCAGTCTGAAACGTGTTATATATTAGAAAAGCATTACAGATTCTAAATATAATAAGTTTTTTATAACAACTAAAGTGAAGTGACTAATATGAGTTTAATATTTTCATTGTTTAATAAGTAAATAAAGTATATACAGTTTAAATATTTCAAGAAAGTGTTTGGCATAGATGTCATATACTTTGGCGTAATTTTTTTCTGACGCCAATTTGGCAAAAACCTCGTTTTCGAATGCCACAATAAAAAAGGAATAACAATTTTTAAAAAAAGTTTAATTAATAACTATAGAACAAAACAATTTATATAATTCAAAAAAAGAAAATATAAGTAAATAAACAATTTATTAATAAATAAACAACATTCGGGTTACTATATCAAGCAAAATAATGACACTTTGGCACCAGTTAAGTATCCCAGTGTGTGACATTGGTGTCAGAAAAAAAAAATCATGCCAACGTGGTGCATATATGACATCTGTACCAAGTGTTTTAACTAATTTTACAATTAATTATGAATAAATTTTAAACCATTTTTCCATTAGACTGCCTAAAAGATTATTTATTTCATTGAATTGTAGCATATATTTTATTTCTCTCTACCTATATATTGCAAATAATTTGAGTAATGAATTAATTATTCAGTTTTACATGTATTAGTTAATATGCAAGATACAGAAATTATGTAAAGAAAATTAATCTATAAATTCCAGTACAGTATTACTTTGAAAAAAAAAAAAGTAATACCAAATGATGAATTGTTGTAAATTGTCTGTGAATTGAAACTAAGTTAGAAAGTATTATACAGTAGAGTCGCGGTTATCCGAGTTAATGTGGACCAAGCTCACCTCGGAAAACTCGGTTAAACGGGATTTACATAAATGGCCACTAATTTAAGAGATAAAATATAAATTTACACACAATTTATTAATTTTTATAATATACTTACAGTCATTGTGATGTACACTGCAAATGCTTGTGGAATAAAAACAGGTAATGAAATTGTTTATTTGAAAAAGTCCTTGATATTTTTTTGTTTGTGGGATGATAAACGTTTCTTTGCTGCAATATTATGCCATTTTTTAGTGTCTTCAATATTGTAGGTGTAGCCTCTTCTTGCTGCTCAATGTATTGAATAGTTTTTCAACAGAACTTAGACCTTCAGAATGTGTAATTTTTTCTGGTTAACATAGCTTTAATCATCACCGCTCTATTGTGTGATTTTCAATCATATCTGTAATCATGGCATCTGTAATTTCTTGCTGTTCATCTGCATTCATCCACTCAGCAATGTCTTTTTAAGTATGGGTCTCAGAAACAGGAAGTGTTTGTGCTAAGCTGAATCAAGATTTGTCATCAGATGCTTCATTTTTATCATTTGATTGCTCTTCAGACAAAATTTTCTGCCACGATTTCTGTAGAGTCGTTGATTCAATTTCTTCCCATGCTTCGGAAATCCAATACACAGCATCCTTTGGTGTAATTTCTTTCAGATATTCTGCAACTGTTCGTTCTTCAAGATCTTTAATCAGCTTTCGTAACAGCTTTTTTTCTGCAATTTCTTTTCAAGTTCTCAAGAACACCTTGGTCTAATGGCTGTATCAGTAAAGTGACATTTGGGGGCAAAAAATATGCTTTGATATCTCCACTTGCTAGTTGCTCCACATCCAGATGGCATGATGCATTGTCTAAAAGAAGGAGTGCTTTTCTTTCCAACTTGCTTTTCTTTTAAAAAAAAATTCCACTTTAGTGACAAATTGTTCATAAAACCATTCCTTAAAAAGTTCAGCACTCATCCACGCACTTTTCTGATTTCTGTAATATACAGGAAGACTCGAGATGTTGATGTTTTTGAATCTCCTTGGTTTTTTTGACTTTCCGATAATCATGGGTTGTAATTTTAAGGAACCAGATGCATTACAACAACTTGAAACAGTTATCCTTTCTTTCATCTCTTATATCCGGAAGCTGATGATTCTTCTTTTGCAGTTAAGGTTTTCGATGGTAGCATATGAAAATTTAATCCTGTTTCATCACAATTAAACATTTGATCTTTACACAAATTGTTTTCCTCGATATATTTATGAAAATTTTCTACGGATTTTACTACTGCTTCAAAATCTGCAGATAGCATTTCACCAGTTATGTTGAGTTGGAAGAAACTGTCAATGCCAATGAAATGTAAGCTGAAGGTGAAAGAAAAGTCATAAAATTCTGAGATTCCAGCCAAAATGATAGAAAGGGATTATTTTTTTTTTTTGTGACTCGGTTAAACCGAAACTCGGTTAAGAGGGACTCGGATAATCGCGACTCTACTGTAATTCTACCTTTTGTACTGTTTTAAAGTGTCCATATTCTCCTGGAATAAAATTTTAGGCAGGTGACCTGAAAAAATGTACTCAAACATGCAATTAATAATATTGTTTTTAAAGTACAATAACACTGGTTAAGAAATTTTGGCATTTTCTATAGAAATTGAGTCAAGCTTGATTTCATTTTATTTTTTACAAGGCCAGGCCATGAATCAAAGTTGTAACCATTCTGGTCAAAAGCTCATTTTGACTAAAGATTAGAAATAAAAATTTTTAATTGAAAAGGTAAGATACAATAATTTGAAAAGATTTATTTTGCAAAAAATGTGCAAAGTCATGGTATATAAAATTTTAACTATTTATGAAATATTTCAAAGCACTTAGGAAGTATACCCTTCTTGCATCATTTGGAAAGAGTGAAAAACATTCTTTTGTCACAGATTTTTTGGTACTTCTCTATTATCCTGTCGACCACTTTTCATAACAAAAAACTATCGCCAAACTGTAACGCCAAATGAACGGGAGAACGTTGCCATTGGAATATCAAAATAAATAAATAAATAAAATATAAGTATTTAAGGACACAATTGTTATTTTAATTAATGAAATGACTAATAAATCAGTGAAACATAATGAAAAATACACGCAAATGTCAAAGTAAAAACCACTTGATGACATAACAAACACCTATAATGTTTCTGACATCAAGTAAATGGGGCTGCATTTTTGGCGTTTAATCTTACAATTTGGCGATAGTTTTTTGTTATGAAAAGTGGTCGACGGGATAATAGAGAAGTACTGATTTTGTTTATATAAAATATTACATGTTACAACTAAAATAATTTAACGAGTTAAAAGAAACCTTCTACTTTTCAAGTAAAATATTCAGGATCCAAACATTTATTTTCATGCGGAAAAAAAATTACCTGATAAATGGTTCGTTTTCGCATCATCAGAAAAGGTAATGGGTTAAAAGATAGTTTCTTACTGCTTATATTAACTTTTTTATATTAAATATGTAAAATAAAATATTTATGTTTCATGTATAAATGAAATATCTAAAAAAAGCATATTTTTATTTTATTTAATAATTTTACATTTAAATTCTTAAGGTAGTAGATCAGAGGCTTCAGCATCAATTTTTCAAAATAGTTTAATTTTTATCTTGTTTCACATAATATATGGCACCTTGAAATCTGTAGTTAATGTTGAATAATGTTGCAATATTTGTAGATTTCTAAGCACATGAGATTTCTTAAAACTTCAGAAAATCTATAAGAATGTCATATTAGCCCGATTTTATTTAATTTTCTCTTTCCGATATGCTATGAAATTCAGTTACTAGGCAAATATTAAATATAAGAAAAAATGGGATTAAAAAAGCTTACATATTATTTCAAAATTGTAAAAATGATTTTTAAAAAAATCTTTCATATTTTTTGAGCATATGCACAAAATTCCATAAAATATTATATAGAAAATCACGAAAGGCCAAGGAAATTATTAAAAAAATTTCAAACAGATTTCATTAATTTAAGACATTGCATGGCAAAAATTTAGCATTCATAATGCAATACCAATTATTCTAAACATTCTTTTGTACAAAATATCTGAACGAATGAACTTTTATATGTGGTATGTTGATATTGTCATATAAGACACAATTTTTCAGTGACATTAAAAAAAAACTCTAATTTCCTCAATATTCTTACGTATAAAAGTTTGGAAATGGCAACATTCTTCAATTTGTTTATTTGATATTAGAATTTGGCACTAATTTGTTTGTTTACAGAAAGTGGTCGATAAGGTAATAGACAAGTACCGGATAGTTAATTATTGAAATGTTTTCTGTTTTGACTAAAGTGTCAAATGAATAAAAAAATAGAGATGTGAAATATACTTGCATAATCATTGTATTTGTTCTAAAGATTTCCAATTAATAAATTTGAAGTTTGGGACAAGCCTTGGTAATAACATTTACAACTTTTTTAGATATTGATTTTTTTTTTCATATTTAAGGTACATAATGTAGTGAGTGCTTAAATAGAAATACTCACAAAAAGTCCAGACATTCATAGTTGACTTGATTAATTCATATATTTAGAGAAGAACATAAATTTTCCTATTATCTGAGAATGAATAGCATTCAAGTTTTGCGAATTATAGATTTGTACTAGAAAAATGTAATCATTTATTTTCATCCTCAAGATCAGATCAGATTTTTTTTTTTCCAAGGTGGGGGGGAAAAGATACCAAAAGTATACAGCAGAAATTTGTTAATAACATTTTAAAGTATGTTTCAAGGTAATACATTTTCATTTCAAAGCCTCAATTTTCATGTTCCTGAAAATCTGTTTAAAATGGCATTTCGTTCTTATAAAATATTGTACAACTATGGCAGAAAGACATGAGTTCTGTTTCCGAATGAACAAAAAACTTCAATCAGAAAAGAGATATTTCACGGCTTCTTTATGTTACTAACAAAACCACGGACTGTGCAAAGGCTTCAAAATCAGATAAAATATTTCTCTTTATATCCATTAATAACAATTCAGTTTTTAAAGTTTTGTAAAAAACTTAGGCCACATTCTTGTTTTTCAAATAACGAGAGTTTATATATTTTTTTCAATTTTTGTATAACTAAAATTTTCACCATGAGCCTGCAGACTGGTATAAAAATAGAGTCCAAGCTGGTTTCAAACACTGACTGAACCCGATAAATGAGAATATATATTTTTTCCAGATTACCGCAATCATAATGGAAATCATATATATTATTTCTCCTGTCAACATATCTTTTTCTAAGAAAATACGAAACGCAGAATGACGAATGAGATAGCATATGAAAGGATTTTGAACAGGCTTCTGACATAGCACACTTAACATTTCGTTAAAACATGTTTTTTGATTAAAAATTGCAGTTAATTAAAAATTAAATCGGCATTGTTTTCATAAATGAAATGAAAGATTTTCATCAAATCAGTGTTGCTACAAAAATAAAATACTGCATTATCAGATGACGTCATCCTATAATTAAAACACGATTGTTAATTTGTTTCTTGCTTGTACTTTTTGCAAAAATATCTAGCTTTTAATCAGATTTTATTTAATTTTTACGTGTGCATCACCTACTGTTTATTTGTTTAATCATGGCTGTGTATATGCATACTGTATCGGAGCACCAGTAGATTACGTAATTTAAGGATTATTTTCTATTTAGATATATATTTCATTAGGATTCACAAAAATTTTAAGTACAGTGAAACTTCCATTTAACGAAGTCTCATCGTTACACTTAAAAACTTCGTTATGAAGAAAATTCGTTAAATAGAAATCAACTTAAATTCATGAAATTTTTCCTTCAGATATGACAAACAGGTGTTGGATTCAGAAGCATTTGATTAAGTTTTAATTATGAAGCCGTCTTTTACAAAACTGGTGTGTACGGTCGATGAAATCAGTATCACATTCCCAAGCTTTGACTCAAACATTCATACACATAGGTTCTCAAACTAATGTTTTTTTTTTTTCTTTTTTAATAATGTACTTCAAGATATTTTATTATTCCTTAGACTAATGGCTGAAGTTTAGAAGTTGTATTGGCAGGAACACAAATAACTTTGATGTTCTTCGATTTGCATTTTGAAGCACATTGTTGTGGATGTACAAAGCAATTGTCTGTCAGCAATGGAAGGTCAGAATGGTAACTGTCTGACTCTAATCGATATTTTTTGCTTCAATGCACCTCTGACGCCATTGCGTCACCGCATTTTCTATATCATTGAATGTAAAAAGGGGATTTTGACTTTCCCCAACTGTTAGCGCAGGAGTCTCGGCGTGGGAGAGTAATGATTACAAATGTTTTTCATAATGTGAAAAAAAAAATGTTTTATTTAGCACCAAGCAGAATGGAACTTATTTAAATGTGTTCATTTCCTTACAATCCGCTGAAATAAATTCGCATATCCATCGCAACAGCAACCTCTTATTTTGAATTCTGTACCAGTACAAAAGTGGAATAAACTTCGTTATATAGAATATATTTTTTCGTAATATGGAGATTAATTTATATGCTAATGGTGTTCAAAGTCAATGTTCAGCAGAAAATTTCATTAAATAGAAAGCTTCGTTAAAGGGAAGTTCCACTGTATTTTTTTTTTAAATATTTCATTAAACTGTTAATATTTCTGACGTCACTTAAATGGCTGCTGGACCACAAAGTTTGAACATCCCATGTCTAAGTTCCCATAGGCAATTCGTTTTTTTCTTTTTTCAGTATAGGAGTCTTGACAACCTAGAGGAATGACCTTGGCGAGAGAAGAAAATTTGGCAAAAATTTTTCTGGCAATCTAGTATCATATGAAAAGTGTTTGAACAAGTTTCTGAGATAGTACACCCACATTTCGTTAAAACGTGTTGTTTGATTAAAAAAAAAAAAAAAAAATCAGTTAATTAAAAATAAGTGCTGAAACGTACCAGGAAATAATCTGAAAGATTGCAGTGCGAAAGCCTCGCATGGGTCTTTCTGGTTAACATTTGTTTCAATGAGTTTCCAGGTTTAGTTTGAATTTCCCTGATATTTCCATGTTTTCCAGATCTGTGACCACCGTGAAAAAAGTTGCCAAATTTCCTTCTTCGCCAAGGCAGTTTTCACTATTTCACCAAGTCCCATATACTGGAAAAGTACTGAGAATTTAATTTCTGTATCCAACTATGTAAAGCACATTAAAATCAGAGAGTTAGGAACTCAGATAGTACAGCGCCATCTAGTGGCAGTTATTTTACTTGTAACATCGGGATGAAGATGTAAGAACATATATTTTCATTTTTACACTTTAAATTCTGACCCATAGATTTTGAAAAAAAAAAAAACATAAACGTGCAGAGTTTTAACTTAAATTGCAGTGAGCTCGATTATGAAAGATTAATGGGTTTCAATAGGAATTTCGCCAAATTAGCCAGATATAGCCAAGTTGGCTTCATATATGGCAACTTATTTTTGTCGCCAAACCTGGCAATATTTTGCCAAGTTTGTCATTATTTGGTGTTATTGTGGTAACCCTGTTATTAGTACATTTCAACAATTACTCATTGTTGAAGTGATCAATGTGACAGTCCAATCAGATTGTGATGGACACACAGAGATTTCGATTTTATATAAATAGATTTATTTTGTTGAAAATGTAGAATGCTTGGTATTTTTGCATCAATAATTTAAGCAGTAATCAAGCAATATCAAGCATCAATAATCAAGCAATTAAAATTTGATTATTATGAATGCAAGGCGTGTGAAATTTTCTATGAAAAAATTTCCAAAGTATTAAATAGGAATTTATTCAATTATCGATGCTGGATATTCATTGTTTTCGTGTTTGCCCCAGGTTGGTGGCTCACGGAAAATATTCCATCTTGTGCTGCATTTGTAGCCTTGCCAACATATAGTGAGAAAGTTCCAGGCTGAGTATCGTTCCCAAGTGGTTCAGTTGGTAGAACGTCAATGCGCTATACTGATGACCTAGGTTCGAATCTCGGCTTGGGTATTTTTTCACTGTGTTCGCTTTACGGCTATTAAGCAATTAAAATTTGATTATTATGAATGCAAGGCGTGTGAAATTTTCTATAGAAAAATTTCCAAAGTATTAAATATGAATTTATTAGATAATATTTTACATATTGATGTCTGAATTTTGATCAATTTTTACAAATCATTTGAATATGTATTTTTTCCCCCTTAAATGATGTTTAAAATAACAAAAAAACAATTTTTTATAACTTCTCATTATTGATCTAGTACATAATCAAAATTTGATCTAATTCAGGGCAACTTGGCAAATTGACTGAGTATCGAATTATGTAGTGAAATGCTTAATTGCAACCTTGCTATAAACTTAATTAAGAATGTAAAAATTTTTCAGTATTTTTTTTAATTTACATAAGAACATACATTTTGTTATTCATAAATATACAACTATTTATTATTACAGATGTTTATGCTTTATATATAATTTTTTGTATGCAGGAAAAATTCATACAATCCTGTGTAGAGGAGTAGACGGGATATATGTATATAGTCAGCATTTTACACAAAATGATTACAAACAAGATGCGAAAATTAAAATGCTTTTACCAACAGCTGTGACAACAGTTTTAAAAAAAATTCCTGCTAATAAACAATTAAAATTCAGAAAGCGCAAGATATATAATTAAAACTATCAAGAATTATCTCATAAACGACAACAACTAGATGAAGAAATTGAAGCCATTAAACAAATTTCTCCAGTTTGTACAAGTTTACAATTAGAAAATTTCAATTTATTATCAACAGTATCTAGTCAGCAAGATTATATTAAGTCCACAAAAATTGTAGCTATAAATACTAACCTTTCCAATAGTGTATTATGTATGCAACAAAAAAAAAAAATACAGATGTCTTTTACAGAAATTCCGAAGACTTAAAACACCTATAATATCCACAAGCTAGAAGCATCTACAAGTAATATCAGTAAAATATTAACCGAGCAGCTTCAATGTTTTGGAAAAAAGAAACATCACTGGTCTGAAAACACGATAAGATACTCCATTTTGCTGCACAGTAGATCTGCAACTGCATACAACTTCATACGACAGAAAAATATGTTTTCTCTTCCATCAAAATCAATACTTAAAAGATATGTTGGCCCCACCTCAGGTGCTACTGTTTCATCTCTTATTTTAAACAAAGATTGGTGCAGGAATCTAAAAAGTTAGCGAAAGATGTGGAATTCTTTGGATCCTTAATAATCGATGAAATGAGTATAAAACCTAGCATAATGCACAATAAGCAATCCAATGATTTAAATGGCTTCATAACAACAAAATCGAATATTTCTGAGCTTGGAATTGAAAAAAAAGTTGCTAACCATCTTCTTTGTTACGTATTTACATGCCTCTTCACACATTTTAGGTTGCCAGTAGCATATTATTTTTCCAAAGGAAGTATTGAAGAATGTTGAAGAAATTGGGTTCAAGGTCATCAGAATCGTAGCAGACAGCCTCAATACGAATGTGAAGCTGTTTTGCATTTTATCTGGAGATAATGTTCCTAAGCCAGTCATTCCACATCCAATAGATCCATCAAGAGTTTTATTTTTGTCATTCGATCCCTGTCACATTGTTAAAAATTTCAGAAATATCTTCTTTTCAAGAAATATGTATAACAAAGGGCAACTTATCAGTTCAGAATTCATACAAGTGTTATATGACATGCAAAAGAATAAAATTATAAAACCTGTTAGAAATTTGACCTTCAAACATGTTTATCCCTCCAACTTCGAAAAATTGAATGTTAAAAGAGCCCTTAAAATTTTCAGTAGTGATTTGATTTCTGTACTGAAATATTTGAAACAAAATGCTGAAAGATTCGGAAAACCAATATTTCTTGAAACAACAGCTACAATAGAACTCCTGGAGACAGTACAAAAATGGTTCAATATTCTAAATGTTGGAAATACGTACCATCATATCACATCAAGAAATCCTGATGTCATGCATTTTGCATCAGTGAATGATGAGAGGCTAGATTTTCTTAAAGACACATTTTTAAATTATTTAGAAGAGTGGAAAAATTCTTGCAAAAACCCAGTTCACTTCATAAGTAAAGAAACATATTTAGCAGCTAAAATAACTACAGAATCAACAGTTGAATGCATTAAATTCCTTTTACAATCTGGTTTCCACTATGTACTAACAAGAAAATTAAATTCAGATGAAATAGAGTCATTTTTCTCGGCCTTACGACGAATGTCTCAAATGATATGACAAATGTGAACAACGGCATTCAGAACCTGCACAAAATATTAGTGACAGGGATCGTGGCTTCTTCTACAAATGCTAATGTTACTACCAGCAATGATGAGTGGATGACAAACATGAAGAAGCTGAAAAGCTCTACAGGTAAACACTTCCAACTGGTGAAGAATTAGCTGAACTTACAAATGAAGTATTAAAGAATGTTGAAGAAATTGGGTTCAAGGTCATCAGAATCGTAGCAGACAGCCTCAATACGAATGTGAAGCTGTTTTGTATTTTATCTGAATATAATAAGCCAGTCATTCCACATCTAATAGATCCATCAAGAGTATCTCTTTTGAATTGGTTCATCTTCCTGAAAATAAAATTAGTTATTGCTTTTTTTTCTATAGAGACTTATAATTCATTTTGTATTATATAATTTTTTTGAATTATTTTAATGAATAAAAACTGTTTCAAACATTTCTTTTAAATAAAAATATCTCTATACGTATTTTCTTTCTAAAGCTATTTAAAACAACAGATCTAAAGCATTGGTTTATCAAATAGTGTATTATGTGTGTGTAGATTTTCAGTGAGAATTTTTTCATTAATGGTACTCACTAAAATTTCTTTAAGAGACAAAATCTGTTATATAAATAAATAAGATGGTTATTTCTGTAATAATGTACTACTGTTATATACAATACTCCCTCAAATCCACAAATGACTAAAATCTGAATATTGTTGCACATGTAAACAGTGAAACTTACAGTTGAGATGTAAGAGAAAAAGTCATGATTTTTTTTTATCATTTGCTACATATTTTAATAAGTAATTGTGGTTAATGTGACTTCCATTTAAAGAAGTCTCATCGTTACTCTTAAACACTTCGTTATGAAGAAAATTCGTTAAATAAAAATCAACTTAAATTTATGAAGCTTGTATACACATAACCCACATAAAATAGAAAGCACAAATAAAATGAAAATATTTGAAAAGTATATTTTAATTCGGGTAGACTTTTTTTTTTCAATGTGTATATCAGTAAAATTTAATTAGAACAGTATTAAAAAAAGCACATAACAAAGAGAAGTAAAAAAAAAAAAAGTTGTGCACCTTTTATTTTTTCATTAAAATGTGATTAAATGTGTGTGTTTTGATTAAATGATTCAAATGTGTTCATTTTCATACAGTTCGCTGAAATAAATTCATGCACCCATCGCAACAGCAACCTCTCCGTTTGAATCTGTACACGCACGAAAGTGAAATAAACTTCTTTATATAGAATAAGTTTTTCGTAATATGGAAATTAATTTACATGTTAATAATGTTCTAAGTCAAGGTTTTGCAGAAAATTTCGTTAAGTAGAAAACTTCGTTAAATAGGGACTTCGTTAAAGGGAAGTTCCACTGTATTTTATTTTATTATTTAACTTGATTGTTTTAATATTTCACTTTATTGTAAGCATTCATTATGATTTCAAGTGCATTGTTGCATTAAAATTACTGTTTAAAAAATTTACACAAAACAGTGACCAGAAATCCACAAAATTCTAAAATCTGCAAAACCGCTGGTCCCAAGCTATGCAGATTTGAGGGAGTCTACTGTATTAATCTTTAATATGTGATATTTAACCAATGTTATCAAAGGTATTTTTTAAACTTGCAATGTTTTCACCAGTAATAGAATTTTAATTGAAAATTTTGTTCAAGAAACCTTGTTTATTCTTATTGTTTCAAATATTTTTAAAGATTGCAAGGTTCTTAACAAATACTTTTTGCAGAATATAATATGTATGCATATAATTATGCATCCAACTTGTAGGGCATTTAGTGAGTACCACAGGTTTATATGTTCATCAAGTCTATTTTAAAAATACTCTGTTTATTCTCTCTCTGCTTATCGTTAGTTAAAATTATGTTTTACTATGTTAAATGAATTATGACATAAATAATTTAAAGAATTATATAAATTTCTTGAATTACATTAATGAATAAAAATTGTTTCAAACATTTATTTTAGTAAAAACACTACTATATGAATTATTTCTTTTGTAAAGCTATTTAAAATAAAATATCTAAAGCATTGATTTGCAAATAGTGGATTATGTGTATGTGAGAATAATTTTTACATTGATGGTACTTACGAAAATAAGAGATTAAATCTTTTAGAGAAAAGAGCATAGTATTTTTTTACATTATGAATTACTATTATAAATTAATCTTTAATATATAAATCTATTAATTTTAATAAATGTTAGAAAGGTATTTTGTGAACTTGCAATGTTCTCTCCAGTAATGTATTTAATTGAAATTTTGTTATAGAAACCATTTTATTCCTCCTTTCTCTTTCTATTTACTTTTTGTTAAAATCACTTATTAAAACTCTATGCTTGAAATTGTTAAATGAATTAACAATGTAACTTAACAACTATTTCATATTAAATTGTTCCAGCAATTTCTTTTTAATAAAAATATTTCTATATACGTATTTCTTAGTTCACATGTTCTTCAATTTAAAAAAAAAAAATACTTTCTGTTTACTCTCTCTGCTTAGTCTTTGTTAAGAATACTTACAAAAACTATGCTTGACTATGTTAAGTGAATTAATAACATAAATAATTTAAGTAATTTTTAAAATGTATCTTCTCGTACAATTTTGAACATTTTCAGTTAATTTTTTTAAAACTATTTGTAGAAGTGTGCTGTATAATTTTAAGTATCTGATTTATCCTATGTTAATTAGTTTGGTAGAAAAAAAATAAAATGTGCATGTACGTGTAAAATTACAGTAAAAAACTGAATTTATTTTACATTTTTATGTGTGAAAAAAAAAAGTTTTACTTTCTTGTAAATACGATACTTAGTTTTATCAAACATACCATAAGGAACAACCTAAAAAAAAATCGAGTCAATTGAACAATATAGATAAAAGTTTTATCCCTTTGAACATGCCTATTCGTCATAAAAACAAGAACTGAGGAAAATCACTTTTAAATGAAGTGGATTGTGGCATTTAAAGCGATGTAATAAAATAGCTTTAAACTGTATTTATAATACTCGGATCTTTACAAAACTTCATGAGAATGTACTAGGGGTAATAAATTATAATTTAAGCAAAAAATTAGAAAATTGATATTTTCATCATTTTTTGCAGAATCAAGGATAGTGAGTCCCCTTAAAATGTAGAATCATAACAAAAGGAACGTGCCTATGTTTTAAAAAGATTAATTGACTTCATAAGATTAAAAGATATTACTATGACCAAACAGCAGTCTTCTGTAATCGGGTGCCACCATTATTTTCTTTTGACGGGGGTATTTTTCAGTTCCCAAAGCTACATCCACCTTTGTCGTGGCAACTTACGGCTGTTTTTCTTAACGATTAAGTAAAATCAACAACACATTTGAAAATCACCTTGCATAATTGGTTAAGTAAAGTTGTCACTACCTGCGGAAGTTTACATACATACAACACATACTTTGACAACATTTTATGAAAAACATTCTGCTTTTACTGAAAAACGGAAAAAATAATTATATTACATTGTTTCCTAAAAAGAGTATTTTCAAATGTGGCACATATGCAAACAAAAACGAAATAAAAATTGTGTCAGAAAGTAGCCAGCTTGAATTTGAGAACACAGCCTCAAATATGATTTAATTTTTATCATTAAATACTTTTCGAATTTAATAATTTCATTATTTTGAAGTTTTTTGTCTGTTTTTATATTCATGTGTAAATATATTTTTGAATTGAAAAATGTTTGGAAGCATTATTATTTGGATATTTCAAAACCTTACAACAGTCGATAAAAACAGCTATTTCAAACTATTGATTAAATCACCATTCATATTCAGACAGTGAAATTTTGAATAAAAAGTTGTAAACAAACTCTTTTACATAAGGATTCATTAAAAAATTAATGTAGTTTAGAATAAAAGAAAAAAAGAAGGGTTAAAAACATCATAACTTTGGGAACTATATAATAAAAAGGAAATTTGTGAAAATGTTTCTCTGTCATTTAAAAAGGCTTTTATCTAATCCAAAGGAACTACTTTCTGACACATTTCTCAATTCATTTCTTTTCGGAAACGCATAAGATTGGCAGGTGTTCTTATTCAGAAACTATGTAATTGAATGGCAGTACCGATGTTTTGATAAAGGCAATATATCTTTGAGAAAATACTGTCAAAGTTAGCTTTTTGAATCGAATTTTCAAAAGCGATAGCACAGGAAAAGGAGAAACATCTAAACAAGAATCTCTTATATCTCGATAAGTAATTTATTTATCAACAACGGAAATTGCTATTCCATTCCAAATCCATCGAATAGTCACCTGTCAATTTTATGCCTTTACAGTTAAAAATTAGCCAGAAAATGTGTCAAAGTTTCACATTGTTGAGCAGTGAATCTGAGAACCACCTTAAGGTATATTTCCAAAGATTATGTTGTTCATTATCGCTATTAATATTTTTACAAAACCTATTGCCTGCCCTTCCTGAGAACAATTATGTCCAGTTCGGCTTGACTACGTAGAAAAAAAATGCAAGCCTGATCTCGGCCCGGAACGAGTCTGCTGAAAAAAAATTAAGCATGGGCTAAGACATCATGTAACTGTCCGTGTCCGATGCCAATCTCGACGCTGGACATGTTACTTTTCTGTGTTGATGTTATCAAACTAGTATTGGCTCGTGACAAACATTTATTCTTATTCTCATAAAAGTCATAGTCATTGAAAATGGCTTACGTTTTATCGTCTTCATTTAAATCTTTATATGGGGCTGGTAGACCCAACAAATTTTCTATGAGCCCAACAGGACTGTTCAATTCTTTTGCCAGCCTGGTCCATTTATTTTGTTTATTGGCCCAGCCTGTTGAAAAAATTGTCCTAATTCTGCTGGCCTGGCCTGTTTGAAAATTCGCCTTCACTTTGCTGGGCCGAGTATGGGCCCGTGCAGACCTTTACCTCAATTTGAAGTGTGTTACTTATTAGACGAGCATAATTCTAAAATTAATGAGTTATCTTTAATAAGTAAATAAAGTACATGGTCTGAATATAACAAGAAAGGGTTTTAACTAATTTTAATATTTCTAGAATTCAAATAAATTAACTAATTTTATTTTATTTTTTTCTGCATTTCTCAGCAAAAATAAGAAAGATACATAACACAATCAAAATTATTTAAATACATGAACATACATATACTAGCATCTAAAAAAATTTGGAGTGACTCCACTCGACTTTGCAAATGCTTTACTGTAGATTCAAATAGTAATACAGAAATAAATAAAAACTTTGGTCATAATGTTACAAAGGTGAAGTCTAAGGACCTAAAATCACAAGGAAATTTTAATAAATATGCCTGTACCCACCTATATATATATAGAATCATTGTAATAATAACTGTAAACTTGAATCAGTGCACCTAAAAAATACACCATTATTTGTATAATTGGTTTGTATCGTGATTACAATACTTTCCTTGCACTCAGGGGTCAGAAAAACTACTTCTAATTGTAGCAAACTACAACCACAACTACTTTGTTGAAAATGTAGTTAACTACAACTACTTGTTTTAAAAAGTAGCAACTACAAAAAACTTTTCAAAAGTAGTCACTATTTCGCTACTTTCAAATTTTGTCAAAGTGTTCAATTTACATTAGAAACTGAAGACACAGATTAAATAATAAAATGACCCTTCATTATATCTCGTCTGCTGGGATACAATCAAATAAATGCGACATAGCCGACGACATAAAAAAATTAAGAAAGATACCATACAAGAAAATGTTTTGTGTTTGTCTCAAAAACGTTAGTTTATACACACTTAACAAATTTCGTAGCAAAATTAGGAAAGATATTATAATCTAGAAAATTACAGAAAGATAACCCTAAATGCAAACAATAAATAAATTTGTAAAAAAAAGCAATTCAGAATAATAAGAAACCCAGCGTTAAAACATCAAGACCTAATAACCTCCAAAGCAGAATATGCTTAAAAGTGCAACATACGTTGCAGAACATTTCAAGTGAAATGTTCTTCATGTATTTTACATTCTTGAACATTTCAAGTGAAATGTTTTATAATTTTTTTTTCAATTTTGAAGGGGGGGGGGGAATGAACTAAATGCAAAATGTCTTTTGCATTCTATATCAGATGGAATTGCACTCCTACATATACAAGAACATCTCCCTGTATTTTTTTTTTTTTACTCCTGCAGAACATTTTTGATCAGCTGAAGGTTTGTTGTAGAACATTGCAAAATATTCTGCTTTGGGGCTAATAACGAGTAAATAGACAAGTGTTGCCAATAAGAAAAATAATTCTTTTGGTGGGTTAGTACTTGATTTCAGCAGCAAGTGTCAATGGAAAAAATCTATGAATTCAGGCGATGCATTGCTATACACTGCAGCTGAGATTTGCCAATGTGATTCAGAAATTGTTGAGCAGAACAAATTCTGCACAAAAGAAGCAAGTTTCGACCACGTGATTTGCAGAATGGCACTGTTTTTTCCTGAAGTAGAGTTAAAAGTAGCATCGTTTCTCGCTACAAACTACTGAGTTTTTGTATCGCACTATTCGCTACACTACATTGTTCAAAATGTAGCATGCTATACTACAAACTACTGTAAAAAGTAGCGACTATTGTAGTTTCGCTACTTCCGACCCCCTGCTTACACTGTATATGTATGGTATAGGTGCAGATTCATGGCCACCAGTCACCATGTGGCAGCTAAATTTGTTGCTTTGGCCAATAACTTTCAATGTTAAAATTGTTGTGTGTTTACATGGATGACCTTCCTCTGTCGAACAGCAAATTTCCCCTTTATAATTTTTATTTTTTAAGGATTCCACAGATTCTCCTACAGTTATTACTTTTTTTTTCTGCTGTCCATAATTTAAAAGTATGATTAAACAGAAATACCACATTTCCGCATTCATTGAAATCTTCAGTTTTTTTCTTTAAAAAAAAAAAAAAAAAACTGCAATATCCTGTCAATATGCGCCATGAATGAATTCAGCAGTAACACCATACTGCAAATAGTGCCAAGAAGAGAACAATTTTGGGTCCGACTCGATAAATTTGTAACTCTAAAATTATTTGGATATGTTCTTACAGGTAGACACCATATATAGGCAGATAAATTTTCCTCAAATTAATGGAATTCTTTGAATTTTTATTATTTTTGACTTCTGCAAAATTAATTCATCAATCGTTCAGAATGAAAAGAAAATGGGAATTTCCTCTATTAGTTCTTCATGAAAAAATCTTGCAAATTTCAGCGATTGCTTGCTGAATAAATCTACAAATTTTATCAATCACTCACAAAACAAAACCATGAATTTCCCAAACCGGTCTCAAAAGAAAATACACATTTTGTCAAATGGTCAAGAAAAGAAAAAAAGGGCAAATTTCATTGATCAGTTGCAAAAAAAAATGCAAATCTCAATAACAAATTGCAGAAAAAATTGTAGATTTCATCCATCTGTCACAGAAAGGAAAAAACAACAAAAATTTTGTCAAGTAGTCATGGTAAAAACAATCTTTACTTTCCCCAAACAATCAGGAAATAAAACCATGAATTTCATCAATTGCTCATGGATTTAAAAAAGCAAATCTCATTAAGTAGTTACTAAAAAAAAAAAAAAAAAAATCACAAGTTTAATTAATCGGTTGCAGCAAAAAGAAACTAATTTCATTGAATAGTCCCAGAAAAAACATTCGTTGCAAAGGAAAAAAAATGGCGAATTTCATCAATTTTTCACAAAAAAAAAAACTCTAATTTTCTCAAGGTGTCGCTAAAACATAATGTGAAAATCACCATGAAAAATTATGCATCAATTACATTACAATTTCCATTTCCATAGTGTTTAAAAAAAAAATTCTTTAAAACCTTCCCATGCTCCCGGTAGCAGAAAGTTCGAGACGAGCAATAGATGTCGCAGATTTTTTTCCCTTACTGCAGATTTTTTTTCCATGGAATTTCTTTTGGATTTTATTTCGGAAAATATTGCGAAATGCGTCAATTGCTCACATTAAAAAAAAAAAAAAAAAAAAAACTTAAACCATTTTTTCAGTAAAAAAATACAAAAAAAAAAAAAACTGCAAGTTTCACCGGCAAAACGTGGAGGGGAAATTTGTAAATTCGCTTATTTGTCTGGGGAAAAAACAAAATTTGCCAATCAGTATTAGGAAAATGTCACGAATTTCGCCAATCGATCACAGGAAAAAAAATCACAAAATTCATCAGTCGGTTATGGAAAAAAATCGTGAAACTCGTCAGTCTGTCATAGAAAAAAGTTGCGAAATTAGTCAATATGTTGCTCAAAAATATCGAGAAATTCGTCAATTAGTTGCAAGAAAAAAAATCTCAAAATTCGTCAATAGGTCCAGAAAAAAAATATAAAAATTTTTGTTTGTATCTCTCGAGAAAGAACATTCACTTCTATGCTGAAGTGCCCCTTTTTTGAAGGCGCACCCTGCTTTTTTTTATTTTGGGGGAAACACTACTGATATGCATTAATTCATGGCCTTCTGATCTTGTTCAATATCATTATTGTTTACTAGGACATTTAAAATATTTTAAGTAAGAGAAAAAAATTTGCAGTTCATGTAAGCACAATTTTATCCAACAAATTTTGAAATAAAAATTTTACAGAGTTAAAAAATTGCACATAGCAGTAATACTTTAGTTGATATCAATTATTGATATACATAACTTGAATTGTAACATAATTTACCTGCAGAATATTTTCTGCCCCTGAAATATTCATCGCAGACACATGGAGAATTTTCTGCTACTGGGCCCATGCTAGTAACCAGAGTTGTGTAATATAGACGCACGCAGTGCACGGAAAATTTTCCGCCTTTTTGTTTCTAAATGCATTGACAAAATAATTGATAAGAATTCAGCTCTTCCTATCATGGATTTTTAGCTTTATTATTATTTTTAACCAAAATAATTATTCTTTCATTAATATTAATTAATTTTAAATGGTAATTATTTTAAACTACTGTTTTTAATTTATATCATCAAAATAACACGTAATTTGATTAAACATTAAAATAATTTGCAGAAAGTTTTTGACTCAATATTTATGTGCACAGAAAGTTTTTGGTTTTATACAAGTCTGCTAATACCATCTGTAACAAGCCTTATAGTATTCGATCTTTCTCCATAATCCTACAGTCAAATTCATCCCTGAATGTCAGGAATCATTAAATTTTATGGTTTAATTTGGTACTAGCCAAATTGCCAAAAAACTAACTGAAAGTGATTTTTGCCCACAAAGCATTTAGTGGATTTGCCAAATAGTAACAGCCAAAAAAATGTGCTAATCGTTCTCAATTTGCTGTTCTGCATTTCATTAAAAAAAATCTCACACTGAATCTGTGCCAGCAATTCACTTCATAATTTGTCCTGTTCTCTTTGTGCGAACATCTTCAAATAGCATTACATCATTTGCTTCAGACACAACTCCAGCATATGACACAGCAAAAATCGGAGATTACATATGTGCAAGATAAGATGCATGCTATTTTGGATGAACGATGTGCTACATGCATAACATATATGCTTTTCGGATTTTGTTCAGATCAGATTGTTTTTTTCGAAATGCGCAACAGATACTCGGTTATAATTACTTCAAAAGAGGCTTAGTTCGCCTTAAAATATTTAGAACATCTTCTAAAAAGTGGTTGCCCAAATATGAAGCTCAATGTGCAAAATTCAGTCTTAAGAATATAACAAAAACTGAGTTGAGAAATAGACTGATAATTAGGGATGTAACGAATATTCGGCCCTTTTGCTGAATATTCGGCATGACTGAATACCTGTAGCCGAATATAATTAGATATTTTGCCGAATACTCTAAGATACTTGGTTAAATAAGTTCCAGAAAATCAAAACAAAATGTGATTTTAAATATTTTTAACAAACAATATTAAAGAATTATATCTAAATACATTAATTATTATAAGAAAAAGAAATCCTAACTTACTCAATTTTAAAGCTTTATGACAACTTATAAATAACTGTATATAATGATATTACATAAATAAAAATACTTTTCTTGCTGCATATTTAGGCATCATGTGAATTTAAGTAAGTATTGCAACATTAATTTCTTTTACATTAAAATGCAAAATGTATACTGCATTTAAAGTTTAAATCGCTCTCTATCTCTCATCAGTGAATTTAAAAATATTAACTTTATATCTATTTTTTTAATCTGATTTATAATGATGATAAGTTTCTTAAACAATAAAATTCATAAATATTAAAAACAAATATTTTACTGTCTTGTAAAAATGCTTAATCTTTCACAAATTAAATCAATTTTTTAGTCTTTACTTTTACTTTTAAATAAAAAAATTAGAATAAATATATGACTATATAAGTACTTTACTAATTAAAAATTAAACATTAGATGTTGATTAAACGAACTAATGAGCTTGATACATTGAAAAGAAAAAAACTATTACCTATACTGAAAAAACATTTAATGAGTTACTTCAAAATAACATACAGGGGTAACAAAATTATTTATCACTTGCACTGTAAAGCCTGAAATTGTGATGCAAAAATAATAACTTTTCAGCATTTTCAGGAAGAAGTCTGTTTCGTTTGGTTTCATATATATTACCAGCTTCAGAAAAAAAATGTTCACTATATACTGTGCTTGCATACATTCAGCTGTTATGATTTTTGAACATTCAAACAAAAAATTAATTTCAATTAGTACTTAATTTAATTTTTGATTTTAAAATTGAAAAAAATAAATAAATAAATAAACAGTTAAAATATTTTTTTAAAAGTCAGTATTCGGCCTAAAACTTGGCCGAATATTCGGTATTCGGCCAAATCACTATTCGTTACATCCCTACTGATAATCAAGAATTTAAGTAACTTGATGGTTAATTTGGAAGGGGAAATTTAAAAAAAATTTCGCTTAAAAAAATTGATATGTAGTGTAGGGTCAAATCTTTAAGGGTCAATTTTTCAGAGTGATGTATTGTCTGTATATTGCATAATTAAAAATAATACTCATGTTACAGAAATTTTGTATAAATAAGTTTTTTCTTGGCTAATGCTATTTTTATTTGGCTAAAAGTTATTGGCTGTAATTAGCCAAAAATATCTTTTTTTCTACATTGAAACCTAAATTTTATTAAAATCTAAAACCTGAAAGAAAATAAATATTTTACATATATATTTTATAGACATATATTTTTATGGAAATGCTGAAAAATACAGGGGAAAAGTTTATCTGTTAAACAAAAAAGTTAGAGAACAGTTTATTCATAAAATGTTCAGACCTTACATTAAAAAAAATTATTTATATAAACTGTATACAATAATAGTGAGAAGATTCTATAAAATCATGTCACCCAAATTTAATAATTTTTTTAAGTTTTGTGCATTATTTTAATTTAAAATTTATTATTAGTTTTAAGCTTTTAATAACATACAATATTTATGAATAAATGATAACATTTTTATGGGTTAAATTCTTAATATATTATCGTAATTTTGCGTAATAATTATTTTTCTGAAGAACAATCTGGTTTAATTATAGGCAAAACCAATATCTATAAATTTTTTTTTAAACATAGAAAGAAATATTAATACCAAAATACAATCAATTTTATTATTACTTATTTTAAGAACATTGTAGAATGATCTGCTTAAAACAGCAAACTATTGCTTTAAAATGTATTCGTGTAGCTCCGTAACAGTTTGAGACTCAGAATTTGCAAATGTTCCAACTAATGTTCCTGATGATTTTTTTTTTTAGATATTTTTCTTACAGAAAAACAAATGTTTGAAGTGTGTTTTAATTTTTATACTGCAAAATAATCTCACACACTACCGGTGTCAAATGGCACATTTTAAAAGATTTCGATTTATGATTTTTCATTGGAACAATTACAAATAATTTTTAATACATTGAACAGCACCCTTTTTTTAAAGATTTTTCAAAAACTACAAGCAAAATAAACACAAATAAAAACTTTAAAAAGATGACATTTCACAACGGTAGAAATAGTGTTAAAGTATCGCATGCAATTATAAACAAATAAGAATCTAGCAAACCTAAAAAATTCACATTTGTTAGTAGCTATAAAATGCAACAATATTAACAAAAATATGTTTATAAATAGTGATAATTGAATGGTATAACTATTTAATTCGTTTATTTGAAAATACGATTAATGTATCTCAAACTTCGATAATGATGGAAATAAAAGCCGTTATCTGGGCAGGGTTTAAATGTAAACAAAGACCACGTGGTCCAATGAAATGGTTCAGGGTTTGAAGTGAATCCGGCTTCACATTTTCGGCGGTTTTTGGCGAAATGAGCTGGCCGTATATATATTATAGTCGGCCGTGCTATTACGAAGAAAGTTTAGAAATTTTGTTCGATATTTTTCTCTGTACTTAGCTTTTTTTTTTCAACAAACAACTTGTGTGGTCATATAAGAACATTCGTGCCTTGGTGGGATCGTGGCCGAGGCCGACGATAAAAAAATACTGACCAAAACAGCGTACTTCTTTAAAAATAACTTAAATTAAAAAAAAAAGGAATTATTTCTGTTTCACGAATACAGTCGTAAAAAGTTCGGGAAAACTAAATTAGCTTGAAGGCGATAAGTTATCCAGTCCTGATTCCTATTTAGATTTTTTTTTCTCCCGAAGTTTTGCTCTTTGAAGAGAATTATAAAAATTTAACTAAATCGCGCTAAAAAGGTTTCGACTTAACACATACGATAAAAAGTTTTTACAAAAGATTTATTTTTAACAAAATCTTATAAATCACAGAAAGAAAATTTATGTACTAATAATTTTACCAGAATGCAAGCGATGATTTTGCTCTATAGAGCAAAGAGAACGGTAAGAGCCCATTTAACACTGGTGGACTGAAAACTGAAAATTCAGTTTAAAAGCACTATTATAACAAAACGTTTTATGAAGAGCCGTATTAAGCATTTGTAGGGCCTGGAAATACTAAAAATTCTGTGCCCCCGTTACTGGAAATCCGCCCTGCACTCACACACACAACCCCTTTGTCTTTTTTGCCCGAAATACAAATCTCAAAAATTAAATACGTATATTGTTAAACAAAATCTTTTATTTTTTATTTATTAACATTCAATCGAGCGCTAAATCTGTTTGTTTAAATACATATGCAATCAAAAGATACTTTATAAACATTCTGAGAAAATAGAAATATTCTAGCCGTATAAAAACGGAAAACGTTTAAACTAAATCGAAAACACCTTTTTATTTATATACAAATAAATTTAGTCACATATTTATATACTTTTAGTTTATACACGTTATTTTAACTTTTCATCATTATAAATCAAGCTAATTAAAAGATCATTTCCTTGCCTTAAAATTGGCAAATGACTGCAGGACATCAAAAATGCAAGGCATTTTGTGATGTCATGTTCCAGAGACATTAGCGCTAAACCACTAGTCTGGGCTCCAACATAGATGATTGTTGTATTTAGAGGGTGGCCCGGAAGGAACACCCCCCTCCCCTCCCCGGAACATAGAAATGTCACCCAGAGAAGATTTGAGATTTTATGCTTTTTAATTTTCAAAAAGTGCAGTTCCTCCCCGGAACTGTAAAATGCTCCCCCCCACTCCCCGGAACCACAGAAATCTCTCCCGTAGAAAAATGTCTGAATTCAACACTGCTTTTAAATTTTGAAAACGATCGTTCTGGTCCTGCTTTACAATTTGAAAGCGGTAACTGCATTTAATTGCCGAAACGTCAGTTGAGGCTCACTGTGGAGACCCGAAAAGTTTTTGGTTTCTGTCTGTCTGTCTGTTTGTCTGTTCCGCGATAACTGCCGTAAAAATGATCCGATTAGTTTGATTTTTGGTAGGTATATTGGTGAGATACCCGGAATTAGCTGTATAGTTTTTAGTTACATTTGGTTCATTCGTTCGGAAAATATAGAACATTTCTTTTTTGATCATAATGCTTTCCTATGGGATTTCAGACGATTTTGAAATTTTTCAGTCGTTGAAAATAAAATGTCGCATTTGATTAATGTATTTAAACGGTAAGTTATGAAGGCTAAAATTTATCAAGTCAGGTGTTAAATTATTCAAATTAATTTGAAATTTTGTTTATACATTCGTCAGATTTTTTAAATTAGGTGTATAATTTTTGGTGCAATTTTATACATCTGTCCTAATAATATAATACTTTTATTTTATCATTTTTTGCAAATATTAAAATGCATTCATTTTTATTTTCCTTTTCAATTTAACCGTAACCTAGCAACCATGTTTAAAGAATATCAAAATGATAAAATTCAAGTAACTCAGACGATTTTGCTACAATATTTTATTCGCAAAATAAAATATTATTGGGTGATTTTATATTTTATTGAAATAAATGAGAATTTATTTTGGTACAAGTTACCTTTTAACTACTATAGAATGATAGCCGAAACATTTTTATATGAGATATTATTAATTTTCTGGAAGAGATGCGGATTTTTCGTGGTTGAAAATTAGTATTATTTTAAAAATATAATGTAATATCTCATACAACGAGGTAGTTAATCTAAAGAAATTAGCGTAGTAAAACGAATCCATACAGCCTGAAATAGCACAATTATTGGTAACTGAGATCATAAAAAGTTATCACAAAAAATACTTTATAGCGCCAAATCAAGATTGCTATTTAGTGAATTGGCAGTGGGCACGATTATGAAGGATTACACAATAAAAGTTTTCAGGTTTAAAAGTTTCCAAATAAGCCTATTTTGGGGAGATTTTAGTATGCTATTGCCATCGAATTAAATCAGGATGTACTAAGGTCAAATAAATATTGTACAATGGCCATCAAAACTGTTTTTCCGAAACAAAAATTGTAATAATACTAGATTTCAGAAATAGATAAGTGAATATATAGTAGATTCAGTTTACATTTCCATAAGTTGATTTTGTACACGAGATATTATTCAACTTATCTATCAGATGCGAGTGCTTCGTGGTTGGAAGGTAAGTAAATATTGCTATTTAGGTATTACATGAAATTATTTTCGAAATTTTTGCTTTTCATAATAAAACCAATGTGTAGAACGAAATCCAATATGTACTAGAATCATTCACACAAACAATAGGAAACCACGAATATAAATTTAATAAGATTACGGGGGGGGTTCAGGGGGGCAGAGCCCCCCTGAAGAAATGTATTTTTTTACCTAAAAAATAAAATAAGAAGTTCATAAGAATGTCAGAATATTATTGCATAAACCGTGTTTAATTTAATGTTCCTAATTTCTGAAACCTTCGAATTATTTTATATGCGTATAAATATACATGTAATAATTTAAAAAATTTAATTTGCGTATTATAAGATGTTAAATATTATGAGAAATGAGATTAAAAAACATTGACTTTCATATAGCTGACGTTGAGGCTCCTGATCTGTAGATTCACTAGTTTTAATGCAGTGTATACAGTTGGTCGCAGCTAATAAATGCAGAGAAATGTTTGATTTCTGTTCTGAAATTTTCATCAAGATCTTCATTAAAAAATTTTAAGGAATTTTGTAAAGAAACTTCCCTTGTGGTATATGATGACATGCTTTCAATTAAAAAAGTAAAATCTTCATCATAGGAAAATCCATTTATATGAATATAGTTTTTTTTTAAATTAATTAATTTATTTTAAAGAATGTTACGAAATGAAAATCTGTATAAGGTCCCACAGTCCTATAAATTATATTATATACAGAAAATCTTTCTTCATTTAAGTAAAACAGTTAAAATTCAATTTTGGTGCGTCCAAAACTTATACCGTTACTTTGAATTTGATTAATTTTCGGCGTTTTCTGGCACTAAAAAAAGGATAAACGCGTTTTTAGTACCAGTTTTAATAAATACCATATGGTTTTAGTGAAATTGTCTTATTTCTACTTACGGCCAAGAAAATAATAAATAAATAAATAATAGGTACGAAATTAAAGAATTTTCTTCTTAAATTTGTCTATATATATATTTTTTTTCATTTATGTTATTTTTTATTATAACTTTGTTTATTTTACTTTATGATAGTAGCTATTTACCTCATTTATATAATTTTAATTATACTTTATTTTTGTATATTTAAAAAAATCCCTGACGGTTCGGCCTACAGGCACAGGTAGATTTCGAAGACGCAGACCGTGGGGCGCCTGTTTGAAGGGAATTGCGGGAGAAATTACCTTTTTGCCATGATGCGGCAGTTGGAACCGACCGCTTCGAAACCAAACTTGTTTGCAGGCGATGGCAGCAAGGATTTTTTTTTTTTTTTTTTTTTTTTTTTTTTTGCTATAAGGGTTGGTTCTATAAAAAACTTGTCAGTATAAAAGTTTTAGATAATATTAAGAGGATTTATAATAAATGTAAGCGGATTTGATATCTTGTGAATTGACGAAGTTATGAATTTTTTTCTTCTAAAACCCCCCTTTCCCCCCACCCCTTGGGGGTCATTTTTAATGATATCAAAAATCTGCCATACATAAATTTTCGGCCCTTTTCCTATAAGTAATAATAACTTTAAACGGATTCGATACGTATCATAATTAAGAATTTTTTTTTTTTTTTTTTACAAAAAGCCCCCCCCCCCCCCCCCCCGCACCCTCTGGTTAGATTTTGCCCATTAACGAACTTGACCGAGATTTTATGTGTCAGTTTGGAAGAGATTTGTGCAGAATTATTGCAGTTATCGTGTCCATAAAAAAATGACATAGATAGATAGATAAAGTTTTGAAATGGGGGGTGGTTTTGGGTTCTGGGAGTCATGATCGGCGTAGATCTAAAATTTTTTTTTCAAAAATTCCAACTTAGGGGAGAATGTAATGGGTATACCTATTATAACCCCTATATAATATTATAGGTATATCTATTACCTAAGTAATACCTAAAAATGCCTCCGACTACCCCCGGTCTCGTGAATGTGGATAATTGGGAGTGAAATAATTGCAAATATATGTATATATATATATATATATATTATATTTTAAAGTAACACCAATTTAAGAAAACTCAAATTCTTAATACTGATTAGTGATTATATTAATAATATTTTGTTTCATTAAACTGGCGTTTATATAGTTTAAAAGAGACATGCTGTATAGATGGGACATACATAATACAGTTAAAATTTGATTTCAAATTTATTTTTACTTTATTTATTTTTATTTTTTTCAAAATTAATTTTAAGGGCAGTTTAAAATGGAAAATACAATTGAAATTATTATTTTATTTATTAAATGAAATATTTTAAACAACAGTTAAACTAATCAAGGAAAAATACTGTGGAAGTTATATGATGCTACTACTAAAATCATTAATTTATTTAAATAATATTCATTTAAAGTAAAAAAAAAAAATCTATTGTGCGTGAATTTTTTTATACGTTTTATTATTATTATTATTATTTTGTAAGTTGTTGTTCGTTAGAAAAGGTAACTGTGCGATAAATTTTTACTAAAAAAAAATAAAAACTTTTTATTTTTTCTTTTAGCATTTCTCAAAAATTTCTGAAAAGTTACATTCTTAGTTCTGTTCATAGCTGGGCAATGAACTAAAAATTCTAAATATGCTTTCTAAAAGTTTTCAGTTTGGCTTAAATAAGTCAATTCTCCCGTTAAATATAAGAATTTTGATTAAATAAACTAAAAATGTGAGTACATTAAACAATTTAGTCCATAAAGACTTATTTTTAGTAAATTGTACAGAAAAGAAAAAAAAAATGTTTGCATAAATATGGAAATTTTAATAAAAATGTATGTAAAGCTATTTAAATAATGGAATTTTCATAATAAACAAACAAACTTAAATTAATACGATAAAAAATATTTCACAAACAATCGAACTAACATGATATATATGTAAATATATTTTTAAAACCTTTTTCTTTTTCTTTAAGCTACATAAAAACATACAGTAAAAACAAGACCTTCAGGCCGAACTTACTCATATTTACTCAAGGGTAAGCAAATTAGATAAAAACTTTTCCTAAAAACTAAATATTAATATTGATAAAGCTCAAGGAAAAGTGCAACTATCACACTTTCTAAAATCAATCTTCTTATAATATTAAATTAAAAGTTTACGAAAAAAACATATCCTTCGATTATTTTTGTCTGTCTTATTTTAAACATAGTCTTATCTCTTATTTATTCACGAGACCAAAATATAAAGACGAGTCCCAAATGTTCCCAAATTCGTAGTTCTTGCACAAAGTACTGTTTAAAGATTGAAGCTGCTTTCAGATCACTCTTTCAAAAAGCAACTTCAAAAGGTCATAAAATATTTCTCTGGTCTTTCTTTTCTAAAGGTTCTGTGATCATCAACAAAAGAAAGGAAGAGGGGGTGATAAACACGTCAGTGAATCCCCTGCGTTGAACTCTACTCTTTTGCAGTGGTTCAGAAGACTGACCACATGAAAAAATTCGACAAAGGAACCGCTGCAACAAATTCTCTATCGTAGCTTGACCCTTGAGGGTCCTTTTCACGCACTTGAAAACATCAGCTCGCTAATGTTAATCCTATGGGGCATTATTTTTCTAATATCTCGTTTGCATTTCAATATTTTTAAACGATCTTTTTTTGTATTGGATAGCAGAGATCAATTTCTATTTCCGCCATTAATTACTTTTTCGATTTTCTTTGCGGAATTTTTTTACGAAGATACTTTCACTTTCGAAACTTAAACGAGATATTAGTAATATAATGCCCCATAGGATTAACATTAGCGAACGGGTGTTTTGGTGTGAGGGGAGGGGACCCTAAGTTCCAAACAGATAGCGTTCTTGTGTATGTCGCCCTCTCTGATGGTGGTATATCGGACTCTTTAATCTTTTATGACTTTCTTAGCATGTCTGAAGTTCAGCGGTCAAGCAGGGAGGAATGCTCACAGGTCGCCAACGCCTCTTTCTTTTGTTGAAACTCCACTTTCTTTTGTCGAAGACCACAAAATGATTCAGTAAGAATGGGAACTTTTATAAATTATGGTTATGTTTATCTCAGGACGACTTGCTCAGGATCGCTTCTAAACGCGTCTTAACATTCGGACAGATAACCGGATGTCGGGCATTGAGTGGTCCCCTTTAATTTCTTAGAAAACAAATGTAGAGGTTTTGATGCAAGACAGATAAAGGAATTAGAATAATGATATTTTTACACTTTTGATCTCGGGTAAAAGAGGCTAAAAATACTGAAATAATATCTTTGCAACAGAGCGTTCTATCAGACTTACGAAGTTTTGGAACAGCAAAAGGTAAAAGTGAAGGATATGCATAAACACTTGAAACACGGCTTTTTTCTCCTCATTTCAGAGTAGTATTACAATTTAAGAAACAAATTTTTTGTTTTTTACTTTTTTCTATCTTTACAAGAAGAAAGTATTGGATTCCTGAATATTTTCGAAGGATTTATACGTTTTAGAAGGTCCTGAACACGATTTGATAGTTTTTAGAAAATGTCTGTCTGTGAGTCTGTGACAAAAATTTTGTGGGCGCTCTATCTCAAGAACTAATGCACGAAATTTAATGAAACTTTATGTTCAGTTAGTCCCTAATATAAATTGGTGCTGATTAGTTTTTGGTGAAAATCGCCCAACACGTGGCGCTACTATGCTGCATTTTTCGCGATTTCCGCAATGTATCTATCTCCAGAACTAATGCACTTATTTTCCTCAAACTTCAGATTCAGTTAGACCTTGATATAGACACTGGTTACGTTTTGGTGTAGATATCTCAACAGGTGGCACTGCTATACTACTTTTTTCATGACTTTAACGATAGCTATATCTGAAGAGCTAATGCACGGAATTTCATCAAACTTCAGATTCTGTTAGACCTTGACATAAATAAATGCTGATTACGTTTTGGTGTAAATAGCCCAACAGGTGGCGCTGTTATGCTACTTTTTTCATTATTATCACGATAGCTATGTCTCAAGAACTAATGCACGGATTTTCATCAAATTTCAGATTCAGTTAGACGTTAACATAAGTTGTTGTTGATTAGGTTTTGGTCTGAATCTCCCAACAGGTGGCGCTGCTATTCTACATTTTTTAGGATTTACACGATCTTAGCAATAGTCATATCTCAAGAACTAATACACGGAATTTAATAAAACTTTAGATTCAGTTAGACCTTGATATAAATTGGTGCTGATTATTTTTAGTGTATGCAAAACCTGTGTGAGATAGAAGAAAGTTTTGGGATTGGCACATCCAACTAGTTTTTTTCTTGTAGAAATAGTCTCTTTTTTAAAAGAAACTTTGATGCAACTTAAGCCATTGTCCAGTAAAGTATGACTACTGTATCATCCCCCACATCAAATGAAAATATCCTCATGATCCCTTCCACCTTAATGATATTGAGCATTTACGGTCCCATCTTGAAAAGTCTGCTCAAAAACATTCGATCAAAGATGTAGGACCTTTGAAACTTGTATTGAAAGAATGGCGGAAAAAATTCTACCAAAATAACAAACAAGTTGGAAATTCTACGTCAAAGGTGACAAATGAGGTGCGTTCGTACTATAACTAGTTTTATAAATATTCAGATCTTGGTGCAACAGCTGTTGCACTCTTATGCAAAAATGTATGAATACAAAATTTATTTCATGTGCAGATTCTGATATTATAGACATTAATTTTATTTTATAAAATTAAGTTTCAATACATTTTTACAAACAATTAATTACAATTCTGTTACATTAAAATTATACTGTGCGAAATATCCAATACAATACAATGTAAAAAAAAAATCATCGTTATTATTTCACTGAAAAAATGATTTATAGCGTCTGTTATTATGATATGCTTAATTTCCGTAGTAAAATAAGTACATTTTAAGTTGGCAACATTTTATCTTCTGTTGACATTTACTGAAAATTCTAATGGGAAACTTAAGCCTAGCTTTGACAATTTCAGAACTTGAAATCCATATTTAGACTCTTTTCCCACTTAATATCTATTTCTCTGGAAACATCTATCCAAAAAACTGTCAGTAGATTATATGATTGCTATAATTAAGCAATTTTAGTACACAAATTTGGTTGTTAAATTCAGTAACATGGAAATAATAGGACTCCATCTTAAATATGATGTAATCACCATGGCAACCTAGAATCATTACCTATTATGTAATATCACTGAATTAACTACGTATGATAGGATTAATAGAATGAAGAAAACTTTTATTAATTATCTTTTTAAATTTTGATTAGATTTTCATAAAATTTGAAATGACTTGACAAAATTCTGCAACGATTATATATATTAAATTTCAAACCATTCACGTTGGGTAGTTTTTGTGCTGTTATATACGGACAGACGGATGGACCAGACGATGACTATAGGTGCTACGTATTTATATAATTACAAACGCACCTAAAAATCTTGTGTATTCAATGTCTCGACAATTGAAATTGAGAGTAGGAATCAACGCAAGAAAATGTGCTACCAAATATTAATTCATTGTTTTATATTTTTTATGTAAGAAAACACTCACATGTACTCTCAATTTTGTGACCTCAAAATTTTGAGGAGTTCTTTTATAAGCTCGTATTTATATGTAATACAACATTTTTTGTTTATTTATGAAACAATAAAAATAATATCAAAAGTCTTGTGACATCTATGTTTAATAGCTTTGGTTATTTAATTTATTTAATGTTTATTGTTTCTTTCTAAACAAGAATTTTCATTTAAAACGAAACATACCCTCAATTTTGGTAATCACCTGTAGGTATTACGCTATAATAAATATAGTAGTAAAGGTTATATTTCAGAAAATAACAAAAAAAAAAAGTAAATACGATTTGCGTTATTGCATCTTGGATGTCAAATAAATTTCTGGTTCATACCAAGTTATTTTTAATGGAATGCAAGCTGAACAGGAGTCACCTGACAAGTGGTTTCTATGAGTTTTTCATATCATTCATTTCCAAAAATGATGACTCACAGACTAAAGGTAGAAGAGAAAATTGTCAAATGGCATATTTCATACCAAGCCATCATAATTTCATCATTGGCATTCTTGCTTTATGATGCTTGATAATCCTTCTTTTCGATATTCTTGATAAATTGTAGAGACCATATTGAAGTAGGTTGCAAGTTATTAATTTACATTTAATTTTTTTTCAATTTCAGATTTCATTTTTTAAATTAGACCAGCCCAGCTTAGGTAATTTTTTTTATTTTGGTGTAATTTCATTCTGTTTTTGATTTAGAATCTCAATGAACACCGTGCCAAAAATATTTTGTTGCATACCACTTATGGCATGTGTCTATAGGTTCACCATTCTTGCTCTAGGGTAATGACTGTTTCTTGAACTACAGTCTCCAAAGTCATGATGACATATTAAGTAGAAGGGAAAACATCCTTAGCAAAGCATAGGAGTGGATAAAAGCCCCAGTTAAATGAATAGAACCAAGAGGTATTGAAGCAGATTGTGGCATCAAAAAACATTACAACAGCCAAAATGACTGCAGAGTTCAACCAACATCAACTGAATCCATTATCTACAGTTAGAAGACAATGCATAAAAACTAAATGTAGAGTTGCAGCTATTCCAAAGACATTCATCATTAATTATAATTTTAACTTATAGACTATAATAATGCTGCCGAGAGCATTAAATCCTAGACAAACGATGTGTGGAATATGATTAGATGAATCCTCATTCACATTGTTCACTGAAACTGGATGTGTGTACATTTGGAGTACACCACACTGTAAAAAATAATCAGCTTTTGCTGCATAGTCACCCCACCGCTTTTATAGAATATCTTTATTTTGACCAATGAAAATGTTCCATAATATAGTAAAGTAACTGTTTTCTCTAAAAGCGGCGGAGTGTGTCTGCAGCAAAAGCTGAAGATTTTTAACAGTGCATAACAAATGCATAATCTGGATTGCCTTCTGCCAACTATAAAACATGGAGACAGATCTGTGATGATTTGGGCAGCCATCTTGTGGTTTTCTGCAGAGTCTGTAGTCATCTCCCAAGGAAGGAAGAGTATGTAACTGGAAATGGTTATGTTGAAATTTTAACCAACCACATTTATCTGATGGTCCAAACATCATTTTCTGCAGATGATTTCTTTCAGGATGATAGCTGTTAAATTCATACTTGCCAAGACATGGCTTGTGGCACATGGTAATGTAGTTCGACATTGCACTTATTCCTCACTCTCCCCTGACCTGTTTTTTAGAATAGAATCTGTAGATGATGAACTTCACCACATATCTGTGGGAACTTTTATATCTCCATGAAGAATGATATATACCATACCTTGCAGCTATCATTCAAGATTTGTACAATTCTTAGATGAATTCAGAATGTATTAGATGCTAAAGATGGTCCTATGCTGTATTAATAAAATAAAATGTTTTATTTCTGGATGTTTCCATTTTATGACCATCACCTACAGATTGATTAGTTTTCAATGGAATAGCTAACACAACCTATGGTACATTATCTATTATAAGAGCCTCATACTTTTTGATACAATTGATGATTGAAAAGAACAAAAAAAATTTTTTAGTGAATTAATTCTTTTGATTTACATAATCAAATTTATCCCTTTGTACTCCAGTGGCTCTGCAGGAGAGACACTCAATACATGGATTCAGTGGTGCAGCTATATGTTTTGGTGTCCAGGGCAGGAAGAAATTCTACGCTGCCCCTAAATAAAAAGAAATAACCATATTAATTTTTCCCCAAGACAAAAAAAGATGCCGTTTGGTTCTCACTGGGAGGAAAAGGTAGCTTCCCTGTTCCTTTTGTTTTAAGAATTCAGCTAATTTTACTCAAACACATGAAACTAAAATGCATGAAACGCGACTATATAAGATTCCTAGTTTTCGTCAATACTGAATTTGAATGGGAATTTTGAAAAATTAGTCAGCTATCCCAAGTTGGCTTCATTTATGGCAACCTACTTTTACAGCCAATTTGGTGATATTTAGACAAATATCGTTTGCCAACCTTGGCAAGAATTTTGACATGAGTGTATATGATTATGTAGTTTTAAGCATATGGGAGTAGCAACAGTAAAAGATTAAAACATTGAAAGTAAATTTAAGTGAAACTGTGATAGCTAAAACTCATAAATTAAACCCGATTATGAAAAAAAAAAATCTGCTACTTTGTTTCAAAATGGCAGCCACCCTAGACTTTCAAACTGCCATATACTCAGCCATTTTTTAAGATAGAGGGAAGAGAAATGCTCTGGAATCCTATCAAAAACACTTATGCAAGAAATTAAATTTGCATTTCTAAATCTTTGATATATTTTTTGAGTTTGAAATCTTTAAGAGGCTGCAATTTTGAAACAAGATTGCAGATCAAGAGGGCCAACGAACTCAGTTGAGATCTTAGTAAACTCTTAACATATGCTCAATCACACTAAAATAGGTTTATAAATGCGGGAGCTGTCGCATGACAAAGATAAGATACATATATATCAACAATTGAACAAAGGGTGCTTTTCGAGTCTGGGAGTTATAATCACTGAAAATATACCGAATTTTTCTGAAATTGCTTTCTTCTGAATGGCTGTGTCTAACTTTTTGTAATGGAAGCTACCTAAAAGAGGGATACATGAAAATATAGTGTAATCAGTTTTCTCTAGTGCATATGTACTGAATTTAAGTATATATACAATATATTTTTTTTTAAATATGAAAACAACAACATATGGATTAAACAGTTCATTTTGAAAGTTTGAAGGCAGTTTTCTATTTTACAGTACAGACTTGGAGATATTATTGAACTGCCTTTATATTTATTAAATTGCATAAATACATTTGAAATTTTCATAAAATTATAATTACTTTTGACTTTGAACACAATACCAACAGTTTGAATTATGTTTAATACTTAATATCCAATAACAACATTTAATATTTAAAGACACATTAGTATATATCACTATACATTCATTTAAATACAGGAAATTATAAAATGTTAAAAATTAACTTTTCTAGAATAAATAATACTTTTTTGGAATAAATACAGAAAAATACAAAATGTTAAAAATTAACTTTTCTAGACTTAGCTGCCACAAAGTCAATTATTAAAACAATATAATTAAAAAAAAGATACTACAGAATTTTCAACAGAAATTAATAAAATATTAGATAGTCTTTCTTGTGACAAATTTGATCTTAAATATTATTTAGTTAGTTTAAACTTACTAAATGATCATCCACATCATGCACAGACACAGGTAAAGTTTTTAAGAAAAGGTGAAGCTGTTGCAAGAGAGTTATATGCTTCTAAGCCCATTGAGCAAATATACTCTAGTAAACCTTTTGATGTACAATTAAGTATCTCACTATTTTTTTAGAGGTATTTTCAATAATATTATATCTTTCGAGTCACTGAATAATTCTGCACCTTTTATATCACACAGATATTTTTCCGTGAGCATATTGCACTCCTCATTTAATTTACAAGATTTTTTTAAATCATCAAATCCTTCTAAAGATCACACACTTTTACTTGTATTTAACAGTAAACAATGCCAAAAGAATAATTTTGATTTTTAGCTCACAGGCTATCAAAGCCTGAGAGCTAATGTACCCGCCAGTTCTGTATGTACATAACGCGATAACTCTTGACAGAAATAACCGTTTTGCTTCAAATTTTGTTTATACATTCATTGTGATAAGGCACCTCCCTGATTAGTTTTGGGGGTTCATTGGTTATGTATAAAGGGAGGAATGGGAGGCTAACCCCCCTTAATTCAGATAAATGGGTTTTTCATGTAGAATTATTCTTATTTCCATACAGCCGTTTGTACTGGTTGTACTAGAAAGACTAAAAAGTCCTGCTTTGTTTTTTATACATTTTAAGAAGGAAAGAGTTGGGGATGAGTAGCCCAAATTTTTTTATTTTGCTTTTCTCAATGCCAATTCGACGAAAAAATGGAATTTCCAATGAAGACATAATATGTTTACTTACGTTTCTCCAGCTAAATCCATTTTGCACTGATTCACAGAAGTCCCCATTACAAGAAAATATACATATGAAATTCTATTAACACAAAAATCAGCGTGAAATCTAATAGAGAAATAAAGAAATGTTCTTCTGCTATTGGAAATGCGATTCAGATAGAGTGTTTTGTTTTATAAGCTTGAGGCTAGACAGTGAGGGACCTCCATCCCCGATTGACACTTACAGATCTCCCATTACCACCTTTGTCAAATTTCTTCAAAACATGCACACACACATACACAAAAAAAAAAAATAATGTAAAAAATTCTTATTTATTGTCAAAATATGTGAAGTAATTTCGGTTTAAAGCCTCTCTCTATTTCCCCGATTTAATCATTTTGCACCTCAATTCAGGTATGTAGTAGTGTAAGGTTAAAGGGTCTTGAGCCTTCCCTAGAAACACTTACAGAAGCTTTTTCTTTCTTCATTATTTAGATAAAACTAAATATTCTACTAAAGAAAACATTCACACACACACAAAAAGGTCAAAAGTTTTTATTTATTGCCAAAATATGAGAGATAATTTTGGTTAAAACCTCTCTCAATTTGTCATCTGGAGCGACTGTATGGTTTTTAAATAGTCTGGAGTACAAAGGAATAAATTTAATTATCCCATTTCAATATTCAAAATTTTCTAGAACTCTTCATTCGAAATTATGTAGGGTTGTACATAATATGAGCAAATATAGAATTCATTGTTTGAATAACAAGAAAGTGATCATTTTCATAAAAATCTGTCATGTATCACTTTTATGAAAATCTATTAAGTATGATGATTGAAAATATTATTTAAAAATAAGTTTTAAAAAAATTACATTATGTTAACTGAAATTTTTTGGAAGTATATGCATGTAATGGAAATCAAAAAGTCCTTTCGGCCTGTACCGGGAGGAAAAGGTAGCTTTTCTATATCTTTGTTTTAAAAATTTGGCGCTAACAGATATGAATATATTGTTTTATGCGTATGATTGGGAAAATTATTACAACAATGAAAATTTTTGTAATGTGCTGTCTTGTTTCAAAATGTCAGCCACCCTAGAATTTCTATCTCAGCTATTTTTTAAGATAGAGGTAAACCAAAAAATGCTCTGGAATCCTCGTATCAAGGCCTAACACTTAATTAAAAAATAAATTTGAATTTTTGACTTTTTTGAATATTTATTTTAGTTTTAAATTTTTAAGTGGCCGCCATCTTGAAACAAAATGGCGGACCAAGCTGGCCAACGAACTCGGTCGAGACATTGGTGAGCTTAATACACACAATTAGTTTCATCAAAATTGATTTATAAATACGAGCATTATCGTATGACATAGGTCATATATATATATATATATATATATGGATATATCTATATATCTATATATATAAATCAACATTTGAACGGAGGGTGGTTTTGGGGTCTGAGGGTCATGATCGGTGAAAATATATCGAAATTTTCCGGAACTGCTTTCCTCCGAAAGGCTGCAATAGGTAGCTTTATACTTTTTTGTATTGAAAGCTACCTAAAATTGGATAATTTATTTAGTATTCATATATTTAATTCACACAGCACAAATTTTTTTTTCATTATTGTATTTATGTGTATATAATGCATATTTCCCCCCAAAAATTTGGTCCTAAGATATAGTGTATGCAGTATACATGATTCAAATGTGATTGGACAAACTTTAAGAAACGGCAGTGTACACTACCACTACAACAAACAATTCTTGTATAAGACACTAGGGCTAGGGTCGCAATCTATTTATTCAATCAAAAATATAGGGTGTCTCAGCCAAATCTGAATTCATATTTTTGTTCATAACTTTAACAATAGTGATGATATTTTAACAAAATTTTAAAGTCTGGCCTTTCATTGTGTGAAATATGAGGATATCACAAGAAATGGTAGAAGTTTCAAATATTTTTATCCAAATAGCACTGAAATAGATGCTCTATATTTAAGAATGTAAGTGACAATTCATGCAGTTTTACTTACCAAAATGCTGTACCCTTCTATCACTTTTCATATCATCTTTGCATTTCACACAAAGCAAGGCAGATTTGTTGAAAACTGTTCCCAAACATCTTTAGTTTACTTAAACTTACGAATGATAATTATGTTCATATTGGAATGAGACACCCTGTATTTTGAAAAGAATAATTGATTATGATGTTGGTCTCCTATAAAAACATTGTTTGTTTTGGTGTGTTTTACAACATCTTAAAGTTTGCCCAATCTTTATTGAATCTCCTGTATATATGACGTATTCAGAAGCAGAGTGAATCAAGGCCATTTTTTCGTTCAATTGAGTTTGAGATAAATTCTTGCTCTACAGATAATAATTTGTTCGATGCCATAATATAACAAGTTTTAGGTTCTAAATGTGAGCAACATGTGGTGTTAGGCTCTTCTGATTATGAATGAAATGTATGAGAGCTCATTAACTTTACCTCTAAAATAATATTTATGGGCTTGATCAAATTTGATTCGGAATGTCTCATATGAATAATTCTCAGAAAAGTGGGAATTTCATGCCCCAGGTATCTTGTGAGCATATTTTTAAAATTACAAAACGAAAAGGTGATTTAAACTATCAATATTAATTAGTTATACATATAAACTATGATTATTTGATTATTGAAATTAAAACATATTAAAAATAATTTTTAAATGCAAATATCATTCCCTCACTTTGTCCTCATTCATACATGTACAAAAAAAATAGTTTCTCTGGCATTATAGCAAGTGTGTTTATATATATGTAATGATTAAGTTCGTTACATAGATACTTGCATTATCTTTTCGTCATACCAGTTCTTTTAGGTTCCTGATAACACAGGCATATTTGGAATTTCCTTTTGAGGTGTGTAGTCGTGTCCGAAATAAAAACAGTTTTTACCGGGAATCTGACCTTATTTCCACTTTGTTACATGCTCCTTTTAAGTCAGACGCAGGGGTAGTGAGAGCCGATGTTACGAGCTCATCATCTGGAATAATGAGCCTAGCCCTTTAAAGACGGCATTTTTGGACTGGGGCCGAGCGGGACGCCGGCTGCAAGTATTCTTAACAGGTGGAGACGAGAAAAAGCCCCCCCCCCCCCCCCCCCGAAAAGGCACACTCCCGCTTTTTGTTAGAGAATAACTCAAATATTTTCTGCTAGAATGCGCCACTGAGAATGGGAGAAGAAAGACAGTTAATTGGTTAATTAGCTTTTGATTGATGTCTGGGGTCTTATGACGACAACAAGGTTCGGCCAAGACCTGGGTGTCGCAAACCACAGACGGCTGCAAGAAATACAAACTCAGCACTTTTTATCTTAAAGATAGATCGAAATTGATG
This sequence comes from Maratus michaelseni, assembly GCA_963931845.1. Taxonomy (NCBI): domain Eukaryota; kingdom Metazoa; phylum Arthropoda; class Arachnida; order Araneae; family Salticidae; genus Maratus; species Maratus michaelseni. The sequence goes on from OZ007588.1 coordinate 211,809,594, forward strand.
GATGAAAATAATAATTGCGAGGCTAGGCAACCAAGATAACAGGGGGAAATTAGATTTAAGTACGGATTTATAAAGTTGGAAAAAATGTTTTGGGAATTTAAATTTTAAAATTTTGAACTTTAAATTTAATTTTGAATTTAAAAAAAAAAAAGTTTAACTTTTACCTTTTATATATATATTTTTTATAAAATCCATTAAATTCTGAATCATTTCTGAACACGTGAGTACTCAAAAGGAAATTCTATAAAGAGGAAGTGTAGAAAAGAGGTACTACCCTAACAGCACGGCCAGTCAATGTGAAGTCCCCTTGACGTCACACATGGTTAGAAGTGTCACAATCGCTATGATGAATCAAAATATGGGATATTTCACTGTCTCATTATTACTTTTCCCTCTCTAGGCTTAGGGGTTCGTCCTGGCCATTAGCCATAAGCTGGTCCCTAGGGTGGGTGCTGTCTGTCTGTCTCATTATTACTCTCAAATGATTGTTAACACTGAAAAGTCACTGTGACTGTCGCTTTATGATGGGTCACCAGGTGACATTACAATGAAGTCACCTTGTGATTCTCAAGTCACTGTCAGTTGAAGATTGAATTTTGAAGTCATTGTGAGCCTTGCATTGTGATGAGTCGCCAAATAATGTCACAATGAAGTCGCATGGTGACTTTCCGGCAATCAACACTCTATTGTGAAGTCATCATTGCACTCCTTTGTGAAAAGTCACCAGATGATTTCATTTTCTGTCACTTGGGAACTCGTCACAGAATAGCTATCATGATGACTTTACAATGAAGTGTCAAAATGACAGTCACATGAGAGTCACAAGATGACTTCATTGTAAAGTCACCTTGTGACTCGTTAAAAAGCAGCAGTCATGGTGACTGTTCAGTGTAGTGACCAAACAAGAGTAAAAATGAGACGAATGAAAGATATCACATTTCTGTTCATTGTAGTGACTGTGACAATTTGTGATGTCAAGAAGACTTCACATCGACTGTCTGTGCTGTTAAAGTAGTACCTATTTTCTACACTTGCTGTTTATAGAATTTCCTTTTGAGTACTCACGTGTTCAGAAATTAACATTTTGTGTTTGTTGCTTAAGTTTTGCACACTAGTGTATATAGGCAACAAATATTGAGAGATTGAATAAACTTACATTTATTTTAGTAACTAATAAAAATTTTCTTTATTTGATTATTTTAAGCAGATACTATAATATTTTCATACTTTGTATTCTACTATATATATTTAAAATGCAAATGGGAACTTTGTTCTGGACTCTTATAACAGGAGTTCTCCTGAATGGATTTTGATGGGACTTAAACTGTTAGTTAGATAATTTTTCTTGGAAGGTTTTAGTATATTGTACATTTTTCTATGTTGCTTATTTATAGAATTATGGGGAAAAGTTTTATAATCAGACTGAACCCAATTATGAAAGATTAGCCTTTTTAAAAAGTTCTACTGGATTGATTTTGATAGACTTGCTTTGTTAATTAGATATATAGATGGTTTTAGTATATCGTTCTATACCAAATTTTCTGTAAATGATCAACTAAAAGAGTTGGTCCTTAATAGCCCCCAATTTTGTCTGACAAATTAGAAAATATAATAGTGTGATAGTGTTCTTATAGTTTTCAACAATGTGGAAGGAAATTTCAGGTAAAGGCAGATATTGCTTTAAAACACAAGGTCAAATTCACCTATATATTTTGCATGACTCAAGGTTCATTTGTAGAAAAGCCTACTAGTTTAAAATAAAATGTATCCTATTTCACTGATTAAACTGTATGAGATAATTGCAGATCTTCATGAACAGAATTTCTCCCTCTTTTCGGATTTCATAATCACAATGACAACATCACTATCTGCTAAATAATGATTAACCCTTAAATATTGACTTAATGTATTTTCAAAACTCATGATTTTGTTACAATTTTTAAAAGCTATGCATAGATTTTTCTCACAAATAAAAACTTCTATTTCTCAAGAATAATCTCAGTTATTCTTTATAAAATATTGTATAGTTATTAATAATAATTGTTGAATATGTTAAGAAGTAAACTTTAGAATAGTATATGTTTACCTCCAATAAGTCATACAACAGTAATGCAATTTTCTCCGTCTCTTTTTTAAAAGACTTCCAACGAAGGAGATTATACATTTGTTTATATATATATTAATGTATGTCAACAACTTTTGAAAGGATGCTTCAATTTCCTAAATTATTTTTCTTGTTGAAGAAAAGCTCATTCTGGTGGTGGTCCCATATGGATCTCATTAGGATCTAAAAATGATATGTTTGTTTTTCTGTCTTCTTTTTTCATTTTACAGTCTCCAATTTTTGTAAAAATTGGTCAACTGCCATGAAATTTGAATATTTTTAACATAGAAACTACTACTACTTTATGCTTCAAAAATAGTCATTATATCATGTAGCCTTTTTTAATATAAGGTCATGTAAAAAAATTTAATATATGATTATCTACTTCACATCAAAATGAGCAATATTATCAATAATAGGCTTTAAAGTGAATGTGAATAATAAAAAAAAGGTTGCCACCATAACACTATGTTGTGGCAAATCATTCTCACTATAATACAAACAGCATACAATAAAAAAAGAAACAATTCCTTGATTTTTTTTCCTTTTCTAAAAATTACTTGATAAAATTTATTATTTACAACACAGACAGACATTAATTTAGATTAAAATTTAAAGTAAATAAAGTTTAATATAAAAAGAAATTTTTCTTAAAAAAAATTATTTGTTATTACATTAATACAATGCCTCATAAACTTAAAATTAAAAATGGACAAATAATAACAAAATTTAAAACATTTTATTACATTATTCACAATATGATACAAACTTTGAAAAACAATTTCAACAAAAATAAATAAATAAATATCAATTATTAAATTTTGCTATTAATAATTTTTCTTCATGATAAATTTTTCTTATAACAAAGAAATTTTTTGTGAGTGAGTATAATGTCCTGCAATTCATTAAAATAAGAACTTGAATTGGTACAATATCATTCCATTTGTATGAGTTAAACATTACAAACATCTGTGCTGCTAGAATGGAGAGTTGGACACACCAAAGATACTTCAGTGGAGTAGTAGGATTCTTGAACAAAGCCTAAATTGATAAATGTGAATGAAGAAGAAGAAAAAAAAAGATAAATTTTAATCAACCCATACAATTAAAATAAAGGTATTACAGATTGTTCAGGTAAATAAAATCTGCAAAGTACAAATTACATTAAAATAAATGATCAATGTAAAATAGCACAAATAAAAATATATAAAATGGCAAACAGCAGTTTCGGGCCTCCTAAAGCTCCATCATCAGTGCCAAATTTAAAAGATTAAAAACTGATCCAAAAGTTTAAGCCATGTAGGTATGCTTGCGTGTTACACTGATTTGTTGCTTTTTACATCGATTTGTACTTAAATCGCTGCTATCATACCATTTGTTTTCGAAATTAGCAAATGTTTCTATTATCTCATACTTTAAGGTAGTGTTGTGATATATCACAATATAAATATTAAATTGTTGGTATATTGCAATAACAAATTTCTGATATCGTCCAGCCCTAGAGGAGAAGACAATGCATTTTCTGTATTAGAAATGTTAAACTTTTATTTTGATTTCCTTTTATTGTCTTGTATTCTCCTAAATAGAACTTCATTAAGGATATGTGAAATTTTCATGTCTCAAGAAGAATATTTCCATTATCCAAAATCTTACTCTTTTCGGAAAATTATGTATCTTAACTTTATCTTTTACATTATTTGCTGAGATTTTAGTGGAATTTACAGGTTATACCCTTATAATAGACATTGTTATATGATTATGTTTAATCATTTATCGAAAGATTTTTTTTAAAAAGAAAACATTTTAAATGAATGTTAATTATTCAACTTTAAAAATTAAAGATATAAAGGGCAGAAATCTTAACATCCAATATAAAAATTTGAATACATAAACAAATCACTAACGCCTAAATATTTTAACTTACATAAAATCTTGAATGGGCTGTATGTCCAGGCTCAGCTGCATTTGATATTCCTTCTGCTTTAAAAAGTTCTTTTGAATGTTTGACTAGAGCTCCTTGGTTCCAGGTTGTCGATTCAGACCATCTATAAGTAATTATTATTACGCACCATGAAATATTTCAAATCGACAAAACTTAATTTCAGCCCCCCCCCCCCCCCTAAAAAAAAAACAACAACCTATAAACAGAAAAAAGGCAATTTCCATATTAAATATGCTTTTTTATTTTATTTTTCATAATTTTTTCATTCTAAATAATGCTAATGATATACAAAAGTTAAATACTTAACAGAGACATTTAAAGGCAGTGGTGTAAGTCAGTAATTTTGAAAATTTGAGATAACTGCATGGTGGGTATCTAAAGATATCAATCTACACATAGGAATATTGGTAAAGGGATAATTCCATGAAATTTGCTTATAAATATAATTCAAATATATTTTACCCCATAGAAAATCATTATAATGCATCTAGGAAATCTTTGTTTTTGAGCATTTAAGAAAATGGGATTTACACCACTGTGATTTTAAATGGCTCAACTATGCAAAGCATGTACTCTGAAACATAGCAAAAATTCAAAAGAATTCCTGCATTCCTTTTATCTTAATATTCATTTTATGAATATAAAAAACCCTCTTATGTGGCACTGATCATAACCATAAGAAAAATATGGTAGGTGCTAAAAGATTTTTTCATACCTTCTTGGAAAAAAATAAATAAAAATAAAAATTAGGGTTTCAAAAAAAGGTATAACCAGGTGACACCTATTTCCTGTGCATAAAGGAGATCTTCCAATGAAACACATTTTTTTTCTACCTTTAAAAAAATAGAAACCCAAGTTCACCAAAAATGCTTTTAATACTCTAGCCCCTTTAGGAAGGTCAACTCTGGCACTGAGATTAAAATGAATATTTAGAAAAATAAAATGCATTGAGGCTTTAGACATACATTTATACATTACTGAAAAAGTACAATTCATGCAGACTGACTAACAAATTAGTAACAATAATAGTAGAAAACTCTTTCCTCCCGAAAAAGGGATAATGAAACTAAGGGATAACTCGAAATTAAAACAATTAAAAAAAAAATCCTTTAACTTTTAATGAAACATTAGAGAAATGTGGATATAATTCTAGAAGCTATTAGTGTCTTTTTTCATTAAGTGAAACCAATTACATGTACACTGCTAGAGTTTAAATGAATCTGCATGGAAATTTAACTCTTGCATCTAGATAACAAGACAGAAAAGTGCAAAGAAAACTAAATAAAAATAAATCTGTCAGGGGTGAATGAGATGTTAGATGGAGGGTTCTGGGATAAAGAGAGGAAGATATATATATATATATATTTTTAGATGAAAGAGTTAAAATTTTCGGCGTAGATTTTCTTAAACCCTTGTGGTGTAATGAGTATTCTGCACAGTTCTGTGACAGTTTCAGGAATGTATTGCATCCTGCCAGCCTTTTTGGTTAACAAAATGGCACCCTGCTTGCCCCTCAGTCAAAAAATGGTGTTTTTATTGCCTTATGTACTAACAAATTTGCTTGCATAATATAACTGACATTTTCATGCATTGAAAAGAGTGCTTTAACTTTTAAAAATGCCTTTAAATATCAAAAGAATACCCTTAAGAATCTCAAAAGTATCGTTTTCTCACCAGCATCACTCTGCTCTTTTTTTAGCCTGAGAGAAACTATGCACTAATTAAATGCTCTGGAAACTATAATCATGTTTCAATAACGTTTTATTGAAGGCCAAAGATACATCAAATTATTACTAGCCAAAAACAAAGAATTTGGAGCATAATTTCCCCAAAAATATTAAAAAAGTATATCTTATAAAATATTTGAAAAAGAAAAAAGCAATTCTGCAGCTCTGTTGCAAGAAACCATTTTAAGAACTAACAATTAGATTTCCACAATTTGCCTGATATTTTATATGCTGTAAAACTAATAAAAATGAATGAAATTGCACATAAGATTTTATAAATTGAACAAAATATAGTAAAATAAAATTATGAATTGCATAGATATCAGAAGTGCAGTGGGTTGAAGGCAAGCAAAGCATCCTATATATCCACTCTAATCTGACAATAAAATAAACATCATTTCTTGCCAATGGCTTGATCAATTACAATGTAATTTATCACAAACATGGATCTTAGTAAGACAAAGCTAATAACGTGACTCAATTTTTAAAATTTGATCTGTGACCTAATTAAAGATCAAAGTTCTAATGTAAACCCTATGATGACCGATCTCTGGCATAAGCCACAAATATTCGTCGATCACAGGGACTTATACTTGATAAAGAAGTTGTGAATATTGGTAGAAGCAAGTTCTCACTTAGATTAATATACGTCGTCTGCTCATGTTTAAGAAAACTGACTGATATGTTATTTGACCCACCCTTTATCAATGATCATTTGCTGAAAACTAATTAAATATCAAAAGAATACCCTTAAGAATCTCAAAAGTGTCATTTTCTCATCAGAAGCACTCTGCTCTTTTTTTTTAACCTGAGAGAAACTCTGCACTAATTAAATGCTCTGGAAAATATAATCATGTTTCAATAATTGTTTCTAAAACACTTAGAAATATAGCATCTTTTAAATTTACAATAAACTCTAAGATTTTTAAAAAAAATTAAATTTCATGAATTTCAATCATGCATACAATTTGTCAAACACTTGAGTGATAATTTTTTCTTACATTTTTTTTTAAATTAAATTTCATGAATTTCAATCATGTATACAATTTGTCAAACACTTGAGTGATAATTTTTCTTACATTTTTTTTAATTAAATTTCATGAATTTCAATCATGCATACAATTTGTCAAACACTTGAGTGATAATTTTTTCTTACATTTTTTTAAAATTAAATTTCATGAATTTCAATCATGCATACAATTTGTCAAACACTTGAGTGATAATTTTTCTTACATTTTTTTTTTAAATTAAATTTCATGAATTTCAATCATGCATACAATTTGTCAAACACTTGAGTGATAATTTTTTCTTACATTTTTTTATTCTTTTGAATCCAGTATTCTCTTAAGAGCTACTTTTAGCTGTGGTAAGTTTTCCAAATTTCATATATACAAGCTAATCTACTGTATTTTAGTTATGAATTCTTTATTCTATTTAATGTTGAGACCTCTGACATGTAGATTTATGAGCTATAACAATGCCAAGTTTTAGTTATGCACATCAATAATAAAAAATAATCATGAATTATTGACATTTCTCTTCTCACTATTAGTAAATAAAAAGAGATGCCAACATAACTAAAGTTGAAGCAATAATAAATGAACTAATTAATAACAAATAATGATAAGCAGACAAGTTTATCAGTTCTTATGGTTGACAGAATAGCAGTGTAGAAATAAGAAATAGGAGTGGTACATTGAGAATCTGTGCATGTTAAAATGATTACAAGCCATCCCTCTCAATTTTTTTCTGATTTTATATTATTTCCATAGTTTTTATAGTGATGTCTATAAATCAGTAATCCGGGATCAAAATTGACTTTAAAATACAAGCTATATCTAAAGCAACTGCATGAAATAAAAATGTATAAACATACAATATAATTTTCTTTAAAGTAAAAGTAATGAATATCAGTTCTATTTATCAATTCATATATGTATTATGAACATTTTTAAATAAAAAGTATTAAAATACTGAGATAAGGTAAGTCTTACATGCTGTAAGGAACATGAACATTCTTGATTTCAACTCTCTGCCAACGACCCAAATGAAGAGCAGCTCTATGTAATACATCACAATATCGAGGAGGAAAACAATGTTTTGCATATAGGGTAAAACAACTCAATCCAGTGAAAGCAGCATGTTGTATAGTCCAGTTTACTTCATAATACAAAGCATTCTGAAAAAATTCAGAAAAAAAAAAATTCTTACAACCAAAACAAATAATTATAACAAAATGAAAATGAATAGAAAATGAACTCAGTTAACACAAATTTAAGCCAATCTTTTTGAGGTAATTAAATAAAGCCGAATAGAATGAAATCTATTTTATAATAATTATTATTTTAATCTAACTATAGGCATTGTTTGCGAAAACATTAGCCAGTACTATTGAATATGTAATTAACATGGCATTATATTAAGTGCATCATTGTTGACATCCCAGCAGTGTGAGAGGAGATGTCTTTAGCATGATTATGCAGATTCAGTATGTTTATAATTGTATAATTTATTTATAAAAAATGCACAAGATTTTTTTTTTAATAGACATATTTCAATTTATATATAACACTAAAAATACTTGATATATACATAATTTTATTCAGTGTGACTGTTAATTTTTATGTACCTCTAGCTAAATGTCTATGATTATAGATCAGTTAGATACACTTATATAAAAAGGTATTCTAGATAATTTCTTCAAATCATGCATGAATGTTACAAATATAATAATAAAAATCATTTAAACATTTTCTCAAAAATAAATCAATTTAAAAAATAATTACAGGAAATTATAGAAAACAATTAATATACACCAGTATATCTTCTGTAATTTTAGGTAAATAAATAAAAAAAAAACATTAGTTATACAAGCATGTAATATTTCAGATAGCTGTGAAAAATGTATTTTATATATAGTGTATTTTAATCAAATGTATTTTAAGAAAAACTGAAGATTTAGAGACAGATGCACAGCATTGTTGAAGACTTAAAGGCTCTGTATTTATATATTGTTAAACTATATAAATAATATATATTATTTAATTGTCTGAGTCTGCTTTAATTTTTAAGAGCAATTAAAAAATTTGAAACAAAGATATCTACTGTGACTTCATCTACAAAAATTGTGAGTCAACATTATGATACCTATAAAGAGACATAAAAAAATTATATTATCGTTGAAATTCTAATCCAAGCATACAAGGCATACATTCCTCCAGGTAAGAAAAAAGGAATAGTGCTAATTCATAAATAGGGCATGGTAAATAAATAAAAAAGCAAATTTAAATGAAAAGGTCAATTTGAAATTTGAATTTACTGTTAATTAAAATTAAATTAAGTAAGACATTAAAAAGTAATTATTAAATTTTACATAATTGGTGTTTAATTAAATATTAAACTAATATAGTAGATGCCATTTAATGTGAACACCTTGCGGCCACAAGTTTTTGATAACAATATCTGATAGATAACAAAAATCCATTTAGAAAATAATTAATAATATTAATATAGAAAACAAAAAAAGAAGAAAAAAAACTTACCCTTGCTAAAATGATGATTTAAAAAAAATGGTAGAAAAGCTTTATTGAAAGAATTTGGTATTTTTTGTCAGTTTACAATTCTCCATTAAAAATCATTGATGAATTCTTTATACTCATGTTGTTTTGAAAATTGTCTTGCGACATTCTATAGTTTGCGACATTCTATATCTCGTTTCAAAGTTTTCTATGCTTTTCTATTTCTTCTTTCATTTCCTTATATGTGGGTGGCTCTTTCAATATATTTACTATCATCCTCTTCCTAATCATCATCATCATTTTGTGTTTCACCCCAAACTTTTTGACAACTTTTCCCTTACAAATTCCTGGAAATTTTTATCACTACCATTGTTTGCTACTTGCTTAAATTTCCTGACTGGTTAGATATTCCTTTAAATCTTCAAAGTAAACATAAAGCAAAATAGAAGCTTAGTGATGCAGTGCTTTATTCTTTCTTTCTAGGAAGCCATGCTTTAAATGGGAGTTATAAGTTTATAACAGCAATTTGCTTTCAATTGCACACTTTTCAAAAATTAGTCTGATGAAAAAGTGATAACATTAAACTAAAAGCTGATCACACAAAGTAACTGATTTTAGTGTAGAATTGAATAAAGGCTGTCGGTACCAGTTGATTTCAGTAACATTAAACAAAAGCTGATCAAACAAAATAACTGATCTTAGTGTAGAATTGAATATAGGCAGTCAGTCCCAGTTGATTTCGATAATATTGATTGATAACAATAACCATGATCACATTTATTGATATCTACAGTACAAAAGAGCATTATAATCAATTTTCTAAACCAAATGTTAGTCCTAATGATAGGGATTTTGCGATCATTAGGAAAAAATGATAGGGATTTCTACTGCTTTTATTCTTAGGAATATGATCATTACCCTCTCACAGTATCAAGGTTCAACCATTGCTTGGAATATATGTATACTAAGAATCAACAAACAATGCCTCTAACAAGGAGAGTGCCAAGCTTGGTAATCACAGATTTTGATTATTTTTATATATGTTGTAGTGTACACGCCCCTTAGTCTCAGGTTCAATGGATTTTATACAACGCTCCTTAGTTCTCGAGATATGGGGGGTCTAATATTATAACACAACTTAAATACTTACTTTGTAATAGAGATGGGCAACATCGTTCCTTTTAGGGAATCGTTCCAGCCGGAATCGTTCACCGAAAGGAACGAGTTCTTTGGAGTCGCTCCTTTTGGAATCGTTCCGAAAAAAAGGAATGATTCTGAAAAGAAGGAACGATTCCGAAAAAAGGAACAATTCCGAGAAAAAGGAACGATTCCGAAAAAAAAAAAGGTTTTCGAGAAAAAGAAATGCTTTCGAGATAAAAATAACGATTTCAAGATAAAAGGGATACTTTTGAGAAAAAAGGAATAAATCCGGAAGCATTAGAATGAACATGAAATCCATAATATTAATAATACTAATTTATTTTCTTACGTATTCATCCATTTTCTTACGCATCCATCCGCCTTATTTTTAAATTTTTTGGACAGATGATTTCGTTTTCAAGAGTTAATTTCATTGATGAGTGTGCGCAATTAATTAGCAATTATTTCTAATTACCATTGTCAGGTTTTCTCTGGCAGCTGCAGGCTTAAAATTATTGTTATGGGATATTATCTTATTGTATGCGTATCCACTGTGTACTGTAAAGCTTTTCCTAACTGAAATCTTAATCCGAGTAGGTGGGTGACATGATCTGTGTTGAAAGAATGTTTAGTATAGTGGAAGAAGTTTTTCTATTGTGATCGTAAGTGCATAGATAAGACATATTTCACCCATTCTCTAAGAAGACAGATCCATCAAAAGAGGATTACGTCCTGTCAAGGAACCCCTACGAACAGGGGACCAGCCCGTTTACAAAGGGTGCTTTGGTAGGGACCGGAGGGTGAGTTTAGTTTTAACGTGGGAGTGAAGCGTGGGGGTTGTTCAGCGAATGAGTTCTGAGACACATGTATCGAGAGAGATCTTTTGTAGTGAAGAGATAAAGTGTGTGTGAGATGAATAGAAATCTCTGATCTGAGTTAACTAACTTTGCTTAGCAGTACACAGAAAGTATTTTCGGTATTTTTATTTAATGTTGAACCGGATAAGCTATATGCGAGTTTTAAGTGTAAATATTGTAAAGAAAGTGTTAGTTTAAGTTTAATTGAAAGAGTTTGTCTTCTTCTCAACATACCTCTCATAACGTGACCGATATCACGTAGTCATATCGGTGGTGGCAGCATATTAAAAATACCGGATTATTCTTCGAAGTTGGGTGGACTTAGAGGGAATCCGACAACCATAATACAAGTACATTCCCTGATTTTATGGTTTATGGCATTAAACTCAATTCCTCTTGAAAATTTACCCCTGGATGATCTTTCATTTACCGCTATAGTTTATCAAAGAAATTTTATTGTAGCTGTTTGTTTTGCCCACCAGGAAGGCGACTCATTCGATTTTTAGTGTAATCGGGTTTCCTCTTAAAAATATATTGTTCAATGACCCTCCATTTATACTATTAATTATTTTATGCAGGAATCTTTATTCTAGTTCTGATGTTTGGCACCAGGGTCTACGCAATTTTAAGCCTTATAATTAGACCCCTCTTCAAAATTCACCCCAAGATAACCAACCATTCATTTACATGTCAGTCCTCGGAACCGGCCATTTTCAGAGTCACTCCATTTCGGTACGATTATTTGAAAATCGGTCATTTTCTCAGTCTGCCCATTTCTAAACAATTCCCAGGACTACCTCCTTTTAGTATTAAGTTCATGTGTGAATAGAATCTTTTATAAAATCAAATTCGGATACTTGTCGATTTGGGAAAACACAATTCATTAAATGAAGTGTATTTGAGAGTCTTAATATATAACAATGTCCTTTCTGACTGCATTATCAATGCACAGCCGAAACCGAAATGCCTGCACCTGAAATCGTAAAATTTTAGTTGTTACTTCCTGTTATGACATAAAAATCTATTAAAAAGGTGTTTTCTGAAATTCAACTGTTAGGTGATTGAAATTTTTTGAAAAGGTATACCAATATATTTAAATTTAGAAATTGCACATAATTAGAACTGTAGATATTGAGATAAGAAACAAAATCATAACTATATAGTTCAATACGTTTCAATAACTTAACTAACTTTCGTCAACTTTATAGTTTAATACAAATATGATTTCAAATACACAAAATAAATAAGAAAATACAAAATATGATTCTCTTAAAAAAGATTTTATTTCAAAAATAGGAATATATAAAATTTGGTGATTTGGTGAAATCCTAAAATAATCCGCAACAAAAAAGCAGGCTAAAATATTCGTACAACAAACAATTCAACAACAGTTTCATGATAGTAAAGAAAATTAACATCAATAATATAAAACAACTAGGAATAGTAATTTGTTTCTGAAATTTTTCATTCATTGGTGTAAACATTTGTTTTTTAATCGATTTTATTTTCTAATAATTTTTGTTTAATAAGAATTACTGCTACATAATTTCAAAACTCTGTTGTCTGAAATACTGAATCAATTCGAACCTATTTGGGACAGTAAATTGATCTGCCAGTATCTTCGATGAGTTTGTTAATCAAGTATGTAGCTGTTATAGTTCGTTTACAGTAGCATACAAAAGCAAAAAACATTCAAAGCTTGTCATCGCGATAACATCCGAAATATACTGAGCATATTTAAACCGAATTAGGACAGTATATTGTTCTTGCAAGTATCTAGGGAGAATTCGATAATCAAGTACTGTTTTATTGTCCCTATGTGATCACCTAATGATAAAAACCAGCCCTGTTGAAAGCAAAGATAATAAAATGATCGAATACGTTTTTATTTTAGGTTGCCTGATTACAAGTATTTTGTGTTCAAATTTCGTTATTTGTTTTTTGTACCGAAAGAAGAATCAAATCTTATTTTGGCGCCCCCTTCTACACTGGCGCCCGGGGCATATGCCCCTTTTGCTCCTCCGTAGTTTCGGCACTGCAAATATCTGTTATCCACCACCACAGTAACAGCCATTAATCAGCCCGATCGTGGAATCGTGATTGTTATAAGAAATTATTATGAAAAACGATTTTTGTCTTGCTTTTATTTTACGTTGTATTAAAACAAAGTCAAAGATATTTAACTTCTTATTATTTAGCCAGAAATAGAAATAAAATGACAAAAAAAAAAAAAAAAACTATACAAAATCACAATTTGCATTCTTTAGCAATCAATAATTAAAAAAGAAATTAGCGTAATAGTGCTGCTCCATTTTCTTTTTTTTTTGGCAAAATATAAAAATATATATTAATCTGTATACATGTACACAATTATACAATTATATTAGCACTAAAATCAGTTTTAAAAAAAATGTCTTTACTGTAAATTGTTTTATTTTTACTATATATTTTTACTATATACTATATACTTTTTTACTATATACATATATAATAAAACTAATTTAATGTAATCTTAACATAAATCTATTAAACAGAAAAAACATTAAAATACGCAGCTTAACATACATATATCACTATGTTGGAAAATGTCTGATAATCTATATGTAGCACGAAATTTTTCTTTCTCGTTTTGATACTCAAAACGGCCATAAGAGTAGCGAACAGAGGTTAAATTATTTGAATCCCACCCACTACTGCTACTGTTATATTATTATTATTCTTAAATATGTTTTTTTTAAATTTTTATTATAGGAATTTTAAGAAAGAATGGAAAATGTTTTTCAAAAATTCCTTGTTCAAATAGGTTTTCCTTTATGCATCCACTGCAAGTTGATTAAAACTATCTACGGGAGTTCCGAGATCTTTTTGAATCATCTTTTTCAAGAGAGAAAAATAAGACCCCAAACTGAGGAAACAAAGTGGTACTCGAGCGCTCGTAAATGCTCTTATTAGGTAGATTTCGTAAGAAATACTACCTATTACATTCTCCCCTAAGTTGGATTTTTTGAAAAAAATTTGTAGATCTACGCCGATCAGGACTCCCAGAACCCAAAACCACCCCTAGTTTAAAACTTTATCTATCTATCTATGTCACTTTATGGACACGATAACTTCAATAATTCTGCACAAATCTCTTCCAAACTGATACATAAAATCAAGGGGCATAAAATCTCGGTCAAGTACGTTAATGGGCAAAATCGAACCAGGGGGGGGGGGGGGGGGGGGGATGGGGAGGCTTTTTTGTGAAAACAGAAAAAACCCATAACTTCTTAATTATGATACGTATTGAATCCATTTAAAGTTATTATTAATTCTAGATAAAGGGCCGAAAATTTATGTATGACAGATTTTTGATATCATTAAAAATGGCCCCAAAGGGAGGTTTCAGAAGAAAAAAATTCATAACTTCGCCAATTCACAAGATATCAAATCCGCTTAAATTTATTATAAATCCTCTTAATATTATCTAAAACTTTTACATTGACAAGTTTTTTATATCACCAACCCTTATAGGAAAAAAAAAAAAAAAAAAAATCCAGATAAATTAAATTTCGAAGTGGGCGGTCCCAACTGCAGCATCATCGCAAAAAGGTGAGATTCCTTTAGCAATTCCCAACAAACAGGCACCCCACGGTCTGCGTCTTCGAAATCTACCTGTGTCTGCTGGCCGAGCCGTCAAGGATTTTTTATTTTTATTTTGACAGAGTGGATCCTCAAATTAAAATTATGCTTGATGAAAACCAGGGTTAGAAATTGTGAATTCTAAGTAAGGCGTCAAATGACGCCTGCAAGTTTTTTCCTAGGTGCCAAACTGCATTTCATGTTTGCAATTTTATGTCATATCATATTTTCTCATTTCTTTTCGAACCCATGTTAACTATAATATTGTAATTATCTTTGTGTTAAGGGCGAGGGGGCTGTACATATTAAACATTTTATCTCTGTGTTAATCACTAAAACAAAATAAAAGCTGGCTTTCTATAAAATTTTAAAACAGCATTAAACTACAATATTTGGATTCTAGAAAAATATTTAAATAATTCTTTTTATAAAGCTAATATGCATACAAAACAGACATTAACAAGCAATTATATCCATAGAAAGAAAATTTGAACTGTTAGATACAACCAGGTATAAGCTTAATTTAAAAAAAAAATCTTATGCCTGAAAGTACATCAGAAAAAGGAAAAAAAGAAGCAAATAAATGAACTTTTGGATACCAATTAATGTATATTTGTATGGCATTTAAAGATATTGATTTCTATATAAATACTTTTTTTTTTGAGGGAAAACACTGAAATTTTAAAACATTCTTTATACAGTATCTTATTTTAGGAGCAAATAAGGAAGGAGAAATATTAAATAATAAAAAAAAAATCATATATTAAATAACACAAAAATAGAATTTTATCAGCCATCATTTATTTTAGATAATCTTACGACAATTACTTTGAAAATTAAAATCATGATATTTAGTTTTTTAAATCAGGTGTCCTAACTCGACCATGTGTTAAATCGGAGTGCCATAAATTAATGGCCTTTTCAGCATTGAAATTTTTCAATTGGGGTCCATATAATTTTTTTATAAGTATATTATTGACCAAGTCCAATGCTAAATGATTTCTGATATCTGTCTTAATAAGATTAAGTTGGCTGAAAGCTGAAACCCCTTTCACATTCTGCTATGCTCAAAGGAAGTACCAAGATAAATTCCAAAATTTTGCTGATATTGCAAAAACTAGAACTAGATTTTGATTCAGCGATTAATCGCTGCCAAGCAGCCTTGCATGGAATACTTATTTTATCTTTAATCCACATTTTGTAATCACAAAATTCCTCTATTAATACATCTTTATTAATGTGGAAGACTATTTATAAGTTCGGTTAACTTATTAATTTTCTTTTCATCCTCTGCTTTCAAGTCATAAAGGCAACATGGGCACACTTTTAAATAATAATAAAAAAAAAATCACCGTTAAATTTGTTAAAACCGTTAAATTTGACGACTAGGTATAATTTTGTGGTCGTCAAATGCAATAATTTAGTTGCATTTGGCAACTAACGACCGCTAATTTCTAACCCTGATGAAAACATACGAAACAGTGAAATATACACGAAAGTGCGCAACCATGCAATTATTAAAATTGATCGAAAATCAGTTCTTTCTGATAAAAAAAAATCAATTATTATTAACTGATTTAAAATGCAATTCTTCAGGGCATAGCAATGTATTTCTTAAATTATTCAAAACTGTTTCAAATCAGATTTAAAAAATATATATATTTCCCACTATTATTTAAACAAGTATTTACTTTACATTAATTTTTTTTTTTTTTTTTTTTTTCTTTCTGATCAATTTAGCACAAAAAGTTTCAATAGCAATGTAATTAAGGCGCAGGTGATAAGTACATAGCTAAATAATAGACAATATTTTAACTGAAGTACAATACTTCTATTTATCTTAAGATAAATTTAAGAGAAAGTAATACACAGTTGTAGTTTATTAATCAATCGCCCCCCCCCCCCTCGCACTTCTCTCTCTCTCTCTTTTATTATTTTTTTTATCACGTACACATTAGAAGGATTTTTTGGCCAGAAACTCAGCTTTAATAGAATCAAAATATGCTATTTTAAAATAAAATAGCGTATTTTAATTTATTAAAACTGAGCAGTCTACAAGAACAAGGACCGATTCCCAGGACTCGATCTTTTCAGAGTCTGTTCTAGAGATCTGCACGGGCCGGGCCAAGGCCCGAAGAACGAGCCCGGCCCGGCCCGGCCCTCGGGCCTATTTTCCTTCACGGCACTCGGGCTGAGCCTGGTGATTACTCTTTACGGGCCGGGCTTTACTTTTTTCCTGAAGGATAAGGCCGTGCCTTAAATTATTTTTTCCGTACAGAGCCGGGACTGGTTTCATTCTTCCTAGTCTTCACGCCCCAAAATTTTCAGTCCTGGTTTTGACCTATATGAAAATCATTGTCTCGGCATGGCCTGGTCCGTTCGAAGGTCAGTAAAATAAGACCTGACACAAAAATCTTTGCAAAACAGGCATACATTTTTAAATCGCCATTATTCTACAATTAAACATTAAAATTTATTCTTTTTAAAGAATAGTAGATTTATACACTTATTAAAATATGGCTAAATTAAAATATAGTAAAACGTGTGAAAAAGAACCTGCTTATGACGGAATCCTGTCTTAAACTGAAAAATATGTTGATCCATGAAAAATGAATATACTAATACGTAAGAAAATAATATATAATACATTTACACCTGCTAAGTAAGTAAATTGTCTATAACTCATTTTTTTTCTTCCTTATGTAATTCCATCTTAGAAGATTTTACTGTATAGCATTTTTCTGATTTTTAACACTTCATTAAATGGAATATGGACTAACAATATTAATGATAACTTTAACACATAGATACAACAAATAGAGATTTATTAAAAAAATAAATATTCCAGGTTGCGGCACCTCTATAAAAATGAAGATTATAAACATGAAAAAAAGGGTAAGATAGGAATTTTTGGTTAGATCTCCTCCTACGAGGCAAATTTAAAACCAAATCGACGTAAAAATCAATGTTTTGTAGAAATTCACTCGGGCCGGGCCGGGTTCGGGCTGACATTTTAACTTTTTTCCGGGCCGGGCTCGGGCCGAACTTTTAATTTTTGTATCGGGCCGAATTTTTTTTGTATGGGTTGGGCCGGGCCCGGGCCTGGAAATTTTGGCCCATGCAGACCTCTAGTCTGTACATTCAGGACCGATTCCGAGGAATCGATCCTTTTTGGAATCGGTATATTTTGGACCAATTCCTAGGAATCGTTCCTTTTTGGAATTGCTAAATTTTTTACTAATTCCGAGGAATCGGTCCTTTCCGGAATCGATTGCGAGGATTCGGTCCTTTTCGGAGTCGGTACATTTTGGACCAATTCCTAGGAATCGTTCCTTTTCAGAATCGCTACATTTTGGACTAATTTCGAGGAATCGGTCCTTTTCGGAATCGATTCTGAGGATTCGGTCCTTTTCAGAGTCGGTACATTCTGGACTGATTCTGGGGAATCGGTCCTTTTTGGATTCGATATATTTTGGACCGAATCCGAGGAATCGTTCCAAAAAGGACAGAATCCGAGGAATCGTTCCAAAAAGGACCGAATCTGAGGAATCGTTCCAAAAAGGACCGAATCTGAGGAATCGTTCATTTTTGGAATTGTTCCAAAAAGGACCGATTCCTTTTTAAAGACTGGAATCGTTCCTTCAATTTCACTGCTGGAGTCGTTCCTTTGGAATCGTTCCTTGACAAATGACACATCTCTACTTTGTAACAAATTAACTGCGTTAGTCATAGCTCAGTTGGTATAGCGTCTGCTCGTTGTTCCGAGGGCCCGGGTTCGATGCCGGAACACGCTACGTATGTTTTTATCACTTTTTTTTTTGTAAATATACTTGTAATTATAATTTAATAATCTCAATAAAAAACTTTGTTAACATAATTAAATTTTAATTTAGCATTTTTGACTTTTAAACCATTATTAAACATTTCTCATCATTTAAAGAACATTATAAAAATTGGATCTATTATTGACTAGTAAAAATTCAAAAATCGTTCCAAAATCACCATATTTACTATCGAATTATAGAATTCTTCTCCCATCGCAATAGAAAACGAAGATATTTTAGATGCTGGATTATTTGTCAAAAATCCATTGTTTTGCAATAAAATTTTACAATGCTTCAACGCATTTGTGACATCACTTTTCTGATTTTCATCGAATCCCGACACTTCAGATTGATCTTGTTGTGAACTACAGCTTGCTCCTTCCATTTTTATACGATTATAAGCTGTTATAGAATGATACGCACTTGTGCAATAAAGATTGAAAACAAAAACACCACTTAACTGCACCAAACTAAAAAAAAAAAAAAAGAAATAACGAAAGTCTGTAGTGGCACCCTCTAGTTACAATAAAATAAAACATAAATATGTTATAATTTAATTCTTATGCTAAATTTTAATATAATTATGCTTCTTACTTTAAAAACAGAGTAGTATTATCATCGCATTGACTTTAAGGCGTTTCGTTATGGCAATTTATAAATGATGTTTCTTTACAATCACGAATTGACACAATTGTTCAATATCATTGCATTGATAAAGCATACATGGAATACATTTTAAAAATGATTTAAAAAAAAAATCAAAAATGCTAAAGTAAAATTTAATTATGTTAACAAAATTTTTTTGAGATTATTAAATTATAATTACAAGTATATTTATTAAAAAAAAAAAAAAATGATAAAAACAAACGTAGCGCATTCCGGCATCGAACCCGGGCCATCCGAACAACGAGCAGACACCATACCAACTGAGCTACGGTCACCGCAGTTTTTTTGTTACAAAGTAAGTATTTAAGTTGTGTTATAATATTATATTAGACCTCCCATTTCTCGAGAACCAAGGAACGTTGCATAAAATCCATTGAACCTGAGACTAAGGGGCTTCTACCCTACAACATATGTAAAAATAATTAAAATCTGTGATTACCAAGCTTGGCACTCTCCTTGTAAGTATATGCAAGCACTAAAAGGCATTTCTTAAAAATTGTGTTTAAAATATTATCTTTTTTAAAAATACATTAGACTTACATATTTTAACCAAAGAAAGCTGATTTCACAGAAATCTTTTATTTCACAATGCAATTTTTTTTTTTTAATTCAGGGGTGTTGCTACCGTGGAGCAGTTGGAGCACATTGCTCCAGGTGTGAGAGTCATAAGGGTGCAAAATTACAAAAGAACCAAATAAATATATATATATATATATTTTAATTTACGAGATTTTTTTTAAACATAATATACTGTAAAAAATGTGAAAGTGGAATTCTCTCTTTGACAAAAAAATTCCCCCCAAGTGATTATACCTGCTCAGCACCACAACAACTCTATTTGGCGCCTGATGCGAAACCCTTGATAGTTTTTCTACCAATTGTAGATGCATGAATAGTGATTGGTGTTGGTGCCGATTGGTATGACCTTGTACTTGCTAATACGAAAACCTGTCTAAAAGGGATTTTTTTCTCTAATGCTTTGTAATTCTGTTTTAGCAGATTTTACTGCATTAAAAAAGTTAGATAAATGAAACTATAGTATTCCTTGAACTTTACTTATTAAAATTTTATTTCAGGTAATGTACAATATAAATCTATTATTTTATGCCTCTGAATTTGTAAAAATTGTAAAGAACGTTTCTAAGCACAACTAAGAGCATTTACATGTGCATTGCAAGTTGTGTTTTGCCGCAAAAATGTTACAATAATTAAAAAAAAGTACAATGAAGCCTGTTAAGGTCATTTCCACATCCCCTGCACAACAGCGCGAAACTTACTGACACATTTTCTGACTTATTTTTAAATATAAAGGCATAATATTGACATATTTGATTGAAGTGATTTGGAATATCAACACGTTCTTCCCCCCCCCCCTTTTTTTTGATAAATAAATTACTTATTGAGTTAGAAGCAATTCGTGCCATGCAATGACAAGTTTTTTGGGCTGCCGTGAAGGTGATTTGGTTCAAAACACAAATCTTGACAATATTTTCCGAAGGATGTCTTTACCAAAAAATGGAAAACGTCTTTCAATTACATAGTTTCTGAATAAAAACACTAGCCAATTTCATGCATTTCCGAACAAAAGTGAATTCAGAAATGCATCAGAATGTAGCTCTTTTGGATTTGAGAACAGTCTTAAGACTAATCGCAAAGGACTGGGAAAAATTCTGTTTTAGACAGGTTTCAGTGTTAGCAGATATAGTTGTATGGCATTCCTTCTATCAGCATCATGAAAAATTTTTGTTTACAGCAGGAACCCTGTAAAGGCAAACTGCATTTTCAGTTTTACTGTATTATACATGTACCATGTGTTTTAAACCTCAAAATAAATTTTGGGAAATCTTTTCCAGTAGAGAAGGGGGCGCGCACCAATGCTCCAGGGCGCTGAATATGTAGCTACGCTACTGTTGATATTGCTCATATTATCTGGATTTTTGCATATCCAGATTGCTTCCAGAACATATTAGTCTGGATAATTGGAGTTTCACTGTTTAATATGAACAGATCTTAAGCTATATAATAAACAATTATACCATGTATCTATAGCCAGGAATTTTTTCTAAAAAATGTTTAGAGCTACTCTTAGTTTCACTTTAGAAAATCACAAGTTTGGCAGATTTTTTTTTTTTTTTTTTTTTTTTTTGAGTGATTTCTGCGAGAGAAAATGTAAACATCAGCAAATTATACATAAAAATTTAGATTTTGCATAAATATTTACAATACTTTTAAAATGGAATAAAAAAAAAATTCTCATTAGATTCACAAAATGTTTAGGGGTACACATATTCCTGCACTCCCCCCCCCCCCCTAAAAAAAAGCCTTGCCTATAGTGTAAAAATGAGCAGGTGCATTTACTGTGCAAAAGGGAAAAAAAAAAGAGCAGGACACATTTTTCATGGGTAGGACTGTGAGTAATGAAAATGTCTAGGATAAACGCTTTATAGTATGTTTAGCAAACTGTTCAAAACAAAAATAAATAGAATCTGGAATAGCTATGAAAAAGTGATGAATGTCATTTTATGAGATAATGCCAGAATAACAAAAGAAGAGAAAGAAGATAAAAATCACCTGAGCAAAATAACATGGGAGAAAAGCAGCATGGTAAATTATTAAAACAGTGTTGAAAATCACTTGTTTTAGACGACCATTAAAGTCATTTTTAAGAAACTCGACTTCCTCTCTAATAGTTTCAGCTGACATCGAGCAAATATGAGATACTGATGCAGGAGAATTTTTCCCTGTAGCAGTACTTTTATTTTTAGGGTTACAGCTACGTTCAGGCACAGAATCTTTCAACTCTAAAAACTTAGCTGTTGTTGGTCCAAATGCAACTAAATAAACAGCAAATCTAAAATATTGAAGAAAATTGTAATGTAAGGTATGTATAATATCAATTACAAAAAATTCTATATGAACAATTAACCTGAATGCTTACAAGTTTCTAAAAAAAATTATCATATGTTTGACATCAATCAAGACAAAAGATCAACGAACAATCATGAACAAAATGATGGTCCAAAACAGTTGCACCAACATTTTAGTTCAGTTGTTGTTGGTCCAAATGCAACTAAATAAACAGCAAATCAAAAACATTCCAGGCAAATTGTAATCTAATGTATTACAGTACCATTACACAAAATTCTACTGTATAAAAATATAATAATTCTAATGTATATCATTACGTAAAACTCTAATATAAAGAAATTATATGAAGAAATTATTTCAAAGTTTGCAAGTCTCTAAAAAACATTAGCAAATATTTGGAATCAATCAAGACATTTATGAAAAGATATGCTTTTCAGGATATGTTTTTGACAATTAAATAATAAAAAAATAAATAACAAATGCAAAACAATCACAAAAAAATCTAATGTAATGCATGTTTAGCATAAACTATGCATTATATCATATCATGTAAGAAATATTTTTAAAGTTTTTAAAAGATTTTTAAATTTTTAATCTTCTTTAGATATTTGTCAAATTGTGGTTGGATCAGTCAAGATAAATAACAATTCAAGTTAAAGAAAAAGAAATACTTGTTTAATTTTCTGCTGAGTATCTTCTAGAAAAATAATCTGTTGCCAAACAGTGTGACTTAGAGTTGGGTAAATTTATAATTGAAATTATCTGCAATGTAATTACAATTGAACTGTATGTAATTATAATTTATCATAGTTACACACATTCAAGCACAAAAATTTCATCAAATAATGGGATGGGGAATGGTTCCAGCTACAGTGCTGCAAGAATTTTTTACAGCATGTAATTGTAACAATAATTAATTAGATACAATTAAATTGTATTATTGCACATAATTGCTATACAAATTTGGCCAACTTTTGTTAGTGCCAATAATGAATAAGCATGCTGTCAAAACATATTTACATTTCTTTGCTTTATAATAACTCAGATTCATTTTGCACAAAACAATTTTTAAAGGTTTCAGATAAATGTGTGTGTGTGTGGGGGGGGGGGGGGGGCAATAACCAAATGCTATTTAATTCAAACAATGGAAGAACTTTAAAGAAAGAGATTGCCCTTCATTTAGTCAAAATATGACCATATACAAGTAACATTAGTGTTTACCCTAGGCCATTATTTAAAGCTGCAGTACTTTGCTCTTTTTAAAAATTGTGAAATGCACCAGTAGATGTATCAGACATCTTTTATAAAAATCTTTCCCATACCACAGTATTTCTAAATCGGTATACCTGAGAGCTTGTGAAAATTACAGAACTTCTCTATTTCTATAAGAGAAACATAGGTGATTGTTAAATTCAGTTGTCTTCCAATTGTATTTATTTATTTATAATTCATAGAAACCTTTCAAAATTAATGTTCTTTCTATCATATCTAAAAATTGCAATTTTTTTTTTATTTTATTGTTGCTAAATACAATAATGCACTTTCTCTTGAAACAAAGTAAATGTAACAATAGTGACCAACTTAAGGGCATTTATCTAATTATCATTAAAATATTAGTGAAATCCAAAAGATACATATTGTTTTAACTTAGTCCCAACCTTCACCTACCATAATAAATGTTGAAAGTTTCAAAATATTTTCCTTGGAAAAAAGGAAAAATTTAAAAATGTTACCTTTCTCTATGCTTCTGCAATTCCCAGTAAACAGGCACCACACGGTCTGCGTCTTCGAAATCAATATTGTTATATATTTATTATAATTATATATTTAGGCCAAGCCGTCAGGGATTTTCTTTTTCAAATAAAAAATAAGGATTTTTTTTACCCTGCATTGAGGTATTGAAGGACTATCAAAAATTGTAGGTTTCCAAAACAATTAAATCTCTAATTAGATTATACTCAGGAGCATAATACATATTTTTATGCTTTAATTAGTAATTACAAAAATATTAAAAACTGCAAACAAGTAATTTCATTAGTTAATAGCACAAATAGAAAATCAAACAAATATCATGGCAGTTCTTCTTTCACTTATATTTTGTAAAATTACAGCAATCGCATAAATCTAAACCTACACACATGTAGGCAGGGTTCTCGTTGCCGCTCGCCATTGCGCCAAATCGCGATTAAATGCTTCATTTGGTGAGTAAATGAACGATTAAATTCACCAAATTGCGAGTGTTCAATTTTTTTTGTGTGTGTGCGCACGTGTGTGTCAGTACAGGTGATACTCTTATTCGCGTTACTAAAGGACACTTTTCAAAACTATGGTATAAAAGAAATTGAATCAATTTTTGACTTTATGCATTTGGATGATACACGCAGTTCTTTATCTGAGGTAGTGTCAGAATGAAAATTATTTAAAAGTTTCTTGAGTTCTTGTTGCAGAACCTTGAAATTTAGGAGATTCCACAGATTTCATTCGAAAAAACGATCTGCAGCAGCTTTATCTCATAACAAGTACTATGAGTATATTGAGTACTATGTGTATACTATGAGTACTATGAGTATATGAGTACTATGAGTATATAAGCTGTATTCTTCTGCAATTGATTTCATTTATTTATGGACAAAACAGCTTTAGGAATATTGCAAATTATGTTCATCTCAGATTTTAATACTTTTTCACATCATTTTAAAAATGAAAAGAATTGATGATTTTAATCAATGATTTTGTTTAAAAATTCATCTTATTAAAATCACTGACACTCTACTAAAGCATTAACTGCCACATATAAGATTTGCTTGATAGTATCTTTTGAGACAGATTTAAACTATTATTATAAAATTCTAACACAGAAAACAGAATGAAAGATATGTTTGTACTTTATAACATAGGTAGGAAAGAAGAACGAAGATAAATCTTTGTTCATTTTGATTAAAAACTTAAGAAAAATTTTAAATATAGATCAATTTTATATGATGAAACAAAAACCAAATACTTACGGATAAAGTAATGGTATCACACTGAGTGGCCCGTTATTAATTATCACATTATAAAAACAAAATGTCATGACTGGAAGATAAATGACCAAAGTAATAATTCTTATACAAAATGCGCACATAGAATGATATGCAGATGGCAAAAGCCAAAAACAGATCTGAAAAACAAAGAGAAAATTGAAAGTTTAAATGATTAAATATATATATATATATAAATAATTTACTATTGATATTAATTATTAATATTTATGTCATATCACTCATGGAAAATGAGTTAGGTAATTAAAAAATCACTAGATACATTTCTTTAATTTAAGATTTAGAATTTGCCCAAGCTGTTTCTTAATTCCTTCCATTTTTGCATTTTAAACCACTTGATTATGTAATGCAAATAAATGTAAGGTAAACAATTATTATAACACTTTATCATCTGTTTGCCATAAAAGGGATGCCCATTACTATTGAAATAATCACTATTCCATGCACATGAAAAATATTTAACATCAGTAAATTTACTTAATCCAATTTATATTTACTTCAAAATATCAAAACTTATTTATTTTTCTAAGAGAGAAATATGTGAAATATTATATGCCAAAATAAATTAAACATCATTCTTTTTCTCCTTTTATAATATCTAAAAATACGTTCTATTTCAGTTCATCATCATATTTAATTTCTTCCAACAGCCATGCCAAAATACATTAGATAAAATAACTTTTTACATAATTTTATCAAGGTAAGGCATACATAATCAAAAATAATAAAGTATTATACAGTCTTGAATAGCTACCTCATTTACACTGTACTTTTGTTGAACTCGTGAATTTTAGCTATGAGCTAATTTGATTTTGGAGATATTTATTAGAAATTCTTTTTTCAAAAAGGTTCATTTTTGCAGTTGACTTTTTCCACCTTTCAGTGACGTTCCCCTAGGGCTCAATTTCAGAGGTACTGTTTCACAAAAAATAAATATTTAAAGCTGTTCTTCTCCTTGATGGTGCAATCATTTTTTTAAAATATAAATTTTAACCCTTTCAAAAAATTTGCGACTGCCGGTCACATTGCACCTCCCAAAGACGATCTTTTTACTATGCTAAAAGTAACTAAATTTCGGTATTTTGACACAATATGTTTAGAGCATCTCAACAAACCGAAATTAACATCACCTACAAAATTTCTGAAACATTCAGACGAGTAGAAGTATTTAAAAAAATAAAAATAAAATCTGAAATTTTTTTTACAGAAACGCTAAAACATGGGCTATTTTGCCGCGGCTATGTTTTCACGACTAAATATGCATATTTTTTCACAAAATTTTAAAAAGACTTGAATAGATTTATAGCATAATTAATTAAAATTTCAGAAAGTTTGGATGATGAGAACTTTTTTTTTTGTTATGTTAAAGGACCTGACCCAAAAACAAAAAAAAAAAAAGCGAGAAGAAAGCATATTTCTTTTACAACTAGGTAACAGTATTTTTTCCCGAAATTTTTTGGTCTGCAAAACTGTTATATTTATAAATAATAAAAATTAAAAAAGTTTGGACAACAAGAACTATTTCTTTTTCCTTAAACTATGAAATGACCCTGTGTGAAAATACAAGAAAATGTCTTCTTACTGACACATTACCACTAAATATCATTATTTTTTCATGAATTTTTCATTTTAAAGTATAAATTCATACAAAAGCAGGTTAAGGGTATAAAATCCTGCAAATTTGAAGTTATTTAAGGTTATAATCCCTGCCCAGGCAATGCCGGGCGGGTCAGCTAGTAATAAATAAAGTACAGTACTGGGTGTCCTATAAGTCTGTTTACATTTCAACAAGAACGAAAAATCATGTGTCCAGGTCAAGGATAGATTATTAAACACTTTCCAACACA
This sequence comes from Maratus michaelseni, assembly GCA_963931845.1. Lineage (NCBI taxonomy): Eukaryota > Metazoa > Arthropoda > Arachnida > Araneae > Salticidae > Maratus > Maratus michaelseni. The sequence goes on from OZ007588.1 coordinate 211,836,749, forward strand.
TTCAGAATACTATAAAAAAAACTTTTACATTTAATAAGGTGAACAAGGATGTCTGAGTAAACAATTTGAAAAACTCATGACACATTTGAAAACCCAATGTCAGAAATTACTGTCAAAAGTCGGAAAAGCATCTGATTCTTTTGTTCAGCCTCAGCCCTGTATAGGATCTATAAATTTGTATATATACTATACAGTATTCTACAATTTATTTTAATAAGGAAATGCATAGCACAGTTGATAATTCCCAAACAGCAAATTTCGACAATAAACAGAAATGTACTCGATATCTTTTGTGCAGCCCTGTATAAGATCATTAGAATTTATATGCACCCAGTAATATGCCAAAAATGAGTTAAATTCAAAAATGCATACCACAACTGAAAACGCACTCCCAGCAATTCCTATTGATAGACAGTACTGTAACTGAACTCTTTTGTGTGTCTGTATAAAGGAACGATGAATGCTATGCACACCTTATTCTATAGCAAGCATCTTATAATGTGCCTCAGTAAATGTATCAATTTACATATATTTGAAATAGTGTAATATTATTAAAGTACACAGCAAACGATTTTTCCTCATAGACATGTAACAGTATTCATTTGAATGACACTGTAAATATACGATGAATGCTATGCGGATCCTATTTTATACTAAACAACTTGTAGTGCACAATTTTAGGGCTTTCAATATGTTTGAGATAGTGAAACATCATTAAAATACGCCACAAACTATTTTTCCTCATAGACCATAATGTAAAGAAATTACTTCGAGTGTCCCTGTAAATAAACTATAAATCCTACACCTTCATTTTTAACACTGACCAAGCCGTAGTAAACATCAATATCATATATCAATTGCATGACAATCCCAGTATATTTAAGTGAATTTCAGCAGAGCATGGACAGATGGCAGACAGACAAACCGAATTCATAAACACTTTTCAACTATGTTGGAAAGTGTTTAAAAATTTATAAAAAATTAACAAATTGTTGTATCAGAATGTAGTTTGCATTTTAATATTTGCCAAAGAGTCAGATTTTTTTGTGGCAAAAGAAATAATATTTTAAAGAGATCCATGAGTAATTTCAGATTTCAAAAATTTATACAAATTGCCATATCAGAGTGTGATACATTATAAAAACTGTCATATGGTCAAAATTTTTGTGTCAAGGAAAATGTGAACTATTTTTTTTTTTCTTTTGCTTTAAAAAATCACTTTGGCAAGTCTTGTGGTTCAAACCATACTTCGATACACCAATTTATCAATTTTTTATGAACTTTTGAAATGTGAATATAGGCTTATGGAATTTCCTGCACTTTTATTAAAAATTTGTATAGATAAGAACATCCTGATGAAAGATGTAGTAATGTTTAAATTTCCAAGAAATCCTTTGATACAAAACAATTCCAGCAGAGTGAGGAGTAGTATCTGCTTAAAAATTTAATATAGTTTGTCTGTTTGCCACATTATTTAATATGAAATTTTTATTTCAACATTATGCTTTATGTGGGTGCACTCTGACTTTTCTTTCTTTTTTTAGTTAAGAATATGCAGCAAATAATATAATAATAATACAATATTTAAAACTAACTTTTAGAATTAAAAAAAAAAAAAAATAGAAGTTAAATATACAAAGTTATACTTGTATTTAAAAAAAACCAAAGTATTAAGAAATTTTAATGCGAGTGAAAGAAATTTTAATGATGCATGCTACTTTATTTATTTATTTTTATTTTTTATTTTATTTTTTTGGGGGGGAGGGGGGGGGGAGGGGTCTGACAAGCACATACAACAAGATGTAAGCCATTTTTCATTATTTAAAAAGTCAGAATTTCCAGCAACGAGTCTAAGTATAATAAAATAAAATTCCAGGTTCATTTATAATAATTTTTCTTTTTTTTAAATATTACACTCTTTATGTTTTATTAATATTTTATTTTCTACATTTTAATTCTTAAAATATTTCAATGTTGCAGTTTCACAGCCAGTTAGCATATTTTAACGAGCATGGTTTGGTGTACATAATTAACTCCTTAGTTGTTGTAACTCGTATACAGTTTTAACCATAAAGAATATTTGATGATTTGGTGACCTGTGCTTGCCTAATGGAAAAATGCCTTAAAAGTAATTTTATATAATGTTATATATTACACGGGTGTGCAAAACTTAAGGAACAAACACAAAATGCTAATTTCTGAAGACGTGAGTACTCAAAAGGAAATTCTATAAAGAGCAAGCGTAGAAAAGAGGTACTACCCTAACAGTACAACCAGTCGATTTGAAGTCTCCTTGACGTCACACATGGTTAGAAGTGTCACAAGTCACAATCGCTACAGTGAATCAAAATATGGGATATTTCACTGTCTCATTATTACTCTCAAATGATTGTTAACACTGAAAGTCACTGTGACTGTCGCTTTGTGATGGGTCACCAGGTGACATTACAATGAAGTCACCTTGTGATTCTCAAGTCATTGTCAGTTGAAGACTGAACTTTGTAGTCATTGTGATGAGTCGCCAAATAATGTCACAATGAAGTCGCATGGTGACTTTCTGGTGATCGACACTCTATTGTGAAGTCATCATTGCACTCCTTTGTGAAAAGTCACCATGCAACATTATTTGGCAACTCATCACAATGTAATGCTCACAATGACTTCAAAGTTCAGTCTTCAACTGACAGTGACTTGAGAAATCACAAGATAACTTCATTGTAATGTCACCTGGTGACCCATCACAAAGCAACAGTCACAGTGACTTTTTAGTGTTAACAATCATTTGAGAGTAATAATGAGATAGTGAAATATCCCATATTCTGATTCACTGTAGCGATTGTGACACTTCTAACCATGTGTGACGTCAAGGGGACTTCAGATCGACTGGCCGTGCTGTTAGGGTAGTACCTCTTTTCTACACTTGCTGTTTATAGAATTTCCTTTTGAGTACTCACGTGTTCAGAAATTAGCATTTTGTGTTTGATGCTTAAGTTTTGCACACTAGTGTAATTATAAATTAATAATATTTTCATCGTAAACACAGCTGAGTACATAATGCTCATAATTCTAACATATCAGGGAAAGTGAGGGATAAAATCAATTACAAAATGCTAAGTTAATAAAATAGTGTAAAAACACTGCATATTAGAAAAAAATAATTAAATCTTTAAAGGTCATCATCATTTGGAAAGAATTCAAAATAAAATGCATAGAATGTCTGTGGATCACATCATTAAGTACCAAGAAATTAATTAGAAAAGCAAATGAAATACAAAAAGAAAGCTAATGAATAAATACTCACACGTTTTAAAAAACAAACTGGCAATCTTCTTCCAACCATTATTAAATTAATGATTACAACATTGGCATCAATTAAATAAAAATTCTGAAAAAAAAAAGTCATTAAAGACATTTAAAATTATGAGCAATTTAGTCAAGATAAAATACAGAAAGATAATACATTCAAAAGTTTTAAAAAAGTTTTTAATTTAAGAATAACTGTTTACCACAGAATGCCAATTGTAAGCCCCCTTTTTTTAAAAAGTACAACCAGTTAAATTTGGAAAAGTGGCTTATAATCAAGATTTTTTTAAAAATCATTAAAAACCTTTTTTTTATCATTAATTTAGGAGTAAAAAAGGTAAATACAGGGGGGGAGAATCTTCCATATTTTGTCAGACTTCCTAAAAAGAAGAATCAATTAAATCTCCCCACCCTAAAATTCCCCCCAGCCCACAAAATTTAAAATCTTTATTTATTTTTTTAAATTTTTCTTCTTTATTTGTTATTTTATTGTAACAATAAATAATCAATCCTCTAAATCCACCCCCTCCAAAAAATTACTATTTCTCCCTTTGCCCCTCTATGGTACGAAACATGCATAGTTGAACCTTTTATAATTCTTCGATTTTAAATTTCTTTTCTGACATATTTGATACTTTATAGTAACAATAAATAAATAATCTATCACCTAAATTATCGCCTGCACCTAATATCTCTACTTCTCTCCCTCTGCCACCGTCTCTCATTTCATGAAGATCACCCCCCTCCCCCCTATCTTTCTCTAAGGTTTAAAATCTTTACAATTCTTTAATTTTTTTCTGTTCTTGTGATTTTGTTGTAACAATATTTAAATAACCATCCAAATTATTTCTCACCCCCTCCCCCTAAAAACAAATTTCCTCTTTTCTCCCTTTGCCACCACCCTTCTCCCCTATAGAATATACAGTTTATATTTTTTTTTCTCTCTATTTATACATTTTTTGGAACAATAAATAAAAAAATCATCTAAATTACTTTTTTTCCCACTAAAAAAATTCTGCTTCTCCCTTTCTCTTTCCCCCCTTCCTACAAACTTAACTTTAAAATAATTATCTATTTTTTTTTTTTTTTTTAATCTATTTTTTAGGATCTATTTTTTTTTTCCTTTTTAAGATTTTTATCCTTTATTGTTACTTTCTAGAACAATAAATAAATAATCATCTAACTCTCTCCTTAAATTTCCATTCCCCATACCCAGAAAAGGGGTGAATTTCTATGGGCAGAGAAAGGGGCACAGGACTGTAACCAGATGGGGCAGTAGGGGCTGAGTCCCCCCTTTAGCAACTTCTTGGCCCCCTCTAGACTTCGCAATCTTTTAATAATAAATAGCATTTGTATTACATTTTGTAATCAAAGGTTTTATGCCAAATGGACTTGTATTCTACTTCTGTCTGTACCTATTTATCATCATCTGTATTATTTATTTATCATTAAAGTGGAAGAAAACAGATTACTTTTCAATTGGACCCACCAGAAAAATTTCAAAGCCCCCTCTGACAAACGGCCCTGTGGGGTCATAGAGAAGATTTTCCTCTTTTTTCTATTTTGGTTGTTCTCACCGCTGATATTTTGTTAATGGGAGTGTGTGGAAAAGTTATTTTAGAGTAAATATTTATTTTAAAACTTAAAATAACAAGTGCAGTCAAATTGCAAAAATGAAGAACATTTTTCCTTTCCTCCCACATATTTAGACCCCCCCCCCCCCCCTGAGGGGAAAGGACAGAGCGAAATTTTCAAAGGAGATGAAGATTTTAGGTAAGTGATACTTGCATATATTTTTTTAATAAAGAGTTTTAAAGATTTTAAACTTTATGCTGAGGGGAGAGGAAAGGAAGTAGAACTGTAAATTTTGGAGGGAGAGAGGGGGATTGATTATTGCCATAGAAGTCAAAACATGAAAAATTCTCTCTGGATTTTTTAAAGACTTTTTTTTTGTGTAGGGAGGGGGGGGGGGATATATTTGGAAATGGAAAGGAAAATCAAAATTGCTTAAAAGTGGGTTGGGAATTACTTTTGAGGGGTAGGGGCTTACGAATGGGATTTTATGTTATCATTGTTTTATTTCATTCTTATAAGTCTAAATGAACAACAGAAACAAAATAAAATATAAAACAAATGATGTATAATTTTACATAATCTATAAAAAATATTTTCACTAACTTGAAATATATTAGTAAATTTTCCAGATGATTGTAGACTATCTGTTAAAGGGCAAAATTGGGAAATTTCATTAGTAGCCAGTGGCCGGTAGTAGCAGTTTTATAAGTGGCCACTTTTTTATTTAAAAGTTCAAAACAACAAACTTTTGTTAAAATTTCAATTAGTATTAATCTAAAATTAAATAGCCCCCCAAATAAATATTTTAATATAAACATATTTCAACCATCAAAAGTAGAATCCTTGATGGAATGCAAAATAATGTTACTCTTTCCTTGTAGGAAAGTGGCCATAAGGTGGCCACTGACAGACAATTTTTTAATAGCCACTTTTTTTCATTTAGTGGCCCTGTGGCTGGGTGCTAATTTTGCCCTTTATTATCTGTACAGTAAGAAGATAATTATATTGATGTAGTAGTCAATGAATGTATATCTGACGGATTGACAGAATTATTTTTTTCTTTTAAATTATAGACTAAGCACATTTTTTTTTTCAGGAAAAAATATATAAATTGAAGCACGCTGTCCAAATTTACAAAGTAATAGATTTTCAGAATTTCTTAGGCTTATTTTATTTAATTATATTAAGACATATATAAATCATAATTTTATCTAACCGAAAAAGATATAAATATATATAACTAGCTAACTCATTCAGATTGCCAGAGCCCTCAAAATATTGCATGAAACACGAAAAACCTCTAAAAATTGCAATACAAAATCGTTACATGAATTCCGAAAAAATTTTATTGAAAAGAGAACAAAATTTACAATATTAGGCTAGACGATATAAACCAGATTTCGTTTAGTAATCGACAAAATTTGCAGCAAAAAAAAAATGCTAAAAATCACTAACATTTCAAAAATTAAGTAAGCAAATCACTAAAGTTTTGAAAATTTGCAAAGGACAAAATTTACTATATTGGGCTAAAAGATTAAAACAGGACTCCTTTTACGAATGTCGAAAAATTTCTAATAAACGCATAAATATTTTCAAAAATTGCTGTATGAACTCCGAAAAAACTTTATTGAAAAGAGGACAAAATGTACTATATTGCACTAAGAGATTGAAATCGGATTAATTTTAATAATGTAAAAAAAATCGTCGCAAAATGCGAAAAAATGTTAAAAATCACATAAAAAATTAAATTTAAAAAAAAAATCGAAAATTGGGCTTTGAGGTGTACAAATTATTTCTGAACCTGTTTTGAGAGTGTCATTGAAGAGAATTTAATACATATGCCGATGTTATTTCAGCTATATCTAATCTTTTTTATTTTACATACAAAAATTATGAGATACATTCAAATTCACATAAAAAAAAAAACTTCAAATGGTAATTATTGAATATGAAAGAAAGGAAAATTTTAAGATATGTAATGTAAACTTACTATTGCATCATCATTATGAGAATAAGGCAGCCAAAAAACACTTCTATATAAATTAACATATTGTCCCATCATAGCCAGAAAACAAAAGCCAAATGAATCAAACTCGAAGCATAATTCACTAGAAGGCGGTAAATCTGGAACTGGTATATGTTTAGGTGGAATCACCTGGGGATGAGTAGGCATGTCACATGAATGGCTGAAACATAAATAATAATAATATATATCACTAAAACATATAGAATGCAGGATTTTTAAACATATAATATGCTATAATATGCATTGAACAGTTAGAGAAAGATTGTTTTAATTTATATCCAAGTTATTTAAAGAAAATGATATTGTTAATTTTACTCATTATAAATTTCCAATGTTACATGTTAAATAAATTATACAGAATTTTCTTACTGTTTTATTAAAAAAAAATATTTCTGACTGAGCGAATTGTGTTGGCCTGGATATCGTCCAGGTAGCAGAACATTGGCAATTTAAGCGAAATAGCTTTTTGGTTAAACTTCCAGCCTGGACACTTCTTCACTCAGTTAGATAAATTACAACTTGTATGATTTCTGTATGTTTGTAAACTATTAAATCAAGACTTGAAAAATATATATAAACTTTAATTCTGGGTGCATAAATAACAAAGCCACTTTGACTTTGAATTGATTCAAAATCATGAAAAAATTATTTTAAAATAGTTGCAATTAAAAATGACAGGCAGTGCTTTTATATGTTGCAAGTAATTAGAAAATACACATGTTCTAAATGTCCCCAAAGTTTGAAATTACATATATGAGTTCTCAAATAAGGGTCATTCCATGGTAACTTACGTTGCATTTAGAATAATTGACTTCAGTAATTTTAGTGATACAACGTCAAAATATATTCAAAATGTAAAGTTAATGTGATTTTTTAATTAAACCTATCCAAACTGAAATTTGGATGAAAATTATCCAACTTTAGTGCTATTTCTTGAACAGTGGCAATTAAATTTCTTATGGTAACTTACATTCTTTTTTGGTACTTTTCGGTTAGCCGGGCGCCAGTGATATATGTACATATAAAAATATATATGTATATACATATATATATATTCATACATATATGTGTATATATACATGTATGTATATATATATGTATATGTAGCTATAGCTATATGTGTATTGTATATATATATATATGTGTGTGTATATAGTTGACTGTCAGTCAACAGTTCCCCACTGAAGATGATCACGTTAGTGATCGAAAGTCTTGGGATGTAAATGTTTGTATTTTAACGTTTTTAACATCTTTTGTCACCTTTTAAGCATGTTTTAATGTATATTTTATTAACTGTAAAATTTTAAAGTTAATATATAGCTAGTAAGTAAACAAAAATTAAAAAATAGAAAAACTGTATAAATGCTATTACACAGCAAAGAAAACATCCATCTACTACTAAATAAACAGCTATGAGGAGAGTAAAAGTGATATTGCTGGTAAAATTTCTGATCCCCCCCCCCCCCTGTGGGAATACAACTGAGATACTTTTGATCATTGATAATAACTTTTTTCGATGTATATTTGTTAATATGTACGGAACCATTTATCCGGAAACCAGTTAACCGGAATAGTATTTTCAAACGACCAACTGTGGAATCTTTCCAGAAAAAAGCACTAATGTAAAATATTCAACACTTTTTTTTTTTTTTTTTTTAGTAGTGTAGTATTTTTTATTTAGGATTTATTATTTCACTGGAATGTGGTATATCTATTGCCTATATATATATTATACTTTAATTTAATATGCTTTATGCTACAGCAATATTTTTGTTTCGTAGTGCTTAATCTACAACGTGGACAAATAAATAAAGCAGAACTGTTGCCTGTAGAAATAACATAGAAAATATGCTGTTTATTCATCTACACAGAGATAAGAAGAAAAGTACGGTAATTGTTCCCGACAAGTTACAGTTTGACATATATTGCACTTCTTATTTTTCTCAGCAGATGTCGCCAGACCAAATGGCATAGACTGGAAATGAAGTTATAAGACAAAAAGGGAAAGTAATAAAAGTAAACAACAACAACAAAAAACCTACTAGTTTCGTAATAAGTTTTTTCCACTTATAAATTCTTCGAATAAACTTTTGAATATTTTATGCTGTTTTCATATCTCTATGAATATGAATAAACAGCGGCAAAATGTTTTGCTACATTGCTTCTTCAAATTGGCAACAGTTTCATTTAGTTTATTTTCAACTTTGTCACGTGCTTACTACAGGTATTATCTGTTGTATAATAATATTACATGTTTAAAAAACATTGATTAATAATCAGGATTTGAAGCATTTAAATAAGGACAGATTTTGATTTTTATATGGAATTATTTAATATATTGAAAGGGATTCCTTTGCAATTGCCCTTTTTTTCATACTTTCTAAAGCCCGAATTGTGCCAAAGCTTTCTTTTAAAAATGCCAAGGCCCCTATAGTGGGAACTACCAAAATTTCCATGTTATAGACTTTAATTTTCTTTAGTCAAATTTAGAAGGTGTATGGTAGATAGTGGATAATAAAACTATGTAATAATATACAAGTGCTTTTTTGTACTTTCTTCATCTAAATGCACTTATTATTATACTGTTAAAATTTTTCAAGAGACAGTTTGTTTCTATATTAGCTTCTTACAATTGCTTTTCTAGACTTTTTTAGAAAATACAACACCTGTGCAGGAGGAACGCAGATTTCATTGAGTCGATGTATGCATATATCGAAAATCCAACCGAACACTCAAAGGTAATATAAACAGTAAAATCGACAGAAGTATGCAGAAATCTGACACCATTTAAAAAGTAAAATAGTCGAAGTTCTTGGATAAAACATCATTAACAAATAGGGCGGAGTGGGGTGATTATTGGTCACTTTTCATAAAAATCCATATAACTCAGTAACTAAATTGAATTGAAACAAAAATTTTATACTTGCAGAAAGAGAATCTAATCCCTAACAATCTTAATTAGTTTTATTTTTTTTAAATTACATATAATATTAATAAAATTAAAAAATGTCTGACCAATAATCACCCCGGCAATGGGGTGATTATTGGTCATTGTTTTATGATCAAATACCAACATTTTAAACACTCAAAAATTTAATAAATGATTAAATGAAACATTCTTGGAATAAATTTAATACTTTATATTGTTTGTAAATATCATATATTCTAATACGAGCAAATCTTGTGTGTGTGTGTGTGTGTGGTTATGCAAATTTTATCTTAAAAACGGCTCTAACGATTTTGACGAAATTCTGCATCCTACTGTTTTGGGGCACCAGAAAACGATTGGGCTAGGTCACATCTTTGATAAAATTCGATTAGTGGGTCATTTTGGGTCATGGTCAAGCTATTTTATTTTAAAAACTGTTCAGAGGATTTGAAATAAATTTAGCACCCTACAGGTTTAGGGAACAAGAAGACTATTAGGCTAGGTCACATGTTCGAGAACTTTCTATTAGTGGGTCATTTTTGAGTCAATGCGGGTCAAATTAATTTTATCTAAAAAACGGCTCTAACGATTTTGATTAAATTTTGTATCCTACGAGTTTCGGGAACGAGAAAATCATTGGGCTAGGTCACATGTCCAAGAAAATTGGATTAGTGGGTCATTTCTGGGTCAATAATTTATCTAAAAAGCGGCTCAGACTACTTACACTAAATTTTGCATCCTATGGTTTTCGGGCACGAGAAGACTGTTGGGCTAGGTCACATGTTCGAGAAAATTCAATTAGTGGGTCATTTTGGTCATGGGTCATTATGGGACAAGCTATTTTATGTTAAAAACGGTTCAGACTATTTACACTAAATTTTTAATCCTATGGTTTTCGGGCACGAGAAGACTGTTGGACTAGGTCACATGTTCGAGAAAATTCAATTATTGGGTCGTTTTGGTCATGGGTCATTAGGGGTCAAACTATTTTATCTTAAAAACTGCTCAGACTATTTACACTAAGTTTTGCATCCTATGGTTTTGGGCACTAGAAGACTGTTGGGCTAGGACATATGTTCGAGAAAATTCAATTAGTGGGTCATTTTAGTCATTGGTCATTAGGAATCAAGCTATTTTATCTTAAAAACGGCTCAGACTATTTATACGCTAAATATTGCATCCTATGGTTTTTGGACACGAGAAGACTGTTGAGCTAGGTCACATGTTCGAGAAAATTCAATTACTGGGTCATTTTGGTCATGATATTTGAACTCAAATTTAATTTTGACCGAGCATAGCTCGGTCTTCCCTGCTCGTAAACAGAGATATAAACAATGTTATAAAATAAAGAACATTACTAAAATGGTTGGAACTACAAATATATTTCACAAAATAATACATTTGTTTACAAAAAGACTTTTTTGTATTTAAGGTATACAGCTTGCATTTCATCTTCCTCAATCTGAAATGGCCCTGTACCATAGAGTCTAGCTGGTCCATAAAACACAAAGGAGCGCTTCACTCATGCAAGATCCGTTTTCTTTGGACAGCGATAATTTCCTACAGACTTTTCCAAAATTTGCAAGACAAAATATCATCCTGAATACTAAAAACATGCCCGATGTATGACATCTGTTCAAAGTAGACAGCATAGTATTTCTCTACACATATGGCTTTATGCAGTGTTGAATTCAGACACTTTTCTCCGGGAGGGATTTCTGTAGCTCCGGGGGGCACATTATAGAGTTCCGGGGGGGAAATTCCTCTTTTTGACCTCTGCTTCGCAATTAAAATATAAAATTATCATGATCAACAATGCCAAATGCAGAGAACAACTACAGAAGCTTTACCTTTATAATTGATTATCTTTTAAAAATATATATATTGCTATTTCTTAATAATATGTTTTATATATATATATATATATATATATATATATATATATATGGGACATTTCAATGCTCCGGGGGGGACATTCCCCCCCGGGCCACCCCCTGGATTCAACACTGTATTTTCCTTAATTTATTTGTAGCTGAAATATCAGAATCTTTTTTTTTTTTTTGCAGTTGCGGAATTTCTTCAGCTTTACCCGTTTCTACTTCCATATCTATATCCGTATCTTGTGGAATGGATAAACAAAGGTTCATTTATTTCAAATGTAATTTGCGTTATGAGTTGCTGAAAAAATCAAAACAATGTGGTTCACTCTTAAAGTGTTGCCACATGAACTTAAAAAAAACTTTTGAATGCAGACGTTATCATCTAAAACTGACAAATCTTAAACATTTCTGCACTATTTGTGAGTTAATAAGTAGTTTGTAAGCTAAAATTATATGACCAAGAATCACCCCATGTATATAGGGTGATGTTTAGCCCTCTATTTCCCTAATGTATATACTCATAGTGTTCATATGCATACATACATATACTGTGCATATTTCTCTTTCTATATAACCCTTCTAGATCATCATGCAGCTAAATTTCATATTACAGCCACCTTATGAAAAAAAAAACATGATTTTGTAATCCCTTATTTTTTGCTCAAGTTTTATACATATGTCTAGTTAAAATATTTTTTCTCATTAAATTATGTTTTGAACCAAAAAATTGTTTGTGATACTGAATAACAATGAAATTGTCTAACATCCAGTATTTTATTTCTTTTGATTCTATCATTAGTATTAATGAAAAGTTAATATATATCTTTTATTTATATCTTTTATGAATGAACAGTTAAGTTACGACTAAAAGCCACGTGCTTGTACTAAAACCCTATTTTTTTAAATGTTGCTCTAAGGGAGGGATGGGACATATGTCATCCCTCCCAAATGATATCTCTCCAAATAATTATGTTTAATTACATGCAATTATTTGGTATTTTATATTTATAAGACTATCTTGTTTTGGAATTGAATAGTGTAACAAATAAAACATACTATTTTGCAAGTTAAAAAGGAATTTTAACTACTTTCATTTTTTTACATAACACTTCTGATGAAAGTATTAATATAACTATAAATGAGCCTGAAAATATACAAGAAATAGATTGGTGTAAAAAAGATGAATCAAATATAGGTTTAAATGATTTTGTTTTAGTGAGTTTTAACAAAAAAAATATTATTCACTATGTTGGAAGAGTTGAAAGCAAAGATGAGGAAGATTTGATCTTTTTAAGATACTATTTATGAGGAGAAATCAAAAAGGAAATTTCATCTTCCAGCAAGAAAATGACTGTTCCATCATTGATGAAAGAGATATAATTGCAAAGCTACATCCACCAAAAATAATTGGCGGCACTAGTCGGGCACAAGCATATTTTTCATTATTTGATTTAGATTTTACAAAGTATAATATAACATAAAATAAATGTTGTGATTTACAATAAAGCTAAGGAATGTAAATGTCACATTGTCTTTGTCATTTTTTCGCCACATTTTTGAAAATTAAATATGAATTTTCATTTTAAAAACATGTCCCATCCCTCCCTCACATGAGGGAGGGATGGGACATTTTTCTTGTTAATTTAATTGGCTTATTAAACCTAAAATTTGAACTATTATCATCAAATCTATATATTTTTAATATGTTAAAATGTTTCAAGATGTTATTCTGAAAATTTCAATTTTGTACTAGCAAAACATAATTTGTAAAAAATATTTTTGTTAAAATTGTCCCATCCCTCCCAAATGTCCCCTACATCTTTAGGTAGCATACATAACTTTATAGTTTTAAAATTACAGTATATGAATATTTTTTAAAATAAATTTAAGTATCAAATTATGTAGAACACTGCCAATTTGTTATCTGCTTTTAGGTTTATTTTTTTAATGCCATAGAAATCGAATTATTGAATATCACTCTATAAAATATTTCTCTCAGTGAAGTCTGAGACTCTTAGTAAGCATGCCTCCAGATGTCGAGTAGTGGAATGCCTTAGTTGGTTCTTTCTTTGGGTGGTAGAAGGTAGAAGGAGAACAAATTTAACTTTCATGGACCAACAGACGTGATATCTTGAGACTTTGATAATCATTCTTCCATGGGACATCAGAAATTATTTTGACTAGTTCATGGAACTGATGCTTTACACTCACGCAAGCATGTAAACATAAGTTTGGCGACTTTTTGGGAACAGATGTGTTACACTGACGCTAAAATGTAAACAAAAGATTGGCGACTGTTTGGTTGGCGCGATTTCCAAGACTGCGCCAAGCTACTACAGTAACTAAATACAAGCTTAATAGCCGGGTTGCCATAACAGAAAAACAGTCCCCAAAGTTTAGCGACTTTCTTCTATTTTTTAACAGATTATTATTATATTTTTTTTTAGCGTGAGTGTAAAGCATCTAAGCCAAAAAATCCCCTAAATTTGGCGACTTTTTCCCTTTTTTAACCGATTATTATTATTTTTTCTGCGTGAGTGTAAAGCATCTTAGCCTTAAAGACCATTAGAAATACTGCTAAACTTTCTTACCGATCATCTGCTGCATGAACATGATGCTTAAACGAACTAGACTTTGCATTTCTTCGGCCGCCAGGCATGATTATCAATAGGCATTTGTGTTAATACATACCATAAAAATAATTAAATGACACATAGGCATTTTCTTTCGTATTCAATATTCGAAAGAAAATACTTATAAAAACTAAATAACTGCTAACTGTTTATCATCGTCTGTCAAATGCCAGAAACACTTATATTTGAGTTCTACACAAAAGTTTTCATCGCATCTATGAAAATTACACAACAAGGACAGCCCATACATAAACAAATTTCAAGATGTCAACAAAGTTTGAATCACAGTCACAGTCATGTACTAATAATTAATGTAATTATTCACAGTAATTTATTTTGTTACAGAAACTAGTCATAAAAATTAGCGTAGTTTTAAAATTTTTAAATCACAATTAGTATGAAATTATGCTAGATTTTAGTAAAAACTTTTAAAACCACATGCAAACTTGTAAACAAATACAGTTGGTTGGTTTGGTGGTTTATCTAAAGACTTTTGTTACATCTTTGGTCCATTGCTTTTTCAAGCCACTGAATTCACTGTTTCAGGTAGAAACAAGGTAGAAACATATTCGTAAAAATAAATGATAAAATATGAATGGATTTTAATTGTTCTGACTCATAATTTTCACGATTATTTTAAATATTTCAGTAAAAAAAAAAATATATCGATTAATTGTTAAGCATATGATTGTAATTGTTATCGATATAATGTAAATAAACCACAGACTGAACTATTTAAAGAGAAAATCCGAGACAAAACAAAGGTGATCTTGTATGATACACAGATGGTATGATAAACCTAATGTATAGGAAATAAACGACTTTCGCAATGCTGTGGCCTTTAAATTGCTGTCATGTGTCATATCTCTACCATTTATCATGGATTATATTTGATTAATAGTTATTTATGCTGAATTTACTGAATAATGATAGTCTTCTTTTTATGTTTTGATATTTTTAGACTTTACAAAGATCGATTTTAGACTTTAATTTTGGATTTAAAATTTTTAAATAATAATTCCTTCTTGTTATTCTTGTAAGATAATGTTAAAAATGACTTATTTTATTTCCTTTATGTAATAAAATTGCTAAATAGTCCTTGCATATTTTGTAATATGTTCAATATACTACATCATGCGTGGCATATCACACGCATAACATATCTGTTGTTAATATTTAGTTTCTTTAGGTAAGTGTATGGTATCTAACAAAATGAACCAAACTTTAGATACTTTTTATCATAACATTTTTAAATAGTGGATATTTTAGACATCCACATAACCGTTTTTTCTTTGCTTTGCTATACCTATGTTTTTGCTACTAGATACTACTTCTGTGTGCCTTTGGTTGACGATAAACCTAAAGACTGGTCTTATTTCGTTTTTGCACAAGAGTGGCCTCCAGCAGCATGTCTTGATGTACCCCCACATGAAACAGTAAGTTTTTTTTTTGTTGTTGTTATATTAAGGCTAAGTTTCCCAAGTTATTTTATAAAACATAATTTATCAACTTAGTTTTTTTTTTTTTTTGTTATATTAAGGCTAAGTTTCCCAAGTTATTTTATAAAACATAATTTATCAACTTAGTTTTTTTTTTTTTAAACTACTTTTTATTGAAATATAATAAAGATGAAGTATAATAAAACATGTTAAATAAATAAATTGTACAATAAAATTAATATAATAATTTTTTAAATGTTAAGTCTGAATTTGGAATTTATATATATAGGGTAGATGTGCCAGTAATGGACCGCCTTCCAGTAATGGGCACGTCTTTCTTTCTTATCTTATCTTTCTTAATCTTTCACCTTCAACATTTTTGGTTTATAAAAAAATAAATAATAAAAATTCAGCTTTTTTTTATTTCATTAATATGCTTTTTTAAAATTCTAGTTTTAAATACAATCATAATATCAATTATCTATTATTTTTTGTGGGGTGTCCATTACTGGAATTTAGGGTGTTTTGATTTATTTTTGTTATTTATAATTAAATTTCGATTCACATTGGGAAATGTGACTATGAGCATGGTTAAATATTGTTGGTAGATTAATATCAGGGGTCTGTCCAGACTTTTTTCACAGGGTCCTGTTTTTGTGAAATTGTGAACAGTTTTTTATATTTGTAAAAAATATAATCATAATTTTGTGAATTTGAAATGGTCATTATATTCAGGTTCAGAAATGTCTTGTTTATGCATTTTTAAGAAGATATATGGATGTAAAATACATATATTTTCTTTATATATGTAAAAGTGACAGGTCAGATTTTACTTTTAAATGATTAATTTGTGAAATGTTTGGTTTAAAGATGGAAAATTTTTGTGAAAAACCTATTTTTAAGACAAAGAATTTTGTGAAGGGTCCTGTTTTAAGGAAAATAATTTTATGAAGGGTCCTGTTTTTAGGAAAATAATTTTGTGAAGGGTCCTGTTTTAGGGAAAATAATTTTGTGAAGGGTCCTTTTTTGAAATGAAAAATTTTGTGAAGAGTCCTTTAAAGGACCCAATTTTTTCCTAAACAGATCCCTGAATATAATATTAAAAAATATGGAATATAACAATTATAACTATTAATTAAATATTTTTTAAAGAAATTCCTTAAGGGTGTCCATTACTGGCACATCTACCCTATATATTTTTTCTCTTTATTGATAAATTTATGTCATCAATGAAAATTGAGTTATCATTTTAGAAATATCTTTCAACTGAAGTTTTTTTTATTAAAGCATTTTTTGAGCCAGATAAAATCAACTAAAATGTTCCTCCCAATCTTATTTTACATATATAAAAAAAATCAAATAAATCTTGTTGAAATATTCCTCACTCATAACCTCAAAACCTCACTGTAGTAGTCATAAAAAATGTAGAAAATAAAATTTTAAATAAAGATAGTATTTGAATAATGTTGTGTTATTTTAGTTCATATTACATTTAGAAACCTGTAACAATGAATTTGTTAGAACTATCATTATGAAAGTTTGCTTGTAATTTTATTTGTTACGTTAAGTCAGTAAGAAGAATTGAAAAGTTAATGTGAATTGCAGATATGACTGGTCTGTTAAGGTTATATATTTATCTTGTGTGTATGCATGAATTAATAGAATTATTTTCATATGTGTATATATAATATATGTATATATTTGTTACCATACACATACATGGTGTGTAAGTTTAGATTTGTGTGATTATAACTTTACAAAGTACAAGTGCATAAGGAGCTGCCATATTAGTTTGGTTTGTTATTTGTGTTATTAACTAATGAAATTACTTATTTAAAGTTTTTATTATTTCTATAATTGTTAATTATTATTTTATTAATTAAAGTATAAAGATATTGATTTTGCTCTTTAGAATATTTTAATTGGAGTGTTTTATTGTTTTGAAAAATATAATTTTTGGTAGCATTGGCCACCATAATGCAGGGAGAAAATAAATCATAAAAATCGTATTTGAATAATAATAAAAATCATGATGCATCCTGATTTACTGTTTTACTTACCCCACTAAAATATATTTGGTTGCTTCTACCCATATGTGGAATTGAATTATAGCATCCGTAATTATACATGCATTTGTTTATTGAATCATGTAAGTGAATTTAACTTATGAAGAATCTAATAGATGAAAGTATCACTGGTTTATGGCAGACTAGTGTTGATTAAATTTATTATTTTCAGTGTCAAATTCCAAAAGGTGTCGATGATTGGACTATTCATGGACTGTGGTAAGTCTTTTTTAAATAATTTATTGAAAATTTCAAACCAGGATCTTATTTTTTCTAAAATAAAAAAAAAGAAAAGTTAAAGTAGTAAATATTGCTTAGAAAAGATATTTCTTATAGTCAGTTTCGTATTTTTCTTATATTTATAGTTCAAGAAGAATATTTTTTTTATACAGTAGACTCCCTTAAAGACAAAATTTTCTTTCATTTTTTTTTTTTTTTTTGTTCAGTTACGATAAAAAAAAAAATGTCTATATCGCTGCAAAGACTCCCATATATTTAATCAGGCGCTAAAAGTCATGTGATTTGAGATTAAAAGTTTTGTATAGTTATGCAGGTTTTCACTTTTTGCTCCACTTATTATTATTATTTTCCCCAGCATTAGTTTTTGTCATTTTAGATTTTAAGCAGTTGGTTTTGACAATTACTTTTTGAAAAATGTCTTTATTAAATTTTTAAAATAAGTGATTGCAGTATTTTTTTTAATTCATTTTTTGAACATATTGATATACCAGATATTGGTATATACTATGTTTCCAAACTACAATGTTTGGCTTTGTATTGTAATATGACATATTGCATTATATGTAGTACATATTTCATTTTATTATGTTATTATTATTTTATTAATTTTGATTTCAGGCCAACAAGTGACACAGGCTACCCAAGTTTCTGTAACAATTCATGGCCATTTAATCCACAGGCAATCAAAGTAAACACTTTAATTACTTTTGTTATTAATTGGATAGAATTTTTTTTCTCCCATTTTAAAGATATTTTAATTATAAAAAGAAAGTTTTCCTACTATAATTTTATGACTTCTACATTTAATTGCACTAAAAGAAGTATGTCACATACCATCATTGGAAATAATATATTTAACTATTGAAATTGATTTAGATTTTTAAATGTTATTGTGAACTGTAAAATTTCAAAGTCATATCTTTGTTGTGCAAATATTTTTTATATTGAAATGAGATACCTCCATTTAGCACTATAGTTCACTAAAATTTGAACTTAATGTATTGTTTTGTTAGACAGTTAACAATGTCATAAAAATAATGGAACATATGTATAGAAATATACAAGATAAATCACAGACTCTAAGCTGAAATGTGCAGACATCTCATCTTGAATTTGAAAAAAAATAAAAATAAATAATAATAAAATATATATATATATATATATATATATATATATATATATATAAAGTATTTTCCAGGTGACTAAAAGTGATTGAACTTTAAGAGGGAAACAAATGATTGAAGATAAAAGTGTTTATCTTGTATATAACAAAGCATCAGCTTATTAAAAACTATTTTTCTTATTGTTGTATTTTTAATCTAAGTTTGCTTTTATTCATCAATATTTTTTAATTTAATTTATGTAACATTTTTTATTTTTTCCTTTTTTTTTTTTTAATGCAAACAAATGCAAAACAGTACTCCATTTTCCTTTTGTATAATCTTTTTTTACACTTACTCCCTATTATGATTTTTAAAATGGTAGGAAAACTATCTTCTAATTTAAATTTAGAAAATTTTAATTATTCAACCTTTTTATATGAAAGCTATATATGCTTAGCCGGATTCTATATGTGGATTGCAATCCTGGTTTCCTATACAACTAGTCAGATGGGTCTATCCTATAACTTTCTTCTATCAATATTTCTCGTTATTTTGTTGTACGTCAGCTGTTTGCAAATCGCTGGGTTACCTAGATCAGTGATCAAAATTGGGAAATGAAAGATAGGTGTCAAATGACGCCTACTGTAAATATCTTAGGCGTCAAATGAAAATTTCTAGTTGCAATTTCTAAAATTCACATAACTGTATCATTATATGCTACTTTATTGAAAAGCATGAATATTTTGTTTTTATTTAAGTTTAACTTAGTATTATAAATCTACAATATTATAATAATTGAAGCAATTGATTTACATAATAAGCAGTAATTGAGTTACTGTACAACTGATAAAGCATTTTTAATTATTCTACATTTAGAAATTAATAGAAAAATGTAATTAAGCATGTTAAACAAAATTAAACATAACAAAATTTTATCCATTGTTGATAATTACACTTAAATTTGGTAAAAAAAAAAACTATACATATAATATAATCACAGACAAATATTGTTAACATGAAATCTAAAGAACCACATTTTTTTTTTTGTGTGTATGTGTGTGTTAACCGTTAAAATAAAAGTACCATCTTATCTGTTGGGACTGCATTATTAATTCATGTTAAGCAAAAATTCACATTAAGCGATTTAATGCTAACAATACTTGACTGTATATAGATTGCAAAGATGAAACTCAAACAATACCCACTAATTTTAATAAAGTTAGATACTAAAATCAGGATGTCTAACCACCCTTCAGCTACATCATTTCACAGGTATTTATAGCTTTATCTGGATAAAAATTTTCTAAATTGGGCCTATACAGTTTTACCTTAATAAATCATTAACAGTATCAGTCGATAAACGGTTACGTGTATCATTTTTATTTAATTAAACTGACTAAATCCCTTTTCACATTCAGCAGTACTAAATGGCAGGTTCAATATAAAGTTTAGAAGTTTGCATAAATTAATATATTCATTTGGATTTGTACACTCTGCTAAAAATCGCTGTCAAACTGTCTCGCATTAAAGTTTATGTTTGGTGTGTGACCAAATTTTCAAAAGCGGATGATTGTCTAAGTTAAACAAAAACTAAGTGTTAAAAAAAGGAAAAGCTAGGCGTCTGACACCCCGGAATAATTTTGTAGTCGTCAAATGCTATAATGTAGTTGCATTTGACGACTAATGACTGCTAATTTCTAACACTGACCTGGATGCACTCTTCACTGCACAACATAACTACGAAAAATCAAGAAAAAAGCACAAAAATTGCTATTATAGCATCTTCGAGCAAAATAGGGCCACATTCAACTGGGACCTTCTGGCCATATCCAAAAACATAGCTCTAAAGGAGATTTGGTTTAATTCTATGCATAATTTGATACATTTTTCGATGATACAAAAAGAACACACACACAGACAGGCAGACATTTTGCAAAAACATGTTTTTCAGGATCTCTGACCCCTAACAGTGTAAATCTGTCAAAAACCGGAAGTTAAAAAATTTTTATTAGTTTCTTCTATTATAGATAGAAGAAAGTAAAAATTGATTTGTGCATCCTACCACCTTATAAATTTTACAGTCTTTTTTTTTTAATTGCAAAACTGTATGTTTAATAAACAACATAGTTTTACAACATCTGTTTAATAAAACAGAATATTTTATTTCTCTTTATTATTATTTTTAGAGTATATTACAAGCATTAGAAGTTAAATGGCCGAATATATATGCTCACTCTTCAGAAAACAAATTTTGGTAACTATTTTTGATTTAAATATTTCTTATCTTATAGATATAGTTTATTGTTAAAATATTTTTTCTGAACTAACCACTCTGTTTTTAAATCAAAATAGTTTTTGATTTCTGAGTTTATTAGTTTACACATATAAATATGTTTAATACATTTCTAGGTAAAGATTATTCAGGTATTTTATTTTACAGAGAGCGATTTTCAATTACAAAATGTGGGAATACATTTTCCCTGCCTGTAAACAAGCAAGAAAGCTCAACCAATCAGATGCCATTGAACGGAACATCCTGATTTACGTCACAAAACTGTCAAGCGTGAGGCATGCATGCTCCAGACGACGTTGCTTGTGCCAAGACAGCAGAACTGTTTTCAGCATAGATGAGATTTGAACGGGAGTTGAGCGAGAGAGTGAGTGAGGTGTGTTCGACGTAGTAACACAAGACAACGTTATGATAATGCTGTTCGAACGTAGTAAAATTCTGTGAAACCGAGGCGACAGTAAATTGAATTCTTGGCCTAAATTAAGATCATTACTAATTTCTGAATTTGGAACAACATCTAATTCAGCAGAACTACATCAATTGTTATCTAAAAGAAAAAATGAAGGATAACGAAACACTTGACAAATATTTCTTAAATATGAAGCAGTTATGTTCTTGTGGAAATATTGAAGATTCTGCATTGATTCAATATTTAATAAATGGTATTAAAGACCCAGTTTTTAAAAAGTCATTTTTATACGGTTCTTCTGATATTTGTGAATTCAAATGAAAACTTAAAATTTATGAGAAATTAAGGTCAGATTATGAAAATGTAAAACCAGAAAGTGACACAAGGCCTAAATCAAAACCTGAAGTAGAGTATCAGAACAAAACCAAACCTGTAAAGTCTGAAATTCACTGCTACAACTGTGGTAATAAAAATTACAAGAGTATTGATTGTAGAAATAAAGATAAAGGTCCCCTCTGTTTTTCTTACGATGTGTATGGCCACAAATCATTTCAGTGTGATAAAGCAAAAGATGTAAATAATTCTAATGATCATTCTCAAGTAAATATTGTAACAAGTTCTCAAAATTTAATTCTTAAAGATGTTAAGCTCTATTCAATAAATTAATTTAATTAGTTGATACATGTAACCAACGTACAATTTTGAAACGAAGCAATTTTAATAAAATTAAAATATGCGTTTAACTGGATTAAGCAAAAATTCATTCAGACCATTTGGTTCATTTTAAGCGGAAATCAAAATTGATGATTCTAAATTTCAAACCTCTATTTTTGTGATTAATGATCATTCCATTGATTTTGATATGATTATTGGTACTGACGTAATAAATCAAGGTACTTTATCTATTTCTGTTAATGATGTAAAATATGAAAATGATTCTAACAATTCTTTGATTAATGTTATTAATCCAAGTGAAATAACTGTAAATTCTAAATTTAACCCTGATTCTGCCACATTCCACAAGAGTTCCTCGCAAGTTCAAAACAAGAGCAGAAATTTGCCACTTAATTATTCTAACACAGAAATTCAAGAATTACACTCAGAAAATCAAAATTTAATTACTCAAGTCAAAGAAGCTGAAATAAAATATAAAGTGTTAGAAACAGAAGTACTCGAATTAAAAGAAACATTTTTGTCGGAAAAAGCAAAAACAAGAATTGCGATAATATCCTTAGAATCTCAATTGTATGATATAAAAATTAAATTAGAACAAGAAGTAATAGAAAGGCAAAACATCACCAGATCACACAGAAAATTAGAGAAGTACTTGCACGATATAAAATCTCAATTAGATGAAGAAAAAAATGTTCTGAACAATATAGAGTACATTTAGAGAAAGTTAATAAATGTTCTAAAAAATTTAGAAAAGCAGTTAGAAGATTCTGAAGATGAGTGTTCTAGAATAAAAGATTCCAAAAGAAGAATTCAAAGAAAATTAGATAATTCCCAGGAAGATTTCGAAAATCTGAAGCAAGAATTTATTAAAGGAAGAGATATTGATTATCATTGAGAGAAAAATAATTATGTTATCTATATATCTATAGAGCAAAATATTTTTGTTAATAAATGTTCTTTCAAAGAAATAAAGATATAAATATGATAGCATAACTAACTGCATCTTGTGGAATACCCTATCTGTACTAATAAAAGAAAGTTTTTGTCTGTGTCTGTGTTTGTTTGTGATGGGTAGGGAAATCTACAGCTCTCAGAGGTCTGAAAATTTCGATTTAGGTAGTCCAAGGAATGTTCTGATGCACCCGAGGCTCAGATTTTTAATGTTTTGATAATTAGTCGAGATGTTCATTAAAATCTAATCAAAAACTCATCTCTTTCTTTACGAGACAGCAAAAGCATTCGTGCATGCCTAGAACGTTATGTATGCACCAGGAGGGTTTGAAGAAGTGAACAGACATTTTTTTGTTGTTTTAAATTGGCACAACCATTCGGTACAGTTACAATGAGATGACATATTCAAAAAGATCGTACTCTTACATCTCAAAAGCTGCAAACAATTTGACAAAATATCGTTGTTAACCTTTTAAGTTTTTTTTTTTTTTTTTTTTTCAAGAAGGGTTTTTCCGAAAGACGTTTTTCTCCCTTATGTTAACCCTTTCCGGCACAGTAATCCCACTCCGGGAACACCTAATTTTAATTCCAAACTTGCGTTCGGCACCAAGAATATTTTAATAAAATTTTGCTTCTATAATGAAAGCTTAAAATAAGGACTTCTTATTCTC
Source organism: Maratus michaelseni (assembly GCA_963931845.1). Classification (NCBI taxonomy): domain Eukaryota; kingdom Metazoa; phylum Arthropoda; class Arachnida; order Araneae; family Salticidae; genus Maratus; species Maratus michaelseni. Next base: position 211,860,939 of record OZ007588.1, read on the forward strand.
TAAAAAAATTCTTTATAAATTCTGGTGTCAGTCAGTAATTTCTCATTTTACGAACAGAATTTGTCTGTGCCGGAAAGGGTTAATGCCCCTTTAGGGCACAATTTTAAAGGTATAAACAAACCAAAAATAAGCTCTAAAAGCTACAACCACCTTCTAAACAAATGGGAAATCATTTTTAAATAATATGAATTTTAACCCTTTTAACACCAGCAGATCCAGGTCACTTCGTGCTTCACAGAGACGATATTTTTTCTACACTAAAAGTAATTAAACATCTATATTTCGACACAATCATTTTAGAGTAAATCTGGTCTTAGTAGACAAGATTTACACCACCTACAAAAATTTCAAACCATTCAAATATGCAAAAATATTGAACAAAAATACTGAGAAATTTTCGAAAAATAAACTTGAAAAAGTGGGGTGTTTTGGCATGGTTCACTCTGCTTTCACTAGTAAATAAATATGCATATTTTTTCACAAAATTTTAAAAGAGCTTGGATGCAGTTATATTTATAACTGATTGAAATTTCAGAGAATTTGGAAGATGAGAACTATTGTTATATTAAAGGAGCTGACATGAAAACAAACAAACAAAAAAGCAAGTAGAAAACACATTTCTTTTACAACTAGTTAACAATATCTTTTTATGAAATTTTTACACAGGCTGTAAAACTGTTTTATTTATAACCGATAAAGATTTCAAAGAGTTCGAACAACAAGAATGTGTGTTTTTTTTAAAACTGGAAATGAACTTACATGAAAAAACATATCTGAATAAAAATAGCAATATTTTGGAAAATATAATTATGAAAAATTAAAAATTAGTTAAAGCTTTGAAGTAATCAATATTGTCAGGTAATTGTAATGATGAGAAATTTTCTATAAAAAGTGAATTAATAGTAAAGTGTAAATCTGCCAAAAGAATATTGTCGAAAAGGTCCTTGAAATCTTTATATCCTCCCCGCCCTCTCTTTCCACACACTGGCTGTCTTATATGAATAAGATTTCTTGCAAGCCAAGCATCACAGCAGCCCAAATTGCTTGTTTTGTCACAGAAGCCCTCGTTTCTAACATTTAAAAAAAAAAAAAACTTGTTAATGACATAAAACACGTTTTCTTCAAAATATTATCTTGCTACAAACAAAAACACAGTATAAACATATCACATAATTTTATTGTTAATGCACATAAATTTGATTAATCTACTAACATACTATTTTTATAACACATGTTTTACCTATAAATATCTCAATCCATCTGGACAATCTGTATAAATTAAATTACCAATAGATTTATTTCATGTCTTGAGTTGAACATTTTAAATAGTGCATTTAGTTTTAGTAGTATATTATTTCTCTGGAACACACAACATTTTTGCATCTTCTTGTGTCAAACTTCTCACTTTCAAAACTTTTTTTATAATGTTTTATTTTTCTGATGTTATGTTATTTTTGCGTATTATGATTTAGTTTTTGATAAATTTTATTTTCTTTTAACTAGGAAACATGAATGGTTAAAACATGGAACATGTGCTGCTAGTCTCCTGAAGTTTGATACTGAATTAAAATACTTTAAAAGGAGTTTAGAACTGCATGATAGATTAAACGTTTATGAGTAATTATTTTATCTTTCGTTATTAGTCTTATTTTTATAAATTGTAAAACATGTAATATTTTCTCATAACACATTTTAAAAGCATTTATGTAATCTTGTATAGTAGTTAAATGCAGTATTGGATGTATGATAATAGAATGCCAGTAAAGTCAGTAAGATATTTTTTATCAATGTATCTTTTAGACTCATATAATTAATTTGCTTTTAATAAAAGAGTTTTTATAATAAAGTGTTTAAAAAAATTGCATCTCTACCTGTTAAAAATGAATAAAACATGTTATTGATTACTTCTATATTGATACTGTATTTTCATGTGTTTGTTAATCGCTCAGGTAGCTTGGATGAAAAAAACAAAAGCTAAACTAATGGTTTTGTTTTATGATACCAAACTTTTAATTCACATTTTATTTTTTGTATTGCATGGTTTTGGTTTTACAGGATTTTAGAAAAAAAAAATACCCTACAGAGTTATTATACTTCTGCTTAATATAATTTAAACTAATAAAAACATTATTTAGAAACTTTTGAATGTTTTTACTAGTGGAAAAATGACTGAGTTATTGCAGGAACAGAAAACCCCTTTTTCTGGACTATACCTTTCAAGGTATAACAACCCTTAAATATCAATGAAAGAGGAATTTGAAACAGATTGTTTTGAAAATATATAAACATTTATTTGTTTCTCCAGCTGTAATCTTTAATAGACTCCTCATATTTTCATAAAAAAATAAATAAATAAATCTGTTAAAACCATAATAAACTGAATAGCATAATAAAGTACATGTCTGATTTTCCAACACTTGATTATACAACACGCTCAGTTAACCAGCACTCCTGAAATATTTTATCTTAAAGGTGTTATAGTTTTATTCTAAAATTCAGAGGAAATTTTATTATTTTTAACTTATAATCAATTTTATTATGCTTTAAATATGGTAAAAATGTTAATAAATGATTGCAATACTACATAATTTTGTCAATACATTATAAATTCTCTGTGTGATCTCTCTAAGTGATACATAATTTTGTCAAATAATCATTTAAAATATATGGAAAAGTTTCAGAAATCTGGAAAATTTTTTACTAGCAAGCACCTCTGTATATTCCAATTCTCTTTAGTTACAAAAATGGTTCGAAAATGAGGAAAAAACTAAACAGAAACGGATATAATGCAACTGTTTATTATTAGAATCCAAAATCTTGCTGCACACAATACATCAATATTTTTTTCCCCCTTCAAAATGCCTTATTTTACTTATGTAAAAAAAAAAAAAAAACTCAAATTACAGAATTTTTTCTTTAAATTTACTTTATTTTTATGTATATTTCTTTTATGATGACATTTATTTATTTTACTTTATTATAGTAGCTATTTATTTTGTTATAATTTTAATTATAGTTTAACAATTCTGCAAATAAAATATAAATCTGATAATGTCCTCAGATTATTTGGCAGTTTAAATTTTCCAATGTACCCTTGGTTCTATGAATGTTGAAAAATTGGTAATCTGCTATAAATTTATGTTATTTTGTTTCTTTTTGTGTAAATTATACAGAATGATATGGATTCAATTACAAAGATATTCTCACTAATTTTGAAGATTAGTCTAAATGTAAATTAAGAGTTATAAATACATTTAATAATCTTTGTACCATATAATTCCACAATATTGATTTTAGCTAAATTTATGCTACATTAAAAGTAATAATTTAATTAATCTATTCTTCTCACTTCATATTAAAAAATCTTTTCAAGCTTTTGAATAATATAAATATATAAAATGATTTATAGAATAATATATATATATATATATATATATATATATATATGATGATTTACAGATTTATAAGAAAAGCTGGGATCAATCCAAGTAGTGACTACCCTGTTTTGGTAAGGATACATATTTGTTTGTTTATATATCTGCATATTATAAATTAATTTTCATTTTCTATAACAAGTAAATTTTTAGAATAAAAATATTTCATTTAATATCTAGAATCCTACATTATGCAATTTAATTTATTTCACACGCCTACCTGCAGTGTAGTAAATTATTCATATTTATTTTAATAGAAATTGTTCAAACACATGGCTATCAAAGATTTTCCATTTGTAAAAATGACATCACGTAAAAGAAAAGAAGAAGAAAAAAAAAAAAAAAAAAAAAACTTTTATTTATAAGAGCTAAACTCAGAAAAGTAAAATGCTTCCATCAGAGCAAAATAGTGTTTATAAACATACATTTAAATTTCTAAAACCAAAAATTGTGTCAAAATGATGAAATTTTTCTTTTGCCATTACTGAAATTGAGATTCTTTGGGTTTTAATCTCGATACTTCTGAAATGAAAAGTCAGTGGAAATTATGTCATTTTGACTCAATTATAGTATTTTTCAGTTTTATCAGTGAAAATATGTTTTCTAGCAGCTATGCCTGCTGCACTGGTACATTTGTCAAAATGAATGGATGTTTCCCTAGACCACCCCTGAATTCATCACTGCATTAAATGAAAAACTAAATTAAGCATTTAATATGACAGACTTTTTTTTAAATTTTTGCATATATTTTGTTTTTTTTTTCTTTAGGAAACTATTAATAAAAACCAAAATTATTAAATTTAGGATCATGTCTAATAATATTTTGTTGTATGCAAGATTATAGAGCTATAAACAAATAAGACTATTAAATTTTTTAAGAATCATTATCAAATGTGCTTTTTTTACTAATGTAGACTAAATTTTTTATATATATATATTTTTTCAGTTAAGTTATGTACGCAATGCTATTGCAATGCATTATAACAAAACAACAAAGCTGTTTTGCAAGCATTACAAAGTAAGTTTGATATTATATTTATACTGTGTGAAAAATAAAATCTGTATTTTTGAGCAATGACTCATTATTATTATTTTTTTTTTCTCTAGGAATACTCTTATCCAGTTTTGACCTCAATGTATATATGTTTAGATAAAGATGTGCAAGTTATAGACTGTGATAAAGTAGATAAATCTGAATGTGATAAGGCACATGTGTTTTATTTGCCTTTTAATAATACTGATTCCATAAGAAATTACAATTAATATTTTCAAATTATCTGTTTATATTCAAAGAAATTTCAGAATATTTTTATATTATTTTAAATTACATATTTTACTTGCAACTTTGTGTATATAAAACTTGTACATTGATTTTTAAATGTAATATAACACTGTTTCAGAACTTTTTATTTTTTATCAACTTTATTCAGATGTTAAAAGAAAAAATTCTCTATTATATAAAATGAATTTTCTTTGAATGATATTATGTATTATATGTATAAATACTCCTAATGATGACATTAAAAAAATTCTATAATTGTCTATTTTATATTTTTTATTATTGTATAAATAGTAAAAATTGACCATTTGAGTACTACACAGCATGATCATGCTATTCAAATTTCATATGAAAACAGCCACAAGATTTTATCTTGATGCATAAATATTGATATATTTAGATTCTGCGGAAATACCCCATGCTCAACTTTATTGAGTTTTACTCATAGCATCTTTTTTTGCCTGTATTGTTGCATTTTTATGCATAATATCTTTTAGCCAGCTGTTTTTCAATACAAACAGTTACACTGCTTGGCACTTTTTGAGAAGCCCCCCCCCCCAACTTTTTTTTTTTCAAATACCCCCTGGCACTCAAATGGTTAAGTGTGTATCAGACTGTGTCAAGTAGGCGTTATAAATACATTGATTTTGACAACAAGCTCTAAAATACATAGAATTACAAAACTATATATCAAATGCTACAAAACTAAAATTCATGTTAGCACACAACAGTTATGGTCATGTGAACTGAGAGTGCAATATTGAATTCTTTTCTAATAAATATTTTATAGTTAGTAAATAAAACAGAAATTTCTTTCCAATATTTTTAAACATGGAATAAAGGTGGTTCATGAATTTGACATCTTGTCTTAATAAAATTTAACCATTTTCAGTATGAAAGTTTTTACTATTTAATTTACTCTCATTGGGTCTTTATAGAAAAAATAAATAAGCAGCAGGAGAGGAATAAACCATAGCTGACAACATATTTTCTAGAATGTTGTATCAGTTTTATCCAGATCAAATATATTTTGAACCAAACAAAAGAGAGGATTTTGTTAAGCATCAGCCAGTATTGCCCATATTGCTATAGGAAGAATGTTATGATGTAATCATATATTTTAATTTAATTCTATCAAAATCAGTTCTTTATTTCTAAATTCATACCCTACTTTCATTTAAAAAAAGTATTATTTCGGCTTGTAAATCAATCCAGATGTCTGTTCTTTAATTTGCATTCTCTTTCTAAAATCCCAAGTGCAATGAAAGAAATAATAAAAGTATTAAATAGATGTAAGGCATCTGGTTATCGTATGCATGAGAAATGCAGTCCCACGCGAAAGTTCTATATTAGATTGTCAGCGTGCCTTTCTGTTGCATGTTTCATTTTCATAGTATTTAAATGTAAAAGTAATCTATAACATTCAGTGCTAATTTTTAATCTTTCCAGATGTATTCTCACAGTTTTCATAAACTATTGCTCACATATCCTGTAACATACAACAGATTCACATCTCTGCCCATTGCTTATTTCTCAAAATCGCTAAAGCCTTCTGAAAAAAGAAATATCCAGCCCTCAAAGTTAGAATTAATGGCAATTGTTAAATCTGCAAGTGCTTTTAATTATTATGCGTACAATCGTAACTTTGTTATTCTTTCGGACAGTGCACCTCTTAAAAAAAAAAAAAAAAAAAAAACTACCAATCCTGCTGATATTACAACTCGTTGGCATCTTTCGAAATATACGTTCATGTTTGAACGTATTTCTAGTGTATCTAATGTTTTGGCTGATTACTTGTCTAGGTGTAACTTCAATGACAATAATATTGAGATTTTAAATTCTAACTTTGTTATTCTTTTGAACAGTGCACCTCTTGAAAATTATAAAAAAACTACCAATCCTGCTGATATTACAATGCGTTGGCTTATGCATCTTTCGAAATATACTTTCACGTTTGAACATATTCCTGGTGTATCTAATGTTTTGGTTGATTACTTATCTAGGTGTAACTTCAATGACAATAATATTGACTCTAAATTCCAACCCTCAGCTTATTTGTGAAGATTCACAAGCTTTGCACATAATTGAAAATGATATTGATAAGTCTGGTACTCACAATGTAATCAATTCTGTAGTGACAAGTAATTCAGAAAATAAAGATCCTCTACTTGAAATTTCAAATCAAACCTTTGTACAAGAGCAGTTAAGACCCTCAGTTAGCTAGTATATATGATGTGAAAAATTTCAGTCTTACTTTGTTCATCCTGATTCCAAAGTTCTCATGTTAAAGAAAGCTAATATTGCCAACAACACCTATTCATACCATATCATTGTTCCTGACTCGCTTAAAGTATTAAGAATTTCCCACTTGTCAGATTTTGGATTGCATAAAACTTATGATTTTCTGTCCTCTCATTATTGTTGGAAATGTATGCACAAGGGTACATAAATTTTGTAGCTTTATGTGTCAAATGTTTACAGGCTAAGCATCATAGAACACCAAATGCACCACTTCAGCCAACTTATACCCCTAAACAGCCAGGAAATACCGTTTTGATTGATTGAGTAGGACCTTTTAGAAATGGGCAAACTATTTTAACTGTTACCGATCATTTTCTTGACATATTGAATTATACCCTTTTTACACCACTACTGCTCCTGAAATAGTTAAATGTTTATTCTCATATATGACGACCTTTGGAAGACCTGCATCTATCTTATCAGACCTTGGACCACAATTTAGATCATATGTTTGATATTTTTAATAACACTTTAGGTATTAAAATTAATCACTCCTCAGTCTCACACCCAGCCTCCAATTCGATTTCAGAATGCATTAACACATCTATTAAATACTCTATCAATACTTTAATGCAAGAAGGACATACCTTTGAAAACGCTATTGCTATTCACAAATTTATATAATGGTTCAAAACATTTTTCCACTTCTTTTTCACCAAATTTTATACATTTTGGCCATGAACTTTTTAAAATTCTTGACACGTTGTAAGTCAACTAGTTCCATCATGTTATTTATATTGAAGTTCTCAGATATGGTTCAATTTCAAATATGAAGAAGAAATTAATGAACAGAATTGAGTTTACTAATGAAATGAAACCACTGAAGTTTGTTTAGAGATTAGTTTACGTTTTTGGCTTAATTACCTTATATTTGGAATTCTGGTTTAATTTGTCAAAATTATTGTTTTTTCAAGTTTGTAATTCCTAGAACAGAAATTGTCTCACTTAGTAGTTTTGAATATCAAATGAGAGAGAAAGTAGATTTTCAATATTTTCAGATTAAGAAATGAAGAATTCAATATATTAGTATAGATTTTTATGATAAGAGAAGGATCATATACATGATGATTTAAGATGTAAAGAAAAGTTTTTATTTCAAATGATTCACAGACCACGAACTTGGTGTTATTGTTTGGTATGCAAAAATTTACATTAACTTAATTATGGGTGACTGAACACAACACACTTCCATATATTCAATATTGGATTCAGTATTAATTTTTGTAATTTTGATTAACATAAATTATTTTTAAATGTACGTTTCAAAATAAATAGTCTAAATTACCGTAGCAAATATTTTGTAATTAGAGATACAGTGTCTGTCAGAAAATATTCTACAACGTATTTTAGACGTGATATGTGGGGGGCAGACCATTAACCAGGCCTTTATAGAAAATTCAGAAATGATACATATACCAGATCTCTATTATAAAATAGATTAAATGAGGATTCCATCTCTTTTTCTCCTCAAATAAAACATGTCTTAAATATGCAGGATTCCATGCAACTTCCTGCTAAAACAAACATCATCATCATCATTCATATTATATATTTCTGTTGTCATCATCTCTTTTTCTATGCATATACAACGATGAATGGGGTATCATTTGAAAGGTTTTTAAACAGGCTTCTGACATAATGAACTCACATTATGTTAAAACATGTTTGATAAAAAATATATAAGTTAATTAAAAATTAACCACGAAGATTGCAGTGCGAAAGTCTTGCACAGGTCCTTCTGATAAAATAATTTCTTTAAAAACTGTCGGCTTCAGCATTTTTATCATACATTTCTCTATAGCAGTTTTTGTGTTTTTATATGCAACAGTTTTTTTTTTAATTATTGTGAGCCAAGAAAGTCAAAAGGTCACAATAAATTCAATTACGGCAGCAGCAGCAGCAGCATTAGTTACTTTTTTTTTTTCAAATAGAGAGGCACTATTATATATTTTTAATAGAGGCACTAAATATATTTTTCAATTGAAAAGTGTTTGTGAATATTATTATTTGGGTTTTAAAATCTGGCAATAGTAGGTAAGAACTGGCTATTTCGAAACTATGAATTAAATCTCTATTTAGATAATGAAATTTTAAATAAAAAATTGAAAAAAAAAATCTTTAAAAATTAGACACATTTAAAACATGATTGCACATTGCACACCACGATCCAGTCAAGTATGTGCGTGCGAAATATGGTTAAATTATGCATAGTTTTTGATCCTATAAAACTTTTTTAACTGAACTATTTTGACCGATTTTAACATATAGTAATAAAATAATTCCTTTTAAACTGTTGGCTTCAGCGTGTTTATCATTAGTTTTTGTGCTTTTATATGCAACAGTTCTTTTTATTACGAGCCGAGAAAGTCAAAAGGTCCAAAATAAATTTAATTATGGCAGCAGCAGCAGCATTAGTTACCTCTTTTTTTTTTTTTTTAATAGAGAGGCACTATTGTATAAATAATATTTTATCTATATAAAATTTTACTAATAAATTGTAGTTATTATTATTTTACTATGGAAAAAAAATTACACATTTAAAAATTCACAACAAAAATGAACAGAATAATTAGAAAAGACATATTCTGCATTAATCCATTCTTCCACATTAATTTTTTTTTTTTTTTTTTTTTTTTTTAAGCATTCATTAATCTTATTTTATTTTCATTATTTTTTGAAGTATTTAAAATTTAGTTTTTGAGTCCAGAAACATATTAATGAAAACTGCAATTAGATTTCTGTTAATTAATTTTTTATTTATTCATTTTTTTTAAATTTATTTATTTATTTATTTATTTATTTATTTATTTTTTTTTTTTTTTTTGAGCGTGTGTGTGGGAGAGGTGGATAGTATCTTATTATATTGCACAATCTACATAAAATAACAATCAATACCACAGAAGAACAACTCTTTGTAAGTTTAGAATTTAAATTTATTTAGAATGACAAAGGAAAATGCCAAATCTTTCAATCAATAAATATTGAAAACAGATCCCTTTCCTCTTAAGATAGCCAAACTTCATTTTTATTTCAAAATTATTAAAATTAAACTAATTCTTCTCTGTCCTGCTTGATTCAAATTCTAATGTGAAAGGAATAAATTATAATCACTCAACAAGAATTTGACTAGAAAAATTTTGACCTAAAATAAAGTACTAAAAACAGTTTTAAAAGATTTTGTATGCATGTCATACTTTAATTAAAATCCATACAAATATGGTTAGGTATGGAAAGAAAAAAGAATACATTCTTTCTTCTTGGGGTGTCCGTATTTATTATTTACTAGCTGCCTACCCATGACTATGTCTATGGTGCTCAACTAACTGAACTGCAAGAATTACTATTAAGCATGTGTCTCAATGAAATTTATTTCACATATTCCACGTTTTCTACATACATTCAGTATTGCTCAGAAATTAACAAAAAAGAAGAAATTACACATGAAGTAAAATTTACAACATTTTTGTGTTAATGTTGTAAACTATATGTTATTGAATATAAAACAAATACATCAACAAATTTGTAATGATAATTGTTTTATAATATTGTCTGTAATATTGCATTTTCATAGTTAAATTCTCAATGAAATAAATACCTGTGAACTTGTAGAGTTTTATACTATATTAACATTCTTTCACCCAAGTGTAGAGTTTATTTTTATGTATTCTAAGCAAAAGCAAATAATGTTGGAATATTAGATAGTTAATTATTTTTATAAGTACAGAAAGCCATAACTTTAATCAGATTCAATAATAAAATATTTGTTAATTGTTTTACTAACAATATAGCACTAGTACTCGCATAAGTACATAACAATGAACTGTCAGCGATTTTTGGCTCCTACATGGCCATGTTTTGTAGGAAATCTCAGTATTTTAGAGAATATAAATATTAATCATTTAAACAGTTATTAAAAACCATATCGTTAGTCATGGAAAAATAAAGATTTACTTTACAGAATACTTTGTATGTTTTTGTATACCCAATATTTCATTTTTTTAAAACTAAGATTTTATTCCAACACATAATAGTTAAATAAGTAATTATTATACTCAGCAATAAATTAATTTATGAATATATAAAATTTTGAACACACAATAAATATATTGGTATAAGCTAGAAACTTATACCAAAAATCAATATACAACTTATAAGTCAGATTAGATTTTGAGTCAGCCCTGAATTCATAATATATATCCATATTATATACATAAAACAACTTAAATAAGCCCCAATGAATTATTAAAAAAAAAAAAAAACATACAATATCATTAAAATTCAGTTTTTATAAATTAGTTCTAGGAAAGTGTATTCAAATATTGAGAGCAATTTTGAAATAAATACATTTGTAATTATATTAATTATTTTTGAAAGAAACCTACTTCACAAACTTTAGAAATTCACAAAGATTTTTGCAATTTTATAAAAGTTAGAGAACAAAGACTTGATATCTAAACAATTTAAAATCCTTAATATTTTTCAACTAACTGATTTTTTTTTTTTTTTTTTTTTTTTTGTGTACGTTAAATGCTTTTTCTCAAATTTATTATCTTTACTTTTAATGGTGTTAATGTATCATGCATGAAAACTTATACTATTAAGTAAATAAACATTTTTCTTTAGTTCATAGTATTTTAAATAAATTTAGGCAACCCAGCAATAGATTAAATACGCTCAGTAATGAATTTTAGCATGACGAAAAAAATGTCTATAAAAATCAAAATAAAAATAAATAAATATGCAAGAAATACGGAGAGCTTTTATCTCCTTTTAGGTTTTAGAGTTTAATAAAATAAATTTAACATCAATTCTGACAGTCATATTGTGGATGGAAGAAGATAGATTGCTGTAAACCTTGTTGCAACTGTAGTTAACAGAAGAAAAAAAAAAGTTTTTTTTTTTTCCTATCCCTATGAAGAAAAACAAAATTGCAAATTTCATTACAGTTTACCGAATTTCACGATTTTTTCCATGATCTCTTGATGAAATTCGTGATTTTTACCACGATTGTTTCGCTAGATTCACATTTTTTTCCTCGACCTATTGACAAAATTTGAGATTTTTTTTCTGTGATCTTTTGACAAAATTCGTTATTTTTCTTCGCGATTTTTTTATGCAGCCTTTTAACAAAATTCACGATTTTTTCACAACCTCTTGATGAAATTCACGATTTTTTATATGTGATTTTCAAAGATGTATACAGTTTTTGTGACAGTGGCCTGTAACATATTCACCAAATGGGAGCTCAATCAAATGCATAATTTGGGCACTTCCGTGTTCACACACATATACATTTGTAGCACGGGACTTAGATGAAAACTCCCGAGTTCCCCTATTATTATAATTCCCCATGTAAATACTGTAAATAGTCAATAGATTAGTAATTAAAGTATAAAATGTTAAAAGAATTGTGCTTCTTTCCACCTACAAACACCCAGAGAACGAGAGTCTGCTATACTCTTCGTTCTTAACATACATGTGGTGACATTATCAACCAAAACAAAGCTTTGGGGACCTAAAAATGTGAGAAAATTCTATTATACATACTACATTATACATCCAGATTACACATATGGAATCATTGTAAAAATAGCAAAAACAGATTCAGGGAGCCCTGAAATGTAAAAGTATACCAATATTTCCACAATGTGGTTTTTATCATATATTCTAATACGAGCAAATCTTGTGTGTGGTTATATATATATATGCAAATTTTATCTTAAAAACGGCTCTAACGATTTTGACGAAATTTTGTATCCTACCGTTTTGGGGCACCAGAAAACCATTGGGCTAGGTCACATGTTCGAGAAAATTCAATTAGTGGGTCATTTTGGGTCATGGTCAAGCTAATTGTACCTAAAAAATGGTTCAAACGATTTTGACAAAATTTTGTGTTCTATGAGTTTCGAGCACGATAAAATCATTGGGCTAGGTCGCATGTCCGAGAAAATTCGATTAGTGGGTCATTTCTGGGTCATTGTGGGTCAAGATCTAAAACGCGGCTCAATTTACACTAAATTTTGCATCCAATGGTTTTCGGGCACGAGAAGACTGTTGGGCTAGGTCACATGTTCGAGAAAATTCAATTAGTGGGTCATTTTGGGTCATGGTCAAGCTAATTGTATCTAAAAAATGGTTCAAACAATTTTGACGAAATTTTGTATCCGACTATTTTCGGGCACATTTTGAGAACATTCGATTGGTGGGTCAAAGCGGGTCAAATTAATTTTATCTAAAAAACGGCTCTAATGATTTTGATTAAATTTTGTATCCTACGAGTTTCAGGCACGCGAAAATCATTGGGCTAGGTCACATGTTCGAGAAAATTCGATTAGTGGGTCATTTCTGGGTCAAGATCTAAAAAGCGGCTCAGTTTACACTGAATTTTGCATCCAATGGTTTTCGAGCACGAGAAGACTGTTGGGCTAGGTCACATGTTCGAGAAAATTCAATTAGTGGGTCATTTTGGTCATGGGTTATTATGGGTCAAGCTATTTTATTTTAAAAACTGTTCAGAGGATTTGAAATAAATTTAGCACCCTACAGGTTTAGGGAACAAGAAGACTATTAGGCTAGGTCACATGTTCGAGAAATTTCTATTAGTGGGTCATTTTGGTCATGGGTCATTATGGGTCAAGCTATTTTATCTTAAAAACGGCTCAGACTATTTACATTAAATTTTGCATCCTATGGTTTTCAGGCACGAGAAGACTGTTGGGCTAAGTCACATGTTCGAGAAAATTCAATTAGTTGGTCATTTTGGTCATGGATCGATTATTTGAACTCAAATTTAATTTTGACCGAGCATAGCTCGGTCTTCCCTGCTCGTCATGATTACAATACTTTCTTACACTATGCTTACAAAAAGTAAAAACAAGAAAAGCGAAAATCTGCAGAAAAGTGACATTCCTGTTGTTAGCTGTGCAGTAACATCATGACATCACTCCAGAAATGTTGGTGACATTTTCAGTATTCTTAGCCTTTTATTATACACCAATATAATATAATTTCATATAATGGCTACTGGTGATTGGAAGTTGGATATTCAATGTTAATTTTCCATAATTGTACATAAAAAAATTTCTGGGAATATTAATTTATATTTTAAAGAAATTTCAGGCACTATTCTGCAAAGCATAAAATATTTATTACAAAATCAGCAAACTTATGATTTTACGCTTTAATTTTTTGTAATTAATTTTAAACTGATAAGCATAATTCTGTAAGAGCTGTGAATTGGAGATGCATTGAATAATTGAACATTTCTTTAAAATGTATTTATATAATTGGGAAAAGTTCCTTAATCGAGTTCACAGTCAAATAGAGTATTTTAGCAATCATGGTTTAGTGAAAAATTAAATATTGGAACCAGATTTGTTTTGCGAAAGCCAAGGCAAATATTTATTAGTATCTTAGGCCCTCATTTCCTCGCTCACCTCATCCTTTTAATATTTTTCTAGGTTGCATTGTTTTTCTTCAGTTTTATTCATTCTCTTTTTAAGTAATTCAATCTTATAATTTATCTTACTTGATATTCTTATAGTTTAAGTATATTTTTTTAAGTAATTTTCAGGCGATTTGTGTTCAAATATTCTATAATCAGGTTCACAACTGAGGTAGGAGTGAAAGATGAGTGAGGAAATGATCACTTAGATTTCTATTAAATATTTGCCTCTCACAAAAAAATGTCGTTATAAAATATACTTAATTTTGTGATAAACCATGTTCATTAAAATACGTCAATTGGCTCCATAATGAGCCTGCTGTTTTCAGATTCATTTGACATACAAATGCTTCCAATGTATCTTTGATGACAGTGAGCTGCTGGTTACTGAAAACAATGTGGAATATTTAGTGAATCTTTTGGTGTTATAGCCAGTTATATTTACTTATGTTGTATAGCACTATCATCTCATTTCATGATGAGTTGTATAGTGCTATACAACATCTTAACATGATGTGCTGTATAGCGGCCATATTACCCCTCTCTCTCATCAATATTCTCATCTTATTTTTCAAACACTTCCAATGTTTAATTTTGCAGGCCTAATCAGAGTTTGATGGGACAGTTTGAACAGTTATGTGTATGGTTTCAACAGATGAAAATTATGTCATGTTTAATGGAAAACAAGTATTTTAATATAATTGTATTAAATGAATTAATATTTATTCACATTTAATTTTGTATGTTTTTAGAGTAAAGATCTTATTTTTTGATTTATAATATGGTAAAAAAATGTATTTTCAAACAAATACTACATTTTTAGTACTGTCATTTTATTTTAACAAATATTCCAATAAGAAGATAAAAAATTCATTTTCAAACAAATGCTATATGTTTAATATATATAGTAGAATGATTTGGTAAGTGTGAAAAGGAAAATTATGCCATTTTACATCATAAAAACATTTCTAAATTTTATTAATTCAAAGTTTAATGCCTTGTTAGAAAATATCTTTTTTATTTTGCTCATTTCTGTGGCAACAGGATATTAAAAAGACATTTTATATGAAATATGTAAATTATTCTGCATTCAAATAATAAAATTATTGAAAATATGCATACTTAATTTACATATAAACAGCCCATCTCCTTTTCTTGGTTATAATTCACATATGTACAACATTTAAAAGCAATTAATTCAGCCATTTTGATGAATTTAAGTTAGTAGATCCTGGGATCTATACGACGTCATGTGAGAAAATCAATCTTATTGGCTATGCCAGAAACAATTTCATTTTTTTTCCTTTACAGTTTTATGTATAAGATTATCCACAGTTCTAAATATTCTATTTAGTTACTGTACTGATAGTACTGCCAATCAGAACTGGTGCTGTCTCATTTCAGTGCATTATGACATTTTCTAAGAGCAGCATGTTATTACATGCTTTCTTTTACTTTAAAATTATGTATGTATGTGGCAGTCAAATCTTATCATTCATTTTTCACCTACTTCCTGTTGACATAGAGCTTTGAAATTTTGAATGTAAATGTATTCCTGAGGGCAGTATATGAATTGGACATTGATTTTTTTTAAATCGATACCTAAGGGGGCGGGGGGGGGAGGACATCGGCCCAAAACTTGTATTTTCCCCATAGAAATAATGTTACGATTGTTTAATATTAATTTTAAAAAAATAGCTCCATTGTTGCAACACTCATCTATTTTAATCACATTGTTGCCCGTATCATTACGACATCAGCATTTATATGAAATATATATGAATGAGTATGTATTGATGAATACATGCGTATTTGTTGAAAAGTATTAATGACAGGGTTACCACAATAGCACTAACTTTTGGTCAAATTTGGTGACAAAAATAAGTTGCCATATATGAAACCAACTTGGCAATAGCAGACTAATTTGGCGAAATTCCTATTTAAATCCATTAACCTTTTGCTTACGGGGGGGATTACCGTAATCCCAAGAAAAAAAATGCTGAATAATACGGGGTTGGGATTACTGTCATCCCGAAAATTTCCACCCCTTAAGCGTGGCGTGCAGGAAATAATCAAGAGCGTTCAGATCAACAGGGGTCCGACTGCGTATCGGAGAAGGGAAATTATGTAGGGAAGATATTAGTTATGCTAGGGAAACGAGGGGAAAATTTCCGCAGTAAAGAAAGTAAACATTGTTTACTCAGACGTCTTTAAGATTTTTCTATCTCACTTTTTCACTTTTTTGGATAATTTTTTGTTTTTAGAATGCTAAGTGCCTTTTTTTTTTTTTAGTTAATTGACAATAATATACTAGATGTCTTAAAATTATTTAGGGAATTTTATTTATTAAACTGAGCGAAAATCAAATGATTATACATATTAATACCTAAATAAAAATACAATTTATTTTGAAACATTTCTTAATTTAAAATTAATCAAATAAAAATAATTATTTTTGCACAGTATAAACATATTATGAAACGTTTAATTTTATGCTCAAACACAAGTAACTTATGTTTATCGCCTGCATATGGAAATGTATTTTGCCTGTTTTACCTATTAAGGACCGAATTATTTTTCTCAATAAAATACGATATTGCGATTCATACAACTTTTATGTTATAGCAACCTAAGCGTGACTTTATCATGGTGTTTCTTGCATCAAATAAAGCGAATATTTATCCTAAAAACAAACTGTTGTTACCTTAAATTCTGGTGTAAGAAACATAATGTTGCGAAAATGCAATGTCAGTCTTTAATGGGTTAAGAATGACATTAACAATTAGCGAATTTTTGAGCTATTTACAAGTAATTTATTCCGCAATCGTCTGATTCGAATAAAATATTAGTTTTTATGCAGAAAATAATAAATGTTACATTAATAATTCCTTATATATTTTTCAAATACATGAATATAAAAAAAAAAAAAAAAAAAGTAAATGAACTGGCGAATGAAAGCCCTATGCACTTCCCAATTAAGTTTAAGAAGGCAACAGCTATTTCCAAATCCAATAAAGAGCAACTGTTGTTGGCGTACTCTTTTTCTCGAAAACATCTGAAGCAATTTCAATATTTCATTTTTTTATTATAAGAAATTTTTTTGGAAAATTAAATTCTTTTTAATAAACTTGTCAAGTAATAAAGTAAAATACAAAATATTTAATTTGCGAAATCGCGTAGCTATTGCACTTTTTATTTTTTGCAAAGGATCAATTTAAATTTAACAAATACCAAAAAATGCCTTTTTTTTTACTACAATTTGTGTACATCCATTTTAAAATGACTTCAGTAATTCTCGAGTAAAAAAATACTTCAATATCAACTAATATTAATCTGATTTGAAGTGTTGTGTCCCGCTTATGTGTTATTATTTTGAGGGTGAGGAGAACAACAATAAAAATTACTTAAGTGCTAAATCATAAAGGCACGCTTTTAAAATTAAGAAGGCATAATTGAAATTCAACAGAGCGCTATTACATTCCTTCCCTTACGGGAAAAATTACATTGAGTTATTGGAAAATAGCACAGCACACTCGTAAAAAAGTACATCTTTAGTCTTATTTTCTTTTGAATTTTCCTTGAAAACACTTTCTCTTGTCTTTTTAACATTTAGTTTACCACACCAATGGATTTTTTAGTTATCTTCTCTCATTTTTTCTATTACAATTACTTTTTTTCATCCATTCCTGACGTTAGAGGGGACGAGGCCTGGGACAAGAAAATTCACAAAATAAAATACTTAGTGATAACTTGATATATATATATATATATTTGATTTTTTAAGAATATAGCAATTGTTAAAGTGCAAAAAAAAAAAAATCTCACTCAGGGTAAATGGCTAGTAAAACCACCCCTGCTTTTACCCACCCCCTTCCCCTCCAAATTATTTTCCCTCGTCATTTTGCCATTTCTAGACCAAAAAATGCCGCCATTTTTTACATTCAGATATGGCTGTAGAAACTGCGTGGTCGGGCGACTGCACGGAATTCTAAAAACTAAGGTGTGGGAAATTCACAAACTAAAAAGTAAAATCTTAAGGCGGTTCTCAAATTCCTTACTGAAACAACGTGAAACTTTCTGACTCATTTTCTAACTCAATTTTAAACGTAAAAAAATAAAATTGGCTGGTCTGACTATGGAGGTGATTGGAAATCGTAAATAAATTACTTATCGAGTTAAAACGATTGTTGTCACAGGGCGACCATTTTTCCCCTTTCCCGCATTGCCACGTCCGGAAATTATATTTAAACCGTCAACTTTGACAGTATTATCTCAAAGAAATTTCTATCTTTACCGAAAATAGAAAACGCAATTCGATTACATAATTTCTGAATAAGAACATCTCTCAATTTATTATTATTTGGTTTACACTCAATTACTATTTCACGTTATTTATTTATTAATTTAATTACATTTTCTTCACAGAAAAAGATAATTCTCAGCACTGTATTTTTAAAATAAGGTCTATATTTGCATACAAATTTAGTTACTGAAAATGATATATTTATTATTATTTGATTTACACTCAATTACTGCAAAACATAATCACAGAAAAAGATCATTTCAAGAATCATGACAGAAAAAGATATTTTCGTCGCAGTATATCATTTCAAATTTATTTACAAACAAAGAATTACTTCGTTCAGGTACCCAGCTTTCTTACAGGGAAAATAAAATCCCCAACGGTCCCACGACCCACTAATGAATACCAGATGTGCCTACTCATTGCTTACTGATCGCCATACTCTGATCACCTGCGGTGACGAATCATTAGAAAAGGGGGTTGAAATTTTGAGATTCTCCCGTAGTTAACGCATATGTAAGGAATTTATTTCCCGTAACCTAAATGTTAATCTTTCATAATCTTCTTCCATTAGCATAGCGTACTATTTTCTATAAATTGCCATACAAAAAATTAAAAAAAAGTAAGAAAGCATGTTTTTTTTTTTTTTTTTTTTTTAAAGGCCATTAAACTTGTTTTTTAAATACGCTATCCTATCTTTTTTCTTTTGGGACTAGAACAAGTACTATAAATATTGTTAATGCTTCTTTAGTTGACTCATTTTAGTATAATCCTAAGTGTACAAAAATCAAGAAATATCACACTTTCTATCAACATTTCTGAGCTCCAGTGATCCATATAGGCGGATGTGGTTCCACTTATAGTAGTGGGGTTCTAACTTAATTTGATGGCACAGTTAGTGTTTTCTTTTTCTTTCTTTTTTTTTTATTAGAACAAGCATCTATAAATATTGTTAATTCTTCTTTAGTTGAAATCCTAAGTGTAAAGAAACCAAGAAATGTCACACTTTCTATCAAAATTTCTGAGCTCCAGTGATCCACATAGGAGTATGTAGTTCCACTTATAGTGGGGTTCTAACTTAATTTGGTGGTACAGTTAGTGGTGGTTTTTCCCCCCAAGAGGATCCTTTAAGACTCGCTGTATGTTGTGGATCTGTACTTGTATGATTCATATGTTAACACCTTTTATTTAACATTTCTTTCTGCAAAAGGCCTCATAAATCATATTTATGAGGCTAATTCATATTTATGACTAATATCAGTAAAACTGCTTAATAACTTAAATTTTTGAAAGTGTATGGTAATCAATACCTTGTTGTTAAGTATGCATCACAGCTAATGGATATAAATTTTAGCATGTGTTAGGAGAATATTAATAATTAATTAAGGTTTTATACTTAAAAACATTGTATTTGTATGATTTTTGTATGGGTTTCATTGCCTTTGTGCAGTTTATAGCCACAATTTTCTGTCTTCCTTTTTTGAAAACAGTATTTGCAACTACTTTTATAATTTGTCATTAAAAGTTCAAGAATAATTATTAATTTCATTTAAAATAATGATTAGGAATCTGAAAAATAAAAGTCTTATTTTCAAATTAACATTTTCTTTGAGTCTTATTACCCAAGTTTAATATTGTAGGATAATTTTTTAAAATCTCTAATAAACAATACACATAAATATAGTAAAACTGCTAATATGGCATTGCAATGGACCAAGTAAAAGTTGCATTTTAGACAGGTTATCTTTGTAGGTATAATTGCATGGCATTCTTTTTGCTTTGACCATGGAATTATTCCATTTAAAGCAGGATTCCATTATAGACAAGTTCGATTTTCACAGGTTTTTATTGTATATATACATAATTTGATTCAAAACATGTCTTATGGAGTCTTCAACATCCTCAGTCCTTAACTCGCTCAAACTATTTTTAGTTGTGATAATAGTCAAGGTAAAAAATTAAGAAGAATAAAAGAAACATTTTTTAATTACATATTCTAATATAAATGGGAGATATGACAAAAAGATATACAAAAAATATTCCTGTTTAAATAAAACATAAAAAATGAAGAAGTAAGAGTTAAAATCCAGGACTAGGTTCCACTAATGGTATTGTTACAAAACTATTCATTGCAAAACTAACTAAACAAAAAATCTTCAAATCTTTTTTTAAAAAATTAGCTAACACTTAGTTATAATGTTTACTACATTTACTTGAGATTCCTGTACAGCAAGATCCACTGATCTTTTTCCTTGTTTTTATGTGCATGTAGATATAAAACAACACACACCCACTTATAGTAATTGCCAAACTAATATATGCATTATACATTTTAATTCCTGCACAGCATGCTAGCCAAGCCTATTGATGTGTTTTCATTTTTAAAGTGCATGAAATGCAATAGTGACTTGGTTTTAGTGATTGTCAAGTTAACAAATTTCATGCTTTTTGAGATTCCTCTGTAAAAAAGTTGGTCATTTCCACTTTTTTTGTTTTGTTTATATGTAAACAAAGTACAACATAGAAATAGGTTATAGTTATCACCAAATTAATGAACAATGTTTTTATATGTCTGTATAACAAATTAGCTTGATCACTCTCAAAACAGTCAGTTTTTACAACAATTAGTTTTGTTATTACACCCTGCTAATTATTACAACAAAACAAACAAACAAAAAAAGCACCTTCAAACATTACTAAACCTCTTCATATCTTAAACAATGGAAACAAACTGACAATATAAATTTCATGCAGCAAACAAAAACCTTTTTGCTGAAATAAAGTAAGTTTCTAAGACAAAAATTTCAGAAAAAATAATCTTATTAATTTTTTTACATGATTTCATGAATTGTCTGTACAACTATTATCAAGAGTTTCAGGGCACATGAGATATTTAGGGGGGAGAAACGAATTAAATAAGATATTTAATTTCATTACTTCTATTTTCAATTATTTATGAGTTGAGATTATTTCATGTTAATTCAAAATGATAAAAAATATCACTGGAATATAAACATTTTAAAACTATATACAGATATTATTGTGTATCATGCCTAAAAATTGTACTTTGAATTTAATAATATATTATTAATGTTTATATATTATTATAAAAATGTTCGTATGACTTTGTCAAATATACAAATACTAGTTTTAAAATTACTATTTACAAAGGTATGTTAAAACCTGTAATGCAAAATAAATTATATTTATGGAAAATTTTTATATTTACATAGATACAGTAAAGGAAAAAATAATACTATGCTACATCCAAACATTTAATCACATCAATTTCACTATCACATTAATTCAAAATCTATAACAGTTAGATGAATAATTTATAACAGAAAAATAAAACTTCTAAGCATTTTTAAATAAATGTACAAGTAATACTAAAATAAACATTACACTAATTCTGTTTAATTTATAAGGGAGATGGAAGAATATAATTTTCCAATCATTCTACTACAATTATATAACACAAATTATCCTTTTTGTCTTGCAAACATTCAGATAATACAAAAAAAAAAAAAAAAAAAAAAATACAGTTTAGAGTTAAAATTATAAAACATCAAAATTTCATATATATATACATATATTTTAATGTAATTCAATAACGAAAGTTATTTTTTAAACTTATAAATAAATACATGTTGCACAGTAACTGCCATTTATATGAAACATTGTGTAAGTTAGCTGCTTTCATGAATCCTTCAGTTCCCACATATGATCTCTACCAGAGCAATTTTCATGTTTTTAATTGTTTTTAGTTATTTTGCCTCTAAATAACACGAATATATGCATTTTTTTTTTTTGTCTGTTTGCAGTGCCCACACACGGTAGTGTGCATTACGCACTGGAGCAATAAATCCTTGATAATTTTCATATACAAGATTTCTAAAACTGTCATACTAATGATAAAGAATGGGGGGGGGGAATCAATATTTACTTTTTACAAGTCATAGTAAACACTAAATTTAAGCAATGTCAAAGTGTTGAAAGTTAAAAAGGCACAGAAAAGTTATAACAAGTATCTGGTTATAACAGCAAGTGTTGATTAGATATAAGCATCTTTATTATTTCCCCAAGAAGCCAATAGATTGGCCTGTGGTGATTTTTTTCAAGCATTATGGAATAAAAAAGGGCACCCAATTGGGAAATGAATGATTAATTATGGAATATTATATATTAGAATTGTTACTTTTACTTTTATTATATATTGAAATCAGATCATTTGTTAAGTTGAATTCTGATTCACTTAAATGACTGTTACTGTTTTTAAAGTAAATAAAAGCATATACATAAATACATACAAACTCTTTATTTAAAAAACTATGTTTATTCAAGTTTTATTTAATTTTTTAACTTTTCCTGTATTTTTTTAGGACATTTTGTGTTGCATATAATAATATTTATTGCAAGTGAAATTTATTGTAAATTTTAATATACACATAGAAAAAGAGATTTTCACAAATATACAAATATTTATCAAGGAAAATTGTAGCTAGTGACTTTATAGTATGCACAGTCTTTTCAAATTCATGTTTAAATTATTATCTCTATTAATATGATGGTCCATATTACACATTATCACTGTTATACACCAGCTGTTACAAAGTAGCAGCAGAAATAAATCATGTAATAAAAGGTAAATTGTTAGTTTTTATAACCCCGCCCCCCTCACAATATATATAAATACATAAAAAAGATAGTATGCAAATAAGTAGAACAAATCTTAAAAATACATTAATAAAAACGGGATTAAGGATATTGCAATTCTTGCAAAAACTCAAATTAAAACATACAAAAAATCTTCAAAACTGTTTCTTATGAAGTGATTGGAGAGTTCTGTCTTTGAATTGTCACAGTAATAGTATAATTGCAAGACAGGAGGAAGACAAGAAGCTCATAATTCTAAAGTTAAAAAAAGAGAATTCTTCCTAAAGTTCTGTAGATTTATTACACAAAACTTGTAAAAGTCTGGAAGTCAAATTTAAAAAAGAGCACTTAATTTTGAAAATTGCTCTTAATAAAATAAGCCTTTAAATGTGAAACACACTCCATACGTTTTATCCTTCACACAGAATACAGTAAAACCTCATTAATTTGAACTAACGAACTCTAAGTTATCCAGTTTATTAAAAAATGAAAAATAACCAATAAAATGAGCCACGATAATTAAAATATCCTGTACAATAAAAACATTTATCTTTACACTTGAAGTAATATAAAACATAAATTAATCCTCAAGAAAGAAATGAGTATTTATAACATTCATGCTATTTACATTCTATATTCAAACTTTAAGTTGTATATTTATAATATCAGATTCACCAGGGGTATCCAACCTTTGACTTCCCCAGGCCACATTTGCAGGGGAAAAATCTGTCTTGGGGTGCACTTCAGAGGAAGATATTTGCTTTGAGCTGCATATATAATGTACTAATATTAACAACTAGCAGGCTATGCCTGTTTCGCACGTCAATTTTTCTAAGAACATCGAATGATTGAAACATCTTTTGGTTCCATCTTCCACTGTTAGGGGGCTCATCCTGTTTTAAATAAACCTCTTTCTGAATGAACCTCCAATGCCTATGGCACCGAATAGTAGGCTTGCTGCAAAAATAAATTAGTTCCACCTTCCACTGCCAAGAGACGCCTTATCTATATACCTTTAACATTAACATTAATGCAATACTTAAATTACAACTGAACTTCCCACCCCTTCCCTCAAAATTTAACCAATGATCTTTAACAAAGAATTTACAGTGTAATTTGGCTACCTATCAGTTTGCACTTTCAAAAAAAAAAAAAAAAAAAAAAAAAAAAAGTGGTTGTTACATACACAAGTAACACTTCTTAAAGTCAATCTATATCGTAAATCACAAATGTATGCATCAGTAACTTTACCGTCATAACGATACAGACAACAATGAGGTTAAAATGCATAAATTACAACGATGGAGCTTTAACATTAACAAATATCTGTAACTTTTGAAACAGAAACAAAATGGTACACTTTTTGGTTTGACTTCGCACTTTATTTTCTTTCTTTTTCAGAAAATAACTAATTTTTGCAAAAAGTAAGAAAAATTACTGACCGATTTTTACAAAAATTGGTTTTTCGGATGCAGAAAAATTTTCTACATATGTAGGTGAGTTTTAAGTCGATACCTCAAATACTTTTCTTAATATTAACAAATTAGTGAAAATAAACCACTCATTGCCATCGGCAAAACAGAAATAACTACTTTTTCGCTGCCACGTACCTTAGCGTTTTATATATATACAGATAGTTGTTAAGCAAAACTGTGTTATGATCTTTGATGTAAAATTATTGAACAGATGAGCCAGAATATTATGACTACTGAAATAATACTGTATGGATTCAACTTAGACATGCAAAACCTTTGCATTTCTTATTGGAATGGAAACTAGAAGTCCTTAATAAATGTCAGGGGGCCCATTCAGTCCAGCAGTTGGTATGCTATCCACAAAATGAGAAGCTTGGCCAATGTTCGCGGGTTCAATATCAGTATTGCCTGGGTAGGGTGATTGTGCCAAGATTTCAGGGTTTTCCTTGTACAAGTACGATAATTCAGGGACAGACAGGTCACTTTCCCTCCCAAAAGATCTCCCTGAAGGCATTCCTTCTACAGCAATATCGCCAAAATTGGTTGATTCAAAACAAATCTCTCAATAAGTGTCTAAAGCTACATTATACCAAATATTTAAGTATGTGTCACTCAATAACAGTACTTTAGTAGGAGCTTGTTTGTGAGGTCTCAGTTCAGCAGCTTCAAATATATCTTTTTATAAAAGCTGGCCAACTACAAACTAGATTTTGTTGAGCACATTAATAACACAAGCCTGTTCTATTAAATCTGTACTAGTACTGATATGACAAAATGATAACTGTATATTACCACCAGTATCTCTTTCTCTTAGATGCCTTATAAACTACTATACCCGCCAACTTTCTCATTTTTAAAATTCAAACATATTTTGAACCAGCAAATTTATTCATTTAAATTTGTCTTGTTCCTATGTGGTAGTTTCTTGGTTTCAATTTGATTTAATTTGGGAAATGATATTTTTGGTTCAAATATGATACTTATCTTGAGAAAAAAAAACAGAAGGTTGGCAGCTATGAACTAGTCAGTCACATGGAATTATATTCCTGGCAGGCACACATACATGAATTGTCGTAATCATTTATTTGTTCAGTGCAATACAGGAAATGCACTGAATGCATTCTTTTGACAGTAAATTTACAAGCATCATCTTGAAGCAATATCTTTAGTAAATGTATTATGAAACCCCAAAATTTATAAAAAGTACATTAAATTCTCAATATTTCAAAAAAAAAAATTTATTCTCTGCCGGGCCACAGGTTGGACAGCCCTGATTTACACACAAGTGACAAGCTGGCTGGTTTGGAGAAACCAGTGACTTTTCTGTTGTTTATTTTTAAAGATTTTTTGAATTATTAATTAACACAGGTTTCTCAAATATTCATAATATACAGATATGTTTTAAATTTTCTGTCTTCAGCATATCTGATCAGAAAATTAAGTGTTTTCTGATTTTATGGCTATTATGAAAAGGGCCATTCAGATTAAGCAAAGTCTGGCTTAATGAGGATTTACTGTGTTTATATCTAATAAATATTGAAAAATAAATTTGTCACTTAAAAAAAAAAAAAGAAATATTGAATGTTTAAGTACCAATTAAGGATATGTAATTAACTCCTGAAAATTTCAGTTAAGAGAAAATTAATCAGAAGGTTTACACATTTATTTACTGTGATATCTTTGTTACAATTCATCAACTTCTGAATAGGTTGGAAAATCAACTAATTCAATTTTTTCTATTGTTTTATATGAAGGATATAAACCGTTTTTCTTAGTTCTGCGATTGACTCCTTTAGAGTAGCCATCCCAATGGTTTCCTGCTATACCAACAACGTCTCCTTTTTGTAAGGATATTTCATTGTTAGTCCTCGCTGTATGGTTATATAGAGCAATTTGATTGTGATCACTTTGTCCACCAAAGTAAAAAATATCATCCAAGGAATGGAAATAAGATGAAGCATCAGGATAATATATTTGCATAATTTCGTAAGCAAGACGGCATACCTGAAATGAAAAATATTTAAAATATGGATGGTAAAGAATCAACTTAAAAAAATATATATATATACATATATAATTTGCAAGATTTTAATAAAACATACATAAATATTAAAATTTGTAGAAAGCCATATTATTTTTTTTTTTAAACACTAAATTTTAAAGTTCTGTATGTATTATGCTCTATTTCAGTAAAGAATCACTTAGATTTAGAAGATTTTTTTTTTTTTTTAAGTTATATTTTAACAATAAATTACATAAAATTATAATCTTAAATTTTAAAATTCATTTAAAAAAAAGTTTTTTAATTTAGTTAAAAAAAACATTTAACCACTTGAATTGAAATTTTACATAATATACAGTGACTTTATTCAAGGTGGTTCAAATATAGTGTCAATAAATGTGTTTGAATAAGTTGTAACCTTGTATGTTTTGTAGTAGTGATGTTTTTACAAGGAATTTTCAGACAACCAAACAATTGAAGGACACTGTTTAACCCTTCTTTGCATGAGTTTTTCTTTTACAATTGTGTTTTTTTATACATATATTAAATATTAGACACCAGAAATTTTAAGATAGATTTTAAACTTTGTTCAGCAACATAGTTCACGGGAAATTTACTGGATTAATATTTCTATATAAATATAGTGGTGGCGAAGAAGTTGATTTATTTATTAAAAGTTAAATAAACTAGTCGTTGGGGGCCACCGTAATACTTACCCATCATGGATATGTATAATGTAAAATATTAAAATAAAAATGTGTAAACTACTTATAAAATGCATTGCAATTCAAATAAAATTGTGGCTTGATGACGTCAAACTTTAAAGGCTCGATTACTGAATTGCTTGAAAGAGGTTTTTACTTATAACTTCAAAAATAATAATCCTATTAACTAGCGGTTTATTGCATCTGATTAAGCGTCAAATTTCCAATTAAAATATATCTTTGAAGTGAAATTTGGATGAAATACAGGGTCATGAAAAATCGAAGAGTGTGGAAAATAGGATTCCAAATATCTTGGCAACTAATTATCCGATCGATTTCATGCTTTATGCAAAATTTATGTTTTTTTATTGTCTTTTATATTCATTTCTTAAAATAAACAATTTCGAAAATTTTTATATACCTTTATCAGAACGAATATTTTGAGGGTCCGAAAAAAATAGTTCTGGTTAATCGAGGTTATTGAAATGAAATAGGCTTCTTCCCATTATTACATACTAAGTACATACCAAATTGCAAGTCTCTATCTCAATTTTTTCGGGAGATAGAGCGTTTACAGACACACAGACGGACGGCAAATGTTTTTTTTCAAAAATCTGTTTTTTGGAATCTCCAGTGTCTGAAACGTGTAAATCCATCAAAAAAAAAATTTCAATTTTCAAAACGATTACAAGACTTACCCTATACTACGTATGATGGGTAAGTAAAAGGGATGGAAATTTACATCACTATGCAATTAAGGGTTAAGCAGCCTTTGAAACAATCATCAAAACAATATTTTGTAAAATATCCCACTGGATATGACATCCTATTATTTTGTGTCAAGAAATTGGTTGTGTTCATACAGACCTTCTGGATATGTGACACTGTCAATGATAGTAACAGTGAATCAACTAAATTAAGTCAGTGGTGTAGTCGAGGGGGACGCGGGGGGACGGCGTCCCCTCACTTTTTTATTTTATGTCGAGCGTCCCCTTACTTTTTATTTTCAAGGGGGACGCGAGAGGACGCCATCTTTTCAAACTTACTAATTTTTTTAAATTATGAGCACACCAATAAATCAACAATTTTAAGAAATAAGGCATTGATTTTTAATACTTTTCAACAACATGGAAAGTGTTTACGGTGTCAGATCGCTTGTCTGTCTCCATCTGTTCGCATTCTACTTGTAACTTCCAAAAGTTTGCTTGAATTTCGTCAAAATTTTATGTATATTTTTTCAATGTAGCCTTATCACTATTGTGGATTATGTGTATAGCATCAGTATTTCATTTACGAGTGATCAAAAAAAGAGTTCTTTCACACTCTCAGAAATAAAACACCCAATTTTGACGATTCCGCAATCCTTAGGCCCCATTTCGTTATTTTTGACAATCATTTCGTCACAGTCACGTGGTTTTTGACGAAACGTGAATCCTTAAATATCTGACGAAACTGTTTCCTCGCTGTCAAAAAAAAAAAAAAAAACTCTCACTTTTGCCGATTCCGCAATTCTTGAGCTATATTTCAACATTTTTGACAAAATTATTGACGTCGTCTCAAAATTAAGTGATTTTTAATGAAATGAAAAATCTCAAATATTTGACAAAAATGTTTTCCCACTCCCGGCCAGATTATTTTTGTTGTTACAATCGTTCAAAAAATAATTACACAAAAGTACTAAATTTACAATATATTAATAAAAACAGAAACAAAAATATTTCATCCTTGGGGGCCGCTATAACACGAAAGTACCAAATTTCTACTTTATTTGCTATGATGAAGATCATATACATATTTTCTTTATTATTCAAAATTTATAGTTCTCTTATGTTTCCTAAAGATTAATTAAATTTTTATTTAAACCCTTTCCATTTTAAAGATTAAAAGCAATTATATTTCATCAAATACATTAGCGTTTCTTTTCTATCATTTTTATGTCTGGCTTCTAACCGCAAAAATGATCTTCCTTTTCTGCAAAAATGCAGCTGCAAAATTATTCAATATGTACGTTAGATATTTTCATTATTATCCTTTCAAACTTTGCTTTCTGTCTGGAAAACTTAATGATAAATTCAAAACGTTTTTACATTTACGCTTTTGACCAAGCAGAATATTAACTTCCTGGTTTCAATGTAAATGGTGTCTTTAATTAATTCCCAACTGCCAAAATTCTATATGCTCATCAAAATAATTCATATACAGAAAGCCACATCTGACTTCTTTCTCATAACATTCATTAGATTGCTGCTCCAAAAATTACGAAAATAGCAATAAGTAGCCAGGCATGGCACTCCTTTTATTCATTCCCCCCTGTAAATTAATATGCCAGATGCCTAACTGTCCGAAATTCTTTCTGGCGAAAAATGTGCGATACACATGTATATTTGGTGTGGAAAACAAAGCATCGGCGAATGTATTGTAAAAATTAGAGCAGATCCTTTTTATCTCTGATACGGAGAAGATCAAAATTTTCATG
Source organism: Maratus michaelseni (assembly GCA_963931845.1). Taxonomy (NCBI): domain Eukaryota; kingdom Metazoa; phylum Arthropoda; class Arachnida; order Araneae; family Salticidae; genus Maratus; species Maratus michaelseni. The sequence goes on from OZ007588.1 coordinate 211,891,013, forward strand.
ATGTGAACTACGTTCTGAGTGCCGAGGGGGCCACCTCAAACTTTCAACTCTCTTTCTCTTAAAATAAAAACATTCCATGGAAATCATCTGTTTATTTATTATTCTTGCCATGCATCTTTACACGGGAGGAGAACTATGGGTTATCTGCTAAAAAAAACGACGCAAAGTAATTATGCTTATTTCCTTCCGAAACGGCCAGAAGACACTTGGACTCGAAACAACGCCATAGATTCTTGGTGCCGGACTTATAAAGATGCAATAATGAGAGTTGTAGGTGGTCCCCTGAATATTTTATTCCCTGTACGTGATGTGATATCTTTTAAAGACCTTATAAACTAAATATTTTACAAAATTTAAAATATCCGGATTAAATTATTCAACGAATGCTTTCGTTCTGATAAGGACACTGTCATCGAATCTGCCGGCCTGTTGAATGCACTGGAGTGCTGCTTTTTGCGGACTTGAGTACCGGACGTATCCTGATCGACGTATCCTGTTCCAGACTTTTGCGGCTCCCGGATTTCAGCGCTTCTCTGGTTTCTGCCTAAGGCCACTGTTTCTGTCACTAAAAATAAAATAAAGGGAAAACCAAGATTCGTGCGCCCGTTAAGCTCTCCAATTCAGATTTAAAAAAAAAAAATAGAACTGATAAGAATGCTGTTTTTTTTTGTTTTTTTTTTGCGGACTGGTACCGGATTTGTCCCTATGAATTCATGACTGTTCCAGATTTTTTTTGGATCCCTGGACGTGTGTAAACTAAATATTGTTACTCCCTAAAGTGACCGTTGATTTACCAATATTTTTCAAGCAACTTGTTTTGGGACATTTATGCGTGCACGTAAAATCTACATGGATATCCCCTTGTTTATTTCTCGCTGTGCGAAGTATATTTTTCCTGCTGGATGTATGTGGAATCTGCGTGTTAATTCGCCATGTACTACGAGACGTTTCTTCATTTATGCCGGCGATTTTTTTATACATTTCCTAGTACTTTCTAAGCTGAAATAAAATACTTTCGAATTATAGTGGACGCATGGAATTTATGAAGATCGCCAGTATGTGGTTTTTCTCCTCATCGAAGATGTGTAGTTTCGTTTGGTGTATCATATTCCATTCCGGACATCAGCTGCGCTCAACAGAATTTTATTGTGTTTTTTTTTTTTATCGCGGTGCAAAAAGAAGAAGATATATTTGTTCTCTTTTCGAAAATGTCTAGTTCAATGTGTAATTCAGGCGTGATAAAAAATAACAATAATAGAGTGCTTACGTTTAAAAAAAAACGGACATATCATCCTTTTATCGTGTATTCGAAGTAAGAAAGATACTTTTATGTTTATATATTCGCATATATGCATAATATTTCACTTATACTTATAATTTTTAAATAATTTTAGATACTTTGAATTTAATATCAAGCTGATTTGTTAATAATAATAATAATAATAAATCTTTTTGTAGCTTATGCAGACATTTTAACAAATGGTTTCGAGTAATCTGTTACATTTTTGGATATTTTGTCATTCACGCATGCATATTTTATGCAATATTTTATATGCATATTTATGGGACTAGATATGATTTAATATAAATTTACATACTGCTTTTCTTACAAATATAGTTTTGAACTTGCAATTTTATGCTATAGTGGAAAAGATTTATATTCATTTTTCATAAAATATGTTTTCGTAGAAGTTTGAGGAATGATTTTGTGTTATCATATTAATAATAATAACGGTAATGGTAAGCAAAAAATATTATTTTTATGATTTTATTTAGTTCTATTTCAAGTATAAATTAATGTTGCAGTTATTTTCATTTTTGTGTTAGATTGCACACTTTTTATGCATATTATTTTTAAGCATTTTAAAATATTTTATAAGTTTTAATACGTATGTATAGATATATATAACATTTTATTTCTGCTCATATTGAATTCCAAAAAAAAGTTTTTGCCTTGCAACACATGAACAAATGAACAAAAAGGCAAATAAAAAAAAAATTAAGATTTTCAGTCATTTACTGTATGCAGATTTTACTTATGTTTAATAACTGGTAAAGTTGATATTTTTAATGTTATATTAACATTTTATATTTGAATTTTCATTCACAACGTGTGAATATTTTAACGTAAGTAAAGTGTATATTTTTAATGTTGGTCACGAGAGGATGGTTATGAAAATTCATTACTAGATAATTGTATTGTTTTGATGGCTTTTTTATTGCAGTCATTTCTTTACATTTTTTAAGTGCTTTATTCAGTTGTTTTTGCGTAGAAATATTTAAAATTTCAATTTGCTGAATTTTTACTTCTGGTGGAGTGATGCCATATTTCTGCTTTTATTGGTCAGCTTTATATTTTTACGGAACAAAATTCATAATGTCTGATTTTTTTAAAAATAAATTATCATTCCTGTTCCTTGCTCCCTACAATTTCACATAGAAATTACATTTCAATTCGATATATTTCTATTGATGTAAGATATAATTCAGTTATATTTTTCCTCACTTAAAAAAATATATATATTAAATGTATAATATTCATGGAGGTAAATTTACAGTAAGATATAGAGTTTTTTTCCTGAGTGTAGTTACTTCTGTTGTAGGACTATTTTCTAGAGATGGCCCTATGACTGAATGTTATATTTCATGTCTGAGGTGAGTAAGATGGCCACTTACTCTTCTCGGATATGCAATGTGTTTACTTACACTCATGTTAAAATAATAATAATAATAATAATAATTCCACAATTACTTATGTTTAAGGTCTTTACTTTTACTTTCTTGTATTTTTCAAGGTGGCGGTAATTTAAAGTGTTTATTTCTAGTTATATGTTAATTGGTAAATATTTTAATATCATTTTTATTGCATTAAGATATATATGTACTTTGAGACTATGGCGCGTATTAAAGCTTTGTGCCAAAATTTTCCATAAAAAAAATCTCTTATTCCAGATCGTTGATTAAAAAACTTCATATTCAAAATTTAATTTCCCCAATGTTATTATATAATATGATATGGTCTGGCATAAATTTTATTTACTGTTTGTGTGCATAAAATAATAATAATAATAATAATAATAATAATAATAATAATAATAATAATAATAATAATAATAAAAGTTGAGTATGTTTATGGTTATAAAAAAATATTTTTTTTCTTTCAAAGATATGCTCAATTATACTCTAATTGTGCCTCATTTTTTTTTCAATTTGATATTCAAAGGTACAATAACATGGTGACTGAACGTCAGTTAATCATGAAAATAAAATTTTAACTAGTATATGTGCATTTATATGTTTTCTTATATGTTATATTTTGCTTAAATTTTCGAGATTTTGTTGCTTTTTGAACAAAATGAATGCAATGCATATGGACACCTAACATTTCTGCGATACTGTCATATGTCCATTCAAACTTTTATAGATATGCCATATTCACTCTTATCTTCGTTCTTTAAAAAAAAAAAAAAAAAAAAAAAAAAATCTTGTACTTCAGTTATATTTTTAGGTCTTCTCATAGACAACATTTAAAATTTTAATGTCTTGTTACCGTCCGTTTATATTTTACAAACGTTTGTTTAAAATTTGGTTCAAGATTTCAAACATACTCTTAATATATCATGCATTCTTATAATTCTTGATTAAAAGAGATTATACTTCTACTTCATCGAATAATTCTAAATTCCACTTTTAATTTCTATGTTTCATTTTTAAGTGCAAGTATGTCTTTCGTTAATTGATTTCTGCAGAATTAGTCAGTGATTGTTTTCATATTGGATTATACTGAGTGATCATTGAATATGGTTTGGTGTGAAATATTTCTTACATTTTTAAAATTTTGATATCAGATATTATCATTTTTACTTTATTGTTTAAATTTTTATTCTAATTTTACAATTCAGATTTTTTTCTATTTTTAACATTGTATATTGTATGACATTTCACTTTGCTATGTCGGTTCGATTCATTTTATTCTTACCTACAGTTACTCATTTCCTTCTATAATTTTTGAAATGTCAACAGTTTCACACGCCTTAGTTTATTTGGTCGTGACATTTAGTTCTACTGTCGTACTCAGTCGTATTTTTTTCCAGAATTTTTCAACTATTTCTTTCAACAAGAGGTATTTTGTGAGTATTCGCTGATATTTGAATTACACAGTTGTACAAGGGTTATTTACATTTTTTTCATTTCAAGTACTAGTGGATATTTGCGCAATCCTTCTTTTCGTACATTCTTGCACGCAGACTTGTATTACATAGCCGTACAATGTTTTCTTCTAGTACAAAGATTTTACAAAGTTTTTTCACCTATGAGTTCTGCATGTGAGATTGTAATTTTTCACACACATTTATGTGGGTTTTTTTCTTTCCTATATACACTTTCCTTTTCAACTGCAGGTTTGCTACAGGTTTGCATACATTGTTCTGTATAAAATGTTGACTTATTTTTCTCCTCATTTATATATCAATTCACATTTCTACTGTATTTTTTTTTGCAAATTTTTCTCATTTTTACACACTTGTTTCGGAATTTCTTTTACATATTTATGGTGTATAAAGTTCAACGACAAATTATTCTTTTCTTCGATTCTGTATTTGTACACATTTCTAGTTGGTTCATTGTGTTTGGCATCTTTTGCAGCCAGAGTTTTTCTTTTCTTCTTCTTCATTTTACACACATACACATTTTGTTGTACTCAAAATTGCTAGGCACAAATGGTTATTTTGGGTACATTCTACACACCGTTGAATCTTTATTGCAATTTTCGCATTTAAAAAAAAAAAAAATTCTTGCATTTTATCATACTTAAATTTACTCTATCAACTAATATTTTTTAGAGAATTGACATTTTCTGCTCATTTTCTTCGACGTGTAACAAGACTATTTAATTTTCTCTTTGTTCATGACATATATTTTTTGCAATATATTAAAAATAATAGTAATTAATTATTACAATATTAATTGTCCTGTTATTGTTATTTTTTCCTTTTAGGTCACATTTCATGTACTTTTCTTATTTATATCATTATAACATAATTGTTGTGTTAAATCGCAGGGTTTCAAAAGAAAAATTTTATATACACACAGATTTAACATGCACCTATCAATGCCACTTGTGTCATTGTCGATATGTTGGTAAATATTTTTCATATCAATCTTCACAATATTTTCTTTTAACGCATTTTCAGGTATTCCAAGCCCATTCTTATAATTTAGGTCCTCGAACATAATAAAATATTAATATTTATGTAAAATTTTTCTGTTTGTCAAGAACATGAATGCCCCTTAATCATGGTACAGGTGTATTTATGCCTATTTGGTTTGTAGAATAATTGTAGTATTATTTTTTTGTTTTTATGTGACATGGCTGGACCATTTTTATGTTTTATACTGCAGTGCTGCAAGACTTATATATAATTGACAAATTTTAAAATTTTTCTTGCATAGTACTTCTAATTTAAATTTAACAATTTGATTTAAAAAAATCCAGTGTTTATTTTTTGGATTGGTAAGTAATTATTTGGTATATGTGATTTTCATGAAGTACTCCATATTTTACACTTACACAAATGCTTTTTGCAGGCTTTTCATATGCAAAGGTTGTCAAGATTCCTTCATATGGTCGACGATAAGTCTTGCATACATCTCTTTTTCTTCTTTTACACATGTACTTTATTGTATCACAAAAAAAAAAAAATAATGCGCTTACCTTTTCACTTCTCTTTGGCATTTTAAATTTCATTTGTTCACATAGCTTTATTTTTAAATTCAAATAATAGTCTTTAAATTTTATTTAAAAAAAATTTTTAATTTTATTTAATTTTCCATATTTACAATTGTCACTTTTGCTCACGTTGATAGGATTTTTTTTAAGGTTAGGTATATAGTTGCAACATGTACAACAATTTCATTGGCTATACAATTTTATACCTCAAGACATTTCAGATTAACATATCTAATTAAGTATCTAATTATTTATGACTAGTTTTTTTTTATTTTTAAAGGCATTATCAGAGTTACTCTTTACATTTCTATCAAACACAATCAAAGTTTGTATTTTCAGTTTAAAGCTTTCATGGCAATTGACAGTATCCAGTAAAAATTGTATAGTTTCAATATCAAAATACAGTGTCCATTTTTCTCTAGTTGAATGTAAATATTGGTGGTGATTTATTTCTGCACACAGTATTTAGTACAAGTGCATATTTTTTTCTTTTTTCTTTTACATTTTTATATGTTATTTTAAAAATATGTATTTTATTCATATGCTGATTTTTAAGATTTTATCAGCACTTCAAGATATTATTTTGTGTTGATGATTTAAAATTTTTTTAATATGAAGGCTGCCTCATCAAATTAGCCTGCAGGTAAATTTTTATCATGATCATGTGTAATAACAATTGCTAGCATTATATATATTTATGTGTACACCTTAAAAAATATATAGCATTATTATATATTGGCCATTTCCTTTATCCGTCTTTTAGGACGTGTCTTTATTAAAATAAAAGGAAAATATTAATTGTGTCTGCATTTTGGAACTGTTATGGCTATACGTATATATTGTATAAGCAGACAAGACATTTGAATTTGGTATACCTTGCACAACAAAGTGCTAATTTTTTTTAATCAAGTACTTGTTTATATTTTTATATGATTTTTATGTGTTTATTACTTATTTTTGTATGGTGGTCTCCCAGGCTTTGAAATGTTTGTTTTATGGATATTACAGCTTGTTTTCAGTGTGTGCACATGTGTATCGCAACAAGGTCAGCATTTTTTTTCCTGTGAAGGGGGAGTATATGTATATGATGAAGATCATATACATATTTTCTTTATTATTCAAAATTTATAGTTCTCTTATGTTTCCTAAAGATTAATTAAATTTTTATTTAAACCCTTTCCATTTTAAAGATTAAAAGCAATTATATTTCATCAAATACATTAGCGTTTCTTTTCTATCATTTTTATGTCTGGCTTCTAACCGCAAAAATGATCTTCCTTTTCTGCAAAAATGCAGCTGCAAAATTATTCAATATGTACGTTAGATATTTTCATTATTATCCTTTCAAACTTTGCTTTCTGTCTGGAAAACTTAATGATAAATTCAAAACGTTTTTACATTTACGCTTTTGACCAAGCAGAATATTAACTTCCTGGTTTCAATGTAAATGGTGTCTTTAATTAATTCCCAACTGCCAAAATTCTATATGCTCATCAAAATAATTCATATACAGAAAGCCACATCTGACTTCTTTCTCATAACATTCATTAGATTGCTGCTCCAAAAATTACGAAAATAGCAATAAGTAGCCAGGCATGGCACTCCTTTTATTCATTCCCCCCTGTAAATTAATATGCCAGATGCCTAACTGTCCGAAATTCTTTCTGGCGAAAAATGTGCGATACACATGTATATTTGGTGTGGAAAACAAAGCATCGGCGAATGTATTGTAAAAATTAGAGCAGATCCTTTTTATCTCTGATACGGAGAAGATCAAAATTTTCATGATGTGAACTACGTTCTGAGTGCCGAGGGGGCCACCTCAAACTTTCAACTCTCTTTCTCTTAAAATAAAAACATTCCATGGAAATCATCTGTTTATTTATTATTCTTGCCATGCATCTTTACACGGGAGGAGAACTATGGGTTATCTGCTAAAAAAAACGACGCAAAGTAATTATGCTTATTTCCTTCCGAAACGGCCAGAAGACACTTGGACTCGAAACAACGCCATAGATTCTTGGTGCCGGACTTATAAAGATGCAATAATGAGAGTTGTAGGTGGTCCCCTGAATATTTTATTCCCTGTACGTGATGTGATATCTTTTAAAGACCTTATAAACTAAATATTTTACAAAATTTAAAATATCCGGATTAAATTATTCAACGAATGCTTTCGTTCTGATAAGGACACTGTCATCGAATCTGCCGGCCTGTTGAATGCACTGGAGTGCTGCTTTTTGCGGACTTGAGTACCGGACGTATCCTGATCGACGTATCCTGTTCCAGACTTTTGCGGCTCCCGGATTTCAGCGCTTCTCTGGTTTCTGCCTAAGGCCACTGTTTCTGTCACTAAAAATAAAATAAAGGGAAAACCAAGATTCGTGCGCCCGTTAAGCTCTCCAATTCAGATTTAAAAAAAAAAAATAGAACTGATAAGAATGCTGTTTTTTTTTGTTTTTTTTTTGCGGACTGGTACCGGATTTGTCCCTATGAATTCATGACTGTTCCAGATTTTTTTTGGATCCCTGGACGTGTGTAAACTAAATATTGTTACTCCCTAAAGTGACCGTTGATTTACCAATATTTTTCAAGCAACTTGTTTTGGGACATTTATGCGTGCACGTAAAATCTACATGGATATCCCCTTGTTTATTTCTCGCTGTGCGAAGTATATTTTTCCTGCTGGATGTATGTGGAATCTGCGTGTTAATTCGCCATGTACTACGAGACGTTTCTTCATTTATGCCGGCGATTTTTTTATACATTTCCTAGTACTTTCTAAGCTGAAATAAAATACTTTCGAATTATAGTGGACGCATGGAATTTATGAAGATCGCCAGTATGTGGTTTTTCTCCTCATCGAAGATGTGTAGTTTCGTTTGGTGTATCATATTCCATTCCGGACATCAGCTGCGCTCAACAGAATTTTATTGTGTTTTTTTTTTTTATCGCGGTGCAAAAAGAAGAAGATATATTTGTTCTCTTTTCGAAAATGTCTAGTTCAATGTGTAATTCAGGCGTGATAAAAAATAACAATAATAGAGTGCTTACGTTTAAAAAAAAACGGACATATCATCCTTTTATCGTGTATTCGAAGTAAGAAAGATACTTTTATGTTTATATATTCGCATATATGCATAATATTTCACTTATACTTATAATTTTTAAATAATTTTAGATACTTTGAATTTAATATCAAGCTGATTTGTTAATAATAATAATAATAATAAATCTTTTTGTAGCTTATGCAGACATTTTAACAAATGGTTTCGAGTAATCTGTTACATTTTTGGATATTTTGTCATTCACGCATGCATATTTTATGCAATATTTTATATGCATATTTATGGGACTAGATATGATTTAATATAAATTTACATACTGCTTTTCTTACAAATATAGTTTTGAACTTGCAATTTTATGCTATAGTGGAAAAGATTTATATTCATTTTTCATAAAATATGTTTTCGTAGAAGTTTGAGGAATGATTTTGTGTTATCATATTAATAATAATAACGGTAATGGTAAGCAAAAAATATTATTTTTATGATTTTATTTAGTTCTATTTCAAGTATAAATTAATGTTGCAGTTATTTTCATTTTTGTGTTAGATTGCACACTTTTTATGCATATTATTTTTAAGCATTTTAAAATATTTTATAAGTTTTAATACGTATGTATAGATATATATAACATTTTATTTCTGCTCATATTGAATTCCAAAAAAAAGTTTTTGCCTTGCAACACATGAACAAATGAACAAAAAGGCAAATAAAAAAAAAATTAAGATTTTCAGTCATTTACTGTATGCAGATTTTACTTATGTTTAATAACTGGTAAAGTTGATATTTTTAATGTTATATTAACATTTTATATTTGAATTTTCATTCACAACGTGTGAATATTTTAACGTAAGTAAAGTGTATATTTTTAATGTTGGTCACGAGAGGATGGTTATGAAAATTCATTACTAGATAATTGTATTGTTTTGATGGCTTTTTTATTGCAGTCATTTCTTTACATTTTTTAAGTGCTTTATTCAGTTGTTTTTGCGTAGAAATATTTAAAATTTCAATTTGCTGAATTTTTACTTCTGGTGGAGTGATGCCATATTTCTGCTTTTATTGGTCAGCTTTATATTTTTACGGAACAAAATTCATAATGTCTGATTTTTTTAAAAATAAATTATCATTCCTGTTCCTTGCTCCCTACAATTTCACATAGAAATTACATTTCAATTCGATATATTTCTATTGATGTAAGATATAATTCAGTTATATTTTTCCTCACTTAAAAAAATATATATATTAAATGTATAATATTCATGGAGGTAAATTTACAGTAAGATATAGAGTTTTTTTCCTGAGTGTAGTTACTTCTGTTGTAGGACTATTTTCTAGAGATGGCCCTATGACTGAATGTTATATTTCATGTCTGAGGTGAGTAAGATGGCCACTTACTCTTCTCGGATATGCAATGTGTTTACTTACACTCATGTTAAAATAATAATAATAATAATAATAATTCCACAATTACTTATGTTTAAGGTCTTTACTTTTACTTTCTTGTATTTTTCAAGGTGGCGGTAATTTAAAGTGTTTATTTCTAGTTATATGTTAATTGGTAAATATTTTAATATCATTTTTATTGCATTAAGATATATATGTACTTTGAGACTATGGCGCGTATTAAAGCTTTGTGCCAAAATTTTCCATAAAAAAAATCTCTTATTCCAGATCGTTGATTAAAAAACTTCATATTCAAAATTTAATTTCCCCAATGTTATTATATAATATGATATGGTCTGGCATAAATTTTATTTACTGTTTGTGTGCATAAAATAATAATAATAATAATAATAATAATAATAATAATAATAATAATAATAATAATAATAATAAAAGTTGAGTATGTTTATGGTTATAAAAAAATATTTTTTTTCTTTCAAAGATATGCTCAATTATACTCTAATTGTGCCTCATTTTTTTTTCAATTTGATATTCAAAGGTACAATAACATGGTGACTGAACGTCAGTTAATCATGAAAATAAAATTTTAACTAGTATATGTGCATTTATATGTTTTCTTATATGTTATATTTTGCTTAAATTTTCGAGATTTTGTTGCTTTTTGAACAAAATGAATGCAATGCATATGGACACCTAACATTTCTGCGATACTGTCATATGTCCATTCAAACTTTTATAGATATGCCATATTCACTCTTATCTTCGTTCTTTAAAAAAAAAAAAAAAAAAAAAAAAAATCTTGTACTTCAGTTATATTTTTAGGTCTTCTCATAGACAACATTTAAAATTTTAATGTCTTGTTACCGTCCGTTTATATTTTACAAACGTTTGTTTAAAATTTGGTTCAAGATTTCAAACATACTCTTAATATATCATGCATTCTTATAATTCTTGATTAAAAGAGATTATACTTCTACTTCATCGAATAATTCTAAATTCCACTTTTAATTTCTATGTTTCATTTTTAAGTGCAAGTATGTCTTTCGTTAATTGATTTCTGCAGAATTAGTCAGTGATTGTTTTCATATTGGATTATACTGAGTGATCATTGAATATGGTTTGGTGTGAAATATTTCTTACATTTTTAAAATTTTGATATCAGATATTATCATTTTTACTTTATTGTTTAAATTTTTATTCTAATTTTACAATTCAGATTTTTTTCTATTTTTAACATTGTATATTGTATGACATTTCACTTTGCTATGTCGGTTCGATTCATTTTATTCTTACCTACAGTTACTCATTTCCTTCTATAATTTTTGAAATGTCAACAGTTTCACACGCCTTAGTTTATTTGGTCGTGACATTTAGTTCTACTGTCGTACTCAGTCGTATTTTTTTCCAGAATTTTTCAACTATTTCTTTCAACAAGAGGTATTTTGTGAGTATTCGCTGATATTTGAATTACACAGTTGTACAAGGGTTATTTACATTTTTTTCATTTCAAGTACTAGTGGATATTTGCGCAATCCTTCTTTTCGTACATTCTTGCACGCAGACTTGTATTACATAGCCGTACAATGTTTTCTTCTAGTACAAAGATTTTACAAAGTTTTTTCACCTATGAGTTCTGCATGTGAGATTGTAATTTTTCACACACATTTATGTGGGTTTTTTTCTTTCCTATATACACTTTCCTTTTCAACTGCAGGTTTGCTACAGGTTTGCATACATTGTTCTGTATAAAATGTTGACTTATTTTTCTCCTCATTTATATATCAATTCACATTTCTACTGTATTTTTTTTTGCAAATTTTTCTCATTTTTACACACTTGTTTCGGAATTTCTTTTACATATTTATGGTGTATAAAGTTCAACGACAAATTATTCTTTTCTTCGATTCTGTATTTGTACACATTTCTAGTTGGTTCATTGTGTTTGGCATCTTTTGCAGCCAGAGTTTTTCTTTTCTTCTTCTTCATTTTACACACATACACATTTTGTTGTACTCAAAATTGCTAGGCACAAATGGTTATTTTGGGTACATTCTACACACCGTTGAATCTTTATTGCAATTTTCGCATTTAAAAAAAAAAAAAATTCTTGCATTTTATCATACTTAAATTTACTCTATCAACTAATATTTTTTAGAGAATTGACATTTTCTGCTCATTTTCTTCGACGTGTAACAAGACTATTTAATTTTCTCTTTGTTCATGACATATATTTTTTGCAATATATTAAAAATAATAGTAATTAATTATTACAATATTAATTGTCCTGTTATTGTTATTTTTTCCTTTTAGGTCACATTTCATGTACTTTTCTTATTTATATCATTATAACATAATTGTTGTGTTAAATCGCAGGGTTTCAAAAGAAAAATTTTATATACACACAGATTTAACATGCACCTATCAATGCCACTTGTGTCATTGTCGATATGTTGGTAAATATTTTTCATATCAATCTTCACAATATTTTCTTTTAACGCATTTTCAGGTATTCCAAGCCCATTCTTATAATTTAGGTCCTCGAACATAATAAAATATTAATATTTATGTAAAATTTTTCTGTTTGTCAAGAACATGAATGCCCCTTAATCATGGTACAGGTGTATTTATGCCTATTTGGTTTGTAGAATAATTGTAGTATTATTTTTTTGTTTTTATGTGACATGGCTGGACCATTTTTATGTTTTATACTGCAGTGCTGCAAGACTTATATATAATTGACAAATTTTAAAATTTTTCTTGCATAGTACTTCTAATTTAAATTTAACAATTTGATTTAAAAAAATCCAGTGTTTATTTTTTGGATTGGTAAGTAATTATTTGGTATATGTGATTTTCATGAAGTACTCCATATTTTACACTTACACAAATGCTTTTTGCAGGCTTTTCATATGCAAAGGTTGTCAAGATTCCTTCATATGGTCGACGATAAGTCTTGCATACATCTCTTTTTCTTCTTTTACACATGTACTTTATTGTATCACAAAAAAAAAAAAATAATGCGCTTACCTTTTCACTTCTCTTTGGCATTTTAAATTTCATTTGTTCACATAGCTTTATTTTTAAATTCAAATAATAGTCTTTAAATTTTATTTAAAAAAAATTTTTAATTTTATTTAATTTTCCATATTTACAATTGTCACTTTTGCTCACGTTGATAGGATTTTTTTTAAGGTTAGGTATATAGTTGCAACATGTACAACAATTTCATTGGCTATACAATTTTATACCTCAAGACATTTCAGATTAACATATCTAATTAAGTATCTAATTATTTATGACTAGTTTTTTTTTATTTTTAAAGGCATTATCAGAGTTACTCTTTACATTTCTATCAAACACAATCAAAGTTTGTATTTTCAGTTTAAAGCTTTCATGGCAATTGACAGTATCCAGTAAAAATTGTATAGTTTCAATATCAAAATACAGTGTCCATTTTTCTCTAGTTGAATGTAAATATTGGTGGTGATTTATTTCTGCACACAGTATTTAGTACAAGTGCATATTTTTTTCTTTTTTCTTTTACATTTTTATATGTTATTTTAAAAATATGTATTTTATTCATATGCTGATTTTTAAGATTTTATCAGCACTTCAAGATATTATTTTGTGTTGATGATTTAAAATTTTTTTAATATGAAGGCTGCCTCATCAAATTAGCCTGCAGGTAAATTTTTATCATGATCATGTGTAATAACAATTGCTAGCATTATATATATTTATGTGTACACCTTAAAAAATATATAGCATTATTATATATTGGCCATTTCCTTTATCCGTCTTTTAGGACGTGTCTTTATTAAAATAAAAGGAAAATATTAATTGTGTCTGCATTTTGGAACTGTTATGGCTATACGTATATATTGTATAAGCAGACAAGACATTTGAATTTGGTATACCTTGCACAACAAAGTGCTAATTTTTTTTAATCAAGTACTTGTTTATATTTTTATATGATTTTTATGTGTTTATTACTTATTTTTGTATGGTGGTCTCCCAGGCTTTGAAATGTTTGTTTTATGGATATTACAGCTTGTTTTCAGTGTGTGCACATGTGTATCGCAACAAGGTCAGCATTTTTTTTCCTGTGAAGGGGGAGTATATGTATATGATGAAGATCATATACATATTTTCTTTATTATTCAAAATTTATAGTTCTCTTATGTTTCCTAAAGATTAATTAAATTTTTATTTAAACCCTTTCCATTTTAAAGATTAAAAGCAATTATATTTCATCAAATACATTAGCGTTTCTTTTCTATCATTTTTATGTCTGGCTTCTAACCGCAAAAATGATCTTCCTTTTCTGCAAAAATGCAGCTGCAAAATTATTCAATATGTACGTTAGATATTTTCATTATTATCCTTTCAAACTTTGCTTTCTGTCTGGAAAACTTAATGATAAATTCAAAACGTTTTTACATTTACGCTTTTGACCAAGCAGAATATTAACTTCCTGGTTTCAATGTAAATGGTGTCTTTAATTAATTCCCAACTGCCAAAATTCTATATGCTCATCAAAATAATTCATATACAGAAAGCCACATCTGACTTCTTTCTCATAACATTCATTAGATTGCTGCTCCAAAAATTACGAAAATAGCAATAAGTAGCCAGGCATGGCACTCCTTTTATTCATTCCCCCCTGTAAATTAATATGCCAGATGCCTAACTGTCCGAAATTCTTTCTGGCGAAAAATGTGCGATACACATGTATATTTGGTGTGGAAAACAAAGCATCGGCGAATGTATTGTAAAAATTAGAGCAGATCCTTTTTATCTCTGATACGGAGAAGATCAAAATTTTCATGATGTGAACTACGTTCTGAGTGCCGAGGGGGCCACCTCAAACTTTCAACTCTCTTTCTCTTAAAATAAAAACATTCCATGGAAATCATCTGTTTATTTATTATTCTTGCCATGCATCTTTACACGGGAGGAGAACTATGGGTTATCTGCTAAAAAAAACGACGCAAAGTAATTATGCTTATTTCCTTCCGAAACGGCCAGAAGACACTTGGACTCGAAACAACGCCATATTTGCCATATCTGATAATTTGCGTCTATCCTTTTTGTAACGATTTTATGCATTTCTATTGCCTATTCAAAGATAAATTTTTTTAAAGTTACAGAATTTCGTTAACGCTTAAAAAATTCTTCTAAAGTTACAGAATTTCGTTAAAAAGGGTTAAAATAGTAAACTGCGAACATCATTTGATCCATTTTCGACTGAAAGCAACAACATTTTCCCAATAATTAAAAAAAAAAATCGAAATTTTAGAAGCTCTTTTTTATTTAAGAAATATATTCATATAACAATCACATTTAAAATATGTATAACTGACCCCTTTATAAACAGTAATCTTATCCGATAAAATTGATGAACTCGCCTCCACTGATCAACAAATTAAATAGACCATATTTTCATCATTCATTGAACGAAGGAAATTTCTCTAATAAATTATATTAATCAAGCCATATTCTAATTATTTATTAACCATAGAAAGACCATAATAATAATCTAGCCTTATTAATTAAAACATGCAGAAATTATAACAGCACCGATAAAAATACAATCTGCTTTCTAAAAATATAAAACACACATCAACATCCCATAAATACATTTAAAATCAGGTACTTCCGAAGTCCCGCTGGCTAAGTTGTCAGGGTTCTTGGCTACCAAGCTAAAAGTCGCGCGTTCGAACCCCATTGAGGACGTGTGAAAAGAGATCTTATTTTTTCCCTAGTCAATTAAAGATGCTTCTAAAAACTCCGATAGATGGCAGCACCAACCTTTTTTTGGATCTTTCAAAGAAACAATTTGACGAAACTAATTTCTTCGTAATTTTGAGGATGCAAATTTACTCGATTTGACGAAATATTTACTCAGAGCATTTCCCAGGAAACCGTTTCGTCAAAAACGAAGAAAATTTCTTGAAATCTGAGTATTCATTTTTGAGAGTGCATATTACTGTTTACTGAGCAGAGATTGTTTGAAATACACATAAATGAAGTAATGGCATATGGTATTGAAATTCGTTACAACATATTCCCTATCAAAAATAGTATTTATCATTCGTTTACAGGGATGTTAAAAATATTTCGAAATACCAAAATACCATGAGCTATAAACAGTAATTGTTTGCAATGCATGTAAAATGGTGCACGAAACATTTATAGTTATTTTACAAGGCCAAAGAATCCGGGCACATTGTCAGACGTGGGTTCAGTTGCTCGAAACGTGTTTTCGATTATATTTTGTATTTTTCAGCTGAAGAAAATATCCATTTGCTAAGTGATACATAAATGATATTCGTATACAGGACCACACAAAAATAATCCAAATACACTACCGTCATGGCTGGATATCATTTGCTAAGTGATACGTAAATGATATTCGTATACAGGGCCACACAAAAATAATCCAAATACACTACCGTCATGGCCGGATATTTCTTGAAATGCGTTTTGCAGCTGGATTAAATTTTAGTGTTTTATGTGATGAGCATATGATCATTAATTTCTATACATGACCACTCAAAATAATTCGAATGAATACGTTACTATTTACAGATAATTATTGCTTGGTATGTGTTTAAACTGAACGAAATTATATTTTCGATTAAAAAAAACGCTAGACATGCTTTTTTTCTTCACACATTGTTGCACCAAATTAATTTTACAAACATTTGTGTGTAATGAATATAATATATATTGGCCGGTATACAGTGTGTCTGTGTATTATAAAAGTTGACATGCACTTTAATTTGTTACCTGCTAGAGATAAGTAGATAACGTAAATTATAAAAAAGTTTAAAATAAAGTAAAAAAAAATAATATTGAAATAATATTGTCAATGAAATAATTATCTTGTTAATTTTCAAACATTTATACAATAACTCTTTATCCGACTCTTCTATTCAAAATTTGTCAGTCAGAAAAATTTTCCTTTTTGCTGCAAAAAATCATTAAAAATCATAAAATCATGCATATCTATATATTTAAAATTAGATTTAAAAAATGAAGGAAGAAAGCTGACTTATAAAACCTTTTCGAACCATTTAAATATTACTTTATCAGTGAAAATGGTCCTGTGCACATATTGGCGATAACATTTTTAGAACAAAATTAAATATTAATAAGTGTAAAAAGGAAAAAAAAATGCATCGCAAGTGTATCTAAATAAAAAGCTGCACGGGCAGAAATCATGTAAACAGACAGTGTAGTTTTAAAACTTACAAATAAAAAAAAATAAGAAGAAAAATTGGCTAAGCATGCTCTATGTATTTTCCGTCAGCTGCAGTACATAACTGGGGGTCAACTGCACATGTTTATTATCATCCATGTTACTGTTACCTTCTTGTAATACCTCATAGCTTTTCTAATTTGATATATAGTTGTTGTCACCTTCCTCCCCCCTGCATATTTCCTACCTTATTTTAAACTTTTTTGCATCTTACATTGACTACTTATCTTCAAGTTTAAATTTTTTCGGATGCCCTGTAAAAGTCGACCTTAGCTCAAACTTGAAGACTTTGTCAAAACGTGCAATACTTTGATAGCAACGTGGTTCAAAGTGGTTTTTAGTGACAAAACTTGATGCTTTTAGTTTATAATAGTAATTTAACTTTAATGAATAATAATCTGTTTAAACTTCTAATTCTAATCTTTAACGATTCATCCTTATCTAAGTGAAAACCACAGCCTTACTCAAAATTTGGAAAGCGGTAAATCATAGAATGGCTACTGATACAAAATCTAGAAAATATAAAGAGGTGAATTTTTTTTTTGAAAATAAGTATTTCTGTAAAGTTCATTCAAAGAGGGAAAATAATACATATTATTAAACTGTGAGAGAATTAAATATATTGCTGTTGTTTTCAATCCATTTTCCCCCTTTTATTTAAATATTTAATAAATAAAAGAAATTAATTTGAGCCACTTTTTTACCCGCTTTCTTTTATCTTACATTTCTGTATGTATGTGACAGTCAAATCTTGTGATTCATTTTTCACCCACTTCCTGTTGATGTAGAGCTTTGAAATTTAGAATATATATATGCATACCTGAGGAAAATACATGAATTGGACATTCATTTTCAGAAGAATAACAACTTAAAAAAGCTTTTGGCTTATTTCAGCACTTAAATTTCGAATATTTTAAAAGCCATTCTTCGTGAGCATCTGCATGTTAATAGCTACCAGATAAATCGTGATGAAACGAGTTTAGAAGATTTACTTAACAATCAGGGCTCCCAAATGGTCTGCTTTTTGAATACCAGTATTTTCTTAGAAAAATTTTATTTTTAGATTTTTCTTGTAAATTTTGCAGAAACAACCTTCGGAGGTAAATTTTTGCAGAAAAGTTTTAGAAACCTACTAAGAAATTTTCTGTTAAAAAATATTGGAATTCAGTTGGCGAACCATTTGGGAGCCCTAGACAATTCATCCTTTTAAAATGTAAATTAAAAAAATAATAAATAAGATTTTACGAGTATGTAAGTCCTGAAAGTATATGTGTGCCAAGTTTTAAGTCAGTTGCTCTTGCTCGAATATTTCCATACAAACCATGATGAAACCAATATTTTTGAACGTCTTTCTCCATTTCATCCCGTAAAAATTCAATACTTACAGATTAGAAGTAACCTAGTTACTGATTTAAAGAGTTACTAATTCTACAAAAATCTTGAAGAAACGCGATTTTCAGAAATTTTCTTTATAAGGATACTGGTCTATTTCATCCCTTTCAAATTCGTATTGGGATGTTCGGAAAGTTCCTTCCATTTGGGAAAACTAATTCGTACCGGAAAATTCTGCCCGTCAATTGACATTAGATATTGAAATTATTGTCTAATAATGAAATGATAGAATTTTCCGGTACGAATTGGTTTTCCCAAACGGAAGAAACTTTCCGAACAACCCAATATTTTTACACGTTGTTCAAAATTTTGTACTGAGTTTGGGAAGTGGCATATATAATCCAGAATGTTAAATAATCTTTTCATCATATATAACATACCTGCGAAATTTAATCTCAACCGAAAACACCGTTTAAATGCTACCCTGCTCAGACACATACACATATTGACTCATTGCAAAATCACCAAACACAGACTTTGGGAATCTTAAAGAAAGTACCGACTCGCACACATGCATACGCAGATACATATGAGAATTGTTACAGAAGTAGGAAAAGCGGACTCAGGGAACCTATAAAAGTAAAGATATAAATTTCATAGTCTTTTTTCTTGTCATGATTACAATATTTTCCTTACACTATACGTGTCCGTAATGTAAAAATGCAATAATTTTCAATGCTCTTAGTATACAATAGTTATTCTACGTCTATCTCAAAAATAAACAATGTCTAACAAAAGTCTCGTTGCGTGGATTAGTGTTATTAAATTACGAATTCTATTTCAAATACGTATTTTCACACATGAAATAAGGTTAACAATATTTTAATTTATGGGAAGCTATGAACGACCAACAGATAAAAAACTTTAATTAATTTAATTTAAATAAATTTTAATTTAAAATTTAAAATTTAATTTTCAATTACTTTTCTCTGCAATTCAAAATGAAAAGCAAGATTCATAATCAAGTTTGCCCTATGGGTGATACAGATACAGACCCTAATGATCGAGACTATGAGCGTCCCCCCACTTTTTTCCCCAGGACTACACCACTGAATTAAGTACATGTGTCTATACTTAAGGAATGAGCAAGTTGACAGTACAGAATATACTGGGAACTTTATACGTCCGCGACAAAAAGTAGTGTGCTGCCTACTTTAATAAAATATGTATCTGTATCTGATTTTTTTTAAATATTTAAATATAAAAACAATTGACCACTTAAATGAAACTGATTTAAGTTGAAATGTGTCACTGTTATAATATATATATATTACTATTTCATAAAGATGTACCTATTCGCTTGGCGGAATTTTGGTGAAAAACAGGGACAGGTTGAAGAGAAGCTGCAAACCTATTGATGATAATTTCACTCCACTTCCGTCAAGTTATAATAATTACATTAAAGATTGTGGTTTTAAATGCACAATATATGTTTTTTTTTATTTCTGAAACTATTAAAGATACAGCAAGAATGTTTGTGGATTTGAACTTTATGAAAATTTTTATCTGAAATACACACCAAGCATGCCAATAATATATTTAAAATAACCAGGGCTCCCAACACATTTTAGTCCTCAAAAAGGGGGAAAGGGGACCATTTTTATTTAAAAAGGGGACTTTGGGGGACCATTTATACTAAAAAAGGGAACTTTGGGGGACCAGTTATATTTAAAAAGCCGACAGAAAAGGGACCACATGTCTAAAAATACAGCACCAAGTTTCCCTAAATATTCAAATTTTTTAAATTTACTTCAGAAAATATGTTAATTGATTATCTTTACAAAGGAAAGATATCATTAAACAATTGATTATCTTGTCACTAAACAATATACACAGCTTTATTTAACACACTCAAATATCCTACGCCAAGATGGGTTATATTTAGAACAGCAAAAAATGATTTGGAATAAAATATAAATAGTAAAAATTAATGGATCTAAGAAAATATTAAATGAATCAATTGTTAGCAGTATTATACATTAACAATTACAAAAGAACAGTGCTTTTCTTGGAATTTAACTTGTAGTAACAGTAATCAGTGAATAAAAAAAGCACAGCATAACAGCGCCTTCTGTTAACTAATAAAATTTAAAATTAGATTAACATAAATATATATTGTTAATTATTAACTCAAACATAAAATTCAGTTCCTTTCTATACAATAGAAACTGGGATGCTATAATGTTCATTCGAAAAAGCATACTATGGCAACTCCTCCTAGGTTAAGGCTTGGTAGTGGTCAAAACCAATATTCGTAATCATCGTACATATTAAATTTGGTGAAATTCTATCCCAAACATGCCGAGATCTGGCTATCATGGAAATAGTTAAAAATGCAACCCAGTAGCGCCACCTGTTGGGTGAAATACACCAAAATCTAATCAGCATTGATTTATGTTAAGAGTTAACTTAATGTGAAGTTTGATGAAATTTTACCCAGATTGTCTTATTAAAATACCTCATGTAAAAAAATCCCTGATGGCTTGGCCTACAGGCACACGTAGATTTCGAAGACGCAGACCCTGGAGTGCCTGTTTCTTGGGAATTGCAGAAGAAAGACCTTTTTGCCATGATGCAGCAGTTGGGACCGCCCACTTCGAAACATACCTGTGCCTGTATGCGGAGCCAACAGGGATTTTTTTGTTATTTATTTATTTATTTTTTTTTATTTTGCTATAAGAGTTGGTCTTATAAAAAACTTGTCAGTATAAAAGTTGTAGATAATATTAAAGAGATTTATAATAAATTTAAGCAGATTTGATATCTTGTGAACTGATGAAGTTAGGAATTTTTTTCTTATTAAGCCCCTACCCCCACCCCCCCACCCCCTTCAAGGCATTTTTAATGAAATCAAAAATTTTTCATACATAAATTTTTGGCCCTTTTCCTAGAAGTAATAATAACTTTAAACGGATTTGATATGTATCATAATTAAAAAGTTATGGTTTTTTTCTGTTTTCACAAAAAGCCCCCCCCCCCTTTCCACTCCCCCTGGTTCGATTTTGCCCATTAACGAACTTGACCGAGATTTTATGTATCAGTTTGGAAAAGATTTGTGCAGAATTATTGAAGCTATCGTGTCCATAAAAAAAGTGATATAGATAGATAGATAACAGTGTATATCTGCAAAAAAATTTCAGAAATTCCAACTCAGGGGAGAATGTAATAGGTAGTATTTCTAACAAAATCTATCTAAAAATGCAGCATAACAGTGCCACCTGTTCTGACCAAAACTGAAAACAAAACTATATCTATAATATAGAAGTTTATCTGTGTGGGCAGGAAAGTACCTGCATGTCTAAAGTTAGTTTTTAAATTTAAGATTTTTTTTTTTAATTTAATTTTTCAGGCAATTTTTACCCTTTTTTTTTCCCATGTTTCATGGTGATTTTTTTCACATTAATAAAAGGAATTCAGTTTAAGAAGTTTTAGCCCAGTAGTAATTTTTTTCCTTTTTTTAATAGTTTATTCAAAATTTGTATAGTGATTTTTAAATTTTTCATGAATTTTTTTTTATGAAAATTACAGGGTTTTTTTTTTTTTTTTGACTTGTGCTAATTTTTTGACACTTATAAAAAGAATTCACTTGCAAACTTTTATATTTTTGTTCTTCTGCAATTATGTTTTTTGATTTGAATTTTTAGCAATTTTTAGCTTTTTTCTTTTTTTTTCTCCACATTCTGTGGTGTTTTTTGACATTTGTGAAAGATTTTTATTTACATCGTTAACATTTTTTTTTCTGCAATTTTTATACATTTTGTAGGGATTTTTTGCAAAATAATAAAAGGAATCTGGTTTCAATTTTTTTTTAGCCCAATATAGTAAATGTTGCCTCTTTTTAATAAAAAAAAATGTTCGGAATTCGTGCAGCAATTTTTTAATTTTGCACAGTTTATATGAGTTTTAGATTTTTTTCGCGTTTTGGGATGATTTTTTGACATTATGAAAAAGAATCCGGTTTCAATTGCCCAGTTTAATAAATTTTGTCTTCCTTTCAATAAAATTTATTCGGAATTGTGCAGAAATTTTTGACTTTTGGCTAATTTTTTTATGCAATGTTTTTTTTTTTTTTTGTGTGTGTGTGTCTGTGTGTGTATTTTGCGACGATTTTATGACAGTAAATTTTTGAAATTTTGTGATTTTTAATGAGATTTCCAATCCGTTTTTAATGTTTTTCCACATTCCACGGCATTTTTTTTTTACATTCGTGAAAGAATTCTGGTTTTAGCGCATTATAATAAATTTTGTCCTCTACAATTTTTTAACTTTTAGCAATTTTTAAAGTTTTTTGCATTTTGCGGCAATTTTTCTTTTATTTCCAGTCATAACAGGGGACTAAGGGGACCAAAATGCACAAAAGGGAACTAAAAGGGACCTTTTTGTAAAAATAGGACTTTAGGGGGAAAAAGGGGACCATTTGGGAGCCCTGAATAACAAAACAAAAAGAAACTTTGAAAATTAAATGAATGGAAATGTGTTTATGAAATGCTGTGGTTGTAATTAAAACAAACAACAACAAAAATCACACTCCACAAATGAGATACCATATTAAAGGATTTTGAAGCGGCCTCTGACATAGTACACTCACATTTCGTTAAAGCATGTATTTTGATTAAAAAAATCGGCATTGTTTTCATAAATGAAATGAAAGGTTTTCCTCAAATTAGTATTGCCACAAAAATAAAATACTGCAACAATGATTATAAAAAAATGTTCAATAAAAATAAAGTGGGCCACATTTGGTGCATGGGTTTATTTTATATTTATGATTAAAATTCAAATGCTCAATTTATTTTTCTTTATCCTATGTTTTTTTTTTTTTTCTCGAAACAGATGATGTCACCCTCTAATGCAGTTAAAATACAATATATATATATATTTTTTGTGTTTGCTATCTTTGATCAGTTTTTACTGTAACTTTAATGGAATAAATGAGATGATATTCTGGTTTCACTAATGTTGTTTGCAGATATTTTTTGTCCTTAATTTTTCTTCAGAAGTTTAAACCTGCATCTAAATAATATTAAATATGGCTAAAAAACATTAGACTACAGTGCAAAATCTTCGCACAAGTCCACTGGTTAGGAATTAAATGCCACTAAGAACTAAAATAGCTGCAATAATTTTGGTCCTTAGGAGTGCTCCATACAAAATAAGTATTAGTATAAATTTATAATAAAAATTAGAATACAGTATGTGTCTGTGACATGTCAAATGCAGTTTTGTTGTCGTAAAAAAAATCAGAGGGTATTCGCTATAGACAAAGTGTATAAGTTATAACTTTATTTGAGAAACAGGGGGCATACAGAGCTTCTTAAAAAAATCCTGAAGGTACATGGTGTATACCATCGTATAACCCTCCCACTACACCCCTGGTCACTAGAACTATTCATCACTTTATTTTTTCAAGTATATGGTTGATCCACACTTCACATATAATAAAGAAAATGAAAAATGCATTACACCCATTGTAGTGAATAAATAATGGTATTTAATAATTAAATATTAATTGTACCACTTACAAACTAGAATATGTATCTACTGCCTTTTAAGCCAAAAATTGTGTAATCATGTTTTCTGTCTTTTATGATAACTTCACAATAAATTTACATATGCATTAGCCAGCAAGAAAAAGATTAATTTTATTTGAGTTTATCATTAACTATTCTAGACAAATTATGCATGTAGAATATTAAGCACCCTTTTTATCTTCTACAGAAAATATTGTAGATATTTAATCTCGTACCATTAAAAAAAATTATTTGAAGTGATTTTATAGCAGCTAAACTATTATCTATAATAATGGTAGTTATAAAATAGTTCCAGACAAATTTATTTTTAAAACTTAATTATAAGCTTAGTTTAGTGCATAAATAATTAAAACAAATACATTTATTTTGTAAGAAATATGCAGTACCTGAGATGAAAATGTGCATACTAGATAATCACATTTTGACAGCATATGGATATCAAAGATGATACCTTTTAGTGATTCAGTTGTATACCTCTTTCCAACTGAAGCAGTTTTCGCAATATTTGTATCACCATAAAATATATATTCAGGAAATCTATAAAAAAAAAAAAAATAAATAAAAATAAAATAAAATTTTTAGCAAATATGCAATTTTTACATGCTTTTATTTAATTATACAAGAATTTCGTAATTCATTTTTCAAACACTTCCTGATGTGCTAGAGTTCTAAAAATTGTGTACAGTTGTGTGTTCCCAATGACAGTACAATATTTTCATATTTTCAGAACGTAATTATCAACTAATAGATTAATGTTAACTAAATTGTGATGTTGAAAAAACACGTTTCCTGAATCGATAGTTTAAATCAGTGTTTCTCAACCTTTTCTACACTATTCCTCCTCGAACAAAGATAACTTGCAATGATGCCTCCCTCACCCTTCCTAGCATACACATAGCACTAATATAAAGGCTCTATTTTTCTCCTACTGCCACGTGTAGTGTAATTGATAAAAATGCTATTGGCTCGATAATCGAGCCACACTGGTTTAAAAAAGGCTTCTTTTCTTTCCTGTTGCCATATCTAAAAAAAATTATTTTTTTAATAAATACACTGGTTCATGCTTTTTACCAAAGATAAATAAAAACAGTGAATTTTCCATAATCAGAGCCCATGCCAAATTCACATATTTTAACAGATTGTAATCATGAAATTAGGCATGATTTTAAAGATAAACATTGACTGCTTATAAAAGTGTAAGAAATACTCGTCAGAATTTTAACAAGAGCTGTTTAAAATATCATTTTCTGATGATAATTATGAGAAAAGTTTTAAAAAATTTTGAAAAAATCAGATAAGTATCAATATATCAAAGAGTTTTTTTAAGAGAACTCTTTAGTAGTTTTTTACATTTTGAAAGATGCTAACTAATATTTAGAACTTACATTACAAATTTACTGAACTCAACAGACTATTTTAACAAAGCACACATTTTATTAGTTTGATTTTTTTCAATTTCTGTTACATTTGCTGCCAGTAAGTGATATGTTACAAAAATGATGATTTGTTTATTTTTTTCAATATATAAGCCAAATAATAAAAAATCTGTATTTAAAATAATTTTTAAAAAATTATGAGAAATGATATGTTTAGAAAAAAAAAAAAAGATCTAATATAAAAAGTAAAACCTTGTATGATTCTTACATATTTCTGTGTCAGGAAGATACACAGAGCCAACTAATGCTGCCAATTATATAAATTACAGTAACCCTTATTTTTAATCTTGCTACATTAACATTGCAAATGCATATTATAAAATTACCATATTAAAGGCAATTGCAGAAGTATTTATATATAACTACATAATATATGATATAATATTGATATTAATTAAGCAGTCAACTCCCTTTAATTTGCAATACATATTCAAATGTAAACAATGAAATTTATAGTTAAGAGTTTGAAGATTTTCGGCAGCAAAAGCATCCCCCCCCCCCTTTTTTTTTAAGAAAGTTACTTATTTTCTTCTAGTTTTGCATTATCTTAATCAAGTTTTCAGTTTATTCCTTACTTCTTCCTGAGCCATAAATTAAATAATAATTAAATTACTAGTTTAAAAAGAATTTATATTAACTTTTTATAAAACAGTTTTTAATTTCTGAACAGAAAATTACATTTTTACATAATTTACAAGATAAATTTTCAAAAATAAATCTAAAGTATTGAAACAAACAATTAAATCAATATTTCAGAAAACTAAAACTAATCGGTGCATTTGGGTTTATATATTTAAATGGACATCATGCTTAAATCTAGTTCTTGATTGTCCAAAATAAGGTAACAAGTGGTGTTATGAAAATTTATCTTTCACATTAGGGAAAAAAAAAAAATAACTAAAAGAAAACTTTAATTTTTTTCCTCTTTAACAGATAATGAAGATTCCATCAATCTATCTACTTTGAGGAAACGGCATGGAGTTTTCTACTGTCTGGTGCTTCTGACTCGTTACCAGAATTGGATTGATTGCCTGAAAAGGCACAAAAGGAGTTTAAACAGTTAAAGGTTCCCAAACTAAAGAAACAAAATTCTAAAAGAGATAAAATTAAATTCATGCATATCTGGATCAGAATTTTGATGAATAATGCGATCTCTTCAATTTTTGGACAAATCATCATAATATTGAAGAGTTTTTTCATATTCAGAAGTTTTGGGATCATATTCTATTTCAGCTACTTTAGATAGTTTGATGACTTCTTCTTCTACAGAATCAATGTCTGCCAAGTTAAAAACATTTTCTATTGACTCATTTGGTAACCTACAAGCTTTAAAACATCTCATAATTGATTGGACTTTCACATTATTCCAAGACGACTTATCCATGAAACTGCGTCACATACCATAATGTTTTTACCAATTCTGCAGCACTTTTATAGTCATCTATTTGAAAATTACAAGTGCCTGTAAGATGAAACAGCGGCATTACAATTTGAAGTTTTGAATAATCTGTGAACCAAAGGTTGGAGTCTGATCGTAATACAGTAGACTCCCTCAGATTTGCACAGCTTGAAACCAGACGTTGTGCGGATCTTATAATTTTGCAAATTTCTGGTCATTTTTTTGTTTACATTTTTTAAACAGTAATTTGAAAGTAATAAAGCATTGGGAATTATAATGAATGTTTACAATAAAGTAAAATATTAAAATAATTAAGTAAACTATTAAAATAATTAAGTAAACTATTAAAATAATTTAGGTAAAATATTAAAATAATTTAAGTAAAATATTAAAATAATTTAAGTAAAATATTAAAATAATTTAAATAAAATATTAAAACATTTATGTAAAATATTAAAAATTAAAAAAATTATTAAAATATTAAAAATAAAGTCAAGTAAATAATAATTAAGGATGTAGTACTAAATATGCATAATAATGATGAAATATCAATTTTTCTTGTTTTATTCAATGAAAACTCACTATAAAGGAAAGTCTATTTTTATTACTTTTTTTTACAAGGTTCATTTCATTTATCTACATTACATTTTATGAACAGGGACAAAAGAGTTATCTGCTTTAGTTTTTTGTTTTGTTATTTTGTCCTGAAGCAGCTGAACAGTCATTATTTCTTGTTCAGAAATAAAAATATGTTTTTTGCCAAAAAACGAGCAGATGAACCAGAATCTAGCTTTTTTTTTTTATTATCTCTACTTTTTTAATTATTTTCAAACTTACATGTTTCCTTTTCTAATTGTTTTCATTAGAAAGATTATCATCCATATTATTAGCCATATTACATACGAAAAAAAAAGAAATTTATTGTTACAAAAACCGAATGCATAAAAGTACATACATAGTTATAACCAGGGCTTTACAAATTTGAAAAAATCTGGTAGCCAGGTATAAAAAAGCACAAAAGTTTTTTTATGAATTAAGTGAGAAAAATATAATTACTAGTTACATGGTTTAGACTAGTACATAATTAAAAAAAAGATAATAAAACTAAGTTTTCTGAGAAAAATTATCAAAATTATATATCTCTGAAAAAAAAGGGGGAAATAATGTAAACTCTGAATTAACCAACATGTTAGGGAAATGCTGATTGCTGAATGCTTCAAATGTCCAAATAGTTGAGTGCTACGAAATCTATATCTGATGAGAGGGCATCGATAAAATAGTGAAACTGGAAAACTGATTTTATTATTTCAAAATTTGCATTTAATAAACTCTCTTAGTTTTACCAAATTAAAAATAAAAGTTTATTTTTTTTTTTGTTTGTGAATATAATTTCAAGTTTATTTTTTAATATTTTGTAACTTTGCAGCATCTATAATGAGACATCTTAGAAGAAATTTAATTAAACATTGTGACATTCGAAAAATAACTCGAGAGTTATTACGTAATATACATTGCTAAAAAAAAAAGAAATTTTTTTTTCCCATGCTGGGATTACATAATCGGAATCAGCAGTCGTCTGAGGTTTATTTTGATCTAACAATCTACGATAAGAATTTAAGAATACATAAAAACAAAAAAATACCTTACCCTTCTGAAGTGCAATCAGTGATATTTTATTTCCATTTACTGCAGATAATAAACCAAACAATATAGTAATTATAAAATATTCTTGAGTAACAACACAGTACCAGACACTTGTCATAATTGCAATTCGTGTGTTCTAAAAATATTCCGTTACGAACGTTAATTTGGCATGAGCTTTAATAATGGAAAATTCACCGTTTAGATTTACGCTTTACAGAAAGAGTAAACTAGTGTATTTATTTTTTAAATATTTAATTTTTGCTATGTTTCTTTTGGCAATAGGAAATAAAAGAAAGATATTATTTAAACTATATATTCAGGATTTCTAAATTGTTTTCCTAACTTATAATTGAATTAATATTTACTATTACTGGTTAATGTGTACTTTTTAAAAGTATATATTGCACTCCTTATATTTTTTACTTTTTAGTGCTTAAAATATTTTATTGTTTCAGTTTAACAGCCAGTTTGCCTATTTTTTAGTTGGTGCATATTTAACTCCATTGTTTTTGTGAGTTGTATACAGTTGTAAGCATAAAGAATATTTGGTGATTTATCGCCTGTGGCCGGCTAATGGAGAAATACCTCAAAATTAATTTATAATTGAGTTTTAAAAATATTAAAATATTGTACTGTTATCAGAAACACACTCGTGTACATAATTTTTTATAATTCTAGCATATCAGAAAGAGAAAAAAAGATTAAAAAACTCCATTTTACATACAAAAACCAAGTTAAAAAGTTACATAATACAAAAACAGTAAAATTGTACTGATTTAAATACCTAAATATACAATAATAATGAGCAACTGTGAACTTTTTTAATACATAATAACTTAATTATAATTCCTACTTTTTTTTTTCTTGACAAGACAGATTTTACTATAAAATTGTTTTCTTTCCTTCATTTTTGTTTTCAATAGCAAAATAATATTTTTTAAACCACACAAACTAATACATTTACTTTGATACAAGTTTATCTAAAAGTTCTTACTTCTTCCGGCATTCTGCCAATAAATTTGGATCATCTGTTGCTAAATAAACTCTCTTTTCATTGATAATCATATTCATAGACAACTGTTTATAATATTCTTCTACATGCTCCATATATTCCTCTATAGGATGGAATTGAGCTTCTGTACCAATTTTATCCGTTCTGCGTACATGAATCCTAAAATAAATAATAAAAAATAAAAAAAAAGATTTTCCTGAAGGAATATGGCAAAGTATTGCAAAACATACTTCAATTTAGTAAACATTAATGACATAGTACATTACAAATCACATTTGTTGTTTTAGATTTTCAGAGCACTGATTAAATTGTGTTACATTAAAATTACAATTCTACGTAAATATGAATAAATACAAGCAAAACTTACTGAAAATCCAGAATTTCTTAAATTAAATTATTAGTTTGAATGTTATTTTTATAAATACAGTGTTTTTATAATAAATAAAAATTTTATTTATATAAAAATCTTATTAAAAAAAATTATATATATAAAAGAAGAATTTTGTAGTATTAAGTAACAATGTCTATTTAAGAATGTTCTTTTCCAAAATAAATAAAAGATAATTATATGTATCATATATCTATTTGCTGTTTTATTTATTTATCACACAGCTGATACACAAATATAGATAAAAAGACAGAAGTAGAGAGAAAAACTCAGTATAATTTTTCCGAATTTTTTAAGAATTTATCTGATTTAAGCATTTTTATAGTACATATTCAATATTGTACATTATTACAAGGAAAAATTTACATTTAGTTGACTTTTAAAGTAACAAAATATGAAATTTCTCATATATCATTTACTAATTAATATATTTTAAAAATTTATTTTAGAGCAATTAATTTCCACTAAATCAGAAAAAAAAAAAAAAAGCTGAACAATGATTGTAAATGAACTAACATTTGTATTTTAAGTTTAATTAATAAACGATGCAATGTCCTTTTCATTAATTAGTATTTGTTGTTTCTTTTTTCATTTAAAAATGGAAGAGAAGTTTTGAAAAGATTTACATGGGGGTTTATGAAAAATAATGTTTAATACACTTAAAACATTTATTTACTAAATAGAATGTATTTATTGATATCTGTTAATCAAGAATAAATATTATAATACATTTAAATAAGAGCTTATTTACAGACATCAGTTTGTTTATCACTGATAAAAACAACCACAACATTGCAAAAACAAACTGTGAGTTTTATTCCTGTCTCTATATCACGAAGTAATGAATTTTCGGATTTAACTTTTATAAAATGTAAAAACAATTTCTATTACTATGATTAATAATCTAATATAATTAACAGTAACAACATTTTATATTTTAACTATATTAAAAATGCATGAAAAAGAGTTATATTGAATTAACAGCAATAATAATAAAACTAACATGAGAAAATGCTCTCAAAATATAATATTAATTGTTTACTTGAATATACATACCCAACAACAGGATGCTTGAAATCTAATTTTGCCTCTATGTTATTCAGAAGTTGTTGTATAGAATCTTGAGGTCTTAGAAGATATTTAATAAA
Organism: Maratus michaelseni; assembly: GCA_963931845.1. NCBI lineage: Eukaryota > Metazoa > Arthropoda > Arachnida > Araneae > Salticidae > Maratus > Maratus michaelseni. The sequence goes on from OZ007588.1 coordinate 211,922,427, forward strand.
CTGTGACAGCCACCATACTATTGGGTTTCCATGTAAACGAATTATTCGTTCAGATAAATCTTTTGGAATTGCTAATGGTACATAGGGTGGTCTGGGCCTAACATTATCAATTATTGGAAGGTCTATCACTTGAGTACTATCTGTGCCTAAAGAAAAAATTGAAAGATACTTTAAAATTTTACAATGTAAAGCTTGAAAATAAATAACGGAGTCAAAACATTTCATAATTAAAGTAGGTGTTTCATTTTTTGCTGTTTTTAGTAATTGGGAAAGGAATAAAAATGATTTTAAATAACTGTTAAAGATTTTAATGATAATTATGAATTACATATTGAAGATTATTCATTATTTCAAAACTACAAATTTTGTGATAGATTTCTGTTGTAGATGTTACTGAAATCTACCAAGAAGATCTTTGTTCCAAAATATTGGTAGCAGAGGTAGAAAATTTTAGGAAAGCTGTAAGTAATGGATAACTCAATTTCAAGATAACATAAGTAATCAACAAAAAATATTGTGGCTTTGGTAGACAAGGTGTCCTGGACCAGATTTTTTTTTTTTTTTTTAGTGCCTTTATGAATGATAATTTCTAAGGAAGCTAATATTAAGTATTAATCACGTATTTAGCATATTTTCTGCCTTTAAGTATTTGACACTCAGATTGTTGCCTGCTATTTTGATATTTCTACCTATTGGAAAAGTGCAAACAATGAAAGAGGATAGAATTCCAGTTTCAGAAAAACAAATTTTCATTTTAACTGGACCCATTGACACAAGGCAGCTTTGGTAGTAATGATACTCTGGGTCAGATTTTTTTTTTTTTTTTTCAAGTGCCTCTATGAATGATCTTCTATTTATATAATATGCAAGTGTTGTAATGATTCCAGGCAGAACTACTCCATGGCTGTATAGTGAGTCATTCATTTTTGAGATTCATTGATAAAAAATTTAAAAAAACTTCCATTGTTGCAGAAAAAGGAGAAATAATGAAGCATATTTAGACACACGGCTTTTTGGACGTATTTTTATTTGCAAGATAAATTTATGCACATGTACTTCATTTTTATAAGCTAATAAAAGTTTATATTTATTGTGATATTATGAAAATATTATCCACTGTGTTTATATTATCTTTTTACCCATTGATGCCCTTTTTTTTCATTAATATTAAATAGAAAATATGTTTTTATTTGAATACATGTTGGTTAATCATAAAAGTAGGTACATAAAGTACGAGTGAAAAGTTTACGTCAGTGAAAATGACATTCTGCTTAGCAATTTATTTTTTTTTAAAACTAAAGATTGTATAATAATGTAAACATGACATAATTTTCAGATTTTTCTTTTCTTAATTATAAAGATTATGTATTTGAATGGGAGCCTTTATTTATTATTTCATCTTGATTAAAAAAGCTTGATTACATGTTATGGATAGCTTTAAAAAAAACAAATTATAGCTTAGATGAATTAATTTTTTAATAAAGAATTCAGAAAAGTAAAGGATTTGAGGAAAATTTAAATTATTGAAAGTGGCGTTATGGTTCATAGGTTAGATGAATTAATTTTTTAATAAAGAATTCAAAAAAGTAAAGGATTTCAGAAAAATAAAAATTATTGAAAGTGGTGTTATGGTAAACAAAAAAAAAGCTTGAAATAATAATTCTTTTTGGAGCTGTATTTTATTATTTTTAAAGGATCTATTGGGTTTGCTACTTTATAACGGGGACAGGATCTCCGATTGTGGAAATGGAATGAAGAAACCAAACAAAGAAATTATCAGCTGAAAACTTTAAAAAACTGTCTCATCTGTAGATTGTATATTACTATTGTAAAATAATTTCCCCATTTTTACATAAAAATTTATTTACAAATGTGTAGTTAAAACCCCAGAGGCCCTTGGATTAATCAGGTTCTGAGCTGCAGGTCACAACCCATCTTAGGTCAGTTTTCCTGTTGATGAATAGTATAGGAATATTTTTATCAATTATTTCAAATTTTAAGTGAAAACCACAATTTCTACCCAACGTTCTAAGACGGGCATTTACACTAGTAACTATATAAAGTAGTATTAATCACTTAGTGCATTTTCTGCCTTTAAGTATTTTGTGTCCCGGGTGGTTCCCAGTATTTTGAAATTGCTCCCTAAAATACAATGACAAAAGAGGCTGCAAAAGTGCAAATGCAAATGACAAAAGACGATGAATGTCAGTTTAAGAAAAATATATTTTCATTTTAAATGGACCCATTGACAGAGGTGGCTTTGGCAGTCATGGTGTCCGGAGTCAGATTCCTTTTTAGTGCATCTACAAGTGATAACTTCTTAGGAAACTGGTATCAAATATTAATTATGTATTTAGTGTATTTTCTGACAAGTACTTTGCATCTTCGGTGGTTGCCTGGTATTTTGATATTTCTGCTTTTGTGCAAGTACAAATGACGAAAGAGGATGAAATATCACTTTAAGAAAAACAGATTTTAATTTTATTGGTCACATTGCCAGAGGCATCTTTAGTAGTCATGATGCCCAGAGCCATAATTTTACAGTGCCTAATATTAGTTTCTATAACAACCTTTATAGAAACTAATATTTTCTTGTATTTTCTGATTTTTAGAATCTGGTGCTCCAGTAATTGCACAGTGTTTTGACATTTTTACCTTTTGTGTTATGCAAATGGTGAAAGAGGATGGAATGCCAGTTTAAGAAAAACAGATTTTCAATTTAATTACTCTGGAGTGCAGTGGTGGCTTTGTTTTTTAGAAATAGCCCTAATAAATGATCTCATTACTTCTTGCACGTGTCATTATTCCATCACTTTTACATTAGTCATATTTCATTTTAAATTTTATTTTTAAGTACTTTTTCCTACTTGCCTTTTAACAAATGAAGATTATTTTTTTTTAACTTGAAGCTTTCACTCCATTATTATTCTAGCTGTACTCATATTTTTATCTTCATTTCACTTCTGCTGTGTTTACTTTTTGTTTGCATACATGGTTGACATTAGACTACTGAATGATGCAGTATTTCTGCAGATCACAAGATGGTGTTAGTCTCTCCAATCAGCATGCATTTACTTTCATTTTTGCTTTTGCCAATAGCATCATTTCTATACTTCCGCAGATGCTTCTAGCTAGTGGGCATTTCTTTTCTTCCAGCACATATGTATTCAAGCTTCGATTATTTAATATGGTAGTTTTGAAACTTTGTAGCTGATATTTGGGAAGTTGACTTTTTCTACATTACAATGATGCTCAAATAACGAAAGTGTTGGATGCTTTTCAAATACATAATGGTAAATGTTGTAAATTTTTTCTTTTAGATTGAAATAGAATCCATCTGTGTCTTCATTAATTAACTATGCTTTTGACTGGATTATTAGGTAAATAGAAGTGGATTTGGATCATCTGGTTGATTTAATTTCATCATTTTAAGAAATATGAGTTTTTGAGTAGTTTTTCATTTGGCATTATGCAGCTATATGTTTAATGTTTGATTGCATATTGTATACAGTTTCTAAAGTGAATAAATCTGTTGAAACTATTATCAAATGCTTTTGAATAAAAATTATTGTATAATTTAATAATTATTTTTTTCATGTGTTATCTAAAAGGAACAAAGGTGAAACTTAAATGACTTAACTAGGTGATACTTAAATATTAGATGAATTTATAAATAAATTCCTCTAGTATTATAAATTATGCATTTAGTATTTCTACAGGCATATGCCAATTCTAAAAAAATTATATATGTGATATATTATTTTTTCTGAAGATATTTTTGAACAACTATTTATAATTTGAAAGACCATTTTTATAATGAAGCTTATTTTAGATATATTCGTACCTTGTTTTTACTTACTAAATAAAGCTGGATTAATTTTAAAACTTTTGTTATTATTTTAGAAAACAACACACATTTATTTTACTTTTGATTTCATGTGATTTTTTCTATGGAAAGGTATGTAAACATAGTCTTTGAAAGAAGAAAAAAGTTAATTTTTGATATGTATTTGAAAAGTAAATAATTTCTCATCTTCCAAAATTGTCAATATCTAAAAGCTTTTTTGTAAACAGGATCTGTTTAGCCACTTTAAACATAAAACAAGACACCGATTCAGAAGTTAAAAGATATACATATAATTAAAATAGATAGATAAATACACTGCAAATTGTAAAGGTTGTTTAACTGAAACAATGGAGAGATATATAAGAATATGAATTGCAAATGTGCTTGAGTTCAGTTTTTCAATATACTGGATAGGCACTTCCTAAGAAGAAAAATTACAAATTTGCAGTGGTTTTAAATTACTAATCTGGACTTCTCTGGTAGAACCAAGTGGGTTTTTTAGTAACACCCGATGTGTATTTATTAACCACACTGTACACTGAATGGGACTTGAATCTTTATCAGGAATTGTTCTCTGTTTCCTTCTGGAGAAAATGGAAATTGGATGTGAAGGTATTTTTCCTTAATATACTAATTAATACATGTTTGGTATACAGTCATCTGCTAAGAAAGAATTGCTAAAAATGAAAAGAAAGTCAAATTAAACAACTAGCAGTTTTATAAGTGTGGCTGGGAGGTCAAAAACAATATTATAAAACATTTTTTCTATCACCTGTGTTCTTCTCATCTTGAAAGAAGATATATATTATATATATTAATATAACTGGTTTTAATGGAAATTTTGTCAAGAAAATATCAATTAAAGAAAAGAGTTGAAAAGTAACAGTGGCATCTCATAAGTAAATATTATTATATTCTGCTGTTTAACCATTTCAACGGCAGCCCCGAGGTAAGTTGGGGGTAACAAGACTGTTTCCCTATCTCTGCAGCCGTTGAAGTGGTACTTTAACTTTAGTAGTTTTAACATTCCAGTCTGATTCATTCAGTCATATATTAACCGTGATGTAAGTGGGGATGTCCAATCATTTGAACTGGAAATATCAGCTTGACTGAAAAGAGTCAACATTACTTTCAATAATCCTCTGTCACACATTTATCAAAAACATTTTTACGGTGATATTTTTCTCATGATTTAGACTGAATTTTAAGTTTTTTCAAAGTTCATTAAAAAGAATTTTAAATGTAAAACCTGAAAAAGAAATATTCATTTAAATTGAAGTAAATACTAATACTAACATGTTTCCTCACATAATTAATTAATTTGTAAGATATCAGCAAAAATGATATTTCTTTTATTTTTTCAATAAAATTAGCTTTTAATTACATTAACATTCATGAAATCAGTCATAAAATCACTAATTGTTAAATACACAACAATAAAAAATTGCAAGATTAAATTAATATATATTAATCTTTGTTAAATTTACTCAAGTGTAATTTTTTCTCTTCTTTTTTTAAGCCAGTCTGGTCAAAATTGGTTTCACTATCCAGTTAGCAAAAAAGTTAATGTTGGCAACCTTATATATAACACAGGTGGTTATCTTCTTACACATAGTTCTTTAAAATTTAAAAACATAAAAGACATTTTTTTTTATGCTAATGGATATTATACTCATCTTTAAAAACTTAAAAGTGATCACAATCTTTACTCAGGTAATATTACATTTTATAAAAAATTTGCATTTGAAATTAAGCTTTTTGTTTTATACTTTAATCTTTTATGCCCTAAATTATGAATCATAAAATTGCTCCCCTTCAATAATTATCTTCCTTAATGTCTGAAGATATATTAGAAAATTTATATAATAATAATATGAAATTTAGATAAGTTAACATTTAAGTAATATTTAATGATAAGTAACATTTATCTCTACTTGTCGATGAAGCTGAGGAACCTGAGCATCTCAACAGTGACGAATTGGACGAAATTGACAGGGATGATTATATGCATTACAATGGACGACATTGCTGTTTGTGGTAAACTAGGTAAGTGGTTTTCTTTTAATTAAAAAAATGAATTTAAATTTAAAGGTGATAATTAAAAATACGAAAGTGCAGTTATTAGCCTACTCTATATGTGGTTACAATTGCATTTTTAGATCATGCCAATATTATCGCGGAAGCAACCGGAAAGACTGACGACGCATCGGATGAGTCTGATTTGAAGGAACCGATGCCAAACTTTAGAACAGCTCTAAGGGCTTTTGACAGAGTAAAGCAATTTGTCAGTAGTAAAAGCAGTAACGATAAGGCAGGCTGCATTATTAACAGAAATGCAAAGTTTGCTGTTCAATGTCGGCTGTACTGAAAAGAAACAAAGATTAGTGATTATTTCAATGAACTACTGAAATGTCTTTTGATAAATGATTTACATGCCAAATCAATTCCAATGATTTCGTTTAATTACTCTATGTGTGTAAAAGATATTTTTAATAAAGCTTTTATGATAAAATAGTATTGTGTGTACTTTTCTTATGTACCTGTTTTTTTTACTCAGTTCCATTTTTGAAAATTTATGTCATGGGTACAGTAATACTTACAAAATGTCCCTTTTCGATATAAAAGGTAAGAGAAATGTCTCAATGGAACAAAATTTTTACAATACACTTTTAAAAAAGGTTCCATTAGGCCATTAATTGAATTGTATATTTTACTGAGTTATACGTTTGGTTGTCTGGTCCTGGGCAAAACGTATGTTACGAAAAAGGGAATTCCGGGATTAAGGGATTAAAGAAGATAGAAAGAATGGGAAAATTATTCAGAAAAAGTGATGATAGATGAATTTTGAATATTTAAATCACTGTAAATTTAAATTTTGAAGTTCCGAAATAAGATGAGTAATAAATTTTGGCCTGTGATGCAAAATTAATAAATAGTGGTTGGTATATAAAAGAGAATGCATTGTGAATTAATTCATAAAGTAAATAAAATATAAATTATTTAGCATAGTGAAATAAAAAGCAATATTGCATACCTGAACTTAAGCAACAGCTACACTGAAATATACATATATCATATAAATTGTGATGTGCCAATGAAAATTACTTTAAGTTGTGAATCAATTTACAAATATTATAATATTTGAATTATTTTAATTTTGAATATTTGAAGTAATTTTTATTCATTTAATTTTTAAATGCAGTAGGCTTCATTAATTATGTTATAGGCACATCATCAATTTAATAACTCATAATAAATAAATATTATAAAATATGAAAGTCAATGAAGAGACATAAATAATTGATTAACTGATTTAACATGGTAATTTTCTTTTACATATATTTTGCAGATTTCACGTTAGATAGTGATGTCATCATAGTATTTATTTTAGCATATTTGTGCCTCTCCACACTAAACAGTTCAATTTGCTTTCTAAAAATATATGATAATTCGCAGATTAAACATGTGCAATTCAAAATCAGTCAGGATGAAAATGTCAAAAACAAGTATGCATTTGAGTCATTATTTATAAATCATCCTTCAAATAGTCAGTGAATCCTCATCCACGATAGATACTATAGTAATACAAATATTCTCAATATGTAAGATGATGAATCTGGTAACATTTCAGTGCCACAGTTGACCACTCGAATGGATAAGCAATATGAAAAGAAAATCTATATTACCTTACTTTACAGAACATTACTCAAATGAAGGCCATACAAATATTCTTGTTGATTCATTGCACATAATCCCCCCCCCCCTTCTGAGCTATCCCCCTGAATTCAATATTGATTAAAAAACTTAAGACTTGTGAATTTTAGGTATAGAAAGAAATAATTCATTTTTTTTTAAATTATGCAAATTTGAAGAGTGCAATGTGTGGAACCAATTATGAACCATGCATTAAGAACAGAAGAACAACAGAATTGCAAAACAAGAGAAGAATTTTTATTTTCTTCTCATGAATAGAAATTCCCTCCTTTTTTCTGAAAAGGGAGTGGGCATTTCAAGAGGAAAGAGGGGGATTATTTAATTTTTGTTGCTACCAAATAATAGATAGGGCAGAAAATGTTTTTTAAAATACAGTTTTACAGATTTTTTATCTTGTGTGTGGGGGGAGGGGGAGGGTTAGAGATTTATTTATTTATTGTTACAAAAAAGTAACAACTAGAGAAGAGAATATTTAATAAAATGTACAGAGTTTTAAAGATTTCAAACTGTGTGAGCTGTAAAAGATTGCAAATGGGGAAAATAGAAAATTCCAACAGGAATGAATTCAAATGATTAGTCATTGTTACAATATAACAACAAATAGAACAGAAAAGCTTTAAAAAATAAGAGTTTGAAAGATTAACTTTGTGAGCTGGGAGTGGCAAAAAAAAAAAAAAAAAAAGCAGAATTTCTTTTTTGGAAAGCAAAGTGAGTTTATTGAATCATTGATAAGTTATTAATTATAAATAAAGATTTACAATTAGGGCAGAAAACTTTTATTAAATTAAAGATTTTAAAAAATGAAAAATTCTGTGTGCTAAGAAAGACATGGGGGGGGGGGGAAGGAGGAAGCGTCAATTTCAGGTGGGATGATTTTATATGATTATTTATTGTTATTGTTACAATAAAGTAACAGACAGAGCAGAAAAAGTAAAAAAAAATTAAAGAATTAAAAATTTTTTAGCTTGGGGGGTTGGGGGGGAGGGAGGGCAAAGAGAGAGAAGCATAATTTTTTGGGAGGAGAGAATTTATTAGGCGATTGATTATTTATCATTACTAAAGATTGGGGGGGAAGGGAGAGCAAAATTTTGGATGGGGTGGAGGGATTTAGATGAAATTAATTTTTAAAAAAGACAGAAATCTACCTAATTGCAGACGATTTTCACACCTGATTAAAAAACAGCAGGAGAGAAAAATTAATTACTTTTGCATAAAAATAAAGACTTTCGACCAAAAATTTTTTTTGAAAAAATTAAGGAATTTCAGGCATTGTACAAACCTTGAGTTATATGTTGTTCTGCAATTCAATATATAATGTATGCTGTAAATGCAAATTACAAAATAACAAAAATAAGTGCAATTTACAAAAATTCACCTTAAAATAACAAAATAATCCAGTGGGAGCTAAAGAAAATGCTTTTTCACTCAACAGAAAGTTTCCTTTTGATAAATTCACCCTGTCTCTTAAAAAAAAAAAAAAAAAAAAGAACATTAAGCAGTCCTTTAAAAACTTTATTTGACAAAAATGTACTAAAAAAAATTACTAATGAAACAGAAAGGACAATTAAGAAGTTTAACAACCAATATTGACTGAGACTTAACTTTTAGTACTAGCATTTAAGAACTACAGAATTTAACAAATAAAATTTCCAATATTAAAAGAATCCAAAAAGCTATACATCTTACCAAAGACCATATATCTTTTCAGGCAAGAAAGTATTACAAAAATGTACCTTAAAACAACAAAATGTTTATTACCAGGCCAAGGAGCTCTTGATGACCCACTGTCTTCAGTACAAGTTTCACTTAAAGGCATGAAGACAGATTCCCATCCTTTTTGAGCATAACGCCAATTGTGAGATCTTAAAATCAATGTGCGTTTAGTTCCATATGCCACAATCAAACAATAAGTAGCATGATGAATCTGACATCCAAATCCACATCCTTTATTCAAATTACACAAAAGTTTTTTGGCAGATTGACAATCTTTGGGATTCTGTAATGGAAAAACAATATTAAAAAATACATAATATATATATATATATATATATATATATATATATATATATATATATATATATATAATAAACCATACAATTTAAGGTTCACTAAAAATGGGAACTTTCAGTGGTTGATACAGGCAAAATTTGGGGCCTATTTACAGGACCCCTTCACAAAAATCTATTTAATAAAATAGGCCCTTCATAAAATTCCTCTTAATAAAACAGATCCCTTCACAAAATTCCTATTAATAAAACAGGCCCCTTTCACAAAGTTTCTTTCCATAAAAACATATTCTTCATTAATTATTTGTACTTTGTTAGGTTTTAAAATATGTAAGACATAAGTCCTCCTGCCACCCCATCATGTCAAGATTCAGAAATTATTGCGTCGCAAACGAACGCACCTGAAAGTGATAGTTCTCAGGACACTATTGTATACTCCCCACCCACACACATAAATGGGGGGCAGAGTCACATTTATGACTTGCGGCCTATTGAACCACGTTATTTAGCTGATCGTTTTTTGGACTGGGCGTACAGGGTTACAGAATAGGATTTAAAGAAAAAAAAAAAAAAGGAAAAAAGGAAAAAAAAAATATATTTTATTATTTGGGATGGAAGATCCACTTGTTTAGTCATAGTATAAAAGATATTGATGTGATGTGATGTTTTATCATTTATACTTTATTATTGTGCATATTTAATTAATTTTTTTGTAGCTAATGATAATTTATAGGATTTGTAGTGACATTTAGTTGAACTGATAACTAGTAGTATGAGGATTAATATTTTATAGTACCGTAAACAAATGTCTAGTGTATTTAGTTTGTATTATGAAATTACTATTTTAGCTTATGTATATAAATATTCCATTTGCGCTAAAATACATATTATTTACCTTTATAGTTCGTGTAAAAGTTTTGACAAGTGTTTGAATTATATTTTTTAGACATATTTTGTTGAAATTACTATTTTAGCTTATGTATATAAATATTCCATTGGCGCTAAAATACATGTTATTTACCTTTATAGTTCGTTTACAAGTTTTAGAATTAATTTTCTTTATTACCATTTATATTTGTTGAAATCTCTAATATTAAATTTATAGATAGTTAAGTTTTTGATAGGGTTTTAAAAATTCATAACTTTTTCTCTCCTCTCTTTTACATTTCAGCACTGACTTTCAACTTTAGCATTATCTATAAATTTGCTACATTATTTTTTACACTTTCTCTCTAAGTAGATTTTATAATTATACATTTTCTGCATAATATAAGTAATTTTGTCAGTTGTTAATTTAAAAATGTGGGCTAAATTGATCTCAAATTTGGGTTTTTTCGCTACATTCTGGCCAGGGTTGTGGAAATAACAATTTAGAGCGATATTTACCCATGTACATTTTATTTCCTCTCCTTTTTTTTGTTTTTTTTATGTATAATTCTTTTCAAAATTTGCTTTTTCAATTTCATTAATAGAAAAATTTTTATATGCATTTTTTTTTTTTTGGTTCCACATTATAACATTTATCGACAACTTAGTGGATTATCAGTAGTATTTCTGCTGTTTTATTAGTTGCTTCTTACGGAAAAGAACACGTCACTGTTGAGTTTCTCATATTAAATGGAAAAAAAAAAAGAGAGAGAAAGAAAGAAAGAAAATTAATATTACACAAATAAATAAATTTAAATTAAAAAAAAAAAAAAAATTAAAAGAATGAAAACGAATTCACATTTATATTATTAATGTTATTATTTTGTGAGATTCGAAACTTTAATATGTTATTAGCACATTTGTCTTTATTAATATAAATTAACTTTTAAATTTTTTCGGAATACTGTGTAAACTAAATCATTTCCTTGCAGTTTTGCTACTTCACTTCGCCAAGGAGGTGTGTTCACGCCAAAGGCATCTTCACGGTGAAATATGCACAAATATGAGAAATTGCTCCCATATATCCAAAAGCCTTTGGAGAACTTTAGAGTTGCCTCAGGACTCTTGTTATTTTCACTCCTGCAAGACATGTATTGTCATTAAACGAACATTTGTTTTGTCGGGAAATGAACTACTTCATCCTTCTCATTTTCTGGTACGTGCAGACCCCATTCGAAACGACAGTGCATCTACTACATATGAGTGTTTAACGAACATCATGCAACAATGTGCATGTACTTCAAATAACTTTAATGGTGATTCTCATTTTTGCGGACATAATACATGTTTTCCTAATAGCACATGCTTTTGTTTTTCTACATTTAAACGAGTGGACCTAATCGCCGTGATGCCGGACTCAACGATTACCAATCCAAAATTAATTAATTTGGATGTGTGCTTCTACGACTCCAAGATTAATACTGTTCACAGTGTACGCAGAAAACTCTTAGAAGGCAAAACGGCGTCTTTTACACAGAACAATTTGACTTTTTCCTTTCGGGACCCGTTGCTACATTTTCCAGACTCAGGACGCGTCATTCTTAGGAGTTCTGATTTCGAACACGTGTTAACCATACCGTCTGACAATATAATTCATATCCCATTCGAACTATTAGCTTATAAAACTGATTTAGAAATCACTTACCTCCACAAAAGTGGAAAAGTTGTATTTGGTACGGTACATGTCAATGGAAAATCGTTGTGCCAAATCAGACACTGTTTCCTATGTAAGGAAATCTTATCACATTTTCAATGTTATCCTGCCATATTTCGCTATTCTCTTTATTTTATTATTTCAGTGTCATTTATTTTATTACTTTTGTGTGTTAAAATGATTTTTAAAAGTATGCAATTTTTATTTTTATCTGTACTTATGTGTTTATATGCAGTCCTTCGTGTCTTTAAATTCATCGCTCGGTGTTCATTGTTATTAGGTGCTTTTATCGAACACTCAATACGGGACATTTTACGTTCCTGCTATGTAAAACTGGAACAAAATGAGTACCGGAGAGGTAACATTCCCGTTCTGCCGGTGGTGATACTAGCATGTATTTGTCTTTTCTCCCCCACTACGGCAGACTGCAACATGAACACAATCATACAGTCTGACCTCAAGTCATGTACGACAATGAATGACGGTTCCCGTAACTGTAAAATCTTCACGACCGCAGAGATTTCGCTACCGTCATTGTTAGCGGAAAACTGTTTGTGGTTTTCTGACGCGAATGAAAACCATCTCTTCTCTTTAAAAATAAAACTAGAAGAAGTGCTTTGTACATTTAATAAAGAACGTCTTTACTTTACGTTTCCTGTGAGGGCTAAGCAAATTAGCCAGATCTCATGCATCTATAATAAATTTTGTGGGCAAGGCCAGCATTGTGTTTCGAAAACAATCAATGAAAATGGTCTGAAATTCGAAGCTGAAACTGCAGAGAGCCGTGAATTTCCGGGGTTTTCCGATTGTCTAGCTGGAGAAAATGGTTCAGGATGCTTTATTTTAACGCGGCCAAGTTGCAATTTTTATAGAGTCTGGTACGAGCCAAATTTGTTGCAGTGTTTCGAAGTCTCGAATATTGTAGGACACTCTTGTAAATATAAAATTCTAATCACTCACGTAGAAAATAACACAATTTCGAGACTTATTACTTCTGATACCGCTATCACGGACTCTGGTATAAGAATTACAGTGTTAGGCGCATACAATCAGCCTGTTTTACATTTCACTGATAAATTGATTCAAAGAGTGGGTAACCCCGAGGAGGCTTACTTAGCCCCAGCCTCAGAACGAAATTCTCCACAAGCACATATGGTTGGCGCTATCCAAGCGAACACTTCCTTTACAAAGAATTTTATATTCTCACCTGACCTCACAAAGTGCGATTTTTTCGAAGACAGATTACGATGTATTACGGCGCCTGACAATATAGAACGCCTGAGAGCTACACAGGAAACAGCGTTACCACTCCAAAGACACATACATTTCTTTAGAATCAACAATGAGAAACTCCAGTCTACACAGCTTTTATCATCAGCAGTACGAGTTCAGCTGCATTTTTCTAATTTTAAAATAGCAGTGCAAACTACTACTATTTGCCCGCAATTAAGCGAAGCTAATCTGATAATTAGTGGCTGTTATAATTGTAAGATTTTGGCTCGTTTAACTTTCACCACGCATTCATCATGTCAAGTTGGAATGGTCACCGTACAACTACAGCATATATTAATACATACTAAGGCCATATTTCTTCAATTAGAAGACTCACAACATGTTGTAAAATTTCAGGCGGAAAAGAAGGACAAATACGGACAAATTATGCCTTAAATCAAATACTATCTCACAATGTCGCACCTTTTAATATTGCTTAGACGAACCGTCGGTAGAATTATTAAAACTAGACACAAATTACACAGCTTCAATTAGTGCTACTACAACAACCCAAGTATGGGATTGGCTGCAAATTCCAAATTTGGGCAGCACATTTTTCTTTTTAAAATTGGTAGGCGCTGCATTATTCATTATTTGTATTATAATTACAACACTCGCGACTGTCATTACTTGTTGTTGCAAATCACGTTAAAAGTTATTGTTAGCTAGTCACAAGACATATAAAAAAAAAAAAAAAAAAAAAAATTCTCTTTTAGTATTTCAATTTTACATAACTTTATGCTGTCTGGTATTTTATTGCGTTGGTATATCCTATGTCTTATGGCTAGTAGTTTTATCATGTTTGTATTGTATTTAGTGTTTATTGTGCATTTTTCCTAGTTTTATGTTATATTTATGTTGTTGGGATGCCTAGTTATTTCAGAATAGGGAGTTTAGGATTTTTTCTTTTTTTTTCTTGTTTTTTTTTCTTTTATTTAGCCTTTTCTAATATTGCCGGATAACTATCGGCAAGGCGTGAGATAATTGTAAGCTTAGAATATTCTTTCTCAAGATGAGTTTCGGTTAAGAGCCAGGTAGGTTATATTAGAAGAATAGAAATAGAGCATGGGGATGCTCGTGAATAACATGGAATTTTAGGTTGGGCTAAGAAGATAAAAGGCTGGCTCAGCTGCTGATTTTAAGTGGCGAGTGCACGTGTGAACGATAATGGGGAACCCAGGTGTAAAGTTAGTTACGTCAAGAAGAGAGGTTACAATTGTATAGATAGAAGTAAGTTTAATAAAAGAAAGTCGGGAATAGTAAATGTCATACTCGACAGCGTTAGATAAAATTATGAGTGCAAGAACGCCCCCCCCCCCCCCAGACCACCTAAGAGTAAAAAAACGTGAGAATTTTCGGCGGGAAAAGGGTGAGATGACCCCGTAGTAGGTGGGATTTATTAAATGAAGAGATATCCAATAATTTTGTTTGGAGGCAGGTTTTCAGACAATGAGAAGTTTCTAGCCATTTGAGTGAATGGAAAGGGATGATAAGAAAATGAGAAGGTGGCCAGGATTGGGATAGAAAAAACGGGGAGAATATTTTGGGGGAGGAGACAGAGAAATAAGATAGGGGAGCAGAAAGAGGAGAGGGGATACGGAGGCAAGGGGTTGACGAGAGAAAAAGGTTGGTGATGATCAGAGGAAAGTGATGGGTTTTTTTTGAAGTGTTGGAGAGGATAGAATAGCCGATTGAAAATTAGTCGAATTGTGAGTGATAGTGCCGGCTGAACTGTTTGAAAGGACCGATTTTAGGATGATCAGCGTACTGTTCCAGTTGACCGCAGGTATGATTTATTTACTAAGTATTCCGAATTGTTCTCATTCAAAATTTAATGTAGATTTTAACGTAAGCTTGTATAGGGCTTCGTAGGCATCCTAACTAATGTGTTTAGATTAAGTGTATTTATTTGTTTATTTAGAATCAAGTCTAGTTCAGCTTATATTCAAATTATGAGTATAATCTTTAATTGTATTGTAACCTATTTGTGAAAGTTCTAATAAACTGTTTAGTTCTAATTTAATGTTTAATTATTTACCAATACAGAGAAGGCGGGAGGTGATGGTCTGCGTACGATTCTGGGTAACTACCACTATTTACTCACGATGCCACGCAACTTCCATTGTAGTTTTTTTAATACTATTCAAATATTTAATTAATAAGAGAAGTAATCAATTAATCAATGGAAGTAATCTAATTAAAATTCAATCGAATCAATTAAAGCAAAGTAAGGATAACGTACCGCAGAGCCATCCCAGCAATATGTAATAAGTACTTACTAAAGTAACTATCAATATAAGCTTGAATAATGAATTAAAAAAAATAACTTTGACTTTTCACAAAATGCGCCACAAGGAAAAAATCCTGCATCCACCCCTGACCTTGCCATAACCTATATATGATTTCAAAATCTTGATAAACAATACCTGTAAATAGTGGAGACGCTTCTGAACAATATTGCTTAATTCTTCAGCTTCTTTTTTCCGCCATTCATTTAAGCCATCTAAATTCTTTAAAATACCCATATCAGAAATGATTGCTCTGAAAAACAAACAAAATTATAAGGCAATTAAACGTCAGTTTAAATAAAACTTACAAAATTTATTAAAAGGTTTACAACTACATATTTTTAAGCAATGCAGGATTTTATCCAGAAGACAAAAGGAAGTATTTATCTTGACAAGATTTTACTTTGCAAAAGAAACATATATTGATTATTGGATTTTTCCATGCTGAATGAGAACTATAAAAGAAAAATGTTACAATTAATCAATATGAACAAACTGAAATTTTCATTTGTAATTATTTTTATGAATGAATTCATTAGAATTTCTTTTTAAAATAAAAACTGATGTCATACATTCTTAATGAAAATCTTAAAATACAAATGAGTGGCAACTAAAAAGAAAAACATTTAAAGGGGTAAAACAGATTATATGTATATTAAAATTTTATTTTAGTCAATTAAATGGCTAGATATTAAACGTATATTTTTTATTTAATTTTATTTCTCTCTTTTCATATGAAAGTAGAGAGAAGAAAAAGAAAATATAATCTATTATTAAAATTAATAAACACTGATCATCTTTTGGGAATAAAATCTTTAACCAAAACAAAATAACTTATTTATTTTTATAATGGTGAATTTATTCCTAGTACATATTGTGTAGGCAACTTTTTCACAATATATATTTAAAATCTCATTGTTCAACACTGAAACTGTATATACTAAAAAAATGAACAGACAAACTTTTAAAAAGAAATGTATGAAACAAAATTTCGTTCAGTTTTTAAAATTAAAGACTTATACATTCAAGACTGCTACTAATACTTAGAAAGAGAGAAAAAAAAAAAAAGAAAAAGTTTCAATGAACCAAAAAAATAAGGAAAAGAAAGGAAATAAAACCCCCCACAACATGTATTTCTAAATAAGTGTATTTTTAAATGTTCTTAGAAACATTCTCAGACTTATTAATTTTCAATTTTACCCTAAGTACGAGTTTGAAATCAGAATAAATGTCCTACTTTATGACTTTTTTTTAAATTTCGATAACAATGTACACTGTTGATTGGGGATTGCAATATATTAAGTGATGTTTGAAGAGTATTTAATATATATTTTTTTTTATAAAAAAAAACATTTTCTACTAGGTCTTATGTATCTATGTAAACAAGGATGTTCTGAAAATGCAGTAACAGTTGGCTGCTTGCACCCAGCATTCGTGAAACATAAAAAAAAAATATCTTAATGCAATTAATCCTTAGACTATTGGCTATGGTGTAGTGTACGATTTTTTCAAAATTTAAATAATTATAAAAATGGCGATATTCTCAATAATAATAATAATAATAATAAAATAAAATAATATATATATCCTGGCCTCATAAAAATGGACTTAAATTTTCCTTTAAAATGGAATGCATTTTTTAAAAAATTATTTCATCAAAGTAATAAATTATATTTGAAAACGCTAATACTATCAAATAACAAGATAGCATTACAAAATTCTCGATTTAAAATGAAAATTATAACCTTGTTTAACAGTTCGAAATTTAGAGTTAAAACTTTATGACGGAAAGTCATCAAATATCTATATAAGAAGTTAGATCTACTTTTCTTCACTACCCATATTGTCAAGATATGTTCTATATGGACGATGATTAAGCATGTGTGTAGGAATATTAAATTATAACCGCTATAAGTTTTAAAGCACATATCTAACTTTTATAAATCTATCTGCTATATACAAGTAATAAATAATAATTAGTTAAATTTTTCTAGTAATGGTACATATGCTTATAGTTTTTCCAAATATTTTTAACTGCTCCAGACATCATTTCTTCAATTTCATAGTAAATGGTTTTGACTGGCAGGATATTTATTGTAATAAAGATAACGATTTATTTTTTTTTTAAAGCAAGCGTATTTTCTTCAATAGGTTTGGTGAACGCACTTTGATTCTCTTTTAAGAAGCATTAGTTGCAATTCTGACAGTTTACCTTTCCGATGTTTAGATAGATTTTTATAAGCTTTCTTTATACTTTTGTGCTGTAGCCCCTCTTAATGTTACATTATTTTCAAACTCCAACAGTGTCTACACATCAAACAAAATTTCAGTTTTCCTTTGAATATAATTGTATTGTAAATCACCTTTAAACAAATCTGTGATGTTCATCTTCTGTTCATCATATTTGTTCATTATAGTAAATAGCTTTAACACACACACATATATATATATGTATGTATATTTAATAAATCCTGAAATCTATGAGAATATGTCAATAAAATGTGTATATCAATAACAAATGAAAGAAAAGAAAAAACATCCTGCAGGATTCATTAACAATGACTCAATTACAAACCTAAGTAATGAAAATAAATAATCTATATTTAAAATCCATCTGTTCAACTAAAGCCCAAGTGCAGAACCTGGATGGCATATTCGGAGTTTTGTGTTATGCACAAAAGTGATAATTTGTGTCACTTTCAAAGCGACTCGTTTAAAGCTATTTAATTTCATATTTTGATTTTTTTTTTAAAATTTTAACTGTTCTTAATTGGTTATGAATTTTATGAATTTTATAATTCATTTCTTTGTATTTAATAAATACAGCATATTATTTTGTAAAGCAGTGTAAAATCGAAGAAAGTAGTAAAATAAAGTATTAGTTTCAGCCTAAAACAAATAAAAAAATTATAAGTAAATTATTGTACACATTTTACGAATCGTTAAATTTTCAGACTCAAGATACAGAGCTTTGATACGTTCCGATTATCTTTGTATCCACAAATATTTTATGCTAAAATATGAAATTAAGTTACATCCGTTTATATACATTAGTGTTGCCGAATGAGCGGAATTTTTTTAATTCAGAATGCAACCAAATTCTGAAAAGAAATATTCCCCTTATTTAATGACAGAATAAATAAGATAAATATTACTATTCAAAAATAATGGTAGTATTCTGAATTAACTAACAACTAAAACAACTCAACAATTAAATGAAAGACAGGTAAAATGCCAAAGGCTTTGCGGGCCAGTTGTGGCCCGAGGGCCACGTATTTGACATGCCTGTTCTAGACACTATAAGATATCAGAAAATATAATAATAATAATAATAATCAGGGGTCGATCCAGGCAAAATTTGGGGCCTATTTAAGGCCCCTTTACAAAAATCAATTTAATAAAATGGGGCCCTTCACAAAAATCAATTTAATAAAATGGGCCCCTTCACAAAAATCAATTTAATAAAATGGGTCCATTCACAAAATTCCTTTTACTAAAATGGGTCCTTTCACAAAATTCTGTTCCACAGAAACTTACCATTTATTATTTATTTATTATTTTGTGATGTTTTAAAATGTGTAATTTGTAAACAAGTAAGTTCACCAGAGAAGAAAACTTCAGCAAAAAGATTTTAAAAAGTTTTTGTTTATAAATGCTTGGTTCGAATTTGAGTATAACTGGATTTCAACTTTTGTTACAAAATGTTATTTTTCACAAAAATATAATAAATTTCACAAAAATAACCTTTACTTTTCACAAAATGGGCCCCAAGAAAGAAAAACCTGCATCAACCCCTGATAATAATAATAATAATTTTTTGAAAGTTTCAAACAAGTGTCCATCCTTAAATGAAAAATAGTTTCATTAAAAACATTTGCAAATTAAAAACCGATTGTTACAAAAAAAAAAAAAATATATATTTATAAATACCGTTTATGATCATTGGTATCTTCTAGAATCATAGATAGCTTTTTACTATTAATGCTATCAGCAGGCAAAGTTTTGTTCAATTTCTTCAGTTCTGCATTTATATAAAACCACAACTCATTTATGCCTTCCTCAAGACGTCGTCTGGTTTCTTCAAACTCTTTGCTGGGTTCTCGATATTCTATGAATAGGCAAATTAAAAAACATATAGTTACAATTGAAAGTAGAAAAAAACCACTTAAGTTTTAAGATAGGAGAATATAATTATTGCATTTCTGTGAAATTTCCGTGTAAAGACGAAGTGTAGAAGTGTCATTTTAGATTTTTGTTGTAGGAGGCAAAATTGTTCTGTTGGATGAGTAAATTACGATTTCCTGTTAATTTTTCTTGTATTAATTTTTTTCATTCATATTTTTATAAGAATATTTTTAATGTTATAGATTTTTTACTCAATAATTGGTAAAAATAAGTGAAAATGTTCAACTGATAATAAGAAATTAAATAAACAGATAATGATAAATAAAGTCTGAAATTCAGAGGAAGGATATTTGCTTTACCCTGCCTGTCATAAATAGACAAATGCAATTTTTTTAAGTGTCCATGATGGTCATCATGCCATCATTTATCTTTCATCAAAGATGATCATTCAATTTAAATTGGTGTGGATGCTCTTAGAAAGAACTGCTGGGAATGTTACATCTGCTAAATAACCCTGGATCAACTCAAAAATAATGAGTCGTAAACTATAAAATGAAAGGAAATTATTTCTTTCATTTATTATGAATGATTACAATATATTAAATATATTTATTTTATACTTATTTAAAAAGAAAAATCATTGAATTTTTCTAATATATTTATAATTTTTATGTGTAGTAAAACTCTAATTATTCAAATTCCACTTATCTGGATTGCTAGATATCCAGATTGAAATAAAACATATTGAAATGTAAATTTCTGTATTTGTTTGTAAAAATATAATTTCCCTGAAATTCCTATTTAAATTATTCTTAGGAAGTATTTATAAGGTGTACATAAAAAAAGTGAACTTTCTTGAACATGCTCAACTAACATATCTAAATATATGTAAATGCCGGAATTTCATTATTATTACTGTTTGTGGAAATGAAAGCTTATTAAAAGATGAGTTTGAGTTAAGTTGAATTGACAAAAACCAACTTTGAAAAGTAAAGAAAAATAAGGGGGGGGGGGGGGGGTGGAGGGGATGGGCAAAATTAAGTAAAAAAAAAAAAAATTACTAGCTAAGAAAATAGAGTAAAAGTTGTCTCTAAAAATGACACATTATGAAATTTGTGGATAATGATTCTCAAGTTTAAAAAGTATATAAATGGCCTAGAAATATTAAAGATGCTTACCTATTATTTTACAAAAAACATTTAATAGACTGATTCAAATGATGTGTACTATTGATGCAACTCTCAGCTAATATAAATTGCAGAACAAGACTTAAGGATGGTGAATCTTTCGAATGATTAATTCAGAAATCTACAAACAAGATGAATTTTTTAGGAGTTACTTACCAATAGTCTGTAGAAAATAGTATGTGGTTGTTTGGCAGCTTTAACATTCTTTTGCCATATTTTGTTAATTTTAGAGTTAATTAACATTTTTTTTCTAATTAAAGATAGAATTTTTTTAAAAATCAAACTTTATAAAAGCACATAACTTAAGTGCACACTATTCAAGTCTCTACGTTGTTTAAAAAACTGAATTGACAAAAAAAGTGAAAAGTTGATTTTCAGTATCTCTACAGATTTTTTTAAACTCTGTATCTCTGTATATAATGCACTTATAAAGACATGTTTGGTCTCAAATTAAAGATCTTCATTAGATTTTTTTACTTTTCGTTATATTTTTCTGCATTGATTGATTCTTTTGATATCTAATATTTTATGCTGGCATATTTGGTCGAATTTAACAATGAGAAGTTCTCTACTGTAAGTAAGCAGTAATCAGTCTAACATTTGCTTGCTGGCATTTGTTCGCTTGGTGGGCTTAGTATTTTTTTTAAAGCTTGGTTTGACAGAATGAATGTCCTGCTTGATATATTAGGCAAGTTGCATATGTGTCGCTTGGTGGGCTTAGTATTTTTTTTAAAGCTTGGATTGACAGAATGAATGTCCTGCTTGATATATTAGGCAAGTTGCATATGTTAGGCCAACCTTTTGATTAAACAAAAGCAATTTTTGAGATTTTTTATTTTTTTCCAACTTAACCTTTTTGGACATGTTCAACTAAAACATCTTTATTATTTGTACTAAAAGTAATCTTATTAGAAGGTAAGCCTAATATAAGGTGAGTACATTAGGCCTACCTTTTTACTAAAAAAGAGTGATTTTAGATTTTTTTTTTTTTTTTTTTTTTTTTTTTTATTATACAATTGTCTCAATTATCTAAATTTCTGCATATCAGGATGACAAAAACACATTAATCAATTTTAGTATCACAGTATATTTATTTATCATAGAACGGTTGTGGAAAACCTCATATGATTTTTTTAAAATTTAATAGTGGCTTACAAACTTTATATATTTTATAGTTTTAGATTTTACAGATACATCTTTTCATTGATGTGTACTAGCTAATCAGTTAAACCTTAACAAACATCATTGCACATACATCGTTATCATAAAATTGTGTAATAATAATATAATAATAACAATAGATTTAGTAATTATTTGAAAAAAACTAAAGAAAGAGAGGATAAAAATAAGAAAAATAAAAACATGGAAGTGATATATATATTCTGCCTAAATTTTAACCACGGAAGAATATGCAATAAAAGTTGGACAGCAAATAATAAAGGCACCTCTGAAATATCAATAAAAAAAAGTGACTTTCTTGATAGAAGAATGGACATTCATTATAAATAAACAAGATTAAAAGAAAGTATCACATACCTTTATTATCTAATGTTATTGAATTACTTCTAACATCATTCAATTTCATTTCTGTATTGTGTGACATGTCAATATCTCTTTTAATTGCACCCACGGGAGATAAACTGCAATATAATTATACATCAGTATAATCACAACTGTAATAAAACATTTGTATAAAAATAAATAATTTCATAAATATTTTTCCTTTTGATGTAGGACAGTCAATAGGTACATTAGATGCTTGCAGAAAAAATGTAATCTAATTTATTAGACTCAATAACTATTAAGATAAATGAACCCAGGGGTACATTCTGAATTCACCTATAAAGAGAGCTCAGATTTAATGACCCATTAGGGACTGATACTTTTATTGTTTAATATGAGGAAGGAAAATATATTTGATAATATATAAGATGCTAAAAAAAACCCTTAAACATTCTAAAAAAAAAAAAAAAAAAAAAAGCCAATAGATTGTGTTATGTACAGAGTACTCTGAATTCATGCACTTTCCATTTCACAATTTCTCTCATATTCTAAAACAATGCATGTGAAACAGCAGAGGGCTCATTTACTTTCTTTTTCAATAATATCACTTGTCAAACTTTTTTTTTTCATTTACTTAGTTAATATTAAAGCATTTTCATGCATTTCATTTATGAAAAATTTAATATGATACAAAAACATTTAGGAAGGGGGGGGGGGAGAGAGAGAGAGAGAAAGGTTTAGAATCAGCATAATATTTTTTTTTCCCATATTAAATACTGAATAATAAAAGGGAATAAAATAAAAAAGATTTTGATATCATACATGCCAATCAAAGGTGGATTATTGACAAATGCAAAATATCTTTAAGACTAACAAAAAATTGGAAGAAATACACTATAAAGGGTACGGGTGGGAGCCAACCAAAAATCAGTAGTTTCCTGCAATTGGCATTTCTGTCCACTTAGATTAAAAAGAGTAATTTATTTTTCCAGATGGAAGTTTTTGTAGATTTATAAGCTGAGTTGAAAACTTAAGAAATTGATACTGAAATGTAAAATTAGAAGATTGATCTATAAAAGGAGGAAGAGTTGACAGTTTTGAGGTTGATGAAAAATTTGTTTTTTACAAATAGCTGCTGGAAATGAAAAAAAAAAAAAAAAAAAAGTCTCCTTTTTTTTTATTCAATTTTTTTTAAAAAAATAGGTGCTTTTGAATGGATTTTGAGCTGAAATAGTAGCCATAGTCACCTGATGCTTAAAGATAAATACTTTTAGTAGTATTTTATTAACATATGACAACCCTTAATCTGAAGGTGTTTCACTTGAATGTAGCCACAGAAAAAGTTGGATTTTGAAAAAAGTACAGGAGAAAATAAAAAAAAAGAACAATTACATGTCATACAGTCATACCAGTATGTTTAAGGAATGAGGTTGTCGCAGGAGATGATGGAAGTGTCCTCCCTGAGTTCCCAAACTCAGCTGAGAACAAATAACTGAAGTTGAATCATTTTTCACAGGTAGAGTAAGTACATGAAAGACATGGCTTACAAGGTCATCAGATTTGCTACAACCTTCCTATCAGTTACCTAACTGAATAAACCATACACTGGATAAATTACTCGAGAACATGCAATGTAAGATCGAGGCGGTGAAACCAGAGATTTTGGCAGTCACTTTCAGAAACATGCAATATTGTGTTCAGCTGTGTTGGGAAGCTCATTAAGGACATTTCCAGCACCTTGTGTGACAACCTTATTTCTTAAACAAACAGGCATGACATGTAACTGTTCTTTATTATACCCTCCTTTACTTTTTTTCTAAAATCAGTATTTTCCAAGGCTACATTCAAGTAGAACACCCTATACTATTAAGAAAAAGGTCCCTTGTCGGTAAAATTTAAAGGACAATTTCTGTATATGATGTTAATAAGTAAGAAATGTCAAGTTCATAGAAAGAATATAAAAATCCTTATAAGATATTTACTTAAGAGAATTCAGAAGATTCTTTAACTCTTCATTCTGTAACTTCAAAGCTTCTAACTCACCAAGTGCACGAGATAAACGGACAAGTATTTGATCATCTGGCTCATTATTATGAAACATAGGCCCACTTAAGAGAATGATGACAATCAACCATGCAGCTAAAAAGCCAACAATAAGACGTCCAATGCTAAATACCATCATATTTTTGTCAAAGATCTGCAGAAATAAATAAATTACATAAATAATGAAATTAAAGTAAGCATTTTAAGATGTAAAAAGTGATTTTGAAAAAGAAAAATTTGAAAATAAATTTAATTTTGTTATAAATACTCATCTTCTGGAAAGAGAAAGGTGAGTTATAAACAAATACTATCCAGATCATTATTAATCACAAATTATTCCCAAAATAATACATTAGTTACAACTCAAACTGTAATAAATATCAAAATAAATATAAAAATACTTAAACAAAAAAAAAAAAAACTTTTATAAGCACCCTATGTTCATTTTAAAAATCACTCCTAATTTCATGACTGCAATTAAAGTTGTTCCTAAAATTTTTATTACAATATGTTAATTTGGCATGGGCCTCAATTATGGAAAGTTCACCACTTTGATGTATGCTAGGTACAAAGTACAAACTTGTGAATTAAAGAAAAATATATATATATAATTTTTTTGTTTCCTTTGTAAGATATAGTAACAGGAAAGAATAAAAAGCATTATTTAAGCTATCGATTCAGGATTTCTAAATGGTTTTTCAACACATAATCATAATTTAATTAATATTAAACTATTAAATAATAAAAGGTTACTTCTTAAAAAACAATATATTTTTTTCCAACTTTTTAAGGTTTAAAATATTTTATTGTTGCAGTTTTACAACAAATTGACATATTTCTGTGAGAACGGTTTAGTGCATAATTAACTCCATTGTTGTTGGTGTAACTCATATAATACAGTTGTAACCATAAAGTATATTTGGCAGTTTAGTACCTGTGCCCAGCTAACAGATAAATGCCTTAAAATTAATTTATTATAAGTTCTAAAAATATTAATATGTTGTATTGTCATTAAAAAGACACCTGCGTACATTATTTTTTATAATTCTAGCATATCAGAAAGAGGAAATGAGTGAAAAATGGATTACAAAATTCCATCTTTACATACATGAACCAAATTAGTTAAATAAAACAGCATAAAAACAGATAACATTGTGCAGAAATCAAAGTATTAAACTAAGACTAAAGACACAGTTACTCACTTTAATAAAAACTAATTTCAAAACTGGAAAACTGCCTCCAATTTAAAGCTTCAAAAATTCAATTTACTACAAAATTATAATTATATCCTATTCAATTATCTTTAATCATTTATATATTTTTCTTCTTAGATCATGATAATTTTTTCTAGTCTGATTTTCGCCTAGACCTGCAATCTTCAGACCTTAAGAACCCAGAATTTCAAAAGTCCCTAAACTGCTTTAGCTCATTTTAAAAAATGCCCTTTTTAGAGTATGATATAAAGTTTAGTTGTAAACGGATGGATTTAATAAACATTCAAATTATTTATAAAACTTAATAATCCTCTAAACTATGTACAAATATCAGCAAGTTGCCAATATGCAGCTTTAAATGCATACAATACTATTGAACGTTGAGTAAATGAGAGTAAGGGGCCCTGAATTTCAGGATGTGACTGAAGCCCCATATTGTGTGAGTCAGGCTCTGTTCTATATCGAGCTTACATCTCTGGAATTTTCCATATAAGGTTTTGGTATCAACTTTAGTGCCAACGGAAATACATGGAAGTAATTTTTAATATCACATAAAATTTAGTAGGTTTTTGTAACTGGCTAGTGTCATGATAATAATTTGATATTTCATTAAGGAAAGTTTAAGACCTGTGAATAACTATTTTAAAATGATAACCCTGCATGAAATGCATTGTTCTTTGATGATCAAACTGAGAGAAAATAAATATAGTGAAATAGATCTTACTTAAATCATGCAAAAAGAAAGTGAATGAAGGCTTGAATAAATACACTTGACTTGGGAATGAAACTTATTTATTGTAAATCAAATCTGAAAGGAAATATTGTTTTGCTGATGGTCACTGACATCTGAATAAAAATTTTAAAAATGGCTGGAAATCATCTTGGCAAATTTCAAAGAAAATATTAATTACTAAAAATAATCATTCTGAGAAAATCTTTAAGAATTCAAATCTTTAAATATAATAATAGCAAGCTCTTTCTATAATTTTGGCAATCAATAATCACACACACAACATAACCCTACCATGCAAAAACTAGAAACCTTTTAAAATCGGCATATTTTAATCAAACATGATAATTTGACGCTGATAACATAACACCAAATTCTGATTAAATTTTGAGTGACACGCTATTAAATACAAGGATACAGGGATGTCAAAAGTGCATTAAGGGGAACTTTAAAATCATTTGATAATTAAAAATGATGACGAATTTCAAAGATCAAATGAGAGCCATCCGAAACTAAAACAAAGGATGTCTCTAACACTGGATGTCTTATCCGAGAGATTATGGGACATTTCAAAATGGCACAATAATAGACATTGCAGTGATGTTTATCATAATTTACAATTATAAGGGTTGCCCAAATGAAAAGTGGACAAGCTGAATAAAAATAATACCTTTATTGGAAATCAAAAGAAATTGCCACGGGCATTGTAACACAGGTCCCATCGCTTCGGCAGCAGGTTTATGCCTTTGCTGTAGAAAGATCGCAGTTGATTCTTGAAGAAATCCTGCACAGCTTCCTTCACTTCATCATCCAAATGGAAATGCTTGCCTGTAATACACTTTTAAGTGGCCCAAAGATGTAAAAGTCACAGGGTGACAAATCTGGACTGTATACCGGGTGTTCCAACTCTTCCCAAATGGAATTTATTTAAGGTCGTCTGGTTTCACGGGAGACGTGTGGGCGGGCATTGTCATGAAGAAGGATCACTTGTTGTGCAAGAAGGATCACTTGTTGTGCAAGAAGGCCTGGCTGTGTGCTTTTGATTGCTTTCCGTAGTTTCGTCAGAGTACTGGAGTATTGTGTTGAATTGATCAGGGGTGCAGAATATGTCCGATCCGGCGATCTAGGATCGGGGGAAATTTTAGCCATCTGGGGAAATTTTGTGGGAAAATATACAATTGATTTCAATTTTAACAATGAATTACATAATTTCCCGAGATAGAAAATTGCAATTTTATTTCGAGATCGTTTGCCGAAAACTGCAGTTTTATTTCACAGTAAATTGCGGTTTTATTTGGTGATCGTTTGTTGACCACAGTTTGATTTCGCGATTGTCTGATGAAAATCACAGTTTGATTTCATGATCGTCTGATGAAAATCAGTTTTATTTCACGATCGCCTGATGAAAATCGTGGTTTTATTTCACGATCGCCTGATGAAAATCGTGGTTTTATTTCGCGGTTGTTTGACGAAAATCCCGGTTTTATTTCACAATCGTTTGTCGAAAATTGCAGTTTTATTTCGTTGTCACTTGCCGAAAATCGTAGTTTTAGTTCGCTGCCATCTGACGAAATTCACGGTTTTATTTCGCGATCATTTGACGAATATCGTGGTTTTGTTTCGCGATCGTTTGACAAAATTCGCGGTTTTGTCTATTACTTGGTGTGTATAAATTCTGTATTTCATATACAGGGCAGTACAAAAGTTCGCAAACACGTTTCCGTTTATTGACAGAAACTCCAGAAGGAGAATTTTAAACTGTGCTACTCGTTTCCTAACTAAACTAAAATTTAGCATCCTATGTAGTATATATACAAATCTATAGATCATATACAGGGCTGAATAAAAGTATTCGGATATTTTTCCGAATATTGTATATGTTGGAAATTCCTGAAATTACGTTTTTAAATATGTTATGCATTTTCCAAATTGCTTATTTAGATGTTATCTTTCAGCTTATTAAATGGTAATGATTTGTAAAATTATTTTGGTAGCGTTGGAAAGTGTTACATAATCTTTGCTTGGCTCATGATTTTTCGTTCTTGTTTATTTCGCGTTTGCCTGACCTAAATCGTTATTTTTTTTTCACCGACGTTTGAAGCAAATTGCTGTTTTATTTCGCGATCGTTTGACGAAAATCGTGGTTTTCTTTCGCGATCTGCTGACCTAAATCATTATTTTATTTCATCGTCGTTTGACAAAAATTACGATTTTATTTCGCAATCGTTTGACGAAAATCGCGGTTTTATTTCGTGATCGTCTGACGAAAATCGCGGTTTTATTTCGCGATCGTCTGACGAAAATCGCGGTTTTATTTCGCGATCGTCTGACGAAGATCACGGTTTAATATCGCGGTTCCTTGCCGAAAATCGTGATGTTATTTTGCGATAGTTTGACGAAAATCGTACTTTTTTTACGGGATCACTTGACAAAAATTGTGATTGTTTCCCGCAGAAATCACCGATTAGATTAAAAAAAAATTTAAGAAGCGGAAATCTGCCGTTCGGCGGGCAAGTGGCATCCCTGGAAACAAAATGGCGCTATGAAATCGGATGTACTGCTGCATGAAAAATAGAAATCGACTTTTTGGCGATCAGATGCATAGCATAAAGTCGCCAGTTTTTTACATTTAGTCGCCCTGTGGCCAGTGGCGACCAGGAATTTTAACATTGCACAAGAAAACATCACAAAAAGTAAGTGTTTCAAGCTCCCAAGAAAAAAAATATAAAAAAAACCCTCTGCTCAGCTTAAACAACATAAAGAATATGTGAACCAAAAATTGTAAAACATATGAGACAATACTTCAGTAGTACCCCATCTTTAGAAAAGAATCAAATCAAGAAAATCCCACACCACCATTGGTGGAAAATATTGAAAACCTCTGCTCAGCTTAAACAAAGAATATGTGAACTAAAACTTTTAAAACATATGAGACAATGCTTCAGTAGTAAACCCATTTTGAGCTCTACCCCATCTTTAGAAAGAGAATTAAATCAAGAAGATCTCACACCACCATTGATGGAAAACTCACTAGAAGTTCTGACTGAATGGGTGAGCAAAAATATAAAATAATTTAAATTTAATAATGAGAAAAGTCTTCTTAATCAGTGGACAACTTTGAAGAAAAACATTCTAAAAGCTGAATTAAAAAAAAAAAATTCTGAATTCTGAAAAGAAACCATCACTTCTAAATCAAGACAACGGTATTCTTTTATAATTCAAGATTTTACCAGTCCTGACGTGTACGCTGATGTACCAAAAATAGTTTACCTCCTTGAAAATTTGCAGTGAATGTGTTTGTGAATATGTTGGCTCTATTATTGGAAATCACATTTACAACTGAACCCTAAAATCTGATAATATCTTTCATGAAGTGTTTATATCATGGAATGGACCTCCAGTGCATAAAGCTATGGAATTATTAAAAGCATCCTTAAACAGACATCATTTTCATGGTGGAAATTATCATTTCACTATATTTTCCCCAAGAAACAGACTCAAGATCTACAAAACATCAAAAATGATTGACAACATCCACAAAGTCAGTGGAAGTTAGCAGTTTCTCAATAATTGACAAGTTATCAGAAAAGATAATCAGTAACATTGTATTTTTGGTTAAAATTGTGCATTTATTAATAAATATTAGGCATGAGAATTAGATTAAAACTTACATGCATTAACTTACCTTTTCAATAACTAGACATGTTATAAGTTCAGTCAATAGGTTTTTAAAGAGGCAACTTGTATATTGCAAAATTTTCTATACCTACGGTAATACAGAATTTATTTTGGGGAAATTTCCATATGGATTGGGGGAAATGTTGGGAGTAAAAACATTTTCTGCACTCCTGGAATTGATAGTGCTCCCTTCCGCAAACAGAAACCGCACTACCATGCGTTGTTCCGTTCCATACGCATCCATGCATGGCACGACTTTACTTTCGATCAATTTCCTCTACTGCGAACAGGTTTCCCTGTTGAACACCATATGTAGTGCACACCTCCTATTGCCCTTTATATCCCTGTTTGGTGGTGCTGCTATAGCTGCAGTCATTCTGATGCAATCGCACATGTCCACTTTTCATTTGGGCAACCCTTATACCAGAGTTGTATAATATAGACGCACGAGCACATGCTGTGCGTGAAAAATTTCCTGCAAAATTCAGAACTTTGTAGAAAAAATTTTAGAAAAGAAAAACAAAATTTTTGTTTTAATACCAAAAAATAAAAAAATTTTTCAATTTTATGTATGATTTATTTGCTGTTTGCACACAATTCAAAGTTTAAAGATGCAAAACATTGTTGTGACATTACAGACACTTGCAAAGAGGTTAAAATATTAAGGATTGAGCTGTTTCTAAATGCATTGACAAAATAATTGATAAGAACTCAGCTCTTCCTATCATGGATTTTTAGCTTTATTATTTTTTTAACCAAAATAATTATTCTTTAATTAATATTAAATAAATTTAAATGGTAATTATTTTAAACTACTGTTTTTAATTCATATCGTCAAGATAATATAACACGTAATTTTATTAAACATTAAATTAATTTGCAGAAAGTTTTTGACCCAATATTTATGTGCACAGAAAGTTTTTGGTTTTATACAAGTCTGCCTTATACAATCTTTTCTCATAGAGTTCATGTGGTAAAGTCTTCTTTCAAAAAATGAAATGTTTGCTGCAATACCAAGAGATAGTTACAATTTCATGCCTGCAGTTTAAATTGAGTTTTACTTTATTATTTTATTATATGTACTAATATTTATTTATTCTTTTATTTTAAGAATATATTTGTATTGATTTAATAAAATAATCTATGAAAGTCATGTTATATATTTTTTAAATGCTCAGTTTCATACCAACAATGTTATATTTTTTCAAATTTTTCATTTCGCATGAATTTTATTTTGCACCAATTACTTGCACCCTCTTTTACGCTTGGCTTGTTGGTATTATGGAAAAGTACCGATAATCATAAATCATATCAGATAAGATAAAATCATAAAATTTATGTTAGTATTTGTATTCTAAGATACACTGGTAAAACAACATTATTATTATTTGTTTTCTCTCATATC
Organism: Maratus michaelseni; assembly: GCA_963931845.1. Taxonomy (NCBI): domain Eukaryota; kingdom Metazoa; phylum Arthropoda; class Arachnida; order Araneae; family Salticidae; genus Maratus; species Maratus michaelseni. The sequence goes on from OZ007588.1 coordinate 211,954,020, forward strand.
AAGTTAATCTTGCATAGGCCAATGTTCCCAACTAAAAAATTGAAAGTTTAACAAATTACAGCAAGTGCATTTCTTATGTTCAAAATCCTTTTATATTCTTTTATTAAAGCTAATTTTAAGTAAGGAATTACAAAAGTATTGAATCGTTTTTAAATTTTATATGAATTTTCAAATTATGCACTGTGAAAGATGCAAAAAGGTAGTTTTTTTTAAATTTTTGTACATTTTCATTTTTATGACTAAAATGCAATTTTCAAGTTAAAAAAAAAAAAAAAAAGTCATTTTTACAACATAACTGTTATTATTATTTTTTTTTCCAAGTCAATATAATGGAAATTTAAATTATTTTATTTCAAATCAGTGTTCGCAATTGGAAACATTGGCCTGTATAAGATTAACTATAAATAAATAATGTAATGTAATAAACAATCCATGTAATGTACACATAAAACTGTAAGAAAATACTGAATAGAATCTGAAAAATAAAGTTATTTTTCTCTCTCTTTTTTTTTTTCTTTCAGGATCCATCTATATTTTGGACACAGAAATATTTTTTATAAATAATATAACTATATCAAGTAAAACTCCATAGTTGTTGGTAGTATTTATAGTAAAATATACATGTCTGTGAATCCGATCTAAAGTATTAAACATAGTGAAAAATATATTGATAATTTAGATGCAAGACTTAAATAGTAGTATATGTAAAAACTAGGCAAAAAAAAGAAAAAAAAACTACTAACAATTCAAAAGAATTAGAAAAAAAAAAAAAAGAAATCATTATATGAAAAAATTACAAATTAATTCTTTTTACAATTTAATAAAAAAAAATATTCATTCAAAGCGCTTTTGTCTTTTTAAACATTAAGCAGTGTAATGAAAAAAAAAAGTAAAAGGATGTCAGACAGACAATTCGAATCAATATGCATAAACAATTAAAAGCAATTCCTACATTTGTAAGTCTTTTTAACAAATGTATTTTACAAGTTAGGAGTGCTTGTTTGAAGCATTTGGAGAATATTAACCTTTAAAACCATTGAATGTTTTTTAAGAGCATACGTTTTCACCAAATATAGAAATAAAAAAGATCGTGTGAAGAATTTTTCCAATACGAAAAGTTATATTTAAAAATGAATAAATCTCATTTTAAATTATCGATTTTATAGCGTCAATCTATATCATCAAGACGTCCAATACCACAACATTTTTGTGAAGATAAAAAACTAAACAAAATCGAGTCTGCTCACAAAACATGATGCCAACTTATAAAAACTTAATTAATTAATTAATTTATTTATTTTCAGTTTTAATTATTTGTACTTATTTATTGTTTTTCACCTGAAAAAAATATTTTAAGATATCTTTCGTGATATTCTGTATTTGATGAATAAACTTCAACAATAATAAAGCTTTATGATTTATGAAAAATGATAAGAAGTGAAATGATTTATTATTTTTACGGCGCAGAAATCATACGCCGTTGTTTGTAAAATGATGATTGTTTTCAATTGAATTTGAACTTCATTTGTCCAAGACGAGGCCAATTTAAGGCAGATTTTGTTGGATGAAAACTAGTATTTCATTTTTTATTATCAACAATTGTTATATTTGGCAGTTTTGAATGTATGTAACATTAGACTGGTGTAATTTTTTTTTTTTTTTTAAGTTTAATTCTTTAACTACTATACTTATTTTGCTTAGAAAAACGTTTAATAATTAACATTGACTTTACTGAAAGATGTTTTCCTAGTTCTCGTTAATGTATGCTTTATCGTTTGAAAAGACTGTTATTTGTTCGGCAGTTATTTATATTAGATATTAAACAGTTACTTAGTTGTCAGCTATGCATACTGTAAACATTTTTTTCCGAATTAGTTTTTGCTATATATTTATAAGCTATTTTAATGTATTGCATCATAGCGCATTTTAAAACCGTGTTATTTGCTTATATTCAGTTTAGTAAATTTGAAAGTTCATTAATAGATTATTAAAATTAAAATATAGAATAAAGAACGCGTTTCGAAGGAAGGTTTTCTTTTTCACGTTATAATAAGCGCGCTTACTACAAGAGTAGAAGCAATAGTAAGGCGAAAATACTTGTAGCTTCCTCTGTTTCTGTCTCTAGTTGCTTACTCTGTACTTTCATAGTAAGCTGTTAAACTTTTTTTATTATTATACTGTATTTTTACCATTTATTTTCGTCATACAATTTAAATGTTTTACATGATTTTGCTTTATTAGTAAAAGTCTGCGTAATTATGCTGTTTATATTGGGCTTTAAGGTTTAATCTAGCACTAGCCAAAAAGCTAATTGAAAGCACCTTTTTCCGTCAAAGCATTTAGTGGATTCGCCAAATAGCGACAGCCAAAAATATATATATAATTTCCATTTTGTTATTCTGCATTTTGCAAACCTTCTGCTGCTGCATTTAAAAAAAAAAAAAAAAATCACACCCCTCCTTTATCCCGGCAACTCGCTTCAAAATTTGTCTCGTCCTCCCTGTGCAAGCATCTTACAAATAGTGTAATATCATTTGCGTTAGACGCATTGAGGAAATTAAAAGAGTTTATTTTTTGTTGATGATTCCAACTTAGGAAATGAAACCAAAACTGTTCATGAATGGAAGTTGTTTAGGCAGGTTCTGGCTACAAGGGGTAAAGAAATGAAACCAGCTGATTGTATTATTTTTTCTCATAAAAATGGCATTACTGACATGTTTCCCAATGTGACTTCTTTGTATGAATTTATAGCAACAATTCTGTTTACAGCAGATTGTGAAAGGGGATTGTCTCGTGAATATAACAAAAACTGACTTGAGAATTAGACTGACAATCAAAAATTTAAGTAACTTAATTATGATTAATTTGGAAGGGGAAGTTTGAAAAGAATTTCCATTTAAAAAAGCATTTGATGTGTGATATATGGCCACATCTTGAGATTGTTAATCTTAGAGTGGTGTACTGTTTGTATATTGTATAATTAAAAATAATACTCATTTATATAGAAATATTGTATAAATAAGTTTTTTTTTTCTTGGCGAAAGCTATTTTTATTTGGCTAACACTATTGCCTGCAATTAGCCAAAAGCTACAAATCTTTTGCCTAGATTAAACTCTAGGCTTATTGTTTAAAGTTGTCATGTAAAAATACCTACAGCCGTGTAGATGACACAGCTAATGCCATTGTTTAAAAATTTATTTTCCAAATTGACATAAGAATGGGCCCTCCATTCAAAATCTTTAAAAAATATATATAAAAACATTGCATTTTAAAAGTTTTGTTAGGCTTGAGGCTAAGGCAAGAGAAAATTTGCATTACTTGGAGAAAGATCTCTGATCGTGATCCAGTGAAATTTTAATGATGGGAAATATAGGTACTTTGTAGCAGAGTTGGCAAGTTTTTGCCACAGGTGGAAAAAAAATCTCTCCAAAAGTACAGATTTACCACTTTTCTTTAAAATGTCAAAACTATATTTTGGTTATTTTAACAACAAAAAAATTATTTTGAATATTTTAATTTAAATTTTTTTGTAATAACTAAGTCTTCAAATTAAGAACATCCATACGATATTGTTGATTTCTTATTTTGTTGTTCGAGCTTGCACCTCATTTTTTTCCATACAGAAACAGAAATAAATTATATTGAATAAACATTTTGCGTTTATTTTGGAACTTTAAAAGGTTTAATTTTTATTCAGAAATTACAAATAACTAAATAGCACAAGAGAAAATTGCACTTATGCGTTGGAGAGATCATATTTCGTGACAGAAAAAAAAATGATTAAGAGCGAAAAAGAAATTCTCCAGACAATGATCGATGACCAAAAAATGAATAAATAAATAAATTAAACTGTGGTTGATAGTATAAATTTAGTGCCCCCCCTCAATTTTCATGCCTTCCCTCTTCGCACGGCCCTGTGCAAAGACATTATTTCAATTTTCAATTAGGAACTAACTTTTTTTTTTTTGGGGGGGGGGGGGGGCACACATGTAGGTTCTACATCTACAATATACAACTTTCCATCAACATGAATATATGAAGCTGATATAGTTTCATTACAAATATTAACTCCATCCATCTATCACATGTGTTCTTTCTTTTCCTTTTACATTAAGCTTTCTTACTTTTACAATTCAGCTTTTAAATGCATCATTCTGAACAACTATAGATGAAATATTAAATGCATCATTCTGAACAACTATAGATGAAATATTAATTGCATAAAGTAATTTAGCAACCATTGCATCAATTTTTGCTTTATCTTCAACTAATGTGTTTTTCACAAACTTACGCCCATATTGCCTTCTACAATTTTCTTTTGAGGTGGCTCATCATTTACTGTCACGTGTGTTGGTCTAGTAAATTCCCTACATTCAACTGAAGCCTCTTTTCAACACAATTCAAGACATGTTTTCATCCTTGCTGCTTTAGTACTTTGAACATTTCCAAATTTTTTGCACTTTGCAGTTATTTTCTCATTAACAGTTATTTCATAAAGATTACTGGGTTTGTTCTCCTGCCACCTTTTGTACATGATTCATCTTTGATAAATAAAAATGGCTTTCTAGTAGATAGCTCATACAACAAAAGCCAGCTATTTCTAAATACAGTCTAACTCTGTTAATACGAGAAGCCAAGGGAATTATAAAAGTCCTTTTATTAACCGTTGCTCGTAATACCCATGAATATAATAAAAATATATAAAACACACGCATACATCAATTAAAACTATTAATTGATCTAATTATCATAATGCTGACATTGCAATTAGTCACTGTAATTATCGAGTTATTGATTTCCCATATCCTTTTAATTTTAACAGTGCAAAAAGACATGAAAAGGCTGATTAATATGAACAAGAGTCCTTATTTAAAAATAGAAACAAAGGATTCTTTCTTTGCTCCTTCCTTTCTATGGCTGAGTTGTAAATTTTACAAAAGGCCAATATTTGAAACGTCCTTATCTCCTTTCTTTCCTCAGGACATTTCTTTGCATTTTCTTGGGTTGAAGGGTCTCCTTGGAAGTTGAAATTCTGTTTGGTAAAACTGATAAAATTACAGTAAACTCCCGATTATCCGCGTTGTGGATTATCCGCGAGTCTAAATTTTTTTTTTTTTTTTTTTTTTTTTTTTTTTTTTCTTATCCTTGAGAAGAAACTTATTTCTGCGATGTAGGATGAGTTTTCGATCCTTTTTACTAAATATGATTTCCATTTGAAAACGTGGAACAATCACGTGCACAAAGCAGGTGCAGCTAATCTTGAGGGTGTCGCAAGGCCACACACTTGTTGATAAACAATGTACGGGTACTGAAAGTCAACCCCACCCCCCCTGTTATGATTTTGTTTCTCCTGTTTTTCATAAAGCACATCAGTTTGCTTGTTTTAGCTGAGCTGTGAACACGTGTCTTACAGAAGTTCGCGTTTGTATTTAAATTTTATAGTTTTGCATTTTCAATATTTGAAAAATGTCACAAAAAAGAAAAAGAATTGTGTTAACGATTCAAGATAAATTAGAACTGATTAAAAAAATTTTAAATGGTGCTACAAGAAAACAAATAAGCTTGCAATATGGAATTGGAGAATGCACAGTTAGGGACATTTTAAAACAGAAAGATAAATTGATGCAATTCTCAGCCTCATCAGACAACTTTTCATCAATGAAAAAAAGAAAGTATGAAAAGCAACACTTTTGAAAAACTGGATACAGCACTTTTACGTTGGGTAAAACAAGTGAGAAGTGAGGGAACGCACTGTTTCAGGGCCTATTGTTGCTGCAAAAGCAAAACAATTTTTTGAAATGCTGAGATTAGAGGGATCATTTGATGCATCGTCAGGATGGCTGACAAGATTCAAACAATGCCACGGGATAAGAGAAATAGGTCTTTACGGCGAGAAATTAAGTTGCGACGAACAAGCTGCAGAAAATTTCAAAGAAGATTTTGTACAATTTCTTCAATCAGAAGGAATTTCTTTCGAACTAGTACAGTGAAACTTCCATTTAACGAAGTCTCATCGTTACACTTAAAAACTTTGTTATGAAGAAAATTCGTTAAATAGAAATCAACTTAAATTTATGAAATTTTTCCTTCAGATATGACTAACAGGTATTGGAGTCAGAAGCATTTCATTCAGTTTCAATTATGAAGCCGTCTTTTACAAAACAGTTGTGTATATGGTCGATGAAATCACGTCACATTCAAAAGCTTTAGCTGAAGCTTTCATCAGCTCTTATACACAGGTTCTCAAACTAATGTTTTCACTGCATTGTCCTTTTTCTGTCTTTCTCGATAATGTACTTCAAGATTTTTTTATTATTCCTTAGACTATTGGCTGAAGTTTAGAAGTTTTATTGACAGGGACATAAATACCTTTGATGTTCTTCGATTTTTATTTTGAAGAACGTTCTTTTGGATGTACAAAGCAATTGTCTATCAGCAATGGAAGGTCAGAATGGTACCTGTCTGACTCTAATAGATATTTTTTGTTTCAATACATCTGACGCCATTGCGACACCTCATCTTCTGTATCATTGAAGGTAAAAAGGGGATTTTGACTTCCCCCAACTGTCAGCGCTGGAGTCTCGGAGTGGGAGAATAGTGATAACAAGTGTTTTCCTTAGTGTGAAAAAAAAATTGTTTTATTTAGCACCAAAGAGAATGGAAATTATTTTAATGTGTTCATTTTCATACAGTCCGCTGAAATAAATTCGCATATCTATCGCAACAGGAACCTCTTAGTTTGAATTCTGTACAAGTACAAAAGTGTAATAAACTTCGTTATATAGAATGTATTTTTCGTAATATGGAGATTAATTTATATGCTAATGGTATTCAAAGTCAAAGTTCTGCAGAAAATTTCGCTACGTAGAAAACTTCGTTAGACTTCGTTAAATAGAGACTTCGTTAAAGGGAAGTTTCACTGTATACAACGCCGATGAGTCAGGACTGTTCTGGAAATGTTTGCCTACACGAACTCTGGCATTTCAAAGCGAAAATCAAGCTCCAGGACATAAGTGCAGTAAAGAGCGTCTAACAATATTGCCTTGCAGTAATGCTACAAGATCCCATAAACTAAAGTTAGTAGTGATTGGAAAATCAAAAAAACCGAGATCTTTTAAGGGAACAAGAGCTGAGAACCTCCCAGTACATTATTTCAACACAAAGAAAGGTTGGATGTATCAAACAATATTTATAAAATGGTTTGAAGAAATGTTTATTCCCGAAGTTAGGAAACATCTGGCGTCTCAAAATTTACCACAGAAAGCTGTGTTGCTAATTGACAACGCCCCATCTCACCCTGGAGAACTACAATTGAAATCAGAAGATGGAAATATTTTTGCAAAATTTTTGCCTCCCAATGTTACAGCTCTTATCCAGCCTATGGACCAGGGCGTAATCGCTTCAATTAAGATAAAATACAGAACGAAATTACTAAAAAAAAAGAATTGAAGAGGGAGATGATCTTAAAAGCTTTTTCAAAGATTACACGATTCTCGATAGCATTTATGATGTAAACAGTGCTTGGGAGTTGGTACAGAAATCCACATTAATAAAATCCTGGCGGAAGATTTTGCCAAGTATAGAAAAATCTCTAGTAGAATCGGAAGAGGAAGAAGTTTCCGTTCATAATTTAGCGAATTTAGCAAAATCTGTTGCTGGTGGAGAAAATGTCGATGAAGATAATATCATTGAGAGGATTAATTGTGATGCTGACGATCCAGGCTTCGAACATGCAACTGATGACCAAATTATTGAAGAAGCGTTAGGTATGAATTTGGAAGAGAGTAACGAAGAAGGTAAGGTACAAAAGAAAATGAGCCACAACGCAGCTTTAGCTCACGTTGAAGGACTTATCCAATATCTAGAGGAAGAGGATGACGCGTCACTTTGTGATAAAATAGTACTTAAAGAACTTCAATCGCAAATAAAGAAGTGTTTCAGTATAAAAAAAGACACTTTTGACGGATTTTCTAAAGAAATAAACCTACAAGTTTGTAAGTAATGAATAATTTTATTCCTGAAGTATCTTTGTTACCCATTGTGCGTAGAAACTGTAAAATGTATGCTTGTGTTACTTATTATGTGTATAAATTGTTCAAGTACATATTTGTGTTGATTTGTTCCCTTTTTTCAAAATTTTGTGGATTATCCACGATAGTCGCGCCACTCAATTCCGCGGATAATCGAGAGTTTACTGTATGTTGACAGTCAGTTATAATCTAGGAATATTATCCCTGAAAGAGAACAGTGTTCAATGAGAAAGGTATTTCTTTCCTAGCTCTACCCTACTTTTTGCTGAAAATCACATTGAAATGGACAGATGTTTTGTTCATATTAGCTGGGATCTTATTTTTATAGTTCTTAAAACGTATGAAAATCTTAATGTAGTTTAAATGGTGAAACATTCTTAACACGCAAATTGCTTGTTTTAACCATGTTTTCATTTTAGCTGTTCTCGTATTAAGAGTTCAACTTTACATCACTGACGAAGTGTTTTCATAATGTACAGTACAAGTGTACCTGGAGACCTGGGCCAATCATTAACCATCACCCATATGGGCAGGCAGGGAAAGGGAAAATGGAGGGACCAGTCGGTAACTTTACAGCTACCTGCAAATTCATGCAGGAAGAAAAGATAGGTCAAGAATAGAAGGAGTGTGTGGGGGGGGGGGGGGTGCAGGGCAAGTGCTTTGAAGGTTCAAAATCAAATTGAAGAGAGAAACATAGAACAAAATGTATTTTTGATGTATATAACATAGTTTTATGTATGCTTTGGTTTTAAAATTTTTATATTTAAATTAAGATGAAATTCATTTTAATAACCCATTGAAACACATTTTAATTTTAATCCCCCCTCTAAAGGGCAAAACTGGGAAATTTCATTAGTGGCCAGTAGCAGCAGTTTTATAAGTGGCCACTTTCTTTAAACTAGTGGCCACTTTCTTTAAACTAGTGGCCACTTTCTTTAAACTAGTGGCCACTTTATTTAAAAGTTCTAAACAGTAAACTTTTGTTAAATTTTTAATTAGTATTAATCTAAAATTAAATAGCCCCCCAAATAAATATGTTAATATAAACATATTTCAACTAGCAAAAGTAGAAACCTTGATGAAATGCAAAAACATTTTACTTTTTCCTTGTAGGAAAGTAGCCATAATGTGGCCACTGACAGACAATTTTTTAGTAGCCACTTCTTGGCGTTTAGTGGCCCTGTGACCAGTGCTAATTTTGCCCTTTAATCCCCCCCCCCTCTCCTTCTAAAGATTAAAAAGATATAATTGTTAAATTATTGCACTGTCATCTATAATTCTAATTGAAAAATTTCTGAAACAGTATTATCAATCAACCAAGGGAAATATTTTACTTTAGGTATTTATTCATCTTAATAATTTTTAACAATGTTTCATTTTTGTCTGGTTTTTACCAGCATTTGCCATTGTCTTGGCAAAAATAACCTTTTCTTGGAAAAATAATCTTTCTTGCTTTATAGTATTTATTTTACATATACACACAGTGGCACAGCAAAAGGGGGGGGGGTTAAAACCCCTCCCTGAGCTAAAAAATGGTATGGATACTGCTGCTTATGTGAATCATTGTTTAATCAAATTAGCTTCTTTTATGAATTCTATCAAAACCAAAATCAGTATTAGTATTTTTGTCTTAATTGGAATCCACTGCTTCATTGAATAAAATTTTATTCAACAAACATAATTCATTAAAACTGCGGTTAATGAATTTAAAAATGGAAAAACGCATAATGAAAATTGGTCACTTGTTTCGAAAAATTACACTATTCCGAATATGTCCTAGGTTACATGAATGATCATTTCCTGTCACACTGCTGTATAGTGGGGAGTTTTTTTAATTGCATTTCTTTTTTTGTTCCTTTTTCCAAAATGAAATTGGACCATCGAAAAATAGGGGAAAATGCACTTCTAGTGCTCTAAAATGCTGAAAGTACATAAAAAGCAAAATATAGCATAGGTGAAAATTAGCGATCGCCACTCGTCACGTGGCGATTAAAGTTTAAAAAGTGGCAATTAAAAAATCAGCCATCGATCGCCACCCTAGTCACCACTCGCCAAATGGCAAATAAAAATTCTGTTATCGATCGCCAAGTGGAATACACCATTTTTCATGGAATTATGCTTCTCTACATTGATTATATCTAATTAGAGAACTGGTTAATTCTTTTTCCTACCAGATGCAAACAGATTTCAATGACTTAGCTGTATTTTCAATATTTCGGCTTTTTTTTTTCATGTGCTTACTCTTTAGTTGGATTATTTTTTCAAGAAATACAGTTTTATTCTGCAAAATATATTCATCAGCTTTGATTCTACATGCATTTCAAGTAATTCATTCCTTTTTTCCCCACCGGATACAAGCGGATTTTAAGGCCATTTCAATAGTATCTTCAATATTTCGACTAATGCCACATGCTCACCAGTTGGATTATTTTTCTTCAAGAGATACTGTTTAATCATGTGAAATACTCATACAATAGGTAAAAACTCTTATAGAAAAATATGTTTATATACAATGATTATAATTTATCTAGATGTCAAAGTTTAAAACATAATAGTGGCCATTAATGAAACTGAGTCTACCGGCCATTGGCTACTAACTAAATTTCCCAGTTTTCACCTATACATAGCATACAAAAATGGAATTTTTACTGTTTTACTTGTTAAAGCAGGGAAAAAGATTTTCTAAATATAATAAACATGTGAAAATGGAACCTGTCTATAACGGAATCCTGTCTTCAACTGGAAAATTTCACCATCCCCTCAGAAGAAAAGCATATAATTATACTTTTTAAGACTGAAATTTGTTTAAAACAGCATTTTCCTGGTCCCTAACAAGTTCGTTTTTAGAGGTTTACTATATAAATTATAATCAGTTATTATAATTAGGTCTTGAGAAATTTTTCTTTAATTAAACTCAGGTCAGTGGGGTCCAGGGACATTTTTTTTATGGCTACTATGATTGAGCCTTTCCAGGCCCGGCGGGAGTCTAGTGACAGAAAATTGGCACCATCCTGCGTCGAAATGGCTTTTTTTTTTTTTCTAAAAATAATACTTATATTGTACATTTATTTAAGGCTGTCCAAAGGAGTTACTTTCTGACACATGTGTGAATTCCTTTCCGTTCAGAAACGCATGAAATGGGCAGGTGTTCTTATTAAACTATTTAATCGAATGACAGCGCAGGAAAGGAGAAAAACATGTCCCATGACAACAATCGCTTATAACTCAATAAGCAATTTATTAAAAAATGGAAAACACCTATAGATTCCAAATCTCTTCAATGGTCAGGAAGGACAGTCACTTTTATGTATTTACATTTAAACATGAGTCAAAGTTTCACATTGTTGAGCAGGGAAGTTAACTGCCTTCACTAAATCTTTAATAAACTACACATAAATATTTTTCAAAATACACATTTTCTTTAACCTTTTTTTTTCATTCTAAACTACACAAATTTTTCAATGAGTGTTCATTTGTCTCTAAATTGATCATTAGTATTGTTATTTCATATTCCATAAATTGTGGACAGATAATATGCTGTACCTTAAAAATTTTTACATAAAAATGTATACAATATTCTTTTAAAAGAACTTTAATGTTGGTTAAGAACTATTTGCATGTTTTTCAGAAATTGGGTCTGTCTGGATTCGTAAGCTACAAAAAAAAAAGAAACAGCCTGTACCGGCACAAGGTCGATATTTTAGCTTTTATAACACACTGAGCACGGCCAATAAAGCTTTCGTAAGGCTTCGGCTCGAATTTTTCCAAGTTGGGCTCGAGCATAGAAATTTTGATCTACAGACTTCTTCCCCTGCCAACCAGAAAAATTCAGGGTTTATTCTGGGAAGAAAAATAAAAACAGCAACATGGCGTAATTGAAAAATTAAAAATATCGCACAAAAATAGTATTGTGCAGTGCAGTCATAAAATGACAATGTGTGTGTCATTAAATGTGCAGTCATAGAATCAATATCTTATTGGAATTATTTTCCTTTAGAAAAAAAATATTTATGATATACAGATTGTTTCAAAAAAGACAAAACAAACTGTAAGAGATGGCAGAGCACACTTACAACTAACAATTTTTGCATAGAAAAACAGGGTCGCAGTCCATTTAGTCAAACAAAAAATAAAGTTTATCTATTTTAAGCAGAACTCTGATATTTATGCAGATATTTAACAATAATGGTGATAGTTTAACCAAATTTTCAACAGTCTTTACCTTTCTTTGTGTGAAATACAAAATGGCGAAAAATGCTGAAAATGCATAGTAATTTTGTCAGTAACATCGTATAGAATTTCAGCTACATTCATTTCAAAATATGGACTGCCTGGTTCATTTTTCTTTGGACACGGATGATAACTTCCACCACTTCTTGTAATATTGTTGCTTCTAGACATAAAGCAAGATAAGTCTATTGAAAATTTTGTTAAAATAGCTTTCATAATCACATTGAAATTATTGTTAAAGCCGATCAAGAAATAGTGTTTGGGTTGGAGTGAAACACTTCCTGTTTTTGATTGAACAAACAGATTGCCACCCTGGTTTCCTACATGTTTTTTTTGTTCGTGTGTGTGTGTGTGTTTTTTTTCATCTTTTTAAAGCTTGAATAATCTTTTTTGAAACAATTTGATTAAATGTGACTAAATTAAGTGTAGCTTAATTAGTTGCTGTTTTCATCCCTGAATTAAGCCTTTAATTTTTTCCCTATTTATTGTGCTTTTACCAGAATGATATTTTATAAGATTTTGTATTTTAAAATTATTTTATAACTTAATGTTATCATTAATCTTTTTTAAAGGACATAATGAAGAGACCTTGGATTTTTTGTAATCAGTTACTTGCTGCAATAGAAGTTGGAGATACAGCAGCTGCTGAAGAAGTTATTAATGGCGGCTTTGATATTGATACCCGTTTAATAGATGGAAGATCTGCTATTAGTATTTGTGTTGAAAGAGGTAAAACTGAAATAGGTAATAGGAAAATTTATTTCTTCAAAACTTTATTGAACTTTTCAGAAAATCTTTATTTTATTTGTATGCTGTGACATTTTGAAAATAAATCTGAGTATCCCAGTAGCAGAATTTTGTGTGTCAATCTACAGAAAACCAAAATTTATCTGTGACACAACAATGCTGACCAAGTCTACAATCGTAATAGACAATAGTAACATAGTAACCCATAAAATAAGCAAAATTTGCATTTACAAAAGAAAAAAAATAAAGATTCAATAAATCTAAAGTCAGAGTAAATTTGAGCAACTTTTTTTAATGCCAAGCCTTTCATTTTAAGCTGTTACATTAATCTGCCAGGTTTAAAATAATCTGCAGCGCCTGCTGCTGTGTTGCACTGTTTCTGTTACTGGGTTGAGTATTGCAGAACAAACTCCTGTTAACTATTTTGTTTATTAATGTATATATAATAAGTATATATTAAATAAAAAATTACAATTCATTCTGTCTAGTAGACTTCTTTACAAATTTATCTGAATAATATATCAAGTTTTGCTGAAATTTTTAAGCATTAATTAATTTGGCTGTTTTCAAATTATTGATTTTTATGTTTTTATCTGATTGTTATTTCTAGATATTTTTTTTTGTCATTTACCACATTTTTGTGTGCAGGGCCCTACCACAAAAGAAATTTCACCAATTTTCAAGAATTTTGCCTTTTTTGGAATAATTAAGTAACAGAGTGTGTACTGATCGTGTTCAATTTACGAATTTCATCAATCACAAATTTAAGCAATAGCACAACCTCAATAGCAGAAACTGCACAGCACAGAAGCAAATTCTACAGATATATTTTCATCTAACAAATGAATCTGACAGTTTAAAAAAAAATTAAATAAATCTGATAACTGCTAACCATGCTTTTTAGTAACAGTAAATAAAGAAAAACACTAATATGTTGTAGCCATCACAAAATTTTCTTTTATATAAATCAAAACATATGCAACCAAAATTCAATGACAACCTATTTGTTCTTGGTATATAGATAGCGGAAATCAGGATAAAAACACATTATAAAAGCAGCCCCTGTTAGGCAATTTCTACCCAATATGGCCATTCGTCACCGGACACTTTCACTTTTAGATATTTTGTCGGATATTTAAAGATATGCTTGTCGGATTCTTCTGGAACTTCATGATTATAAAGAATATGTTTGGCCTCATATTTATCAACAACGATTTGATCATTAGAACAATTAGGGGGTGGGGGGCTAACAAAAAAAATCAAAGAAAAATAGTATTTGTGATCACTGTAAAATAAAATGCATGAAATGATATATCGCTACAGAAAACGAATATGTGGATATTATACAATATGTGTATTCATTTGTGTAAGAACAGCATGTGGAGCATTCATGGAGATATAGCGATTTAAAAAAAAAAAAAAAAAAAAAAAAATTTTTTTTTTTTAAGTTAAAAAAATTCTTGCATGTTTTTTTGTTTATATCATGCAAGGTTTTCAACCAAATTTAACACCAGTTTTAGAAAATTTGACAAAATGTAGTAGAAATATTATAGTACAATTGGAATATATTAAACAAATATATTAAACATTTGATGAAATATGAGCAATTATATGAAATATTTTTTATCTGTGCATGCGCGAACGATAACAATTTTTTTTTTTTCATTATTTAATAGTCAACTCTATAGAGCAACTCATTTAAAAAATCCAGTCAAATATCGTGAAAATTCAGAATATTTGTGTTGGTGTGAGCTCATTTTTAGTTGTTCTCTAAAAGTAGTTGAATGATAAGGGATTTTCCACAAACCAGGGATTTTCCATTGTCTATTTAATTTTTATACTATTTTTCATTTTTTATTGATATTTTAGTTCTCCTTGGAAAACTTCATTGTACCAGGTTATAATCATTTTGGAGCAGATCCTTTGATTTTGATATATTTTTTTTTTGTTGTTGTTCGAATAGGCTTGTTAGGGTAGTTTTCCAAGGACAACTAAAGTATCTTTAAAAATTGAAAAATAGTATAAAAACAAAAAAATGACAATTTGTGGAAAATCCCTTATCATTCAGCTACTTTTAGAGAGCAATTAAAAATCAGCTCACTCTATCACCGATATCGTTCTGAATTTTCCCGATATTTGACTGGCTTTTTTTAATGAGTTGCTGTATAGAGTTGACTATTAAGTAATGAAAAAAAAATCTTTTATCATTCGTGCATTCACAGATAAAAAATATTTCACACGACTGTTCATATTTCATCAAATGTTTAATATATTTATATTCCGATTGTACTATAATATTTCTACTACATTTTGTCAAATTTTTTGAAACAGTTAAATTTGGATGAAAACCCTGCATGATATAAGCAAAAAACATTAAAGAATTTTTTGAACTTAAAAAAATAAATCTCTATCTCCATAAATATATGTGCTATTCTTACACAAATGAATACACATATTGTACAGTATCTTCATATTCGTGTGCTGTAGCGATAGATTATTTTGTGCATTTTATTTTACAGGGTGATCACAAATGTTATTTTTCTTTGATTTATTTTTTTTTTTTGTTAGCTCCATAATTATTCTCATGATCAAATCGTTATTGATAAATATGAGGCCAAACGCATTCTTTATAATCCTGAAGTTCTAGAAGAATCTGACAAGCATATCTTTAAATATTCGACAAAATGTCTAAAATTGAAAGTGTCCGGTGATGAATGGCCATATAGTGTATTTGTGTAAAAATCTAACAGAATATAAAGTTTGATGAAATTCTGTGCATTAGTTCTTGAGATATAGCTATCATGAAAAATTGTGAGAAATGCAGCACAGCAGCACCACTTGTTGGGCGATTTACACCAAAACCTAAACAGTGTCTATTTGTTTGATGAATTCCGTGCATTAGTGCTTGAGATATAACTATCACAGAAATAGTGAATACATTCATTCTTCTCATCCCTGTACACATGCTTTTTACATTGTTTACTTCCATATCCATAACTTCTAGCTTTATTATTGTACCTTAAAACATAAAAGCTGTTTACCGTTCACTTATACTTTAAAACTCTTTTCTTCCATCTATAATCTGATTAGCCAAAGGAATCTCATGACTCAGTAATTATGTTGATGAGTTCTGTCCTCACTTAGCACCAATTTTCAATAATAAAGCAAAAACAAGTATTGAAAGTGTGCACTTATCGTGTTTAATTTTTAAATAAATAAACATTAGAATTTTCGAATTACCATTTTTATTTGATAGTTTTGTTCGTTCACAAAATTTGGCCCAAAGATTAGAAATACTGATACAGTTATAAGATGCTTCTTTTTACAAAATTTTGCATTACAGTAAAATTCTAAAAAAAAATAGTTATTGGATTTAAAAAAAAAAAAAAATCTTTAATCTTTAGGCTTAATAAACAATTTTCTGATCAAGCTGGCAGTAGTAATTAAAATAAAAGTAAATAACAAGCTAGGTTTATTTTCCAACGAATATTATATATAGACATTTTCATATTTATTTCTTATATATATTATATATAATATTAGCTAAAATTGATTACAGATTCAATTAAAATATCTTTGATTAAATTACATGCCTGGTAACCTTTATCTCTTATACAAGATGTAAGGTTTTTTTTTTTTTTATTTTATGTGTAGATTATTATAATAGATTTATTTTAATTCTTTGTACAATAATTTTGAAGCTGCCGAAAAAATTGCTAGCAAAATGCGAAAATTTTCGAGAAATCCCCTGAAAAATGTTTCTTTCAAATGGAAATTATTTTAAACTTAACAAGTATATAGTTCAAATTATTTATTATGGTACATTTTAGTTCAGATTATTTATTTATTATAAGCAAATAAACATGTGTATACACAATACTTAACAGAAAATGCTTCTATGATGGCATGATTTTAAACAAATGTGAAGTGTAGGGGTAAAACTGAGATGTAAGAAACTGTTTTTCTTTATAATTATTCTTAAAATAAAGATTTGAATCATGTACCCAAAACTTTTGGTGTACAGTGGTGCAGCCAGAATTTGGTTCTAGGGGGGGTTTTGAGTTTCTGATAAAGGTGGTCGCCGGTTATATGAATCACTGGTTAATGGAATCAGTCTTTTAAATGAATGAAATCATAATGCTTTTCTCCGCAATTAAGTTGGTTATGATTCATTTAAACAACATTAGAGTTACAAACTATAAAATGCACCAATGAAATAACACAAAACTAGATTAGATTTATAAAGTGTTGAAAAATGATGAGGGGCAAACTTTAAGATGGAAGAGTACAGTACAGCAAATAATTTTATATACAGTACAGTCGCTGAGTTTCACACGAAAAGTTACTTGTCAATCATATTTGACGTAATAGTAGACAATTTTAAAGCATTAAAATAATGTATTCTGAACAACGCGAAACTTTCCGATTCATTTTCAAAAATGAAAACATATGCAGGCATGATAATTCAAGTGATTTGTTATCGAACAGTTTTTCATTATAAATGAATTACATATTGAATTATAAGCTATTGTTGTCTCAAAATTACTGACTCTTAATGTCTTGGAATTATTCTACGAATTATTTTTCATTGTTTGCCTTCAATAATTGAATTTAATTGAATTCAGTTGGAAATGAAAAATGTTGACTCTCACTATGATTAGTCTTACCTAAAGCAAAGATCTTATACAAAGCTTAATCTTAGCATTGTGCCAAGCGCGCTTCAAAAGGAGGTTACAAAGTAGCAACACTGTTTTGATCCATGCCGTTGTTTTCTAGATGGGTTTTTAATTAATATCTCAGATAATTATAGACACATTGAAAATTATTACCAACAATCCTTAGATGATTCTGCGTCGATAACCCTCAACTCCCCGCTGAGCACCAGAAAAATAAGACACATGAGTGATCTTATAATAGTTCAGTTTTTACTTTTTAAGTATGGAACCTTAATAATGGTGTCAAAATTCTGGTAACCATCTCCTCTCTAACATTGGCTATATTTTATACAACAATTTCAAAACAATTTTTTGGTACAACAATTTCCAAAGGGGTGTAAGAACAAAAAACATTCTAAAATTGCTGTTTCTACGATATTGTTGATTCTAGCAATTTGAAATTTAATCTCGCGGTTACTTTAAAAAGATGTAAATACTCGCTAAAAATGGTTTCTAAAAAGTTCGAAATTTAAAAAGGGGAAAGGAGCAGTAAACGTTCTAAATTACCATTTATTTGTGCAGTTAGGGCTGTATGGAGAATTTCGCTGTCAAAATCGGAGATGAAAGTGATCGTAATTTTTGAGGCATTTAAGTTCATCGAAATAACCCTAGGTTCCCCTCCTGATAGGAAACAGTTCACAGCAAACAAAAAACCAGTACAATCAAAGACGCATAATCACGTGAAAACTTTTCTTTATTTTCGGACACATCAACACATCTGGAAAGGGCGAGGGTGGTCCTCTTTACGCCTCTAAATAATCGACCTTCTTGTTCAACAGTTAGAGAAGATCTGATCTAATTTTTCAGATACATTTTCACCAACACATAAATGAAAATATGCCAAACACTACATTTTCTCACCAGGCACTCCAGACATGTGTTAACAGCGAACACAAAAATGTTGATATTGCATATCTCATGCAGGAATCAATTTATGAAAACGGCGCCTGCATTTAACACAAGATACGAAGAAAGACAAAACAGCATATGTTAAAGTCATCTGCAGTACATTAAAATAACGAATTGAAACCACAGAGAAAAATCTGGGAAAATTTTTAGCTAGGAAGAAATGATTACTTTCGAGATTAAAGAATAAAAAGATTTTGAATGCAGACATTAATTCACATAGAGAAACTTTAAGATAGAAAAATTAAATTTTAGAATAAAACATAAAATATATATGATTCTATATCATAGGCTGGAAACATGAAATTTGGCATAGTTGTTACTTTAGAGACTTAAATGCTAGCCCAGAACAGTTAGCAGGAGCAAAAATATGTTCTAAAATTGCGATACAGTTGGTATAGAAGCTTGGAATTTGGCATGGTGGTAACTTTTGGGATATAAATGCTCTCTAAGAACGATTTCTAAAGAAATTCTAAATTTAAAAGGATGAAATGGGCGGAAAACGGTCTGAAAATGATCTAAAAACAATTAATTAGGAATTGTTTGTGCTAGATATGTGAAATTTGGCACGGCTGTTACTCTTGAAATATAAATGATCATCCGGAACAGTTTTCTAAAATTTAGAAATGTAAAAGGTTGCAAGAACAAAAAAGTTCTAAAATTGCGATTTGTGTGATACAGTTGGTATAAATGCTTGGTGTTTGACATAGTGGTTACTTTTAAGATATAAACACTCGTTCAAAACGGTTTTTAAAAAAAATCAAAATTTTAAAAAGTGAAATGAGCAAAAAACGTTCTAAAAATGTTCTAAATCATAGTATATTTAGAACTTTTAGGGCTAGACTCTTGAAATTTTATATGATGGTACTTAAGAAACGTAAATGCTCGCCCAGAATTTATTTTTTCAATTCGAAATTTAAAAGAATGCAAGAGTAAGAAGCATTCTAAAATTGCGATTTATGATACAATTGGTGTGGAAACTTGGAATTTGGCATGATGATTACTTTTATGTAGTAAATGCTTCCTTAGAACATTTTTTTTAAATTCAAAATTTAAAAGGATGAAAAATGCGCTTTCACAGTTTTAAGTAGAATTCTCGCCGTTTAATTGAATCACATTGTTGGATAGAATTTGATTTAACAAAGCGGCGGATTCCGCTAAGGCGGAATTTTTATTCATATAAGCGGTAATTAGTAATTTTTTTAGCTCTGGGGGGTGTTTTAACCCTCCCCCCCCCCCCCCCCTTGGCTGCGCCACTGTTGGTGTAAGAACATTTGTTTGTATTTACATTTGGTAGTTGGCATTACTAAATACCAAAGCTAAGAGCTTTGTCACAAATTAATAGAATCTTAAATTCACAGTGCTAAAATGTCCAAAAAGGGCTAAGAATTAAAAGTAACACATTCTTCCATATTAATTTCTTTTATAATTAACATTTTGCTTGTTTACTGCATCACAATGTTGGCTACAAAATGAACTTCAAAGCACAAGTTAAAATGACTGCCATCTTTGCTTCAACTGTAAATGCGTGGTCGAATAATCCTTGTTCAAAAGCAAGATTGGGTTAGTCGACTTGCGTTTCAAATTTCCTTCCCATTTTGCCTGGTGGAGTTAGCGGTGAATTGGATTTCAGGTTTAACGGAGAGTTAGACTAACTTGTGAGTTGAAGTTGATGATGAATTATCGGGTTAAAGTGACATAAGTGGAGTGGTTAAAGAAATATCAATGCAGTAACCGGAGTACAATATGGAAAAAGACACATGAGAACGGTCGGGACTTCTGAAATAAGACATAATGTGCAGAGTAATGTTTTATCCAGGTGACTTACTAACAAGGTTTGAGTGTATTTCATATAAAAATGCCTTTTAGTGGAGTTGGTAAGCAGTTAAAAATATATATATTAAATGTGACTAATTTATTAGTTTTCAATTAAAAAAATTTACCTATGCTGTACATTGTGCTACATGTTCTGTAACACAGTTAGGATCCATTAGTATTTATAAAGGGTATCAATCTGTAAATAATAGAGTATTGTTGCCAAACAAAATCATGTAAATAAGATGGATGCATTATTGAACTTCATTTAAAACTGTATTAGAGTTAAATTTAGAGAGTGGCTGTGTTGTAAACTCGGTCCTTCTTCCTTTGAGAAAAGGGCTGATTTCAACACATTATAATATAACTCAGAGAGCTTAAGTATGAAAATTAAATTTAATTATTGTAATTAATTATTTAATTTCTTAGTTACATAGTTTAGAATAGTACATAATTAAAAAAGATAATAAAACTAAGTTTTCTAAGGAAACTTATAAAAATTATCTCTGAAAAAAAAAAAAAAAGGAAATGTAAACTCTAAATTAACCGAAGTGTTTGGGAAATGCTGATTGCCGAATGCTTCAAATGTCTGAATAGTGCTACAAAATCTGTATCTGATGCGAGGCCATCAGTAAAATAGTGAAGCGATTTTTTGCCTATTTAGCCTATCGAATTCAGTCAAATAATTCTGATTTTATTATTTGAAGATTTGCATTTAATGACTCTCTTAGTTTTGCCAATTTAAAAATAAAAGTTTAATTTTTTTTGTTTGAATATAATTTCAAGTTTATTTTTTAATATTTTGTAACTCTGCAGCATCTATAATGAGACATCTTAGAAGAAATTTAATTAAACACTAGATGGTACCCGTCAAAATTTGACGGTAAATAACTTGAAAGCTCCTTTAGAAATATACTTTTATTTTTAATTAGCTGCTTTTAAATTAACTATTGAAAATTTTATGAATTTTTATATTGTGTAAGCGATTTCTATAGATGTAAAACGATAGATTGTGTTGTCAGTCCAGCCTACTCAACTAATGAAGTGAAATAATTTTAAGCTTGTAATTTACATCCTATTATATCCTATTATACTTGAATTATTTTAGCAAGAATTTAACTAAAAATATTAATTGAATAATTTATTTTTACTTACTACAGTCTTAAAAATTAAAAAAATATATCTATCAATATTTAGTATATTCTATTTTTATTTTTTTTAATTACACGGCCTTTAAAATTTTTCATTAATTTTACTTTTATCAGCCTGACTCTAAAACCCAGATAAACCATGGATATCAAGGTGAATTCTTTTATAATTCTTATATGGATATTTTTGCGCCTTTTTTCTTTTCTTTTAAGGAGAATAATAATATACATTTTCTTAGTTATTCAAATATATCTTGTTGATAATTGTCGTACAATATATCTATAAAAGTTTGATCACTTTATTTAATCGATAACTACATGCAAAATCTTTTAATTTAAATATTTATAATATAAAATAAGTAATTTAAAAAAATTGTCTGTTGTTAAATTTTATTTACCACAGTCCCAATATTTTGAAAAAATAACAATATTTAGTATTTCTGATTTATTTATTTTTAAACTACACGACCTTTTAAAAATTTTCATTAAATTAATTTTTATCAATCTGATTCTAAAACACAGAATTTAAAATTTGCTGTTTGTAGCTAAAGATTTATAATACATGTTTTTTAATTACTTGAATTTATATTTTCCATTTTCACACATTATTTAATTGTTAAATCATGGATATCAAGATAATTTAGAGTTCCTGTATGAATATTTTTCCTTCTTTTTGTTTTCTCTCCTTTTATTTTTGCTTTTTTACGAAAAAAAATCCCATACTTATCTTATTATATATATATATATATGACATCTTGCTAATGGTCATACCAAATATAAAAAAAAATTGTAGACCACTTCAATTTATTTAATCGTTAATTAGATGCACAATCTTTTAATTTAAATACTTTAAATATAAATTTAGTAAATAAAACAAAAATTCTTGGGTGTTAAATCTTAATTATAAAGTATTCAAATATATATATATATATATATATATATATATATATATATATATATATATATATAAATTATCTAACTTTTCCTTCTGAATTAAATTTGGCATTATTAAAATGAATTATTGCCAATAAAATAAAAAAAATCATTCGGCCCATAGCGGGGATCAAACCGAGACAATGATAGGAACAGAGAAGAGACGCGCGCCTTACCCCACTGGGCCACCTTTACGCATGTGCAAAAGGAGCAAATTCATGTAAAAAATTTATTTGACGAAAATCCCCTTTCTTTTTAATATATAAGATTGCAACATTCGAAAAATAAATAGAGATTTATTACATAATATGCATTGCTAAAAAGAAAAGAAAAGGAAAACTTTTTCCTGCGCTTAGATTACATAATCGGAATCAGCAGTTGGCTGAGGTTTATTTTGATCCAACGATCTACGATAAAAATTTAAGAATACATAAAAACAAAAAATACCTTATCCTTCTGAAATGATGATTTGAATTGATCTGAATCAATGATTTTTTATTTCCATTTACTGCAGATAACAATCCAAACAATGTAGTAATTATAAAATATTCTTAAGTAACAAACACTCCCAGGGGGATACAGGGCCGGCCCAAGACCATTTTATCGCCCGTGCAAGCTTACACTAGGGCGCCCCCCCCCCCCCCCCCCCCCCCCCAGTTAAAAATACTTGTCTTTTTTGTAATTTTTTAATTATTCATATATAAAACTTTCATGCGTGCTATTTGTAATTTCTTACTTAAGATATTATTTAAAGAGGTACAAAAATAGGTAAAATACCCATATTCAATCCTATCTTTGAGTTTTTGTAAGTCTTAAAATGGAAATCTGAATTTTATGTTAAATATCAGGCTCAACAAGTAACATCATGATCCAAAAAGGAAACTAAACACATTATGCCATTGGACAAAAATAACAATAATTAATTTATTGAAAAAAGGAAACATTAAAAATTTATGTTTATTGTTTGGAATACTTCTACAGTTAACGGAGTAGTACTAATTAGCAACTATGTAAGATGAAAATGTAATCCTGTCTTGTCATTTAGTTTACAGGAACTATCAATTAATTTTCTATTTGGTGAGTCATCAGTTTTAAAATCTTAAAAGAATCGATATTTGTTTTCCATATTTTTGAAAAATATATATAATTTTGAATCAAACAAAAGAAACCGCCTGAAAATATTCAAATTACAAACGGATCAATTTGAAATAAAAAAATTTGTACTTTAACAAAGATTCAGATTGATAACTTTGGGTGCGCTTTCCACAAAAATGTGCTTTGCTATTTGTATGCATTGTAAATAATAATAATAATAGTTTGGTTTGCACATAGATAACTTATTTTGCATAAAATTATTATATCGACCTTCTCTAACTATACTACATTTGTGTCAATTAAACGACACAAATTTTATTTTTTGGGATTGGAATGAGCTTTTAAGCTGTATCACATAAAGAAAACACATTCTAATTGAAACAAATTTTATGTCATTTAAGTGGTCGAAAAAGTAGATAGAAATTTTACTATAATCATTTTATGGATATCTATGCAAAGAAATGCAAAAAGTTTTTTAAGTGTGCACAAGTAGTAAAAACCCTGTTTTGAGAAAAACGCATGCAAAGTTGAAAATAAATTTGAGTCAGTGTTAAAGTATACATTAACAATTTCAATTAGAATATTTTCATGTCGTTTGTTTTATTCGAAACAGATATATCAGAAAATAAAAGTAAGCTGCTCCGCAGGACTCTGTGAGAGAGTGCACCGTGCGTAGGCGACCACCGAACCCAAGTCCTGAGAGACTTTTATTGCGCCAGTAGCTTTGTCTCGCTATGGAAAAAAAAAAAAGATTTGTTTTAAAGGTTTAAAACTGATTGTGATCATTATTCTTAAATATTGAATTTTGAAAAGGGCTCACATATCATAATAAATTTCGATTAATAAGAAAAACCATTTATTGTTATACGAACATCTACGATAATTTTTTATCCAAACTGTCACATGCAGTGTGTGTAATTTCAGTTAACTTTTGAACATTTTTTTAAAATTATTATTTAATTAACCCATTACCTGCCGCAATTACTTTTGTTAAAATTTTTGCTTCATACTAATATTTTATGAGAAATAGTTCATACTATTGACATTCTGGTGGAAAAAAATTATTGCAAGAGTTTTAAAATCATGAGCAGGAATTATGTACGTTAAAGGTCTACACAGGCTTGGAACAATTTTCATTCTAGAGACTCGGCCCAGGATTTACTTTTTTCTGAAGGCTCGGATCAGGCAGGGGCCGGTCATCACTCTTTCTGAGCCTTACTTTTTTCTGCAGCCTGAGCCAGGCCTATCTTTTCCATGTCGAGCCGGGCCTGGACTTGACTTCATTCTTCCTAGAGGTCTGCACGTTTAAATTTTCAGGCATGGTCCTGAACCAGCTCAAATGAAAATAAATTGCTCCGGCCTGTGTAAAAATAAGTAAAATTTGACAAGTGCCAACAATTTTTCCAAAAAAAATGAATATATTTTTAAATCTCCATTATTCTACAATTAAATTTTTATATTTATTATTTTTAAAGAATAGTACATATATTTCTAGGCATTTCTAAACGTAAAGTACAGTAAAAGCTGTGAAAGGTAACCTGTATATGACGGAATCCTGCCTTAAACAGAAAACTTTTGATCTATGCAAAATGAGTATAATAATATATGTGAAAAGAATATAATACATTTACAACAGACAATGTACCTGCTAAGGAGAGAATCTGGCTATAACGGATTTTTGTTCTTTCGTATACAATTGCGCCTTAGAAGATATTATTGCATAGCATTTTTCAGATCTTCAAGTCTCCAAGCCATGAAATATGGCCTAACGATATTAATGATAACTCAGACATTTATATACAAATAGATTCATTAAATATATATATATATATATATATATATATATATATATATAGTTTGGATGGACACAGGCAAAAACAAATCTACAGAGGGGCAGTATTTTGGAATAGATATGCTTGTACTTCGCAGCTCTGGGCGCTTTAAAAAAAAAAAAAAAAAAATATATATATATATATATATATATATATATATATAATTATAATATCTATGAATTTCAAAAAACATATCAAGTTCTATACTACTTAAATCTCCAAAGAGATAATCAATGATACTGTGTATACAGAATACCACATATCTAATAATTAACATGTGCAAACATAATATTACCATAGCTGATGCTTCAATGGTAATTGGCCAAATTTTACTCATACCAAAATAATATTGAAAAAAGAAATAGAGAGAAAGGGGAAAAAAAAAAAAAAAATTATAAATTGGAGTTGCAATTAAGTAAACACAAATGGATTAACAAATTAAATATGAACCATACACAATGGAAAATTGGACCACATGAGAATTAAATATGAATTGGACATGGAAAAACACATGCACATGTACTCATCAGCCTGGATGCACCCACATGTGTTTTAATTAATAATTCAGTGTTTCATAATTCTACTGGCATAATGCTAAGATCAGTAGAATCATCCAGGTACACTGAATTATTACCAGACAACAATTGGAAATATTAAAATTTGGAAATATTTAAATAGGAAATAAAAAACCATTAAGAAAATACAATATATTTCACTCACATCGATTATCCAAAAAACTGTAATTAACACCTCACTAAATTACCACGAGATAACAGTTTTGAAATAATAAATTTGGAAATATGAACGCGTAAAGTGTAGATAAAATATTTTACTCACAATAATTATACAGAATCCTTAAAATGTCACAACGTCTACATAATATTCACATCCACATGGCAATGCATCATACATGTTAACTAAGTCGAGTTGAGAGAAATGATTTGTAAGACAAGTTGAGAGCACACTTTTTTTTAAAACACAACCCCATAAATGACACCCAATCACAAAATGATTCAAAAACACTCAAAATAATTCTGGTTTTAATACACTTATAACAAATTTATATCCGTGAATATATATTACTCCATCCAATTTTAATTCCTGAAAGTAAAATTAATATACAATCAATAGCTCCCTCTATAGTTAAATTAAATATAATATTAACAATATTATCTACAACTACCTGAAAGGTAAAGTGTCGCCATCTATTGGTATTATAATAGTTCATAATTAATATTTAGTTAAATATCCACTTTATTAGTTACATACTATTCATTAGATTTATTTATATAAATAAACTTTAAAAAACAATACTAACTTGTAATTTTACTCAAAATTCAAATAAAATATAATACTACTATATGAATAAATCTACACAGAATTAATTCAACTTGCACAGCATTTCAGATATTCTTAACAAGAATATATTATGTAAAAGAGATATTATTTTAATTCAAATTATTTTTGCTGCCAGCTGTGTTAATCCACTGATATTATAGACATTTATTAAATAATTAATGTTTTATTTTTACTACTACTTAAATATATATTAGACTTGTTTTTAAATAATTAATGTTTAATTTATACTACATTGTAAATATATTTTATATTTATAGATTAATTTAAATATCTAATTAAATAATTCATAAACAATTCAAAATATCTCAAAATTTATAATGTTGATAATTAATAGTATTACTACTGTTTTTCAATCAAATTAATGCAATGCAGTAATTAAAATACTTGTTAATTTTAATTATTCATAGACAAAAATAAAAACTATATATATTTATTTTTATATATATTGCAAATAGATATATATATATGAGTTATAATCACCAATGTTATCATTGTATAATTTAATTTGTTATTGTATAAGTTAATTTATAAATGTATGAAAACTGCACATCAATACTACCTTAAACATAGGTGATCGGCAACGCACAATCACAACTATACAAAGTATAAATAATGTTCAATCAAATATTAAATTTCCTAATATGTTAAAATTGTAATTATGTATGTTATATTTGTAATTTTCTACATAAAGTGTATATAATGTTCAAACAAATATTAAATATTAAATTTCCTAATATGTTATAATTGTAATAATGTATGTTATAATTATTATTTTCTATATCTTTTGTTATATGTTATCGCACACTAAAACAATAATTTATTACATACCATGTTTATATTTAAATTATATAATAAATGTTATTTAAATGAGTTGATGATTGAATTTATCATAAAAATAGGATATCCATATATTTTTGCTTGATCTCGAATATATCTAATATTTTTGTTTTTATTTATATCTGAGCATAAGTATTTTATACGATGTAGATAATTGATAATTATATTTTTATAAACAGATTTATGTAAACATGAAGCATAATTGGTAAAAATATTTACTTTAAATGGGAAATCAAATCTCTTATCATAAATATCAAAAATTAATTTATAATTATTAGTAATATTAATTTTTAAGTCAAGAAAGTTTATATTATTATTAATTAAATCATTTTCGCTTAATTTAAGCTGAGTAGGATAAAAAATGAGTGGTGATGTGCAATTTTTTTCATTGAAATAAAATATGATAATGTCATCAATATAGCGATAAAATACATAATCATTGTTCGGACTTATATTTCTTTCATAATAATATAAGTAAAGGTCAGAGAGAATACTAGATGCGGTTCCGCCCTGCGGAATTCCCTGGCATTGTTTATAGATAATATTGTCATATATAATGTAATTATTATGCAATGTAAAATTTAGTAAAGTTTTAAAAAAATTTACTGAAATATGTTCTTTTAATTTTAATTGAGATTTAAATTCTTTAAATAATATACACATTGTTTTATGTAAGTCTTTTATATCAATGTTATTAAATAAATCATTAAAATCCAATGTTTTTATGAATTTTACCGGATTGATATTATGTATTTTATTAATGAGTTGAAAACTATTTTTTAGGCAATGTTGGTTATTATGTTTTAGCGTTATATCATATATCTGCTTTAAAATATTAAGTAGTAAATTGCTTGCATTTTTATTATATGTGTTACAACCGATGGTAACAGTGCGAAATTTAATAGGATTTTTATGAAATTTTGGAATTATAACAAGATAAGGATAATTAAAATTATTAAATTTGATTTTTAGTAATTTGTGATAATTTAATAATTTTCTGTTATTTATTTCAATATTTAATTTAGTTTTATTAAAAATATTACTTGTGTTGATTGCATTGTGAATTAACACTTTATAGTATTCTTTACAAATGATAGCATAATTATTTGGAGATTTATCTACATAAGTAATTATAAATTTGTTTTGTAATTCTGATATATGTTTATTTATGTTTTTAAAAGCTGCATGTGTAATATGATGATAATTTTTTATAATTTCATTTTTTAATTTATCAATTACAGAAAATCTCCATTCACTGAAATATTCGATTGGTTTATTGTAATCAACAGCAATTTTATATATAAACAAATCAATATCTTGAATAAACTGCAATATTATGGATTTGATATTACACTTATATGGAAGACGAAATTTTGTGCCATTATGCATTAAGTTTTGTAAAATAGGTTGTTCTACAATATTAAGATCACCAGTAATGATATGACCATGTGTTGTATTTATATACTTTTGATATTTTGGGTCATATATATATATATATAAACATTTAAAAAAAGCTAAAATAAGTATTTTTTGTGAGAACTCCTCGTACAAGACAATTTTCAACCATATTGCCGTAAAAACTTATGTTTTGTAGAAATTCAGTCGAACCGGGCCAATTAAGTTTTTGTAAAAGTCGGGCCAATAAATTTTTTGTACGGGCTCTGGCCGAACTTTAACTTTTATACCGACAAAAAAAAATTTCTACGGGTCGGACCAGTTCCGGGACGAAAAATTTCGTCCACTGTAGACCTCTAACATATGTATATATAGTATATGTAATCGGATATTACAAGAAAACAAAGGTATGACTTGAGTGAATTCTTTCTAAAATGGGAAAAAAATCATGGAATAAAAATATTAATTGCTATTTATATTGCAGGGACAATACAACTACAATATGCAGTCACTTCTCATCCTTTGTAAAGAAATACAATTTATAATTTCATTTTTTTAAATGTTTAACATAAAAAATGGCCGACTGGCAATCATTTGCAAAATCAATTCAATGCAAAATACTTATTTAGTAAAGTGTCAAAACATAAGATTTACTAAAATATAATCCCTAGTGATAAATGAAAAAATATTGAAAAATTACGTCTTTTTGACACAATTTTAATTTTATGGAAAAAAATATATTTTTTACTATGTTGCACATTTGCATATCATGATAAGCACACAGTTAAAATGAATAAATAATAAATGAATCAAATAATACGAAAAATACTTGGTTTCATTCGCTTATATTAAGGTCTTCATTTACATTAATTAGAAATAATAATTATTGAACATCCGAATAGCATGTTATTTTTACCTAAACCAACAATTCCCAACTTTTAGTGTTCTACTCTGGACATTTAAAAATACTTATTTGCATGCATATTTTTGAGTAGGGAAACTTACCTGGTCTTTCATTCGAATTGTTGAAAAACTTTTCACCACAAACAGGTGCATTTAGTAGCTTACTGTAAAATAATCTATTTGCCTAATTAAAAACAAGCCATGAGCATGACTATAGATAAGATATTACTTTATCCAAAGATTAGTCTGAATATAGCTCTGGTCATAGGTGTACTTGGCAGGTTTAACAAATAGTTGATTGAATGTAGCTTACCACCTGCATTTTCTCCTATTTCCTGTCTCCCACCGCCCGTCTCGGATCATGTGTATTCTTATTTGAATGCAAACTTGAACCACTTCTGCCTTGTGCCTCTAGGCTTTTTTGTTTTTTCAGAACAGATAGACAAGAAGGTTAGGTTCTATTAGTTTTTCTTATCAGTTTTCTTTGAAGCACTCAAACCCCCTAATGATATTTTAAAGGAAGTAGTCTAACAAAATTCATTATATGCTTTATTCTTCAGTCTTAAATAAAATCTATCACATACACACACATAACATTTCGATTAGCTTCCCTCAATTTGGCGTCCCTTGGCTGCGACGTAAATAGTTGTATAGGGGATGGGACAGTGTCATTGTGATAGAGTTATGTAGGGGATAGTCCATTTCCAGTTTCAAGGAAGGCACTTCTATCAAAGATCGAATTTTATCTCCCGACAAGTTAATCTGATAATAAGTTTTCTTGTATTTTCCTCAAATAAAGAATACAGAAGCCGTTGAGTGTGAAAATTTAGCACCCTTAGAAGGTCTCCTGCTCAACAGATCCATAGACCCACCAGATAATTCCAGCCTAATTAAAAAAAGCAAAAAAAAAATAGAATCTTTTTTTTGCCTTTCGCCGGTTGGCGCCCCCTGCGACTAGACACCCCGTGCGGTTGCCCACTTAACACACCCCTTGGGCCGGCCCTGGGGGGATACCTTCTTTAGGTATTCACAGGATTTTGCAACCCCGGGTACCTGAGCGATCTTTCTTTTTTCTTTTTCCTGTCCATTCTCTTGTCTAATCTTTCCTCTTTGTTTCACTCTCATTGTGGTTTCCTCTTCTAAGGTGAGGGCGATTCTGCATAAGCCGATACCATCCTGTTTAAATCGACTTTTGGAAAATTGTATACCACCCACGTGTTTGCCATGCATGGCAACCAGTGTCCCTGGAAAGGGGGATTCTGGCAGTTGAGGGAAACCAACACACTGCTTTGGCCTCTGTTTCAGGTTTACGGGAAGTGTATATTGGTCCCGTATGTATCAATCGGCTGGTCAGCTGACTTGTCACTGGCTGGGGATCAAGTGAGCGGTCACATACTAGTCAGCTTGTTAAAGGTGAAGACTGATATAGGTGTGTCTTGTGAACATATGGGCCCTGGTTATCACTGGCGCACGAATGTGCGAGGGAAGTGATCAGTTACATTACTGTACATCGTTCATGTCCTTTGGAATTACTTGTTCTTTAGGGGCTTTGACTTCAGTTCTGTGATTTTGTCTAAAGAAATTGACACTCACAAAGGTAAGACTGGATATTTTATGCTAAGTTTATGATATTCAGTTAATATTTAGCATTGAGATAATTAGAACAATTAGTTTAATTATGTGTGTGATTTAAAAAAATTTATTATCTTCATGGATAGTATGAGTAACGGTTAATACAAGGATTTTTATTATTCCCTTGCTTCTCATATTAAGAGTTCAACTGTATATGTATTTAATTCCATTTCTGGTGGTTTTATACACTGTACATGCTTATGCTTTTTATTTGAAATTTTTTCAATAGAAATTCTTAATGCATTTTTAATTTACAGCTCAACTTTTAATTAGAAAAGGCTGTAGCTTAAGTCTGAGAACACCAACTGGTTATTATCCTTTACATTTAGCTGTATTTAGTGGTGATATTGCTGTTGTCCAGATGTTACTTAATAATAGAGCAGATGTGACAGCTGTGGATTTCTGTGGAAAAACAGCTTTACATTTAACTTGTGAATTGAACATTCCAGGTATGTTTTTTTTTTCTTAAGACTTTTTTATATAAAAAGTCTTATCTGTGGACCTGACATATTTCAAATGCAGAGCTGTTAACCTGTGAAAGTTCTCACAGCAATAATAATTTAAAAAAAGCAATTTTCAATAATAACTCAAATTTTTCAGTAAGTTTTCAATTCTGTCCAACATAATACTTTAAAAAAAAAACATTTTTTAAATATTTTTTAAAACCTTCAGCTCTCACTTTTAACTATCTATTCAGAATAATTCAGAAGTAGAATCATTTAAATAAGAGATTGCTTTTACATTATTTACTGTTTGAAAGTGACACTTAAGAAAATTAACTATTGATGATCTTCATAAGAATTAATGATGTGCAAATGAAAGTTCCTGAATATTGTCTAGTAATATAATAATCTGTTTCTTGCTTTTTCACAAACATTGTGTTTCTAAACAAAATGGAGCAAACTTTCACGGATGATAATAGGCATCAAAGCAGATAATTTTTTACAAGAAACAAGGATCGCAATCTACCTATTCAGTCAAAAATGCAGTGTACCACTCTCACTCCAGGCCAAACTTGGTTTTTCGTTTGTTACTTTAACAATTATGAAGATATTGTAACTATTTTTAAAAGACTTACTTTGATTTCTGTGAAATATGATGGCATGATGAAGTGCATGGAAATTGCCACCAATCATATCCAAACAGCACTGAGCTGAACATTCCATTATTCAGAATGTAACTGACTACATATATTATGTCATTGAAAACAATTCAGTCACGTTCATTGATGTCATCACATTTCATACAAAGTTAATATGATAAGAATCTCACTAAAATATCTTTATTGTTAAAATATTGAATGAAAATTTGGTTTCAGCTAGTAGTGACACACCCTGTATTTTTGATTGAATGTATTGGAATTTTTGATGAAATAAGTGGATTATGATGCTGGTTTCTTGTTCAAAAAATGTTAGTCTTGATTACATTATCTCCCCTGGAAGGTTGTTTCAAGATTTTAGGGACATCCTGTATGTTTATAACCTGAAAATTATTTCCTACTCCAGATACTGCTTCCTGATGCATTTTAAAATTTCCTATCTAAATCAAAGGGAACAGTAAAGTTATTCTTGCTGAGTTGCTACCCTTTGAATAGATTGTATTATTTATATTTTTCAGGGATTGCATTCGCCCTGCAACGCCTACAATTCCTAAAATTTTCTTATAGCCTTAAAATTCTACTAAAAATTTTTTTGTTTCCCTAAAATTTGCTTCTGATAACTATTTCCATTTACAAATGACTGATGAACAAAGTTAGATTTACTTTGTATTGTGATCGCCAAAAACTGATTCTTGTTAAACATTTTCATTGGATGTTGAAAAGTAAGTGGTAAACAACAACAAAGAAATAAAGTATCGTAACTTTTAAGTTTAATCAAAACTGCACTTCTTTTACCTCGTGGTAATGCTGATCCTGAGAGGGGATTTTCTGTAAACAATTGTATGCTAAAAAGTGGTTTCAATGAACATAAGATAAAAGGTTTGAGATTTGTAAAGGATGCTGTTAAAAATTATGGAGGTGGGTAAAGTATCTGTTTCATCTTCCTTGTTAAATGATATTAAGAATTCCCATAAAACCTATCAGCAGTATATATGGAAAAACAGAAGGAAAAAGAAGAAAAGCTCAGAGATTAAAATGGAGAAAGCCAGATTTTAAAGAAAAAAATTAAATGTGAAACTAAATAAAATCAAAATTTATTTAAAATGATACAATACAACATTTTATTTGTTTTTAAACAATTGAATATTCTTTGTGTTTCATTTAACTATGCCTTTGAGATGCTAAAAATTTAGCAGGGAATACATTTATCCTTGAAGTAATTGAAATTGAGAAAGCCCAACTTTTGATGAAGAGAATTAAATGTGAAACAAAATAAAATTTCGAAATTTATTTTCTATGGTACAATCATATCCTCTTCCTCTTTAATAAAAAGCTATGTGTTGTTGACGACTGGGTTTTTCACTAATCGTTGACACAGATTAATCTCGGAAAATGAAACATTTGAAGTTACTGAAAAAATGAATAGCTCGAAAAGTATTTGTCACAAAATTGTTAGACAACTGTGTTAGAAAGGTAAAAAATTGTATTTTTCTTGATATAAATTTCAAATCTAATGATTATGCCGTTTTTCAAATATTGAATTTCAAAAATTACTAAATTTTACAATGGAGTACCATAGCGAAATCTTCACGCATAAAAAGATAATGATAACGGCATTGTGTCCTGACGTATATATACTGACTATAGCACGAGTCACAAATTATAGTAGCCTTATTATTCTGTTAAAATATAAAAGTGAATTATGATGTCACGAGTGCATGATTTTTATTTAATTCTCGACGAGTAGCATATTTTTGTTCACCTCTGTGAGGCATATCAATTGCATTATATTTGAAGTATTGTAAATTGTAACTTCATTCAAAAATAATTTGAATCCAACGGAAATGATTTTTCCCCATAGACATCATGATGTAAACCCCATACACACCATAATATAACACCATTATTATTATTATTATTATTATTTTAATGCTGACCTATTCCATAAAAAAGTCTACAGAGAATTGGCTTCATTTGTCCTTAACAGCCCAAATTTTGTCTGACACATTAAAAATGTAATAACACATTAGCGTTCGTATCGTTTTTAGAAATGCAAAAGGACATTCCAAGTAAAGATCCATAGGGTTTTTAAATATAAGGTCAAATTCAAAGTCAATATTTCACTTGATTGAAGATGCGTTAAGAGAAATTGACCAGCATAGCTTGCTAGTATAGCATATTAAGGATATTTCATTGTCTTTTTTAACAATTGAATATTCTTTGTATTTTATTTAACTATGCCTTTGAGATGTTAAAAATTTAGCAAGGAACACATTTAGCCTCAGCCAAATATAAATTTTGTTTTTCATTCAAATATACAAAATTCAAGTATTTAAAAAAAGTTTTTTTGTGAAAATACTGAATAAAGCTGTTAGATATAGAAAAATTAAGGTAACACCATTTCTTTACTTTATTGTTGTTATTATTTGCTCTGTATTTGAGACATTTTTAGAACATTTGAATATTTACTTTAAAATTTTGACCATGACAAAAAATTTTAATCAAGAATTTTCTAAGAATTTATTTGCTGTGTTTCTTAAATTACTTGTGTTATAATTCAAGTGCATTGAAAAATCACCGGGGTTGGTGGATGTAAATTAGCCCTAAAATATCCATAAAATTTCATTGTCTAATCCCTAAAATTCCTCCCTAAATTTTTTTTAATATTTGCTGCACACCCTGATCTTTTTATACTTTAGGTGAACTTTAATTATGTACACCCGGCATACTCGGACACATACATACAAAATTGTGTTAAAAATAGTGAAAATGGATTAAAGTAACCTCAAAATGTAAAGATATACAAAAATTTCTATAATCTGTTTTTATCATGATTACAATACTTTCCTTACATTATGTGTCTGGAAAGTAAAAATGTCTATAAATGCATTTTATCAAATCTGTTATTTTTAATGCATTTTAATTTATAGATATTGCAAAGGCATTAATTGAGAGGAGTACTGCATCAAATTTAAATATTCCTGACAGGGATGGAAGGATTCCTTTGATGTATGCCTGCCAATACACAAACAAAGACTTGGTTGAATGTCTTCTTGAAAAGGGCAGTTTGGTAAATGTTACAGATGCTTGTGGTGAAAGCCCTCTTCTTCAATGCATTGCTAATGTGAAGTGTTCATCTGAAATGATGAAGTGCTTATTAGATGCAGGTTCAAAAGTAAGTGGGGAAAAAATATTTTTTTTATGAATGTATCATTTAAAAGTCATTATTAGATATCCTTTCATTAGTGTCACATTTGGTTATGTTCATTGAAACTTTTAATTTTTATTGAATATATTATTGATTAGCTGTTAGAAGAGAATATTTATAAGAAATTTATTCTTTTTGATTGTATACAGTATAGTCATTTAATGTTTATTTAATTTTATTCATTAAATAAATTTCTGATTCAAAGCTTGTTTTTTGTTTATAAAAAGCTGGATGTTGGCATGTATGCGACTGTAAGATAGATGATTTTTGACTTCTTGAAGAAAAAAAAAAAAATTAGAAAGTAAGGAAACACTTGCACCAGAGTCTAAAAGAAAATTTTTTGTAACTTTATTTAGTGAGAGCTGTATTATTGACAGAGTAGGTTGGTACATTTCTGTATGCAAAAGAAATTTTATGGACTCAACAAAAATTGTATCACGAGGAATTCTTATTTGGGTAGTAAAGTTACAAAATACAGGTACAGGGTTTTCAGTTTGATTGGCAATAGACTTTACTAGTCTTCGTGAAGAAATAGGCTACTGTGCTTCAGTTTCAGGAGATCTAGGCAAAATAACTTCATTACTGTAAATAGAGAAAAAGTAGGTATTGAAGAATGGTCATAACCAGATGATGAATCCTTAATATTTAATAGAGTAAAATAACTATTATTAAAAATATCACTTATGGGTGGAATACGTTCAGTACAAATGGTTCATATTGGAGTTGAATAATGTTCTGGTATCATAGAAAATTTGACATGGTCTATATTGAGGTTATTTGGTAGAGAATTTGAATTTATTGGAAACTTTATAACACAACATTGATCACTGTTAAACTCATGACAAGATTGTAGAAGTCATTCTTAGGAGAAAAAACTGAATACACATCGGGTTTAGATCATGAAGAAAAATTACATGAGTGGGCCGCTATCATGTCTGCCTCTCCCTACATGACAATTTTGGGGGAGATGGGGGGGGGGGGGGGAGTTTGAGATGAGTTTGTCAGCTACGACTGGTATTTTTGAAGAATGAATGGCTGTTGAGGTGATGCCATGCGTGAAGAGTAAGAAGATGAGTTATGTCGTGTGTCCAAGGAAGAGCTTGCATTATTTGAAGCACTTATGAGCTGAATGTCCATTATGATGATACCATTAACAGGTAACCTTTTTACAAGTTGATTTTAAGTGATTGAAAGAGTTCGTGACTTTTGATCTGTGGGATCTGGTCTGTTTACATTTTGAATTAGATTCGTAGAAGTTAGTGGGTAAATTAGATCTATTATTAGAAATAGAACAAATATTAACATTCTGTAAGGAACTATAAAAAGTAGGTAAGTCCAAGGAATTTGAAAAGACTGCAAAATTTCTTGGTAAACATCCACCATTTTTTCATAAGAACAAAGTTTTTGGGTGAAGATAGATTTTTAGATGAATAAGAATCAGATCAGTGAACTAACAGGAAGAATATACTCAATAAACAGTACCAGGAATTGAGGAAACCATTTTCAGATAATATTTTCAAGCCAATTGGCTAAAGAATGAATGGTTTCAGATGAATGAAATTTAATGCTATTATATTGGATGCAATAGAATTAGCTTCAAAATGCTTTTTGGGAATACTGAATAGTTCTTGAGGAGATGAAGTTTTTTTTACATGGTATATAAACATGTAACTGTGGAAATATAGAATTTCAGTGCCTGGTCAGACAGTTTAGATTTCACAAAAGTAAGTGCCTGATTATTATCCAAACATGAATTTAAAATTACAGCATTTACTTGTTCAATGAATTACTTGTTCAAAGGCAAGAAAATCAGAATCTCCAGAAAAAGGGGTTAGCACAAATCAGAGTGGTAATTTCTTATTAGATGAATTGATTAAGAAAAGTATAATACAGCGAAAGTAATCGCAGTTTAAAAATACTTCATATATACATAAAAATAAAATACCAAATCTTCCAAAAAAAAAAAAATGCATACTTAAATTTATTTTATTTATTGTGCCATAAAAAATATAAATTCTTCAAACATATTTGCCATAGCCTTCAAATAAATTAAAATTTTTCTTAAGAATATTAAGATGCATAAAATAAGAACAAGTTCATGCACCATCATTATAATTCTCAAAACAGTCATTTTCATTTCTTGAAATAAAAAGCATATTTCTTCAACAGATATTATGAATAAAATCTCTCTTTCAAATTTAATTCTATTAAATGTATGTATCTTTAAAGTAATAATATTTACATAATTTTAATCAATACCAAAATCGTTATGCAAGTTATAATTGTTATATATTATTTTCAAATAATAATGGAACATCGATGACACACTTCAAAAACCAAACTATTCCAAGGCAAAAAATAATTTGGCACTAAATTTTGATGTTAAAATCTTTGGAACAGAAACAGTATGAGAACACTCACACAGTGTGAAAATATTTTTTAGAAAAAGAAGTGCTATTGATCTAAATGGAAAAATGCAGTCACTTCTCGACATGAACTTGTATATGAAGCCTTATATTTCAAAATTCAAGCTATGTGACATACTCATTTAATTTATATAGTTAATCTTCCATAACGAACACTCCTGAATTGTAGACATCTCTAGTCAGTGAACAGTTTTCCAACCCCACATATATATTTGTATGCTTTTACACCTGAATAATGGACAAAAATTCCATGTTTCAAAGATGTCTGTTATTCAGATGTTTTATTGTATTTTTATTATTAATTACTTTAATAATAGAATTGTACTTAAACATGTTGACTGGTCCATAATTTGTGTTTTATTGATGTGTATGGTTTTATAATACAAAATCTATATATATATTTGTCTTGCGTGGCGCGAAAATAGGGCTGAATTTGTAACTTATGGTTTGGCAACAACTGTAGTTTCCATAGCTCAGGCCAATGAACAGACTAGATTGTGTTAGATTAGCTCCACCTCCAATATGGCCGTCAGTGTGAGAGCATTGAAACCATAGAATGAAGCTCAAACCTCAAACTAGCAATTATTAAAAATAAAATAACATGTACGTAATCCAAAGTGTCTGAGATGATTCCTCATTTTAATTATGAGCAATATCGTTAATTTCAAATGAATTCTCAACTCTTATTCAGAATTCATTTACGAATTTCACTCACTCAAAAGTCGGAGAAGAAAAAAATCAACTTTGTAGATTGCACCTGGCGCCATCTGTTGATGTATTGAGGAAGTAAAAAATAATTTCTACATAGTTTTTTTTTTCTAATGAATTTAAGTCGTGCTGTGTAATATCGTTAATTTCAAATGAATTCTCAATTCTTATTCAGAATTCATTTATGAATTTCACTCACTCAAAAGTCTGAGAAGAAAAAAATCAACTTTGTAGATTGCACCTGGCGCCATCAGTAAAAATAATTTCTACGTAGTTTTTTTTTTTTTTTCTAATGAATTTAAGTCGTGCTGTACAAAACATCCTTTTTTCATAGTATTTAAGATTTATATGCTCATTGGTAGCGCCAACTAAATACATTTTCAGTTATGTTTTCAACGGAGAATTACTTTTTTACATTAAAAAAAATTGTCAATTTCATATGTTCAAATGTTTTATGGTAGAACTCATTCCGGCTAGAATTGCTGAAAAAAGGGGCGAGCGAGCGAAGCGAGCTGTGACTGCGTAGCGGTCTCAATGTGAATTGCTTTGCAATTCACGGGGGGTTGGTGAGCGTTAGCGAGTAGGGGGCTGATCCCCCTAGTAATCTTTATTTCTATTGATTCATGTCAATTTATAGTTGCTTTTTGACTTAATTTTCTGTTTTTTGTGCTTCTTAAATTTCAATAAACTGTAAATGATTTTTAAAGAGTCCATTCTCTTTAAAACAAACATTTAATTAAAATGCCATTCAACATTGTTTGAAAAATAGTCTATTACTTTATGCTGACAGTAATAATAGTAGTTTGAGAAGTTCTAATGTCAAATCTTAAAAAATTTCTTCTAAATAACGCTTATTAAGTGGCTGTCCTGTTTTTTTCATTTTCCAAAAAGCAACTTTAATTGGCTATAGACAAAAGAACTTTTAATATTTTGAAAAGTATATAATATGATGAAGGGATATGAAAGGTGTCTTAATACCAATCTGTATAGGAACAATTTTGTTTGAGTTTTATAAGAATGTCATGAAAATGCAGAAAAGTTTGTAACAATGATTGTTTATTAAAGTACTTTCTTTACTATTAGCTGTGATTGCGTAATTAGGAAGGTCCAATAAAAATAATTTAATCTTTTCTAGATAAGAAATTAATTAGACAATATTGTAGTTTTAAATACTTTTAATAGAATAAAGAATATATGCAATAGCTAACTGGGAGTGATGTACTGATAAAACTGATGTAACAAGTGGCCTACATCCTTTTTGTAGAAAAGCCACTGAGAGAATGTCAAAAATTATACACTATAATTTTTATCAAATCAGTACTTGACTAATTTGTTGTCAGAACACATGGGTTCACATGGGATGAAATATTTTGAACAGAGAATATCTTAGTTACTAAGTTTGTGAAATGCAAGCCCAAAAACACTGCTGAAAGTACATTGAGTAAATTAATATATATCAGAATAATTTTCCTAACTCGATAACATGCAGAGTGGTTAAGGAGAGATATATTGTTATAAAAAGAAAGTGATCTTAATAATAAAAATGAAGCACTGGAAATTAGCAGATAAAGACTTTGTAATGAGCTTAACTTTAAATATAATAGTTTCTATTTTCTCTTTTAATGTACAGGCAGGGATGTCTTTGGATTTTTATTAACAACGTATATACTTGCATGAAAAATTAATTGTGCATTTGAAGAAAGAATCATCTCAAAACATTATATTATTACAAAACGAGCTAAGGGGAATAAAATTTGAATTTTGAGCTTTTGAATAAAAATAAATAGAAAAAAAGAATAATTAAGAAAAACATGTGATTTCACATCATATATATTTATCTCTGCTTTACCCAGAAAATATTTTGGAACAACGTAGAGGAAAAGCTGTTGTGCTCTCGCAAAAAACATATTACATAAACTGTGATAATGGAAAATATGCTAATACAGTTAGGTTAGACAAACTTTGGTATAATATAAACAGGAAGACTTGGTGCACACCCACAAAATTAAATAATAGAATATGTTGACTAATAAAAATGTTGAGAAAGAAATGTTTAAAAATTATCTGAAGAGTATAAAATGGGTAAACAGGGATGAGTCGTGCAAAAAGTTGTAAATCTTTTTTTATTCAAAATATGAGAGAAAAACAAAGACATAGCCATAACCATATTTTTTTAATGAAAAAACTAAACTGTCATGATTAATTTAATCAGGAAAATAACTAAGCTAGAAAGCTTAGTTATTTTCCTTTTTCTGATGTTTTGATTTTTTTAAAACAAGTTTTTTAATAAAAAAAAAATTTTCATTTTAGGTTAGGCATAAGAATCGCTTAGGGGAAACTCCACTTCTAAGAGCTTTGCGCCATTCTTATGTCTATCAAGCTGGACGAAAAAATGCTGAGTACTTAGAAATGGTTTCAATGTTAATTGACTATGGGAGTAATTTAGAAATGACTAATTCATTGAGACAGTCTCCTCTTCATTTAGCTGTTTGTGCAAATGATGAAGTAATAGTGAAGAAGCTTATCAATGCTGGTTGTCAAGTAGATGTTATTGATCAATTGGGGTTAACTCCAATATACTACGCTTGTCGCAATGCCAACAGGAAAGTGCTAAATATGCTTGTTAAAAGTGGTGCAAATTTAAAGATGTATAATTTTGAAAAACTGAAGGAGCACCTGAAAATGTCTGATTCGTGTGCATTAGTAGATGACTTAATAGAAAAGACAAAAGAATTACAACCATTGAGTGCCTTATGTAGAACTGTAATTCGTAAAAGTTTTAATGGCAAAAGTATTGAAAAGAATGCAAAGTTCCTCCCAGTCCCTCCTTTATTATGTAATTTTATTATCCATTTTGATCTGTGAAATTGTGTGACTGAAGCATGCTTCATATGCCCTATTACTCTGTTTGTTGGCTAATGCGCTGATGCCTTTTATTAATCACTTATTTATATTGAAATATTGATTGTTATTGTTTTTTCATCCTTCATATTATATCATCATACTGTTGTCATTTTAAAATAAAGCATAATCTGTTTTCTCAGTGTGTTTCATTTTAGTCTACACAAATTTGCTTCATTACTACAAGCTTCTCTCTGTTCTAATTTAAAAAAAATGTTACCAATGCTGCCTCTGCCGTTTTTGAATCAACTGTGTCCTTTTCGCTTTGTCAGCTTATATTTGCAAAAATAATTTCATATCAAAACATGAAAATTTGTAGTTTTATTGAGAAATGTATGATAAACTTGCTGTAGCAAACTGTGTTTAAATTGTGTTATTTGATGTTCAAATTCGCCAAAACATTTCAGTTATGTAAGTTTTGTAGGATCAAAAACTATACATAGGAATTTACACATTTTTTTCAGTTACATACTGGTGTGTATGTTCCGATTGTTTTTTAAGTTCGACTATTTTTTTTAAGGATGTTTTAGAATTTCTTATTCATAATTTAATTGTACAAATAGAGAATAAATTCTTACTTTTCAAATAACTGTTTATTTACCTTTTGCCAAAATTTACAAAGCCTGAATAATAATGACTAAACAATGTATTTTCAATTATTTTCATACATATTGAAAATGAAATAAAAAAATTAAAATAATGTGCAAAAAGCATTTACTGGTAAAAATTATGTCATACTTAAAACAAATTGTGTATTTTTATGCATTGAAATATTTTAAAATGATACATTAAGCACAATTTTTTATTTTTAAAATTAAGATTATTTGTAACATTTTACATCATTTTTGTTGTTGTATTTTTAAAAGAAACTGAACAATTTTACAAATATTTTGATATCAATATATTGGCATATAATATATGGTTTTTTATATGTGAAAATCATGCAATATTCAGCAAATCACATGCATTTGCATTTATAAATCATTAGCTTTAAAGCTTCCGCTGATTAGAATGTCATCATATTTAAAATGAAAGTTTTATTCTTTAAAGTTAAATATTTTATTACTCTTACACAAAGTGAGGTAATTTCCACAAACTCTTATAGTCATAATTCTTTTTTCTCATATTTTTCTTTATATTTTTGGAGAAAAGGCAGTGAACAATCATATTTTATTAAATTAAAAAGGTTTTTAATGCTGTCAATTTCTTAAAATAATATTTATCTTCAAATGGTTATTTAGTTTCTACATTTTCAGCCATATTTTTAAAAATCTTTTTAAAGCAGAGCATATAGCATGTTTTAGATAATGCAGGTCTGAACAATGTTTGGCAAGCATAATTCGTAAGGGGCAATGTGTTTCTGATTAGTCTTTTGGCATCAATTTTTCTGACAAACTTTTTTTACATTAAATAATTGCTGAAATTTTAAGATTAGATAAGGTGAAATTTTCTATGCAAAAATACTGATGTCCAATTGGAAACAACACATTTGGACAATAAAAATTGGATGTCTGTGTCTGACACAGGCATGTCAGGCAAGTTGTTAATAAAAAAATTTTATTGTTTAAAGCTGAAACATGTTTTTGAACACTGTTGTTATTTTTATATTTTCACTATTATATAAAATTTATTCACTGAAATTGTAATTCAAATACTAAAAAGCTAATTTAATTGCATGCATATAATTATTTCTGAAGCAAGTATTCAAGAAGATTCCCTTCTACAGTTCCCAAATGGCACTTATTTATAAATTAGCAATATTTTTTCTAGCTTTTCTGTTGTTACTCAGGAGGTAATATTTGCATAAAATATCACTCATTGTACAAAATAATAGCTTCAGTGATACCGTGGATGTGCTCCAGTCCAACCTTTCAGGAAGCAGAGGCGTATATTAACTGGTGTGAAACAATGAAGGATAACCATCATTCAGCAGTATTATACCATTATAGCAGTAGTAGTGATGCATAATAGTGATACATAAGCATCTATATAAATGATAAACATATGTCTCAAATTAGTGGTCATAAAGGCACTTGAAATAAGTGTAAAATTATTGGAAAAAAAAAACATAAATCATAGTAAATTTACCATTGCAGTTTACTGGTATGGGGGGGGGGGGGGGGGGTGGCTATGTGAAAAAAATTCCAGGGGGAAAAAGCTTAATGGCCCTTGGAATATGCATATATGAATGATTTTAAGGCAAAGTACCTTTTTAAAATGGATTATTATTTAAAAAAGTAAGTAATAGAAAACATTTGAAGGGTACCTACTGCATTGAATACAAATGCTATAGTGCATCATTTACACAAAAAATTTGAGAAGGGA
This sequence comes from Maratus michaelseni, assembly GCA_963931845.1. Lineage (NCBI taxonomy): Eukaryota > Metazoa > Arthropoda > Arachnida > Araneae > Salticidae > Maratus > Maratus michaelseni. Next base: position 211,998,265 of record OZ007588.1, read on the forward strand.
TACATATGAAAGATTGTGGTGGGTCCTTTAGGATTCATAACTTTCTTCTTGGGAGGAATACAAATTTTAGTAACTAATCATAAGGAAGACGTGTATTAATATGTTGAAACTGTCATTAAAATGAGAGCTCAATTTTTGGAAAAGTCTGAGTTATAGGACCCAAGATTAGATAAGTCTGATAGCATTATTAAGCTTTATACTAGAATTTTTTTTTCATTATTTAGCAGTTCTCTCTTGGAAGAGTATTGTAAAAGTATTTTTAAGATTATTTTTTTATTTATTAAATGCCTGTTTTTAGCTGTTTAAGATTTCAAATGCTATGTATTTTTGTCTTAACTTTACTTGCAATAATCTATATATTTAAAATACAATCTCCTCTCTTCTTCTTCCCTCCCCCCCCCCTTAATTTACACTTGACTTTCTACTGAACCAATTTTAATAATTTTATTATCAACTGAAAGCTGTTTGTTTATAGATGAGCCAGCACTAGTTATTTTTTTTTTTATATTTGTATTTTTTTTTAAATTTTAACATTTTTGATGAAATTTCTCTTAAATATGATAGCAATTGGGTCACTATTGTTGTGGAAAAATGAAAATAATGGGGATTATTATCTTTATTGATGCCATTTTCTCATTACAATAAACAAGAAAAATATTTTAAACTTTAATATTGGTGTTTACGGCCCTTAAAGAATTAATGATCCTAAAAGGGAAATTGCGTTGTTTCATTCCACTAACCCTGAAATTGAAAATATTTCTTCCTTTGAAGATTTCATTTCTATCTGTGAAATTGATATCATAAAAAAAACACTAGACTGAAAATGTGCATATTCATTCTGAAAATTGTAATATTTTACTGTGATTATGTCTAAATAAGGTACTTGCGTATTATCCGGGCCAGGTCAGATACGCCAAGCATGGCGTCAATTATACCGATTACAGTAAGCCTTATCTTTTGACAACTATATATAGTTTATATTTTTATTATAATTTATAGTTAATTTTTTTATTATAGTTTTTAGTTATTGTTCATTTATTATATATTATTTTATATTATATACCCTTTATAGCAATGTTATGTATTTAATAACGTTAAATTACTGTTTTGAACTTGATTGGCAGGCAACCATTTTTGATGATCTATCTGTTGGCCTGGATAATACGTAAGTACCCTAAATAATATAATTTATATTAGTTTATTCTCCCTGTACTGAGATTAGGGCCAAATAGCTCTTTTATTTTCTTTGCTGCACTACAGACTCATAATTTCTGAAAGGTTGAATGCTTCTGTCAATGAAAATGACATGTTAAAAAAAAAAAATAGGGACCTAATTTCAGAATGATGAAATGCTAGTAATAATGTCATGTTTACTAGGAAATGTGCTTTTTCATCCAACTGGAATGTTATACTATGATTGTCTAACTGATGTAATTTACATTGATTTTTCATGTCATCTGTATCAAGATTAGAACTGAAAGGCTTTTAATCCTTTTATCTGCTGCACTACAAAGAGGTCATCTATAGAGGACAAAATTGGGAAATTTCATTAGTGGCCAGTAGTAGCAGTTTTATAAGTGGCCACTGTCTTTAAACTAGTGGCCATTTTTTTTTTTTTTTTTTTTTTTAAGTGCTATACAGTAAACTTTTGTTAAAATTTCTATTAGTATTAATCTCAAATTAAATAGCCCAAATAAATATGTTATATGAACATATTGCAACCAGCAAAAGTAGAATCCTTGATAGAATGCAAATAAATTTTACCTTTTTTTGGAAAATGGCCATAAAGTGACCACTGAAAGAGAATTTTTTAATACCCACTTTTTTCATTTAGGGGCCCTGTGGCTAGTGCTAATTTTGTCCTTTAGTCATCCATGAACTATGTTGTGCAAAATTTGTGCTTTTGTATCCCTCCATGTTATGAAAAAACATGTTGTACAATTTTTAATAATAAATTAAATTAACTACAAAATTTGATAATTAAAATCGTAAATAATTATTTTTAACATTATCATTAAATTTCTAAACCATAAATATTTATCTTAACAATTTTTTTGGAATTGGCGATCTTTAATTTTATTAATAAATTTCCCTTCTAAACGCTTTATTTTTTAAAATCAATTTTTATGCTATTCTCTATAACTTACAATATTTTTCCTTAATTAAATCCTATTTTAAAATTATTTTAATATTCCATAGCATTGTACAGTTCTGAAAGTGATGGGCCTCATTTTTTGACTAATTTGTCGTTCTATGGAAGTAAATTTTCTTCAACTTATTTACTTTGATGTTAATTTAAAAATTCCATACTTTGCCAAAACAGCTATTATTTTTTGGAAATTAATTCATTTTCCGTAATTGAATGCACAAACCAACTAAATCGTTTGTTGCTTTCACAATTCGCTTACGATTACCAATTCAAATGAATTTAAATTCAGAGGTATCTAAACACTGGTGAATTTGATTGGTCGATGTTTCTACCGGAATTCATGAGAAGATAGTGCCACATCAGGATAAATCACTCTTCCAAAGGACACAATACAGAGTAGCAAGTCTGGAAATTTCGTTAAAGAGGGATTGACCTGGGGAGCTGTAAAATTGTATTAGCTTTCAGTCAATTAACCTTAAAAATGACCATTAATCCCTTTCAAATTTGAAAATAAATTTTTTTATTGTGAGTAATTGATTATCAAAACAAAGAAAAAGTGAAGTACTGCATCAATAATGGAATTCCCTCTATCTACTCATGATCGAAATCAACCTAATTCTGTTTAAAGCATAAATTACCTTTATACCAGATAGCCAAGACCTAAGGATATCATAAATGGAGTATTACATCGTCAGTGAAGGTAGTTGACTGCTCTGAATGGATGAAGGATTGGTATAGAACTGTGGATCTACCTTGGGACTGTTGTACTGAACATGCTGTCTTTTAACATATATAATCTAATCTATATACCAGATGTCCTAAAATGTACTGACTGATTTTTAAAATTCAATAACTTCCAAACGGTGACAGATATTAAAAATATTCTTGCGGGAGAGTAATGTATAATGTCAGCAGTTTTTTACTGCAATTGTTGATTTTAGTTCAAATTGCCAGCAATAGATGGCGCTGCAAGCACTATACCTCCAATCGAGGCAGAAACATCAATCACCCAGCATTGATGCGAAGGAAGGAGGTTAAATACATGGAGTGGGTCTCATTTACCAATAAATTCCGATTCAGAATCAGGCCCTAAGAACAAGATTGTATTAGCGAATGAGACCCACTCCATGTATTTAACTGCCTTTTTCACATCAATGCTGGGTGATTTTAGTTTTTGCCTCGATTGCACGCAGCACCATCTATTGCTGGTAATTCAAACTAAAATCGGGAATCAAAGTAAAAAAACTCCTGATCTCATACATTACTCTCCTGCAAGAATTTTTTAAATATGTCATCTTTTGGAAGTTATTGAATTTTAAAATCAATCAGTCTATTTTAGGACACCTGGTCTACTCTTATTTGTGTGAGAATGTAAGTAGTAATAAGTAAAGTAAATAAGTGAACATTGTATAGATATTTTCTGTGAGGAATTAGTTCAGGTTTTTGAGCACCACTATTGTAAGAACAGTGCCCCAGTATAGACTATTTGATGCTATAGACAGCCACTTATTCATTCATTCATGCTACACTTGCACTATCAGTATCACACTATTCGGATATTTAATATATTTTTTTATATTTCAGCATAAAACTAAAGATTTAGAAAATATTCTGAATTTGAATATCTAATAAGAAGGGGCATTAATACAAGTACGATTCACTTAAATTATTCAAGAATACATTTTTATATATATTTTGGTACCATGTAAAATATTTAATACAAAAATTTGTTTAACAAATCAGTAGTTTGTGCTTCAGAATTAGTTGTGAAAGTTCCACTCTCAAATTCACAACTTTTAAGATTTTTTGTGTGTAAGATTACAAAATCTTGGTACCTGGAATTTTTTTTGTTAATGTTCAAATGTGGAAAAGTCAAGGAAATTTGTTGCTGATCCGAAATAAACACCCTGATTCAATTTTTGAAAAATAATTTGTCTTTCACAAGACATTAAAAGTCAGTAGTTTTGAGACAACAATCGCTTATAGCTCAATATGTAATTCATTTTTAATGAGAAGTCTTTTCAATTACAAATCACTTCAATCGGAAACTTTTGTGTTGTTGAGTGTAATTTTTTTTTTTTTTTAATTGCCTTAAAATTGTCTACTGTTACATCAAATATAGGAAACAATTGCTTAGCAACAATTTTTAGGTGCGTTCGTAATTATATAAATACATAGCACCTATAGTCGTCGTTTGGTCCGTCCGTCTGTCTGTCCGTCTGTCTGTCTGTCCACATATAACAACGCAAAAACTACCCAACCAAATGGTTTGCAATTTAAAATATATTATCTTTGCAGAATTTTGTCGAGACATTTCAAATTTTATTAAAATCGAATCAAAACTTTAGGAGATATTAATAAAAATATTTATTAAGAAATTTGAATTTTTTTTTTTAAATCGGTGCTTTTTTGTTATAGGAGCTTCCGAAGTTTAATCGTCAAGCGACCGAGATACTTATTTTATGACAGAAATTAATCTGCAGACGATATTCATTTCACAGAATTAAAAATCATCAAGATCTGAATATTTATATAACTAGCTGATACATATATATCTGAATATTTATATAACTAGTTAAGATATTTGTATGAACAGTGTCATAAAATATATACTTAACTAGATGTTTAACCCGTTCTACGCACGGGATATCATGAATTTAATTCTAAAACGTGCGTACGAACGCACCTCGTTTGTAACGTTTGACGTACAATTTCCAACTTGTTTGTAATATTGCTGTTAGTAATTAGCTGCTCTGTGTGCACGAGTAAAACTCTCACTTGACCGATTAGTTTTTATACTAAAATTTAATTTATCACTTGAGCTGTTTCATATGGTTATTGCTAAAATAAACTCTATGAATTTAGTGAAATTAAAGAGGCTGGAGGCTTCCAGAAATAGATTTTTTACAAAGGTAAGTTTATATACAGGGTGGCCATAATTAAAGTGACAGTACTCAGCATGCTCTGTAGCACGATCTAATTTCGAAAATGGAACCAAATTTTGTATTATGATTAAACAAGACTAGAAACGAAGTATTCCGCGAAAAAAAAAAAAAAAAAAAATTCCAGTGGTCACTGTTAGGTAGAAATGTGGCGCTGTGTAATAGAAAAAAAAAGTTTCAAAAATGCAAAATCAATACTGAAATAAAATTTTCTTATATTGAATTTGCTAAATAAAAAGTAATTTGTTATTCATCTTAAAATTAATTCTTAAGTTTGTATTATTACTTTTGTGATTCTGATTGCTATTATATGTATTAAATTTAAAAAGCATAGGATTTTACACCATTTCAATTGTTCTTATCTCCCAACCTTATTTCCTAGTCACAATTTTTTTGTGATTTTGCATCGGCTTCAGAAAGAACCAGAACAAAATTTTAAAAAGCTGAATTCAGTGTAAACACTGGAAACTTTCATGCCTGATGTTCTCACAGAAAATAGACTTTTCCTCGTAATATTATGACTGCATTTAACTATTGATAAACCTTGCGATTTATAGCTGCTTCATTCAATTGCCACAATACCTATTGTCTGTTATTAGAATCTAAACTCAGTTAATTAACTAATTAAGCATTGTAATTTTGTCATATTTTCCATGTAGTTCAAAGTGTTTTCACAAGCTTTTCTGACACATCGAGTACCTTAAATTATTCTCCACCAGAAGACATATTGAAGCACTTAAATCACAAATAGGCAGAGAATGCATGAACTGGGCTGTTCTAACCAAGATCCCCTTATCATATTATATACAGTGTCTCACATAAGTGATGGGACACTTGTGCTTTACAAAAGGAAACTAATCAAATAAATTAAAAAAACATGTACACATTTTTTTTGTGGGTGTGTTTCATACTTAAATTTAGTAAAGATTATTACATAACATACATTTTGTCAAAATATTAAAATATTAATTTAATAAAAATACAAATGTTTAGAACGGAGCAAAAAATAGCTCACATAAGTGATGGGACACCATTATGTATGCAACAAAAATCGCCTGAAATAAGCAATAAAAATATTTTTTGGGGTTTTATTTTTACTTAAAAGCAATTGGCAATAATTTATAAAATCGTCTGCAGTATTTCTCTCCAGTTTGTTTTGGAATTTTTGTGTTTTTTAGCTCTGTGTAGTCATGAATGCTAAACGAAAAGAAACTTCGCCTGAAATTCGAAAATTAGTTATTAATTTGCATATTGAACGTGGAAAATCTATTAGAAAAACTGCTGAAACAGTTAACTTGAGTCGTTCAACAGTTTTCAATATCATTAAACGATATAAAAAGAATCATATGATTCAGGATAAAAGAAGACCTGGCTGACCATCAAAGCTATCCAATGGAATAAAGCGAATTATCGTTCGAAATATTAAAAAAAATCCAAGAATTAGTGCTTCAAAAGTTGCTGCTGATTTACAAGCATTATATGGAATAATTGTTAATCCTGAAACTATTAGAAGGGTAATTCGATCTGCTGGATATCACGGTAGAGTAGCCAGGAAAAAATTCTTCGTAAGTGAAAAGAATAGAAAACTCAGACTAGCTTTCGCAAAATCCAACATAAATAAGAATTCTGATTACTGGAATAAAGTTATATTTGCTGATGAGAGTAAATTTAATATATTTGGTTCTGACGGTAGAATCTTGGTGTGGAGAAAACCCAGGGAAGAACTTCGCAAACAGAACTTGGTACCAACAGTAAAACATGGTGGAGGAGGAGTTATGGTATGGGGGTGTATGTCGTCTGCTGGAGTTGGTAATTTTGTTTTTATTGACAGTATAATGGATCAGTACAAGTATATTGATATTTTAAAGCAAAATTTGAAATCTTCAGCACGAAAATTGAACCTTCATAACGATTTTAAATTCTACCAGGACAATGACCCCAAGCACACTGCTCTGAACGTTAGACTCTGGCTGCTATATAACTGTCCTGAAATAATAAAAACACCACCACAATCTCCAGACTTAAATCCCATAGAGAATATTTGGCAAGAATTGGAATCAAGAATTCGCAAACACACCATTTCTTCAAAACAACAACTAAAATCGGTGCTTCAAGAAGAATGGGGTAAAATCACTCCAGAAATCACAAAAAAAATAGTCGAATCCATCCCAAAAAGATTAAATCATGTTTTAAAAGTAAAAGGAAATCCAACAAAATATTAAAACCTTTTAAAAAGTAAAATTTGTGGATAAATATTTGATGGAAAAGTAAGTGTCCCATCACTTATGTGAGCCATTTTTTGCTCCGTTCTGAACAATTGTATTTTTACTAAATTAATATTTTAATATTTTGACAAAATGTATGTTATGTAATAATTGTTACTAACTTTAAATATGAAACACACCCAAAAAATTTTTGCACATGTTTGTTTATTTATTTTATTGCAGTTTCTTTTTATAAAGCACAAGTGTCCCATCACTTTTGTGAGACACTGTAAGTATGATACTTTTATTTAGCACATTCTACTACAGATTTTACAATTTGCAGAGAATCAAAGAATCACACTGTGATAAAATTTGATACCATTTAGTAATTCTACTGAGTAAGAAGATATTGAGAAAAGGCGCTTTAAGAGTTGATTTCTGCCATCATAAGGTCTGTATAGATTTATTTTAACGTATTCTGAATTCAATTATTTTTAAGAGTAGTAACCCATACAAATGAACATATTCTTTGCGATCATGTAAAGTAAAGAAAAGGTATAAATTTCTTACTAGAGTTCTTGAAATCAAAATAAATCAGAGCAAAAATAGACAAATTTTTGATAGACAAATCTTAATTTTTCTATCTTGGAATAAGAGAAAGGACTGTCTCAAACAAAAATTGTTGAATTAATTAAACTAAACCCTGAGGAAGGAAAATACAAAGGAATTTGAAAATCTTCACTTTAAATTAAAAGAAACAGCAATTTTTTAAAATCGGGCAACAGTATTACCTCAGCAGATTTTAAATCGTATGTTCAGGACTTAAATTCTATTAAAACATGGCCTCCAATAATAAAAGCAAGTGTGTTTCACAATTATAAGCCAAAACACGAAAGGCAAAATTTAAAATCAGCAATCAAAACAATCTGAGCATAACGGCAACCTGAGATGAAATCGGACAAGGATGTTGCACGTCATGATATAGTCGTAAATAGACCATGCCCATGCACCACAGAGAAGCAAGGTACTGGAGGTCAATGAAAATCTCTCCCCAAAATATGAGATCCATGCAGGAGGAAGCAAAACAAAAATGTTGATGAAACATAGACTCACGAAATAAACAATGTGAGATTCTTCACACACAAATAAGAAAAGAGTGCCTGACATAAATAAAGGCAAATTTTTTGTTTATATCCTAGGTAAAACTTAATGCACTCTGATTGCTGTATGAATACCAAGTTTGTCTGATTAGCACGTTTGCAAAAAGTACTAATGGAAAAATGTTTGAAAAGAGTATTTGCTTTAAATATGCTCTTTCTTTATAACAAAAATAATCCACTAAAGTGGTTGTTTGTCCCTCTACATGATTCAAAATGAAATAAAAAAGCAGTTATGGTGTAGCATCATGTAGTAGCCCCACAAACATTTATAAATGATTGTAAAATTTACTCAAAATAGTTGTGATGTTTTATGTATTTACTGTAAAAGTAAATACATTGTGCTGAAGTTTTTACGTTCTGCAGACAGCAATTAGAAAAATACAGTTTCAAATTATTAGTTCAGTTATCCACAAAAAATCATAGCTAAACAGAATTTTATTTATTGTGTTGTTGTTAAACAAACAGCAATGATCTGTTCTGAGCAGGGCTGGCAGGTTTTTGACACATGGTTTTTACCGTTGGGTTGGGTCAAAAACCTGATAAAAATGTTGTTTCTACAGATAAAAATTATTTTCTTACCATGTGACTTTTAATCCAGTAAAAGTTTTAAATTAAGATATGTGATTGGTAATTTAAAAATTTTATAAATATTCCAAGACTGTATTAGGCATGCACATTGAAGGTTGATTACTAGAAATATAGGTGCTGGAACACTTCCGTTAAAAAGTTCATGTATGTGTGTGATGATAACATTAACAAATATGATAAACTGTAATCTGATTTTTAAAATATATTTTTCTAATTTTTTTTTTCATTTATTAAATTCTGAATCTGTTCCTACTTGAAATTAAGTCCATAAAAACTTTCTAAAAATATGTATACAGTCAACTCCCTCTAATCCGCACAGCTTGGAACCAAAGGTTGTGCAGATTATAGAATTTTGCGGATTATATCATTACTTTGTTTAGATTTTTTTTCTCCTGTAATTTTACAGTAAATTAATGAATAAATTAATTGGTAAAAAAGAAAGATATTGTAAAACATTGGGTTATTTGATTAAAAACACATTATATTTAAAGAAAAAAAATATTTAAATTTTATTTTATAATTTGTTTTGTTTATTTTTACAACTTTCAAACATAGTATGAATTGTCATTTGTTTGAGAACTTTTGACTTTTAGTCTAGCCTTTTTTCTTGGAGTCTATTTGTATAGTCTTTATTTCTTGTTTTGAGACAAAACTCTGTTTCTGAAGAAAATTCAGATATTTGTAACCCATATCCAAGATCTGCTCAAGAGTTACTTTTTCACCATAATCATCATACTCTGTGTCAGAATTATCCTGTTTTCAGTACAGTTTAACAGAGTAGTACTTATAATGTCATCATTTCTGAAACTCTCTGTAATTTGAGCTTTATCTTAGGAGGATATCTATTCAAGAAATCAGGAACAGTGAATTTTTTTGTTTTAGTTTTGTGTTAGTAAATTTTTCTGCAGATTTCTGTTTAGCACTAACCAAACTAAATCCACCAAAGTCAACATCTTCATCATTACTGTCTATAAATAAAGATGCTGGTCACAAATTATGCTTTACACCTACTAAAGTAAGTGTCTTTGCATACAGAGTCCCATGCATCGAACAAGAGAAAAATGCAGCCCTTAATTGTAAATTGTCTTCTATACCCTTCCATATTAACCAATAAATCAGAGATTATAATTCTGCACATAAATTTAATTTTGTATTGACATTTCATGCTACGAATAATTCCCTGATCCATTGGCTGAATAAGAGAATTTGTATTTGCAGGTAAAACTAATGTAGAGACATTGTCTTTTTGTCATAATTTTGGATGCAGAGCACAATTTTCTAAGAGCAATAATATTTTACAATTTATAGGTAAACATACCTTTGTACTACAATGCATATAGGCTTCTTTTACAAAATGGCTTTAAAATCACTCTGTAAAAACTTGCTTTTTTTTTTTTTTTTTTTTTTTTTTTGTTACAATATGTAACAGGCAGAAAAAAAATCCCATGTATTTTTGATTTTTTTTTTTTTCCCTCATTTAACGAGCAGGGAAGACCAAGCTAAGCTCGGTCAAAATTAGCTTTTAGTTCAAATATCCTGACGCATGACCAAAATGACCCACTAATTGAATTTTCTCGAACATGTGACCTAGCCAGTGGCGCAGCCAAGGGGGGGGGGGGGGTTGGGTTGGGGGTTAAAACACCCCCCAGAGCTAAAAAAATTACTATAATTGCCGCTTATATGAATCAAAACTACTAAAGTTAAAATTAAGTTTTTTGGCCTTTCTGCCTTGGCAGAATCCACCTCTTTTTTAAATCAAATTCTATTCAACAATGTGATTCAATTAAATGGCGAAAATTCTACTTAAAACTGTGAAAGCGCATATTACACACATAGGTTATGTCAAAACTTGATTTTTGGACTGTGTCACTTTGTCGAGACATCTTATAGTACAAGATGGGTCATATACTCTCACACAGACGCTTTGAGTTATATAGTATACAGTGGTCTGTTTCTTAATTGCATTTCTGTCTTTGTTCCACGTTTGAAACAATAACAGATCATCGAATTCCAGAGAAAAAAAAAAACATACACTTTGTAAGTCTCTCACAGTTTCAAGCGGCTTTTTTTGCGTTTTTTGCTCTCAGTTACATCTAAGACCAAGCTATGTGCGTACCCAGGGTAAAAATCTTTGCAAAAGTAAGAATTTGAAAAAAGTACTTAAAGTCATAAAAAGCTATTTTTCGATTATGAGCAGATTTTTGCAATCAGTGTTTCTTTCGAATCATTTGTTTCGTAGGTGGTCTGTACACAAATTTAAAGACTATATTTCATTTGTTGGTAATGTAGCAACGACGTCTTGCTTATGATGGAGATTCATATATTTATCGTTAAAATTTTATAAATTAGTTGTGGTTCCTCTTTTAGCTATTTTTAATTCTATCGCGCTTCTGTGAAAAGAAAATCTCTTTCCTTTCTATTTAAAATTCAACAATTCTTAAACTCTTTTATTGCAGCTTGAAGTGATCCTTTCTCAATTAATATACATGTCTAAATTCTTTCTTTCGTATGTGCTTGCGGTTTTCATATGAGAAATGAAATCATTTTCAGTTTGGCATCTGCATGCTTTCCTAAAGCATACATTTTGGATCACAGAATAAATAAAGAAAGATAAAATGCAACGTCTATTTCTCGATACATCTGCATGCTAAAATTCCTGCAGATGTTAAGTTCGGAAAGTTAGTTTTCTGTTGTTATAAAGATGCTGGTATATGGTAATCTGGTTTGGCGGTTTGCATTAAAAAAAATTAGAATGTGCTTCTCCCTAACGAATTTTCTTCTGTACCCTATGGGTCGACGCGGATAAATTTGTGGCATCTCAAAAAAATTCATTCGATTTTGAGTTTTCATGATGTGAAGATATAGACGTTCTGAGTGCTCTGGGGGACCGCCTCATTTTTTCAATTATCTTTCTTCAAATAAAATATTTTTTTTCATGGAAGCCTCAAGTCTCCGATATGTTTCTTCACAGGATGAGAGCCTTCGGGTTCTTGCTTATAGCGTATATGTATGAGCTCCGGTACTCTTTTTTCCTAGAATTTAAGACCTGCCTGTGAGTATGGATTTTGAAAAAAAAAAAAAAAAAAAAGGCGTTAAATGCATTTTTTTTTAGAAAAATACTATCTATAACTATGCACAAGTTTACGCTAACCATGCATTAATTTAAATTGATCAGCAATATATTAGTTATGCATTGATTTACACTTATTACATTTTAACGAATGCTATCTGCATGTCATTAAAATTATACTAGCTGACCCGTCCGGCGGTGCCTGGGCGCATGATAATTACCTCAAATTTGTATGATTATATATCTTATATCAATTTTATATTTTTAAATGAAATTTTCACTAACAAATATTGATTATTAGACAGAAAAGCATTTTTAAAAGACACCTTCTTGTTTTTGTTTTTTTCCTCGTAAGGGTCTCTCGTTTCATAGTTTAAAAGAAAAAATAACTCCAGTTGTCTGAATTCTATAAATTTTTCATCAGTTATAAACAGGTCTTGACAAATGCAGTCGGCAGGTCGCCACTGGCGACCTAGTTTTTCTATCTAGCCACCAAGTTATTTAACCCGATTTTTTTTTATTATTATTATAATTTTTTGTACAAAAATTGACCTAAGAAAGGACCATAAATGGCATTTTTAATTAGGTAAAAATAAGTTTAACAAATGCAAATTTTAAATTAATAAAAAATAATTATATGACTGACTTCGACACGAAAATAGGCAGAAATTGTTTTCCTGCTTCACTGTTTCATCCATGCCCCCCTCATCAGATATAGATTTTGCAGCACTCACTTATCCAGACATTTGAAACCTTCGGCAATCAGCATTTCCTGAACATACCGGTTAATGCAGCCTTTGCATTTTTTTTTTCATAGATAAATAATTTTGATAAATTTCATTAGAAAACTTTGTTTATACCATCTTTTTAAATGATGTAACTGTTCTAAACTATGTAACTAATAATCCTACAATAGGCTTATTATTTTTCTCAATTAATTGATAAAAAACTTTTGTGCTTTTGAAAATTAGTGACTTCGGAGGGGAGCAGGTTATATTTTTTTACTGGTAACTAGAATTTTTTTACTGGCTACCAGATTTTATCAAATTTGCAAAGCCATGGTTATAAATATAATGGTTTTACAGACCGTGAAAAAATATTGATATCTAGCTGAAAAAAAGCTTTCTTCTCACGTCTTTTTTTTTTTTTTTTTTTTTTTTTTTTTGCGACGTGTCCTTTAAAATAACAACACAAAAAAGTTACTGTCCGAACTCTCTGAAATTTTATTCGATTGCAAATATAACTGTATCCAACACCTCTTTAAAATTCCGTGAAAAAAGTGTAAGTCTTTGACTAAAGTCGAAGAGAACAGAGTCACGTCAAAAAAGAATAAGTCACATTTAATACTGAAAACATGAGCCGACGCCGAGCAAACCCACGCCAAAATACCCAACTTTCTTTTTGCATTGTCATCGAAAAATTCTCAGATTTCTTTAAATACTTTTATTTATCAGAGCGTTTCCAAATTTTTGTAGGCACTGTAATTTTGATCTTCCAAGATGCTTTTAATGGATTGTGTCGAAATACAGACGTTTAGTTACTTTTAGCATAGAAAAAAGATCGTCTTCGAAAGGCCCGATATGACGTGAGGTTCTAAATAAATCGTAATTTAGAATGCTTTCAGCTGTTTCACACCTTTAAATTTACCATTTATAATAAATTCTTTATGCCAAGCATTTCCATCTTAAAAGTAATCTCTATACTAAATTTCAAGTTTCTAACACTAACAGTTTCAACTAAATCATAATTTAGAACACTTTTAGAAAGTTTTCAGCTCATTTCGTCCTTTTAAATTTTTAAATGTTTTTAAAAATGTTATAAGGAAGCATTTACTACATAAAAGTAATCATCATGCCAAATTCCAAGTTTTCATACCAATTGTGTCATAAATCGCAATTTTAGAATGCTTCTTACTCTTGCATTCTTTTAAATTTTGAATTGAAAAAATAAATTCTGGGGAGCATTTACGTTTTTTAAGTAACATCCATATAAAATTTCAAGACTATAGCCCTAAAAGTTCTAAATGACTTGTTACATTTGGCAAAATGCAAGGTAAGTCTATTGAAAATTTTGTTAAAATTGCTTCATTATTATTAAAGTTAGGAATAAGAATTCGTGATTCTCTTGTAATGAAACCTTGTGTATTTTTGATTGAACAAATGGATTCCAACTCCGTTATTTTCTATGTAAAAATTATTTGCTGTAGTGTGTTCTTCCATCTTTAAGATTTCCCCTCATCATTTTTAAACACTTTATAAATCTAACATAGTTTTGTGTTATTTCATTGGTGCTTTTATAGTTTGTAACTCTAATATTGTAAACGCTGTTTAAATGAATCATAACCAACTTAATTGCGGAGAAAAGCATTATGATTTCATTCATTTAAAAGACTGATTCCATTACCCGATGATTCATATAAACGGCGACCATCTTTATTATAAACTCAAAACCCCCCCCTAGAACCGAATTCTGGCTGCGCCACTGGACCTAGCCCAACAGTCTTCTCGTGCCCGAAAACCGTAGGATGCAAAATTTAGTGTAAATAGTCTGAGCCGTTTTTAAGATAAAATAGCTTGACCCATAATGACCCATGACCAAAATGACCCACTAATCGAATTTTCTCGAATACGTGACCTAGCCCAAAAGTCTTCTCATGCCCGAAAACCATAGGATACAAAATTTAATGTAAATTGAGCCGTTTTTTAGATAAAATTATCTTGACCCACAGTGACCCAAAAATGACACACTAATCGAATTTTCTTGGACATGTGACCTAGCCTAATGATTTTGTCATGCCCGAAACTTGTAGGATACAAAATTTAATCAAAATCGTTAGAGCCGTTTTTTAGATAAAATTAACTTGACCCTGGGTGACCCAAAAATGACCGCCTAATCGAAAGTTCTCGAACATGTGACCCAGCCCAATAGTCTTCTCGTGCCCAAAAATGCTAAGATACAAAATTTAGTCAAAATCGTTTGAACCGTTTTTAGATAGAATTAGCTTGACCCTGACCCAAAATGACCCACTAATCGAATTTTCTCGAACACGTGACCTAGCCCAATGGTTTTCTGATGCCCCAAAACGGTAGGATACAAAATTTCGTCAAAATCGTTAGAGCCGTTTTTAAGATAAAATTTGCATATATATATATATAACCACACACAAGATTTGCTCGTATTAGAATATATGATAAAGTTCCTTCATTCCAATTGCAATAAAGTAATTTCTCTCGCAAAGTTAATGGTAACCAAATTTTCACTGTTTACACCTGAGCTGAAACAGTGTGCGGATTATAGAGTTGCGGATTAGAGGGAGTTGACTGTATTGAAAAAGTGATACTTTTGCCTATCTAAATATTAACGTGAAATTTCACTAATGTAATAATAACATATTATAACACTTAAAACTATACTTCTGAGAATACATCAATCCTCTCATGCATGATAACATCATGTGAGGTTATATTAAAAAACAACCCTTGAAGAGTTGGGCATGTTTTATTTTTATTCCTTTAATCACGTACTAGTTGCATAGCAACACGTTGTGTTGCATTTAATTTGCATGAGGTTTTCTGATTGTTTGGTAGAAAAGAAATCTAGTTTTATTATACATTTTAAGTTTTTAGCCCTAACAATTCAAAATAAATCGTAATTTAAAATGTTTTCTGCTCCTTTCACCTTTTTTAAACTGCTCTTAGAGAGCATTTACAAAAGTAACCATCATGTGGAATTTCAAATTTTTAGCCCCAGCAGCATCGCAGAAATCGCCTTTTTAGAACTTAATTTTTCTGCACCTTTTTACATTTAGAATTTTTCAGAAATTGTTTTCTTGAGAAGATTTGTCTTAATAGTAACAGCCATGTCAAGTTTCTAGCCCTAACAGTTCCAAATAAACCGTAATTTCGAATGTTTTCTGCTCATTTCACCTTTTAACTTTTGAACTTGAGCATTTATATCTTAAAAGTAACCAGCACACAAAGTTTCAAGCCCCAACAATATCACAATTTTAGAACTTTTTTTTGCTCTTGCAATCCCTTGAGGGTTGTTCTACTGACATAAAATAGTCTATGTTGGAACAGGGTATTTTGCTACCATTATTTTTTAAATTAACTCGGTAGTTCTAGCAATGTTTTCCATATTTTTCGCTCAAACCTGTATTTTTTATTCCATTTCTGGCTGTTTTTGTTATTGATGCACAAATATTGAGAAATTGTGACTTAACAACTTACACTGTATACACATGCATGTTAATATTGTGATAATTTTGTATTTGTGTGGAGTTCCGCTTTTGTGTCCAGTATGCACCTTCATATCTACCGTAATTTCTGGTATATAAGCCGCGGCTCAAATAAATCGGATTTGAATTTGAGGTGATTTTAGGTTACATTTTACTTGATAAAATTTCTGGCCGGAAAAAGATTCATTTGAGCCACGGCTTATATACTAGAAATTACGGTATATAATCCATATGAAGTTCAATAATGCTTGTGAAATGCAGCAATAGATGGATAACCATTTTCATTTTTAATACTCAGTTGGACAATCTGACAATGACAGTTTTTTTTTTCTATTCTTCAGAGAAGACTTGTTGAAAATTTTTTGCTCTTGATTTAATTTTTTTTACTTCCCACTTTGAGTTATTCTATCCAAGGTTTAAATTATCACAAAAAGTATTTAATAGCTATTAATATATTTTTTTATTGCTTGTAAACTTCATATGAAATTCATCTTTAATTTTGTAATAAATATAAGACTTTTATAAATTCAACGTTATTAGTTTCTTCCCCATTTAAAATATAACATATGCTTTTAGCCATTTAAAATAATTCATACATGAGGGTTAATTTGTTCAATTTGTCCAGTCACTGCTTAAACGTTATTCAGTCATGCCGTATAATTTTCACTTTTTCATCTGTAAATTAGATTTAAGTTTATTCCTGGATGTGCTAATTAAAGCAAAATTTCTGTTTTATAATGAAAACAAGTTGGAAATTGTACGTCAAACGTTACAAACGAGGTGCGTTCGTACTATAGCTAGTTATATAAATATTCAGATCTTGATGATTTTTAATTCTGTGAAATGAAATGAATATCGTCTGCAGATTAATTTCTGTAATAAAATAAGTATCTCGGTCGCTTGACAATTAAACTTTGAAAGCTCCTATAAAAAGAAAGCACAGATTTAAAAAAAAAAAAAATCAAATTTCTTAATAAATGTTTTTATTAATATTTTCTAAAGTTTTGATTAGATTTTTAAAAAATTTGAAATGTCTCGACAAAATTCTGCAAAGATAATATATCTTAAATTTCAAACCATTCAGTTGGGTAGTTTTTGCGTTGTTATATGCAGACGGACGGACGGACCAGACGATGACAATAGGTGCTACGTATTTATATAACTACGAACGCACCTAAAAAGGATTACTCATTGGAAATACTTTATTCTTTACTAATAAAATTTAAATAAACTTTTATTGATATTTAATATAAGGGATGTGACGAATATTGGGCCCTATTGCGGAATATTGTGAGATATCTCGCCGAATAAATTCATAATGTTTTTTTGCACATTTTTTTCTCAAATCCAAGCATGCTACTTTCTGACATATTTCTGAAGTAATTTTCATTCTTAACCCCTTAAGCATCATATTCAGTTTAGTGATAGTATGCTGAATACCAAATACATTAAATTTCGTCAAAAGTAGTTTGTCATTATTTTAAATTACATGTGAATTATTTAATTACATGCAATGTAAGGAGATAAAATAGTGGTTTATTTATATTATGCAAACAGAAATAAGGTTCGAAATTCTGATATTCATCGCCTGATTCAAAGCTATCATTACTATCGTCTATGTCACCGTCAAATTAAGAACATAACCACTGTCCGTGTTTGACATAATTATTCTATAAAATCACTATCTACCAGAGATACAAAGGAAAACAAAACCAAAAGCGAAACACTACAATTCACGAAAGACAACTGAACAGAATGACGAAGAAACAAAGCAACGGGAAAACTAATCAGGTATTTTGGACACGTAACGCCATCTATAGGATGTGAAGACAATCATTGTTATATAGCTCGGACAAAACAAATCACAATAGCAATTAGCGATGCAAAAAAAAAGATGCTTAGAACATTGCAGTCTGGACTTAAAATGAGAACGTATGCACATACCTCCTGGTATTTCAAATAGAAGAGTTCATGATGTAAATAGGTACGTCGTGGTGCTTAAGTGGTTAATTGCATAAAATGTACAGTTATTCGATGACATCTGTTATTATATATAATTTTTATACTTACATTCTTTCATTCATATTGTTATTATCATTTTCTGTGTATGTTTTTAATGCATGTTGAGTAAGTTGTAGAACTTTGTATTGTTGTATATGCTAGTTCAATTGTGAAAGATTTTGTTAAACACATATTCTACCTTTATTCTACTTCTTGCTTTAATTTAATTAGTAATTTTATTTGACTTCAGACTGATTTCAGAACAAAGACTCATTTGTACAAATTTGTTGATCACTCAGAACACAAACACTTCACAAAAAAATTTACTTGACTAAAGATTATTTCAGGAAATATCTCGCTATAAATTATGAAAGTAATTATTATCATTGAGTTTGAATGGATAGAAAGGATAAAAGTTTCATTGGATAGTAAAAGTGAAGTATATTCTTTATATTTTAATGGAAATAGCTTACGATCTGACTTACAGAAAATCAATTTGATATATCTAAGAATAAAACGCAATAAAGCAAACAAACTTCTTAACACCATAAATTTAAGAGCTGTGTGAGGCCTTTCAAAAAAACTTTGTCTTTCTTCATCATGGCTGTTTCCTCTAACTTATCCATTTTCCCCTCTCATTTTCTTTCAGTTTTGCTCCCACCTTCCAAGTGGTAGCACGTCTTTTGCACCTGATGAAGAAAGACAAAGTTCTTTCGAAAGGCCTAGCACATATCTTAAATTTATGGTGTTATTACGAAGTTTGTCTGCTTTAAATTAAAATAATTAATTTTAAAAGTACACATAACAGTGGTAATGACGAATGAGTTCCTATTTCAGATAAAATGTTCATGAATTGCTTTTCTGGAAATAAAATTATGCTGTTATAATTTAGATGTAGTAAAAGTTTTATCATTATTAACATCAAGATATTTAAAATATTACAAGAAATATATCCAGCTACTGAAAATTTTAAACCATGAATTAGTGTTTCATTCTTTTTCCATTAAAAAATATATATATTAATAAAGTTATTTTCTTTTTTGGAAAAAATAGTTGGTATTCGGCCCAAAATTTAGCCAAATATTTGGTATTTGACCAAATTACTATTTGTCGCATCTCTATTTAATATCAATGATTATTGTTAAATTGGTTTATGTATCAGAACGCAAATTTTTCCCCATTCACTCTCTTATCCTCTGAATGATTTGAAACGTCAATGCCGAAAACTGTACCTTAAGTATTTTTCTCTATTTTCCCCATTTATATCTCCCTCTTAGTTGTGTTTCCAAGATCTCACCATTAAATTTATACTAGTTGAGATTTTGACAAAAACTGAATATCCCATTACTTTTCGATTTAAAAAGTAATCTTTCCTAAGTTAAATTTAAATAATTTGTAAATACTAAAGACCACAAAGAAATTTTAATCTCTGCTAGATGATACACTAGAGAAACAATTTGATTTAAATGGTTTAAACCAGTGAAATGAGGTTTTAGCACACTATAGTATCTAAAACCAGTTTTCGATGTTAAAAACCTCATTCCTGGTTCTAAACAATGAAAAAAAATTGAATTTTTTTCTATGTAAACTATGTAAAAACATACCAAAGCTATGTTAAGGGGTTTCTTAAAGTAAATAATATTGCCTTATATAGCTTAGATGCGTGACATACGATGCTGAGAAAACAAAGTAACTGAAATTGCATTAAAACTAATGCAAAGGCTTAAAACCAAATTGTCCACAACAATGCATGTTTTCATTTCAAAACAAAGCTTTCATTTTGTCCATGAGAATTCAGTAAAATTTGATTCTTGCCCTTTAAAGGGACTTTGTAGCTTTTGAACTGTTTTTGAGGTTTTCATACTTTTTTAACATATTATTAAATAGTTTTAAGAAGGAAAATAATTTAATCAAGAAAAAAGGCAATTATTGTGGAAAAAATTAAGAAAATGTTACTTCATCTACAATTTTTAACTTTTTTTCCCCTCATGATTTTCTTACAACTGTGTTCCGTAAAGCAGGTATCTGTCCAGACCTTTATGTCCTGTTTTTGTGAAATTATGAACAGCTTTTATTTATTGTGAAAAATTTAGTCATAATTTTGTGAATTTGAAATGATTGTTATATTCAGGTTCTTCTTTATACATTTTTAAGAAGATATATGTATGTAAAATACATATATTTCTTTTATACATGTAAAAGTGACAGGTCATATTTTACTTTTAAATGATTAAATTTGTGAAAGGTTCTGTTTCGAGAATTTTATGAGGGTATTATAAAGGACCAGAAGATTTCCAAAAGTTAATTTAAGAAAAAAAAAAATAAAATGTTATGACATATGTAAAAATACAGTAAAAATGACTATTTAAGCAACTTAAGGACCATCCAAAAAAAATTTAAATAGTGAGCGAAATGAAAAGTATATGTTGAAGTTTTAGCATTTTGATGGTACTGATACATTGAAGAAACACAAACTGAGAAAAATGAATTTAAAGATTGCAATTCTGAATAATTTAAAAGGAAATAGATACAGTAAAAAACCTTTTCATATTTATAAACATTGGATTTTTATATAACTTCACCAGAATATGCTAGGGATTTCTAAATATATTTTAAGGAAAAAATTAGAAAATTGATATTTTGCAAAATGAAGGATATTAAGTACCCATAAACAGCAGCCTTTTTAATAGTAGCATACATTTCAGTATAAAATTACCCATTATCATGCTTTTAAATATAAGTTTTTGCAGTATAAGCTATGAAAGTGAAAAGAACACGGTACATTCAAAACTGACAGCAGCAGCATTAGTAATGCTTTTTTAGAATAGAGATAAGTTAGTGTTAAAAAAAGAAATAACTAAGTGTGGCTGTTATACCATTTTCTGTTTCGAGAAATCAATCTAAGAGAGCTATAGACAAATTATTTTAAACAGAATTATGTTTTAAGAAATTTGTAAGATGAAGTAATACAAAAGGTATATTGGCACGAAATTATGAAAGAAAATTTAAGTTAACCTAACATTTATATAACTTTGCAGGAAACCCTTTAAAAGGTTAATGTAGTCAGGTGACTTTCAATTTTGATTGAAACAATGGTTATTTGATGAATACAAATACTTTATTCAAATAATTCTATTTGGGCATTTGAAATTTAACTCTGCATAAAAGTCTAATAACATTTGTAACATTATCAAGTGAAGTAATCACTGACTGTGAATTAACCTTTTATAAGGCAGTGGTAAGTATTTTACCACTTAATTTTAATCCCAAAATTCCAAATTTGTACCAGATTTTTTTAAATGAAATCATGCGTTTATATTTTATGTGACGAAATCTATTTAAAATCTTTTAAATTTGTTCTTAAATTCTGGTGGCATTCCATTATTTCAACATCCTATCAACATATATATAATTTGCCTTATAAAGGGTTAAAGATACCTTGAGATATACAATTCTCATTAAGAATTGTATACCTCATACAGCCTCATTGTTTTCTCAAAAACTTTGTATGTTAGTAAATTAATTTTTTTGCATATTAAATAAAAGGATGCTTAATTTTTTGTTTCAAATGCATACATTACTTTGATATATAATTGCAAGAAAATCTTTTTATTGTTGATTAGTTTTAAAATTCACAACTTAATGTAAACTACTACAGTAAGAAAAAGATAAGAACAATGAAAAACAAGATATTTTTTATTAACTATACACATTACAAAATGAAATATTGTTTTGAATGGATAAGTGTAAAAATGTATAATACAAATTTCTGTTTACTAAACTAGTAACTGGATTCTGTAAATTTAAGGAAATTAAAGTGCCACACGAAAACATTCTTTTAAAAATTAAAGGAGTTAAAAGAATATAGAAAAATTCACTTGTTATTTTGAAATTAAGAATGATAATATATCATATGGTTAATTTCCAAACTGTTTCAGTTGAAAATATTTATGAACTATTTTTAGTGCTTCCAATTATTCAAATCAAGATTTTAGAAAACAATATCAAACATTCATTTTCTACAACATTTATGCTTAGAGTTCCAAAAGTTTAAATTTTTAAGTAGTTAAATCTTTTACAAATATTTAGTAAACACCAGATAAAATTATGATGACATT
Organism: Maratus michaelseni; assembly: GCA_963931845.1. NCBI lineage: Eukaryota > Metazoa > Arthropoda > Arachnida > Araneae > Salticidae > Maratus > Maratus michaelseni. The sequence continues at coordinate 212,020,734 of OZ007588.1, forward strand.
AGAAATAAATGATTTAAGGTAGAGGATCTAGATCATTTGTTTCTAATTGTACATCATCATCGTCATCATTTTTCGATTCTTCATGAAGAATAACATATTCTCGAGAGCTATACCCAAACTTGATTACATCTTTTTCAATCAATTCAACATAGCAGCGAGGTTCAACTTTTTGGTTGTTCACAAAGGTCCCATTAGATGATTCTAAGTCTATAATATATGGTCTTACACGTCTACCAGTAGTACCATCTTCTCTTTTGAAAGGTACAAGTCTATACTGAAGCACTGCATGTTGTTTAGAACATGATGGATGATCAATTGGAATATCAGCAATTAGTCTAGTTCTTCCAAAAAGGTATGCACTTTGTCGATGTATAGGTATAAATGGCAAATCCGTATCACCTTTAAATGGATATAAACGCCATTTTCTTTTAGGTTTACGGGCTTCAGTAGGTTCATTATATTTAATTGCAATCCCATTATAAGTATTTGTTTCTTCAGCAAGTTTGCCGGACACAGCTAAATTTGGCTTTTCTTTTTCTGTCTTCAAATCTTTGTTGTTATCGCCAGACCTACCCCAATTCTTTTCATCCCCAGATGACTTGGAAGAATGGCCTTTATCTCTTTCTTCTTTCACAACAATATCTTGTGTTTTGCTCTTTGATGATTTTCTGTCATCATTGTCACTTCTGGAAGATGATCTATAATATTCTTTATCTCTCCTCACTTCTCTTTTAACATCAGACCTTGCCCTAATAAAAAAAAATAAATTTATTAATACTACTTAATAATTTATTAATAGTGATATGTCATATATTTGGCCAGAAGTCAGCTCTTTTGCCAAATATTTGATTTGACAAAATTCTAAATAGGGCACTTTCCAAATATCTGAGGCTAAATATCTTTAGATATTTGGTCAAATAAAATCAGGATAATGAAAAATTTTATGTACTTTTAGTGAAAAATATTTTAGAAAATTATATTCAGTACATTAATTGTTAGAAAATCCAACACTTACTTACATAATACATCTATACATACGTGTATTTTATGATGATATTATATAAATAAAAATATTTCGGGTAATTTCAAAAAATCATTTTGCCTCCTTCAAAACTAAAATATTAAAAAAAAAAAAAAAAAAATCCTAACTAGGTGATTTTTTTTATTTTCTCAACTTTTAATTGAAACACAATTTTGTATCAGTAACCCATCAATAAAAGTTTTTATAATCACATGACTATAGTGATTTGAAGTAAACAAGCACTCAGAGGAAATTTGGTAAAGCAAGACCCCTGCAAAAAATCAGGTAACCTGATTTTACCTGACCCTCACATAATCCCTGTGTTGAGAGTTCGGGTTAGTTTTCAGTTTTTGCAGACTGAATCCACATACACCAGATATTTGGGTAACACACTGGTATCAAGTCTATCAAAGAAAGTAACATTGTGCAGATTCGGATATAATTTTGCTAAGTTCTTGTTGGGTATCACCAAAACTAGATCCTGGCATATAATATGCATCACTTAAAATAAGTAAATAAAAATCTTGGTATTGTTTGTGTATGCACAATTAAAAATTATTTCCCACAAATGCTCATATTTCCTCCAATATTTAATAAATTTATATTCTAATTGCACTATGCTGTTTCTACTATACTTTGTCAAATTTTCTGAAAGTGGCATTAAATTGTTTGAAAACCCTGCATGCTATAAACAAAAAACATGATAATTTCTCCAATTTTTTAAAGAAATCTTTTTATTTCCTTAAATACACATGTTATTCCTACACAAATGTCAAATGTTGTACAAAACCCGATAATCATGTGCAGGGGTCAGAAAAACTACTTTTTTTACTGTAGTCAACCACAGCTACTTTATCAAAAATGTAGTTAACTATAACTACTTGTTTTAAAAAGTAGCAATTACAAACTACCTTTCAAAAGTTGTCACTATATTGCTACATTCAGATTTTGTCAAAAGATTAACCTACACTTGCAATTTAAATAAAACACGAATTAAATAAAGTGACCCCTCGTTATGTCACGTCTGCCAGGTTACAATTAAACACCGTGTATAACCGAGGGCATTAAAAAATTAAGAAAGATAACATACAAGAAAATATTTTGTGTTTGTCTCCAAAATGTTAGTTTGTACACACATTATAATCAATACTTAACTCTTTAAGTAGCTGTCACATAGTTTTCCGATTTTTAAAATCAATCTAATTTAGCTGTGGACAAAAATATTTTAAACAGAATTATGTTTTAAGAAACTTCCAAGATGAAGGAATACAAAAGGTATACCGGCACAAAATTGGGAAAGAAAGTTTAAGTAAACATAACATTTTTATAAAAATATGGGAAAGCCCTCAGACACTCGTAAGGTTTTAAATACAGTTACTTAAAAAAATCTTGGATGACTCCACTCGACTTTCCAAACACTTAACAGAATACTGTGGGTTTGAATAAATAGTAATATAATAATAAATAAAAACTTAGATCTTAATTTTAAAAAGGTGAACTCTGGGAACCTGAAAACGTGAGGAAATTTTAATATACACGCATACACATCCCAAACACATACACATGAAATAATTGTAAAAATAGTTAAAACTGATTCAGAGCATCTCAAAATGTAAAAATATACCAATATTTTGATAATCAAATTTTTATCATGATTGCAATACTTTCCTTACACTGTATATGTACAGAAAGTAAAAATGCGATTAAACTACAGCTTATTTTTCTGGGAGGCACAAAAACAGAGCTATAATAATGAATGAGCGATATAATGAGGGGCTTCTCTTGTATATAACATATTTATGCACAATCATACACAGCATAAATTTTATTTACTATTCTTACTGTAATTATTGCATTAGAATATAAAATTACAGTTGACATGTATTTATCAATAGATTTGTTTATTTAACTCTCATATGTTAATTGTATTGAGTTCAGTTGAGAGTTAATTATATTGAGTTGTCTAATTTTATAATCTAGAAAATTACAGAAAACAACTCTAAATACAAACAATAAATAAAACAATCCCAAATAATAAAACAAGAACGAAAAATCATGCTTCAAGCATAGATTATGTAACACTTTCCAACGCTTCCAAAATAATTTTACAAATCATACCGTTTAATAAGCTAAAAGATAACATCTAAGTAATCCGAATACTTTTATTCAGCCCTGTATAGGATCTATAGATTTGTATATATACTACATAGGATAATAAATTTTAGTTCAGTTAGGAAACGCGTAGCACAGTTTAAAATTCTCCGTCTGGAGTTAAATAATACAGAAATGTGTTCTCGAACTTTTGTGCTTCCCTGTATAGGATCTACATAATTTATACACACCACGTAATAGACAAAAAGCGAGTTAAAATTAAAATCGCTTTCAGTAACTTAAAACGCACTTCGAGGAATTATTGTTAACAGACAGTAGATAATTCTTTTGTGTGTCCCTGTAAATGAACGATAACTGCTATACACACGATATTCTGTAGTAAGCCTCTTGTAATGCACCTCATATAAATTTCAATGCGTTTTAAATAGGGAAACATTATTTAAATAAACCGCAGACGATTTTTCTCCATAGACGTAATGTAACGGAATTCTTTTGACTGTCCCTGTACAGTAAGTATAAGTGCTATGCACACCCTATTCCATGTTAAGCTTCTTCTAATACACCTTAGTGATATATATAAATTTCAATGCGTTTAAAATAGTGAAACATTATTCAAATAAACCGCAAATGATTTTCCCCCATAGACCGCAATGTAATGGAATTCTTTTGAGTGCCCCTGTAAAAAAACTATAAGTGCTACACACTTCCATTGAAATAGGGAACATGCTATAGATAACGACTATAACATATAAAAATTGCAGAGCAATCCGAGCATATTTACGAGAGTTAGAGCACGGACAGACGGCCAGACAAACCGAAGTCATAAACACTTTTCAACTAGGTTGGAAAGTGTTAAAAACGTAATTTCAGGAAATTTCAATAAATACAATATTCGGAAAAATATCCGAATACTTTTATGTAGCCCTGTATATGACCTATAAATTTGTATATATACATAGGATGCTAAATTTTAGTTTAGTTAGGAAACGCGTAGCACAGTTTAAATTCTCCTTCTGGAGTTTCTGTCAATAAACGGAAATGTGTTCGCGAACTTTTGTGCTGCCCTGTATTGGATCTACAGAATTTATACACACCACGTAATAGACAAAAAGCTAGTTAAGATTAAAATCGCGTTCAGTAACTTAAAACGCACTTCCAGGAATTATTGTTAACAGACAGTAGAGAATTCTTTTGTGTGTCCCTGTAAATGAACGATGACTGCTATACACACACTATTCTGTAGTAAGCCTCTTGTAATGCACCTTAGTAATATATATAAACTTCAATGCGTTTAAAATAGTGGAACATTATTTAAATATGCCGCAGACGATTTTTCTCCATAGACGTAATGTAACGGAATTATTTTGACTGTCCTTGTAAAGTAACTCTAAGTGCTATGCACACCCTATTTTATATTAAGCTTCTTCTAATGCATCTTAGTGATCTATATAAATTTCAATGCGTTTACAATAGTGAAACATTTTTAAAATAAACCGCAAATGATTTTTCCCCATAGACCGCAATGTAACGGAATTCTTTTGAGTGTCCCTGTAAGAAAACTATAAGTGCTACACACTTCAGTTGAAATAGGGAACGTGCCATAGATAACGACAGTAACATATAAAAATTGCAGAGCAATCCGAGCATATTTACGGGAGTTAGAGAACGGACAGACGGCCAGACAAACCGAAGTCATAAGCACTTTTCAACTAGGTTGGAAAGTGCTAAAAACTGGCATAAAACATGAAGACAAGTAAATAGACAATTGTTGTCAGCCAGAAAATTAATTCCTTTGATGGATTAGTACTTAATTTTAGGAGCAAGTGTCAATGGAAAAAAATTTATGATGTCATGTGATTATGTTGCTATACACTGCAGCTGAGATTTGGAAATTATTGAGCAGAACAAATTTTGCACAAAAGAAGCAAGTTACAGCCATCTGATTTGCAGAATCATACATTTTCTATTGAAGTAGCATTAAAAGTAGCATTCGTTTTTGCTACAAACTACTGATTTTTTGTATTGTGGTACCTTTTTACACTAGATTATCCAAAATGTAGCGACTACTGCAGTTTCAAGACTTGTAGCGCGCTACTTCCGACCCTTGGTCATGTGCTGCAGCTGCAGATTATTTTTTATTTTACTGGGTGATCCCAAATATTTTTTTTCTACTATTTCGTAGTTGGTTCATTTGGGATTAAACCTTTGCAGAAAAATATGAAGTCAGACATTTTCTTTACATTCCCAAAGTTCCAGAAGTTTTCATCAAGTATTTCTCTAAATATTAAAAAAAATGTGTAAAATCATAAGCATCCGGTGACTTTTGGCAATATTTTCTTTGTAGTAAATTGTGTTTTAAAATCTCTAAAATATTTTTTTATGACTTCAATTTCACATTACAGTTCATAAAATTAAACATATATGGTATCCCATGAGTGTGTTCTATGAGATACCATATATTTCATAAAATACTGACCAGAGCTATTTACTATTAATGCAATTCTCCATTCTATTAGTTTATTTTTGAAGAAGACTGGCAGAAAAAGATGTAATCATAATCCAACACTCATAAATAGAGATATAATCGTAATCTGCTTTTAGAAGCTGAAATTAATAGTAATCATAATCAATTACAGCCTTTTGTAATCGACGTGAAGTCTGGTTTCATTGGTCTAGTTTCTAAAAATCCATTTCTTTCATTGCTTCCAGTAAGTTGCAGTAAAAATTTGTGCTGCTAGATATTGCGATGAGAGGTAAATATAAATCTTTCACTCTTGAAATGAAAGTTGAGATACTGAAAAAAGTGGGAGATGGCCAATTAAAAAGTTACATTGTGAATGAATATGGTGCACTATGGTACACAATAAAAAGAGTACACTTTCGACCTATCTGAAAAGTAACAATTGATTATTTAATCTTTGAACAACAAAAAGTTCACAAAAGGAAGAAAGCCGATGAGAACCGCTTTCACGAGGACTTAAGAACTCGATCAAGAAATTTGCCTATAAGTGGTCCCATATTGACTACCAAACAAATGAACTAGCCAGTGTTTCAAACATAGAGGACTTTAAATGCAGTGACGGATGGCTACCACATTTGAAAGTCCAAATTACTTAGCATTTAAAACTGTATGTGGCAAAAGTCTGATGTAAATACAGAAATTTGCAGCAAATACAGCAAAAAGTTACCAGAATTACTTTCTCTTTACTCACCAAGTGATATATTCAATGCAGAGACACTTATTTTTAAGCTTTTGCCAAATAAGATATTGACGTTTAAAAATGAGATGCGTACGGGCAGTAAATGCAATAAAGAGGATTACTGTAGTAGTTCGGAACAATATGGATGGGAATGAAAAGCTAAAACTACTTGTTATTGGCAAATTTTGAAATCCAAGGTGTTTTAAAGGAATTACAACCTTACCTGTTGGATACGCGTCAAATCCTAAATCATGGATGACATGAAAAAAATGCATGAATTGGCTGACAAGATAAAAAAAAATTTGCTCCAAAAACACAAAATTCTTTTTTTTCTAGATAACGTGTTTAGTCACGGCAAACTTCCCTAACTGAAATCTATTCGAGTAGAATACTTGTCGCCAAACACCACATATAAATTACAGCCCATGGATCAGGACATAATACAGATTTTAAAATTTCACTATCGTAAATGACTTTTACAGCGAATGCTGTTTGCAACTGATTGTAACAAAAATTATAATATTACTGCACTGACTGCCACAAATGATCTCTATGCTACTTGGGATGCTGTAAAAGAGTCAACAATAACAGGATCAGGATATTTTAAACATGCTGGATTTACACAAAACCAGATAGAATACTCTGAAAAAGCATGTGAGAACTTTCAATGTAAAGATGCAGATTTTCCAGATAACGCGGCTGTCAGGGTTGGCAAGTTTTTGACGCATGACGGTTTTTACCGGTTTTAACCATGGTTTTTACCGTCATGTCAAAAACCTCCTTGTCAAAAATGTCGAAAACTGTCAAAAACCAACTTTTTAATAGTTTGTTTTTACATTTTTTTTTTTTCATTCTATCTTTAATATTAAGTTGTTTTACATAAAATATTCAGAATCAAAAAGACTCTAAAGTATATTTATCCATCCAAGAAAAACAAAAAAGAATTGCATTAGAATAATACATGTACATCTCTGTTAGAAGATCTCTACACTAATCTTAAGTTATTTGGCAAATTAGATTTTTTGAAGAAATCTTGTAACCTATAAGTATTAGATTAAACAATGTGTATAATTTCGGTACAATTTACTACATTGTTGAAAACAAAACTTTAAGATTCTACTTATTGAAGTGCAAATGAAAATCACCTTAATTGCATTTATGAAATACATAAGATATGCATTTTAAAATATTATATCGAAGAATATTCAAATTTATTCACTGCCAGTCTATGCTTAACATCTATTGTCATACAATGCAGGGCTGCGGAGTCGGAGTCAGGCCCATTTTGGGGCAAAAGAGTCTGAGTCGGAGTCACTAAAAATCAGGCCGACTCCGAACCGACTCCAGCTTGTTTTTTAGACAGTTTGAAGTGAAATTAAACCAATTCTATGTAATTTTAAATTTATAAACTGAATTATTATTTTTAATTTTGGACTAGATATAAAAGGCAACCCAGTTTAAACAGACCCAATGTACTGTACAGCATATATGAAAGCTGTTTCTAATTGAAACCTCTAGTTGGTATTTTATATTTAGTATATAGTCCTTTATCTCATTTTTTTTTTTTTTTTTAGTTTGCGGAACTCAAGGTAATGCGAAAATTGGAAAAATCTGCTATTTTTGGAGTTTACAGAACCCAAAATATCATTGTAATAGAAACCTTTTTCCTTTTTTTTCTTATTTTCCCTCAGGTTCTTCAGGTCTGTGGGACCAGGAATAACGCTGAAATTGTAAATTTTCTCTTCCCTTTTATTCGGGTTCTTGAGACCCCAAATGATGCGTAAATTGTAACATTTTTGCCTGCTATTTTTTGGGTCTGCAGAAATGGATATAAAACCAAAATTAAACATCCTTTCGCCCATATTTTGGCATAATATATATTTGATATTGCCCCATATTTGGCATAAAATATGTTGGTTATTGTCTTAAAATGACATAACCAACATAATAAATGCTGTTTGGATTCAATTGATAGATCTTTGTGTGTGTTGTTCAAAGTAAATTTTGGAGATTTATTAGATTTCAACTGTGTTTTCTATCTAAATAGCTTCAAATTTAACTTTTCAATTGCAATTTACATGCATATAAATATTTTACATTCAGTTTTTGCACAGTTTTGACGTAATTAAATTTTACCATGTATAACATTTAATGCACATTGTGTTTTTGTGTGATTGTACATAAAGTATCTGGGAGGAGGAGGGGTTCACATGTTCAAAATATTTTCAATCTTGACCAGAGCCGATTAGTGCAGGGGCAAAGTTCCACACGCATTTTATAAGAGTATTTTTGCCTTATTTTAAAAAAAAATCTGCATTTAAAAAAGGTGAAACTTTTTATACTAATATACCAATACTGTTGGAAGTTTACCGCTGCAGTAATAATATGCTTCAAGGTTAAACAGGAATGTGCCAGTTGGTTGCAGTGTTGCCAGTTTTTTTTTTTAAATTCTGATTGCTTGATTGCTGCCACTTTGTTTAAATCGTAATATTTCCTTTATATAATGGCAAATTTAATAAAGCGACTATTACTGTTTCAAAACAAATGACAGCAATGAAGTAATCTGAATAATAGGAATCAACAGGTACTTTAAATGTCCCGGAGTCAGAGTCAGAGTCGGAGTCGGTTCCTTTAAAATTTCAGGAGTCTGAGTCTATCATTTTTGCCACCGACTCCGCAGCCCTGATACAATGTAACAGCATTTTTGCATCACTAAAATAATTTTAATGTACTTTATTAAAAACGTATATTGAATGTTATTTAATAATTATAATAACCTTTTATTATCATTTATTAATGTTAATTGCAGTCAGTAGAATCTGTATTAGTGAAGATAGATTATGACAAATATTGTTCTTTTCTTTTACTCTTGTATTTTTAAAATTTTTCCATATTAAGAAATGATCTTCTTTTAAATAAATTTAACAAATGTAATTGTAAATAATAATAATAATAACAAGAACAACAAGGTAAAATCGATCTAGAAATGTATTGTATGCTACACTTACACCATAAAGTGGAGGACAATCAAAAATGATAGGTTTTTGACGGAATAAACCGGTAAAAACACTGTTTTTACCACTGTCATGTCAAAAACCAGTTTTTGACGTCAAAAACCCAACCCTGGCGGCTGTTGATAATAACTTAGAAGTTTGTGGAAGCCTTAGCAATTCAGATATCGCGAAAGAAATTCATGATTTGTGTAACAAAGATTCAGATACCGAAGACACATCGAGCAATGAACTGTTCACGTCCAACAGAACAGTCCATAACTCAGTCTATTGAACGTTTATGCAAATTCATACAAATGCAACAATCTTCAGAAAAGGAACTTCACTGATTGTTGGAAATAGGCTAGTAATTAAGGCTAAAAACAATCAGACTAAGCAAACGACCCTGGATAAATATTTTTAATAGTGGTATGTAATGGTATTTCCTATATTTCTTTTGTGTAATTGATAAAAAAATAATTAAGTTGTTAGAGAATGGCTAATTTAATTTCTGTTATTATTAATAACAACATTTAAAATATCTTTTGTATTTGTATAAACAGTAAAAAAAAAAAAAAAAAGGTTTTATCTGGAAATGAAATCTCACACAATGCTTCTCCCTGTAATTTTGTTTTCTCTAAGCACTTTCAATAATTTGAATGATTTTTGTCGTCCCTGCAAGTTTCAATTATCGAGAGTCCACTGTATGATGACAGTAGCAAATTATATATTAAACATCAAACATTTTAATGTTTATAATATTTATCAATAAAACCAATTCTGGTAATAAAAAATAGGCATTTCTTTTACTATAAAAGTTTGGTGCTTTTTGAAATGGCTCTAGCAGATAGGAAGTGGGATTTTGTTTCCAAATGTTACAATTTACCATAAAAATGAAATTTATCAAGTATTCTTGTTTGCTATATATTAAATTTCATAAATATTAAAGCAGCAGTCGCTTGTGTGTGTGTAACAGTGCTAAAAAGTTCCTTTTCTCATAAAGGCTGCAATATAAAAAAGAAAAAAGTAGTACTTAAAAATATTACTTACTTTCGAGCTCGTTTATTTTCTGCTTCCCTCTCAGCAGCTTCTTCTAAATCTAAAGCCCGTAGTTCAGATTCCAATTTTCTTTTACGTCTGGAGAGCTCTTCATAAGATTCATTTACTTCAGAAGCTTTGTGTTTTCGGCTTCTGTGTTGATCAGAATTATCAAAATCTATTTTAGATTTCAAAGGAGATTTCTTGCGATGATGACTTTGATGAGGTGAACTGGATCGCCTGCTTTTATGAGAATGGGATGAATGTTTAGAACTGCTGTGCTTATCTTTCTTCCTGTTCTTTTCATCATCACCACTGCTTTTGTAATCTCTTTCCTTTAAAACATGTTTATGATTTGACATTGTCCTGTCCTTCATAATTCACTTCTGAAATTAATGTTTTAAAACATTAAACAACATACTTAATAATGTACAATCTATTATTTTCATAACTGAAAATAATAATAATAATAATAACAATAAAAAAAATAAAGGAGAAAAAAAGGATTACTTGATTAATATCAACCATGAAGTTTTAAACTACATTTTTATATTTTAAAGCTATCATGGAAATAAATAAACAAACATATACGTAAAGGCAGTTCCAGCCTCAAATTAGAGAGGAAAAGTCCACATCTCTTAACCCATTTGTGCACAATAACGAGTCAGATTTACTGTGTACTGTTGGACACAATCCACTGTAATTAGTCAGACACTATGACTTCCTACTGCAATAATCATGTTAGCACATTTTGTGGTACTTTTCGGATAAACGGATGCCAGAGAAATATATATATATATATATATAATATATACATATATGTGTGTGTATATATATATACACATACATGTATGTGTGTATATGTATATATATATACAGCGCCCTGCAAAAGTTTAGACAATGGTCGATTACGCTTCTGTACTGAGAAGTATGTAACGAATTGTTGCAAGTCAACTGCCATATATTGCTTATGACTTATCCTTTATTCACAAACAATAAATTTTAAATTATACACTTTACATAATATATAATGACAAAAAAACAAAATTAACATTGTTGCAAAAATATAGACAATCTATATATTTATATTAAAATAACCATAAATTGAAATCGGATTGCACCTCCATTCTTTGCAATTAGATCAAAAATGCGACTTTCCATCGAATAAATTAAATCCTGCACCACTTGGGGATCTATTTCGTACCAAGCACGTTCCAGAAGCTCGAAGTTCATTAAGAGAGGAGTATTGTCGAAAATTTGCATAAAACTTACGAGACATGATGCCCCAAAGGTTTTCGATTTGGTTCAAGTCAGGGCTACACGCAGGCCAATCGAGAACAGTAATATTTTGAGAGTTAAACCAAGTTTTTGTTTTGTATGCAACATGAATGGATGCATTATCTTGCTGAAATACATACTCTGGACCAGTTAAAAGTTCCCCAAATGGCTGTAAATTGTTCTCCAATGTATGTATGTAGTCTTGAGCTGTTTGGCGACCACTGAGGAACTCTAGAGCTACTTGAACATTAAAGCAAAATGAGGCCCAAATCATTAAAGAGCCACCACCTTGTTGTCGACTAAAGATAGTCCTAGGCTCTTTACGCAAGTCGTGCCAATAATAGGCCCACCCATCTGGGCCATCCAAATTCCACTTTTTTTCGTCACTGAATATCACAGTACGCCACTAGGGTCCATATGACATATGTTTATGAGCCCACTGCATTCTTGTCAATTTGTGGTGAGATTTCAAAGCTGGATGTTTTTTCATTTTCCTATAAACTAATTTACCTCTTTCCTTAATTCGCATACGAATCGTATGTGTTGATACAGAAAGTCCTGACTCACTTTTAATCTGACTAGCACTCATCATTTGTGTAGATGCCAGTTTCTGGATCCTTCTATCATCTTGTTTTCTGGTCACACGAGGCCTTCCAGATCTACGTTTTGCTTTGTAGGAGTCATCCTTAGACAATACTCAATAAACAGACTACTTTGAACTATTCAAAGTAGCTGAAATTTCTGCAACAGTCTTCCCTTTCGATTTCAACTTCCATATCTCAATTACTTTATCTGGCTGAATCTCTCTAGCTCGCGGCCTCTTCAGTAACCGATGCTAATGTAATGTGCACTTAAATACTTCATGCATGTGACGTCATAGGTTTAACATTTGCATTTTTCCGTGAACAGTTGCCAAAAAGCAAGAAAGTGTCTAAACTTTTGCAATATGCAAATTTCACTTTTTTCAATTAAATTAAATATTATCCTATATTAAAATCATTATTTCTGTCCTAAAAGGTTACAAATATATTTAAAAATAAGTATACCGATTTGTGTAATCCAAGAGTTCGTATTCTTTATTTAAAGGTTAAATATCATCAGTGTCTAAACTTTTGCCGAGGACTGTATATATATTTCACTGGCATCCGGCTAACCGAAAAGTACCCATTTTGTTTATAAAATAAACAAAATGACTGCGAGAATAGGTAACAAAGAAAATTTTACATAATAGTTTGATTGGTGATATTCTAGCCTTGAACCTTTATTTTTTTTTTCAAGTGTATTCAACTAAGCTACACATTTTTTTTTTTTTTTTTTTTTTTTTTTTTAAAGCTAAGAGTACATGAAATTAAATTTCAGCAAACGATTATAATGCATACAATTCTGTAAATTTGTATTTAAGTATCATAAATATCCAGCTTTATGATTCTTAAAAAATATAACAGAAAACAATTATTCATACTGAAAATTAATTTGTACAATTCGAAAAAGGAATTTTTTCTTGATTATGGATATTAAAGAAAAACTTCTTACTTTAATAGTCGTATGCAAGGAAGTGTCATTTCTCACCTTTTCTAAATTTTGGAAAATAATAAGATATAACTTGAAAGGCTGCATTCAGACTACATTTTCAAAAATCCACTTCAAAAAGTCATAAATTATTTTTTTGGTCTTTCTTTTCCAAAGGTTCTGTGGCCATCAAAAAAATAAAGCAGAGCCTCCACAAAAGAAAAAGGAGGTGATACACATGTCCAGGAGATGCTCCTCTCTTGCAGTGCTACAGAAGATTGACCACATAAAAAAGCCTACAAATGAACCGCTGAAGCTGCATGCAGTCTGATCGCACCTTAAGAGACATGGACACTGGTAGGGAGAAATTGAGGGAGGGGTAAGATTTTGGAACACATGTGCTTATGGTAAAGGGCAAAACTGGGAAATTTCATTAGTGGCTAATAGTAGCAATTTCGTTAGTGGTCACTTTTTTATTTAAAAATACTAAAGAATAAACTTGTACTAAAATTTCTATTAGTATTAATCTAAAGCATAGGTTCCCAACCTTTTCTGGACCAATGCCCCCTTTACAAGAAAAGAAAAGTTCTAACGTTCCCTCTTCCATAATAGTTAATTATACAAAACATTAAAATACTTCGGCATATTACTATACCTATATTTGTCTGTAATATTTTTGTCTGTCTATCTATCTATCTATTACTAAGAATCACGATTAATTAAAACGACCATCAAATGTACTAAAAAATTCTTTATTAAAAATAAGCACAAAATCAATAATAAATAAATATTTAATGAGATGGTTAAGGCTGGTAGAACTTTAACAATTTGTTAATGTCTAGTTCAAATTTCGTTAACATCAGTTACAAATTGCCACGTTCAGTGGTATGCAGTCTGTTCTATTTCTTAGACAATAAATTAGCTATTGCACTGAACCTACGCTCAGCCAAATACGATCAAGGAAAAGCAATTAAAAATTGCTATACTCTTTCCCACAATCCAGGGTGGAGAGCTGGTATTGATGTTTGAAGCCAGAACTCTTGGTATTCATTTCTAAATTTTAGTTTTAGTTCTTCGTTAGTTCAGATTTCTATGGGTTCATCTTCTAAATTTGATGATTCTGCTGTATCTGCATTTTGTGAAATGATCTAAAACCCAACTCAATATATTCATGTTTAAAATAACCTGTAATAAACTCTGTAAAATCAGAATGAAGAACGTCCAAGTCCTGGAAGTAAGTAAATCTTCATGTTTTGCAGAGACTGCTGATAATGTGGGAAAGTGGTTGTATTCATCTCTAGCTAGATTTCACTTGAACAGAAGAAGTTTTCCCACAAAAGCATCTATAACGTTTTTTGCTTTAATTAAATTCAACTCATCATCCTGAAATTGTAAATTGACTTCATTAAATATTCTAAAGAGGTCTGTCCAATAAGTGATGCCATTTTTGGATGTAATCAGGGTTTCGTGCACTTTTTTCTGCTCTGTTTTCAAGGAAGTCCAGTACTGAGTAAATTAGATTTAAAAAACGATTCCGACAAATACCTTTAAAGAACCAACGAACTTCTGTCTGCAGCAGCAAGCTATTGTAATCTTCATTCTTTTCACTACAAAGTTGGCCAAATGATCTGTCATGTAATGAATTGCTTCTATTCTTAGTGACTGCTCTAATAACGTAATGAAGTGACGTATGCAGGCGTTCATTAAGATTTTTTGCAACCAAATGCTGTCGATGAATACCACAATGTTCAACAAGTACGTTTGGTATTGCTTGTTTCAAATGCGCTATGAAACCCTTATGAAGACCCATCATGGCTGGAGCACCATCAGTTGCAGCTGACAAATATATTACGAAAAGGAATTTATTTCTCTTGAAAAAACTTGTTCGTGGTATTAAATATCGATTCTGTCTTTTTAACAGTTTCCAAGTTTTTAGAAAATAACTCTTGACAATTTGTTTTCTTCTTTTATGAATCAAACGTATAAGAGCAGTGCTTCGTTATTCGGTAGAGTTGACTCACCGAGTTGAATGGGAATGATATTTCATCGTCTTTAGCCATTTCTAGTCTTCTTTTCACCGAATTAGTTATTACAGAGATTTTTCTGATTATATCTGACCATCTTATGATGAACAATTTTTATTACTTCTTTGCTGTCGGCAAGATTAATTCCTCGCCAATTCCTTGTTATTTTCATGCTTTTACGATTAACAATGAAATATTATATGAGGTTTGCAGTCCGTCAACTTCTTGTTTAGAAGACGACTCAAAAAGCTTTGATACTGTTCACTGTTTTAAATATTTATTTTCCAGTCCTTGAAAATAGGATAAATCTTTGTCCTTTTTATCAGCATACATTTTATTAAAATGCTCTTGTAGCCTAGAATGCTTCATGGCTTCAGTTAAAAAACTTTTTAGCAAATAAAACACATGGGTAATGATTGGTTTGTAGGGGATTGCTTAAATACATATTTAAATTGCTCAATACTACTCAGCCATTTTTCTCAGATTCAGACATTTTGAAAAACAAAATTTACCACTGTTTAAGTTTAAATAAATTAACGTTTCAACAGGTTTTCAGATAGTTACAAAAATAATGGATGTAATGACTTCTATCACTTTCTTTCAGAATAAACGAATCTCTTGAGCAGATTCAAACCACTGACGGGTTCGTTTGGAAATCTTTGTTTAGTGCATGTGTTGCCCTCTCTCTGACATATTTTAAATACAGGCTGTTTAAAAAAAATCGGTTTTAAATTTTTAACCAGCTTAATATAGTAAATTTTCCACGCGTCAATTTTCGAATTTCTAATGGTTTTTAATGCAATTTTTCACATTTTACAGCCATTTTTTGACATTCTGGAAAGAACTGTGGTTACAATGTCTTAACCCGCTGTAATAAAATTTTTCCCTCCCCGAGTTTTAGAGATTATTCGTAACCCACTGTGATGTTTTGACATTCGTAAAAGACATTCAATTTGGGGCCCAGCTCAAGGTTCGTTTGTAAAAATTTTCATTTAAATGTATATTTAAGATTTTTATCAGGGGCTGGGTAATGCCGGAGGCGGGGGTCAATTAGTTTTATTATATTAATTTCCTAAATAGGTAGTACTTCAAGACCGCCCCCTTGGCTGTCTTAACGCCCCCCATCTGTCTATGGACCCGTTACCGCCCTCTTGGAATGCTCCAGTGCCCACTGGGGGGGGGGGGGGGAGCAGTACCGCCCCCATTGGGAACCTATGATCTAAAGTTACATAGCTCAATTAATATGTTAATATTAACATACTGTAACCAGCAAAAGTGGAATTATTGATGGCATGCAGGAAAATTTTATAAGAAAGGTGGCCATAAGATGGCCACTGACAGATAATTTTTTAATAGCCACTTTTTTTCATTTAGTGGCCCTGGGGCCTGTGTCTAGTGCCAATTTTGTCCTTTATCTTATGTCCCACAGCCTAGTGTGCTTTTTAAAAATCTATAATAATAAAGACAGAAGCTTGTGTTTGTGTGTGTATGTTCTGAAGAGACTACTGCATGCAGAACTACAAAATTTGGCAGGAAGATACCTGTATCTATCAGAAGTTATGCACCTCAAAGTCAGTTTTAGATTTTTTTTTTTTTTTTTTTTTTTAATTTTGCTGCGATTTTTCTACATAAGTAAAAGGAGTTTAGTTTCAAACTTTTACCCCAATATCGTAAATTTTGTTCTTTTTTCAATAAAGTATATTCAGAATTCGTACAGCGATTTTTGAATCGTAGATGTTGTTTTAATCATAAAACGAAAACTTATTAGAATTAGGAATTTTGTTTTATCTGAACTTTACACTCAACCATTAACTTTTATTAAATATACTTACTAGTTAGGATTTAAGTGATTAAGAACAAAAATAATTGTACATTTATTCATAATAACGGAATGACATGTTTGCTAAGGAAGTATTTCTCCATGAGGTTATAATGTAAAATTCAGCCAAATTGTAAATAATCAAGCTTGTACAAAAATGTCACAACCAAGAGGGTACTAATTATGAAATATTATCTGGTTTTTGAATTTCTAAATTAATAAATAGTTTTAGAGCAAAACAAAAAGAAAATCTTACTCTTGTAACGGAATGACTAAAGTTCCATATAGTTTGTAACTTGTAAGCTACCTTTTAATTTTAAAATTACTGAAATTCACATACATATAATTCACTGAAAATTGATTAAACATTATTCTGCAATTATAAAGATGTTAAACACAAATCTCTTCCATATACGAGTGCATGAACCATTAGTTATAATTGATCGCTTTTTCAGCTTTTGCATTATTTGGTTCTTATCTACCACTGGAAATGAGTAAATTAAACCATTACTGTCCTGTTTTCCTATACATGATACTTCATAGGTGTTGTTTTCCACAGAAACTATCTCTGCAAGATAGCGAAGGGCAGATTTTTCCCCAGCCACTAAATCAATATATAGTCTCTAACACTGCAAACTGTGTGTGTGTGTGGGGGGGGGGAGTGTCTTATGCGCACGAAAAAAAGAGGAGAAAATTTACAATTTCATCATTACTCCTGGTCCCACAGACCTGAAAAATCTGAGGAAAACAAGAAAAAAAGGAAAAAATTTCCAATTTTCGCATTACCTCGGGTTCTGCAAACCCCCCAAAAAACGAGAGAAAGGACTATATACTAAATATAAACTAGAGATTTCAATGAAAAATAGTTTTCATATATGCTGTACACTGGACAGTATATTGGGCCTCTTTAAGATGAGTTTCCTTGTATATATAGTCCAAATATAAAAATAATAATTCAGTTTATAAATTTAAAATTACATAGAATTGGTTTAATTTCACTTCAAACTGTCTAAAAAAACAAGCTGGAGTCGGATTCCGCCTGTTTTTTAGTGACTCCGACTCTTTTGTCCAAAAATAGGCCTGACTCCGACTCAGACTCCACAGCCCTGGGCTTGTAGCAAAAAAATTCCAAGTAACAAAAATTTTGTTTTTGAAACATGGAATCAAATTTATAAACAAATAGTGCAGCTTAAATTGGCTTGATACATCATCACTAAAAAATCCTCCTTCTTCAATTTGTGGATGGGCAGCAATGAAATCTGTAATTAATGTTTCTAAGGCACTAGGACCCTTAAGGTTCTAAGGGTCTTATATGCAGAACCTTAAGGTTCTAAGGGTCTTATGCACTAGGACCCTAAGGTTCTAAGGGTCTTATGCACACGAAAAAAAGAGGAAAAAATTTACAAATTCATCATTACTCCTGCTCCCACAGACCTGAAAAATCTGAGGGAAACAAGAAAAAAAGGCAAAAATTTCCAATTTTCGCATTACCTCGGGTTCCACAAACCCCCCCAAAAACGAGAGAAAGGACTATATACTAAATATAAACTAGAGATTTCAATGAAAAATAGTTTTCATATATACTGTACACTGGACAGTATATTGGGCCTGTTTAAGATGAGTTTCCTTGTATATATAGTCCAAATATAAAAATAATAATTCAGTTTATAAATTTAAAATTACATAGAATTGGTTTAATTTCACTTCAAACTGTCTAAAAAAACAGCTGGAGTCTGAGTCCACCTGTTTTTTAGTGACTCAGACTCTTTTGTCCAAAAATAGGCCTGACTCCGACTCAGACTCTACAGCCCTGGGCTTGTAGCAAAAAAATCCCAAGTAACAAAAATTTTATGTTTTTGAAACATGGAGTCAAATTTGTAAACAAATAGTGCAGCTTAAATTGGCTTGATACATCATCACTAACAAATCCTCCTTCTTCAATTTGTGGATGGGCAGCAATGAAATCTGTAATTAATGTTTCTAAGAAAACATACACAACTTTTTTGTGATTGGTATCATCACTTGCAAAGACATGACCTTTACTCCTCCATTTCCATGCTATATTGTATATGTAGTGAAAAGTCTCACTTGTGAATTAACCAATGTGCACTTTGAACTTCATTCTTCATTTTTATTGTGAAGTTTTCTGCATAATCTACTTGTATTACAGGGTTCATACTCTATTTCAATAACAAAATTACCTGACTTTTCCAGACTATTTTTCCTACAATTCCATGCCCATACTTCACGACATTTTTAGAAATATGAATAGCTATTCTAGATCTTAAATGATCAAATATATACCTCTGAAAATAAAAGTAATCTATAAAATTGAAACTAAAAATCTATCATTTGATATTTAAAATAAAAAACAATTTAAAAAAATACAATTTTGATGGATTAGTAACATTTTATTGATATAATTATATTTCACATATCAACCATTCGAATAATTTTTGACATTTCTACTACCATGTCATTTATTTGTGTTGTTTCAGAAACAGTTTGTTATGTAACTTTCAATTTTTTGTCTTTTAACAATTTAATTTTAGCTACTGCTTTTTTTTTTTTTTTTTTTGCTTGCTTTATATATATATTTTTTTTTTTTGCTTGCTTTTTTTTTCTTTTTCTTATTTAAATATTCATGATATCTCATCCTAGCCACCTTAACATGGCTCAATATTTCTTTCGCAGAAGTATCACCTATTTAGCAACAAACTTGTATAGCTAAAACATCATTATGTTGAAAATATAAATGTAGCAAAAATACTACTTGCTAGTAAAAAATCTGAATTTGGAACTCGGAAGAATCTTGACACCTGATAGCACGTAATATATATATTTTTTAATCCCTGACTTTTCCAGGTTTTAGGGAAAAAATTCAATTTTCCCTGACTTTTTGAGCACTTGTCATTTTCCCTGACAATTCCCTGTTTTCCATATTTTCCAGTCACGTAGGAACCCTGGTATTACTGCCACCTTCTGAGAAACGTTAGCTTTTAAAACTTCAAATAATTTTTGTTCCTGTTGTTTGATAAATGTATGCTTTAAAAAGTAACATATTTTGCTGTTAAGTACATTTAGACATGGAATTAAAGTGCCTGTGAATGCAAGTTTTGTACATTTATTATTAATTTTCTGCTATTGCTCCCATTATCCTTGAATTTGTGCTCTGAAACTATGTTAATATACTTCTCTTGAAATTTCTTATTCTTGATCACAAATTAAAAAATTCTTGAGAAATTAAATTAAAACATATAAGCTTTTAAGAAGACAAGTTCAAAATGCAAATAAATTTCAGATAAAATTAACATTTACTATATATTTGCAAGCTAAATCTAAAATATTTAATTTATTTAAATTAGAGAAACTTCACTTGGCATTAACTCTTTGATTTTAATAATTATTATGAGTTTTAAAATTTGACTATCAGTGTATATCTTTTTCTTGTCATTCTGTTACCATTATTTTTACCATCACATTACAATGTTTTAAGCATGAAATTATAATTATTTAACCTGAAAAAATCTTGTGGTGTTTTTCCTGTAATTTATGCTCAAAACTGGCTTTGAAGGGAAAACATCTAGTGTCTAGTGAAAACAGCCAAATAGCAAGAATACTTTTTATCACTTTTTGGGTAACAGAATGACATTTGGAAATTAAATAAAATATTCAGTTTTCTTAAAAAATGTCACCCACATTAAAAATGTCCTGTAGAATCTAAGAAACAGTTCAAAGGTTATAATTAACATACCTATAAAAAATCGAGATAGTAAAAAGTTCATCAGATTGTTTGATTAAATATGTGAGTATTAGGTGTTTTGAATCATTAATGACAACAACATATTTTATTGGCATATATTTTTAATTTTAAAGGCCATATCACTTAATACTGTCTGTAGCTGAATAATCAGGAATTGTAAAAAACCTGGGTTTTTTTTAACACTAAGTAATAATTTAATGAGCTTGAAATTTCATGACCCATGTCTTCTTTTTCATGGAATGACACAACAGTTTATTTTTTTCATCAAGAGGGATCTGCTGTTCTGAACTTCCGCATAAGATAAGTTTGATACACATATGAACGTTAAAAGGAAAACAAAATTACAAATTGTCTTGCACAAGTGGGGGAATTCAGGTGATAGAGCTCTTCTGCTGAAAAATTCTTAGTTCTTTTTTTCTCTTAGTGTATAATTATTCTACAGTTTTGGAAAATAAATAAATAAAAGTATTCTAAGTTTTTAATTTTTTTAAATAGTTTTTAAAAAAACGAAATTTTTTTAAAATAATATTAAAAAACTTTTTGGTACTTTTCGGTTAGCCGGGTACCAGTGATATATGTACATATATAAATAAATAAATAAATAAATATATAAATATATATATATATATATATATATATATATATATATATATATATATATATATGTATGTATATATATGTAATATATATATATATATATATATATATATATATATATATATATATATATATATATATATATATATATATATATATATATATGTGTGTGTGTGTGTATGTATATATATACATATATATCACTGGCGGCGCCCGGCTAACCGAAATGTACCAAACTTTTTACAGAAAATTTAATTAAATTTCCATACTTAGGGAGCAGCAACTGCCTTTCCCTGCACCCCTGCCAGCACTTATGATAAAAGAATGTACTAACTAGGTACACCATTTCCCCCAACACCTCCAAACAAAATTCTGTTTATGCCCCTATTTACTTTTGTAGAATATGCATACTTAAGGTTATCAAGTATTAAACAGCAAAGTTTATTACAGGGTTCCCAAGATACTTGAATTTCAGGTACCACTATTTCCAAATAGTGACTGTGCCGATGTGCCGTATTTTATTGCAGAATTTCTGTCTAACTAAGGCGAATATTACTATCCAGAAATAGTGGTATTCAATATGGTACCCATTTGAACCCTATATGGTATCCATTTGATTTGAACCCTATATGGTATCCATTTGATTTGAACCCTATATGGTATCCATTTGATTTGAACCCTATTATATACACTAGCTGGCTTCGCCCGCCAGCGGGCCCCTAATTTACATCGGTAACTAAAATCGATAAAATCCCTAATTTACATCGGTGCCTCGAATCTTTTGTATTCTCTGGCTCGCACCCCCTGGAACCGAACGAACTTCCGACACGGGTCCCCGCTGCCTTCGGCACCGGATAATCCCTTAATTTGCACATTGCGTAGTATAAACCTCTAATCGAACGAACCTCCGACCCTGGTCCCCGCTGCCTTCGGCACCGTAAACCGGTCGTGCTAGGCACGCACCGGCACATAGAATAGTATGAACCTCTAACTGAACGAACCTCCGGTTCGGGTCCCCACTGCCTGCGGCACCGTATAGCAGTCGTGCTGCACACGCACTGCAGTATACGTTAGTTCCACCTTCCACTACCAGGTGGCGCAATCTTTTTATACGATCATTACTGAAATCGTTAAGGCTTTCGATGTCGAGTCGAATGAGCCATACCCCGTCGTTTTCATGCCCGTAGAACCGGAGATAGGAAAGCGCCCCCTGGTGGTGAGACTCTGAGCAAAAATCGATAAGCTCTAGTATCCTCTATCGACGTTGAGTCGATTGAGCCAAACCGCGTCGTGATGTGACCCATAGAACCCGAGTTGGATGAAAAATCCTTTAATTACACCTTCCACCACCAGGGGGCGCAATTTGTTCTATACGAACATGACCGAAATCTGTAAAGCTATCGAAATCCAGTCGAAAGAGCCAAACCACGTCGTAATCGGGCCCATAGAACCCGATTTCCGGAAGCGCCCCCTGGCGGTGATGTTCCTGTGTTGACTCTATGGTTTATTTTACTACGATCGAAATGAAGTTGATTCTTTACATAGTGCATAATCTCTGATCCATCGAATAGAAAGTTTCTATAACTCAAATGGCAACATTTCTTTCCGACGAAATGAAAAAAGGATGCGTTTTAAAATGACAAATTTAAATATATCGCACCCCCACACAAACACAAAATCATAAACCGGGTGTTAAATAAACTATATAGAATCCGATATAAAAAAAATAGAAATAAAAGAAAATTATTTTGATATCTTTTGGAGCTTTCGAAAAGGGTAAACAAATCAGGTATTAGCAGTGCAATCGGCTGCTTCAGAATACAAATATCCTAGTAGAATAGAATTTTAACTATGAAAATATAATTATTTCTCAGAATAAATCATATATTCGTAGAGCCCATTCAATTCTGTATGCAAAATGAACAACGATTTTTTAAATAAAATCGTTAATAAATTAGATAATTACTTCCAAAGCAAAGTCACTTATTACACTTTGATTAATCTGTGCTTGCGCCGAAAAAAGGTTATTTCTAGAAACGGGTTTCACAAAAGAATTTTTTTGAAATTGATAATACTCGAATTTTTTTAACTGAAAGGTGTCTTTCTAGAGCTGAATGTATGCACTTTTAGTTTTTTCTCCAGGAATTTATGTAAATCGATAAAAAATTGCTGCTGTGGGGGGGGGGGGGTATACATTGGCAAATTAGAGGAAACACGAAAGTGACGTACGGGAACGATCGGTTTCTAAAGGGTTAATGTACATATTTTTTAAAACTGAAATATATGTTTCGAAGAATAAGAACATGGCTATGATCTGGTGTATTTTATTTGTCTCTATTCACATTTTCCGAGTCGATGCGGATTTTTAAACATGGGCCTAAAAACAAAAATTCACGGGAGTGAGTTTCGGAAACCATTTTTTTAGAAGGGTTAAAAAACGAATTTTTCGAAACTGATACCTGATTTTAAAAGGAAAAAGAACGTAGATTAGGCTCGGTATTTTTATTTTTTCGTATCTTGTTTAGAAGCCCAGAATTGAATTTTTAAAGATTGCAGAAATCGCTGAAAAACCGAAAGAGACTTACGGAAAAAAACGTTTTCGAAAGGGTTAACTGAAATATTTTTTTTAACTAAAGGTTTTACAGTGATCTGGAAAGGAGTGAAATGTACTTGGGTGTGTTTGTTTGTTTTTTTGTTCTTTCAGAGAGCCGATGCGCGATTTTAAAAATCGCAGAGAATCGGAATTTGCAAAAGTGAGTCTGTGCGCGAATTTTTTTTGAAGGGTTAATATTTGTATTTTTCCAAAACGATCGCAGATTTCGAAAGGAAAAAGAATGTAGATATCGTCTGGTATTTTTAGTTTTCATTGACTCGTTTGGAACCGCCGCAGCAAATTTTTCAAAATAGTCAAAATTGCCGAAATCACGAAACGGTGTACGGAAAATATACGTTTTCGAAGGGTTAACTGACGCATTTTTTTTAAAGGAAGGTGGAATTGGAGAGGACTGTTAGCCCTATGTATATATTTTTGGACCTTGAAACTTCTACATAATGTCACCTTTTCGTACTTGTCTAATTTTTCCATTCAATCCTGTATTCATTTTCTTCAGTCGCTATCGTTTTCCATTTCTAGTATCGTTCAAATCTTTCTTTTCGTTTTTCAACTCGCCAATCTATGTTTATCTTCCAAACTGTTCGTTTCGATATCATTTCTCACATCGACCATCGTTTTCTCAGCCTTTTTCCGAATTCAGTTGCAACCGCTAGCTTCGATATCGTTTCAATCGTAATAGTATAGGGGAGCATGCGCCCAGACGCCGTGTAACAGTCTTCAAAGGCACTCTAGATTACTTTGCCGATGGGCAGTTTGAGAACTTCTCAACTTAACACATCAGAAAGGGGGCGTTTTTGGAAAGCGGTATGTTGATATTGTTTAAAAGGGATGAAAAGGCAGTTTGAATGGCGAGAGTGAGGCAGCTTTGGTAAAATGATATTGTAGATACCAAAAGAAACAATATCAGTGGCGGTATAAAGTCTTTTATGAGTGCAATGATGGTATTAAACGTTTTTTTTTAGTGTTTGTTTATTTCTGCTGTTGAAGTTGTGGTTTTTCTTTCTTCTGTTGGTGATGTACGTTCATTTCAAGGATTAATTAATAGTGTGTGTGGACTGTTCTTCAACTTTTTTCTTCACATCTAATGCCATGGTGACTAATAAAATAAAAGGCCTGTTTTAATTTGTGTCATCACGTTCAATTAATTATCATGTAAGTTAAAATGAACTTTTCTTCAAGTATATTTTGAAGGCTGCATTTAAGTTACTTCATGCCATATTATTTTTGCCACCTTGTTTTTGTTGCCATATGCCATTATTTTTTTTATTTAATTAAATTGTCTGTCATATTTTTCATCTTTATTTTATTTTGTGATATGTTGAATAAACGTTAGCTTTATTTAAACCTAAAAACTGTTTCATGAATGTGTATTATCTACATTTTTAACACTTTTGTCACTACCTTGCCAAATTTCAGCTATCAAACTTCCACGTACTCTGTTTTTCAATTTAATTACATTTTTAGACCGGTCCCTGTATCCGGACCGCTATCACGGTTATGGGCCCGGCTTATTTAAGCCATATTAACCCTTTAAGGGCCGTAACCTTTGGCAAGGGTTAGCTGACAAGTGTTAGTAGATGGCTGCAGTTGGACCCACTAGTGAATTTTAGTGGGGGGGGGGCGCATTTACGTATAAATTTCAGTATGACAGTTAAAATTAAGATTTATTTTTATGAAATTTTGTTGAAAAATTAAATTTTTTTTTTGTACCTTTTTTGTACATTTTTTGAAAAAAAAAAAAATTCTTCCTCGGCAATGGCTAACATACAGGTGAGCATAAACAAGCTAAATTTCCATAATTATGGAAACTGGTCAGCCGACATAAAGTTCCTTCTATTGGACAAAAATGCCTGGGGCATTGTTAACGGAACAGAGGCTGTGCCTGATACAAGTGATGCAGCAGCATACAAGGACTATCAATCCAGAGTTCGTTCAGCACTGTCCATAATCTACCTGAATGTCGAGCCTGACTTCCGTCGAATAATAGAGAACATTGACGATCCTAAAGATGCATGGGCAAAGCTCCGATCCCATTTCCAACCTGATAATAGAGCCCGCCACATGCAGTTATTTTCAGAGTTGTTGGCATGCAAAATAGCACCAGAGGAGTCGATAGATATGTACGCTGCTCGCCTCAACCGAATCGCTGACCAATTGAAGGCAATGAATGAGCCAATTAAAGAAATTTATCTATCGTTCCAACTCCTCAGATGGCTCCCTCAAAAATATGACAGTCTAGTCCAGAACATACTTCGTTGGCCTGATTCTAAATTTGTGTTTTCTGCCATCTTGACTGAACTAGTCGCCGAGGAATCTCATCTTAAATTGAGGTCAGAGGATAAAAATCAACTTGCCGTCCAGTCTCACTTTTCCAGAAGTCGCCCACCAAATAAAACGAGTTACCGACAAAAATTTAAAGGCAGATGCCACAAGTGCGGAAAAATTGGACATAGCAAAAATCGGTGCAAGGCCCCTTCTCCAGTCACGTCTGGTCCCGAGTCCTCAGTTGGCACCAGTTCCAGAGAGTCTTCTACATCCAGAGCTAGTCCTGTCCAACATCAGAACAGAAATGGAGCTCCTAGATCCAGACTGAGCCGAAAGCATCAAAGTGTCTCCCATAGTCAGGTAAACTTCCTCATTCAATCTAATCTTAGCAAAGTTAAGGGGGAAGACGATGCCTGGGTGTTTGACACTGGTGCCTCGCACCACTTTTGCAAAGACCGAGGACTTTATGTGTCTTTTCAGCCTCTTCATAACCACGAACTTGCCGTTGCTGTCGATGGAGCAACTTTCCCGATTGAAGGGACTGGTACTGTTAATCTTAATTTAAATGGATCAACTTTGTGTCTAGGGGATGTAATGTATTGTCCTAACTTAAGACGTAATCTTATTTCTGGCTCTCGCCTTGATGATAGAGGCGCAACATTCAAAGGAGGGAAAGGGAGAGTTAAGGCCTACACAACTGATAAAACACTATTTAGGGCTATCCTTAAAAATGGGATTTATTACATCCACCCTGATGCTAATTCTAAAAGTAAAAGTAAACCTAGCAACAACGTAAAATTTAAACAGGTCCGTTTTGAGGCCTCGACAGTACAAAAAGATGATTTCAGATTATGGCATCGTAGGCTAGGTCACCTCAGTCCCACACTAATAGAACATACACAGAGGTGTAATGGCGTAAAAGGTTTACCACACATTAAAGACCGAGACTTTCATTGCGAAACATGCAAATTGAATAAACATAGACGCACATCTTTTAAACCACTAAATCAAATCCGGTCCAAGAAGCCACTTGAACTTTTACACACAGATTTGTGGGGACCTACTACAGTAACTGGGAGAGGTGGAGAGAAATACTTTTTAACAATAACGGATGATTTTTCCCGTAAGGCATCAGTTTATCCATTATGTAGTAAATCACAAGTCTTTAAAGTTTTCACAAACCATGTCAAAAGGGCCGAACGTTTTCTAAACACGAAACTTAAACATGTACGTAGTGACAATGGGCGGGAGTTTTCAAACGAAGCTTTTAAAAGATATTTTGAGGAAAATGGTATAAAACACGAGTTCACGAACACATATACTCCAGAACAAAATGGCGTCTCGGAACGACTCAATCAAACCATTGTAGACGGAGCACGTTCCATACTACATGAAAGTAAACTAAGTCTGAAGTTTTGGCCAGAAGCCATTTTGTATTTTACTTACACTCTGAACCGTGTTTGTCACAAATCACATAAGAAAACACCATTTGAATATTATTGTGGAAACAAACCGTCCATAAGACACTTACGTCCTTTTGGCACAGTTGCATATGTGGGAGTACCCAGACAACTCTGAAGTACAAAATTTGAGCCTAAGGCTAGAAAGGGGATTTTAGTAGGATATGCAATGTCTACAAAAGGGTATAGAATTTGGTTGCCAGACACAAATAAGATCATCGAAACAATTAACGTAAGATTCAATGAAGAAGCAACCGTACCCAAAAACACCTACGTTGGAACTGAACAAGGCCCTATTTATTCCTTAGGCACAGACCCTTTTGCTAGTTTAGAGCAGCACAACGGAAGCGATCTGGGACCCACTTACACTCTATCATCTGAACCTCCCGAAATTGACCCACTAACAGAAATTCAACCTGACAAATTCCATAAGTCTGTAATTCCACCAACAGAACGAAGCACCTCAGGTTTTTCTGCTTCCGCCGCCGGACACCCATCTATGGATGAGAGTGATGAGGAGGGCGAGGAGCTCTCAAGAACTTTGAGGGAAGTTACCTGGTTTAGAAAACCTGTAACAAGGCCTGATGGAAGGCGTACAGACATTTATTATTATGAATTTGGAGGGACACAGAGGTTAAGGTCAATTAGAGAGGTCCGTGACTACTGTCTAAAATTAAATTCAATCCAACTCTCTTTTGTTTTAGAGGAGCAGACAAACATGAAGGTATTGTACATGGACACTCACGATGCTCAAGCGCTAGTTCTAGTCCAGGCAGTACACCACCACATTTCTCCATTTTAGAATCCAACAACTCCAATGCATGACTAAACCAGGCTGTACCCAATACATACAAACAGGCTTTAAAATCACCTCAATGGGAGCTCTGGAAACAAGCAATGGGGGAGGAGTTGGCAGTAATCAACAATAGAAAAGTATGGGTCTTAACTAACCTTCCACCCAATAAAGAACCTCTAGGTTGTAGGTGGGTTTTCACCATTAAGCGTAATGATAAAGGGCACATAGCAAGATACAAAGCAAGACTAGTAGCACAGGGCTACAAACAAATAAAGGGCGAGACTTATGATGAAACTTTTTCACCGGTAGTCAATTTTAGTTTAATTCGCTTTTTCTTTGCAGCTTTAGTGTCCTGTCACAGGTGGACTCACTTACAATGTGACGTGAAGGGAGCGTACTTATACGCCCCATTAACTGATGAGATCTATATGAAACAGCCCCCTGGTTTTGAAATAAAAGGAAAAGAACACCTGGTCTGTAAACTCCAAAGAGCATTATATGGGTTACATCAGAGCGGGAGAGTATGGTTCTATGAACTGCATAAAATTTTAATTTCTCTTGGTTTTAAAAAGTTAGATTGGTGCAATTGTGTTTATACATTCTCTGATTACATTGTTTTATTATTATATGTTGACGATTTTGTCATTTTTAAGCAGACATCAAAAATACATTGACAAGGTTTTAACTCTTTTAACTAAGCATTTCGATATAAAAATCTTGGGCAAAACCCGTAAGTTGCTTGGGGTGGAGTTTGAGGAGGATGAGGAAGGTGTAGCCTCTATACATCAAATGCAATACATTAAGGAAATTTGCACACGTTTTGAAGAGTATAACTTTCCCATTTCTTCACTCCCGATTAGTAAAGGGGTTGTCTATTCGAAATTACAGTGCCCTCAAACAGATACAGAAATTAAAGAAATGCTTAACTACCCATATAGAAGTGTGTTAGGGTGCCTATCCTTTTTAACAAGCAGAACACGCCCTGATATTGCTTATGCAGTAAACATATTCAGTCAATTCCAAAGCAATCCGGGGATAGCTCACTGGATCGGCCTCTTAAAACTTCTAGGTTACATTAACTATACAAAGCACTATAAATTAAATTTACCTTGTCATAAAATTAACCTGATCACATATACAGATGCGGATTTCGCAGCCAATCGTGATGACAGGACATCTATGGGTGGTCAATTACTTATGCTAGACAAAGCTCCGATAACATGGAGAGCTTTTAAACAAAAATCAATATGCTTGTCTACTATGGAATCTGAGTTCGTGGCCTTAAATGAGTTCGTGGCCTTAAAAGCAACTAAAGAGCTTCTTTCAGACCCCAAAGCGTCTTTTCTCCCAAAAAAAGTAGGAAAAAAGGAGGAAAAAAACAATAAATTAGGAAAAAATAGGAAAAAAATATCGAAAAAAATAGGAAAAAGTAGGAAAAATTCGTTAAAAAAAATAGGAATACAAATATTAAATTGAATAAAAAAATAAATCTAATTTAAGATAATTTATTGAAATGTTGTGTCAAATACACAATGACTATTATAAGTTTTTCTTCTGTTAATTTACAAATAAAAGAAAAAAAGAATGGCAGCAAAATCTAAATTTTTAAATTGATTGTTGTATTTTATGCAGTTTATCTTGTGCTGAAAAAAGTTCTTTGGTAATATTTTGAATATTATTGGTACTGGTGTCTCTATTACTTTTGATACAATTCTCACTTTCATAAAATCTTTAACTTTTATTGCTTCTCGTAGCACATCATTGTTTTCAATTAAGCATTTATTGGCCAAATTTAATTCTTCTTGCAAAAATTCTACTTTTTCTATTTCAGTTTTTCTGAAATTTCCAATCGTTTTTTCTTTCTCTGTTCGCTTTACAGTTTTTCATGTTCCAATTACCTTTTCTTTTTTTCTTCTTCAGAAGCTTTTGCCACAGCTTCTTTCTCTGCAGCATACAATGAATAGCTTTTTGCCACTGAATTTAATAGCTTTCCAGTTATGGGAATCGAAAAGATGCCTCCATGCCTTTTCAAAGCATCTTTAATATGCCTGAAGCCTATAATTGTAGATTCTGAAACACCTAATCTTTTCTTTGACAATATATTAGTGTTCAATGAGAATCCACATTCTACATCAGCATTTCCGTGTGCAAGTACTAAACAGTTTATCAAAAAAAAAAAAAGATTTTGAAATCTTGGCTTTAATGTAAAAACATTCTTCAGTTCAAATACTTTATTCCAAAATTCATCAATATGCTGTGGATGTTCAGAAAACTCTTTACAGGTTTTACTTACTTCAGTATCTGTTTTATAAGCATGCCTTTCCAAAATTATATTGTCCAATTCCCTGTCTTGAATATTCAATGGTTTCAAATTGGCACACAGACGCTGAATTGCACCATTTGGCTTATTTCTCATAGATGGATGAAGGATCGCGAGATCTTTAAATAAACTATTTGTCAGTGGAAGAGAAGCTTTTAACAGTTTAGCCAGTCTTATCAAACATGATCGTAATGCCATTTTTGCTTCTTTTGCTGGATTTTCCTTCAATAGCAAAAGGGCTTTTTTGTACCAGTTCCTACCTCACCTCTATTTCACCAAAGGTTTTGTAATTTTCAAAATTGTCGAAATCAATCTGAAAAAATTTATTGCCTTCCAGATTAGACACAATCTCCACCTTCATAAACATTAACAAAATATTACGCAGCAATTGGTTAATTTTAAAATACATCATATGAACATGCGGGCCTTCAGTTTGAAACAATGCCAAGTAGGTCTGTAAATTTGGTGTAAGAGCAACAACAAACTGAAGAAACACGAGTGTTTCTTTTCTTTTGAGATTGCTTACAATTCTATTATAACGAGAGTTGTTTTGAAACATATTAAAACTATTTTTCTGTTTTGGAAGGAAATTCAAAAAATATTCCAGCAATGATTCGTAAACAAGCAATATTCGTTCTACAATGGGAAGAAATAATTCTTCACATTCAAGAAACCTTTGCAGTGTTTGCAAATCTTCTCGACGAGCAGCACTATGTTTGAAAAAAGCAAATAAATCAACACAGAACTCATCAATATCTAACGGCAGTTCGCCTAATGCTTTTGCAAAGCAGTTATGGACTTTATGCAGACTGCATGTACCTATGTCCACCAACTCTTTTGATTCTAATTTTAGAAGTTCTTCATTTACTTTTTCTGCAACAATAAATTAGTATTTGGGCATTCCATACTAAGCATAAAATTTTTTGTTATGCTTAAATTTTCCCCTTTTAAGGCCTCCAAAATGCTTTTACAAATTATTTTGGCATCATCATGCCCAAGGAATAGTGACGTAAAGTATGAAGACAAAACTGAATTATGTTTGGGACTCCAATATCTGAAGTGAATGTCCAATTGTTTTTTAATTTGTGAAGTTGTAGCTTCATCAAATGATAATGTAAAATATCCACCACCATTTATCACAGATTTCAGATCAGAAATTGTTTCAGTTTGAAAATAAGGTCCTAAGCCATGAGATATCATATACGAGATTTTTCGACCCCATAATTTCATTTTTGATGCCATTTGGCGACCATATGATTTTCAAACATAAGCTGAAAAAGCGGAGCAATAGCTTTACATGAAGCAAAAGAAAAATCTGAGGCAGCAACTTTTAATGCCCACCAAGCCTCAGCACGTGATATTAGCTGATTTGATGTTAGTGCAAGTAACAAATTGTTTTCAACAAATATATAAAATATTTGAAGATGTAGTGTCCGAATTATCGGTAGGTGACTTAAAAGTGGATGGAACAAACTGCTTATTCCCGCTGTTTTGATTGCAGACAACTTCCCGATCGCTTGTGGAACGAAGAAAAATAAAAATGATGGGCCGACGTGGAAGTTGAAACAATTTGTTCAAAGTGGAGAAAAATGGGGGAAAAATAGGGAAAAACAGGAAAAAAAGGCAAGGGTTCTAAAAAATAGGAAAAAGTAGGAAAAATAGGAGCTCTGCAGGGTCTGTTCTTTGGTTCAGCCGTATTATCACAGAATGTTATAATAAACACATATTTTCAGGTCCACAAACTAAACCAATTTTATTAGTAGATAATATGGCAGCAATAGATTTCATTAAATCCCCCATAGAAAACTATAGGACAAAACATATAGATGTTAAACTTTTCTTTGTACGCGATTTATTAAACCAAGAGATATTTTTAGTAAAACATGTTAATAGTAAATCCAATCTCTCTGACATTTTTACAAAACCACTTACAAAAGCTGCTCTACTAAAGTTCATTGAGGCTATATTCATTTTTGGGTCTTAAAATTAAAACTTGAAAAAAAAAAAACTCTTCTCTCCTTTTTGAATTGTTGAAAAAATTTTTTTTCTTTTCTTCAAGCGTTAAAAGCTTGTTTAAAATTTTTCTAGTTAAACATTCAAAGTTTAACTTTATCTCTTTTGAATTTTTGAATAATGAAACTTGCATGTTTCATATGTCTTTTATATATTAATGTTCGAACCTTGTGATTATACATATAAAACTTTTCTGTAATAGCATCGTGTTTATACCTTGTTTTAATTTTTATTTCAGAAGGATCCTTCAAATTCAAATTATGCTATATATTTTAATATATATTGGAAATCGAGTTGTGAAACGTATTTTTCAATCCTATTATGCAAATGTTAATCAGATAGCTTTATAAATATTGCATAAAAATTATTGTTTTTTTGTGTGCACACATATATTTTTTATTTTTAAGTGAGCTCACTGAAATTTGAATATTTGAAATACATATGCGTATTTATTTCTTGTCTAAGAAAAATTAGGTGTTGGTAAATGTAGCCATATGTTAGTATGGTGAGGTATAAGTTATGATACAAGCAAGAAACAAGAACTTTCTTTGTGTGTTTGAAAAGAAATTCCTTTTTAAAAGGTTCAGCTGTTTTTTGTGAAAGTCACGTAAGTGTGTACGTTTCATGTAAGCGTATTCCCTCAAAGTAGTGAGGATCAATGTTGTATTTTTATTTTATATAAGTGTTTATATTAATATACCTATATATTTACTTGTTATAATTGTGTTTATATTGTTGAATGTGAATATATTAAAATTTTATTGATTAACTATGAATGTTTCTAACTGTTATATTATCAGATAATTTATGTATAAGTGTCAAAGGGGGGGGGCAAATGTTAGCCCTATGTATATATTTTTGGACCTTGAAACTTCTACATAATGTCACCTTTTCGTACTTGTCTAATTTTTCCATTCAATCCTGTATTCATTTTCTTCAGTCGCTATCGTTTTCCATTTCTAGTATCGTTCAAATCTTTCTTTTCGTTTTTCAACTCGCCAATCTATGTTTATCTTCCAAACTGTTCGCTTCGATATCATTTCTCACATCGACCATCGTTTTCTCAGCATTTTTCCGAATTCAGTTGCAACCGCCAGCTTCGATATCGTTTCAATCGTAATAGTATAGGGGAGCATGCGCCCAGACGCCGTGTAACAGTCTTCAAAGGCACTCTAGATTACTTTGCCGATGGGCAGTTTGAGAACTTCTCAACTTAACACATCAGAAAGGGGGCGTTTTCGGAAAGCGGTATGTTGATATTGTTTAAAAGGGATGAAAAGGCAGTTTGAATGGCGAGAGTGAGGCAGCTTTGGTAAAATGATATTGTAGATACCAAAAGAAACAATATCAGTGGCGGTATAAAGTCTTTTATGAGTGCAATGATGGTATTAAACGTTTTTTTTTAGTGTTTGTTTATTTCTGCTGTTGAAGTTGTGGTTTTTCTTTCTTCTGTTGGTGATGTACGTTCATTTCAAGGATTAATTAATAGTGTGTGTGGACTGTTCTTCAACTTTTTTCTTCACATCTAATGCCATGGTGACTAATAAAATAAAAGGCCTGTTTTAATTTGTGTCATCACGTTCAATTAATTATCATGTAAGTTAAAATGAACTTTTCTTCAAGTATATTTTGAAGGCTGCATTTAAGTTACTTCATGCCATATTATTTTTGCCACCTTGTTTTTGTTGCCATATGCCATTATTTTTTTTATTTAATTAAATTGTCTGTCATATTTTTCATCTTTATTTTATTTTGTGATATGTTGAATAAACGTTAGCTTTATTTAAACCTAAAAACTGTTTCATGAATGTGTATTATCTACATTTTTACCACTTTTGTCATTACCTTGCCAAATTTCAGCTATCAAACTTCCACGTACTCTGTTTTTCAATTTAATTACATTTTTAGACCGGTCCCTGTATCCGGACCGCTATCAAGGACAAAGACCGATCTTTTATTTGGTGAAATCCGTTTATCCGAATCTTTCTTAGTCCGGCGGATGCGAGGCTCGGACGAAGGGAGAAAATCAAAAACACGAATTCGACGCTTTTTGATTATTTTTTTTGAAAGGGTTAATATCGAAATTTTTTCGAACCGACCGGATCGTTAGAGACGTAAAAGTACGTTCTTTGAGAATATGTTGACGTTTTTTTCGTATTTCAGTCGGTTCGCTGTCGGCGAGTTTAGACAGTCGTCAAACGAAACCGGCCGAAGCGATCTTTCCTTCTTCTTTTTGCGGAAGATGAGGATTGAGCTCTTCTGGGCATGCGCGGAGGACTTTCCACATAGGTTTCTTTTGAAGCAATTAAAACAGCTTTGTTCGTTAATAACTCCCTTAATCAAGGGCCGATTTTTTCGAAACTGCAATTCCTGAAGGCCCGGATTTTTCTGAATTTTTTGACACAAAAAGCGTTTCGCTACTCGCTACGCTCGCAGAGTTTATCCGGGTACAGATACACAGACAGACAC
Organism: Maratus michaelseni; assembly: GCA_963931845.1. Lineage (NCBI taxonomy): Eukaryota > Metazoa > Arthropoda > Arachnida > Araneae > Salticidae > Maratus > Maratus michaelseni. The sequence goes on from OZ007588.1 coordinate 212,056,022, forward strand.
ACAGACGTTTACGAACATTAATAATAAGGACTAGCTGGCTTCGCCCGCCAGCGGGCCCCTAATTGTAAAACCCCTAATTTACATCGGTGAGCCATACACCGTCGTGATCCGGGCCATAGAAACAGAGATAAGAAAACGCTCCCTGGTGGTGAAAAACGAACTAAAACCGATAAGGTCTAGTATCCTCTATCGATGTCGAATCGATTGAGTCAAACCGCGTCGTGATGTGACCCATAGAACCCGAGTTGGCTGAAAAATCCTTTAATTACATCTTCCACCACCAGGGGGCGCAATCGGTTCTGTACGAACATGACCGAAATCTGTAAAGCTATCGAAATCCAGTCGAAAGAGACAAACTCCGTCGTAATCGGGCCCATAGAACCCGATTTCCGGAAGCGCCCCCGGTGGTGAAACTTGGAACTAAAATATGTAAGCACTATCGATATCGAGTCGAATGAGTCAAACCAGGTCGCGATGGGACCCATACGAAGGGAGATATTTTGAAAAGAAATAGAAAATTCTTTAGCTTTTTTTTTTTTCCCCCTATGCAAAAGTGACAATTATTTAAAAAATTTTAAAACTTTAAAAAATAAATGTTCCTGTGTTGACTCTCTGGTTCATTTGACTGTGATAGAACATGAAGTTGATTGTTTACATATCGTATAATCTCTGATCCATCGAATAGAAATATTGTATAACTCAAATGGCAATGTTTCTCTCCGACGAAATGAAAAAAGGATGCGTTTTAAAAAAACAAATTTAAATATATCGCGCCTCCACACAAACACAAAATCATAAATCGGGAGTTAAACAAACTATATAGAATCCGATATATAAAAAACAGAAATAAAAAAAAATAAATTGATATCTTTTGGAGCTTTGGAAAAAAGTAAATAGAGGAAGTAATTGAAGTGGAATAGGCTGCTTCAGAATACAAATATCCTAGTAGAATAGAATTTTAGCTATGAAAATATAATTATTTCTCAAAATAAATCATATATTCGGAAAGCGCATTCAATTCTGTACGCAAAATGAACAACGATTTTTGATTTAAAATCGTTAATAAATAAGATAATTACGGCGAAAGCAAAGTCACTTATTACACTTTGATTAATCTGTGCTTGCGCCGAAAAACGCTTATTTCTAGAAACGCGTTTCACAAAAGAATTTTTTTGAAATTGATAATACTCGAATTTTTTTAACTGAAAGGTGTCTTTCTAGAGCTGAATGTATGCACTTTTAGCTTCTTCTCTAGGAATTTATGTAATTCGATAAAAAATTGCTGCGGCGGGGGTATACATTGGAAAATTAGAGGAAACACGAAAGTGACGTACGGGAACGATCGGTTTCTAAAGGGTTAATGTACATATTTTTTAAAACTGAAATATATGTTTCGAAGAAGAAGAACGTGGCTATGATCTGGTGTATTTTATTTGTCTCTATTCGCATTTTCCGAGTCGATGCGGATTTTTAAACATGGGTCGAAAAACGAAAATTCACGCGAGTGTGTTTCGGAAACCATTTTTTTAGAAGGGTTAAAAAACGAATTTTTCGAAACTGATACCTGATTTTAAAAGGAAAAAGAACGTAGATTAGGCTCGGTATTTTTATTTTTTCGTATCTTGTTTAGAAGCCCAGAATTGAATTTTTAAAGATTGCAGAAATCGCTGAAAAACCGAAAGACTTACGGAAAAAAAACGATTTCGAAAGGGTTAACTGAAATATTTTTTAAAACTAAAGGTTTTATAGTGATCTCGAAAGGAAGGAAATGTACTTGGGTGTGTTTGTTTGTTTTTTTGTTCATTCAGAGAGCCGATGCGCGATTTTAAAAATCGCAGAGAATCGGAATTTGCAAAAGTGAGTCTGCGCGGGAATTTTTTTCGAAGGGTTAATATTTGTATTTTTCAAAACCGATCGCAGATTTCGAAAGGAAAAAGAATGTAGATCTCGTCTGGTATTTTTAGTTTTCTCTAACTCGTTTGGAACCGCCTTTACGAATTTTTGAAATTCGTCGCAATTGCCGAAATCGCGAAACTGTGTACGGTAAATATACATTTTCGAAGGGTTAACTGAAGTATTTTTTTTAATGGAAGGTGACATTGGAGAGGACAAAGACCGATCTTTTATTTGGTGAAATCCGTTTATCCGAATCTTTCTTAGTCCGGCATATGCGAGGTTCGGACGAAGGGAGAAAATCAAAAACACGAATTCGACCCTTTTTGATTATTTTTTTGAAAGGGTTAATATCGAAATTTTTTCGAACCGACCGGATCGTTAGAAACGTAAAAGTACGTTCTTTGAGAATATGTTGACGGTTTTTTCGTATTTCTGTCGGTTCGCCGTCGGCGAGTTTAGACAGTCGTCAAACGAAACCGGCGGAAGCGATCTTTCTTTCTTCTTTTTGCGGAAGATGAGGATTGAGCTCTTCTGGGCATGCGCGGAGGACTTTCCACATAGGTTTCTTTTGAAGCAATTAAAACAGCTTTGTTCGTTAATAACTCCCTTAATTAATGGCCGATTTTTTCGAAACTGCAATTCCTGAAGGCCCGGATTTTTCTGAATTTTTTGACACAAAAAGCGCTTCGCTACTCGCTACGCTCGCAGAGTTTATCCGGGTACAGATACACAGACAGACACACAGACGTTTACGAACATTAATAATAATGACTAGTTGGCTTCGCCCGCCAGCGGGCCCCTAATTGTAAAACCGCTAATCTTTGTAAAATCTCGAAAAGCTATCGATGTCGATTCTGTTTAAATAATATAGGTAGTCTATTTCGAAGTAAGCAGAGTATAACTTTTAGTTATAGCGTAGTGAGAAGCTTTTGCTGGTTTTAGATAGATCATCATATAAAAGTTAAAATAGTGAAATAGTGAAATGCAGAATATATATAGAATTCAATGAAGACAAAAAGTTATTCAAACACAGGAGATTTATTCAAAGTACTCACATATTATAATACAGCATCTTGATTCTAATAACTTGATATGACACAGTTTCGTTTTGAAGACAGTAACGTTTTCACTTTTCACAGAACACGGATATTCAGTAAATAGACATAAACAGAACAAGATAAACTTACTAAACACATCGAATATATTTATACTTTAATGTACCAAGCTGCTCGAACTTTAAATACTACCGCCATCAACTACAACGATCATCGTTTACTTTTATATCACATTAACAAGCCAGATATTCCAATACTACGACGATGTCTATTGAAAGAACACCGCCGATCACTTGATCAATCGATTTCCAATATACGCCCTATGCAGAGATATAGCAACTATTTATACTGGTAGAATGTCGGCTAATCACTAGGAACACCCACTTTACTAGAACGATCCATCGAAATTTGCATACACGTGCCATTGTTGATTCGTCGTTCGGTCTTCCAATCCGAACGGTCTACGTGTGCCGCCATCTAGTGAGTGGCAGAGGCACTACCTCAGAAGTGCTTACGATGCTCACGATGTAGTGCGGTTCTCGTTAGAAGTAAAAATGTGTTTGTGTTTCTGTAGTTACGTTTTAATGATGGACTAAATAAAAAGTATTTGTTCCTGAAAGCAGCTCAAATTATGGAAAGAATAAAGTGCAAAAGGTAAGTAAAAACGATGTATCTACAAAAGTAAATTATATTTATGAAGTGTATTTTATATTTAATAAAGGTAAAACTTTAATGTTTATTACTTAATATGAAGAATACTAAGAGTGTATGAGTGATAATGAATGGTAGTTTTTATGTGTTGCTTGAGTCAATAAGACCAACAAATATTCTGGAGGCATGTGATTTTCCTGACATGTGCCCCCCCTCTTATTGTCTCAATGCAACTATCAGCTAATTGTCCAAAGAATATGGAAATGACTTGAAAAAGTCTGAAAAGACTAGAAAAATGGATTTAATATCCAAAAGACTTCACTATACACATCTCAGCTGAACTGAACAAATTAACTTTAAAAATCACCCATGTTTGATTTTTTTCATATAGTTAAAAACAATGTTAAAACAATTTAAACACTTAAAAAAAAATTTTGGAACCTCGATCAATTAGCATAACTCTCCAACAACATTAATGAAACTCCCACAAACGACCATAACAATTTTAACCTTACAATAATTTAATTTTAAAACCATGTTCAACACTTGAAAATTTAAATTTAAACTAACTGCCTCAAAGATTAATATATTGCAACTTTCCCATTTATACTAGTACGAACAAAATTTAACTTCTCAGCTTAAGTCAAATTTTCACACAAAGCCCCAAAGAAAATTTTCAAAAAAAAATTTCAACCCATGGACTTAAGGACTAGCCGGAAAAACGTTGCAAAAATACTAACAGCAGCTTAATACATTACAATTTTTAATACAAACAATTTTAAACAATTTAACAAGAAAAATATTGCAAATACGTACCAACAATTTAATCTTCAATTTGAAAGATTAAAACAAGTTTTCTAATAACAAGAAATCTTTTCCAACTGCAATCCAACATACACATATTTAACACTAGAAAAGTTCTTTATTTATAACATCAAGAAGAAAAATTTAATTTGGAAAAACTTTGAAGAATTTAAAAGACTTGACTCCTTGGGACATTAACTCAATATCCAAAACAAAATAGTAACTTTTGAAGAACTTTCAGCATCTGAGTTAGGATAAAACTATTGACTACAATCAACTACTTTCTTACATAACACTCAGCGTCAATTACTCTCCACGCCTGGATTCCATTCATACCGATTGAAGTCTCAGATGCCTAAAAGAGATCAGAATTAGATATCTACATCTATAACAAGGTAAAGAAAAATACATGTACCATATTTTTGACATTAATTATAACAGATTATTCAACAGACAATTTCAAAGAAAAACATTTAACTTTAAAAAAAAATAGATAAGTTCATATACTGTTATCCCTTTGGAGTCAGCCAAAAATTTAATTCCTCAATTTTTACAGATCTAATTATCAAAAACATTTCTTCATCTGGTTATCCATGGATAAACGGGATCCCTCCCAGACATAGAAAAAATGCAAAACTTTCATTACCCATATAACTCTATCTCTACACTACATTACAATAATATTATCAAAAAGAACCTTATATCTTCTATCATCATTTCCCATCCGGTATACGGGAAAAAAGTGACACTCCCATTAATAAACTAAATAAAACTGGACTTACTGACTTAAAAAATTTAACGTGCCCGCGGAAAGGCCCTGATGTGGCAGTTACCCCCAACACAACCCCCCGAAAGAGTTCTCTGTCACTTACCGGTCAAGGGTCACCCTCCCGAGACGGTACTGAGGGCTGATCGAACTCCTCGAGAGGAAGTATTAAAGGGCACCATCTCCACACCAAAGCGGGAATTTAAATGTATACCGAATGAGAAACTTGCAGTTTGAAAAAAAAAAACTTTTACCTTACACACAATTTTCCATAAAAATTCTATATTTAAAATTACTTTAAACCTACAATCTTCAATATATCACTAAAAATTCAAGAATTATTCTAAAAAAAATATATATTGCACAATTTCCTTACACTTATAAAATTTACAAAAAGAATAGGTACATATTTGACTAGATAAGTAATTAATCTATTTTAAACAAGATTTTTACAAATCTCAGAAGATCATATTTGGTGAGGGGTTTGGTAAACACGTCTGCGAGGTTAGCCTTGCTACGGACAAAAGTTAAATCAAAAAGATTTTTATAAACCAAATCCCTGACAAAAAACAGTTTAACGTCGATGTGCTTACTACGGTGATTTTCAATTGGGGACTTAACAAAATCTATGGCCGCCTGGTTGTCAACGTATAATTGAGATTTAACATCGCATTCACGAATGATCTGCCTACTCCGGCATTCCCGCAGGATCCGGTCATACCAGACTATATTCTTGGTAGCTTCAGTCAAGGCCACAAACTCTGACTCCATGGTAGACAGGCTTACACATTTCTCCTTGAAGGTTCGCCAATCCACGGGTGAGTTTCCCAAAAGAACGAGCTGGCCACCAATAGAAGTCCGGTCATCCCGGTTCGCTGCAAAGTCTGCATCAGAGTAAGCGATCAACTGCTCCTGATTACATGATAATCGGAGGCGATAATTTCTAGTATATTTTACGTAACCTAGCAGCCGTAGAAGTCCGCCCCAATGAAACAATCCTGGATTACTCTGAAATTGACTAAAAATATTAACTGCATATGATATGTCAGGCCTAGTACGATTTGCTAAGAATGACAGACAACCTAGCACATTCCTATATGGTATGGATTTCATGACATCAATATCTGACTGTGAGGTTGGGCAATCAACTTTAGAAAAAATTATACCCTTGCTAATTGGGAGTGAAGATATAGGTATTTTAAAGCTTTTAAATTTATTACAAATTTCATCAATATAATGAGATTGATGAATCTCTAAGCCATTCCTTTCTTCGAATTCTACCCCCAAAAGCTTTTTGGTTTTTCCCAATACTTTCAAGTCGAAAAATTTCCCCAACATTTGTAAAGCATTATCTATGACAGTCTGATTTTTCCCAAACAACACTATGTCATCTACATACAACAAGAGTACTACTTCAGATTTAAAGATATATACACAGTTACAGCTATCCAATTTGATGAAACCAGTATTAATTAAGACTTCGTGTATCTCAAAAAACCATTCTCTACCACTTTGATGTAGTCCATACAAAGCTCGATCCAGCTTGCAGTACAAATGAGACTTCTCAGGTATGGTGAAACCGGGCGGTTGTAGCATATACACGTCTTCTCTCAATGGTGCGTAAAGGTAGGCGCTGGTTACATCACACTGAATGTGACGCCATCCGCTACACGATACCAAGAGAGAGAAAAAGAATCGGATTACACCAAAATTGACCACAGGGCTAAAGGTCTCATCGTAAGATTCGCCTTTAATTTGTTTATAGCCCTGGGCAACTAAACGAGCTTTAAAGCGGGCAATCCTCCCTAATTCATCTCTCTTGATAGTGAAAACCCATCTACATCCCACTGGAGTTACGTTGGCAGGTAAAGGAGCCAAATGCCAAACCTTCCGTTCACGCATAACACTGAGTTCGCTCTGCATTGCAGCAAGCCATTTCTCACGTTGCACGGACTCCATCGCTTGTTTAAATGTTTTGGGTATTGTCGGACCATATAGTCATGATTCAGGATTGACTTGATTAGATTCAGGAGCACTAGATTCTTCATCTTCACTATCAGAGTTGTCTACACTTGAAACAGGACCAGAATAAAGATTATTACCCTTAAAATCAAATATGTCAGGATTATATTTTATTTGATGTCTATCACAATATCTTTCAACATCCATTATTGATCTCAAACGATCAGTTTTCCCAGTTTCGTAATAATAGACATCTACCCGTTTTCCGGTAGGCCTAGGTACTGCTTTACGAATCCAGCTAACATCTCTAAGTGAGGAAATAGTCGGACTGGAACTGTCAATGGACTCGGAATCGGACTCCTCCTCCCCAGATGCCTGTGGATCACTTGCTTCGTTGGAGGGACCAGGGATGACCTCTGGTTCTACCTCTACAACGGTATCATTTTGATTACTCACAAGGCTATCCGGAAAGAAGTCAACCTCCTCCGGGCCCATCACTGCTCCACTGTTGTCTGGATCAAACCTGGATTTTTCGTCAAATGTGACGTCAATGGATTCTATTATACTATCTGTTTCAGGTATCCAAATTCGATAACCCTTAGTTTTAAAAGCATATCCAACCAGAATTCCCCGTTTCGCCCTCGGACAGAGTTTCCCATCCCGCTTTTGTCTTGGGATTCCCACAAAAGCTACAGACCCAAAAGGATTTAGATGTTTAACTGAAGGTTTATTACCTCCATACAACTCAAAAGGAGTCTTACATGAAGTTTTGGGACATACTCGATTCCAGGTGTACACGAAGAATTTTACGGCCTCTGGCCAAAAACTTAAGTCTAAGTTGCTCTCTGATAGTAAGGTACGGGCTCCATTTATAACAGTCTGCATAAATCGCTCGGCCGTTCCATTTTGCTGTGGAGTATATGGATTTGTAAGCTCATGCATAATACCCTTGGATTTAAAAAATTCGTCAAGGTCATCATTGACAAATTCCCCCCCATTATCCGTCCGTACATTTTTGACTTTCCTTCCCATGAAAGTTTCAGCTCTAGTAATATGATTACGAACAATTTCATAGGAATCTGACTTCATTCTCATAGGATAAATGGACACACGGCGGGAATAGTCATCGATAATAGTGAGAAAATATTTCTCGCCATTTCTACCTTGTACTTGGCAAGGACCCCAGACATCAGCAAAAATAAGTTCCAAAGGGTACTGCGAGCGTCTTTGACCTATTGCCTTAAATGATACTTTTTTATGTTTACTTATTTTACATTTTTCACATTTAAAATTAAGATCTTTAAGCTTTGGCATTCCCCGGACTCCCTCTTCATTACAAGTATGCACTAATATGGCTGGACTTATATGTCCGAACCGCCTATGCCAAATCTCCATTTCTGAAGACTTTGAAAGAGAATTTGTTTCAATTTTTAACGATTTTGGAATCCTAGGAAAAACCTGGTATACTCCCTTTTTAAGATAAGCATTAAATAAAAAATGTCCTTCCCTCGAGACGGTTACCTTCCCTCTTCCACCAATAAAAGTTGCCCCGTTTTTATCCAATTGAGGACCAGATATGAGACTACGACGTAATTTACTTGAATACATAACATTCTTTAGTAAAACATGGCGTTTGCCAAATAACAATTTAACATCACCTCGGCCCTCAATTGGGAAAGATATGTTTTTAACAGCAACAGTCATTTCTTGATCTATTAAAGGAAAAAATTTTACAAAAATGGATTTATCATTAGTGAAATGGTGCGTCGCACCAGTGTCCAGGATCCACCTGGCCTCTACATTTATACAATTTACATTAACATTTGATATAAAAATATTAGAGGACTTACAAAAATTTACTGGACTCTCTGAATGTCCTGGCGACTCATTCCACCTTTGATTATTCCTTCTGTATCGGGGTCGGTTACGGGGCATGTTTCCTCCAGGAGAGTTGTAGTTTCCTTTCTCAGGTCGGCGACTTCTTGATTGACATCTGGACGATGACGGTGAAACCCTTCCATAGTCAGGTGCTTGGGCATGACAGGACGGTAAACCAGTATGGCGAGAAGTTGAACGAGCTTGACAAAATGGTGAATTTCCACGAGAAGAGTTCCTATTCGGTGTATTCCTTCTGTAAAACGGGGAGGAAAAGCGAGATCTTGAAAAACCAGATTGTTCATATTTACTATTGGCCTTACTTAAACAATTTTTCTGTAAATGACCGGATTGACCACATTTCCAACACTTCCTCTTCTTAAACCCCTTGAAATTCTCTTGCTTCCTTCTAAAATTCAATTGATTTGCTTGGAGATTACCTTTACCGGAATCTGAATCTCTTACATTCAAACGAGTTTCTTCTGCTACTAGTTCTTCTACTATTTTAGAGAACTGAAAATCAGATTTTCCCCATCGCAAAATATTTTGTACTATTGCATCGAATTTCCTGGGAAGAAACCGGAGAAGCTGAAAATTTGCATAACATTCGTTAAAATTTTCATCTATCTGTTTTATATCTCTGGTAATTCGTGCCAATCTTGCCGCAAAAAGATTTATAGTTTCATTTGTTTTAATCTTGCACTCCATTAGATCCGTGAATATCTTCATATGGTGGGAACGAGAATCTGGACAGTAATTTAATTTTAACTTATTCCATGCTTCAACGGGATTTTTGCAATTCTCGATTAGTCTTTTAAATTCCACACTTATATTCAAATAGATAATGGATAGTGCTTGATTAGATTTTGCTTTAAATGCTTCAATTTCCTCAGCAGTTGGCTTTTCTTTAGTTGGTGCTACCAAATTATCTTCTATTATATACCAGAGATTTTTATCCAATAGAATGTATTTAATATCATTACACCAATTTCTATAGTTTGATGAATCCAATTTCTCAATCAATATGTTAGCCATTTTCCTTTTTTTTTTTTTCTTTCTCTCTTTTTTTTTTTTTTTTCTCAACTCCTCGTTTTTGTATTAAAAGATATGTATGTATATGGTTAAAAACTGATAAAACTCTTAAATTTCATTCAAATTATGTTAAAATTTATCATAATTAAAACTTCAACTGCAAAAATAAAGGTGTATAATTTAAAATTCAGTCTAGATTTGTTAAAAATTTCAAAGTTAAAAGCCAGTTCTCTTATAAAAAAAAATTTCTTATACTTCAAACAGAAACCTCTTCACTTATTTTGATACTATCTTTCGTTAATCATCTATTTCTCCATATTTTCTTTCACTCATGTCTTCAATGATCTCATTTCATACTATAATACAGGCAAACCGCCCCCCCCCCTCTCTTATTTTCGTTGCCGGGACTTACGTTATTACGATCGGGAGCGTTTGTTTACCTTTTTAATCTTCCATTTTTTTCAGCATTTTCACTTTATCAAATCATAAATAGCTTCATTATATGAGCTCTATCGCCCATAACCGCTTGTTTAAATAATATAGGTAGTCTATTTCGAAGTAAGCAGAGTATAACTTTTAGTTATAGCGTAGTGAGAAGCTTTTGCTGGTTTTAGATAGATCATCATATAAAAGTTAAAATAGTGAAATAGTGAAATGCAGAATATATATAGAATTCAATGAAGACAAAAAGTTATTCAAACACAGGAGATTTATTCAAAGTACTCACATATTATAATACAGCATCTTGATTCTAATAACTTGATATGACACAGTTTCGTTTTGAAGACAGTAACGTTTTCACTTTTCACAGAACACGGATATTCAGTAAATAGACATAAACAGAACAAGATAAACTTACTAAACACATCGAATATATTTATACTTTAATGTACCAAGCTGCTCGAACTTTAAATACTACCGCCATCAACTACAACGATCATCGTTTACTTTTATATCACATTAACAAGCCAGATATTCCAATACTACGACGATGTCTATTGAAAGAACACCGCCGATCACTTGATCAATCGATTTCCAATATACGCCCTATGCAGAGATATAGCAACTATTTATACTGGTAGAATGTCGGCTAATCACTAGGAACACCCACTTTACTAGAACGATCCATCGAAATTTGCATACACGTGCCATTGTTGATTCGTCGTTCGGTCTTCCAATCCGAACGGTCTACGTGTGCCGCCATCTAGTGAGTGGCAGAGGCACTACCTCAGAAGTGCTTACGATGCTCACGATGTAGTGCGGTTCTCGTTAGAAGTAAAAATGTGTTTGTGTTTCTGTAGTTACGTTTTAATGATGGACTAAATAAAAAGTATTTGTTCCTGAAAGCAGCTCAAATTATGGAAAGAATAAAGTGCAAAAGGTAAGTAAAAACGATGTATCTACAAAAGTAAATTATATTTATGAAGTGTATTTTATATTTAATAAAGGTAAAACTTTAATGTTTATTACTTAATATGAAGAATACTAAGAGTGTATGAGTGATAATGAATGGTAGTTTTTATGTGTTGCTTGAGTCAATAAGACCAACAAATATTCTGGAGGCATGTGATTTTCCTGACAGATTCGAATGAGCCATACCCCGTCGTGATCTGGCCCATAGAAACAGAGTTCGGAAAGCGCCCCCTAGTGGTGAAATGCGGAAATAAAATCGATAATCTCTAGTAAGCTCTATCGGTGTCGAGTCGAATGAGCTGTTTGTTTGTTTTTTTGTTCTTTCAGAGAGCCGATGCGCGATTTTAAAAATTGCAGAGAATCGGAATTTGCAAAAGTGAGTCTGCGCGCGAATTTTTTTCGAAGGGTTAATATTTGTATTTTTCAAAAACGATCGCATATTTCGAAAGGATAAAGAATGCAGATCTCGTCTGGTATTTTTAGTTTTCACTGACTCGTTTGGAACCGCCGATGCGAATTTTTCAAAATAGTCGAAATTGCCGAAATCGCGAAACGGTGTACGGAAAATATACGTTTTCGAAGGGTTAACTGACGTATTTTTTTTAATGGAAGTTAGCATTGGAGAGGACACAGACCGGTCTTTAATTTGGTGAAATCCGTTTATCCGAATCTTTCTTAGTCCGGCGGATGGGAGGTTCGGACGAAGGGAGAAAATACAAAACACGAATTCGACGCTTTTTGATTATTTTTTTTTGAAAGGGTTAATATCTAAATTTTTTCGAACCGATCGGATAGTTAGAGACGTAAAAGTACGTTCTTTGAGAATATGTTGACGGTTTTTTTGTATTTCAGTCGGTTCGCCGTCGGCGAGTTTAGACAGTCGTAAAACGAAACCGGCAGAAGCGATCTTTCCTTCTTCTTTTTGCGGAAGATGAGGATTGAGCTCTTCTGGGCATGCGCGGAATAATTTCAACGTAGGTTTCTTTTTAGTAATTAAAACAGTTTTGTTCGTTAATAACTCCCTTAATTATGGGCCGATTTTTTCGAAACTGCAATTCCTGGAGGACCGGATTTTTCTGAATTTTTTGACACAAAAAGCGCTTTGCTGCTCGCTGCGCTCGCAGAGTTTATCCGGGTGCAGATGCACACACACACACACAGACAGACGTTTACGAACATTAATAATAATGACTATATGGCCATTAATGACCGGCAACTTTCAATTTTAGACATTTTGTGAAATAGTTAAAAATGTACTTGTCAGATTCTTCTGGAATTTTAGAATTAAAAAGAACAGGTTTGACTTCATATTTATCAACGTCGATTTGATAAGGAGGACAAATAGGGGACCAAAAAAAAATTAAAGTAAAAAAATAATACTTGGGATCACTCTAAAATAAAATGCACCAAATGATCTATCGCTACATAATATACATAGGCAGACATTGTACAATATGTGTATTCATTTGTGTAAGAATAGCATGTATAGTAATAGAAATATAGCGATTTTTTAAAAAAATTAAAAAAATTCTTGCATGTTTTTTGCTTATAACATGCAGGGTTTTTAACCAAATTTAACGCCAGTTTCAGAAAAATTGACAAAATGTAGTAGAAACAATATAGTGCAATTGGAATATAAATATGTTAAATATTTAAGGAAATATGGGCAGTTGTATAAAATAATTTTTATCTGCGCATGCGCAAACGATAACAAGGAACTTTTTCCATAATTTAATAGTCAACTCTATGGAGCAACTTATTTAAAAAACCCAGTCAAATATCGTAAAAATTCAGAGAGATATCAGCGTTAGAGTGAGCTATTTTTTAGTTTCTCACTAAAACTCTCTAAATGATAAGGGATTGTCCACAAATTGTCATGTTTAATTTTTATACTATATTTCATTTTTTATTGATACTTTAGTTCGCCTTGCAAAACTTTATTGCACCAGGTTATAATACTTTTGGAATGGATCGTTTGATTTTGATAATTCTTTTTTTGTTCGAATAAGCTCGTTAGGGTAGTTTTTCAAAGAGAACTAAAGTATCATTAAAAATTGGAAAATAATATAAAATAAAAAATGACAATTTGTGGAAAATCCCTTATCATTCAGCGAGTTTTACTGAGAAACTAAAAAACAGATAACTCTAACGCCGATATCTCTTTGAATTTTTACGATATTTGACTGATTTTTTTTAATAAGTTGCTCCATGAGTTGACTATTAAATTATGCAAAAAGTTCCTTGTTATCGTTCGCGCATGCACAGATAAAAATTATTTTATACAACTGCCGATATTTCCTTAAATATTTAACATATTTATATTCCAATTGCACTATATTGTTTCTACTACATTTTGTCAATTTTTCTGAAACTGGCGTTAAATTTGGTTAAAAACCCTGCATGTTATTATAAGCAAAAAACATGCAAGAATTTTTTTAATTAAAAAAAAATCGCTATATTTCTATTACTATACATGCTATTCTTACACAAATGAATACACATATTGTACAATGTCTGCCTATGTATATTCTGTAGCGATAGATCATTTGGTGCATTTTATTTTACAGAGTGATCCCAAGTATTATTTTTTTTCTTTAATTTTTTTTTTTGGTCCCCTATTTGTCCTCCTTATCAAATCAACAATGATAAATATGAAGTCAAACCTGTTCTTTTGGATCCTAAAATTCCAGAAGAATCTGACAAGTATATTTTTAAATATTCGACAAAATGCCTAAAATTGAAAGTTGCTGGTCATTAATGGCCATATAGTGTATATTGTGCTGTCCTCTAAAGGAAAAAACCCAGAGTGAAATGTTTCCTAAAAAAAGAGCCCACCCCAGTACTTCATTAAATATTTCACTGAAGTCAATTCTTTTGTTTTATTCTATTTTTATGCACCATTTAGAATAATAAAAGTAGTTAAAAATACCTAAGGAGTGCTTATTTAGTTTCAAAATAATTTAAAATAATAATTGCAGAACTTCAAAATATTAAACCATTTAAATGATACACACTTCAAAGTCTTCAACCATTATTTAAACAAAATCAAAACTTTTCAATATTTCAAATCTCTTAAACGATACACAACTGCAAAATCAACATTTCACAAAACTAAATAACAAATATTCATAATTATTCAATTAAAATGTTTTCAAAGCAATGCACTTTTCCACTAAAACGAAAATGGTGTTTTCAAAGCAAGACTATGCATGTCAACAATATTTACCATTAAACTTCAAATCCTTCACCAAAAACAAAAATAAAAAATCAACTCAACTCGAGATATCATCACACAAACTGATTTCAAGAAACCAATTAACACGAAAAATCATTACACACGCAAATTTTAAGAAACTAATCTACCCAAAAAAATAAATCGAACAAAACCAATCCAATTCCCTGATTAAACCACAGTAAATGTGGCCACAATGTATGAAACATACAAAATAGTACCAAGAAGAACTCATTTATCGTCTTGCCAAATTGAATGCCACCAAGTGTGTTGCTTATGCTAGGATTGAGCCAAATCATCTATCTAGTATTAATTGTTCGCAAATAAAATTACATTTTTGATTTAGTCTTATGGACGATACATGCTTAATAATGCTTGCAAATCAAAATAAGAAAAAAAATACATCAATAAAAAATGAGACTAACAAGAGAATTGAAGAAAATAAGCAATTGAACTAAATTATTAAAAAGTATAAAATAACGTATCTCTTAATTTGTAAACAAAGTTAAACAAAAAATATATTTACTTTAACAGCAGCTCATACTATAGGTCTTCTGTTAATCCTCTGAAAATTATAATTTGATATTATAAATAAAACAAAATTTCAAGTGAAATTTAAATACAATACTAAATATCCTTTAAACATTGTTAACTTATTCGATATTTGGCAATATATGAAAATGAAAAATTTTTACAAAAATTATATTGATTCTTCTCTATTTCTACAAACTCTGCATCATTTCAACTTGGGATCTAAATGGGATCAAACATCAAACTCATTTGCATGATACACCTTACTGCAAGGAAACAAACTTTAGAGGGTAAAATATAATGGCATAAACAAGCGCAATTTATTTTATTGTGATTTATTTAATTACTCCAGAAAACTGATTACAACATTAACTACTTGATTACCTAAATATAAACAACTCAGTTAAAAAAACCCACATGATTAGCACAAAGGCAAACAGAAGACTGAATCTCAGGTTAACATACTGTCTGTCGATCACAAGAATAGCTCTCGCCAAGAAGTCTATGCCTGTCTGTTGCTGTGGAAACAAGACTCGCTCCATTTTCAACAGGGGAAGCCAGAAGATAGGCATTCACATTGGCTTACTGAGCGCCTTAAGAACTTGTTGGCAATGTTTTTATTATAATTTACTTTTTTTTTTCTTTTCTTTTGGAATTACTTAAATTAATTCATCAAGTGAAAGAAAACTGTTTCATATATTATTTATATGATAATATTTAAATTTTACAAATGAAAATAAAATATGAATCAATATGAATTAATCATGAAATTTATTACAGTACCTCAATGATAGCTGTTTGAAGTAGAGATTTTAGATTATCCAAACTTGAATCACCAGTAACATTTTGTTCTTTTACTTTTCTTTTCACAGAAGATTACACAAACTCTATTGCATTTAGATGGCAGTGATAAGGGGGAAGTCATAGAACTTCATCTCCTTCTTTCTCTATTAAATTATCAATTTTACAGACGCTTATCTTTGGACGATTACTGTCTATGAGAGAAAAATTCCACTTTCCACATTTGTTCGGCGCAGTATATTTTGTTGTTTTTCAGCCAGTTTATCATAACTTTTTTTGTATAATACTTTGTAGGAGTGTGGTTTTCAACAGTCGTATAATATGGAGTGTTATCCATACATATGCCATGGTTTGGTTAAAAATTTGGAAGAAGTTTTTCGAATACACATTTTTGGAAGTTTTCGTAGTTCATTTGCATGTGATAGTCATCGCTTTTTGTTGATACTTTACTAGTTGAGCATCCGTAAGAAAACCTGTTGATGATCCAGCATAAACAACTATAAGTCTATTTTTCGCATTAACATTTGCTGTAACTTCCAAAACTGTGTCATCTTGCCAACATTTCTTAAATGTGAAGTTGATATCGACCCATGTTTCATCAATATAGACAATCGGTCATCTATCTTTCCTATGACCTCTCATTTCTCTCAAATATTTGGGCCTCCAAAAAAGAATGCCTGGTTTTTCCATGAGAACTTTTCTTTTATTCACGCACTTTTTCCATCGAAAATTCATTGAATGTAAGACTTTGCACAATGTGTATCTTTCCCACTAAAATCCAATTTTTTCTTTCAACACGGATAATAATTTTCTGAGAGATGGTACTTTTTTTTCCTCTTACATAAAAATATTACATACATACTTGAATCGCCTGGCCTGTAACATACTTGTCAAAGTCATCAATTTCGCAGTTTCGCTCACTAGGACTTTTACGATGTTTGCAAGGTGATTTTAAAACTGTCGATGAGCCCAGTGCTGAAACTTCATTTCTTTTTATTTATTTATTTTTTTGTAGCTTTAGAAACTCCACTTGCTCGAGAAGCCCTTTTCAGAGCTTGTGGGAGTGGAATTAATACAAATTTAAATGAAGCTTCACTGGAACAAAATTGTGCAACATTGTACACGATTTTACATGCTTACGATTTCAAGACTTTACCTTTCCTAAACTGAGAGGGCATCTTTCCAGTTTAACAAATTAGCAAAATTATTTAAACAAATGGGAACAAATAATTTTAAAAGGAAAAGCAAAATTAAATCAAAAATAAGATAAAGCGTGCAACTGCTGTAAATCAGAAGAATGACATGAGGTAACCTTTTATTTCGCCAATTCCTCACACGCATAATGCCCATTCGAAATGGACAGGTCTTGTTACTATAGCGACCACCACTAACCAGGCATCTTGGCGAGAGCTATTCTTGTGGTCGACAGACAGTAATATCCAATGCAACAAACATCTATTTTATTTAAGCATGCATTTGCAGGTTTATACATGTTGCAACATGTTCTAAAATTTGAATAAACAGGATGACAGTTTCTGTATGTTTGGAATGATTTTTTCAAATAACTGGCAAATACAACTAATAATATTTTGACTCACTTAGTTATTTTTTTCATATTTTGTGGTGAAAAAATTTATTACATTTAATATATATTTTTTTTCTTTTTCTTTGTTTAACTGGGAATGAAATTGGATGCATGATGCATATGTACACACTCTTTTTTAAAACTATGATCCTTTTCAGATCCCATACGTTCAAATTTTGATTTTAAACTAAATTATGGTTTAAAATATTGTTTTAAAACTAGTTATTTAAATCTAGGCAATATATATTTAACCCTGTCAAGGTTTATTTTCTTGTGGTAAGGTCTATCATGCAAATCAAAAACATTTTTTTTTTTTTCTGTATGATCCCATTGATCTCCCAAGTTGGAATTGCTCAAAGAGTTTGTGGGAATAAAGAAGAATCAGCACAATTTTTATTCATAATTTTTCTTAATTAAATTTTGAAATAAATTCATCAATATCATATAAAAACTTATGATATTCTGAGGAGAATGGTACACTTTAATTTTCTAAACAGCTTAATTTTAGACTGAATTATTTAGATTTTATCCACAGGCAAGTTGGGAAAAACTTACAAAACTTTCATATTTCAATCCATTATAACTCACAAGTGGCAACAGATAAACCATAATATTGAGTAAAAGCTATCGGGAGGAAGGGCTCCCTATCTGAACATTTACGGCGCCTGCTCGCTGCTTGGCTTACTTTACCTTTGGCGATGCTGTGGAGTTGATTTCTCCAAATACGCTGCTGAAGTGTGACGTTTCAACATGGCGCTGGGCATAAACAGATCGAAGGGCCCATTGAAATAACATGGAAGTAAAAAATAAAATCTTCTAGGAATAATAATTTTCATATTTGAAACACTGGTTAGACAAACATGGCGGTTGTTTACATCGTTTGAATCGGTGATGTTTATATTCATGTCTGTCACGATGTATTTATCTCTCTTTACTTATAAGTAATTTGATGTTTTAATTATAAGTAAAGAGAAAATCATATTAAAATTAAAAAATTATTAGATTATTTTTAATAATTTACATATTTTTATTCTTCATATATTTTATACATTAAAATTTAGTATTTTAATTTAATATATTATATTATTAATTTAAAAAAGTATTAATTTAATATAATTCATTATGATATTATTTATATATACAATATTAATTATTTATTAAGGTTAATACTAATTATAAATACAATATTAATTATTTATTAAGATTAATACTAATTATATATACAATAATAATTATTTATTAAGATTAATACTAATTATAATTATAAATATTTTATTATTATTAATATTAATTATAGTTTTTAATATTAAATATAATTATCAAGTAATTAATATTTTAGTTCATATTATTATATTATAATTATTTTTAATTAATAATAATTAAATTACGCTAATATGATAATTTAAATTTATAATTTGTAATAATATTATTATTTATGTTATTAATTTATATCAAATATAAGTATATCAATATAATTATAAATATTGATAATATACTATAAAATTATAATAGCTATAATATAATAATAATGATAATTAAAACATATTAAGTTAAATATATATTACATTAAATTAATATTATGAATAATTAATACTAATAAATAATTATTTATAATTTTAAATGATTAATAAATATAATTGGTATTAATAAATAATATAAAATTAATTATTCATAATTTTAATATTTATTATTTAACTATAGATATATTTAAATAATATAATTAAATTAATACTTTTAATTAATAAGTATATATACATATAATTAAATAATTAATTAAAATTATTAATAATTAATTTTATATTTATTAATATCAATTATATTTATTAATCATTTAAAATGATAAATAATTATTTATCATTAGTATTAATTATTAATAATATTAATTTAATGTAATATATAAATAATTTAATGTTTAAATTGATTTAATATTTATTCATATTATTATATCATATTTTATATATTTAATATATAATTTATATACTTAATTTAAATATTATTTATAATTTATGTATTATAATAATTTATAAACTATGTTTAATAGTTTTTAAAACATAAAATTATTAATTTAAATTAAATAAAAGTTTTGCTTATAAGTAGAAAGAGACCTTAAACTTTGCAGAATAGTGTCTGAAAGTTCTTATATATGAAAATTATTATTCCTAGAAGATTTTATATTTTACATCCATGTTATTTCAATGGGCATTTCAGTCAGCCATATTGATGACATCACGACTTCAGTGGCGTTTTCTTTCTATTTGAAGAGTTATCCTTCTCGCCAAGCAAGCGATAAATTGCCAAATATATTAACGTAAATGATCTATTACGCATGTGCAGCAATCTCTGATAGGGAGCCTATCCTCCTGATAGGAGCCAGTATAATATTGTACACTTACTCTTACTTTGGGTAAACTGTGGAATCTTCCCCTGCTTGGCAGCATTTTGAGATAAATGGCAACCTCCTTATTCAATTCAAAGAAAACTTCTCTTTTTAATGCAGAGGGCTCCCTCTTTTTCGTGCATGTGCCGTTAATTTTTTTGTGTTTGGCTTTTTTGATTGGTTAGCAAAGAGAGAAAATACTAAAGCTAAATATAGCGTCATTTTTAATCTGACCATCCGACTATCTAAATAAGTGTTTTAAAAGTCGCCATTGCTATATTACAAGATTGGCAAAAAAAATAAAAGGGAACCAAGTTTATTTCGGTTTTTTAAATATTTCCTATACAGGGTGATTCATAAAAGATGGGCAGAACTTTAAGGGGTTATAGTACACTTAAAGACAAATAATATTAAATAGGAGACTAAGGGTCCCAGACGTATTCCCAAGGAGATAGGGGGCATTAAAGTTTAGGGTCCGAAATTTCAAATGATTATAAAACATGGAAAAATTGGTCGATTCGTTTGCGGTTTTTGCAAAAAATTTTCTTTATGCCAGTATTTTCTTGAAATAAAATTTTAAAGTTCAATTTCAAAAAATGCCGATAGGGGGCGCTTTAGACTTTGGAGTAACAAACAACTATTTTTTAACGTTATTTTTTGTATTTCTTTAAATGATTTCGAAAGCTTAGACTTAAACTTAAATTTTGATCTAAAAATCTGAGTCCTAACGAGTAGTTAAGTAGCGTAAACTGAAATTTGAAATTTGAAACCCTTCTCCCCCCAGAACAAAAATCAGTTATTCCCGATCTTTGTGTCGTAGATTAGGCTCTAACTACTGCCGCGTTTTGCTAAAATTATTCTTTATGTCAGCATTTTCTTGAAAATAAATTTTAAAGAAAATTTTCAAAAAATTCCGATAGAGGGCGCTTTAGACTTTGGAGTAACGAACAACTATTTTATACCGTTATTTTTTGTGTCTCATTAAATGCTTTCTAAAGCTTAGACTTAAATTTTCAGCCCAAAATCTGAATCGTTAGACGTGGTTAAGTTTCTGGGGAGAGGGGTTTGAAATTTCTACTCCTGAGCACAGTTCAGTTTACCATGTCCACACATTGTGTGCTGTGATACGAGGTAAAAAGACACAAATTAGGATTATGTTACCAAAGCATATTTATTAACATGTAATCACAATAAATGTTCAAAATTGTGACCACCAGAGGTTATGCACGCAGAACAACGGCGACGAATGGAACGGCGAACATTCGCGAAAACATCAGGCTTTTCGAGCACTTCCCCTACAGCGGCGGAAAGTCTGGCGACCAGTTCCTCGGGGGATTCAATGGGTGTCTCATACATAAGAGCCTTCAATCGTCCCCAAAAAAAGAAATCGAGGGGTGAAAGATCTGGCGAGCGAGCAGGCCAAGCAACAGGACCACCTCGACCAATCCATCTGTTCGGAAATGTGATGTCCAGATAGTTGCGGACGTCTCGTACGTAATGGGCTGGCGCTCCATCGTGCTGGAACCACATGACCCGCCGGATGCGTGGAGGAACAACGTTTAACAGGTCTGGCAGCACATGTTGCAGAAATGTGAGGTATGTTTTACCGTTGAGGCGTTCAGGAAGAAGGTACGGTCCGATTAGGTGGTCTCCGAGGATTCCTGCCCAAACATTGATGGAAAAGCGTCTCTGATGAGCATGTGGATACGTAGCATGTGGATTGACATCCGCCCATACATGTGCATTGTGTGTGTTAAATGTACCTTCACGTGTGAAGGTACATTCATCGGTGAAAAGCACAGTTCGTCCAAAATGTGGATTTAGCGCGTTCTGCTGCAGAAACCAGCGGGCGAATTCAATACGATTTGGATAATCCCCTGGAGACAGTTTCTGGACTCGTTGCACATGAAACGGGAGCAAATGTTCATCCTTCAGTACCCTCCAAGTCGTGGACTGTGAGGTATCCACCTGGCTAGCCACTGTTCGTGTACTTGTACTTGGCTGCGCCGCTACTACATCCAGAATGGCTTCTGCAACAACTACTGATTCGTCCTTTTTTGCACGACCTGCATTCGATCGGGAAGCGAGAAATGATCCCGTCTCACACAACTGTCTGTGCAAGCGCTCGAAAGTTTTGCGGTTAGGCAACCGCCTGTTAGGAAATCGCTCTCCGTACATTCGTTGTGCCTCTGCACCATTTCCATCTGCCGCTCCGTAAATTAAATGCATCTCAGCCTTTTCCTTATTCGTGAAGGGCACCATCTTCCGATTCATTACTACAGCGACTTACACTTGACTCACCGTTCAGTGGTTTTTATGCCTGAATCGTGTCGAAATTTTGCATACGTGTTCTTCTTCTTCCCCATTTGACATTTGCATACTTTCTGTTTCCTTCTTCACCCGGTGACTAGCGTCAGGAATGGAGCTTTAACGTTTGCATGAGCGACGTTTCCAACTGTGCCAGTGCCTTTATGAGTGAATTCCGACTATGCAGTCCTTGACGAAAGTTGTATTTTTGCCTCGTATCACAGCACAGAATCGTTGGGCATGGTTAAGTAGTGCAAACTGAACTATGTTCAGAAGTTGAAATTTGAACCCCCTCCCCTCGCTACTGAACCACGCTCAGCGATTCAGATTTTGAGCTGAAAATTTAAGTTTAAGTCTAAGCTTTAGAAAGCATTTAATGAGACACAAAAAATAACGGTATAAAATAGTTGTTCGTTACTCCAAAGTCTAAAGCGCCCTCTATCGGAATTTTTTGAAAATTTTCTTTAAAATTTATTTTCAAGAAAATACTGACATAAAGAATAATTTTAGCAAAACGCGGCAGTAGTTAGAGCCTAATCTACGACACAAAGATCGGGAATAACTGATTTTTGTTCTGGGGGGAGAAGGGTTTCAAATTTCAAATTTCAGTTTACGCTACTTAACTACTCGTTAGGACTCAGATTTTTAGATCAAAATTTAAGTTTAAGTCTAAGCTTTCGAAATCATTTAAAGAAATACAAAAAATAACGCTAAAAAATAGTTGTTTGTTACTCCAAAGTCTAAAGCGCCCCCTATCGGCATTTTTTGAAATTGAACTTTAAAATTTTATTTCAAGAAAATACTGGCATAAAGAAAATTTTTTGCAAAAACCGCAAACGAATCGACCAATTTTTCCATGTTTTATAATCATTTGAAATTTCGGACCCTAAACTTTAATGCCCCCTATCTCCTTGGGAATACGTCTGGGACCCTTAGTCTCCTATTTAATATTATTTGTCTTTAAGTGTACTATAACCCCTTAAAGTTCTGCCCATCTTTTATGAATCACCCTGTATACTATTACATATACATGCATGTTTGTTGATAAAAATAAACATTGTTGGAAAAGTAACACAACTTCATTTGAAAATAATTTAAATGAAATAATTACAGTCAGCTAGACAGTTAGATAGAAAATTCAGTTAAAGCCCAGACCAAGTGAGACACTTGGTGACGTTGAATTTGGAGAGGCAATAAATGAGTTTTTCTTGCTACCAATTTGTTTCTTTTCTTCCTCGCCTACTGTGGTTTGATCTGGAAATTTGATTGGTTTATGAGTGAATTAAATTCTTTGGTCGGATTGGTTGATTTATTGTGTCGTATAGTTGAATTTGTTGGAATGTTTTTATGACATGGGTTTTGTGTTGTTTTTTATTTGTGTGTTTTGTGAAGTAAAGTGAAATTTAATAGTTTGACGTGTTGTGCTATGTTTTGGAGTGACTTATTCATGAAGAACTATGAAGTTATTTTGGCTTTTTTTTATTTCATAAAATGTTTGAGTTCTGTGTTTTTTTGTAAATTGATGTAATTTTTAAAATTTGTTTATAAAAAGATTATAAGCAAGGATATTAAGGACAGGGTTGGGTTTTTGACATGACAGTGGTAAAAACAGTGTTTTTACCGGTTTATTCCATCAAAAACCTATCATTTTCGGGGGGGTTTCTGATTTGTAGTATAAGTGTAGCATACAATACATTTCTAGATTGATTTTACCTTGTTGTTCTTGTTATTATTATTATTTACAATTACATTATAAATTTAATCATATTTATTTACCTAACTGTCACAGGGACTTACTTTTGGTGTTGCTAGAGAGCGTCTGAATTGGGCTTTCATATTACAAGCATGTATTTTTTGAAATTTTTATTTCAAGGACAAACATTTTGATATTATCACAAAATCAGGCAGTTTAATTTTTTTTTTTTTTTAAATATGTTACTCTTACACTTATTTTCTTTATTATCTTAACATATCATTTTGGGACAATCATGGGATGCTGAGTTATAAATTAAAAGGCAAACTGCAGAGATCACTCTAGAGAGTTTCGGAGGGACGGCCCACCCTCGTGCCCTTTTCTGGTAATTTTTTGCCCTTTTTCTAGGTAGAATCCTACCCTCCTTATATTCCCGGTTATAATCCTGCCTTGACTGCATTGTACTTTAAAAAAGTCTTTACCTTTACCATTTTTAATACTTTCATACTGAAATTATGTAAATTATAAATGTTATTGTATTGTTATAAGCAAGGAGGACTTTAGTATAAGTTTTTTAGGGCTCCGGTTAGTTGCCCCCCCCCCCCCCCCCCTTGTCGGTATATTGGTGTATACACTTATTTAAAAAAATGCCCTTTTTATGAAATGATGGGGCTCTTTTTAACAGAATCGCCTTTATTCTGTAATGTGCGCCTTGCCCTTTTTTATGTTCTAGAATGATCCCTGAAACTGTTGGTACTAATTTCAAGTCACAAATTTAGGCCACTTACAGTTATATTGTATACTGATCTATAACTTATGTGTACATGTAAGTATTAATGAAAAAATAATAATTTTTTCATTGTAAAGTTTACAAAACAAATTTTTCTTTTTTTTTCTGAGGGATGAGGGTGGGGGAGATGCTGAATAAAATTTCATAGCTATGGAGCAAGTAAATCTAAGTGTATCTTAATAAACAAAAAAGTCATCTTAATTTAGTAAATTCTAATACATCTATTAATTTAACTATTAGTAATTTTAATTCATTTAACACATGTGGGGCAAGTGAGAATTTTATTTATTTACTGTTCTGCTATTATTTGTGTTTCTGCGTAATATCTTCTGGAGGGTTACATCTCCAGAAAATAGTGCTCCATAGAAATGCACCAAGCTGACAATTTTGAAAATTGCACCAAGCAGGGGAAAGATTCCACAGTCCCGCACTTTCTTTAAGCTATTCAACAAGTGTAAGAAATTATATGAAGATTAAAGGACAAGAAGTAAAAAAATTATTTTAAAATTGGATCACCTACATGAAATGGACCCATGCAATGAATATAAAATTATAAACATGCCTTCAAAACATAGCATTTAATATTTATTGCATATAATATATAATATGAATAAAATCTACAAATTATTATCGTATTTGACATGTTAATACTTTATAAATGAGCATCCTGAAATTCTTTTTTAAAAAATTATGAAGTAACAAATGCCTATATTAAAGCAGGATATAGACAGATTGATTCTGTCTCAAATTTGACTTTATGCTAATATGAATGACTAAGATTCAAGGTTTAATAAGATATACATATTTCATCAGTTAGTTACTTTCAATATAGTGTACAACATACAACATAGAAATTAGTCACTTCCACTATCTATATCTTCAAATGATCAGACATCAATACAGCATTGATCTGACTTTAAAATATTGTAATACTGATATTTTAGGATAGAAAAAGAAAGTCAAATCATTTCTTAATAAATATAATACGATAACTTTGAGAAAAAATTACTTATTCTAAGAGACTGTAACTATAAACTAATGTTTCTGTTTCTGAGGACATACAGTTCAATCAACCAGTTATATAAATAACATCAGAATACAAACACGCCTAAAATATGAATTCAATTTAGAGAAATAAAATACTCTACAGAATTTGAATTATGAACTCGTTACATATAATTTAAATCTTTGTGTGGACTAATAAAGTGGCTTACCGTTTAAAGCATAAGGATGGTCAAGAAGAAAGATCAAGAACTTAACTCAACTTCCAGATGTACTACATAAAAAAAATAGACAGAGTTATAAATAAAAAGAAAAATTTATAAATTATATATTCAAACGAAATTCTTTTAGACAGAACAACGTAACACAAAAGGCAAACAAATGCACATGTTGCCAAAATAATAAAACTAATAATAAATTAAAAGTAGAGTTGAGTCACCATCTGTTTATAGATTACAAGGAGGAGATCCAAGCAGCCTTTCGTAAGACTAAAAAAGCCTATAGATGGCGCTAATCAAAACTGTCGATATATACTGTCTCTTGTTCTTTTAAGGTGCGTTTTCAATAGTCGGCCCAACCGCGACCTACGTTATACCGCGACCTGCGTTATACACGGCCTGTGCATGACGTTTAAAACGTCACATGTAGTGGATCATTTTTACAAGGTGATTGGTGCAAAACGAGGGGCGCGTCGCTTTGCACCAATCACCGGGTAAAAATGATCCACTACATGCGACGTTTTAAGCTGCGTTTTCACTGGTCGACCCAACTACCTAAAAAACCCAGCGACCCAAGACCTTAACCTAAGAGCGTTTTCACTGGTTATAGGGAAGCACTAGCGCTAACCAATCATAGACAAGGTTTTACTGCGCAAGCGTCATATTTACGGATCGATATCAGCATATCAGCTGTGAATGATTATAAACATAAATAAATAATTATTTGTTGTCCTTGTCTTGTTATTAACAAATGTTTTGCGTGGAAATAATCGAAAGTTTGGCTAGTTTTCGCTATTAGAGGGTCTTAAATAATGCCACACAAAAATATTAATCTTCCGTTAATAAATCAATGATAACTATTAATTTTTTTGTGGTTTCAAAAAATAAAACATTATATTTTTTTAATAATGACGATCGTAAATCATAAGATTTCGAAGTCACTCAGAATACAGTGAAAGCTCATTTTATCTGAGAGTAATTTTTATTGCATATGACTTGTATATCTAACATTATATTTCTGCTTTTCACAAGTTAAATTAAAAGTATAAATATGTTTTTGATATTTACTTCAGTGCTATATACATTTTATTTGTACATGCGTATATCATTTTTGTGCCAGTGCAGTTATACTTTTGAAACAAATAGTAATACTTATCATTTATTTAAAAACCCAGAACTATTTTTTCCCTTCTAAGAAACAGTGATGAGTGAAACCGTTTCCTTTCATTCACTCCTAGGGCCCTTTCAGGATTGTCATTATACATGAGGCTTCTCCAAGGTACATGCTAATAGCACGTATCAGTTGATCACACTGGCAGCTTGTTTTATCATATAATCACTACAATATAGAATTATAGAATGTAGTTACATCTACTTTTTGTGACACCCCCAACCCCTCCCCACAAAAAAAAAAAAAAAAAAAAAAAAAAAAAAAGTCTTCACAGTAAAATGCAAATTAAATGTATTTAAAATTGTAAATTTTACTGTACATCAAAGATTTCACATCAAAGTTTGATGCAGATTTTTTTTTTCCCATCTCTCTCATGGGTATTTTTTTTTTTTTAATTATGTTCTGAGAAAAATAAAATGATGTAACAAACACTCAAATCCAGTTACTCTTAAATTCAAACTATGATATGTATATATATATATATATATATATATATGTGTGTGTGTGTGTTAAGTTTACCTTTTTGGCGAGCTTATTTTGTTTGCAAATTACACATTTTAAATCCCAACATTTTTTTTTCTTTTTTTAATGTAAAGTGTTCACTTTTATAAAAAAATAATTTTGTGAAGGTGCTTCTTTTATTAAGAATAATTTTGTGAAGTGGTTCCAATTTTTGTCAGAAGCAATCACTGATTTTGCAAATAGATCACAAAAAAGGTACTTTTATGTTAGCTGGGCCAATATTATATTATCTTGCCAATATCTTTTTTTCCCCTCCAGCTATAGCACCATTTATTTTTCACTTGCTTAGATTAGAAACAATGGCTTGATGTTGAAATAAAATATTTTGGTTTTTTGTGTTATTTCATTTATTATTATTTTTCTTTTAAATAAATGTACTTTAAATATATGTGATATGTGTATTTTAAATGAAAAATTCATATCTATACTAATATTATAAAGGAGTAAAGATTGTTTGTTTGTAGGGGGTAATCTCTGGAACTACCGAACCGATTTCAAAAGTGATGGTGACAACCCCTGCTCCAACATAGGCTATATTTTATGTTGGTGCCACTAACCCCAGGGGGATGCAAGAGCGAAAAACATTCTAAAATTGCGATTTTTTGCGTACCGAAGGAGCTAGAAATTTGAAATTTGGCATTGTAGCTACTTATAAGATGTAAATGCTCTCTAAAAACAAATTAAAAAAAAAAATCGAAATTTAAAAGGTGGAAAAAAGCGAAAAGCGTTCTAAAAACATTCTAAATTACAATTTCTATGGAATCCCTAGAACTACCGAACCGATTTTAAAAGTGATGGAGGCAAATTGATGGTGACAACCCCTGCTCCAACGTAGGCTATATTTTTTGTCGGTGCCACTAACCCCAGGGATGGTGCAAGAGCGATAAATGTTCTAAAATTGCGATTTTTTTTTATACCGAAGGATCTAGAAATTTGAAATTTGGCATTGTAGTTACTTATAAGATGTAAATGCTCTCTAGGAACAAATTTAAAAAAAATCGAAATTTAAAAGGGTGAAATAAGCGAAAAGCGTTCTAAAAACATTTTAAAATACAATTTCTATGGAATCTCTGGAACTACAGAACCGATTTCAAAAGTAATGGTGGCAAATTGATGGTGACAATCCCTACTCCAACATAGGCTATATTTTATGTCGGTGCTACTAACCCCAATGGGGTGCAGGAGCAGAAAATTGCGTCTTTTTTATACTGAAGGAGCTAGAAATTTGAAATTCGGCATTGTAGTTACTTATAAGATGTAAATGCTCTCTAAGAATTTAAAAAAAAAAAAATTAAATTTAAAAGGGTGATATGTGCGAAAAGCGTTCTAAAATCATTCTAAATTACAATTTTTATGGAATCTCTGGAACTACAGAACCGATTTCAAAAGTGATGGTGACAATCCCTGCTCCAACAGCCTCTTTAATAAAAAGCTGTGCGATGTTGACGCAGGGGCGCCATTTCAGAACTTTCTTGGGGGGGGCAAAGTTTTTTTTTTAAGGTAGTGGCATACCCCCCCCCCTCCCCCGCAACCTCTCCGAACGAGAAGCGTTTACTGAATCATATATACAGAGACAGCAATACTTTTAATACGGAATCTCAAGTGACCTCTGAAAAATTCCGTTTAAGACAGGTTTTCGTCTTAGCAAGTAGAATTTTAAAATATTATGAAAGTTTTCAGTTATAGACGAGTACCGTTTTTTTTCAGGTATTCTTTAAGATTGTTAAAACCTTCTTTCTATATAGCACTTCTGAAGAGCATAGGTGTATTACAGTTAAACGTGTCTAAACGAAACGTGTCTATAACATAATTCTTTCTCAAACGGACAAAAAAAATCAAGTTTCGACGAAAAAAACGCAACACAATTATACTTGCTAAGATGGAGATCTGTCTAAAATGGAGATTTTTTACAGTCCTTTTCAACTCTATTTTTGCAGGTTTTACTACAGGGGCACCTTTTCATGAGTTTTTTGGGGAGGGAGGGGGGGGGGACAAAAAATTTTTTTAGAGACAGGGTTTGAAATATCGTGCAGGATTGCCCAAATCGTGCACAAAATAGAAATAGGCCCCACAATAAAAAATGCAGTGTGAGATTTTGCCTGCTTATCTTAACTTCTTTCACAAACATTTGATACTTCTGCGAATATATTTTTAATTTCAGTGGTAGTCCGCGAATTTTTTTTCTTTTTTTTTTTACGCAAATGCAATTCGTCAACCGATCGCGGTAAGCATCGCGAATTTTACGCATTGGAATTAGAAAAATTAGTTAATTTGGCAAAATTGGTCGCTGAAAAAATCGTTAATTTTTTAAAACGACCGTGGAAAAATATTGAGAATTTCGCCAAAGATCACTGAAACAAATAGAGATGTTTGTCAATCGAACGCGGAAAAAATCGCGAATTTAGTATAACTAATGCGGAAAAATATTGCGAAATTCGTCAAAAGATTGAACAACAACAAATAAAATCGCTAATTTAGTCAAACAGTCGCGCAAAAAAAGGGAATTTCGTCAAAGATCGTGCAAAAAAATCTACTTTTGTCTCTCGGCTGCGGAAAATGACTTCCGAATTTCAACAAACGATCGTAGAAAAGAGTCGCGAATTGCGTCAAAAGATCGCAAAAACAAATAGCGAATTTCGTCGATCAATTGCCAAAAAAAAAAATCGTGAATTTCGACAAATGGTGGAAAAAAATTAGTCAACGATCGGAATTTCGTCAAAGATTGTGCAAAAAAATAGCAATTTTTGTCAGTTAGTTGCGGAAAAAGACTCCCGAATGTTAACAAACGATCGTAGAAAAGAGTAGCGAATTACGTTAAAAGATCGCAAATACAAATAGCAAATTTCGTCGATCAGTTGTCAAAACAAAAAAAAATCGTAAATTTCGACAAATGGTGGAAAAAAATTTGTAAACGATCGGAATTTCGTCAAAGATTGTGCAAAATAATAGCAATTTTTGTCAGTTGATTGCGGAAAAAGACTCCTGAATGTCAACAAACGATCGTAGAAAAGAGTCTCGAATTTCGCCAAAAGATGGCGAAAACAAGCAGCGAATTTCGTCGATCGGTTGAAAAAAAATGTCGCGAATTTAGACAAAGGATTGAAAAATCAATTCCGTCAGTGATTCACAGAAAATAGCGAAATTTAGAAAATTATCACCAAAAAAACAATCACGAAAAAAGTCGTGAAATTCAATCGGTCACGAGATAATCACCACACGAACACCATCAAGAAGTTACGAAATTTGCAAATGTTGTAATCCATAGGTATAAGAAAATTTCCATTAATGGTTTTCTGTCAGTAAAAATTGAAATAATGGCAGAAAATGATGTCCGCAGTCATTTTCTGCCTTCCTCTTCAGACTATGATCTAAATTCCATACAATTCAGAAATCTGCAAAACCCTTGGTCTCAGGTCCCTTGCTCCTGTATTGGGTAGGGCTAGGGCTCCTTTAATACATAGGTATATATAGGAGCCTTAGGTGGGGCAACACGATCCAATCAGCAGTACGGATCGAGCCGGGTTGACGCGGCTTATTTTCGTTGCGGGTCAGGTTGATTTGGAACATTTGACTACGGTTGGGCATAGATGTCCCAGTGGACTATTTTTTATTCTATTAGTACAACTTTTTCAAATCTGTCATACACTTATATTAGGATATTTTCAAGAGAAATCTGTCACAAGGATTTTTTTTTTTTTGGAAATTGTAGAACGATTAATGCAAAATTAGTAGTCAATCCTCACCCGTTATCAAAGGGTTAATTGTTTCGGATTCAAGTTGGGTTTTCACTATTTTGAGTTGGGTTCGTGTTGCCCGAGTTTTCAAAGAAATACTAAATATTTTCAGATGAAAAAAAAATAATTTTTCTACATAAAAGATAAAATTGTTATTAAAGATATAATTGTAGTCTACACTTTTCCAAATCATATTGAAATATGGATTAATTTTCTTTCATTTCGGGCGGGGAAATAAATTTTTTTGGACGTTTCCGGGTTTACTGGAAATTAGTTCTGCATCGGCTACCCGAAATGCATTTCGTTTTGGGTTTGGTTGATTCATTTTTTTTTTTTTTTTTTTTTTTTGCGGGTCGAGTAAACTTTATACGCTTCGGGTTATGCTTTGACTCTTTCGAATCGGGTTCGAGATGAACCGATTATACAAAAGGAGGTTTTGAATAATTTTCAAATGAAAAAACTATAGTATATTTGAATATTAATGGGTGTATATATGTGTTATTTTTTGCACATAAGCGGTAAACTTGTAGATTACTTTTCCACAAATGTATTAAAATATACATTCATTTTCTTTCACTTCGGGGGTTCAAGTATGAATATTTCGGATTCGGCTTGAAGTCTATCGGATTAAAGTCAGAATTCGGGTCGGTTACAACCAAATCTGGACAGGACTCTAGTGTCAGGCTGTGAAGATTTTTAAGAGCATACTGTATATATAATATAATTTAATAAAGCAAATGTTTTAATAGCATTATAACGATTGGAGTAAATATAATGTGACACTAATAAAACAAAATTAACAAATCATATAATTAGGAAATTGAATATACACCCCCCCCCCCCTGCCACCGAAAAAAAAAAAAAAATTCCCCTTAAATTTTTGGCTAAAGAGAAAATTTATCACTAAAATTCTAGCCTTGGGGATAACGAGTTTTCTTTTAATACTGCTGTACACAGCTCAGAAGCAATTCATATATTTTTTTTTCTCGCATATATTTCTAAAACTAGCCAAAATACTCATTAATAATAAATGTCCCACTTATAGAATGTCGCAATAGCAAGGCTTTAGAAAACATTTCAATGTTTAAGGCGGAGGGGGGGGGGGATCTAAATCTACAATTAGATTTTTAAAAAAACATCAATTTCGGAAAGGTAGTTTTAGCCCCCTGGGTTCCTTCCTTCCCAGTCAACATATTCAGTTTTGTGGGGAAGGATATATCAACAGTTTACATTTGTATTTATAAAAGAGATATAGTTAAGATTATTTTCAAAGAGTGAAAATACTCTTTGACCTTATTTGAAGGAGTAAATTTAGCTTTAAAGGTTGCCAGTGCCGAAAAACAAATTGTGTTTTCAAGAAAGAAGGTGGGAAGAAGGAGAAACATATTATTCTAAATTGTACTTCTTAACATATTCAGTCATAAAATGTGGATATCAAGTAGGGGTGCACAACATTTATAAGAGGTAGACCAGTCACAAAAATGACTGGATTGTCGAGAGCCAAAATCCGTAGTGTGGACAAAATTTTGTTTTGGGGAAGGAGGAGGAGGATCGGCCTAAAAGTTCATAAAAATGCTAATTTTAAAAAGAGGGTTAGCCCCCTATACTCAACCACCTCCTTAGTCAACATAACCCAATTCAGTTGGCAAGGATGGAAAAAATTTACAATATTCGCAGTTTTTCCCTAGTCATTGACGAAATTCATGATTTTTATGCGCCCGTTCGGCAAAATTTACGATTTTTTCGCGCCCGATCAGCGAAATTTGTGATTTTTTAGCACACGATCGGTGAAATTTATGATTTTTTTCACACCCGATCGGCGAAATTTACGATTTATATTCACCCTGCCGGCAAAATTCGCAATTTATACACACCCGATCGGCAAAATTCACGATTTTTACGTGCTCGATCGGCAAAATTTACGATTTTTACGCGTCCGATCGGCAAAATTTATAATTTATACGCACCCGATCAGTAAAATTCGTTTTTTACTCACCCGATTGGCGATATTCGAGATTTTTACGCACACGATCGGCGAAATTTACGATTTATACGCACCCGATCGGAAAAATTCACGATTTATATGCATCCGATCGGCAAAATTCGCGATTTATACGCACCCAATCGGCAAAATTCGCGATTTTTACGGGCCCGATTGGCAAAATTTGCGACTTTTACGGGCCCGATCGGCAAAATTCGCGATTTTTACGCGTCCAATCGGCGAAATTTGACGAAATTCGCGACTTTTTCGCGTCCGATCGGCGAAATTGATTCCCGAGCCACCATTAAACTCATCGCGGGCCACAGGTTTTGCATCTCTAGTCTAGCCTGTGAAAACTGATAAATTTTCTGAAATTTCAGATTTCTTGGGGGGGGGGGGCGGTTGCCCCCCCAGCCCCCCCGAAATGGCGCCCCTGTAGTTGACGACTGGGTTTTTTGCTAATTGTTGCCACAGATTAATCTCGGAAAATGAAACCTTTGAAGTTGCTGAAAAAATAATAGCTCGAAAAGTATTTGTCAGAAAATTGTTAGACAAACTGTTTTTGAAAGATAAAAAATTGTATTTTTCTTGATATAAATTTCAAATCTAATGATTATGCCGTTTTTCAAATATTGAATTTCAAAAATTACCAAATTCCACAATGGAGTACCATAGCGAAACCTTCATGCATATAATGATAATGATAAGGGCGACGTGTCCCGACGTGTATATTGGCACGAGTCACAAATTATAGTAGCCTTATTATTCTGTTAAAATATAAGAGTGAATTATGAAATGTCAATATTTTGTTTGATTAAAAGTTCGTTAAGAGAAATTGACCAGCATAGCTTGCTAGTTTTAAATAAAATGAATGATAAGTCTATATTTCAAAAGAAATTAATAGAATACTAATAATGGTAATAACAACAATATTTAGCGATTAATCTCATGTGCTAGACTGACATAAAGCCAGCATTGCATTTGGCAAAGATTCTGATTTTTTTTTTTTTTTTTTTTTTTTTGTGATAGTTCGTTAAATTTAAATAGTTTTACATCATTATTTTTTAAAATGTATATACATAAATACTTTAAAATTTGAAAAAATAGGGCAGGTATATGAATTTTTATGCAATATTGCTTAAATAAATGCATAATTTAGTCATTTTCGGTGGCATGGATGCCATAAATGGTGGTTTATTGCTCTTTTCTAGCGATCGTGAAAGTGCTACATTGGCGATATGTTTTTGTTTATTTTGTAATTATGATTAATAATGAAGGGGCGGATATTTGTATCAATAACACAAGTCAGATGTATGTTCCCAATAAAAAAAATAATAACGACGGCTTCTCTTAGTATTTGATTAATCTAAATTGTTTAAAAATCAATACTAAAAGTTATACAGAAGAGTAAACAATATTTAATTTGTTCCTAAATGTAAACTTAATATGTCATTTATTTGTATTGTTTTATTTATAACATATTATTTCTTTCGTTTAGATTTTTCACTTGAAAGTTACATCAGATTTTTTAAATTAATTATCTTTACTAAACTTAATAAGCTTAAAAAGATTATTATTAAAAATAACAATGTTAATAAACTTAAACTGTTAAACTTGCATTTATATTATATTAAGCTTAACTATTCTCATTAAACTTTTTCTCCTCATCGTTCAAAATATCTTAAACTGTTTAATTGTAAAATTTAAAAATAAAGTACAGTTGGAAATTTTAAATTAATAATCAAAATAACTGTTGAAGATTTCAATTACAAATAATATGAGGTTGTGAATCAATATTTTATTTTCAATATTGTCACAATAAAAAATAATTTAGACTAATGAAAAAAAAATCATTCATGTACATGAAACTATTCCAACGTTCTATTACCAACAACAATAGCGTAAACATTAAAATTTCAAGAATTAGGGATATTACATCAAATATGCTTCAATCAATCACTTAGTCTTATAGTTTTTTCACTCTAAATAACAAACAATAGAACCTAATACTACTAATTTGTACTTTAAATAGCGTCACAAAAAATAGAGTGCAGATTTTGCCTGCCAATAAATTGCTGCAAATTTATTCACAGAATAAACATAAAGAAGTATTTTGTTTTCTTATTAACAAAGGTTTTAAAATATTTTAGTATTTGATTTCAATAATAAATAAATAAAATCCTTTTTTATATTTTTGAATGATAGTAATAAATAATCATAAACATAATTTGAGAATAGTAAATATTTACTGTGTATCGCACTAAATAATGCTACAAGTTTTTGGATGCATCTTTACATATATGTATCTAAAATATATAATTTTTTTTTCCCATACAACTATGGTTGTTGTATTGTTAAAATGTAGTCAGAATATAAAATAAGAAATAAGTTAAACTAGGACTTCCCTCAAAGGGATTAGTCTGAGTGATATTGCTGAGAACATAAAGTTAACAATTACGATATAAAGAAGACTAGGGGGCCTACCCCCTGCGATCTACGCTCGCCAACCCCCGCTCAGACGTCGAGGTCTCTAAAAACATGACAGCGTGCTTTGTTTTAAAAATATTGATAAATCTGTAATTGGGTTGCCATGCTTTTAACGTTTTAATGGGGCATTTTTTTATTATCATGGCCTCATGCACAGCTGTTGCGACAACTGACGACTGTTTTCGGGATTGATAAGTAAAATCAATTACAACTTGAAAACCAGCTTGTATAAAAAGGTTAGGTTTAAATTGTGGCTACCTCTCGGACTTTTATAACAACGATCTGTATTCTATTCTTCCTTTACGTTTAAGGATGAGAAAAATTCCATCTGCTTGTGAATGACATTAGGAACCATGGTATTGAAAAGTACTATGTTATAGACATTTTCAGTAACATGTTTTAATTTTCTCTCTATTTTAGTGCACCATCATGCATATTTTCATGTTATTTTAAATATGTAAATTATTTATTTTAATTAATATGTATATACGAATTTTCTAATAATTATTTATCATACAAAATTAAATAAATATTTTGTGCACGCATGCCTGCATTTATTCGGCATCAATTGATGAGATATTTAAACAAATTTGCTATCCGCGATAATTTTACACCATGTTATGTCACTTGAATATTGTCCATAAGAAAATCGGGTACTTTTCCAGTATAGGATCCTTTGCTTTTAGGTTTGGCTTAATTCGAGCTTCAAAAAGGGATAGATTCGTTAATATTCATAGATTTGTTGCCAAAAGTTATAAAAACAAACCCAATGAACTTTTGGTGCTTTTCTATTATAGGGGTCTTGACGTTTTTTTAAAAAGCTTGGCGGATATACCAAGCAGGATAGAAAACCAAGCAGGATATTTTATTCTCCTTCCGTTCAGTTGGGCAATTATTATTTTATATATTCGTTTCAAATATCCGAATTAGTGATTTTATAAATTCGTTTAATTAAATTTTACAAAAAAATAACAAAATGATATCAATAAATAATAATTACAATTAATTCCTTTCCCCCCCTTTCTTTTGCGTTTACATAAATGACGTCATTTGGACGAATTTATTAAAATATTTTCAGTTCATAAATTAAATTAAATGCTGACAGACGATTGAATCCTAACGATAGAAATGTGATTTTTGTTTTCAAATTTTCCTGAAAAACATATTTAATCACAATCTTGTCTTCATTATCGATTGAAATAAAAGATAAATCCAATTTCAATTTGAAAATGACGAATAAAAAGAAATCAATAATCACTATCGGGATACTTTTAAATTTTTTTCCCTTTTTTGTCACAAAAAAACTGAGTAATTAGTTGCCATCATTACAGAAATGTCATTAAAATTAGAAAAAAATTAATATCTCGAAAACTAATTCCAATTTCAAAATTCTATTACCAGTTTTGACATCCGCGGATTTTTATGGACAATTTGTATTAATTTCACAATCAAGCGTTTAATATTTTATTAAAAATAGCCCTGAAACATAATCAGCCGTTTAATCAGTCGTTTCATAAAATCGTTTCATAAATTCGTTTCATAAAATCGTTTCACAAATTCGTTTCATTAGGATTTTATATATATAGGGTAGATAGGGTAGATTTTAAATATGTAAATTATTTATTTTAATTAATATGCATATACGAATTTTCTAATAATTATTTATCATACAAAATTAATTAAATATTTTGTGCATGCATGCCTGCATTTATTCGGCTTCAATTGATGAGATATTTAAACAAATTTGCTATCCGCGATAATTTTACACCTTGTTATGTCACTTGAATACTGCCCATAAGAAAATCGGATACTTTTCCAGTATAGGATCCTTTGCTTTTAGGTTTGGCGTAATTCGAGCTTCAAAAAGGGATAGATTCGTTAATATACATAGATTTGTTGCCAAAAGTTATGAAAACAAACCCAATGAACTTTTGGTGCTTTTCTATTATAAGGGTCTTGCTTTTTTAAAAAGATTGGCGCAATTCGGGCATCAAAAAGTGAGATTTGGTGCCAAATGACATAAACAGCCATGGAAACAAATTCGACGATTTTTTTTGTTTATATGCGTATTTTAATTATACGTATATTATCATTGTTTTTTCTATACAAATTATTTCTGATTATATATAAAATAGGATAAATGACATTTTACGCTAAACAAATTGTATAAATATGTTTTTGCTCCTTTCTTTTGCGTTTACATAAATGACGTCATTTGGACGAATTTATTCAAAATATTTTCAGTTTATAAATTAAATTAAATGCTGACAGACGATTGAATCCTGACGATAGAAATGTGATTTGTTTTTTCAAATTTTCCTGAAAAACATAATTTAATCACAATCTTATCTTCATTATCGATTGAAATAAAAGATAAATTCTATTTCAATTTAAAAATGACGAATTAAAAAAATCAATAATCCCTATCGGGATCCTTTTCAATTTTTTCCCTTTTTTGTCACAAAAAAACTGAGTAATTAGTTGCCATTATTACAGAAATGTCATTAAAATTAGAAAAAAATTAATATCTCGAAAACTAATTCCAATTTCAAAATTCTATTACCAGTTTTGACATCGGCGAATTTTTATGCACAATTGGTATTAATTTCCCCATCAAGCGTTTAATATTTTATTAAAAATAGCCCTGAAACATAATCAGTCGTTTAATCAGTCGTTTCATAAAATCGTTTCATAAATTCGTTTCATAAAATCGTTTCACAAATTCGTTTCATTAGGATTTTATATATATAGGGTAGATATCAACAAGAATCTAAGTGAATATACAGCATATGATAGACAAGAGATAGATAAAGATACAACATATGAAAAATAGCAAATTAAATGATATAATTACAAAATATCATATATAAATTCATATACTGTTATGTTTTCATATGCATTTTTTTATAACATTTGGCAAATAATCTCATTTTCTTAAGCGGGAATTGCTCAAAACTTAAAAAAAACAAAAAAAAAAACCACCGGATCTTTTAAAACGATATTTTTAAAGTCACATAATCAGATTTGCAGCCAATAGCGTATTTTAGCAAGCGTAGTTTAACGCAAATTTAATTTAATTTTTGCAACATTTTCTTTGTGACAAATATCTAAATAAAATATTAAAAAATAAAATATTAAATACTGAAATATTAAATCAAATATTTAATATTTGAATTAAAAAAAATTCCTTTGTTTATTTGTATAACTATTTATAGAAACTCGTATACTTCAAACCACATTGATAACATGCTTTCCTACAAACGTGTCTACCAGTCTAACTACTCGTATGACTTAGCTGTGT
The DNA here is from genome assembly GCA_963931845.1 of Maratus michaelseni. Classification (NCBI taxonomy): domain Eukaryota; kingdom Metazoa; phylum Arthropoda; class Arachnida; order Araneae; family Salticidae; genus Maratus; species Maratus michaelseni. Next base: position 212,095,208 of record OZ007588.1, read on the forward strand.
CTCTCTCCGAACTCATCTGTCTACTGTCTCTCTACTCTTCTGTATACCCGTCTCAGTATCCGTCTGTCTTTCTACCCGACTCTTTAATCGTGTCTCTACCTGTCTCGCTTCCCGTTACACTACTCGTCTATCAACACGTCTGTCTGTCTATATACCCCTCTCTCTACCCGTCTGTCAAGTCGTCTCCGTACTCGTCTCTCTATCCACCACGCTACCCGTCTCCCTACCCATCTCACTACCCCTCTGTCAACCCTTTTTTGCACCTGCCTCGCTACCCGTCTGTATATTCGTTTCGCTACCCGTTAGCTTATCTCTGTCGCTATCCGTCTCTCTACCCGTCTGTCTACCCGTTTGTTTACACGTCTATCTATCTCTCGCTAACTCTTCCCAATATTTAAACAATTTAGTAAACGGAAGCCGTTTATCTGTTATTAAATGCAAACAGGAGTAATCTATATATTTAAAACGCTAAGCGATTTCTTTCGACAATCCGTGAGAACAAACTACTGCATCAAATTACATCATTCTTTTTTTAAATGAAAGATATTCGGACACATATTTGTTATCATGCATTCGTTTGTTCGAAAATTTAATTAATTAGCCGTAATTTTAAATTAAACTTTTACTTCTGCTAATGACGTCATAATCGGATAACGCCTACTATTGCGAAGCACAGAGTTTCTTCTCTAAACTCTGTGGTTGAATAAAAGAGAAATAATAAATATTAAAAGCACGCGGTTTTAAAGCCGAATTTGTTAATTTGCAAGTTAAATTTCGGTAAAAATGTTTATCCGCGTGTTTTATAAGCGAATAATAATTCATATTTATTGTGACGTCACGGGAATATTGTCCATTGGGTTTATTTTATCATTATGCATAATAACTTTGTTGATGCCATTTTTTCATTAAAATTAAATACAAAATATATTTATTTCTGTGCATGGTGTTTAAGCATTAATGTAAGGTATATGAAGTACGTGTGAAAAGTTTGCGCCGGTGAAAATGACGTTATGCTTAGCTTGAAGTGCATTTTAACATTGATAAAACTAAAGAGAAAAATGTATATGATTGTGTTAACATGACATAATTTTCTGATTTTTTCATTCATAATTATGAAGATTAGAATTGGAGCCGTCATTGATTTCTTCATCTTGATTGCATACCTTCATTACATGTTACCAATTGCTTTTTTTTTTAATTATAGGATAGAAGATTTCCTTTTTTAATAAAACAAATCACAAAAGTAAAGGATTTCAGGAAATTTAAAGTTATTAAAAATAGTGTTATGGTAGAAAAAAAATCTTGAAATAATGATTGTATTTTTAGCTAGAATAAACAATGTAAGACTAATATTTTTTCGGAACCAGAGGGCCCGTGCGAGGATTTCACACTGAAATCTAATATTTTTTAGGTACTTCTCTATTATCCCGTCGACCACTTTTCATAACAAAAAACTATCGCCAAACTGTAAGATTAAACGCCAAAAATGCAGTCCCATTTACTTGATGTCAGAAGCATTATACGTGTTTGTTACGTCAAGTGGTTTTTAATTCGACATTTGAGTGTATTTTTCATTATGTTTGACTGATTTATTAGTTACTTTATTAATTAAAATAAGAATTGTGTCCTTAAATTCTTATATTTTATTTATTTATTTATTTTGATATTCCAAAGGCAACGTTCTCCCGTTTATTTGGCGATAGTTTTTTGTTATGAAAAGTGGTCGACGGGATAATAGAGCAGTACAATTTTTTATCAATATGCAATATTTATTAGATGCAGGTTTAAACTTCTAAAGAAAAAGTAAGGATAAAAATATCTGCAAACAACATTTAGTTTTTAGTCAATCCAAAATATTATCTAATTTATTCCATCAAAGTTAGAGTAAAAACTGATCCAAGATTGCAAAAGGCACGCTAGAGAGAAAAAAAAAATAATAATAACAATCATATTTTGACTGCATTAGAGGATGACGTCATCCGCTTCGGGAAAAACATGGGGCATAGAAATATAAATCTAAACATTTCAATTTCAATGTCGCTTTTTAATCATAAATATAAAATAAACCCGTGCGGTGTTTTTTATTATAATTGCTGAGCATCATATAATGTGGTATTTTATTTTTTTGGCAACAATAATTTGAGGAAAACCTTTCATTTCTTTTAAGAAAACAATGCCGATTTAATTTTTATTTTCAGCAAATTTTAATCAAAAATATGTTTTAACGAAACGTTAAGTGTGCTATGTCAGAAGCCTGTTCAAAATCCTTTCATATGCTATCTCATTCGTCGTTCTGCGTTTCGTATTTTCTGCGAAAAAGGGATGTTGACAGGAGAAATAATATATATATGATTATTTTGGTAGCTTTGTTATAAGTTCATTTAACAGTTCCTTATTAGCGCAAAGTCCTATTTCTTTCACTGTGAATTTCTCTTTCGATGTCAAAAAAATGTTTTTCTACTTTTGGACGCCAGCCAAAATACAGTGGCAATTTTTAGAAATGTACAACAGTTGTGACAACAAAGGCGCTATCGCTTTAGTTTTCATCGCGCTTACATCAATTCGAAATACTACAAATTTCTATTTTTTACTACATTTTACAATTTTAATTCTTACATCATCAATTAGAAAAAAAAATTAGCTTTCGATTGAAATTTGTTTGAAAACTGCGCTTAATTTAACGACTTTTTAAATATTTTTCAAGCATGAAAATTTTTTCAATTCTATCTTATCAATGACCACCAGTTTATTTCAATAATGTAAAATAGCCCCTGGGAAAGTTGCCACAATTGAAAATAGATTTCCCTAACCATCATAAAAAGTGAATAATAATTTTTTTTTTAAGTGATAAATCATAAGATCAGATTATCCATAAGATACTAAACAAAATTAACTGCTAAACAAAAATCTGTCAGGAAAAAAGAAAAGAAAAAAAGACTATTTTTAGTTTATGTTGAACATAAAATTGATATGTTGAATTCGTTGATGAATATGTTCCATCAGATATCAGGATATGCTAGGAATTGTATTTTTTTATTTTTTTATATTTGCCAACTGTATAAGAGGAAAATATCCCCGACTGTGATGGAAAAGAAATAATCATCCTGATCCTGATTATGTAAATGAACGGAAGAAACCATACAAATAAATTACACTTGAAAACATTAAAAATCTCCATCTGCAGATAGATTTATTACTGTAAAAACTTCTTAATCTTTGCATAAAAATTGATTAGCTTAAAACAATGGATGCGTTTTAGAAGATATGGATTTGAAACGAACAATGATTAAAGAGGACATTTTAAAACTTTTAATTTAATCATTTTAAAACTTTTTTAACGTCGAATTTTGACGTTGCTTTTGGACAGATGCAATGCACATGCGCATAGGAGATCATTCGGTTGCATTATCACAGGGGTGGGGGGGAGATGTGTGCTTTATTTACTATGTTCTGTTATTTACTGAATATGATATGAACGTAGGAATATACTATTTGTATATACTTCATAGCTCCATTAATTTTTTTTCTTGCCGTGGGGAATATGGTGGTAATGTCAAACTGATTTGCATTACACAGTTATTTACGGATTTTTTGTTTGGAGTTTGCATCGGAAATAGTACTTTATTTGACTGGGGAAAAAAAATTGAAAGACTGTTTTATACGCAACCCTTCATAAATAATAAAGAAGCTTATTTTACTGATACTGTTATAGTATATTTTTTTGCGTCAAGTTTTGACGTGTTCCATCTAGTTTATCTAAAGAGTGTAATCAGATGCAATTTTTTTTAAATACATACATAAACCAGCATAATAATTCACCAGTTTTATTTTCATAGTAGTTTATGTCATTTGACAGTAAATCTCAACTTCTTCAACCCGAACTGCGTCAAGCTTTTTAAAAAAGCCCCAAGGTCTGTAAAACTGGGAAGGGGAATTGTCCTCAGGGCTATTAGATACATGTTATTAAGTTAAGTGAAAGTTTCGTAATCGGGTTCGCAGCCAATTTCTTATGTCAGAAAGGGTGGCTTCACGCCATTTTAAATTCATTTCTGTAACTTTTTTTTTTTTGGTGGGTGGTTGGGGGGGAGGGGGGAGGGTAATATATACACTTAAATTCAAACTTTTGCCCCCATGTTAATATTAGTGTTGTTTGTATTATCAATTAATACTTTGTTGATCGAGCTTCATTCGAAACAAATGTAAAAGACTTCTACAGTTTTTTTTTTCTAGGAGAAAGTTCCGTAATCGGGCCCTAAGCTAATCGGGGAATTTAATATCATTATTGTTTCTAACTCTTATAGAGTTAAAACAATATTGTTGCTAGCATTACTCTTGTTTGTGACCAACCTCTTCTGTGTATATCTGAATAGGGAAAAGTTCCGTATCATGTACTGGTTGGTGCCAAAGGCAGTTGTAGAATCTTACAAATTTTTCTAGAGAGCGGAAAAACATGTTTTTTAAAATATTTACAAATATACGTTTATTAAACCATGTTTTTGAGCCATTTTAAAAAATTAAGTACGGTGCTAAAATAAAATTTTATTGCCATTTTCGATATTTTAATAAGAAATGAAAATACATAACAAACAAATTTAACAAAACTAAGCCATTTTTGGGTACTTCTCTATTATCCCGTCGACCACTTTTCATAACAAAAAACTATCGCCAAACTAAGATTAAACGCCAAAAATACAGTCCCATTTACTTGATGCCAGAAGCATTATACGTATTTGTTATGCCATCAAGTGGTTTTTAATTCGACATTTGCGTGTATTTTTCATTATGTTTTACTGATTTATTAGTTATTTCATTCATTAAAGTAACAATTGTGTCCTTAAATTCTTATATTTTATTTATTTCGATATTTCAATGGCAACGTTCTCCCGTTTATTTAGCGTTACAGTTTGGCGATAGTTTTTTGTTATGAAAAGTGGTCGACGGGATAATAGAGAAGTACCCATTTTTTGTGATAAATAATTGTTATTGCCAGGGGGGCAAATTGTAAACAATTAATAAGCGAACTAAAAAATTTACCGGAAAAAACTTGTGGGAATCTCAAGAAAGAAATATCTGATATAAATAGCATTTAAAATCTTAAAATGGAGAAGTGATCCGTATAAAAATGCAAAACATTATACACCTGATATAAGAATTTTTTTATATTTCCGAAAGCACAGATAAAAGGGTAAAAATCCCGGCACAGATGCCATATACTCACCACGTTGGCGCGATTTTTCCCCGCCCCTTTGGCGAAAACTGTTTGTTGTGTTTGTTTACTTTTATTTTTTATTTTAATTCTATAGATTATTTTTATATGTATATCAATATTAATTTAGGCACAGATGTCATATACGCACCAGATTGGCGCGATTTTTCCCCCGCCAATTTGGCGAAAACTTTGTTTTTGAATATTAGTTACAAATACCATACAATAATAGCATGTAATTTTTTATTTCAATATAAAAATAAAATAACGTAATAAATGAAATAGCTCCTATTATTCAAAAATGGGAAATAAAAATAAATAAATGATAGTTTGATATAAATAAATATTGATATATATAATAAAAACAATTTATAGAATTAAAATAAAAATAAAAGTTAATAAACAACAATAGAAACAAAATAACCGGGTTACCATGTGAGGCATAAAATTGCCATTTTGTTGCAATCGCGCCAATGTGTGCGTATATGACATCCGCGCCTTTATTTATATCAAACTATTATTTATTATTTTTATTTCCTTTTTTAAAATAATAGAAGCTGTTTCATTTATTACGTTATTTTATTTTTATATTGAAATAAAAAATCACGTGTACTATTTGTCACACTATTTGTAACTAATATTCAAAAACGAAGTTTTCCCCAAGCTGGTGGAGGGAAAAATCGTGCCAACGTGGTGCGTATATGACATCTGTGCCTTGTTTCATTTCACATAGAGGTACTGCTCTATTATCCCGTCGACCACTTTTCATAACAAAAAAACTATCGCCAAACTGTTAGATTAAACGCCAAAAATGCAGTCCCATTTACTTGATATCAGAAGCATTATACGTGTTTGTTACGTCATCAAGTGGTTTTTAACGCGACATTTGCGTGTATTTTTCATTATGTTTTACTGATTTATTAGTTATTTCATTCATTAAAATAACAATTGTGTCCTTAAATTCTTATATTTTATTTATTTACTAGGGGGCCTACCCCCTGTAAATATATGTGTAAACATATAATTCATTATTAAAAAAGTAATGCTACTGAAATATTAATTTGTTTAAACTTTAATAGCATTTCTTTAGTATATAGGGAGCATTTTTTTCCTTGCTGCCAATAAAAGAGATAAAGGAGTAAATGTCATTTTACCATAATTGATGTCATATTCTCATTAAAATTGGAAAGAAAACCAAGCAGGATATTTTATTCTCCTTCCGTTCAGTTGGGCAATTATTATTTTATATATTCGTTTCAAATATCCGAATTAGTGATTTTATAAATTCGTTTAATTAAATTTTACAAAAAAATAACAAAATGATAGCAATAAATAATAATTACTATTAATTCCCCCCCTTTCTTTTGCGTTTACATAAATGACGTCATTTGGATGAATTTATTTAAAATATTTTCAGTTTATAAATTAAATTAAATGCTGACACACGATTGAATCTTGACGATAGAAATGTGATTTTTTTTCACATTTTCCTGAAAAACATAATTTAATCACAATCTTGTGTTCATTATTGATTGAAATAAAAGATAAATTCAATTTCAATTTGAAAATGACGAATAAAAAGAAATCAATAATCCCTATCGGGATCCTTTTCAATTTGTTTTCCCTTTTTTGTCGCAAAAAAAACTGAGTAATTAGTTGCCATCATTACAGAAATGTCATTAAAATTAGAAAAAATTAATATCTCGAAAACTAATTCCAATTTCAAAATTCTATTACCAGTTTTGACTTCCGCGGATTTTTATGGACAATTGGTATTAATTTCCCCATCAAGCGTTTAATATTTTATTAAAAATAGCCCTGAAACATAATCAGTCGTTTAATCAGTCGTTTCATAAAATCGTTTCATAAATTCGTTTCATAAAATCGTTTCACAAATTCGTTTCATTAGGATTTTATATATATAGGGTAGATGTATTTTGATAATTCAATGACAACGTTCTCCCGTTTATTTGGCGATAGTTTTTTGTTATGAAAAGTGGTCGACGGGATAATAGAGAAGTACCCACATATGTATTGGTACTTTTATGTTAACTTGGCGCAGTTGATAAATCGCCAAATATTTTTCTCATAACATCTTCATATTGCATTCATTTCATTTAAATATAAATCTTTCACTGATTTCATTTGAAATACATACATTAAAAATACACGTCTTTCACTCATTTAATTTAAAATACACGCCTTTCACTAATTCCATTTAAAATACTAAAAAGGAAAAGAAAATAAGAAATAATGCCACAAATCGAAACCTTTTATTTAAACATCAAAGAATTGTTCCTAACATACACACGCGAAATAAAAAAGCTGCTAATGGTGTGATTTACGCCAAATCTCTAATACTAATACTATTCTTACTAATCTCTAATACTTTTCAAACAGAAAAAGTTCCAGATTAACTTTCCATTTTTATTAAATTGAAATATATTTTATTGTGCTGAATATTAGTGCTTGCATATTTTTTTGCTCCATGTATTCCATGAACTTTTCAATTCCGATTGTCTACGAAAATCTCCCGCCGGTGAAAATGACGTACGCACAAAATTTAGTGACGTATGTACTTTAATTGTGCTTTTTTATCTATTTTTTTAATATAACTTCCAAACGGTTTGACACTTATTCTTGGTAATAAATAGACGACGTTGTCACCTTTATAGGTACCTGCTGTAAAAATTTGAACGAAATCCGTTAAATATTTTTTGAGTTATGCTTGACGAAAGGTTTTAATATCCATCGTAGCTATATATGGGGCAAAGTAATACTGCGCTGTGTATGAGTCTTCGTTGCACTCAGACAATAAATAAATACTTTATTTTTCGCAAAACCTTGAATTTTAAGTGCGTGTATTTCATAGATTTGACAGCATCAAATTTGTAAACAAACAAACTTCGCCAAGCAAAGGTGCCAAAAGTAAGGGTTAACTTACCGGAAGTAAAAGGCAAATGTTTTTACATTAGTGTCCTCGGCTTGAGGTTTACAGAAAATTCAGTCTATAAATAGCTGTCAACTATTCCACTTTTTTGTTACCAGTACTTCCGAACAGAAGTCTTCCCCTAATCTTGACTTGGTTCAATTGCAGAATTTTGCAATTAAATAATGTTAATATTACTATCCGGATTTAGTAGCAACACAGATAAGGATTAGTTGGCAGCTATGCATATATATATATATACAGTAAAATCTAATAAATGAACAAATAGCAAAAACATTTATAAAAAAAAATTTCAGAAAATCTTACTCGCTAACATTTTTTTATCAACCAACAATATAAAACATTCACGAATGTCCTGGTAAGTTGTGGTGTACAATATTTATAAGCTCTGGCTATATTTAAGTATTCACTGAAAACAAAGAAGTATCAGAGCTGAGCTCCATCATAAATTAAGCACTGATTGCTAGATATCCAGTATTCACTTATAAAATTCATGTAAAATAAATATTTCAATAATATTGAACACCTGCTCCAATTCAAATCCATCAAAGCAAAATAATCTGAGGATTTAAAATTATAAACAAGCATCTTTGACTGCTCAAGTGTACAATTCTTAAAATTAAAAATAACACTAAGGGGCCATTCAAGTATTATGTAAGCAGTAAGGAGGAGTTCAGGGTTTGATTATTTTTGCTGACAGGGAGAAGAGGGGAGGGGGGGATTATGACAATTCTTATGAATGCATTAGACAACGCAGCAACAACAAAAAAAAAAATACATGATGGGAAATGAGTATTCTGTAGTCCACTCGGAACTTCAAACACATAACATTTCTATGATTCCTGTTAAAAATTTTAGTTATGATGACTAATTAAGTTAGGGCCCATTGTTAAGTTTTATTGTTCAATGCAATAAACAACAATATATTAAAACCCTTTTGATACCACACTGTGATGGTATCAAACTTTGCGCAAAATGTGCTAGGGGAGACCGGTACACAGTGGACCACTTTTTCAGTTAACATTTTTTTTCTCTTTAACAGACTGACCGATATGTATGAAAATATTTTTGAATATTCCTTAAACCTTCTTACATCCATCATAATTTTCTCACAACATAGTTTTCAATACATTTTTCAAAAAAAAAATTTTTGCACTTGTAAAGTGGACCACTATTAGGTATTATCTAAAATACGATATAAATCTATTTTTCATTAATCTAATTCTTTTTTGTAGCACCTTCACCCGCAAAATAACATAGTAATATAAATTTTGAAACAAAAACAAAAAAATTAATTATATTTTGAAAATAATAACAGATTAATACAGGAACAATTGCAATTTAGCTGAAGTTATTACTTAAGTACAAAAAAGTCAGCGCACATTAAAATTTGCAAATGAAATTCCAAAGTACTTATGAGTAAGATTGAGCCTGGGATTTTCAGAAAATAATTTTGGGTGTGAGAGTGTTGTGGTGTTTTGGGGTTCTTTCTAAAACACAACTTACTTAAACTTAAAAAGCTCATTTATTACTCAATCTTCACTTGACAATTAAATATTTAGAAAAAAATAAGTATACCCTGATTAGCTCCACTGAAATCTGTTGCCATGGAAAAGGTAGCAAATTATATTAAACTAATCAAAATATCAAAACTTAAGAATCCGAATAGGTTAATACAACAATGATAATTTTGAACTCATCATTTTAAGACAATATTAAATGTAGTAAGGGGCAACAGATTTCTAAATCAAGTAGCATACTGGATTGCATAAAGAACACCCAACTCCACTCCAACCCGATCAAGCTCAAATCTCCATACACATTAAATTAACAAAAGTGTAATCATCATATAATTTGGAAAAATGCAGACAACCTGAAATTCCTCCAATATGAGGACCAAAAGGGGAAAGAGTTAAATCCGTTAATAGAATAGGGATATGATGATGTACTAAAATTTTAGAACAACCATAGAGATTCTGAACAAGATCCGATCGGTTAACCAAGAATCGTATAGTGGTGTATAATGACTGGATATTTTTTTTTTTTTTTTTTTTTTTTTTTTTACTTTTTAAAATAAAACAATTTTGGTGTATATTTTAGAAAAACAATGTTTCTGAAAGAGGAGAGTTAAAGCTTAATTTAACATTTTATGAAACTAAATTTAATATTACTGTTTCACTTATTAATCTATCCATCCTTAAATCAAGATCAAAAATACGATTGTATAACATTGAGTGAACTTCAATTTATGTTCATTAAAACAGTCAGTTATGAATTTAAACCTAAGAAATTTTAAAGTCCTAATTTAATAAAGTTGAATTTTCTCTCCCCCCTTTTTTTTTTTTAATTAATCACAGAAAGGTTAGGCCATTCTTATAGGTCTACTGTGAATATAAAAAATTAATTATTTAGAGATTTATACAAAGAAAAACATACCATCTTTGATAATAAACAAAAAAAAAAACACAATTTATTTGAACATTTAAAATAATGAAGCAACTAAGTTATCAAAAATAATCTTAATAAAACAATATAACAGCTGATCTTTTAAGTTGAAACCACTCACTGGTTACTTTTAAATTACACATCATATTTTTAAAATTACCATCATATTACCATTTAATGGTCGTTCAAACATACAAACATTATATATTAACCTACAGACTATTTCTGTTCATAATGTTTATTCTTATTGAAATTATCCAAAGATATTCATTTCACTTTTAAACTCTGGTATAGCAAACATATTTTTTTTTTTTTTTTTTTAAGAGGTACAAATAAATAAAAAGAAAAACTATGCAAATAGTACTTACAACAGGTAGAGAGTTCTACAATTTTAGTCAATGGGCACTTAGGAGCATTTCCTCCTTTTTCAAAATCTGATGAAGCACTAAGGCTGGAGTATTCAGGCTGGGGAAAAATTCAGACGTGGTTTCAAGCTAACATTCATCAATCCTCTCATCTCACTGCATCACTTGCCATCAACTACTAGGTCCATCATCTAGTCCGGAGGGGAAAATCGTTCTACGGTCCAGAACTTCACCGTCGGAGTCAGTAATTTCACCTTCCTGAAGCATGTGTTTTATTCGAAGATAGCCATCACCGTAACTCAGAACACTGCGACTTCTAACGACCGGTTTAGTTCAATATCTATGATCACTTCTGATGGTTAAGAAGTCATAATCTTGGAGCGCCACTACGCCAAAAAAAAATAGGCTACACATATCTTCTTCTTAATTTCTCGTTAACAGTTATAGATCCGCAATTCGAAAATGCCCTTATAGCCTCTTTTCATCATAACATCATGATTTAGGATGGTTAATGTAGGGCCATCAATGCCCCACTCTCAAAAAAAAAAATCTTCCAGAAACCTGTCCGCCTTCAACAACTTCGCGATCCAGCCCACAGGCCAATCTTCGAGCCCCGTAATAAGTCGAATTTTTTTTACGAGTCAAACGACAGGTCTCTTGGCCAAGCAACAAGTGTCGTAAACATTCACTCTCCCGCGCTGCTTGAAAAACGGGACCGATCCACTCTGCCAGGGGTACGGGAATGGAAACAAAAGGAAAAATGGACTCATCGTGAAGACTACAGCTTGCCGCTCCACTCTGCCGGCCGCTTCATGGGGGAAGGAAACCATGCATCACCCCCATGGCGTGTGCTGAAGGGGGGTCCTGTTAGCCTCTGTTTACATGGGCGCCAGCTATCCGCCTGATAGCAGAGCCAATTGAAGCCTGACGTAAACTTACAAAGCCTAATTGCGTGTATAGTACACTCATAAGATAACGTAATTCTTATACAGGGCGGTCGGTCATTCCTATATCAAAGTCAGACTAGATGACTCCAAATTTTCCACCTGTGCAGTCTACTGACAAAACATCCAATTTAACATTTTATGAAACTAAATTTAATATTACTGTTTCACTTATTAATCTATCCATCCTTAAATCAAGATCAAAAATACGATTGTATAACATTGAGTGAACTTCAATTTATGTTCATTAAAACAGTCAGTTATGAATTTAAACCTAAGAAATTTTAAAGTCCTAATTTAATAAAGTTAAATTTTCTCTCCCTTTTTTTTTTTTTTTAATTAATCACAGAAAGGTTAGGCCATTCTTATAGGTCTACTGTGAATATAAAAAATTAATTATTTAGAGATTTATACAAAGAAAAACATACCAACTTTGATAATAAACAAAAAAAAAAACACAATTTATTTGAACATTTAAAATAATGAAGCAACTAAGTTATCAAAAATAATCTTAATAAAACAATATAACAGCTGATCTTTTAAGTTGAAACCACTCACTGGTTACTTTTAAATTACACATCATATTTTTAAAATTACCATCATATTACCATTTAATGGTCGTTCAAACATACAAACATTATATATTAACCTACAGACTATTTCTGTTCATAATGTTTATTCTTATTGAAATTATCCAAAGATATTCATTTCACTTTTAAACTCTGGTATAGCAAACATATTTTTTTTTTTTTTTTTTTTTTAAAAGAGGTACAAATAAATAAAAAGAAAAACTATGCAAATAGTACTTACAACAGGTAGAGAGTTCTACAATTTTAGTCAATGGGCACTTAGGAGCATTTCCTCCTTTTTCAAAATCTGATGAAGCACTAAGGCTGGAGTATTCAGGCTGGGGAAAAATTCAGACGTGGTTTCAAGCTAACATTCATCAATCCTCTCATCTCACTGCATCACTTGCCATCAACTACTAGGTCCATCATCTAGTCCGGAGGGGAAAATCGTTCTACGGTCCAGAACTTCACCGTCGGAGTCAGTAATTTCACCTTCCTGAAGCATGTGTTTTATTCGAAGATAGCCATCACCGTAACTCAGAACACTACGACTTCTAACGACCGGTTTAGTTCAATATCTATGATCACTTCTGATGGTTAAGAAGTCATAATCTTGGAGCGCCACTACGCCAAAAAAAAATAGGCTACACATATCTTCTTCTTAATTTCTCGTTAACAGTTATAGATCCGCAATTCGAAAATGCCCTTATAGCCTCTTTTCATCATAACATCATGATTTAGGATGGTTAATGTAGGGCCATCAATGCCCCACTCTCAAAAAAAAAAAAAATCTTCCAGAAACCTGTCCGCCTTCAACAACTTCGCGATCCAGCCCACAGGCCAATCTTCGAGCCCCGTAATAAGTCGAAATTTTTTTACGAGTCAAACGACAGGTCTCTTGGCCAAGCAACAAGTGTCGTAAACATTCATTCTCCCGCGCTGCTTGAAAAACGGGACCGATCCACTCTGCCAGGGGTACGGGAATGGAAACAAAAGGAAAAATGGACTCATCGTGAAGACTACAGCTTGCCGCTCCACTCTGCCGGCCGCTTCATGGGGGAAGGAAACCATGCATCACCCCCATGGCGTGTGCTGAAGGGGGGTCCTGTTAGCCTCTGTTTACATGGGCGCCAGCTATCCGCCTGATAGCAGAGCCAATTGAAGCCTGACGTAAACTTACAAAGCCTAATTGCGTGTATAGTACACTCATAAGATAACGTAATTCTTATACAGAGCGGTCGGTCATTCTTATATCAAAGTCAGACTAGATGACTCCAAATTTTCCACCTGTGCAGTCTACTGACAAAACATCCCTCCCTTGCTGTCTGCTTTTCGTATTTGAAAAACAGGAAGCTACGTTAGACTATGAAAGTTGAAATTACTTTGCAAAAAGAAAAAGAAAGAAGAAAAAATAAAAACTGATTTTATTATAATTATTACAATTACTTTTATTTATTTAAATTTTTATTAGAAACAGAAAAAAAGAGTGCTTTTAAATAAATGTTGAGAAAGTGATTTAAATAATTAATGTAGATTAAAAAAAAAAAAATTTGTTGAAACCAACCGTAACAAGAGCAACATTATGAAATCATTGACATCAACAGCAGATTCATCTACAGTTTCGGGAGAAATAAACTGATTTCCATTCAATTTGCGTCTCATGAATCTTACTTGAATAGAATCATCAACAATTAGACTACAGTTATATTTATCAAAGGCAGTAAATACAAAACAAAATAATTCTTACTATGTTAAATAAATTGTTATTTTTATTTGTTTACTTTATTTTACAGTTAAATCTACTTTAAAACAATCGTTCTTTATAGAAAATAAGCAATTATTAAATATTTTGAACATTCTGCATTACAGGAGCAGAGTGGATTGTGGACCACTGTGCCCCAGGAGTGGGTGGTCCACTGTACCCCATGTTGAAGTTCAATAAATAATCATATTATTATTGTTTATAGCTTTCTTTTAAACATATTAACTTTAAAGTAAAATAAAAACAAATATCTTAGCTTTGCAAAAAAGCTGTTTTATTTTATTTATCTACAACCTTTAATTACTAAAAAAATAAAAATATGATGATGAAAAATTTTACTTTTAGAAGCTCAAAACAACAAAGCAGGATAAAATAGTTCAATCTGAGCTAAACATATTTTCTGAAGGCTATAAATAATCATTGCAGTGCTGTTGTCTATTAGGATAGAAGAGAAGCTTAAAAAAAAATTAAATAAATAAAATATTAGGGGGTGGTCCACTGTGTCCATAGGTCCAGTGTGTACCGGTCTCCCCTATGCCTATTTATATAAATTTGTAAGATTAATAGTGTAAATTGATTGTAACTGTTTTTTCCTCGCAAACAGTGTTGACGTACAAAAAGTTAAAATCATACATAAGCAAAAAAAATGGGGGGGTGGGGGGTTACTATTTGCTTATTTTTTCTTATAAGGGAAGGACGGGGTATAAAATTACTAAAAATATGCTTACGGGTATACTTGAATGACCCCCTAAGGTCACTTAAGAGATGACATCACCGTACAACTTTTGTTTTATTCATGTTCGACGAAAAATATCTCTTCTCCATCAGAACCACCAGCAAAAGGGAAAAGGTTGCTAGAATTTACCAGAAAATGCATATTGCCAAAATTTGACGACTTTTCAATTTTTCTTAGCAGGAAAATTTTCCCTCTTTTTTTTTTTTTTTTTTTTTTTTTTTTTTTGCAGACAAAAGCATTAATTTCAAGCTTAAATTGATTAATTTTTTTAGACTTGTGTGATAAATGGGCTATATCAATATATATTTTAAATATTAATACTAGTTGACCCCCGGCTGACGTTGCCCGGCCCCATGATAATAAATTTAAAAAGAAACATCAAGTTTTTATTATTTTATATCTTTAACCAGATTTTGTATGACATATTTTAAAATGAAAAATATTGATATTTAGTGATAAAAGTGCTCATTTTCTTGTTTACGTAGGGTCGTTTCATATTTTTAAAATAAAAAGTTATTTTTGTCCGAACTCTTTGAAATCTTTATTGGTGATAAATAAACGGTTTTACAACCTGTGTAAAAATTTCGAGAAAAAATATTGTTATCTAGTTGTAAAAGAAATGTTTTCTTATATATATATATTTTTGTTTGTGTGTTTTCATGTTGGCTCCTTTAACATAGCAATAACAAAATAGTTTTCATTTTCAAAACTTTCTGACATTTCAATCGGTTATAAATATAACTGTATCCAAGCTCTCTTTAAAATTTTGTCTGAAATTATATTTTAAAATGAAAAAATTGGTAAAAAAATATTAATATTTATTTAGTGATGCACTTATTTTCTTGTTTACATAGGGTCGTTTCATAGTTTTAAAATAAAAAGTTCTTTTTGTCTGAACTCTTTGAAATCTTTATTGGTGAAGCCCCATGAGTTATATCGCAAATTTTAATACAACCTTTTTTATTAAGTATCATAAACATCTTACGCAATATTAATAAAAATGGAATAAATTATTACAATAACAATAAAAGCTTACTTTTGGTAAAGCTTTCTCCCCGCTAGATCAGTTGCTGGTGAACACAGCTTTTCCCATTTTACAGTCGAAAAAGCATTGCTGGTGTATACAGTTCAAATTATGCATCAATATACACCAAGCAATATTTATTCAATTATGCCACAATGCAGCAGTAGTTTTCACCAGAAAATGGCAGCTAGGTAGCATCAGATGTGGTCAATTCTTCCGAGGATGGCTCTTGGGAATGCCAGGTCAGTGCTACAGACTTGCACAAAAAAGTAGCGGTGTGAAGAGTCCTCTCACTTGGAGGTCAGTAGATAAAAGAAAAATGCCAATCTCGTGGCAATTAAGCCATGTGGTATCTCGTGAAATAAAAGTTTCACATGGGGGTGAACCCAGTTCCTTCAATCACATTGATATCTACAGTTGTCCAGGATACAACAACAAAATTGGCTCTAAAAAGAGAGAAGATTTCAGATTTTAAAAGTTTGGTTGAAGTAAAAATTAGGTTAGAAATATTTTATAAAATTTTCAGTTTTAATAATATACACAATATGAAGTATAGATAATGATAATTTGTGGACTTTTCCAAAATATTGTTCATTAAGTTAAAAATGTCATAAAATATATATTTATATTGGCACAGATGTCATATGTGCGCCACTTATGACATTCACATTGGCGCGAATTTTTTCCCGCCAACTTGGCGAACAAAATAAATTGTTGTTTATTTGCTTTTATTTTTTATTTCAATTCTATAAATTATTTTTATTATGTATATCAATATTTATTGACACAGACGTCATATACGCACCACATTAGCGTGATTCCCCCCCCCCAGCAATTTGGCAAAAACTTTGTTTTTGAATATTAACGTTATAATGTATGTTAACGTTTATAACACTAATGTTATAATGTATATTAATGTTATAACGTTTTTTAATTTTTATATTGAAATAAAAAATCACGTGCTAATACTGCATGCTATTTGTAACAAAGTTTTTGCCAAATTGGCGGAGGAAAAAAATTGCGCCAATGTGGTGCATATATGACATCTGTGCCTTTATATTTTACAGATTTTTTATTTAAAATTGACTCACTCAAAAAAAATTCACTTTTAAATATTAATGATAAATCACAAAATGGTTTCCTAATCTATTATTAAAACAATACTTAATTATCTTTAAACATCTAAAAATTAATGGTTTTGTTTTTCCACATTGGTAAGTTCACAGCACTATTGTCAATCTGCAGATAATGAATTTTACCATCTATCTCTCAGACATCATTACACAAGCATAAAATTTCAAATAACAGAAGTTGCATAATGCAACATTGTATCAGTTTAAAAAAATTATCACTAGAATATTTACTAAATTTTGTTTTCCTTATTAAAATATAGTAGAAACCTAAACTGACTCAATAACATTTATCAGGATATAACGATCATCTTATAACTGATACAATATAAATATAACTATTTGTAAAATGAAGTAGAAAATGTTACATAAGACTATAAATGAAATACAGCAAACTACGTCTAAAACAGAATCGACCAGGACCGAGAAAATTTTCTATCATAGAGAATATTCTACCTTAGACAGTGTATAACTATTTAAAATGGGGACTTTAAAATCTTTTTGCATTACACAAAGTTTATTGTACACATAAAAGGTCTAACCTAAATCATAAAGTGGTTTCTGTTATTCTAATGCTAATTTGTGAAAGAATAAAGTTACATCCCTTATAAATGTTTGTTTATTTCCAATCTAATTCTTAAAATTTTCCTAAAGAAAAAGATAAACACAGACTTGAAACTAAATTTCTCCTTTTTTCTACATTCATAATTAAGAAAATAATAAGACTGAAGAGCAATCAAAGAATCCAAATCTAATAACTTGTTTATAATATTAAACCTGCTGCTTTCTTGTTGACCAAATAAAGTACATATAACAAATTCAATGGGATAACTCTCAGATTCATTACTCCTCACTTAGAGAATACAGAATATTTTTTACACAAAAAGAGCATTAATTCCGATCAAAGTTACAGGATTTGTGGATTAAACTATGGTGAAGTAAAAGTTAAATGCCATTCGAATTGAAATATCACACGAAAACATTGCTCAATTAATAACAAATCATACATGATAATGTGTGCCAATTCTTAGAGATGTCTATTTAAAAAAGTTGTATATGATTGCAATTGATTTAAATTTCATACAAAGTTTTAAATATTCATAAAAGTTTCAGCATGAATGGAATAACAAAAAAGATTAAACTCAAATATAGTACATCTGCAGGGGAAATGCATAAAAAATGAAAAATTAAACAACAGAACAGCAGAGTTTTTTGTATAGCAAAGTTAACAAGTAAATCTCTAAAAAGTCAAACTGTTTTGAAATTAGTAATACATATTTCACCTTTAAAAGAGAACATGATAATACAAAATACACTGGCTTATTTAATTTAGAGAAAGTTTGTTTACATGCTTGAATAAACATGAATGTTCAAGTATTAACAAAACTGGATTGACGTTTGTCTTTAACTAATTTTCAATTTAAATATCAATGGGCTGGGGGCTGGGCTACAGTAAACAAATCTTTCTTAATACTTATAATTATTTTAAATGAGAAAAGAGAAATTTAATTCTAAATTGCCGAAAAACACATTATCAAATAAGGATATATAATAAATTAAAATCAATGAAACAAGTATATTTAATTCATTATGAGAAAGAAAAATCCATAATCATAATATATAATATTTTTATTTACTTTTTTTTTTGTATTGTTAAGATTCAATCATAGTAAAATAATTTTGGGAGCTGCACTTTAGGTATCTATTATTACATCAGAAACGAAATCCTTAAACGAACTATATATTTAGTATTTTAATATTAATAAAAAGCATCTGATTCATTACCAAAAACAGAGATATTTATCGTACAAAATAAGTGCAACAATAAATCAATACTGGATTGCTATTTACTAAACGGAAAGACATTAATAAAATATATAAATTTGTTAAGAAAACTCACTATTTGCTTCAATCACAAAAAATTGAATTTCTTTTTTCAAAAGCTGAATAATTCCAAAATAAATATTTATCCGCCGCCATTATGTATGAAAAAGCTCTTTTCTAATTGGCTGAGCTTGGGTTAGATGGGCTTAGGATTGAGTACTGATCAAACCTTCAAAATCGCTACCTAACTGCCTAAAATCTTGGGTTTAGGTCGAAAGTTGGGTAAGTAAGGCCTTGGGTCGACCAGTGAAAACGCAGCTTTAAACGTCATGCACCGGCCGTATATAACCAAGGCTACATTAGATACCGGGCTTGCTCATTCATTATCATGACGTCACAAAAGGTGGCTGGCCGTGACCAGCGATTGGTGCAAAGCGACGAGCCTGTCGTTTTGTGCCAATCGCTGTATGTCTTTCATTTTGTTGTTTCGCTTTGTACCAATCGGTGGTAGCGGCCAGCCACCATTTGTGACGTCATGATAATGAATGAGCAAGCCCGGTATCTAGTGTAGCCCTGATATAACGCAGGTCGCTGTTATACACGGCCGGTGCATGACGTTTAAAACGTCACATGGAGAGGATCATTTTTTCACGGTGATTGGTGCAAAACGGAGGGCTCGCCGCTTTGCACCAATCACCGTGTAAAAATGATCCACTTCATGTGACGTTTTAAACGTCATGCACCGGCCGTGTATAACGCAGGTCGCGGCCCAACCACATTGTAAAAAATCTTCAGCTTTTGCTGCATAGTCACTCCATCGCTTTTATAAAATATCTCTATTTTGACCAATGAAAATGCTCCATAAAATAGTAAAATTACCGTTTTCTCTAAAAGCGGTGGAGTGTGTCTGCAGCAAAACCTGAATATTTTTTACAGTGCACCTAAAAATCCCTAACGATCCAAGACTACAGCGCCTAGAATCAATAGTGTGGAAACCGGCTATCCCATTATTACTTTAAAAAGTGCTAAAAAAATTTAGCCGATGAATGCTGTACGATAATAGGGCGATCGCAGCGACATCTGCTAGCGCGGCGACCTACGTTATACCGCGACCTACGTTATGTATGGCCGGTGCATGACGTTTAAAACGTCACATGGAGTGAATCATTTTTACACGGTGATTGGTGCAAAGCGACGCACTCCCCGTTTTGCACCAATCACCGTGTAAAAATGATCCACTACATGTGGCGTTTAAAACGTCACATGAAGTGGATCATTTTTAAATGGCGATTGGTGCAAAGCGGTGGCGCGCCCACCGTTTGGCACCAACTGCCGTGTAAAAATGATCAACTCCATGTGACGTTTAAAACGTCGTGCACGAGGCTAACGAAAAAGACAGGTTACCACGGTACATTCCACTTATCTTTTTTTTTACAGACCGCTAGAGTGACGTAATGCTCTTTTCGTACACCTGCATTGGTGCATTCGAGCATCACGTCACTCCCGCGGTCTGTAAAAAAAGATACGAGTAAAGCACCGTGGTAGCCTTTCTTTTTCGTTAGCCTCGCGTCATGCACTGTCCATGTATAACCGCGACCTACGATATACACGGCCGGTGCATGACGTTTAAAACGTCACATGCAGTGGATCATTTTTGCACAGCGATTGGTGCAAAGTGGCGCGCCCCCGTTTTGCACCAATCGCCGTATAAAAATGATCCACTTTACGTGACGTTTTAAACGTCATGCATCGGCCGTGTATAACGTAGGTCGCGGTATAACGTAGGTCGCGAGCCTACGATGATGTGCTACGCTGTAAAGCCTATCATTTTGAGCGATTTCTGTAAGCGAAAACGGGTCAAGAAAATAGTTCATATTTTATCTGGTAGAGGGCGTCATTCTCGGGGAAAACAAACGTCAAAATTACATTACTTTTAGAGTTCGTTTTAGCATTGTACGACGCTTTAGTTAGCTATGTTTTCGTTAATGATTATTATATATATTTAATACCGACATATTTTACTAATGGAAAGTATATTTTACTAATAGAAAAAATTTGACGGCCATATATAAAGCCATTGATTAACTTTATGACGTTCCTGGAGAATTTTATAATTTTACAGGATTTTCTGCTTCAATTTAATTTTCTAATTTTTAGTCGTAGATCTTAATAAAACATCTATTCCAGTATAAAGTTTTAAATATATTACGCAGTATTAGATTAAAAAGTAAGATATATAAACTTTACTTCGTCATGGATTAATATTCGCATTTAAAATTGTCAATCTCCAGTAAGACTATAGAATTGCAATTTAATAATTGAAAACAATCTTTCAATTTTTGTATTTAATTTTTATAATGAGAATACTGATATGAAAGAACTATTTGATAGCTTAGAAAAGTACAAAATGAATAAACATGTTATCTCATAATTGTATCTTCTTTTAACTTTATATTTCAATACAACTTCAGTGGTGTCTTCATTATTGAACTTTACTGAAAAGGTTTTAAAGAAAATTAACTTTAAGAAACTTTGCCTTTTTTTTTTTTAATGTTTACAGTCCACTTAAAAATAAAAATATTTTATACAATCATGTAAATGTATTAGCCACACACAGGGTGGCTTATTCTTTCAGGCAACTGTAAAATTCATGTTTATGAAAAGTCACAGCCATACATCGTTGCCACAGATTAATCTCGGAAAATGAAACATTTGAAGTTACTGAAAAAAATAATAGCTCGAAAAGTATTTGTCACAAAATAGTTAGACAAACTGCGTTTGAAAGATAAAAAATTGTATTTTTCTTGATATAAATTTCAAATCTAATGATTATGCCGTTTTTCAAATATTGAATTTCAAAAATTACCAAACTTCACAATGAAGTACCATAGCGAAACCTTCACGCGTAAAAAGATAATGATAACGGTATCGTGTATACTGGCTAAAGCATAAGTAGCAAATTATAGTAGACTTATTTTTCTGTTAAAATATAAAAGTGAATTCTGTATATACCTTTTTAAAAAAATAAAGAAGTACCATAGAAACCTTCACGCGTAAGAAGATAATGGGGCTATTCAAGGATGAAGATCAGGCGGCGCGCGGGTGAAGGAGACTAAAATATGGAGTGAGTCTACACAGTGAATTGAAAAGGTCTGCGTTCGAAACATCGATTTGACTAATTTGCCT
This sequence comes from Maratus michaelseni, assembly GCA_963931845.1. Lineage (NCBI taxonomy): Eukaryota > Metazoa > Arthropoda > Arachnida > Araneae > Salticidae > Maratus > Maratus michaelseni. Next base: position 212,117,349 of record OZ007588.1, read on the forward strand.
ATTTTAATGATATTTTGTTAAAGTCTAGAAGTGAACTTGACGACCGAATGGTTAAAGCACTGTTCTTGATTCTGGAGGTTGCAGGTTCGATTCCCCTAAATTTCTGTTAGAATAAAAAACTTTTTTATTTAAAAATGTGTTATCGATTGCTTTGTATTTTTCATGATAAATGGAATATATTTCATAAAAGTAAAATTTTATATTAAAAACAATTACTTATTTAAATACGACAAATTCGACTATTTCACGATTAAAATTTTACATTACATATTATTATTAGCCACACACAGGGCTAATTCTTTCAGTCTGCAGTAAAATTCATGTTTATGAAAAGTCACAACCACTCCACATATATAGGAGGACACCCTTTATATATGGAGAACCTATAGCTATACAAATGGTTGTTACTGACGATATTAAAAATCAAATTGTCTCTCTTTATTATGCCTATACTTCCGATTGTAATTCTTTTCTCAGTCCCTAATTGCCCTACAGCGGGCGCAGACCCCATTTAAAGGATCCAACTGAAGTTAAACTCGTCTTGGCGGACATTTCTAAAGGGGTCCCGTGGCCCTATCTCACATAGGAACGAAGTACACCCCCCCTAGGGAGACCTTTTTGGTGCTCAAACCCCTTCATGTAACATATCAATAGATAGATCTCGTCAAGCACTATGGTCATACCCTACTCTCCCCCCTCTCACTCCCCCTCCCTTAAGACGCATTTTTCTCTGTTTCAACTCTTTTTAAATTTTGGTTTTCCCCATCCTCCTCAGCCCCTTTACGCCCCACAGAGAGCGTAGGCCTTTTCTATAGGATCCAACGAAGTTAAACTCGTCGAGGCCGACATTTGTAAGAGGGTCCCGAGGCCCTATCTCCCATAGGAACGGAGTTATCCTCTTCCCAGGGGCGTGGTTCAAGGTGTTCAAACCCCATCATGTAACATATCAAAAGTCTGATCTCGTCAAGCACTTTTGTCTGGTCCTACTCTCCCCCTCCGTCAGGAGCACTTTTCATATATAATTTTTTTCAATTTATCATAATTATTTTAGTGTTTCCCATTTTTCTCTGTTCCTTGGGCCGGGCAGCTCATAAATTTCACCAAAATTAGCTGCAAAACGGCTAAAGGTATTTTTCCCCCGCTTCTTTTGGTGCCCTTGGTTTTCACGTATCTCTCGAGGGGGACCCGTCAGAGGGGCGCAAAAGGGGCTTCCCTTTTAAAGTCCCATCTCTCAATTGCAAGTGAGGATTCATTTTAAAGGTCTCGCAAAGCACTTGTGTTTTGTATAGCTCCCCCTCCCTCCCCCCACTGCTCTCCAAGAGCCCGTCAATTAATGCCAACTCATCATTTGTTAAACAACTTCTCTTAGCTGTATCCATCATAAAAGCTGCTATCATAGAACTTTTTATTGCATTTTTTAAGTTATCTATTAAGTGTTAAAGTGTCTTGAACCATTAAAAATAGTTTAAAAGGTATCATAAAGCCTTGCACATTTGTAAACAACATCTACCACGCCACGTCTCAGCCCACTGGAGCTACATCTTTTCACTATTATATTTATTAAAAATATTTCTAGTCACCGAATCTTTTTAAAACTTGGTGTGTTCGTTCCTAAATTATTCCGCCAGCCTCACAAAAAATCTTAGAACGATAACTAAATTCTAAAGTGGAGAAGCTGGCTTATGCTAACAAACACTATATATATATTTTTTTTTTGACGAGTTAAACTTGGTTGAAAAAATCTCAACGATAAAAGCCGTGGGCAATCTATATTCTGCCGTAAGGTAGAATTTTTCCCGCTTGTGTTGTGCTATTTTTTTACTTTTTTTTGACGGTGCATATTTTTTTACAATAAATATGGTAAATGTGCAAATAATGGACACCCTCAAAGAATTTCTTTAAAATTATTTTTTAATTAATAGTTGTAACTATTCTATTGTAGTTTTTTTTATTATTATATTAATTTAGCAACAATATTTAACCAATCTGTCACATTTTCCATTATGAATAAAAATTTAGTTGCAATAACAGAAATAAATTAAAGCGCCTAAAATTCCAGTAATAAAACACCCACTATTCCAGTAATGAACACCCTACGAAAAGGTAATAGATAATTGTTTTCAAAACCAAAATTTAATGAAACAAGAACGAAAAATCATGCGTCAAGCATAGATTATGAAACACTTTTCAACACAGTCAGAAAACTGTAACGAAACTTCACCGTTAAATAAGTTGAAAAAAGATATGTATGTGGGGTTTGGATGTTCTTGCATAAACAATTTACTTGAATTAAAAAAAACCACTTACAATTCACTACTCACTTGGCAATTAAAAAAAAGTATACCTTGATTAACACTACTGAAATCTGTTGCCATGAAAAGAGGAGCAATTTAAATCAAATTTACTAAAACACCAAACCTCAAAGATCTGTATAAGTTAATATAATAAGGTAATTTCAAAATCTTCATTTTAAAATAAAACTAAATGTAGTAAGGGGAAACAGATTTCTAAATCAAATAGCATACTGTAATACATAAAGAACATCCAACTCCACTCCTACCCGATCAAGCTCAAATCTCCATATACATTAAATTAACAAAATGTAAACATCAATTAATTTAGAAAATTAAAGGAAACCTGAAATTCCTCTAATATGAGGACAAAAAAGGGAAAAGAGAAAAATTAATAAAATAAAGATATGATGGAATACCAAAAATTAGAATAATTATGGAGATTTTGAACAAGATCAGATCGGTTAACCGAAGATCGTATAGTGACATAAAAAAAACTGAATGTCTTTCCTTTTTTTTTTTTTTTTTTTTTTTTTTTTACTTCTTAAAAATAAGCATTTTATTGTTTTTTTTAGATGACAACATTCCAAAGAAAGGAGAACTAAGGCTTAAGTTAATCAATTATGAAATTAAATTTAATATTACTGTTTCATCACTTATTAATTTATCCATCACTGAAACAAGATAAAAAATACAATCGAATAACCTTGAGTAAACCTTAATTAATGTTCATTAAAACAATGGTTATGATTTTAAATTTAAGAAATTCAAAAGTCTTAATTTAGTAAAATTGGAATTTTCATAATTTCATTCTCATACACTGAAAGGTTAAGCCTTTCTTATAGTTTTACTGTGAACCTGTAAATACCAATTATTTAAGAACTACATAAAGAAAATAAACCATTTTTGAGAATAAACAGAAATTTTTTATTTGAACAATTAAAAATTATAAAAGCAACCAAGTTCTCAAAATTATAACACAATCACAATTTAAAGGTTAATTAGCTATACTTAAATTACCCATCAATTATCTTTAAAGTAAGTAACGTAGTTCTTACATTTTTTTTTTTTACATCATAATTTAACAATTTTATGGAGTTGCTCGCTTAGTAAAAAGTTGATTATCAATAACATTTGGATGTATACATATAGTTACTCTCAGTATTTTCCAAATAGATATTTACATAAATTACTGTTGGTTAGACATGTAATGAAAATGATAAAAGGTTACTTACAACAAAGAATAACATGTTAAAACTGTCATCAATGGGCCGGCATATTTTTGTTGGGGAGACTTCTGTCAACTTTCATATGAATTCGCCATATTATTCATCATTATAGGCAGTGACAGGTTTCATCACAGTTGTAGGTTAGATCACTACTCCGCACATCTTATTAAGTTTCACTATCAGTCATCACGTCATCAGTTACTGGGATTCGCATCTTGTCAGGAGGGGGAATTGTCCCACAACAGAGACTTTTACAGTCAGATTTATAAGTCACACTAACAGCATCAACTATTGGATTACCAAATTTTTACTACTGGGTTGAATGAGACATATCTTTATTCTAAAATAACAATCATATTAATTCGGGACGACACACTGACCACACGCTCAAATATTCGTAAGAGAATACTCGGCGTCACCGTATCAGAACTTCACTTAAGTCCTCTATCATGCCTTTCACATGTCGCTGCTAATACCACTTCATTTCAACCGTACCCCGCCGGATCCCTTTCTTTTAACAAGAATTTATTCTTCCATTCAGTCGCACTCTACCGGTCATGAATCAACAACTACTAAAGAACAAGAAGTCACAGCAACAAGAAAAGTACTTCACTCCGAGTGCCGTCATAAAACACGGGCATTTGTACACTAAGTTTTTATCGTCCAACCAGCTCAAGATCCAAAACAACAAGTGAGTTAAACATTTTCTCTCTCCCACGCCGCCTATAAAACTGGACGGAACCAAAAGCTATCTGCCAAGGGAGGTTCGGGGGTAAAAACAATAGAAAGTGGACTGAACCTGGTGGCGGCACTTCGTCGCGTTTCTCTGCCGGCCGTTCCATGGGGAAAAACAACCGTGCCTCACCCCCACGGCGGGTGCTAAAAAGGGTCACATGAACGTATGTTTACATGCGCGCCATCCAGACGATAGTCACAAGTAATGCATTTATTTCAGGTTGTAAAATACAATGCTTAATTTCGTCTATAGTCCTTTCACAGATAACGTAATTTCTTACGGGATGGTCACTCTTTCTTTTACTTAAGGCTAGACTTATTGGTACCAATTTCCTTAATCCAAGGCATGGGAATCTGTGTGGCTGTCTACACAATTCTATATGTGTGGTCTTTACTGAAATGCTTCCCTCCCTGCTATTTATTTTTCGTATTTGAAAACAGGAAGCTAAGCTAGACTATAAAAGTTGAAATTACTTTGCTTAAAAGAAAAAGAAAGAAGAAAAAAAACTGTTTTATTATTATTATTATTATTATTACAGTTACTTTTATTTATTTATATATTTATTAAAAACAGAAAAAGAGTGCTGTTAAATAAATGTTAAAGTGAATGAAGGAATTTAATGTAGATAAAAATATTGGTTAAAACCAACCGCAACAAGATTGCTCCCCTCGGCTAGTTAAATTTTTTTTTTTTTTGAGAAAACAATTTTTTTTGAAAGGCAGCTGGGTACCACATGGTGTGCTGGGGCCTCAACACTGAAAAACTGACCCACATACACAAATCATACTTCGATCCGGGACGGGATCCAGATAATTCACCGCTGAAACACCACCCCGATAGCATATTCCGGATATATACAACCAGAGCTCGCACATCCGTAGCAACCATTACCTAAAATACTATCTCAAACATTACCATAAAAGAGTATAACCACAGGAGGGACCACAAAGCTGATATTACCACTAAAATGAGAAAGATAAACTCTCTGCACCTGTAAAAGAACACATGTTCCACTTGGACTGTGAAACCTCACTTAACTACTACTGTCATTCCTACGCATAACTGCATCCCACTTGAAATTTCTGGTGACAGAACTGTAAACAATACATACATTGAATTTTGAGAAAAAAAAATTAGCCGAAAAAGAGGGAAGTGCCCACTGATTAAGTTTCTCATTGCCTATATATATAAATTCAATAACTGGCATCACAGTATATTACAACACTATATATTAATGTAAATAAGTACTAGTAATATTATAGTTACAATACTGTAAATGTCAATGAATTTTCTAAAACACACATTAATTCTACCATATAAAAATACACAAGAGCAACTGGTGAAACAAAAACAAAAAAATATATATATACTGTAATAGAAGGTTATACATATAGTAAATTAAGAGCAAGACACACATTTTGGTAATTACAGACCATGTTATAGAATTACGTACACATTTATTACAACTGTATATGTGCAACTATGTTTGTTTTCGAAGAAAGTTCTTTGAATCGTGTCACTGTGTAGATTTTACAACTGCACTTACAAGTACTGTGCAAGGGAAAGAGTATCTCTGCCTCTGTGCTACTTATAGCAAAAGCCCGAAACTGCTTTTAAAACAACAGGGAAAACATTCCACAAAAAAAAAATTAACAAACAGGGGTGGTGAAGTATATCACCAGGAAGGAAAACATACATTCCACAAAAATAGGAAGTAAAATTTAGAAAATACTTAATTCTAGTAATTTAAGCCATACACAACAACATCCAGTTATACACACGAGATAGTATGTACAAGAAAAAAAAAAGGTCCACAATCCTTCAAGTTTAAGTTCAAATAAAATTACCTTCCAGTGTCAAAAAAATAGTCGAATTATTTTGTGCAGCCCTGTATATGATCAACAGATGTGGATATATTGTATAATAAAATTTAATTCAGTTAGAATATTCACATTTAGCAATTTTCGCCAATCGATGGAAATGCACTTGAAATCTTTTGTACAGCCCTGTATATTATCTGAAGACTTTTGTACACACCACCTATTAAGCTGAAAGGCAACTTAAAACTCACTTGTAGCAATTGCCAAACGTAAACGACAATTTATCTTTTTTTGCGTAGCTCTGTATATGAATTTATTTATATTCCACAAAGTCGACTAAATATAGTTCAGCAGGAAAATGCATAATTACAATTAAAAACTACAAGCAATTCACTCCCATAGTCGGCAATACTTACGAATTCTCTTGTGTAGCCCTGTATATGATCAACCGAGTTTATAAACACACACGTACTATGAAAAAAAAATAGTTAAACTTAAAAACGCAAACCAAAGTTAAAAACGAACTTATCACACATAGACCGTTAATATCGCACATGTACTGTAACAAATATCTTTTGTGTGCCCCTGTAAATAAACGCAATGCACACAAGAGAGCAATTTATTGTGCACCTCAGTAATACATATAACTTTCATTATGTGTGAAATAGCGAAATATCACTAAATTACACTGCAAACTATTTTTCCCCATAGAACGATGTGTAACAGAATTCTTCTGTTTGACCCTGTAAATGAATAATAAATGCTTTGCACCCCATATTCTACAAAAAGCATGTTTTAATGCGCTTCATAATTATATAACAATTTCATTATATTTTAAATGACGTAGCGTCATCAAAATGCACTTGAAAAGATTATTCCCCATTGACTGTAATGGAATGGAATACTTTTGACTGTAACTGTAAAAAAACTATAAGTGCTACACACTTCAGTTGAAATAGGAAACATGCTATAGATAACGACAATAACATATAAAAATTTCAGGGTAATCCGAGCATATTTACGGGCGTTAGAGCACGGCCAGACGGCAGACGGACCGAAGTCATAAACATTTTTCAACTAGGTTGGAAAGTGTTAATAAAATGGTGATTTTAAAATAAATTTAACAATCAGGATATCAATAATTAATAAAATATTTATGAGAGTAATTTATTATTGTTATCACAAGATCAACATTTTAATTATTTTATAGGGTAAATTTGCCAGTAATGGACACCCTTAAAGAATTTCCTTAAATATTATTAATAGAAGATATAAATTAAGAATTACCTATAAATATATAGAAAATATAAGTAGTTATGTATAACCAGATCTTAGCTTGTTTAGTAAAATTTTGGAACATTGGAACTGTGAAACATTATTTTTGCTTCCTGACTTGTTTGATTCAGATTGTCAACAATAACACAGGTATATTTCTTTTAAATGCTGAAAGGTGAAAATTAACAACATAAAACAAGATTAATTTTAACACAATTATTTCAAATTGGTAAATAAGTCATACGAGTAGTAATTTTCCAACTGGACGAAAAAAGTCCGGGCCAGAATTCGAACCTGGGATCGCTGACCTGCGATCTTTTCTGTTGAGCTGATTAAAAATATCAGACCAGATTCTCTGATCAATATGGTTAACTGGATGAATTATGCCCTCCAGATTCGACCGGGATAGCTCAGTGGTAGAGCGTGGCGGCTTCAGCCCAGCGATCCCAGGTTCGAATCCTGGCCCGGACATTTTTCGTCTAGTTGGAAAATTACTACTCGTATAACATAAAACAAATTAAAATAAATTTTATTAGGTTGTTTTACATGTTTCGACCCACTCCGAGTCATTTTCAAAATCACAAATGAGAATATCCCATAATTGCACTGGCTTTAAGTTATTATTTCCATGTACTTTTCAAAAAATTACGCACGTTATCTTTTATTTTTACTTTGTTGTTTATTTTCATATCTGTGACCATGGAGTAACCCGAGCCACAGTTTCGGTAAATTAAAGATGCCGCATCGTTACGCGTGTTAGTATCTCTATGGTTTCTCTTATTATGGATGGATAGTATAGGCTGGAGGGAAATATTATTTTACTTTCATTGAAATTTATTTGAATGGTTTCTTCTTGATATAATCTTGCCAGGGCTGTAGTTTTTCTATTATACTTAATATTGCCTACATGCTCTTTTTTTCTGTAATTAATTTTCCTGCTGGTCATGCCTATGTAGTAATTCTTGGATCCGTCTTCTTTAATAAAAGGTATTTCATATACTCTTGAATAGTTCTCAAAATTAATTGGGTCAATTTTACTGCAAATGATATTCTTTAATTTCTGAGGGGGTTTGGCTATTAAGCAGATATGGAAACGTTTAAGGCTGAGTTTTAATTTTTCAAAAAAGCTTGGATAATATTGAAGAGTATAAAGTTTGTATTTTTGCGAATCAACTTTCTTTTCTGGTTTCTTATTATTGATGATATCCATGATCATAGAAACTCGACAGAGTTTCTCGCCATAAGAAACAGCAATGCATTGAACCGTAAATGAAAGGAATTTCTGCCAATGGATGCCAAACGATTTTACAAAAATTTTTTAGCACTCTGTCTAGTTTATATTTTGCGGACGGGACAAAACGGGTTTTTGACACATCTATATCTCGCATTCTATTTATGATAGAAACAAAATTCTTGATTCTATGGAATGGGGCGTGCCAAATGACTAAGAAATCAAAAGTAAAGCAAAATCCGATGAATAGGTTCTCAATAATTGCGATTTTAAAAGTGCTGTTTTTTGCACTTTTTAAATCTTGTTCAGATTAAAAACCTTTGACAGGGCTACAGCAATGTGTAATTATCGGATTTTTACGCGGTTTACATCATTTGAATTGTTTTTATGAGTAGTTCAAACCTTTGTAAGTTTGATGTAAAAATATTAATTAGTTTTTGATTTATATCAGTTTAAAGTTATTGATTCCTATACTTAACATAGAACAAAAAAATAACAAATAACCAACTCTTTTAGGAATGGTCGTATACACATGATATTAAGATATGTTATTACAGTCGACCCAAGTAAGCTTCCTATTATAAGAAAAATAGTAACATTTAAGGTTCGTCGTCTTTTGATATAGGGCTAATGAGTTGTGTAATTATCCGATTTTTACGCGGTTTGCAGCATTTCAATTGTTTTTATGAGTAGTTCAAATGTTTAATATTTCGTGTAAAAATATTAATTAGTTTTTTATGGATACCACTTTAAAGAGATTTATTCCTATATTTAAGATGAAGGAAAGAAATATTAAATAGTCTAACTCTTTTCAAAAAGAACGTATGCGCATGATGCTAAAATATGTTTCTACGAACGACCTAAGTTAGCTTCCTATTGTAAAACAGAATTGTAGAATTTACTGTTCGTTTACAGGGTAACTCAAAAGGTTTTTTAATAAGACTAAACAGTTGTGTAATTAGCGAATGTTTAAGTTGAAGTACTTGATTCCTGTACTTAACACAGAGGAAAAACAATAGTAAATAGCATAACTTTTGTGAAAGTGGCTATATACACAAGATATTCAAATATGTTACTACATCCGATTCATTTAAACTCTCTACTGTAAAGCGGCATTGAACCATATACGTTTCGTTTACAGAGTCTCTTAGAAGATTTTGATTACATTACATCTGATGTATATTTACTTAGTGAGATGTATTTTAATGATTTTATACTGTTTCAATCTCTGTAAGGTTTTATTATCTTGCTTTAAAATTTAATACGAGTTCATTTTGTCCGCCTGAAAGCTCGTCGATCTTAAGCTCTAAATCTATTAAAATATAGTATTTTCATCGATTAAAAAGAAACTGTGTTTATTTATAAATATATAATTCTAGCGTATCAGGAATTGTTTGAAATAGCGATTACTAAATTCCAACTTTACGTTCAGGCGCTGAGTAATAGAATGTAAAAATGCGTTTAAATATTTCCCGTTCATCGAATCTCCGGCTATGACGAACTCAAAATGCTCTAAAAACGGGCCTAGAGCACAATAAAAAGGAAATAACTTCTTAAATTCCCCATAAAAATTAAAAATGCTAAATTTCGTATACAATAGGTGATCGGTAACGAACTGTTCGGTTTACGAACAAATCGGTTAACGAACAATTTCGCGTGAGATTTTTATGTTCGGAGAACGAACACCTCATGAAACAAAGCCATGATGAAGCAATGCCGTGTTTCATATTTGCTGAGTTATACTTATTGCCTCTATGTCGACTTAGAGAACATTTTAACAATTGCATATATATGTCCTAATTAATTCATGGACTGCCGGGGATTGGGGACCTATATTTTAGGATCCCCGAATTGGAATGTAGAGACTAGAAACATTAATTATGTATTTTGTGTCTTTATGTATTTTGTGTATTTAGTAAATATAGTCCTTTTTTGTTTAATCACGCTCCTTTTTAAAATCTAATTTAAAGCTTTATGAATTATCAGATAAAAAATTTTAATAAAATTTGAGATCTTTTTAAATGGTTCATCATGTAAACGCTTTAGTCTTTGCGGTATTTACAAAATCATACAAAATTTTGGAATACATGTCATCCTACGAACAGTTTCTATTTTGAAATCACTTTAATAGTTTTTATACTTTTGCAAACGTTGCGAATCTTATATTTTTCCGATTCTCGAAACGTTGAGCTAAAAAACTTAACAAATAAAAAAAACTTTTATGTTGTTCAGTAATTTTCAAAAATAATATTTAATATATTAGTATAAAAATCCCTGTAAATTACAATGGTTCGTAGAAAAAAAATCGATTGTTCTCAGTAAAGTATGCTCCATAAACTTATTGTTATAATTGACCGAAAAAAAGTGCTTCTTATTTTTCCACATTTTTCTGAAACTGCAGTATTTTAATTAGTTTGTAAACTACTGTAAAATTTTCTAATTTTTTGTTTTTTGAATGCATATAAACGGAAGAGTGATATAAACAAAAGAAAAAGGAAAATAAACATGTCATAAATAATCTGATGAATACAATGTAAGGAAATTAATATAAAACTTTCCCGTTGCTATGTTAGCGACATGTACATTGGAATAAGTCACTCAATAAATTGTATAATTCTGATGTATAATTCTGTTTATAGCATCACAATTATTCTTTTATTTTTCCCCTTTTATCTTTCTTTTATCTTTTCTTTTCTGAATAAAAATGGAATCTGTATAATTGAAATTAAATACCTTACAAAAAGGAGTGATATCTCATCAAAAACAACTCGTTGAAATGATCCCGCCAAACCACAAACCTAAAACGTCAGTCATAAAAAGAAGTGATATCACATAAAAAGAAACGATATAGAAGTGCATACTCCGAGTCCCGTGTAAAATCTATCAGCACTCATAATGTTTCCAAAGGACTCGGAGTGAAGTACAGTATATGAAAACTGCTTTTCGACCTGCAGGCTTTTATAATATATGCAGTATATCAATTTTGAAAATCGAAAAAATAAATTTTTAGATTTTGTTACATCATTTTTATAAATATTTTTGACTGACAGAACTGACAGAACGAATGAACTTTGAACTGACAGAACGGATATTTCCCCAGATCTATGCGATTCCGCTTACGCTAGAATTACTGCAATATATCTCACTTTAGTTAACGTTTATTATAAGGTGCATTGTTATTAATATGCGTTCTTTACATGTTTGCTTAAAAAATCCCCTTCGTAAGAGTGATGTTTCTAGTTTAAATAATGGTAAATAAAATCAACAAACTGATTTTTCAAGCTCATAAATAAGAAAGGAGACATGCAAACACAGAAACTTCAACTTTTTACAATTTTATGGGAGCAAAATAAATAAATAAATAAATAAATAAAATAAAATAAAATAAAATAAAATAAAAATAATATAGTCATATATAATTGCAGGAAACGCAAACATTATAAAAGCCTGCAGGTCGCCAAGCAGTTTTCACATACTGTACCTCACTCCGAGTCCTTTGGAAACATTATGAGTGGTGATAGATTTTTTCACGGGACTCGGAGTATGCACTTCTATATCGCTTCTTTTTATGTGATATCACTTCTTTTTATGACTGACGTTTTAGGTTTGTGGTTTGGCGGGATCATTTACAACGAGTTGTTTTTGATGAGATTAATTTATTAATATGGTGTACTTTAAAATCATTATTACAAGCAATTTTACGAATATTATCTAATTCATTATTCAATTTATTTTCAGTACATATTATAAAGGCCCGTCTTATGAAAAATCTGTAGGCTGAAATTTTGTATGTACATACGAAATTTCAGCCTACAGATTTTCAAAATTATAAAAATTAAATAAAAAAATTAAATAAAAATTAAATAAAGTAAAATAAAATAAAATAAAATTAATTAAATTAAAAATAAAATAAAATAAAATAAATAAAAGTTTAAAAATTAAATTTAATAAAAAAAACATCAGTTTACAAAGTTTAAAATCTTGGAAACTTTTTTAAACTTTTTCTCAAAACGTTTTTGCTGCTCGATTTATTACTTTATTATAACAATAAAAAAATAATCATCTTAATTTCCTCAACTGTTCAAAAATTTCGAGCTCCCCACCTCCCCCATCCACCCACCATCACCTTCCCTTTCACACAGAAAAAAAAAATCTGCTGTCCATTATTTTATAGCACCTACGAATAAATAAACAGATAACCTGAATTCCCTCCACCCCACAGTGGGGCGTTTTGACGATCTAGGTGGACAAAATTATTGCGTTGGAGTTTAGTTAGGTTTTGCTTATTTTTCGAATGTATCAATAATAAAATGCTCAAACAGTGATAAATATTTGGTTTATTTAATTATTTATATTATTATTATTATTATTATTATTATTATTATTTATATTATTATTATTATTATTGTTTATATTATTATTATTATTATTATTTATATTATTATTATTATTATTATTATTTATTAAAAGTGGTTTAAAATTGACTAGCAAGATTTGAACAAAACATACATACTTACACTCTAAGTTAATATAACTTAATGATTAAATAATAATTAAAATAATAATAATAAGGTTTAACTGGTCTACCAGGGTGACTTTTATTTAAGATTTTTTCGTTTTCTATTGTATGAATAACGCAATCCGGTTAGGTGAAAGGTTTCTTGAAACGAGGTGTAATTGTATTGATAAAAACATTGTCTATTTCTTTCCGATTTAGACCATTTTTTAGGTGCGTTCGTAATTATATAAATACGTAGCACCTATTGTCGTCGCTTGGTCCGTTCGTCTGTCCGTCCGTCTGTCTGTCTGTCCGTCCGTCCGCATATAACAACGCAAAAACTACCCAACCGACTGGTTTGCAATTTAAAATATATTATCTTTGCAGAATTTTGTCGAGACATTTCAAATTTTATTAAAATCGAATCAAAACTTTAGGAAATATTAATAAAAATATTTATTAAGAAATTTGATTTTTTTTTTTTAAATCGGTGCTTTTTTGTTATAGGAGCTTCCGAAGTTTAATCGTCAAGCGACCGAGATACTTATATCGTCTGCAGATTAATTTCTGTAATAAAATAATTAATTTCACAGAATTAAAAATCAGAAAAGATCTGAATATTTATGTAACTAGCTATAGTACGAACGCACCTCATTTGTCACGTTTGACGCACAATTTCCAACTTGTTTAAATTTGAAAACAAAATGTCCGGACACGTGATTTCAGGCTCTTAAAAATGTTTTCAGTTAACTGAGGATTCCCCAGTTTTTCCAACAAAAATGAAAGGACAGCTTCGAATTTGCTTTCCTTTGGGTTGGAAACCCATAAGTCAACAACAGATTGCCGAGAAATTTGTGTAGTCATGCTGAAAAATATAAAGATTTAAAATAAAAACATATTTTAAAAAATAAGCTTTTATGTTTTGTGTGACTCTGTATAAAATATATATGGTACCCAAATTATTTTTAGTTGAAAAAATGCTGTTGTGTAAATCAATAAGTTATATAAATTTTACTGAATTTGAAATAAAATTTTTGCTTATAGACGCTGATGTATACGAATTATTTGTGTGGCCCTTAAGAGCCTGCACTAGTCACGCGAAGAAACGCTCACGCTAATGTTAAGTCTATGGGAAGGTTATCGCGCGATTTCTCGCTCGCATTTTAATATTTTTAAATGATTTTTTTTGCATAGGATAGCTGAGGTCGATCTCCAACGTTGTTAGTTTTTACTTTTTTGATTTTGGTTACAGTTTTTTTTATAAGCGGACATTTTAAATTTTGGAACCGGTTTGAACCGGTTCTGAAATTGAAAGTACCTTTATATAAAAAAAACAGCAACTAAAATCGAAAAAGTAAAAACTAACAACGTTAGAGTTCGGCCTCAACTATCCTATGCAAAAAAAATCATTTAAAAATATTAAAATGCGAGCGAGAAATCGTGCGATAACCTTCCCATAGACTTAACATTAGCGTGAGCGTTTCTTCGCGTGACTAGTGTAGGCTCTTAAGAGAAATATAATTGCTGCTCACTTTATTTTCACTTTATAAGATGGTATTGTGCATCTCGATAATCTAGATTAATTTTGTTGAAATTGAATTAAAATTTCTGTTTATAACTGTAGCGTAATTGTAAATCAAGAAACAGTTTTTGGCAAACACAGATTTAATTACGTCACAATTACTCAGTACACTTATCACAATTACATAGACATTACATGTAGGCGTTGTTTCAGGGAGTTTTTTCAGGATGAACGAATAGTTCTACCGGCACTGGGCGGCCGTAACAAACAGTCTCTCAAGAAGGAGAATTTACCAGAGCAGGGCGCTCTCTCACGCACAAGTACGCGGAGTACTTTTGAATAACCGGCAAGGTTCTTGCCTTAACCATCGGCACATGGACCGAAGACGTAGGCCTTCTCACCAGAGAAGCCTAGGAAGCTGTTGCTTGGCTGCAACTCAAAACAGACTCTGACTCCGGCCTCTGCCTGTTTCGTATATATGATCGGCAAGATCTCAAGTGTTCATGAGTGTTTTTTCTCACCGGGGAGCACAGATGGCGGTTTCTGTAGTACCTCTGAAAGATGGAGCAATCTGGATTCAAGTGGCCAGAATATACGAGAACATAAATGTTCTTGTAATGTCACTTCTTAGCAAGCGACACGAATTTATAACTGCTATAATTGTAAGTTTATTAGAAAGCACAGATGCTCGAGATCGAGAAATAATCTGGCGGTATGCACAGACGAAATTTTAATGCCGAACATCTGGATGCGGCACTTTCTGAAGTTGAAGGGCCTACATCTGGTTTACACTTCAGATCTCCATGTGTGAGTAGAATAAATAAAATGAGTGAGAAGATTTAAATAGACTTATTAAAGTCTGGCTAATGAGGAGTTGTTACATAACTATTAATATTTCCACAATCTTTTGTGTGTCCCTATAAAAAATGCATAATTGCTACGTTCCTCAATTTATAATATAATTAAATTATCATGTAAAATACACATGTAAGCCAAGTTTCAGCTCAATGCGATAATGATAAGTGGGTTAAAATCGATTTTCAAGATTTAAACTAAACTTTTGTGTAGCCCTGTAGATACAGTATAACTTCTACTTTCTTCAAAGTACAATAATATTGTATTGTCATTGAAACTATACATGTATTGAAAGTTTTCGATTAATCGAATAATTGGAAGTGGTTTAAAATTAACTTGCAAGATTTAAACTAAACTTTTGTGTAACACTGTAGAAATAGTATAACTTCTACGCTCGTCAAATTATAATAATATTGTATTATCATTAAAACTACACATGAATTCAAAGTTTTAGATCAATCGGATAATTAAAAGTGGTTTAAAATTGATTTGCAAAATTTTCATTAAATATAATACATACACTGAAAGTTAATATAAAGCTGGTTTATTGATAAAAACTTCACGATTCGCAATCTTTCGCAGGCGTTTTCTTAAATTTCTAATACTTTAGGAATAACACTTTTATTTAAAAAAATCTTATTGCTTAATAATGCTTAATAATGTATTAAAAGTCAAGATAAAGTTTGTCAGCAACAACATGAATCATCCAAAAACACAATTTCTGAAAAAAAAAACCCCACTTAAACTGGTTTAATGTCGCTTATTTTCAAACAACAGTTGGTTAAATCTTACCTTGACAAATGTGTAATATATTTTCAGTAAACTCGTGCTTTCACATTAAACAGAATAGTTAAGACGTGCTTTCGAACTTAGGGAAATAAATGCAACCGTTGAAACACCCTCAAACCAATTGCGCAAATGTCTTCTTTACGGTCGTAATTAATCGACACCCCGAATTTTTTCGACAAAAATCGTACGGATCTCAACAAAAGAGACATTCAGCTACCTGAATATGCGGTCTTGTTAATTTCCGAGAATATCGAAAAAATGAATTTTGTCCACCTAGATCATCAAAACGCCCCACTGTGACCCCCTTAAAAAAAGTGGGAGAAGCTTAAGCCTATTACTCAAGGAAAAAATAAGGAAATATTTATTCAAAGAAATTTCTGAATCACTAATGCACGTACACATATGAATTAGTTCAGCTGTATGCATACATGATATTGCAAACTGATTATTATTATTATTACTTGTAATTTATCAAACAAATGCTACTTTTGAATGTATTTTAAAAGTTGCATTTTATTATTATTTATCATTGCGCGTAGAGAAAATTGAAAAATATGTATTAAATTACTTTAATGAAAAAGGAGAGCCAAAAAAATGAAAGAAGCAATTTTAAATATTAAAATTATATCGGAAAATCACTTTGTTGATATGATAAAGTTATGTTAGCTTTATATGTTTTCAAAATATTTTCGTGCATTTTAATTATTTGTGCATTTAAATGACAGGGCTTTGTTTATTCAAGTATGTCTTATCATAATTGTGCTAGTTTATATGTAAAATATAAAGTTTGAATCAGCCACTAGCGTGGTTATTGGAGATATTTTGAGGAGTTACAAAACCATAAAAAAACATTGTAAAACCTGCTGTAATACAGATTTTTTTTTTTTAAAAGCATTTATTTTTTACAATTTGTGTGAGTAAGTTTGGCAAAAATCTTTTCTATTTGCATTTTTACTGCCAGGGAATTAAAAAAATACCCAAATTTTATTTATTCATAGTAGGTTCTTATTAATTTGCGTGTATATATCAGAGTAACGGTACATGACCATAATATGGAGTAAATGGACTAGTAATGAACTCCTTTAAGGATTATATATATATATATATATATATATATATATATATATACAGCGTGTCCACGTATAACCTGACCGACCTTTATTTTCGCAGCCGTTGGTCCTAGATGCATACTTCCAATTACAAAAATGGTTTAAATAATGTAAAGAATTATTTCTAAAGCGATTTGGGTCAAGAAAAACATTTATTAAAAAATTACGAAATTTAAATTTTTATACGGTCCCTCGGTCCTATAAGTGATATTTAGTAAAAATTTACTGTGACACTAACAAGTAAGATAAAAAAAGTCCCATTCATCTACGATTAAAACTGACCGAGTTATAGCTGTTTAAATTTGGAGTATATTTTTTGTTGCGAAATAGGGGTCATTCACAAATGCAGTAGAAATATAAATAATCGTCAGATATATAAAAAAGAAATAGTTGAGAGCAAAATTAACATTGCAATCTAATGTAAATGTGAAATCTATAATCATTCTAACATATTAATGCAAAATATACAATTTGTACTGAGCATATAAGAGGATAAAAATAAAAGAATTTTTGTTAAATAAAAGAATGAAAAACAACAGCCTCAATTAAGATTTTAAAATGCTGTTCGATAACACTGTCTTTCATATTTTGAGTTGTGCCCTGTTTTTTAGCTTTTGAAAATTGATTCTAATGTATTTTTTAGCGCTGAATCAGAAAATGACCTTAATTTTAAAACATCACGTAAGGATTTTTCTCAAATCGAAAATTTCAAAGTTAAAATTGACCCCCCCCCCCTCCCTTCCCAACCTCATCGTACCCCTGAGCTATTTAGTTGTAAAAAACCCAGTATAAGCCAAAAAATTGTATAAATTATTGAATTAAATAAAATTAAACTGAATAAAAAAGTCTTACATCTATTTTATAGTATCAGATTTTTCGCTATTTTTTAACCTTGAAACTTACGATTTGCGAAAAATCTTGACATGATGGTTAAAAGTGAAGGTAATTTTTTTATTCAGCGTTAAAAAATACATGAAACGTAATTATAAAAGTTATAAAACACAACCATCGCAGGTTTATGTTATCTAATCTAAATTTTTTTTCTTAAACTTGTTGGCGGTAATCTATCTGAATTTTTTTGTGTTATCCTCTAATATGGTAAACGTCGAAAATCATAATAATATTACATTGTCATCGGATTTAAGTCAGTATGTAAAATTTAACTTCGATCGGACATTTGAAAGTGAATTAAAATTCGAGTACAAATTTTAAACTGGAAAGACGATCGTTGCAAGTTAAATAAAACATTATGAAAATAACATAATTTTTGTTAAAATAAATCATAGCCTCAAATCCTTACAAAATAAAACATATGATAAAATACAATTATTTTAACTAATCTGAAACTTAACTAATAAAATTTAAGTCAATAGTAATAGTTGTACGATTTCTTTTAAAGCGCAGATACCTTGAAATGAGTTTAAGTACTTTACATACGATCCCTGAAAGCATGGCCGAAATCATCAGTTTTAAGAAGCAAAAAAGTGGTATAAGTCATGCATTTCAAAGTTTCATAACTCGGTCAATTTTAATGTTAGATGAATGGGACTTTTTTTGTCGTACTTGTTAGTGTCACAGTAAATTTTTACTAAATATAACTTATAGGACCGGGGGACCGTATAAAAATTTAAATTTCGTATTTTTTAAATAAATGTTTTTCTTGACCCAAATCGCTTTAAAAATAATTCTTTACCTTATTTAAACCATTTTTGTAATTGGAAGTATGCCTCTAGGACCAACGGTTGCGAAAATAAAGGTCGGTCAGGTTATACGTGGACACGCTGTATATATATATATATATATATATATATATATATATATATATATATATATATATATATATATATATATATATATATATATATATATAAGTTAAATATTTAAAATACTTACCACCGGCCGAAACGTTTTCTCAATTTGATTCTTGTACAAAGTTTACGCGGAAGAGAGCTAGTAGATGTCGCTGCGATCAACTTCTTATCGTTCAGCATCGTTGTACATTTATCTCATGAAATTTTGTAGTTCTATTTTGTAGTCGGTTTCCACACTATTTGTTCTAGGCGCTGTAGCTCTGGGCTGCCATATTTTAGACAAACGCGTCTGTTTAAGCACAGCCTACTATCGGCTCTTTCAAAGTGTGGTGCTCAATGGGAGATTTCAACTACGCACGCCTAGGAATTATCTACTATTTTAGCAGGGGTCATAGGTATAGGTAGAATTTATAGTCCTGCGGCAGCGCACCCTACAGTCTAAGGAGAATTGATCTCAGGACGTTTTAAAATAAACAAAAACATTAATGTTTCATTTTGAAAATAAGATAAAAACAATATTTTATTTGATATTTAAATAATAAATTTTATGATAAAAGGTATAATCCTATTTCATTCACTCATTGTTTTTTTTAAAAAAGACGCCCGATTGGCGATTTCTAAAGTTTTTATTTTTTAGATATTGCATTTATGAGTAAAATATAAATATTTTATTTGACAAATTTGATAAGACAGATATTAAAAAGATATTTAATATTAAAATAATAAATTTTATGATAAAAGACATAATCCCATTTCATTCAACCAATTGGCGTTTCTTAAAAAAGATGCCACATTAACGATTTCTAAATTGTTTATTTTTTTGGATATTACATTTATGAATAAAATATAAATATTTTATTTGAAAAATTTAATAAGATATATATAAAAAATATAATATGAGCAGTAAGAAACAAAGTTTTTGTACACATTTCAGCAAAATTACCTAAAAAACGATCAATGAAACGTTGAAAAAAAACGCAACGACACGAAATTCGTTGATGCTGCGATCACTGTACCGCATGTACGATCGCTTCGCGGACATGGAAAAAAAATCACTGGATGCAGCAACCTTGTTGTATTGGAATCCCAAAAAGTACAGAAAATTCGTTGATGCCGCGATCACTGTATCGCATGTATGATCGCTTTTCGAACATGAAAACAACAACAACAAAAAAAAAACATCATTAGATGCGGCAACCTCGTTGTATTAGATTCCCAAAAAGTACACGAAATTAGTCGATGCCGCGGTCATTGTACCGCATGTATAATCGCTTCACGAACATAAGAACAAAAAATCACATGGATGCAGCAGCCTCGTTGTATTGGAATCCCGAAAAGTACACGAAATTCGTTAATGCCGTGATCACTGAGAAATAGTTTGATTAATTCCGAGATGTGAAGAAACATTAGCCATGGTCTGGTCCGAGTAGTCATCAGTCATACAATAATTAAAAAGAAAACAGCCATACGCGAGAAAATGAACTATCACAAAAAACAACTAACTTACTAGCATTCACAATTCGGAGATAAATGAGCAGAAATACGTGATGGATGTTATATGTCAGTAACTTAAAAAATTGTTAAATTTAATAATTATTAATTCTAAATTATTATAATTTATTGAGTTGTTCGGATATTAATTTCGTTTTTATTTTTTGATGAAAATGAAAGACAATTTTCTTGTAGTGTATAAATATTTTATTGAAATATATATTCTCGATTTTGGTCCAATACTTTTTGCCATCTTTCTGGCAGTTGCATGATTCTATCCATGCTCATAAAACTTTTGATCTTTGCTGGCAAAAAACTGATCAAAGTTGTTTTAGACGTCCTCATCTCTATAATAATAATAAAACCGTAAGTCATGTGACTGTCATCAACAGTTCCGGAATGTCCGTTTCACTTTTTCATATGCCAGGCGGCCATTTTTATTAAAAATTATTTTTTCGAATAAAACTTCATAAATGTGACATTTTTAGAAAGATCGTTCAAAATAAATTAATATTTGAGAGATGACTTACGTTCAATTATGTATATATTCTCCAATAACTTCAGTTGAAATTAGCTTCGCAGTTCAAATTCTCTATCCATGAAAGTAAAAAAAAAAAAAAAAAAAAAGATTCATTCGTCGTGAAGGTTTAAAATATTAAACCATTAAACCATGGAGATAATCGTTCGTAAAGTTAGTTTTCCATGAAAGACTTTTTGGAGCGCTGCCTGGTGTCAAAAAAATAATTCGTACCAGTGACACAATCAAAGTTTACCATAATTATGTGCTATACAACTCAACTTCATTCTTTATCTTTTCTTGATGTAAGCTGAATGTAAACAAATGCAACTCATGTAATGATATTTAATGAATCAAATTTCGAAACAAATTGTCAGTTAATTTGGTATTTATGTATTATACGTGAAAGAAAGAGAGACCACCGAAAATGATTGTTAATCAACAATCATATTTACCATTATTAATGACCAATCGTTTTCAAAACAGTAATTTAATATACATTTACAAAATACATAACATCATTAAGTACTTTTGTGTTATTTGGGCGCAAATCTCGCCAATAGAATTTTTAAAATCGCCAATACCAGCTTTTATTTTTTGCGTGTGCAAATTAGAAACGATACTTTTATTTTGAAATCAAATGTTCTGATGGAACAGCTGTCGTAGCGCACCGGGGCACTATATTAACTATTGAGTTGCAATATAGAGAGAAAAAACGGGTTGCTGTAATTAGAATTATAGGCGGTAATGTTGGTGTGACATATTTACGTGATTATCAAAACTGGCTTCCAAAAGTTCAATCTTTCACCAAACCATACTCGAAAATTACGTGTTATAATATGCACTCCGATTATGTCACATTATTCAAGACGTTTTAAATGAGAATAATGATAGATTTTCTTCTTGATTCTCCCGTAATCAAGTCTACAGCCAAAGTTAGCGAGAAACAAACAAACAAACAAACAAAAAAATATTGGCAACAATATGGTTCAGTGTAAATGGTGGATATCATTAAAGACTTTCACAAAATTGCACCAAATCGTATTAACTAAACTACGCCATTTGGCAATGGATCCAATTACGGAAAACTACTTAATATGTTTAAGAATCTCCTCATTAGCAAGAATATTGCAACTGATAAGCAAACGGATATGAAGCATAAATGCTTAAGTTGGTTAAGCGGTTTTTGTCAAGAAAGATGAAATACATAACAACAAAAAATATGCGAAATGCTACCATAATCGAAAAAGTTTTTGATTTGTCTATTAGAATCTTCCGGTTTGGCGAAGGATTACGGAAAAAAATAAATTATGAAAACATACATTTAAGGGAGACCAAACTGGTCGCCAGTGGCGGCTAGTTTGAAATAAAGGTTTCGTCAACTAAAAAAAATTGTAGCAACCAAAACAAGCTATAGCCCGAAGGTGTCAGATCTGTTTAATATGGTGGGTGTTGTAGTACATCCCATCCACGCTGTTAAAGCTTTTGTTGACCTCACACAAGTTTGGCGAGCTGCCAAACTTGTGTGAGGTCTCGCATTTTATTGATGGAACACTAGTAAACCTTTTCTGTTGATCAATTATTGCCTTTCTTGTTTGAGTGAATCATTCAGTTTGTCTAATTGGTGACAGAACACTTCAGAATTGATCGTGGTATTGTCCGGTAGAAGCTCAAAGAAAACTATTCCCTTGAAATCCCACCAAACAGAAAACATCACCTTTTTTTTGATGAATATTGGGTTTCGAAGTGCTTTGGGCCGGTTCACCTGTTTTACTTAAAGATCTCTTGCGTTTAACATTATTGTACACAACCCATTTATAGACCCCAGTAATGATTCGCTTCAAAAATGGATAATTTTCTTGACGTTTGAGAAGCAAATCACAAACGTCAATGCGACGGAGTAAATTTCCTTCTGTAAGAACATGTGGAACCGATCGAATTTAATAACTTTAATCTCTCAGCGATCACACGAGTTGTTATTTAGCAGTTTCCATCAATCAATGCCTTTATTTTGTCTTCATTAGCTTCAACTGACCTTCCAGAACGCGCTGTATCTTCAACATAAAAATTTCCAGAACGAAATTTTGCAAATCAGTTTTGGTACTGGCGTTCTGTTAATACATCTTCTCCCTACACATCGACTAATTTTTTTCTTGCTTGAACAGCATTTTTACCTTTTAAATAGTAAAAAAGTAACATACGCCGAAAGTGCTGCTTTCGACTTTCCATATTTGATAGGGTACCAAACAAAAACTATTGCATAGAATCAATTTTTTTTTAACAAACAAGCCTTGCAATATCAGCTGTCAAAATCTCCACCCCCCCGAGGGGTAACTCCGTTCCTATGGGAGATAGGGCCTCGGGATCCTCTTAGAAATGTCGGCCTCGACGAGTTTAACTTTGTTGGATCCTTTAGAAGAGGCCAACGCCCTCTGTGGGGTTTAAAAGGGCTGAGAAAGATAGGAAAAACTAAAATTTAAAAAGAGTTGAAACAGAGAAAAATGCTTCTTAAGGGAGGGGGAGTGAGAGGGGGGGAGAATAGGACCAAACCATAATGCTTGGCGAGATTTATCTATTGATATGTTACATGAAGGCGTTTGAGCACCAAACAGATCTCCCCCCGGAGGGGGTATCTTCTTTCATATGGGAGATTGAGCCACGGCCACGGGACGCCCTTAGAAATGTCCGCCACGACGAGTTTAATTTCATTGGATCCTTTAAATGGGGTCTGCGCCCGCTGTAGGGCAATTAGGGACTGAGAAAGGAAATATAAGCGGAAGTATATCGGCATAATAAAGAGAGACAATTTAATTTTTAATATCGTCAGTAACAATCAATTGTATAGCTAATGTATAAAGGGTGTCCTCCTTTATATATGGAGTGGCTCTGACTTTTCATAAACATAAGTTTTGCTGTAGACTGGAAAGAATTATCCCTGTGTGTGGCTAAAAAAAATTACCGTACTTTCGTGTTATAGCGGCCCCCACAGTTATAATTATGCCAAGGCTGCAGTCATGATTTCGCCGAGATCATCGCAAAGCTTATATATGCATCTTATATACGCATATATATATATTCCAAACACTTCTATATGTGCCATATACGTCATTATACACATATTATTTACGTCTTATATGTCGTATATACCTGATATACACATGTCATATATATACATCATATATGCATCATATATGACTATAATTTGGCCACATACGTCAAGAAATGTTATATATATATCATATATTATTTTGTCATACATGCTTTATAATTTGGCGATACATCTTGGTCGCTTGGCGATTCATTCTTGGTGGCCGCTATAACACGAAAGTACCAAACTTACAATATATTAATGAAAACAGAAACATACTAGCTGTTTAACCCGTTCTTAACTTAGCATAAAAACGCATTGACAACAAACAATTTTAAAATATCTAAATAACAAATAAGAATTCCCCCGTTAAAGTGTTGAGTTGTTCAACAGCTATTCGATTTAGAAAAATATTTTTCTACTACTGTGCAATTTTTTATAATGAAATTTAATTTATCATGTTGCTATGACAGTAGACGATAAAACAATATCTTTGGAATGAGGGAATAAATAGAAGAAAACGTTTTTTTAATGTTTGTGATAAAATGTTTTTCTTTATTTTTTAAAAAAGGTATATACAGAATTCACTTTTATATTTTAACAGAATATATATTTTAACAGAATATATTTTATATTTTAACGTCTAAGGGCCCAAATGCCATCGGGCACGCTGACAGCCTGGCCAGTCCGCCACTGCCCATGAGAACGCCCATCTGTAAAAAGGGTAAGTCTTATGGCGGGGTTCTAATGTTCTTAATAATTTAATAAAATAAATAGTTTTATTGTAACCATTGTCGTTGTAAAGTTTATGCCCGTACAATTTAACCTAGATTTAATAAATGCCATCAGAATCGTAGAATCATGTTTTATTCTCTGACTAGACGTTAATAGCTGGAAAGCTTGGTTGGTTAGCAACCAATCACAGTGAACCAGCGGAGATGTTTAAAAAATATCGACATAAAAAGTAAAAAGCAATAAAGAAATTTAACAATTAAAAAAACTATTAAACACTTTAAAAAAAAAAAGTTTCTAAACATATTTTGAAAAGGAGAATTGAAACAGTATTTTTTTCCCCCTCAGAAGCTCCCTCCTCTCTCGAACTCTTGTTTGTGATTGATTTTAAACACATGAACGTAATAGGAAAAAAAAAAAAAACTAAAAATTGACTTCCACGGGGGGGAGGGGGAGGGATGCTGAGCTCCTTGACGAAAAATTCTTAGTCCCTTTTTCTCATAGTGTTAAATTATCTTAAATCACTTGAGAATAATAAATTTTATTATTTTTTTCAAACTCATCAAAGAAAACGAAAATTTAGTTATTAAAATTTCACAATCAATAATGGAAAAATAATAAAAAACCTAAAATCATATTACATTACTGTTCTCATAGCAGAACTTTGGCGAAGCTTCACCGTTAGCAGATTCTGATTGGTTTGTCGCGAGCCGAGCTTCTCAGATACAAATGTCTAATTGTCGCCTTGTGGATTATTTTTTTCTAGCTGTAGTGCTGCCATCTCTTAAGTAATTGTTATAACAAAAATCATTTCCACTCCCGATTTTTTTTCATTTAAAATTATCGTATTTTCCGGTGCATAAGACGCACCCCGAACATGTTGCACATTTTTTAGGAAATTATTTAATTAAATACAATAAATTAATTATTTAATTAAATGCAATAGAAATATCTCCCGTACTTGCATTTGAAAATTGTTTTACGTTAGAACTTCAGTAACACATAAAAATTTAATTAGTAATTATTTGTAGAATTAATCAAATAAAGTATTCGTTTTCTAAGATTGAATATGATTCTTCATATATAAAGTACGTTAGTGAATGCAACTAATTATATTTAATTTACACATTTTTTTCTTTTTTCTTTTTACTTACCCATCATACGTAGTATAGGGTAAGTCTTGTAATCGTTTTGAAAATCGAAAATTTTTTTTGACGGATTTACACGTTTCAGACACTGGAGATTCCGAAAAACATATTTTTAGAAAAAAAAAATTTGCCGTCCGTCTGTGTGTGTGTCTGTGTGTCTGTAAACGCTCTATCTCCCGAAAAAATTGAGATAGAGACTTGCAATTTGGTATGTACTTAGTATGTAATAATGGGAAGAAGACTATTTCATTTCAATAACCTCGATTAACCGGAACTATTTTTTTCGGACTCTCGAAATATTCGTTCTGATGAAAGGTAGATAAAAATTTTCAAAATTGTTTATTTTAAGAAATGAATATAAAAGACAATAAAAAAACATAAATTTTGCTTAAAGCATGAAGTCGATCGGATAATTAGTTGCCGATATATTTGGAATCCTATTTACCACACTCTTGGATTTTTCATGACCCTGTATTTCATCTAAATTTCACTTCAAAGATATATTTTAATTGAAAATTTGACGCTTAATCAGATGCAACAAACCGCTCGTTAATAGGATTGTTATTTTTGGAGTTATAAGGAGGTTTCTTTCAAGCAATTCAGTAATCGAGCCTTTAAAGTTTATGACGTCATCAAGCCACGATTTTATTTGAATTGCAATGCATTTTATAAGTAGTTTACACATTTTTATTTTAATATTTTACATTATGCAAATCCATGATGGGTAAGTATTACGGTGGCCCCCAACGACTAGTTTTCTTTTGAATTTGTAAATAAAATACTGACAAAAGCGTCATATACATCAAACAAACATGAAAAAATAACAGAAAAAAAATCTGTGTCTTGATTGTAGTATAAGACGCGTTATAAAGGTAAAAATCGGGTGTCATCCATCGAAATATACGGTATGTGTTTTTCTTTTCCAGAATTACTCGGTTCGTCAAAGAAAAGAAAATCCCAACTGGCTACAACTTTATTTCCAATTAATGCAAAAATAAAAAGAAGCACCATTTTACTTCACATAGAATACTTTAAAATGTATGTGGTTTATTTTGTTATAAGAGATCGTCCACATATTAAAAATTTAACAAACTTTTCTTTTTCTTTGGATTAAAGCAGCCCGGAAAGATATATAATTTATGTAATTAAAAAAAAAATGTTCATAGGTCTGTAAAAAAAACGTGTATTAGGTGATCTTCAATGAACACAGCACCGGGAACATTAAATTAGTAACCGGGAAAACTGTACGAAAATTCTAAATAAAATAAAACTACTTGATGTAAAAAAAAAAAAAGAAAGAAAATTTTCTCGGTTACTTTCTAATATTTTATTTTCTGTGAATCCAATGAAGACGAGAAACGGTTCACTTAAGAACGTCGAAAATAATTTTTTTTCTGTATCGCAAAAACTAATGATAGGAATGAGCTACAAAAGTACCTAACCATGTTTTCGACAGCACTGAACTCTTCTTATGTAAAAATGAACCAGATCCAAATCCTGTTGGAAAAACTCGATTTCTGAAGTTTGATAATTCATAACGGAATAATCTCGGATATTGTAATATTGTAAGTCTCAGGTAAACTCAATATAGTAATATTGAAGTAAAGTCATAAAATTGCATATCAATGGAAAGATAATTTAAACTGGAATGTGATTCAATAATGGTTAGAAGTATATTTCTATTGAAATAGTAGTTGTCAAGGAGAAAACTGTAAATTAGCTATACAAAAAAAGTTGACCGTCTCTCGTGATCATTGGATTCACCGAAAATAAAATATAAAAAAGTTAGAAATAGTACGTCAAACGTGACAAATGAGGTGCGTTCGTACTATAGCTAGTTATATAAATATTCAGATTTTGATGATTTCTAATTCTGTGAAATGAATTATATCGTCTGCAGATTAATTTCTGTAATAAAATAAGTATCTCGATCGCTAGGCATTCATGCCGGGCAGGTAGGGGCCTGGTTAGCGGTATAAAAAAAAAAAAAAGTATCTCGATCGCTTGACAATTAAATCTCGGAAGTTCCTATAACAAGATAGCACTGATTTTTTTTTTTAAAAGAATTCAAATTTCTTAATAAATATTTTTATTAATATCGTCTAAAGTTTTGATTCGATTTTCATAAAATTTGAAATGTCTCGACAAAATTCTGCAAAGATAATATAATTTTAAATTTCAAACCATTCGTTTGGGTAGTTTTTGCGTTGTTATATGCGGACAGACAGACGGACAGACCAGACGACGACAATAGGTGCTACGTATTTATATAATTACGAACGCAGCTAAAAAGTAACCGAGAAAATTCTATAAATTTTTTTTTTGCATTAAGTAGCTTTTTTTTTTTTTTTTTTTTTTTTTTTAGATTTTCCAGGCAGTTTTTTCGGTTACTAATTGAATATTTACGGTTTTCATTGTAAGATCTTTTATTTATTTATTTACTAATTTTTTTAAGGGATTAACCCCTAATACATGTTCTGTTACAGCTCTTTTTTTTTTTTCTCTCCTAAGGTACATAAACTGTATATCTTTCCAGGCTGCTTTGATCTAATTAACTCAAATAAAGTGTCAAAACTGAGTGTTACCATTATTTGAGTAAACTGTAGCATTAATGGAAGCCTTAAAACGCCTTAACGTGAAGTGAACCAAGTTTTCTTTTAGTTTTGTGACTGTTTTAACATGAAACAAAGATTCAATTATTATTTCAGTTAATTAGGCTGTTAATTCCAGAGCTGTTTCCGAAAAATAAGTTTCTTTGGTTGTCTCCAATTGAGTTAAGCTCTGCACTTTTCTCAGCTCATTCCAGCTGTTGGATGTAATTACATTAAAAAAAAAATGTTGATTTTACAGTATAATACTGGCAGTATCCAGCTGCTAGTATTATACTGTAAAATTAACAGTAATAAACAGTAAAATAAGCAGTAATACACTACCATACATGCAATTTTGTTTTAAGGAAATGCGAAATTTTAAATTTTGCTTGAACATCCACTAAATTCTTGAGATATTATTTCAGCATTTTAAATTTCGTTTAAACAATTTTTTTGTTTGGCACATTTTAACTTTTATTTAAACCTTCGCTAAATTTTTGGAATTTCGGAATTTTTAATTTTATTTAAATAATTTTATTTATTTTTATTTTTTAAACAGCTCTTATTTTAAAATATTAAGTTTCCACTTTAAATCATTAATTGTCTGCCCTCTCACTTTCAGTTTCTTAAACTGCTGCCATCTATGTTCTTATTGATAAAGGATAAGGATTTAATAATTATAAATTAAAGATTTGGACTTATTAATTAAAGAATAAAGTGTTCTGAAAGGAATATTAAACGAAACCCTTTGTGCGATTTTCGACTACCCACTTGTTTTCTTTCCTGTCACCATATCTTAAAAAGAAACGGAGCAAAAATTATTTTTTTTTAAAAATCTCATTCATAAAATTCATCATCGTGACTCATTCATGAATATTTGTTTGTTACAATGATGTGACACTTGCAGTAATACAAAAATGCTTTTTCTCTTTCCTGTTGCCATATATTAAAAAGAAAGAAAAAAAATAATACATCTTGCGTGAAGTACAGATTATGAAACACTTTCTAACACATTCAGAATACTGCATCAAAACTTGACCGTTTAACAAAATGAAAGATGATGTCTAAGTAAACAAGGTCAAGGTCAAATCGGGCGGGGAGGCCTATCTTTCGGCTTAAGCTCAACTAGCCTCGCCCATGTCTAAGTAAACAATTCGGCATATTATGTAGTATATATACAAATCTATAGATCATATACAGGGCTGCACAAAAGAATTAGGATATGTTTCCGACTATTGATGGTAATTGCTGGAATTCGGTTTTCAAATGTGTTATGCAGTGTCTAAGTAAACAATTCGGACACTGCATAACGCATTTGAAAATTGAATTTCAGCAATTACCATCTATAGTCGGAAAAATATCCGAATTCTTTTGTGCAGCCCTGTATATGATCTATAGATTAGTATATATATTACATAATATGCTAAAATTTATTTCAGTTAGGAAATGCATAGCACTGTTTAAAATTCCAATTCAACAATTTCAGTAAATAAACGGAAATGTACTCTATATATTTTGTGCTTCCCGTATATGATTTATAAAACTTATACACAACAATTAATATGCAAAAAATTTGTCAAATTTAAAAACACATACCACAATTGGAAACGCACAGTCTGCTCATAGACATATTGCTCAGAAACTGTAATCGAATTCTTTTGTGTGTCTCTGCACTGCAAAAAATAATTGTTGATTTTACAGTATAAAACTGGCATCCCAGCTGCCAGTATTATACCGTAAAATTAACAGTATTAAACAGTAAAATAAGCAGTAATACGCTGCCGTGCAAGCAGTAATACGCTACCGCGCATATACTGTAAAATCAACAATTAGTTTTTGCTGTGTGTAAATGAACAATAAATGCTATGCACACCAAATTTTATAGTAAGAAAATTGGGGTATACTTCGGTGATGTATATTAATTCCAATATGTTTGAAATAGTGTAATATCATGAATCCTTTCAGGGGCAAAGTATTTCCATTGATAAAACGTTGAAAGGAGTAAATGACACTAGAATTTACGAACAAATTTGAAAATATGTAAAAGCTTTTTTTTTTTGTGGTAATTCTGTGTTTAATTCTGGTGCCATTGTGGCAATAGTGGATTAAAATTAAGTGGTATAAAAATACATCATCACCCTTCAAAGGGTTACAACACACTTCTAACGATCCCCATAGACCATAATGTAAAGAAATTTTTTGAGTTTCCCTGTAAACGTACAATGAATGTTACGCACCTCATTTTTAATATCGAATATGCCGTGGTACACGTCAATAATATATATAAATTACATGAAAATCCGAGTATATTTAAGCGAGCTAGAGTACGAACAGACAGCCAGACATACCAAATTCATACTGCTCATAAGTCATAACCTTTGAAAACCTATCACTTATTCATACTACTCATAAGTCATAACATTTAAAACCTTACTCATAACCTTTGAAAAATTACGAATTACTTCATTGATTTACATCTTTCGGTTTCATTCCCTCTTTCATTATAATTGTTTTTTCTTCATCACTGTTTAAAAAAAAATAATGTTTGTTTAAAAAATTATTATTATTAAAAAAAACCCTACTCATAACTTATTCATACTACTCATAAGTCATAACCTTTGAAACCCCACTCATAACATTGCGGAGATATGTATCCATTGTCCATTGTTGTACATTTGTATCCCATGCTGCACATTTTGTATCCATTTCTGCATTTCAAACTTTGGTCACTATAACTTACAGTGAAAATATTGACAAAGAGATGGCGAAATATTGCCTGCCAATGCGATGCATTACTAACAAAACTTAATCACCCCAATATTGGGACACTGTTTCATGCTAACGTTGTCAGAATCACCGGCCAAGATAGCTAGTATTAGCCAGGATATAGCCAATGCAAACAATATTTGCACAATATTGCTATAACGTTTTATTAATAATAATAATTTTCAATTACGTTTTACGTTGTTTCTTTAGATTTTGTGTATTACATTTGCAAAATCAATGCCGCATTATCTTTCGTATTTCCCTGTTTCTTAAGAATATATGGAATTTTAGAGAAAATAATAAGAAAATCGAAACAATAACACCTATAAAACATACTTCTAAATTTTTACAAAATATTTTATCCATCCATTTTCGTAATTTTTTACAGGAGTTGGACAGGAGCTAACGATTCTTGAACATGCCTTGGATCCTTGTTATCTTCTTTTAGAACAGGGGTTCCCAAGCTTTTTATTAAACAAGAGTCATAATTTGAATAGGCAAGTTTTCTCATCTGGATTATAAGAATACGGTAATAATATACTCATGTCATCTCATTTGAAATGTCTGATCAAACAGTTTTCTGAAAGAGCAAAAACGTACGCAAAAACGTAACAGCAAAAACGTACGTAATTTAAGAGCAGTAATTTTTTTATTAAACAAGATTCATAATTTGAACAGGCAAGTTTCTCGCCTGGATTATAAGAACACAAGAATAGTATACTCATGTCATCTGACAGACGGGCATAGTTACAACAATGAAGATGCTTATCCTCTTGGAAAGCACTACAAATTGGCGACAATTTAACTTTTTTTACAATCCCGAATTCAGATGCAAGTCTATTTTTCATTATTTTTTCTATATTTCGCCTTTTTCTTCTTAGTTTATAGATATGAAAACATTAAAATACGATTTTTTTTCTATGTCTTATTTTGCCAATTGGGATCATGAAAGTTTAATGGGGGTGGGGGGTGGAATTACAGTAAGTACATTTCTTTTTCTTATTATAATATATTCTTTCAATAATGTGTATCCTTTTAAACGCATTTGCCAATTTTTGGGTGAATAGGTTTTCAATTTTCTACGAATATTTAAATTAAACATTGTAAAAAATGGCAAAATAGGCCTTTTTCACGATTTTCTATACATTTTCTCTTTTATAATTAAAAAATAATTTCTACTTCGAAAAATCGAACTGCTATTTTTTTTTTTCAAGTCTGCATCAAAGAAATTCAACTTTTGACTAATTTTTCTATTCAATGTTTTCAACTAGGGCTGAAGAAAAGACGAAATGTAGAGGAATGAATGGTAAAATAAAAACATTAACAATAATAAAACATATTTTTAAATTTCAACAAAAATATTTTCTCTGTCTTTGTACTTTTTTTACAGAAGTTGGACAGGAACTAATGATGTTTGTACATTCTTTGGAGCATCGGTATCTTATTTTAGAACAGGGGTTCCCAAACTTTTATTAACCAAGAATCATAATTAAAACGGCAAGATTTCTGGAACCGATTACAAAATAATATCGAGAATGCAGTATATTCATGGGCATCTTACACTCAGGCAAGTATAGTTACAACAAAAAATAGAGATGCTGAGTTTTAATTAATCATTGACGTTGTTATGTTTGGTGAATTGCCTGATCGAACAGTTTTTATAAAAGTGCTTCATAGTGTCAAAAACAGGTATAATTTAAGAGGTTAAAAGGAAGTATCAAAAATTGTCGAAAATTAACCCTCCGTTACACGGGTTTTGAAAGTTACACGGTTCCATCGGTTGAGTGAATTTTATCAATGCTTTTAAAAGTTATTTTAAGTTCAGAAAATGTTAGAAACATTTTAATTTTTCTTTTAAATTGTATAATAAAATAATAAATTTTCAATAAACCAAAAAGTAATTATATATTTGACAAAATTAATTTGATAAAAAATGACTTATTTGATTAATAACACTATAAAAATAAAATAAATATAATACGTAACGTGCGTTTTGGATTAAAGAACTCGTCAAACCTCTGTATCAGAAGAGTGATGGACTAAAAACTTCCAAGCACAATCATGCAAGCCCTTTCTTGATTGGCTACATGTTTAAAAGTCAGGGCCGGCCTTTTCTGGAGACGGCCTCGTGCTGAAGAAAAATTTTGGAGCCCAAATTCTTTTCCGATGTAAAAATTAAGATCTTTTAGTTTTGTTGAGAGCCTCTATAAGCTGGCACCCAGTTGTAAGTCTGAAAATAAAACATTATGTAGGACATAATTTTTTTTCAAAAGTAAAAATGGTTTGTTATTATCTTTGGTAGCCTGTTTTAGCACAGAGCGCAAGTGCGAGTCCGGGAGGAAAGTTCTATGGAAGACCTTACTTTTTTTTTCATAGTGTTTCGTAGTTTTTTTTTTCATAGTGCTTTTCTATTTTATAGAATAGATATTTTTATAGTTAGTTCTTTTACTCTCTTTGGAGTCCTTTATTAGCTCGTAACCTGCATATATAGCCCTGGATGAACATAGCCGGACTTGTCTGAAGAAGAACATGTGGGTTTTTAGGTTCGAATTATGCACACTGTGCGTCATCTTATTTTTATAGCATTATTATTATTATCATTATCAATATTATTATTAATTTATTTTCATGTTTATTTAAATCCCACAACAATCTATAACACAATAAAATTGGTGCAATTAACGCCTTAATTAGTTTTATTTTTG
This sequence comes from Maratus michaelseni, assembly GCA_963931845.1. Taxonomy (NCBI): domain Eukaryota; kingdom Metazoa; phylum Arthropoda; class Arachnida; order Araneae; family Salticidae; genus Maratus; species Maratus michaelseni. Next base: position 212,151,553 of record OZ007588.1, read on the forward strand.
CACTATTATTAGTTTTTTGTAGTATTCTTGATTGAGTATTGAAATTGTTGACGAACGACCAGAGCCTGATTTTTGATTGGGCATAGTAGATCTGGTCCTAGAAGTCTCGAGTCTACCCCCAAATTTTGTGGGACTTACCTAAATATTAATCTCAACTTCAGTTTTGCCTCATGCATAGTGAAGTTAGAAATCACTAATATTTCATTAAGAAAATAAAAGGAACTATAAGTACAAAATGTACTTCCTTATTTAAGACCGTTTTTATCCATTTAAGAACAATTTATGTTAGATGGCAAAATAATTGGTGTTTTAATCAACATAAGTTTATGGTAAGTATAGGTATTCGAAAAAGATTATATAAGCCAATAAGAGGATTGCGTAAGACAAGTTGTGCATAGGGTTCCCAAACAGTATCTGTATCTAGGTCCTTGCTTGCGAACGACCTAATTTCAGGTTGCAAATAGGCTGAATCTTCTAGATCCATTTTTCGGGAATTCCTATTTCGGAAGTACACGATAAATATATTCTTGACAAAAAGTCTCCACTTTCTTTAATATTCAATAAAGAATTCACTTGGGGATAAATGCAGTCTGTAATTGTCTCTTTTTGCGCGGCTGCAACACCAGGGAAAGCAACACCACTGTACAAGTACACTTTCAGTACTTGCGACTGATGGGCTGGAAGATTTCCGTCGGAGAAGTTTTCGAATAATGGCGTAGAAACCGTCCAACGTTCTCAAGTTATCAAATTCCAAAGAAGAAGCTGCTAGATTGTCATCGAATGGGATCATTTTAATATTATCCGGATCCACTTTTTCTCTAGATCTGAGAGAAACAAAATAAAAGGAAGATTAGAACCACTAATTACTTAAAGAGTATACAATAGCTTTCAAAACCTTTTTTAACTGACATAAAAAAATCAGGTTACACAATTCGACAATATATACATAAGTAACGTATATAAGTGAAGGTTACTTAAGAAAGTTAATCTAAATTTGATATGGTATAACTTCGAAACAGCGATCGAAAGATGGTAAAAATAATACTTTAATGGGCAAGTCTCGAATTTAAGATATACTGGTTTGCAAAGTTAGTTACAATTTTGGTTAGCAGATAGCGTTCAATTACATTGCTTTTTAAATACTATTTAGAAATAGAAATCGTTCAGTTTCCTGTTTGTCTGTGTTCCACTGCCGAAACATGACAAGAGATTTACGTATTAAATGTACTAGAATAGGAAGTTCAATGAAGTGTTGTATTGATAGGAATAATGTGTTTTCAACGTACTCTAATATTATATTATCGCCTAGACTAGGATATTATCGTAGCTTTGATCCAAGAAACTGAAATATGGTGTCAAAAGGGAGTATTACCATTTGAGGAAACAAAGTGGGTACAATTTTAAATATGTAAGAAAACCCTTACTTCGAATATCGCATTTATAGTCTGAAAGAAGACATTATCCCGAGACAAATGACACTTTTGTTGTGATTTTATTCTAAACGATATGAAAAAGAAAGGAGGATGTACCTTTTTTATTTTTTTGACACGTACTGTACAAAGTCCTTTCGACCAATCAATTTTTATTGGCCTTATGCCGCCACTTTCTTATTTATCTATATAAATAAAAATGTAAATGTTCGTTTGTTCAAAATCTTAAATCTCTGAAAGTTCTGAACCGACTGTTTTGAAATTTTGACACAACGTTGAATTCGAATTTGCGTGTGTCTTTATATACATACCTACTATTTTCCCTTCCCCCAGTTTGTCCCCCCACCCCGGGGAGCAATTTTTTAGCTATTTCCGACACCCATCGTGTGATATATTACTAGAAAGCCCCAAAACAACTATTTCATATTATGAACCTCGCTTCTCCCTGCCTCCAATTTCCCCGGGAGCACATTTAAATTTTTTCCGACACCCATATTATGTGATATATCATTAGAAAGCACTTTGACTACTTTTTCATATTATGCACCTCCCGTCCGCCTTTCCCATTTTGTGCCCCCCGGGGAGGGCGAACTTTTCTATAATATTTCGTTAGTATTTTTTATTATTTTTGTTTTTTCTTTGTTTTTTAGTTCGTGTTTTTTCATTTTTTAATGTTTTGCAATTTTATATGTATTTTTCATAACTTTCTTTCTTTTTCTTCATTGCAATCGATCTGCTTTAGCTCATCCAAATAATGCCTCGCAGAAGATCAAACTTAGGTCGTCATACTCGCGGAGCGGAAGCAGTGCGACGAGTAAATGCAAATCAAACTGAGGTAGAACGGGCATCAGCGAACGAGTGAAACAGGCAAAGAATGGCTCAAATACGTGCCGAGGAAGCATCAGAGCGACGTACAGCCAGACTTGGGGTTTCAAGGTTGCGAGAACGGCAAGCGCGTTCTGCAGCTTCAGTTTTGCTTCGTTCTCAACAGACCAAACGACTAAAAAAGAAAGAACGATTTGACCTGGTATTTCGATGAACTAAACCAGACAGATTGCACTGAAAAAAAAGAAAGAAAGTTCTAACAAACACATATAAAATTGCAAAACATTAAAAAGGGAAAAAACATGAACTAAAAAACAAAGAAAAAGCGAATAAAATAAAAAATACTAACGAAATATTTCAGAAAGGTGCAAAGGGGGTCACAAAGCGGAAGGGAGACGGGAGGTGCATAATATGAAAGAGTGGTCAAAGGGCTTTCTAATGATATATCACACGATGGGTATCAAAAACATTTTAAAAATGCCCTCCGGGTGGCAAATTGGGGGGAGGGGGAAACAAGGTTCATAATATGAAAGAGTGGTCCTAGGGCTTTCTAATGATATATCACATGATGAGTGTCGAAAAAAGTTTAAAAAGTGCCCCCGGGGGCAATTTGAGGTGGGGGGGGGGTGGAGGGGGAATAGTAGGTGTACAAAAACACACATTTTAGGCATGAAACATTGTTAAATTAAACATATTAGAAACGTGCTCTTTCTCTTTTGTTTCTTTTCCATTTAGCGAGACTGAGCCACAGCAACGCGTGGCCGGGTACAGCTAGTAATTTATGTATAAAGACACTCCTAAGATTATAAAGGTACTCCAATTGCTTGGATCCGGTTTGATACGCAGTAGTCCTATGTTAATTTGGTTGACGTAACCCTGTAAAATAACAAAACAAAGAATACAAGAAACAACAACAACAACAAGAAAAACTATGCACGAGACAATGACTACTTGTAGCTTAAAACCTTTCCTGGTGTACTAGAATGTCATTGTAAAAAGTTACATTCAAATAAGTTCAGTGGCTGCTGAAAATAGGGGACATAAATACTTAGAGATGAGTTCGGGCTTTTATTTCGTAGCCAGAGCCTGAAAAATGGTGTGTCATCAGAACCCGAACACTATATCAAAAGTATGCAACAGAAAAAAGAAGGATAATATTTTTAAAATGTTTCAAAAGTAATATCTCATTTTTAAACAACTTCTTTCATAGAAATAACTACCCAGCACACAATTAATTTTAGGAAAATTCCCATTCAATCTTATCAAAATTCAAAAGAGAACTTTGGTGTCAAATAAAAATATACTGCTTAAGACGATTCTCATTTTTTTCTTCCTCACCAAGCAAGTTTGATGGACAAATTAATGACGTGCCTTTTACGAATAAATGCATGAAATTTTCAGAAATTACTATTTATAAGTCGAAGAATCTAACAACGTTTTTCAATTTCCTATGAAAGGTGTACATCTTAAATGGTAATCGATTCCTTTCCTTCCTCTTAACAATCTTTCCTGAATGTCGTGTCCCTGAAAATCAACTTAAATTAAACATTTGACAGCATTATCTGAAAGATCCGATGCTTTATAGGAAAAAGAGAAACACTGCTCGATTGCTTTATATCTGAATAACAATACATGCCAAATATATCTACTTACGAATGAAAGTGACTTCGTGAATGTGCAGGGAGGGCCTCAGCATGAACAGAGTAAATGATGAAAAATAAATATAAGAACCATTAACGTTATTTTCATATGAAGAGCGATTATGACTCTCGTACACAATAGAAGACAAAAAATTTGCAAACCTAAAGCTTGCTAGTTGACTAAAAAACAGAAGAAAATATTCTCTTCGTGTTAGATCTCTAAATAAAAAAACAAAAATAAAACAACCGATCCAATTAAAAAAATATCCAACTACTTTTTCATCAACGAAACTGAACTAAAGTAAACTGGTGGCACTTCTTTCGATTGGCGCCATATCAACAGGTCGTTGCCGTCAACGTCAGATATAAATCTGAAAATATCATAAAATTTCTTTTAAAATAGCATTTTAATACTATGATAGAAAAACACGATTTCTGTTTTCTCTCCATTCCGATCTAAATATCATTAAAATGACTTGAAATGAAATGAAATAAGTAATTAAAAAAATAATACGTCTTTTTTCTCTACGTGAATAAATAAAATAAATAAAATTTTCATTTTCAGAAAGAATCAGCCCAAGTCCGAAGGTTGGTATAAAAATCGAGCCCGAGTCCATGTCGGGCTCGGACTCGGGTTTGGCCTAAGACCGTCTCATCTCTAATATATATGTTACAGGCAATGTATGAAAGCCGGAGTTCCGTAGAATACCTAGGCATTTTATAGAATGCCGAAAACTGGCCGGCAATGTATGAAACGATTCACATTTCACGCATTTCACAGGCATTCTTTAGAATGCCAAATGATGTAAAGAATGAAATACATCTCAGATTCATTTCGAATATCACATGACAAGGCAATTGACTTATAATGCTCGCCTCAGGCTCAGAATTTACCATTTGCATTTTGCACTTTGTTGAGTCTCACAATATGTTTTCATTGTAAGTGTAAAAATTAGTTTTATACTGTGCTGCATGAAAATGGCAAAACTGATTACTCCGATAGTTTCCACTAAAATTTAAAAATTTTAATTTTAAACATTAAATTTATTTTTTTTAAGAATTTACATTTGAAAAAGTATATATATTTAAATGTACATTTCAAGAAAAAAAACAAAACAATGGCACTCCGGGAGTGCCGACAGAAGTGAAAACTTGAACAATTACGTGTGTATTTTTTGAATCGTCAGGAAACGTTTTATTGCGCAGGAAATACTTTTAAATGAAGTGTTTTTTTATTCATTATTATAAACTACTACTACAAAAATTATATTACAATTTTCATTTAATGCGCTATTGTACATGAAAAATAATGCATATTATTTTACATACAAAAATTGCAATCTACTGCTTAAAACGTAAATTTACAAATAAATGAAATATAAAATTTAATTAATTGGTATTCTTTGAAATGAATACCAATGAAACTTATGAATTTTCATCCACAATTTAAACAACTCTCAATACATTCATCATTTCTTCCATGAGATTTAGTTTCATATCTTTTGTAATAACATTTATCTGCAAAATAGGGTTCCCGTTTCCTATCACTCCAAAAATGACTTCTTTGCTGCCTGTCTTGTTTACTGTATTCGTGAACATTATGCTTTTTTCTATCTTCATACTGCGCGTATTGTTTGCGGTACCTATAATTTCTATCAACAAACTTTTCTTTTCTATAAAATGATTTCACTTCATTTCCGTATCGGTAACCACGTTTCTTAAAACTTTCGTGAAATATTTCATTATTTTCATTTTTTTTTATATTACTTCCGTCTATTTTTCTCGTGCTCGTTAAATTATAATATTTTCCGTGTTTTGTTATTTCATTTTCATCTTTTGATTTGGTCTCGCGAGTTGAGTCACTTTTATCTGTTTTCCCCGCGCGTGCTAAATTTATCTTGAAATTATTTTCTGAATTATTTTTATTCATAATACCAATCATTTCGCTTTCTGCACGTGAACTATTTCCTTTTGATACTTTCGCTTCATTGTATGGATTGGCAACATATACAGTGGTGTCGGTAACAGTGTCGCGAATTCAATGTTTTTTTCCCATCTCAAAAAATGCCCAACGCGCCTAAAGAAGTTTTCACTTCAAAAAATCGTAAAATATATTTATAAATAAACAGGAAAGATAAATCATGCGTCAAGTATAGATTATGAAGCTCTTTCCGACACTTCAGAAAACTGTAACAAAACGTCATTGTTGAAAGAGGATGCCTAAGTAAACAATTTGGAAAAAAGCATAACAAACACATTTGAAACCCAATTACAGCCATTACTTATTTCCAACTATAGATGGTACATCTGTAGTTTTAAAAGTATCCGAATTCTTTTCTGCAACCCTGTGTATGATTTATAGATTTATATAGAGACTACATATCATGCAAACATTTAGTTCAGTTAAAAAATGCATAACACAGTTGAAAATTCCCCTTCACCTATTTCCATCAATAAACGGAAATGTATTCGAATTATTTTAGGCGCCCTGTATAAGATAATATAGAATTTATAGACACCAAGTAATAAGCAAAACATTACTTATATTTAAAAACGCATACCACAATTAAAACGCACTTCCAGAGAAATTATCCCTCAGAGCCTGCACTGTAACCAAACTCTTTTGTGTGTCCCTGTAAATAAACGATAAATGCTATGTGCACCATATTCTAAAGTAAGCATCTTGTAGCGCACCTCAGTGATATATTTCAATTCCAATATGTTTGAAATAGATTCACATCATCAAAATACATTGCAAACGATTTTTCCCCGTAGACCATGATGTATCGAAATTCTTTTGAATGTTCCTGTAAACAAACTATAATTGCTACGCACTTCACTTTCAATACCGAACATGCCATGGTAAATCTCAATAACATATATCAATTACATAGCAATCTGATTATATTTACACCAGAGCGCGGCCAGATAGGCGGCCAGACAGACAGTCAGACGACCAGACAAACCGAATTCATACACGCTTTTCAAAGATGTTGGAAAGTGTTAAAAACCCGCTAAAATATTTTAAAGATATTTAATAACAAAAAACTAAAAATAGTTTTAAAAAACACGCTTTTTCAAGCATTGAATATTTCTCTTAAAAATCACTTATAATTTCATCACTGCAAATCCTGTTCTTTTAAAACATGTCAGTTACAATACTTGAATTTGGTGTTGGCCCCAATTACGGAAAATTTACGCTGCACGTTTTAATTTTTGCTTGGTAGAAAGCGTAAACTCTTGAATTTATGCAAAAAAAAAAAAAAAAAAAAAAAAAAAATATATTCAGTTTATTTTTTTTAAAGAAAATTAACACATTTGAAAACCCAATTACAGCCATTACCATCTATAGTTGGAAAAGTATCCAAATTCTTTTGTGCAGCCCTGTATATGATCTATAGATTTATATAGAGACTATATAGTGTGCCAAAATTTAGTTCATTTAGAAAATACATAACATACAGTTGAAAATTCGCCTTCAGCAATTTCCATCAATAAACGGAAATGCACTCCAATTTTGATGTGCAGCCCTGTATTGATCTATAGAATTTATAGAAAATGCTAAATTATTATTAATTTAATTATTATTATTAAATTATTATTAATTATTATTAAATGCTAAATTATTTAAAAAATCATGAGCAGTACCGATGTAACGGAATTATGCAATTCAAAATAAATTATTAATTCTAAAAATATAAGGACAAATTTCTCAAATACTTTACAATGGCTAAACAGTTATATTGCAAACTAAAACGCTAAAACAGATTGAAAATTAAATTTAAGAATGGAATTACAATGGAAGTTTTGATTTCTCCTTCAGCAATTTCTGCCAATAAGCGGAAATGTACTCGAATTCTTTTGTGCAGCCCTGTAAATGATCTATAGAATATATACACAGCAATAAATATTTATATATAAAATAGTTAAATTTAAAAACACATACCACGGTTGAAAACGCACTTCCAGCTGTTATCACTCACAGACAGTAACTGTAATTGAATAATTTTGTGTTCCCTGTAAAGGAACGATAAATACTATGCACGCCATATTCCACAGTAAGCATCATGTAATGTACCACAGTGATATATATCAATTTCAATCTGTTTGAAATATAGTGTATCATTATTAAAATACATTGCACACGATTTTTTCTCATACACCATAATGTAACGTAATTCTTTTGAGTGTATCTGTAAACGAACTATGAATGCTATGGTGTTTTACTTTTAAGAAGTAACTCTAGATGGCAGTACCACAGGAATGTCTCTACATTCAGTATTGACATCTATCGTTCAGATGTTTTGTTTCACTGCAGTACCCATAGAATGTAGATCTAGTTCTGTGTTGTGTTATGTGTAAGTACTTGTTCTGTAATGTTAATTAAAATGTGTAAAGTAATTCATTTCGTCCACCTCATTTTTGGTTCTGTTATAATTAATTAATTACGTCTTCTACTTCAATACATTATATAAATGCTACACACTTTATTTTCAATACCGAATATGCCATAGTAAACCTCAATAACATATATGAATTACATGGCAATCCGAGTATATTACGCGAGTTAGAGTACGTACAGACAGACGGCCAGAGAAAACGAATTCATAAACACTTTTCAACCATGTTGGAAAGTGTTAAAACCATTGGCACGCCCGTGTTAATACGTTCACTAAGCTTCAGGTTTCACATTCATACAAGCATTGTCTAAATTAATATAATTCTACGGATATAATGCAGTTTTAAATACATTGAGTAATGATTAATACTCTCAAGGATTACATTCATATATATAATTAAGTTTTTTTTTATATAATATTGGAATAATCATCTTTTTTAGCATTTAAAATAATATTCAGAGGAATCAACGTTACAATTTTGCTCTTTTGTTGAACAGTCAGAGGGTTAAAAAAGGGAAATTTTCTGTTCCGAGCCACCTTTAAATTTTTCGCGACGAGCGTCACTTATACGTGCCGTTTAGAGTGCACAAAATTTTTGAATTTGAATACCACCATTTTAGAACAAAAATTTTCAACTTATCTAATTTCAGATTTTCAGCGATTAAATATGAGAAAAATTAAAGTGCGGAAAAATAGTTGCCATGGAATTAAAAGAAGTGTAAAAGGCGCTCATCGCACTGAGAAAAATGACAATTTCAAATCTGAGTAAATCGATGTTTTCATTTTGTTATGATACTTTTTGTTTCAAATACGACGATTCAATGCTTTCAATTCTGAAATACCAGAAATACTCAGAATATTGAAACATGGATATACTCAAATCTTAGCCCATAGAGGTCAGTTCATACTCATTTTTGAAACATGGACATACTCAAAAATGATTAGAATCAGTTCAAACTCATTTTTGAAACATGGCAATACCCAAAAATGAGCACATAGAAGTCAGTTCATACTCATTTGTATGAAATGCAATATTTCCATTTTTCAAGAGAAAAAAAAATTGTGGTGTTAATGGGTTAAAATGTGTCAAAAAGAAAATTTAGTCAGTTAAATTTCAATATCCAGGGAGCGCTTTTTCATTTAAGAAATATACTGATAACAACCGATTTGAAAATTTGTATAATTCATATTTCCCCTTTCCACATAAATAATAAAGTTGTACAATCTTAACCACCATCTCAAATTGACCAAATCTATCCGAAATCCTGTTACAAAATTCCAATTTTCTCAGCAACGAATTAATGTATCCTATAAAAATATCAACACGCTAACGAATCATTTGATGACGTGCATTTAAAATATCCATCTCATGTGATCTGGATGGCGAAGTGGATAAGGCAATGGACTTGTAACCAGTAGCATCCGGGTGCTGGCTTGGTAAAAGCGTAAATTTAGTTTATCTTCCCATAATCCTAAATAGAACCGCAGATATGGCAGCACTAGCGTTTCTTTTTTTTTTCTTGCTGTTGTTTACTGTTGTTTGAAACATGGACAAACTCAAATATGAGCACATAATGTTTTATTCTTTTGAGTGTGTGCATGTTTTCAGAAATGAGTATATACATGTTTCAAAATTGAGTAATTTTGATTCGGAGCCATTTTGACTATGCGACATACTCAAATTTGAGTATTTTTTGCTCAGTTTTGAAAATGTCGTTTTTGGAGTGCGCGAAGAGTTTAAGGAATGCTTTGAGGTATTAACTACATTTAATCTTTTATCCCTTATAAATCTCCAAAAACCGAAAGGGACGTTACGAGAAAATATCATAAACTGCTTTCTTTGCATTTCGACTATCCTTGCTGAAAAAGTAGCTTTACAGGCTCTTCACCATTTTACTTACCCATCATACGTAGTATAGGGTAAGTCTTGTAATCGTTTTGAAAATCGAAAAAATTTTTTTTGACGGATTTACACGTTTCAGACACTGGAGATTCCAAAAAACATATTTTTAGAAAAAAAATTTTGCCGTCCGTCTGTGTGTCTGTGTGTGTGTCTGTAAACGCTCTATCTCCCGAAAAAATTGAGATAGAGATTTGCAATTTGGTATGTACTTAGTATGTAATAATGGGAAGAAGACTATTTCATTTCAATAACCTCGATTAACCGGAACAATTTTTTTTCGGATTCTCGAAATATTCGTTCTGATGAAAGGTATACAAAAATTTTCGAAAATGTTTATTTTAAGAAATGAATATAAAAGACAATAAAAAAGCAAATTTTGAATAAAGCACGAAGTCGATCGGATAATTAGTTGCCGAGATATTTGGAATCCTATTTTCCACACTCTTCGATTTTTCATGACCCTGTATTTCATCCAAATTTCACTTCAAAGATATATTTTAATTGGAAATTTGACGCTTAATCAGATGCAATAAACCTCTAGTTAACAGGATTATTATTTTTGGAGTTATAAGGAAAAACCTCTTTCAAGCAATTCAGTAATCGAGCCTTTAAAGTTTGTGACGTCATCAAGCCACGATTTTATTTTTTGAATTGCAATGCATTTTATAAGTAGTTTACACATTTTTATTTTAATATTTTACATTATGCATATCCATGATGGGTAAGTATTACGGTGACCCCCAACGACTAGTTTATAGTAATTTTAAAAGATGGTAAAAATGTTTTTTTTTTTTTTTTTTTTTGTCTTAATAATTTCTGAAAGAAAATAATGTGGGATAATTTTGGGAATGATAAAATACATTTTCAAAATCTACACACAGTACAGTTTCTTTCTTTCTTTTTTTTTTAAATTTTCCAAAATCAGAAAATTATTTTAGAAAATTTAAGCAAAATTTATTAGAGTGAATGAAAATTTCCTCTTTCTAATCGCGAAAAATTATTTATTTTCCAAAAATTAAGGGGCATAAAAACTAAAGGTTAGATCGATAAAAATCTCACAAAACTAAATGAAAAGAAAAGATAAACCGGGTCGAATTTTGGAAAAACCACTTATATAAACTAATAAACAGCTAGATTAGATTTCATTTCAGACGTTACACCGTCAAATAGGAAAAAATAAATGTTAATAATCTTTTAAATGTAATTTGTTTGAAAGTTGCATTTCATTTTAGTGATTTTTTCAAGTTCGTGCATTTCATATTCTTTACGTAATCAAAATGCTAAGGCTTCTACAATAATTGAACAAATTGTCTGACATTTTCTTTAATGTATCTTTATATTCTATAAAATATAACTAAGTATCAAATTTTGATATTTTAGAAATTTTTGTAAAAAAAAAAAATATTTTTGAACTGGAATATATGCGATTTTTATAGGTTTATTCCATATACATCCACACTGAAAAAAAATGATGTTGCAGTATAATACTAGCATCCCAGCTGCCAGTATTATACCGTAAAATTAACAGTAATAAACAGTAAAATAAGCAGTAATACGCTACCGCGCATGCGCGGCATGCAAAATATCTTGCATATTAATGCTTTTTTTTATCTATATTAAAAGATGCAAGTATTTTTATGTTCATGCCCGAAATTGTACAAAATACGGAAAAAAAATAATTTTACTTTACACACAGGGTTTATTAAAACTGGTTTCTTACCCATGTACTAAAGAATCAGTTGATTTTGGATATTTGCAATTATGTGCGAAAATACAGATGGAAATACAGATAAATCTATGTCAGATATGGTCCTGTTATATAGATTAAAATCTCTTGTTTGTTAATGCTTTTTTTTTTAAATTTAATATAAAAAATATACAAATACATCTTTAAATTTTTTTTATCGCTGTGAGAAATTGTACAAAGCCCAATAGAAATTTATTTCACTTTAGATACAGAGTTTCTTAAAAGTGGCTTTTATCCAACGATCAGCTGATTTTGAAGAATTAAAGTTACAGATGGTAGAAATAAAAATGCACCCAGAAACTGGTTTTTGATAAATAAAATAAAGGCTTTGTATTAAAACAGCATACAATATAAATTATTTATCGTCGTGATAACTTAATTTATTTTTTTATGGTGTTTTAATACAAGGTATTCTATTTTAATATACAAGTAGTATTCATAAATATATGGCGACCTCTTTTGCTTATTAAAATATCTTGTATATTAATGCTTTTTATTGATATTAAAAGGGGTAAACACACCTTTAATTTTTCAATGTACGAAACGGTACAAATCATATAAAAATGATACATTTGACACATATAATTTGTTTTAATCTATAAAAAACATAATTAATATGCACAGGTAATACATTGAAATGTGGACCTGTTCTGATTTTTAAAATCTCTTCTTTGCTATTGCTCTGAATTTTTAAAAATCAATATTGAAAGGTACAAGTAGACCTTTACATTTTATCGTCCATGTGCGATATTATACATATCACTGAAAGAGGATTTTATGTTAAAAATAGACTTTATTAAAAGTGATTCCTTACCCATCGACTAAGTGAACAGCTGATTCTGACGACTTGCCCTAGTGATCAAAACATTCCATTTTGCGAATCAAAGCATAACTGGGTGAAAATGCAAAGTTAATTGGATTAGTGCACTGCACAGGATTCTTATACGTTAGGCTGTTCAGGAGAAATACGTAACTCTTTCCGAAATATTTATTATTTTCTTTTCAGATATTTGAGACTGGAATGACATATGTACGTAGATACCGATTACATAATCCAGTAAGCCGTTTAAGAAAATTAAGTTGCAAAGAATTTTTTACATATATTATTTACACAGTTTTTACATTTTTTACACAGTTTTCACACGATTCTACATGCAAACATAATTTAAAATGCTGTGATTTTAATAATAAAGGATACTAGTTTGATTATTAGCGGCAAAAATAAATAAATGAATAAAAAGAAAGATAAATAGTAAATAGGTAAATACAAATAGGCCGTGTAATAACTAACACGAAACGACGTATATACGCTAATTCTGATTACGTAATTTAATAAGCCGTTTAGAAAATTAAGTTACAAAGATTTTTTTTTTTTTTATATAAAAAAGTTACAAAGTTTCCACGTGATTCTACATAAAAACATAATTTAAAATACTGTGCTTTTAATAATAAAGCTACCAGTGTGATTATTCGCGGCAAAAGTAAACAAGTTGGAAATTGCACGTCAAACGTGACAAATGAGGTGCATTCGAACTATAACTAGTTTCAGTGAAATTAATTATATCGTCTGTTATTATGACATGATTAATTTCCGTAAAAAAATAAGTACATTTTAAGTTGGCAACATTTTATCTTTTGTTGATATTTACTGAAAATTCCAATGGGAAACTTAAGCCTAGCTTTGAAAATTTCAGAACTTGAAATCCATATTTAGACTATTTTTCCATTTAATATCTATTTCTCCGGAAACATCTATCCAAAAAACTGATTATAGGATTGCTATTAATTAAACAATTTTTGTATACAAATTCGGTTTTTAAATTCAGAAATACGGAAATAACAGGACTCAATCTTAAATATAACGTAATCACCATGACAACCTAGAATCATTGCCTATCATGGGATATCATAGAATTAATTAATGACAGGATTTAATAGAATGAAGAATGTGACTATAACTTAGTCATATATTAGGCTAAAAATTTGAAACCGAATTCATTTTAAGAATGGTAAAAACTCTCCGCGAAACGCGAAAATACTCTAAAAATCGCAATAAAAACGAATTCCGAATAAACGTTATTGAAAAAAAATGACAAAATGTACCATATTGAGCTAGGATTCCTTTCGTCGAAAAAACCACACGAAAAAACGCTAAAAATCGCATTAAAAAAATCTAAACAAAAAATCCAAAATCCGGCTTCGAGATGTACGTTCCTGCCAAATTTGTAGCTCTGTGTGCAGTGGTCTCTTCAGAACATAGCAGACAAACACACAGACACGCAAACAAACTTCCATATTTATTAAGCCTTGCGCGGTAGCGCAAGGCTTATTTATTTCTAGTGTGACATCCTAATGTTAATTTAACACAGGAAATCCCATTGAACGAGTTAATTTACTAGAGTTTTTCCCACTTTTTGTACGCGCTTCCACAAATTTTCTTCAAAACACCTAATTCTGTAAAAAAATAAATCCCCCAATCAAAAAACTCTAAATGTAGTAAACGTGGAGTCTTTAAATTAAAGTCCAAATACTGCTTAAAGTGATAAAAACATAACACGGAATATTTAAAATATTTAGCTAAAATTTGGCACGCGACGATCGATAGCTTGAAGAAGCAATAAAAATAAAAACAAATAATAATTTTTCACGTTTCCCAGTTTTGGCCAATTTAAGCACCTGCTAGCCTTGGACATGCGATCTCGTGGTATATGTTTACTATTTCAAAAATATGCGAGAATATTGTATTTATCTTTAAGATCCGAAGATGTCACCAATAGTTGTGAACGATCTACATTAAAAAGGTATTTTAAATATTCCGTGTTAAGTTTTTATCACTTTAAAAGGTATTTGGACTTTAATTTAGATGTTACTGTCTTTATCAAAATTGGATGAATGTTGGATATTTACTTATCTAGTGATCCTGTGATGTTACGAAATGCGTTTTTTAAATTTCTCTCTTAATCGATGATTACTAAAATTCAACATGGTGAAAAAATGCAAATTTTCTGATTGCAAGAGTGATGCACGATACTTTTACAAAGACTATATGCTGGGAGTTTTGTTTTTCCCTTTTCCTAAACCACAGAAAAACTTGAGTAAATGTAACGATTGGCTTTCTGCTTGTGGTATAACAAATACAGAAACGGTGGCTAGAGACTGGTATGTTTGCTCTCGGCATTTCATTGATTTAAATGGCCCAACTGAAGAGTATCCTAACCCTATACAAAGAGTATCTCTGTCGGAACCGTTAAGTGATACATCAAATAAATATTCACGATATTATCGAGGAAATCGTGAAATTATCAAAAATAAAAGAGCCGCATACTATAAAAAATGTAAAAGCCAGATACAGAAGCGTAATACTTCATATTGTTTGTGAAATAAATCAAAGGCTAATAAATATAAGCTAAAATACTGGAACAAAAAAAAACTCAAATCATAATAGGATTCTCACCTCTAAGAAAATTAATCCTTCAAGATATTGACAGCTTGCTTTAGTGAAAAATCTGCTAAAGAGTTATAAATCTAACATAGCTCAGCAAAGCAGAACAAATATTCAATTTGTAAAAACTCAAATAAAAGCTCAATTACTTGCGCGTAAAGCTATTCATACTAAAAATGTTTTGTATGCAAAGAGTTTATCGGCTTCAAAAAATTTTTCAAACAAATGTCAACAGATGTTATCAAAATCAACTCAAAATATCACTGCAGAAAATTTATGTGAAATAATTGGTGGCGAAAGAATTCACAACTCCAATGCAGAACCCTATTTTTGGGAAATAGCATATCACCCATTAGTTCACATACATTTAGATCATAATTATAGTAGTTATTCCAATTCTAAAATAGAACATATTCCTTTAGGTGATTTACAATTCGAGAAAAACATTGATGGTCATCATCCCAAAACTCTAATGTGGAAATGTGGACCTCTCTGTAACATTCGAGAGAATTCAGTTCGAAGGTTATTGCATATTCTTCATATATTTGCTTTTTCTCAGGGCAGTTCTACAAAGGAATTATTTTCAAACATAGATTGTTGTGAGTATAAATCGTATTACATAAAAGAAGATCAAATGTGTGCTGTTAAGTTGGGTCATGCAGTTCATTGCTTAGACAATTGCAAATGTAAAAGCATTTTGAGAGTCATGACTGAATTGTTACCTCACTATAGTGGCTTGAGAACTCTTCTTAGACATGTGTATGAAATAAAAAAACTTTATGATGCATACAATTTAATTGATAAAGCCATTCTAAACGCCGATTTTATTGATTTAAAAGTGGTAGTCGAAGAATTGGGAGGTCTCATAGAAAAAGAAAAAAGAAAGACAATTGTGAAACAAATTCAAATACATCTGTCATAAGACCTATTTGGAAAGAAGCTGAATTGTTAGAACAATTTGAAAAGCCCTTGGCACACTGTTTTCGAGAAATGCATGAATTTCATGACACACCTTTGCGATTCCTGTGAAAAATTGTACCAAAAAAGGAAACTTACACCAGTGTCTAAACTGGTTTCCAAGCATGACTTAGAAAATACACAAAATATTGCATTCAATATATTAAGAACAGCTTGGCTTTTGCAAAAACCAGGCTCTGATATAGAACTGTTTGAGGAATTAAATCTTTGTGATTACTGCTACAAGAGAATTATATCAGGTAAAATTCCTGAGCGATCCTTCCTCAATGGATTACAAGTGCATCCAATACCTGATGAAATTAAAAATTTGAATATGTTTGAAAAAATACTTATTCAGAAGTGTAAAGCATTTCAAGTGGTAGTTAGACTAGGAACCAAGCTAAAGACTTTAAACCATTCTGGCTTAACAAAGGCAATTAAAGGTAAAATTATTTATTTACATTTGCCTCTGCGAAATAATATTGACATGATTCCTCGAGGTTTACCAGATAATCATGAACTTCATATATTAGTTAATGGCCAACCAACTAAAAATAAAATAGTTTGGCAATCAATTGTTAGGCTTGAAAAGATAATGAAAGCACTGAGAAAGTTAAAAGAAATTAATCCTTTGTATGCTGATATTCATGTTTCTCAGTGTAACACTGATTATATTTGTGGTAATTGTAGTGAACTGATTTGCCACAATTAGCTGCATGTTCCAGAAAATACTCTGAGAGTAAAATGGTTGTTTCATCTGACATATCAGTAATTGTTAGTGAAAAAAATAATAAAAACCATATTACTGATTTAAATTACTTTGTCTTTAAAGGCTTTACAAATACAGATCGTTCGTGTTACGCAAATGCTATGTTGCAAACTCTCTGTATCACAGAATTTGTTAAAAAATTCAGGAAAGAGTTATTGATCCTGGTCCTACAACAAAAGCTTTGAAACAAATATTCACTACTTTGCAAAATCCACAGATTGAAACCGTAGATACACTTGAGTGAGAAAAACACTTCATGTAAAGTTTCATGATGGTACTGATCAAGACCCGTTAGAATTTCTTGATTACCTACTGGAAAATTTGTCAAAAGAAAATGTCAATGCCATAGATCTTTTTCAACTGAAGCAAGATCTTTGGGAGAAATGTAGTAATTGCCCAAGTTATCGAGATATATGTATTAGTACAGAACCATTTAATGAATTTATTGTGAGATTTCCACATGACTTTAATAATAGGGAAGATGCAGTTGATTTCAATGAACTCCAAACACGATGGCAGACTGAAAACATTGCCTGTGTTCATTGCAAAAACAGAACTAAAATGTGTCAAACTCGATTAAATTCTTGTGGAAAATATTTGTTTGTGCAACTAGCCAGATTTTCTTCAACTCTATGGATCAGAATAGAACTTTTAAAATTTCGTGCCCTATAACAGGATTTTCAAACCAAAAGGTTTTAATAAATAATATATAACCTTTAAAACAAAATCTGCTATTTTGCATAAAGGAAAGTTCATTGATTCAGGCCATTATATAACAATGGTGCATTTAAATGAAAACGAGATCAATAAATGGACTGTTTGTGACGATATGAAAATAACAGATCGTACACGTTTTGTAAAAAATCTTGCAGATGTTTACATTTTGTTTCTACAGAAATGTTAAATTAAGAAATTGTCAATATAAGGTAAAATATTTATTCAGCTACAAAAAGAAATATTTTGCTGAAAATTTCATCCTCCATAACTACACATTTTATAACAAAATCAGAATACAGTTGTTTCATATATGCTCATTATTATTTTTATGCTTCTTATGTGATGAAACAACATAAGTTTTTAATAATAGCTTTCACACACCGCTTACTAGTGTCTCTTTCCAAAGTGGTTGCAAATGTATTTTACACGATGGAATAAAATTATTTGCAAAAATAAACATGATTCGTTTATTATTATCATTATGAAGATGAGAAACAATCCGTTAAAGTCCGTTATATACATTTTTTTGTTAAAAATTACTTTTATTATTTTAATTGTTTACAGAA
Organism: Maratus michaelseni; assembly: GCA_963931845.1. Classification (NCBI taxonomy): domain Eukaryota; kingdom Metazoa; phylum Arthropoda; class Arachnida; order Araneae; family Salticidae; genus Maratus; species Maratus michaelseni. The sequence goes on from OZ007588.1 coordinate 212,169,949, forward strand.
TAATCAATGTTTGAACTGTATATTTCATATTACCAATCCTCATTTTCATATGTGCAGTCTTTTACATACTTGCCTCGTTTGAATCTTATCTGCTTCATATTAAATTGTTATTAAAAAACTTGAGATATTAAAAAAAAGGAACTTGCAAAGCAAATTAAAAAAATAAATTTATTTCCATATTGTTAAGCCCGAGAAGGGACAGATATTAAAATTATTTTATTTAGTCAATGCTACAATAACGTTGCATTCTTATATTAAATCTTGCTCAGTCTATTTAATCTTAAAAAATTAAATTTAAATTTGAAACATGATATTAAAGCAACTTTAAAACATTTCATTTAGAAATCTAAATAAATCTTCAACTTTTTTTTCAGTTTTACATGCATTATGCAAAATTTTTATTGTAGCAAATTCTAACAGACAAGAAACATGAGAAGTTCAAATAATTTAAAAAGTTGAAGATTTATTTAGATTTCTAAATGAAATGTTTTAAAGTTGCTTTAATATCATGTTTCAAATTTAAATTTATTTTTTTAAGATTAAATAGACTGAGCAAGATTTAATATAAGAATGCAACGTTATTGTAGCATTGACTAAATAAAATAATTTTAATATCTGTCCCTTCTCGGGCTTAACAATATGGAAATAAATTTATTTTTTTAATTTGCTTTGCAAGTTCCTTTTTTTTAATTATTATAGATGCTAACTGGTCAGCTGGCTGAAGAATTGTTTAAAACTAAATGACATGAAAAAGTTATGACACAGAAAACAAAAGAAGTGAGTACTTCAACTTAGAAACTAAACAAGCAAACAGAATGAATTGCAAGTGCTACCAATAAGGAAGAAAAATCTTCCCTGTTTTTGTCTGAAATGAAATACGTGAATATAATTCAGAGTGCTTTGTTACATTTCAATCTGTTGTTGATTTTCGTTTAAAAACCTTAAATGCAGTGTTTTTCCCTTATACCATAAAGCACAAAATAAAGTAAATTAAAATTCTCCAGACACACCTAATATTATACTTTTGTCACATGACATGCAAAGTGCGACTTACGATAAAAATATTATTTCCAGAATAGTCTTCTAAAACATCAACAAAAGTTCAACCTTCAATTTTGCCTTCTACGTAGGTATGATAAAATGGTGTAGACGTTTTTTAAATTTTGTTTTAACGAAATGTTTGAATTACCGGAAACTTCACAAAATACAATAGAATCGCAGATATTATTTTTAAAAGGGAAAAGACAAGTGAGAGAGTGACAAAGATTTTATTTCAAAATAGCATTTGTCCGTGGCTCAGTTCTCCAGTAAAAAAATAATTACCTTTTATCTATTTATTACTTACTCATCATACGTAGTATAGGGTAAATCTTGTAATCGTTTTAAAAATCGAAATTTTTTTAGACGTATTTACACGTTTCAGACACTAGAGACTCCGAAAAACACATTTTTAGAAAAAAAAAAAAAAATCCGTCCGTCTGTCTGTGTGTGTGAGTTTGTAAACGTTCTATATCCCGAACAAATTGAGATAGAGACTTGAAATTTGATATGTACTTAGTATGTAATAATGAGAAGAAGCTTATTGAATTTCAGTGACCTCGACTATCCGGAACAATTTTAGGTAGAGACTTGAAATTTGATATGTACTTAGTATGTAATAATGAGAAGAAGCTTATTGAATTTCAGTGACCTCGACTATCCGGAACAATTTTTTCGGACTCTCGAAATATTCGTTCTGATAAAAGGTATATAAAATGTTTCGAAATTGTTTATGTTAAGGAGTGAATATAAAAAAAAAAATAAAAAAAAACATAAATTTTGCATAAAGAATGAAGTCGATCGGATAATGAGTTGCCAAGATATTTGTAATCCTATTTTCAACACTCTTCGATTTTTCATGACCCTGTATTTCATTCAAATTTCAATTCAAAGATATATTTTAATTGGAAATGAGACGCTTAATCCGACGCAGTAAACTCTTTGTTAATATGATTATCATTTTTGGAGTTATACGGATGTTTCTTTTAAGAAATTCAGTATTAGAGCATTTAAAGTTTATGACGTCATCAAGCCAGGATTTTATTCGAATTGCAATGCATTTTACAAATAGTTTACACATGTTTTATTTTCATATTTTATATTATGCATATCCATGATGGGTAAGTATTACGGTGGCCTCCAACGACTAGTTCTTAAAGATTTTAATAAAGCAGCTGGAGTAATTATATATTTCTGTCAATGAAATTTAATTTTAATAGCCTAAATATTAGAATAATATTTGCAATTTTAATGAATTAAATTTCACAAAGCAGTTGGACACATTTTTTTTTCCACCAGGCAATAAATTTTGAAATTATAAGTCTTAAGGCTGTTCTGAAATCCAAAGGAACTACTTTCTGACACATTTCTGAATTCATTTTTGTTCGGAAATGCATGAAATTGGCAGGAATTCTAATTAAGAAACTTTGTAATCGAATAGTGTTTTCCTTTTTTTGGTAAAGGCAGAAGATCTTTCAGAAGTACTGTCAAAGTGGGAGTTTTGAACCGAATTCCGGACGTGGCAGCGCGAGAAAGGGAAAAAATTGTCATCCCGTGACAAGAATCGTTTATAACTCGATAAGTAATCAAAAAATGGAAAACACTATTAAAATTACAAATCCCTTCAATATGCAGGCATTGCTAATTTTATGCCTTTAATGAGTAATGTAATTTTAAAATGAGTCAGAAAATGTGTCAGAAAATTTTGCGTTGTTATGCAGGGAATTTGAGAACCACCATAAGTTTAACTTTTAACTAGTTTTTAAGTTTAAGTTTAAAAAGTTTTTTTATGTTTTTTATTTTTTTTAAATTGCCAAAACTATTAAAAAACTTGACTTAAAGCTATTTAGAATGGTTCAGGGCACAATGCATACGGCACAAAATCTGAAAAATAATCGCATTTTTACAGTTTTGACTTAAGGGGCCGCAGAAGCGCGGCAAGAGTGTCCAGCGCCTGTGTGGAGATCTTCATTTAGCACGTGTACCAGCCACCCAGGGCCTGTTTATCGAATCTGCTCGTGAAAACCGAGCTTACCCGCTGAAATACAACGGGGCTCCCAAATTTACTTTTCGAAACTAATTTTTAGGAAAACATATTTCAGTCAGGATTAAAAATGTATTTTTTTTCTTAATTGCAGCTAATAAATTTTCCCTCAGACTGATACATTTATAGTCTATTTTTTTTTCTGTTTATATAATAAATGGTTTAAAAACAGTGATTAAATGCAACTTATATTCATTTTTCTTATGTTTTACATTTTAACTTCAAATGTGCTAAAAATAACAGAAAATTTAATCTGTATAATTATATTTTGTTTATATAAAGAGTGGAGAAATGATATAAAATATGGTGAATAGGTTATTTACATAAAGGGGAAAGTAATTAGCATTCAGTGATACCAAATTTCTGTTTATAAAATAGAAGCAAAATTGTGTTGCAAAAGGGGGGGGGGGGTCCCTATGTGACGTCAGGCTTCCGCTACTTCTAAGTCTTAAGCGGGCCCTGGTACCACCCGCATCACCCCCCCCCCCACCAAAAAAAAAATATATATATATATATATATATATATAAAAACTTATTGCAAAAATTAACCATTAATATATATATACTTACTTTATAAAAACAGATGAGTACAAATGTAATGCGAAAATATTAAATATTAATTCATTAAAAAAAATAAAAAAATAATAAAAATTAAATTAAAATTGAAAGTGAAATAAAAAAAAATATATAATTTAACAAATTACAATAACCATTGGAAAAATGTTATAAAAGCTTTTTTTCTTTTTTAAAAAAAAAAAAAAAAAAAAAAAAAAAAAAACCTTACCCTATTTTCCACATTATGATTATGCCAAGATTGCAATTATGATTTCGCCAAGATCATCACAAAGCTTATGTATGCATCCTATATACGCATAAATATATATTCCAAACACTCCTATTATGCGCCATATACGTCATTATACACATACTATTTACATTTTATATGTCGTATATACATCATATACTATACACATGTCATATATATACATCATATATGCATCATATATGATTATAATTTGGCCACATACGTCAAGAAATGTCATTATATATATCATATATTATGATAATGTCATACATACTTTATAATTTGGCGATAAATCTTGGTCGCTTGACGATTCATTCTTGGGGGTCGCTATAACACGAAAGTACCAAATTTACAATATATTAATGAAAACAGAAATAAAAATATTTTATCGGGTCCTTCCTACAATAACTTTAACTCTTGTTTAGATGGATGTCTGAGCTAAAGGTATTTTGAGGAAATTAAAGTTGAAGACCACGTTCTTTTTGCTTTATAAGACGATTTCTCATCCGACGTCAATATTTGAATTCGGCTTTTTTTCATATCTGATAGTCTGCATATATCCTTTTTGTAACTGTAACATTTTTGTAACGAATTTATGCATTTCTATTGCCTATTCAAAAAAAAAATTCTTCTACTTTTACAGAATTTCGTTAAAAATTCTTCTAAAGCTATAGAATTTCGTTAAAAACGCTTAAAAAAATAAAGTGACGACGTCAAGAGGACCATTCTCGACCGAAAACAACAACCGTTTTCCAAATGGTTAAAAATTTGCAAGAAATAACTGAGATAAAAAATTTTTGCAACGTGTCAAAACAAATTGCTAATTGCACCTTACGTAACTGTTAATATATATTCCAGTTAAAATTAACAGTTTTAGTTAAACAAAAATATAAAATTATGAAAAAGAAGAATATAAAATGACTGAACTGATTTATCTGACAAGAAAATTATTTTTGTTATTTATACTTTGTATAATTATATATATATATAAAAATAATAAACTGATAAGTACCTATTATTAACCTTATTTGTAAAATAAAAGTTAAATAAATATTTAATCAGAATGAAAAATTCCTTAGTCAACTGAACTTCCATTTATAAAAATTCTCGAATAATATGAGTTTGATCCATTAATATTTGACTGTGTGGATTTATAATGGCACGATAAAAAAAGTCTGTCTTCAGGGCCGTAATTAGAGGGGTGCCAGGTCAGCACCCCCCGAAAAATTTTGAGTCCCCCCCCCCCCCTGGGAAAGTTGCCAAGGCCCCCAAATGAAATTTTGTTTCAAAACTCCAAATGAAACTCTGTTCAAAAATTGAACTTAGTTTTGGGGGCTTTTTACAGTTGAGCATAAATACTAAATTGTAGTATTTGTTTAAAAACTACAAATAAGTGCTTCAATGTGTATGCATCCTACCTGCACATACTTAGAATTAGAAACCTTATGCTGATGCAAACATGCACTTTTGCATTAGTTATATACTGAAATTAATTTTGCAGCGTTATCCATTATTAGAATAAAACAAGTTATTCTAATGAGTTTGATAGTAAATATGATGCTTATGATAAACACTATGTTTCGTATTTGAGTCATCCTAGTTTTATATATATATATATATATATATATGAAAAATCTTGCTAACAGTGTGCAAAACCGCCTCTGATAAGATTATTTTCAATTAGAGCAAAAATCGCAACATAAACAGACAGCGGAAAATTCCAAAACTGCCTCAAACGACTAATGCCTCATCTATAAGCTAATCACAAATTGTCCCATAGCTGACACCAAACTTACCAATACTGGTAGTCCAAATTAAACAGCAAACTTACAGAAGTTCTAGTTTTGTCTTTTCCCCCTAAACTTGTGGGTCAGCATAAAATAAAATTAAAAAAAATATTATTTTATGAATAATTTGTTTGAAGTAAATCTATAAAATATTATTATTTCCAGAAAGTGTAGTTAATTTTAATATAATTAAATTAATGATTTTTTTTTCAAGTACTCCCTCCTCGTCTCAAATTTTTGGCGCCTTTACCTTGCACCGCACACAGGCGGCACACACTGGGTTGGCACACTGGGCACACTGGGTCGGCGCGCCCCTGAGGGGCCGTAAATAGTTACGAAATCACATGTAAAGCAACTAATTTTGATGTACTTTTTTTAGGGTTTTGTTCATCTCACGAAACTCTATTTGTCCCGCTACGTTGTCTGTCCGTCACAGAGCCGGTTCTCAGAAACTATATAACTTACAGACTTGAAATTTAGTGTACTTACAGCTAAATACTTACTATGAAGCTGAAAATCATAAAAAAAATCGTATTATTTTAATATAGAGAGATAAAAAACCAAAAATCTAACAGCCTTTTCCTATTAAATTTAAACATTTTTCGTTATAGAAGTTGCCAACAATTAAAAATACCCAATAAAATTCTTTCTACAATAATTAATTTTCTATTGAAAGATTTTCCCGTGAAAAATGAAAATGAAATAAAAAGTTTCACCAATTGAAAAAAAGATTAATATGCTGTCATATTGGTAATAAAACGGAAATTTTCAAACAATTCTCAATAATACAAGGAGTAAGAGTATGTATAAGTACAGAAAGCAGCTTAATATGATGTCATTAGAGAATTAAAAAGAAAATTAATCTGACGTGATATTGGAAGTTTAACGGACTTTTTCAAATGTTTGAGAATAATACAAAGAGAGTATCAATATGAGTAATAGAGAAAGCAAGTAGATATGACGTCAGCAAGTGATTATAACGTCCTATGAGTTTGAGGAACGTATTGAATCATGATAAAAACCCGATTATGGAAATATTGGCATATTTTAACATTTTGAAGGTCTCTATACAACATGTTTAATTTTGAAATTGATTTTATTTTTAAATATCGCGTTTAGTCCACATGACAGATATTATTATGACAGAGTATAATAGCGGGCGTTTCGCCCGCTATCGGACCGGTTCAGATTTTTGAAAAAAAAACCCGAAATAAATAGACCGGTAAATTTTTACTTTATAAAAAACATTACTTTTTTTTTTGGAAGGGGGGGGGGGGGTGGATGAATGAAATTTATTTGGATTTTTTAAAGAAAGGATAAAGTGTTTTGAAAGGAATATTAAACGAAAACCTTTTGTGCTATCTTCGATCACACTTACCCACTTGTTAAGTAGTCTTGACAGTAATTAAACTATAAATTGATCGTTTCGATCATTGGCTAAAAATGAAATATTTTTAATTTTATTAATTAAATTGATATATTATTTAAACTATTTACATTTAAAAAGGAATACATATATATATAAACAAGAACAAAAAATCATCCATCCAGCAGGGATGATGAAACACTTTCCAACACTAACAGGATAGTATTAAGAAATTTCATTTTTTCATACAATGCAATTGTATGGCTAAATAAGCAATTTAAAATACACATCATATTTCAATAAAAATCCATTTTAAGAAATCGAAGTCCACATCCGATAAGGTATGCGAATCTTTTCGTGCAGCCCTTGCATACGTTCCAGAAAATTTACGTAATACACAATAAAATCCTGTAGCCGAATTCTTTTGTTCGTCTCTGTAAATATAAACGATACATTCTACGCACACCATAAACTGTACACTACAAAAAAAAAAAAAAAAAAAAAAAAAGTGTTGATTTTACAGTATAATACTGCCATCTCAGCTTTCAGTATTATACCGTAAAATTAACAGTAATAAACAGTAAAATAAGCAGTAATACGCTGCCGTAATGTTTATTAAATTATCTTTAAAATATTTTGGCGGATTTTTAACACTTTACAACATTGTTTAACACTTTCCAACGTCTAGTCGTCTGTCTGTTTGCCTCTCAGCGCTCTCGTGTAAATATAGACGGATTGCTATGTAATTAATATATGTTATTGAGATTTACTATGCATGTTTGGTATTGACAAGTGAGTGCAATTGAGTGTGTAGCAATTGCAGTTCGTTTACAGGGACACTCAAAAGAATTTCGATGCATTATGGTCTTTGGGGGAAAATCGTTTGCAATGTATTTTAATGACATGACATGACAAACACATTGAAATTGAAATATCTGAAGTTCACTACAAGATATTTACTATGGAATATGATGTGCATATATTTATTGTTAATTTATAAGGACACACAAAAGAAATCGGTTGCAGTAAAGTCTATGTGTGATAAGTTCTGGACGTGCGTTTTCAATTGTGGTATGCGTTTTTAAATTTAACTAATTTTTTGTATATTTATTGGCGTGTATAAATTCTATAGATCATATACAGGGCTGGACAAAATAATTCGAGTAAATTTCCGATTATTGGCGGAAATTACTGAAGGGGAATTCAAATCGTTCATTGTAATTTCATTCATAAATTTAATTTTGAATTTGTTTTAATGTTTTAGTTTGTAAAATAGCCTTTTTAGCCAAAGTATTTGAGAAAATTTTCTTTATGCTTTTAGAATTAATAATTTATTTTGAATTGCATAATTAAGTTACATCGGTATTGCTCATGATTTTTTAAATAATTTAGCATTCTTTTTACATAGGTAAACCATTACCTGGTTAGTCTTTTTTTTTTATTATTACTATTTTACTTACGAGTGTTTTCCTTTCTTTTTAGCATACTAGCAATTTATGTTATTAATCATTTTACTGTTTTTTTCCCTTAAGTATTTTATATTTTACAATATTTTTCTTTTGTCCTAAGCTTTTGTACTACCTCTATTTTTTTTTTTATTATTATTAATAGTACATCAAGACATTGTTCATCAAACTTTGCTTAAACTTTGTTTAACTTTGTTTCTTTTGATAATTACTTTAAAATATTAATTATTATTTACAGTTATACGTAATCCTTTAATATTTACAATTTATACTTGGAATTTTGTAATAGTGTATGTTAAAGTAAACAGTGGGTTTGTGTCTTCACCCCGAGATTGCACTCATACTCTAAATCTAAAGCGAAAGCTCGGTTACCGGGTGGATCATCCCTTGTTTATGTTTACTTCGGCTTCTTTTTAAGAGGCTACTTCACTCAGTTGAAAGATCGAAATAGCCGAAAAAAGAAAAACCGTTGCCATCTGTAAGGCGTATCCTGTGACTAAGATTGACACTTTTAAAGTCCAATGATATTTACTAAGCTTGCGATTGACAAACAGAAAGGTCATCCCACAACATAAAACAAGACACATTTTGCCTCAGGCGGATAGTAAGGGAGAGTGATATATATCCCACCGCGAGAAAAGTGATTAGCAAACAGGAGATAGGTTTCCAATCACACTTTCTCAGATAGCTGCTCCGCTGGGCTCAAGTCTAAACTTTATTTTCTAACACATTCTTAAAATCAATTATATATCTTTTTAAATGCACGAAATTATTTACAGATATTCAGGTGCTATTTTTTTTCCCTATGAAGGCAAAACATTATTCGGAAAACGATGGCAAAGATGGTGTTTTGTATTGATTTTATACACAACAGGAAAAAGTTGTATTCGAGTAGCCATTCTTTTATAATTCAAATTATATTAAAATAAAAATGTAAAAAAAAAAAACGATATTCGATTCCAAAGTGATTGAGTAATAATGTCAGCAAAGATTCACGCTGTTGAGCGAGTCTCTGTTCTTTATTTTTAACACTTCACACCTACATAGTTGAAAAGTGTTTATGAATTCGGTTTGTCTATCTGTCTGTCCGTGCTCTAACTCACGTAAATATACTCAGATTGTCCCGCAATTGATATATGTTATTGATGTTCACTAGGGCATGTTCGGCATTGAAAATGAAGTGTGTCGGGCTTATAGTTACTTTAAAGGGACACTCAAAAGAGTTCTGTTATATTACGGTCTATAGAGGAAAATTCTTTGCGTATTATTTAAATGATGTTATACGATTTCAAATATATTGAAATTGATGTATATCACTGAGAGTTGCATTACATGGGACTTTCTTACTATAGATTGCTGTGTGCATATCATTCATTGTTCATTTACAGGGACACACAAAAGAATTCTGTTAAAGTTCTGTCTGTTAACAATAATTGCTGGAAGTGTGTTTTCAGTTGCGGTGCGCTATTTTAAATTTAACTACGTTTTTGTGTATTACTTGGTGTGTATAAATTCTACAGATCATACACAAAATATCTCGATCACATTTTCGTTTATTGACGGAAATTTCAGAAGGGGGATTTTAAACTGCGCTATGTGTTTACAAACTAAACAAAATTTTATCATTCTATTATATATATTCTAATACGAGGAAATCTTGTGTGTGGTTATATATATATATATATATATATATATTTATATATATATGAAAACTTTATTTTAAAAATGGCTCTAACGTTTTTGACGAAATTTTGTATCTTACCGTTTTGGGGCACCAGAAAACCATTGGGCTAGGTCACATGTTCGAGAATTTTCGATTAGTAGGTCACCATGGGTCAGGGTCAAGCTAATTGCATCTAAATATAACGGCTCAGACCATTTGACTGAATTTTTTATATCCTGAGACTTTCGCGCACGAGAAAACAATTGGCTTGGTCACATGTTCGGGAAAATTTGATTAGTGGATCATTTTGGTCATGGTTCATGATATTTAAACTCAAAGCTATTTTTTACCGAGCATAGCTCGGTCTTCCCTGCTCGTGCATTACATATACAAATCTAATTATCATATACAGGAATGCACGAAAGAATTCGAATATTTTTTTAATGTTGTTGGTAATTCCTGAAATTGGGTTTTTAAATATGTTATGCTTATTCCAATTTATTTACGTAGACATCATCTTTCATCTTATTAAACGGTAAAGATTTGTTAAAGTATATTGGAAGTATTGGAAAGTTTTATATAACCTATATCTTGATGCATGAGTTTTCGTATTTCTTTTTTTTTTAAACAGCTTTAAATAATGTAATGAAACAATAGAATTAGAAATTTTATTTCCTCTTTTAAACATTCATTTCATATGAAAAAGTAATAGTTCAAACATTCTTTTTCAGATATTAATAATAATATATTTTTCATATATTCACACACACACACACATATATATATATATATATATATATATATATACACACACACACATCGGGGTTTTACATATTTGGTCAAATTTGTACCCAGTAATAAAATCTAGTCGCCAGTAAAAAAGAAAAAAGAAATATCCCCCCACCCAAACCTCCCTCATCATTTATTTTCAAAAAGAAAATAATAATAATAATAATAATAATAATAATAATAATAATAATAATAACTAGTAAATCTACAGATCGGAGGCCTCAACGTCAGCTCCACAAATCATTGTTCATTGATCTCACTAATTTTTAACATTATCTGCATAATATTGGATATCCTAAAATTCAATTTTTTAAAGTTATTTATACATTTATAAGAATGTAAAATTTATCGAAAGTTCCGGAAATTTTAAAAGTATCGCATTAAACACAATGTTATGCAATGATATGATAAACTATTTATTACTGTATTTTTTCAGAATAACTACATTACTCCTGAACCCTCCGTTGTCGCTTTAATTATATATCCTAAATTTCCAGTAATTGTGCTATTTCATTTCTTCAGTATATGTCTGAATGTATTTACTATTTTAATTTCATTAGAATAACCATCTCTTTGTACAGGAGGTTTTATCCTATCCTTAAAAGAATACTTATTTTTCAACCACTAAATATCATATGCTGCTGAAATTGAATAAAATTCCGTGTATTAAATATGCTTATACAAATGTAAATTTCTCTTATGAGACTTGTATTCCATTTTCACATTCAACGTTTTTATATTTTTCGTTTGGAAAGCCGATTTGGTCACCTTTCTTTAGTAGTTAAAATAAATTCGCATCTAATTCATTAGAAAAAGCATATTAAAAAATTAAATCACCCGAAAATTAGCTATTTTGTTAATAACATTTCGCGACAAAATAATTCACTTGAATTTTCCTTTGTTGATATTCTTTGAAATATAGTTGCTTAGCAACCATTTAATGAAAGAGAGAAAGAAAATACATTGGAATTTTTGTAAAAAATGAGAAATTAAAATTTTCATATCTTTCAAATTAATGCGTAAAATTTCCCAATAATTTATACAATTACTTTAGAAATTCTAATAAATATATTGGGAAATTTTCAAAGCGATCAAATTAAATTAAGATATTCATTTCGTAAATTTAATATCCATAATTTAGCATTTACAATTATCCCAATGCGTGATTTTTTTTTCGCGGAATGTTAAAATTAAAAAATCGTCTGACTTCCCATAGAAAAGCATTATGACTTAAAATAAAATGTTTTATATTTTTCGAACGAATGAACCGAAAACTATACAGCTAATTCCGGGTATCTCGCCAATATACCCACCAAAAATCAACCTAATCGGACCCTTTTGGCGGCAGTTATCGCGGAACAGACAGACAGACAGACAAAGAAACTTTTCGGGTCTCAACAGAGAGCCTTCACTGACGTTTCGGCAATTACGTTTACAAAATAACTGAACTGTTATTATGTTATTTATAGGAAAAACATTGCTAAAACAAAACTATGCCAAAATAATCTTGATGATCAAATGCGATCTTGCGACCGCATTTGTCAAGCCCTGCACACTCATTTTTAAACACAAAAGCATAAAATTGGCAGGCCTGACTATTGAAGCGATTTGGAATAGAAATGAGTTTCCATTTTTTTTCCAAACAAAAACGAATTAAATAATATGTCATAAAGTAGTCAGTTTGGATTTGAGAAAGCCAAAAACATTTGTTACATATGGAGGAGTGAGCATTTATAACGCTTGTTTGAAATGTAGAAATTTTCACAAACTTTTAGGTGGTTCTCAAATTATCTGCTCAACAAACGCGAAACTTTCTTTTAAACATAAATTGGCAGGCCTGACTATTAAAGCGATTTGAAATCGAATACGTTTTCCATGTTTTGATAAACAAGTTACTTATTGATTTATAAGCGATTTTTGTCATCTGGCGACAGGTTTTTCTTTTTTTCCGGTCTGTCGCGTCCGGAAATCGGTTCAAAACGCCGAATTCGATAGTATTTTCTGAAAGACTTTTGCCTTTACCAAAAAAATGGAAAACGCTATTCGATTGCATAGTTTCTGAATAAGAACAAGTGCCAATTTCATGTGTTTCCGAAGAAAACTGAATTCTGAAATGTGTCAGAAAGTAAGTCCTCTGGATTTGAAAACAGCTTTAAACAAAATATACGTCTGACAAAAAATTGATTACTGACACATTTATTTAAATTCTTACATGTAAAATAAATAATGCTTTATTTATAGTAACTAATTATAAATCGCACTGAAATATGTTTTTTTTTTGTTTTGTTTTTTATCTTTGAAGTATAATTTAAAAATGTTTCATTTGTGAAAGGAGAATCACGAAATTTACCGAAAAAAAGAGAACCCGTATAATCTCATCATTTCTGAGTTTTAAATTAGTGTAACAAATTTTAATAATAAAGCTATACAATAATTATTTTTTAGTTAATCTACCGCATAAATATTTAATATTTTCGAAAGAAACGTTAAAACTAACTCAGTAAGAGTTATGTAATAAATAATAGAAAAAAGGTATTGTAGAAAATTTAAATACAACTGTATTTATTCGCTGGATATGTCTATTGTCTATCTATTCATTTTAATGACACTTGCCACTGTATGTTTGTTTTTTCCCGAGAAAGAGTGAATAAATGATAGTTCTAGTATTTTTGTTTAGCAAATAAACGCTTTTTCATTTTACTATTGTAGGCAATTAAAAAATATATCGGGTATTAAACTTCAGAGGTGAGAGGTGAAAAAAAATCTTTATTGATCCCAAATCAATAACGTTTTTTAAAAATCTGTATGATGCCTAGTAAAACAAATAATCAGCATCTATTTACATCATTTCAAAATACCATTTTTTAAACTTTCTTCTCTGCTCTTAAAATGAAATTTGCAGCTTTAGAAGTTGCATACTGATAGCCAAAGGCAAAATTTCACACATTAGGTGGTCTTTCTTATCGCTCAATGAAGATTTTTCCCGTTTGACTTCCCGTTGAGTTCCCGGAAAGAAAGGGAGGTAACTTGTTTGGGGCGGTCATTTTACTGTTTTCGGCTGTTTTAAAAAAGGCAGTACAATTTTTTTAGGATTGTAGCATCGATTAAATTTTTTTTTAAATCGAAATAAAAAGCATTTTTGGAAAGCTAAATAATCAGGCTACGATTGTGTCTTTACCAAATTTTAAAATGTCAAACAGATTTTTCGCGATAAGACACTAAACATGAATCTTCAAAATAACGCACTTATATCACATTAAAAAAAAATAATAAAATAAAATTTGAAAGGAGCATGCATAATTTAAATGTACAGGTTTTGAAAGCTACAAAAATTACTAAATTCGAGCAAAATGTGAAAAGATGACACTTCTAAATTTCTCCCATTGAAATAACATTAGCTGCTCTGTCTGGGAGAGCCAGTGAAGTAGCCCCTTAACACTTTCCAACAAAGTTGAAAAGTGTTTATGACTTCGATTTGTCTGTCTATCTGACTGTAGGTGATCTAACTCACGTAAATATGCTCGGATCATCATGCAATTGATATATGTTATAGAAGTTTACTGTGGCATGTTTGGTATTGAAAATGATGTGTGTAGCACTTATAGTTTTTTTTTTACAGGGACACTCAAAAGAATTCCGTTACATTGTGGTCTATGGGTAAAAATTATTTGCGGTTTATTTTAATAATGTTACACAATTTCAAACATATTGAAATGGATATATATCACTGAGGTGCACTACAAGAGACTAATTATAGAATGTGGTGTGCATAGCACTTATAGTTCCTTTACAAGGATACTCAAAAGAATTCCGTTACATTACGGTCTATGAAGAAAAATCGTTTGCAGTTTATTTTAATGATGTTTCACTATTTCAAAGATTTTGAAATGGATATCTATCACTAACGTGGATTACAAGAGACTTACTATAGAAAATATGTGTGTATAGCTTTCATCGTTCATTTACAGGGACACACAAAGAAATCGGTTAAAGTACTGCTGAATAATAATAATTGCTGGGAATGCTTTTTCAGTTGCTGAACGCGTTTGTTTTTTAAATTTAACTCATTTTTTATCTATTACTCGGTGTGTATAAATTGTATAGATTATATACAGGGCAGCACAAAAGTTCTCGAGTACATTTCCGTTTATTGCCGGAAATTGCAGAAGGGAAATTTTTAACTTTGCTACGCGTTTCCTAACTGAACTAAAATTTAGCATTCTATTTAGTATATATACAAATATATAGATCATATACAGGGCTGCACAAAAGAGCTCGGATATTTTTTCGAATATTGTTGGTAATTCCTGAAATTGGATTTTTAAATATGTTATAAGTTTTCAAAATTGTTTAGTTAGATATCATCTTACTTACATGTTATGGTAAAGATTTGTAAAATTATTTTGAAAGTATTGGAAAGGGTTACATAATATATGCTTGACGCAGGATTTTTCGTTCCTGTTTGTTTTAGAATGGAAGAGATTACACTATAATGCTAATAACAAATAAAGAACATATTAGACTACTGATTATTATTTTTTTTCAGATAAAAGGAAATTAGAATTTTTCAACGATTGATTTATTTTTGGAAACAACAGTTTTTCATGGAAGGTCATTACCATTTTTCAAAACAAAAGTTATCTGGACAGTGATAATACCTGAATCAATTTAGTTGTTCTTTAGACTACCATGATGAAATCTCGAAGATAAAATGAAAAGATGTTTCTAAAAATATGGTATAAATGACCTTTGTTGAAATTGATAATTTTTCCTCCCTGGCAAAATGCCGGTTTATGCTAGCTAGAGTATGCCAGTCATTGACTTAAAAAACTGCGTGAGTGATTACATCTATTTACAAAATAAAATCTTTCCATAACGGGAATGAAATAGATAAAAGCAGAAAATATGTGCAGATGGAAATTTTTACATCTGATTGGTAAAAGCTTATATTACTTTGTGCACGTGTCGCATGATATGATGCTGTTAAAAACATGCGCGAATTCTTGATTTCAAGGTTCTAGCATCAAATTTAATATTGATCATAATTACAGTTCGTGTTGTTGTTTCGTTGACACTAATGTCTTATTTATAAATCATAGTTTCTAAGTCATAATCATAGTTTCTAATATAATTGTTTTTCATTTATCCACGAATTCGTTCCCGTGACACTGGAGAAGCACTAGTATTTTACAATATTTTGTTTTCCTCCCAATAATCAAATTGTACCCGATTACAGAAATGTAATGATATTTCAATAATAGGGGGGGGGGAGTAAAAATAATTTTAAAGTAATCAAGAATTTAAAAAAAAAATCAAAACAGACTTCGTTTCTAATTCATTATTCTTACATATTGCTGCAAAATTTCTCAAGTAATAATGTATGAAAAATCCCACAATGAATATATATTATAACAATCGATGCATTTTTCCGGGAGTTATGTGAATCTCCCTTTGAGTTAAAGCTTTGAATTTTGAAGTTTTCATAAAAACAAATTTGTTCTAATCACCAGATTTTGACGAAATTTAAATGTGCCCTTTCAAACAAACATATAAAAAATATATCAAAATCTGTGCACATTTACGAAAGTTATGCGTGAACAGGACCAAAAAATACATACATACGGATCGAATTGATAACCTCCTCATTTTATTGAAGTTGGTTAAAAAATAAAAAAATAAAAAAATCGAAATGTACTTTTGTAAAGTTATTTGCAGGGCATTTTTAGTTCCCTCTTAGAAGGTCTTTGTGCCAAATTTTGTAACGGCGGAACTTCTCATTACAGTGCTAAACCATTGACAGACAAAAGATTCCTGTTATTTATACTATATGCTTAATTAGCAGATAAAATATATTGCTATAAAATAAGCAGTATTATTGCTGTAAAATAAACAGTATTAAAATATATTGCTATAAAATAAGCAGTAATAAACTGCCGTGCATGCACGGCAGCGTATTACTGTTTATTTTACTGTAAATTAATGTTAATTTTATGGTAGCTGCATGCTAGTATTATACTGTAAAATCAACAATGTTTTTTTCAGTGTATTTCCAATAGAATTTTAAAATCAATTTTATTTTTCCAAAAGTTAATCTTGTCTACTCATTATTTCCAATTAATTACACCTTGAAAAGAAATAAAAATCAAAAAGTTACGACCCATTAAACAGTGTATGTACGCTTTTTTGGGGGATACACTATTTTTTATTAACCGACTTAAAAAAAGGAGGAGGTTATCAATTCGACCCATATGTATGTATGTTTTATGTTGTTCGAGCATAACTCTAGTAAATGTGCATCGATTTTGGTAATTTTTCTTTTGTTTGAAAGAGTAAGGCCTCCAGGTGGTCCCATTTCAATTTCGTCAAAATCTGATCATTAGAACAAATTATTTCAATTTTTTTATTCAAATTTCTATTATTTATTCTAGTGAGGCGTTGCTTATATTATACAGTAGTGTCATTTATTGACTTAAAAACAGCGTGAGTGGCTATATTTATTTACAAAATAAATTATTTCCATTCAGAAAATGAAATATAAAATAAAAAATCACCAAAAACATTAAGTAATGGAGAATGTTTTCTCCTGATTGAGGAAAATTCAATATTAGTTTGTCGCATGACAAGAAGCAATAAAAAATATGCACGAATTCTTGTTTTCAAGGCTCTAGCATCAAAGTTAATGTTGATCATAATCATAATTACAGTTCACGTTCTTGTTTCACTGACACCATTGCCTTACTCTGCAGTCATAGTTTTAAACTGCAATAGTGTTTCGATA
This sequence comes from Maratus michaelseni, assembly GCA_963931845.1. NCBI lineage: Eukaryota > Metazoa > Arthropoda > Arachnida > Araneae > Salticidae > Maratus > Maratus michaelseni. Next base: position 212,187,685 of record OZ007588.1, read on the forward strand.
ATTTTCATCCAGTTAATTTACTAGCTGTTCGTTCACGTGAAATTCGAAAAAAAAAAAAAAAATATGATATTAAAGTATAAAATTTCTTTAAAAAAAGACTAGTAAGACTAATCTGTTTATGGTTTCTGAGAAAGTGAACTTAAAAGCATACACCCATATTTTATAAACACAAGTTTTTAGCATATAGTTGCTTTTAGGAGGTGAAAATTTAATTTTTCAACAATATAACGCATCGTGTCATGACTAAAAAGCTACGAAAAAGTGGTTTATTGATAACAATATCACATTATTTGATTGTCCATTTCGATTGCACGATATGAATATTATACAAAATGAATGGGTGTAATGGTGAATTTTTTGGGCAGCGTATGCAATTTTTTCTGGGCAGGTATGCTCACATCATATTATCAAAACATGTTCCAAGCATGTCAGAATCATATGGTTGAATGTCTCCACAATAAAAGTGGTTACAATTCTTATTAAATTTGTATTTACAGTGGCTGATATTTGTTTTTGGACACTTGTGTTTCTAAAACTTACTTATAAAAAACATCATCTAAATATTAAAGGATTTACTTAATTTTTTTTTATAGAAACTTTCTTTTGTCTATAATAAAACCTACATATTGTAATGAAAATAAATTAAAAACTTTTTTTTTTTCAAAAAGTTTATTTACCGAGAAAGTGTTAAAAACATTCTCGCATAAGTAATTAGACATTTGAAAGCTTTACTAAATTTTTTGACAGACGATATTTTTTGTTATTTATTTTTATTATAAATGGAAATATTATCGTCTGCACATTGAAATTACAACTACTTCATGTAAATTTGTTTACATTTGTATATTTGAACTGAACATGGCCGGGCGCTATAAAGTTACAACCAATTCTATTAGTAATTTAATCATAGAACATTTTAAAGATGGTAAAAGCATCAAAACTATCGCAAAACTTGTTAAAGTAAGTCATTCAACTGTTTCTGCTATATAAAACAATGGAAATTACGTGGAACTGTTGAAAAAGCATTAAAATCAGGAGCTCCTCACAAGCTAACTCCCAGGAATTGAAGATTTATTATGCTTAAAATCAAGAAAAATCCAAAAATTAGTGCAGAAACTTAAAACAGAATTAGAAAACAGACTTTCAATAAAAGTAAACCCTGCAACTGTTAGACGAGTTATCAGATCATAATATGGATACAACAGTAGAGTTATCCAGAAGAAAATTTTTCGTTAATGAAAGAGCAAGAAAGTTACGTCTGGATTTTGAAAGATCCATGGTAGACAAAGGTGTACCGTTTTGGGAAAACGTCATATTTCTGTATGAATCAAAATTTAACATATTTGGGTCTGATGGGCGATTGTGGTGAAAGCTCAACGAAGAGAAACAACGATCCAAAAAATCTATTGCCAACTGTCAAACATGGAGGTGGAGGCATAATGGTTTGGGGATGTTTTGCTGCTTCTGGTATGGAAAATATAGTTTTCATTGAAAGTAATATGGAATGTATAAGTATATAAATATCCTGGAAGAAAACTTGAAAATATCTGGCCAAAAACTTGGAATTCAAAATGCATTCAAATTGCATCAAGGTAATGATCCCAAACATACAGCCCTAAATGTTCGCTTATAGCTGCTGTGCAACTGTCTCAAAGTTATCAAGACTCCACCATATTCTCCAGATTTAAACCCAATTGAAAATGTGTGGCATGAACTGGAGATAAGAATAAGAAATATATGATATTTCTTCGAAAGAACAACTTAAAGCAGTATTAACAGAGGAATGGAACAAAATTGAACTTCTTAGAAAAAAATCCAATTACTTATGTGAGATTGTCTTTAGCACTTTCTCAATAAATTAAATTTTTTGAAAAAAAAAAAAAAAAAAGGTTTAGAATTTATTTTCATTGCAATATGTAGGTTTTATTATAGAGAAAAGAAAATTTATATGAAAATATTTTTAAGTAGATTCTTTAATATTTAGATGATGTTTTTTATAAGTAAGTTTCAAAAACACAAAAGTGTCCAAAAATAAATGTGAGCCTCTGTATAAGCATATTTGTAACTTATAAGTATTGTCCTTATAATTATGAACAGAAAAAATTGTTATTTTTTCTTATTCTTTTTAAAAAATTATAAATTTGTAAGATAAATGAGCAAGACAGTTCTTTATGGATTATAAATACATATTACATAATGTTTTTTAAATCCTTAGAATTGAATAAAATTTATGACTCTTTACATTTTTTAGCGTCCTTAAAATTTTGGCCAGGGGTGTGTTACAATAATATTTATTCTTTGAGATATTTTAACAGTATTTACTGTTTTAAACTAACCAATCAATAAAAAAAAAAAAGAAAAATATTTTTCTTTTTAAAGCTTTTATTAGTGTTGTTAAAGTAGAGGTTAACTTATGCCAAATTTAAACCTCATATTTTATAAATGAAAATTCATGTCCTTTATATGACATTGCATTCCCATGTACAATCTATATACCAAACGGTTCAAAATTAATGGATTGTTATGGAAAAAGTTTTTTTTTTTAAGATATGGCAACAAAAAATGAAAAAAATATTTTAATTTAATTTATTGCAAATATTGCTTTGCATTTTTGTTGAGTCACTTGGTAACAGATAAAAAAAATCATGACTGATTTTTTTTAAAATTATCTAGAATTTCAAAATGTGTTCTCAATGTATAATCAAAATTTACGTAAAATCAATCTTTTTGATGATAATTAAATTCGGAAAATATGAGAATACTGTATTATCATCGGGAACACACGACTGTAATTTCTGGAACTCTAGCGAATCAGGAAGTGAGTGAAAATTGATTACAAAATTCGATACATACATGAACCATGTTAACACTTCGTATCGGGGAACAAGAACTCTCGTTTTTATTAAAAACAAGAAGAAAAAATCATGCGTCACGCGTAGATTATGTAACACTTTCAAACACTTTTGGAGGAAGCATAACACATTTAAAAACCCAATTTCAGAAATTACCAACAATGTTCGGAGAAATATCCAAATTATTTTGTGCAGCCCTATATATGATCTATAAATTTCTATATATACTATATAGAATGCTAAATTTTAGTTCAGTTAGAAAACGCAAAGCACAGTTTAGAATTCCTCTTTTGGAATTTCCGTCAATAACGGAAATGGACTCGAGATCTTTTGTGCTGCCCTGTATATGATCTATAGGATTTATACACACCAAGTAATAGGCAAAAAACTAGATAAATTTAAAAACACGCTCCGCAACTGAAAATGCACTTTCAGCAAGTATTGTTAACAGACAGTACTTTAAATGATTTATTTTGTGTGTCCCTGTAAATGAACAATGAATGCCATGCACACAGTCTTCTATAGATAGCCTCCAGCAATGCACCTCAGTGATATATATCAATTTTAATATGTTTGAAATAGTTAAACATTATTAAAATAAACCGTATATAATCCCCCCCCCCCCTGATATCGCAATGTAACGGAATTCTTTTGAGTATCCCTGTAAAGGAACATAAGTGCTATGAACACCAACCATATTCTGTAGTAAGGATATTGTAGTGCATCTCAATTACATATATTAATTTAAATATATTTGAAATAATGTAACATCATTAAAATAAACCGCAAATGATTTTTATCCCATAGACCGTAATGTAATGGAATTCTTTTGAGTGTTCTCGTATAGGAACTATAGGTGCTACACTTTATTTTTAATATCGAACATGCCGTCAATAACATATATCAATTGCATGGCAATCCGAGTACATTTATGTGAGTTAGAGCACAGACAGACAGACTGACGGAAGACAGACTGACAAACCGAATTTCTTAAACACTTTTCAACTATGTTGGAAAGTGTTAAAAACATCACTGACAAAGGACGTAGCTTCTACTATACAGAAAATGCATTTATATCATGTTGCACTTATTTCTTAAAATTGAAAGGCATTTTATAATAAATCCGTATATTGAATGACATAAACGCGAGGAAACTATCTAGGAAACAATTTACGAAAGACTTGCAGAAGAGGGAGGAGCTTTTGTTGTTTTGAAATCCAGATTTTACTAAAAAAAAAATTAAATAAAAGCATGTACAAAGTGTTAGATTTATGATAAAAGCCCCTCAGTAATAAACAAAAATTCTCCCACCTCTTCTTAAGTGACAGACTAGCTATTATTTCACGTGTTGAAAAAGCATTGCTACTAAAAGTTATTAGAATACTTCGATTATGGAAGATTTCCCAATTTAAATGTAAACTTATGAAGTTTTAGTTGAATCGAGATTTTATATAAAAAGTACAAAGTTATTCACGTATAATGAATTGAAATTTTGCATAAAATGTGTGATTTCATTTCTACTAAAAGTTATAGAATACTTCTATATGATAGATTTCTCAATTTAAATGTATATTTACAAACTTTTAGTTGAATTGAATTTTTATTTTAAAGTACAAAGTTATTCGCGTGAATGAATGAATTGAAATTTTGAATAAAATATCTGATTTCATTTAAGATACCGGGTTTCCTAAAATGACTGACTGATTTTAAAATTCAATAATTTGCAAACAGTGACAGATATTAAAGAAATTCTTGCAGGAAAATAATGTATGGTGTCAGGAGTTTGTTTTTACTGCGATTCCCAGTTAGGCTTCAAATAGAAGCGATAGATGGCGCTGAAAGGAATAGGCGCACAATCAAGGCCAAAACTGAAATCACTCTGCGAAGGAAGGCGTTTAAATGTATGGAGTGGGTTTCATTCGCCAATAAAATCTTGTTCTTGGGGCACAATATAATGAACAGAGTAGGTAGGATTTCGATGAAATTTGTTGTTGCCATGGAAATAACGAATTCTTTGATTCCTAAGAAAAATAGCGTTCAGAATTCGGCATGAATTTAATAAGAAATATTCGAGTGGGCAGACGATTTATGAAGATTGCATTGGTAAATGAGGCCAACTCCATATACTTAACCTCCTTCCTCCGCATCAATGCTTCGTGATTTCTACTTCTGCTTCCATTGGACGTCTATTGCTCGCAGCGCCATATATTGCTGGTAATTGAGAACTAAAATCAAGAATCACATTAAAAAAAAAAAAAAAAACTCATGACATCTTACATAACCTTTCTGCAAGATTTTTTTAAATATATGTCACCGTTCCCAAGTTATTGAATTTTAAAATCAGTCAGTCTATTTTAGGACACCCGGTATATCATATTTCTTATGTACATTATAACAATTTTTTTAAAGTTTTTTTTTGTCTTTTGCATGACACTTCTTAAGATAAAATTAACCCGATCACGGATAAAAGGTTGCTTCTCGATTATGTAATATTCCTCCCCCCCCCTCCTTTTTTTGGTACAGATTCATACGAAATATTAAATGTAATGGAATATAATTCTAGTGAAGATGCAACGAAAAGTTTTAAGCAGAGATAAATGCTAAATTTACGGCAAGTAAAATAATTATAGTTGAAATTTGTACTGTTTTTTTTTCTTCTGAAGCTGTACTTAATATAATCAAATTGACAGATAACTTCAACGATCTTTAAGATACGGGACTTTAATCTCAAAAAGACATAACGTGAAAATTATACCATGCAGAAAAAAAATATGCGCATTCATTCCTAAAACTGAAAAAAAAAAAAAAAAAAAAAGAAAAAAATCTGCGTCAAAATGACATCATTTTTGAAGAATTTCGTTCCATTCGTAAAAAGAATAAGGTTCATCGACTGGAAAGAAGAACCATACATAATAAACGCATTAAAATTTTAGTTAAACTTGATTGTTCAAAACCGCAATGATTTCCTTAGCAATTCAGTAGAAATCTTGTACGGAGATAGATTTTTCCGCATTAATGAAATACTTTACCCTATAAAAAGAGACTTACTCAATTAAATTGGCGGTTTTACAGCCTGATTTTTAAAAAAATTAAACTTATTTAGGTAACATCATTGAAGAATTCGAAGCGTCACTTATGGAACTTCTTCTTTAATTTATTATGTTTATTAATATACAGAGTGATTTTTTTTAAAGTTGTGAAAGTAAAACCCTATCACGAAAGAACCACTGATCCAAATGACCGGAACTTTCACCAGTATGCTCCCAAAGCAATGGGAATTTTTTTGGCATGGTTAAAAAAAAAAAAACTTAAAATCTCACCGACAGATGGCGCTGTATATGCAGTAAAGTCGGGAGAGGAGCTTGTGCAAGACACACGCACAGTGGATACTCTTCACTCTGTTGTGGAACATGCGGTTTCACGTTTCCAACTTGTAGCTGAAAACATTGGACAGCACACTGAAAATCGTATGCGTTAGTTGCGCAGTTCTGTACGAATGTTTTACTCTATATTTTTATTTCGTTCTGTTTATGCAGGTGTTTGCAGTTTCTTTTCCCAATTACTGCATTCTGTATATCAAAAACATACAGAATGCAGTAATTGGGAAAAGGAACTGCTACTAACGCATACGATTTTCAGTGTACTGTCCAATGTTTTCAGCTACGAGTTGGAAACGTGGAACCGCAAGTTCCACAACAGAGTGAAGAGTATCCACTGTGCGTGTGTCTTGCACAAGCTCCTCTCCCGACTTTACTGCATATACAGCGCCATCTGTCGGTGAGATTTTAAGTTTTTTTTAACCATGCCTAAAAAATTCCCATTGCTTTGGAAGCATACTGGTGAAATTTCCGGTCATTTGGATCAGTGGTTCTTTCGTTATAGGGTTTTACTTTCACAACTTTAAAAAAAATCACCCTGTATATATATATATATATATATATATATATATATATAAACTTACAGGCTACGCCTGCAAGTTTATATTTTAAAAATAACATAAAACCATCTTGTTTCGATCTTAGTTTTTGATTTAAAAAAATTGCTCATAAACATTATGCCATTTTCTATTATTTTTTATTTTATTTTTATAGCTTTGAGGTATTTGCTACAGCTACAATGCCGGCATGACCTCGGTTGATCACAGTTTATTCTATTCACAGAAGCATATCTTTGCTTTCAATCCAAAAGAAAAAAAAACCACTCGTTGTTTAGGCTTAGCTTCTCTCTACATTTTCACCACGAGTCCTTCACCATGAGCTACCATCCTCGACACACCGTCGATGATGCTTCACGCAAGAAGACTACCATTTTCTCCTGAGGTAAACTTTTTTATTTACAAATATTCAATCTCCATGTATCGCTTCGAAATTTATTCAATTTCACTGCGAAATAAAAGTTTCAGGTTACCGCGGTGCTTTACGCAAATCTTTTTTTACAGACCGCGGGAGTCACGTGATGCTCGAATGCACCAATGCAGGTGTACGAAAAGAGCAACACGTCACTCTAGCGGTCTGTAAAAAAAGATAAGTGGAATCGCGACCTACGTTATACACGGCCGGTGCATGACGTTTAAAACGTCACATGTAGTGGATCATTTTTACACGGTGATTGGTGCAAAACGGGGGGCGCGTCGCTTTGCATCAATAACCGTGTAAAAATGATCCACTCCATGTGACGATTTAAACGTCATGCACCGGCCGTGTATAACGTAGGTCGCGGTGGAATGCACCGCAGTAGCCTGTCTTTTTCGTTAGCCTCGTAAAAGTTTCAGCCGACGTCACTTCTACGTATACGACGTATTCGCATGGAACAAAAAGTCTCATAATAACTCTTAAAATTTTAAAAATTAAATATTAAAAAAGTAAAATTAATGAAACATTAATTTGTTTTAAATTTTAATGGCATTTTTATAATAGCGGCAACATTTTTTTTTCATTGCTGTGGATGAGAGAGAGAAAAAGGTAAATTTTTATAGATTGGTGTCATTTTCTCATTAAAATTGAAAAGAAAACCAAGGAGGAAACTTTAATCTGTTTGCATTCAGTTGGACAATTATTATTTCATATATTCGTTTCATAAAATCGTTTCACAAAATCGGTTTCATTAGGATTTTATAAATATATATAGTATACAGATAAAACTTTTTTTAAATATATACTGAAAGCATACATTTAGTAAAAAAATATTTATCCACTTTTAAAACTTATTTATTTATGACAAATAAGTATACTATTTTGTGGCATCACCAATCATTTAACTGTTTTATTAATGTCGAATGGCAAGTTTCATTTCTTCGTTCTCAATATAAGAAATAGGTGAGTTTTATTTTTCTCGACTTCATAAATTTAAGATTTAAATAGGTTTTTTCTGCTGAAATAGAAGATAATTATAAAATGATCACCCTAAAAGTTAATTTTTTAGAAATATTTTTAAAGACAAGATTGAAAGCCATTAAAATATTTGAGAATTTTTTAACCCTTATTTTTGTATCGCAAGTTATATTTTCTAAATCATGTTTACATTTAAGTTTATAAATTTTTATATTACCCGTACCTGAATTGGACTGAACTATTATGCGATATCCTGCAGTTATAAATGCTCAATAATCTTCAAAATATTCTAGTGTATTACGAGTGCGTTTTCCAGTCGATATATACCATCCATATTTTATTCTTCATACGTAAGACAATATGGTACAGATGTCTCAGACGCACCTGGGTTTTCTTTTGGTGCCAAAATGGCGATTTTTTGCATGGAAGTGCAACCGGGTGAATTTAAGCCCTCTGGTAGTTGAGGCAGCTGTATTTTTGATATTGCGTGTTTTATATTAAATTAAACATTGTGTGTGCTTTATAATAAAATAATTTGTGTGTGTTTATAATAAAAATTGTGTGTGTTTTTAATAAAATAAATGTGCATGTTTTTTAATAAAATTGTGTGTGTTTTATCATAAAATAAATTGTTTCATAATAAAATTAAACTTCCATGTACGCTAGGCCTAATATGTATTCGAAAACGGGATTTCCTCGCCAAAATAGCGCAAAGAAAAAAATCGCGCCAACCCTGTGCGTCTGAGACAACTGTTCCATAAGTATACATTAAGTTAAAAGTCTTGATATACTACACTTGGAAATGTGTTTAAAAGATTCATGTGCAATATGAAAATAAATAATCTATGTTAAAAAGAGGCTAAAGCTAAAGTTTCATAATCGGGTTTGCAACCAAGATTGGCGTCAAACACGAGCAATGCTGGCAACAATGTAGTTTCAAGTGTACGAGAGCGGGTATAGACGGGGCCTCCGCGATAGCACTATTTGCTCTTTTTACAGCTAAAAGAGCAAACAGCGCCATTTCGGAGGCTCCGGTCTAGGTCAATTGCCCTCGCATTCAGAGAAAAAAGGTCAGTTACCCCGGAAATTCGTAGGCAGAAATTGTCCTGTTGTCCGGATGAATTTTTCACTGCCCAGTATGAATGGTACCTCGAAGTGGGTAGTGAAAATGAGCTTTTTTAATTACTAGAAGTTTTAAATTGGTGATAGTTAACATTGTAATGGTCACGGGATTACCGAATTTCTTGCATTTTTGAGATTTTTATAGGACAAAGGTCGTTTTATCCAATTATTTTTGGATACTTTTTTGTTATATAGTGTTCTCCGCCATTAAAATTACGTCAATATTGTACGAATATATAGAGGCTATGCGCCACACATATACGACAAACGCTTATATATGCGCAATATATGTCATATATATAAGTCACATATACGTCCTATATACTCTTTTACGTTGGCGATATATCTCAGTCGCTTGGCGATTCATCCTCGGGAGCCGCTATAACAAAGAAGTGCCGATTTTTGTTTTGCTTTCATTTGCGCGAAGCACTCATACATGCGCTATATTGATCACAACATTATCGAATTTTACATACTCTTAAGATTCCTATACAACGAGGTTGCTGTATCCAGAGGTGTTTGTTTTTCCATTGTCGCGAACCACATACATGCGTTTTTGTGACCGCCTCATTATAGAATTTCTTGTATTTATCGAGATTATTATACACGTTTTTTTAATGAGCAAAGTGCTCATACATGCGTTAGACTGATCGCGGCATTACCAAATTTCATGTACTTCTGAGATTCCTATACAACGGGGTTGCTGCATACAGTGATTTTTTTTTTAAATTATGGGCGCAAAGGGCGGTTACATGCGTTTTAGTGACCGCGGCACTGCCGAGTTTTTTGTAGTTTTTGCGATTCTTATACAACGAGGTTGCTGCATATCCAGTGATTTTTTTGGTTTGTTTTCATGTGCAGACTTGTATTTCTTGACGTGTCTCTTTAACGTGTTTCCTCTACATTTACCCCCCCCCCCTGGATTAAATTCATAATCTATACACACGGCAGTGTGTCAGCCAAGTTCCCAAAGCAAAAAAGTCGATACACCGGCCGTGGGTATATTTACACGAACCATTTCGAGCTGTTTTCGCCAAATTTTGACACTCTACTACTGAAAATCTATTTGACCTACGTACTTGTAATTTAAAATGTGTAGTAAGGCTCCCTTAATTATCCAGAATCCAAAATTTTATAAATAACGCATAATTAGTTTCCAAGATAATGATATTTGAAAATGTCTGATAATCAATAATTTTACCACTTTTTCCCGAGTACGGCGATTGTCATCCACCGGGGCTCGGGGACTTCTAGCCGTCCCTGCCGTCGACCTCGATGGGTGCGCCGTACATCGGAACATCAACTTTTAAACTTCAATCACTGATAATAATTAAACTATTCATACAAAATTCTTAATAAATTTCTGCTTTTTACCATCTTAACTTATGTATTCTACCACCTCATAAAAGTATACTTAATCTACATAATTTAAAATTTTTCAAATTTGTTGCTATTTTGTCAGTTTTTCACGTGCCAAAATCCGACTAAGTCTAAACCCCTCTGCAAAAGTCAGCACACGGGAACGGCGGACACTGACGAATTTCTTGATATTTCTCATATTTTCTTCGGAGTCCAACAGAACACTTAACTGCTCCAAAACTCTAAACTTTTTCACACACAAAAACTTTAACTTTTTCACCTCAAAAATATCTTTAACTTTTTTCCACCAAAAATTTCCACCAAATAAAAACTTAAACAAATTTCTTCACACAAATGGAACAGAACTAACTTTTTCACGCAAATTAAAAACTTTAACATTTTTCACACAAAAAGACTTTAACAAATTACAAATTAGTCAGAACACCTAACCTCAACAAAACTTAATCTTTCCCACGCAAATTAAAACTTTAACTTTTTCACACAAAAAGTCTTCAACAAATTTTACAAATTCTTCAGAAAACGTAACAATAACAAATTTTAAACCTCTTCACGCAAATAAAGTAAAATCTTTTCCATACCAAACCGTAAATCTTTTCCCCTTGTATTCATTTCACATTCTTAGTCGGATTCACGAGTTGGCACATAAACTTTTTCAGGTCTTATCTTTCTGCTTTTTCTGTGTCTAAGTGGTTATAGTGATAATTTTTAGAACTACGGTAAATAAATTCTTCTTCTAATTTTATTCTTAAAATTCACTTTAAGACTTCATGATAATAAAAGAAAGGTAGAGAAAGTTTGTCCTACCTTTTGAATCCGCGAAGGTGTAGTAAGTGTATCCAATTTTACTATAAATCCAATGGCACTATTTAATAACTTCTTTCGATCACTGATGAAAATAAAAAAACATCTTCTCTAAATAAAGTATTGCTTCATTGTATAATTTCTAAGTTAATTATTTAATTACTGTTGAAGAAAAAGAAAGATTAATTTTACATTATAAAATTTACATCACACTATAAAAAGTTAAAACATTTAATTTAATAGAATTGTTCAGCAGGTCTGCATTAAATAAAAGTTACTCAGAGACTGAAGTATTAGTTCTTGGATGAGAGAAAAAAACACAGTCAAGTCTACGTCATTTAGCCTTGAACTCTTGAGGTTACACGTGTAAGTTCTTTAATGAGAATCTCACAGAAAACAGAAAAGTACTTTGTCAGCGCACACGTGTTTCGTTTCACCAGCTTGAAGTCGGATGGATGAATATTCAGGCTCACAATAATAGATGAAATGTTTATATCAGAAATCACTCTTCTAACACCCCTGCTTGATTTCTGAAGTATAAATGTTCTTGAGATTTAAACCTGTTCTGTGTTTTGTAAAGTCAGGTTTGGGAAGGGGCTTCGTTAGAATGTCAGCTGTCATAGTTTTGGTTGGGCAATATTGTAGTTCAATTATTCCCTTTTCCTTAAGATCTTTTATGCTGTTGTATTTTATATCGATATGTTTAGTTTTCGAATGATGTTTATAATTTTTAACCATGTTTATACAAGCTTGATTATCTTCGAATAAAGTTATGGGCAAATTTTGTTGTAGATCAAGGTCCTTTAGAAGATTGATAATCCAAACTGTCTCTTGTGCTGAAGTTGCTGCTGAGATGTATTCAGCCTCAGCGGATGATAAGGCAACTGAATTTTGTTTCTTAGTTGACCAGGAAATTGGTGTATTTCCTAATTTACATAAATTTCCCGTTGTTGATTTACGGTCATTTTTATCCCCTGCCCAATCGGAGTCAGCATATGTTGTTAGTATTGGCTCATTTTCTTTACTAATAATTAGTTTTAGTTCTTGTGTTGTTTTTAAATATCTAATAACCCGCTTTACTGCGTTCCAATCCTTTTCTCTGGGTTTTTCGTTTCTACGACTCAAAATGTTCACAGCGGCGGCTATGTCTGGTCTAGTTATTGTAGCTATATATAACAATGTTCCGATAGCTTGCCTATATTTACTGTTATTAGAAAGTAAATTTTCCTCATCAATTATGTTTAAGTACCCGGGTTCCATCGGAGTATCACAGGGTTTCGCTTCCTTTAAATCGAATTTTTCGATCAGTTCTTTTATTTTGTTTCTTTGATCAAGTGCGAAATTTCCTTCTTTACTTCTTTTTATGTTTATCCCCAGATAATAATTTACAAGTCCTAAATTTTTGACTTCATATTCCTTTTTTAGTTGTTCTATTATTTCATTTATTTCTTTAGTTTCCCCTGAAATTAATAAATCATCAACATATATAATGATGTATGTTGTACTTTCCTTTAATTTTCGTGTGAAGAGACATGGATCGGAGGTGCTTTGCACAAAACCAAGTTTAGTTAAACTTTCTTCTAATTTAATGTTCCATGCTCGTGCGGATTGCTTCAATCCGTAAATTGATTTTTTTAGTTTGCAAATTTTATTTTCCTCTCCCGGTATTACATGCCCTTCTGGTTGTGACATATAAACTTCCTCTTCTAAATTTCCGTGGAGGAATGCAGTCTTAATATCTATATGATTAACATCTAAATTTTTATACGCTGCACATGCTAGAAACGCTCTTATAGTTGTATACGTTACTACTGGAGCGAAGGTTTCAAAATAATCGCTTCCGTATTTTTGAGAAAAACCTTTGGCTACAAGACGTGCCTTATATTTTTCTATTTCATTATTTTCATTATATTTTTTGGTGAATACCCATTTATTCCCAATTACTTTTATTCCAGGTGGTGGATCAATTAGTTCCCATGTTTTGTTTTTTCTTAATGAATTAATTTCTTCATTAGTTGCTTCGTACCATTTGTTTCTATCATATGGGTTTTCGATTTTCGCTATATCTTTCCACTCTGTTGGTTCAATATTTTCTTTTTGTATTTTAGTAATATAAGAGAATCTATCGGGTGGAACTCCCCTATTTGATCGTTGAGATCTTCTAGGTTCGTTTTCGTTTAAATTTTCCTCATTGTCTGTTTGTTTATCTTCCTGCATGTCTATAAAGAATTTTGAGGAATCTCCCCCTGCTTTTTCAGGTTGTTTCTGAACTTCTAATTCTTCTCTCATATCAATGGATTTTTTTTCGTTTTCATTTGAATTAGAGTTTTCTATAAATTTAACAGTTCTTGCCCTTATTACTTTATTATTGCCAATGTAGATCCTATATCCTTTTGATCTATTATCATAACCGATAAATGTTCCTTTTATTGCTTTATCATCGAGTTTTCCTCTTTGGGATTTATCGAGATAAGCATAAGCTTTGCAGCCAAATATTTTTATGTTTGATAAATCCGGTTTTTTGTTTGTCCATAGCTGGTATGGAGTTGAATTGTGTGATTTTGTTGGTAATCTGTTTATAAGATACACAGCTGTATTTAAAGCTTCGGCCCAAAATTTATTTGGCAGCTGCGCTTCCGATAATAGGCACCTTGTCATTTCGACTAAAGTCCTATTCTTTCTTTCCGAAACACCGTTCTGAGGTGCACAATGCGGAATAGTGAACTGGTGATGAATACCTTCATATTTTAAGAATTTTTCTAATTCTTCGCTAGTGTATTCACCCCCATTGTCTGATCGGATTTCTTTAACTGTGCGACCGAATTTATTTTTCGTTATGGCTACATATTCTTTCACTTTGGTAACTACCTCACTTTTATTCGATAAAAGAAATATCATTGTGAATCTACTAAAATCATCTGTGAATGTGAGAAAATATTTCTTCCCTCCTATGCTTTCTGTTTGCATCGGACCACATACATCCGTATGCACCAGATCGATCGCCTTCTTAGCTCTGTTCTCACTCTGTTTTGGATACGGTGCATTTGTTAGTTTTCCCTTTATACAACTCTCACAAACTATGTCATGTTTGCAATTTTTAATTTCTAGACCTGTTGCTAAATTGTTGGATAAGAGTTGTTTAATTGAATTAACATTTCTATGACCTAATCTCTTATGCCAAAGCTCAATGCAGTTTTTATTCTTGCATTGTTCAGCAAAATTGACATAGATTTCTTGCTTAGGTTTATATAGGTCAATTTCATATAAATTTTCTCTCTTTTTTCCTTCTAAGAGAGTTTTTCCATTATAGGATAAGTTACAGGTGTTATTTTCAAACATGAATTCATAACCATACTTTGTGGCTTTCGTAACCGACATTAAATTTGATTGAATATCAGGGACATATAAAACGTCCTTTAAAGTTATGTCATTTGATTGTGTCCGTAATTTTATTGTACCTGTCCCGTGCGATTTTAGTGTTGTTCCGTTTGCTATCGTGACAGTATTTTTGTTGTTATTGTCAATGTCAACAAATACATTTATGTCATTACAAATATGTGAACTGCTTCCAGAATCAACAATCCAAGTAGATTTAGATTCATTATGTGCGATTAATGATAATTGCCTTTGAGACATTGTTTTTTCGTTTTGATTTTCTTCGCTTTTACTCTCTTGAATTTGTGTGTTTTTTTCTGCTTTAGTTTTCGGAGTAAAATTACTTGCTTCAAAGCATAAAGACGAATTTTGTCTGTATTTTTCATTTGTTTGGTTCTTAGAATTTTTATTCTTAAGAAACCAACAATTTTGTCGCACATGGTTTTTTCTTTTGCAATTCGTGCAAAAAAGGTTTTGTTCTCTTTTTGGATATGCCCTAGTGTTTTGTTTTTGTTTATTAAATGTTTTGTATACATTTTCATGCGATGAATTGGAGCTTTCTTGTCTCCTTTGAAATTCATCTGTTAGTTTTCCTTTTATAAATTCCGAATTTAATTCTGTCTCTGATCGGGCCTCTAATGCCGTGATCAGAGTATCATAGCTAGGTGGAAGGGAGCACAACAAAAGTGCAGATAGATGAGAGTCCTTAATCTCTTCTCCTATAGATTTTAACCTATCAGCGGTTTCTAATATTTTAACAATATGGTCGTTCATATTACCATTTTCAACTAGTTTTATACTATATAGTTTTCTTAGCAAATATAATTTACTAGATAAATTCGCGCGCTCATGTATTGTTTTTAATGCTAGCCATGTAGCTTTAGCTGATGTTTCGTTTTTTATGTAAATCAGCTGTGAGTCTTCTAAGCTTAAATTTATAATAGCCCTGGCTTTATTGTCTTTCTTCGTCCATTCGCCTGTTAAGGGGTTTGGCGGATCATCAGTTATCTGGTTGATTAAATCCTCTTTCATTAACAGCATCTCTACCTTGAACTTCCAAATCGCATAATTATTGGAGTTCAGTTTTTCTATGCTACACATTTCTTTCATATTTGAAGCCATGATGTTGTATTTTTATTAATTTTAATAATACTTTTATAGTTTCTATTGTTTAAAATATAGTTTTTTTTATTTTTCTTATTAGAGAGCGGTTTTACCGTGTTCAATCCTCAGCGCTCATAATCTGATAATTTTTAGAACTACGGTAAATAAATTCTTCTTCTAATTTTATTCTTAAAATTCACTTTAAGACTTCATGATAATAAAAGAAAGGTAGAGAAAGTTTGTCCTACCTTTTGAATCCGCGAAGGTGTAGTAAGTGTATCCAATTTTACTATAAATCCAATGGCACTATTTAATAACTTCTTTCGATCACTGATGAAAATAAAAAAACATCTTCTCTAAATAAAGTATTGCTTCATTGTATAATTTCTAAGTTAATTATTTAATTACTGTTGAAGAAAAAGAAAGATTAATTTTACATTATAAAATTTACATCACACTATAAAAAGTTAAAACATTTAATTTAATAGAATTGTTCAGCAGGTCTGCATTAAATAAAAGTTACTCAGAGACTGAAGTATTAGTTCTTGGATGAGAGAAAAAAACACAGTCAAGTCTACGTCATTTAGCCTTGAACTCTTGAGGTTACACGTGTAAGTTCTTTAATGAGAATCTCACAGAAAACAGAAAAGTACTTTGTCAGCGCACACGTGTTTCGTTTCACCAGCTTGAAGTCGGATGGATGAATATTCAGGCTCACAATAATAGATGAAATGTTTATATCAGAAATCACTCTTCTAACATATAGCTCACTTAGCGTGCAGGCACTCACCACTTTGCTGTGATCCTCTTCCTGGATTCTCATGCATCCCACAGCACTCCCTCAAGTTCCTTCTCCTCCATTCTTCCCCTTTCGAGCGGTCACTCTGCGGGCATGCGCCTTTCTGGTGCTGGTTCCTGTACCGGTCCCTCCCTCTCTCCTTTTGGTGTACCCCGTTCATCCCGTGACCCCATCTTTCCCATTAGCAGTGCATGGCAAATACCCAAAAAATTCTCTTCACTCACCTTCCCTCTTTAGAAATATTCTGCAAGCCTCTGGAGACATTTTGGACAGGAGCAGTGTTGCCTGTGCCCAAGGGTCTGTAGTTTTTTTTATTATCTTCAGCTCAACTAATTTATTTATCCACGGCAAGCACTCCGCGCCCGCAGCAATCATGACATCTAGCTCAGACGAATCAGACGGCCAACTGAACATTTCACTAAAATCAAGGCATCACCACATGAGCAACGCCTCACTCTACTCGGTGGATAAGGAGAAAATAACCATAGCCAACCTCACCCAAAGAGCAAGGGGCATCATTATACAAATATCCGGAAGGCTAGAAAGGAATGCACATCCAGAAAAACAATGCTTACCTTCACATAAAACAATTCTTAACCACATTGACCAAGCAGACACCCTCAACCTCCGGGAAATGGTAGAAATGAAGAATGCACATGCAGCACTCACAGAACGGGTCCAGTGCCTAGAAGACCAATTACAAGAATCAAGAGATAATCACAAAAAACTACTCCACAATCACTGACAACTCATAGGAAAGCTTCCTGACACTTCACAAATCATAGAGGCACTCCAACAAGCCATCAGCACCAAATCACTGACCACTCCAGAAGAAGCTTCTACAGACAACCAAAATAGCAACGCAGTGCCCACCTACAGCCCAAAAGAAACCCAGCAACCCAAGAAGCTCCCAGACGACACACAAAGAAAGATACTAATCATCAAAGGGATCAACGAACTTACAAGCAAAGCCATAGAAACCACATTCCGACAGAATTCCTATGCAGCACCCATACAGCCCAACAAAATCACAAACAGAAGACACCACATTGAGATAGAATGCAGAACAACCCAAGACCTCAACACACTTAAAGAAGACATAAACAAGAATGAAGCACTCAAAAACAACCTACACGCAATCCCCAAGCCACTTCCATTACAAAAGATGATTCTCCTAGACGTCCCGACATCAACTACAGAAGAAAAAATTAAAAGAGCAATCACCACCCTATACGACATCACAGCACAAGAATTTAGCATACTCAAAGAACTCAATAACAGAAAACACAGCCACTCCAAAGACCTTATTCTCCTCATCCCCAAAACACTAGGTCATAGCATTATTGAAGATGGAGGCCTCACCATCGACCTAAAAACACACTCCCTAAGGCCACACACCACAGTCCCAAGATGCAAAAAGTGCCAATCCCTCACACACGTTGAGAAGCACTGCAGACGTGAGAGACCGACCTGTGTCAATTGCGGTGAAGCCCACATAGATCCAAACTGCACAAAGCCACAAAGCTGCATCAACTGCACATTCCACAACCAACAACGAGGCACACACTTCAGAACAATCATCAGGCATCGGACCCGTCCTGCAGCACTTACAGACAAAAATACACAGAAACACGAAGACATCTTGAAAACGAATTCACACCCACATCAAGTCCCTCAGCACCACAGACAAGCGAGATCCCACCACTACAACAACAACCAGACCAGACAAGTTTAAGACATCCTCAGCACATCAACACAGCACGCCCACCACCAGAAGGACTCACCACGACACACACCCCAAGCCAGGAGGACTGGAGTAACTGGTACACATCCTTCCACCCTTCTCTATACTTGTCAAAGCCGTCCTACTTCCATCCAGCACCTGACCAGAGGAGCGGACTCCGTATACACTGGTAGTACCATTTCCACCCTCAAAACTTCCCATCACCAGAACTATTCTTCAGTCAGTGTGCGAGGTTTCAGCGCGTCTTGGTGTGGCGCTCCTTGTCGCGGGGAAATCCCACACTGACACTCTACAATCAACTGGTGCCGTCATTAATGTACTTTACATCATCATCCTGTATGTCGCTGCCTATCGCGTAGGAACGCTGGTTCCAGCGACAAACCCTGAATTGTAATTTTTTTTTGTCCTTAGTTCTTGCCGCCTGTCGCGTGGGGCTTTGCCCGGCAGGACCAGCCATTTAGCGTAGTCTGTACTGCCAGCGCTTAATCCCTGCGTGCCGGGGAGCTAGCCGGGGAAGACATTAAACGCTCAACGGCTGGGTTCGCACTCAGCCGAGTGGTCTTCCTCAGGCATTAAATAATTTTACCACTGACTCACTTCCTCATCAAAATGATTTCATACATCTACTTAGAGTTGCAAAAATCCGGTTTATTCCCAGGTTTATTTCCAATAGACCCGGTTTATTCCCAGGTTTATTCCCAAAAGACCTGGTTTATTCCCAAAAAACCCAGTTTATTCCCCAAAAACCCGGTTTATTCCCGGGTTTAAACCGGGTTTTTTCTAGCCTTTGCAACTCTACATCTACTGCACTTACAGACTTCAAATTTGGTAAGAAGCTCGTTTACACTATAAAAAATCGAAAAAAAAAATCAAAAAATTCTGAAAATCGATTAATTACCCACTTGGGGGTGTCCATTTTTACTTTAACGTTACGTCTATTAGGCGAAATTTTAATTTGCCAAAAAAAGCGCCAAATGTTGAATCCGCAAATGCACTTGCAGCAAAATAATTGATTATCAGCGATCTTGGGCTAATTTCAGAGAGTTAATTTTTTGAGTAATGGTGCATAAAATTTACCTTTTCAGACACATTGTGAAACTAGTCGTTGGGGGCCACCGTAATACTTGCCCATCATGGATATGCATAATGTAAAATATTAAAATAAAAATGTGTAAACTACTTATAAAATGCATTGCAATTCAAATAAAATCGTGGCTTGATGACGTCATAAACTTTAAAGGCTCGATTACTGAATTGCTTGAAAGAAACATCCTTATAACTCCAAAAGTAATAATCCTATTAACTAGCAGTTTATTGCATCTGATTAAGCGTCAAATTTCCAATTAAAATATATCTTTGAAGTGAAATTTGGATGAAATACAGGGTCATGAAAAATCGAAGAGTGTGGAAAATAGGATTCCAAATATCTTGGCAACTAATTATCCGATCGACTTCATGCTGTATGCAAAATTTATGTTTTTTTATTTTATTTTATATTTATTTCTTAAAATAACCAACTTCGAAAATCTTTATATACCTTTTATCAGAACGAATATTTCGAGAGTCCGAAAAAAAATAGTTCCGGTTAATAGAGGTTATTGAAATGAAATAGGCTTCTTCCTATTATTACATACTAAGTACATACCAAATTGCAAGTCTCTATCTCAATTTTTTCGGGAGATAGAGCGTTTACAGACACACAGACACACACACAGACGGACGGCAAAATTTTTTTTCTAAAAATATGTTTTTCGGAATCTCCAGTGTCTGAAACGTGTAAATCCGTCAAATTTTTTTTTTTTCGATTTTCAAAACGATTACAAGACTTACCCTATACTACGTATGATGGGTAAGTAAAAACAGAAACATCTTGAGAGAATACATATATCGAAATACGCATATATTTCGAGACATCCGCAGTTGAAATTTGTCTAATCCCAGAATTAAAAATGCAAACAAAAGAGAGTCATTCCTATGATTCAAATAAATATTGATCATGGATGTGTAGCTACCATGGGTCTAGGCAGTTTAGCTGTGGCAAAATATTAGCCCATTTAATTCGATCAAACTTACAAAAAGGCACGCGTGAGAAAAAAAAATAACAATCGTATTTTAATTGCATCGAAAAAAAACATGGGACAATCCATGGTGTCTTTCTCTCCTAAACATTGCAATTTCAATTTTGCTTTTTAATCATAAAATATAAAATAAACGCGTGCGGAGATGTCACACTTATCTCTTTTGTGCTATTTATTTTTTTATAATCATTGTTGAGCATGATAATACTCCAGAATTTTATTTTTGTGGCAACACTACTTTGAGGAAAATTTAATTTCATTTATGAAAACAATGCCGATTTAATATTAAATTATCTGTAAATTTTATACTATTTGTTTGATATTATTTGGATAGCTTCGTCATTTTATTTGTAAATATGAATCAGACTGTTGATTTATATGTTAATGAGTCTGTAATGGTAAAACATAAAATTATGTCAATATGAGTATTGTTTTTTCAGAAATAATAAAAATTTCGAATCAATACACTTCGTTTCAAAACAAATATTAAATACAGCAATATTAAAATACAGATTTCTGCCGCAAATTGACAGCCAAATATTTTGTTGTAGGAAATTTAAATTAAATTGAATGTTGCCTGGTGAATAAAATAGTCACTTGTAAACACATTAAAAATCATTAAGTATAGTGTTTAAGCATATTGTAACTGTACAAAAAGTAATGAAATCCCATCAAAAACATACACGTGAAAGAATGCGAAGTTCGTTAACGGTTTCGCTAATAAAAGAAGTGAGATCTAACTGGAAACCAAGTTTTTTCGAAGCTCCTTAAATCATAACTCCTGTCATGCATAACGTTCTTCAATTGTTTAAAATTATTTGTTATCTTATTTGCTACTCAATAGAGCGACTTGGCAAGTTTTCTCTTATTCAAATTTCTCTACTTGATTGATCTGAACTTAAAGTTAATCACTTCCTTAACTTATCAATACCTTAACTTCGACATACTTATTCGAATACTTGATTGACTACATCTTTGCCAATGACATACTAGACTAAATTGCACACAGACTCAAGTATTAAAGTTGGTGGGTGAAAACTTGACAAGTCGCTCTATTGAGTAGCAAATAACATAACAAATCATTTTAAGCAATTGAAGAACGTTATGCATGACAACTCTATTTATATAGCAAACCTCAATAACATATAAAAGTTTCGTAGCAATCCGAGTATATTTTACGAGAGTTAAATCACAGTTAGACAGATAAACCGAATTCATAAACACTTTTCAACAATGTTGGAAAGTGTTAAAAACAGTATTTAGAGTGCAAGGTATAATTAAGTGGTAGATAAAGCAGCCATGTCAAAATTTATTTGGAACCTTCTGAAATTGTCAGAATCTGGTCATGGTTAAATATCGGCAAAATGTAAACACCCCAATATTGGCGCAATGTTCCATGCCACTATTGAGGCAATAATGGTGACAAATATTGGTTAAATAAGGGCAAAATGTAAGCATCCCAATATTGGATCAATATTTCATGCCAATATTGCAACAATATTTAGACCCAATATTAGCCTAATATTGGTTGAGTACTGGGGTGGACAACATAAGAAAATGTACATGTACAGTCGTGAGAAAAAAATCTCCCCACTATACCTGCAATAAATTTTTGTAGAAGAAAGTTGCTGGTACCAATCGATTGGAAATAAAGTATACTTTTAAATGATGTATACAAAATTTGGTTAGGGGGGCATCTACATATAAAAACAGCCCAAACTTTGTTTTTTCCAATAGCAACACCCAATTTTGATACGGTATTTTAAATCTTTGATTCAAACTAGACACCAAAATTCAAGTCATTTGGATGATAAGTTTTTGAATTATAAATATTCAAATTTTAGAACTTTCAATTTTAAATTACATTTTCATATTTTCATTAATATCTCCTGAAAATCCTAATGTGAGGTTCTTGTTAGGTTATAATACTAAAAACCCAAACATAAATACATTGAATTTTTAATTTTCATAATTTTATAATATGAATTATGAATTATGAAATTAATAATTCGAAAAAATTATGAATTGCAACCTAAAATTTTTTTGATGGATTTATATTTATTATGTCCTGTTTTATGCATATTCAAACTTTCAAAATTTTCTTCCAAGCAGTTTTCAAATTATGCTTAAAAATGGCAAGATGCTGGTTTAAGGGGGGCCCGTCTATGATGTGCAGTAAAGCATAATTTGAAAAAATATTTTACTCATTTTATTGTTTATTAGAATAAGATTTTTTGTTTTTCCCTTTTTCGGTGCCTGTTTTCAATTTTTTAAATTAAAATTGCGTAAATAGTATTTGCATGAGATATAATTTTACGTCATTTATATAAATTAGTTTCTCTTTTATTTTTAAATTAACGTAGCTCATTTTTATTAAATGAACAATCCTACCTTAAAAAATAATCTTACTCATTATTTTTGTTACTTTTAATCGAATTTCTAGCTTCTTCTCTAGTCTAATAAACCTATTTTATTTTTTCTGCGGTACATATGTTTGAAGTAAAGTTTCTTATAAATGCATATGTGTTGTGTATTTGCTGGAAAATTTTTTAAAATATGCCACCAGCAATCGAGTTAAGATTCATATTCAGACTGAAAAGCAATTTGTCTGGGTTTTTCTATATCGTTTCCTTATATTGCTTCAGACTATTTTTTATTCTAAATTTTGTATTCGCCGATATTCTTCACATATAAATTTAGAAAAGAGCGAGTAAAATAAATTCAAAATCTGAGAAAAAGCATTATAATAACACCTATAAAATTCCAATCACATTCACATATTCGAAAACTGTCGTAATCACAGATAAACTTACATATTTTATAATTGGATAATTCAACTCTTGTAAACATTATAAAATGAATATTGAAAAGGATTTTACCATATGTAACAATAGCCGAAACATATTAAGTGAATAAAATGGTGACATTGGCAAAAAATAATACATGCATGCTTTTCAACAATCAAGTACCGAACTTCCATTAGGATGCAGCTCATTTTAAAATAATTAATTTCTCTGAAAATAATCGTTAGGAATTTCATGAAATTTGGTATCTGTGCATAGTTTGAACTGAAGATGTAAAATTTCTTGTCAAAATTGGGTCTTGTCATTGAAAAAAACAAAGTTTGGGTTTGTTTTGATATGTAGATGGCCACCTAAGAAACTTTTATAGATACCATTTAAAAATACTTTATTTCCAATCGTCTGGTACCAATAACTCTCTTCTACAATAATTTGTTGAAGAATTAGTAGGGGGTGTTCACTTTTTTTTTCCACGACTGTACAGCAGATCTGAAAGTGGGATTGACATAGTAGAGTTGGCTCATAAAAAAAATCTCAAACCTGTCTAGTACAGAATTATTCACCTAAGGAGAGAAAAAATACATCGCTTTCGAAAATGAGCATGATATGTCTAGTACAGATTGGTGCATGCTTTGTGAGGAAATGGAATCACTAAATATTAATTATATCATCAAAGATTAAAAGTACCATGCAAAAGTTCGTTTGCAAAGTATTTTAACGATGCTGCATTATTTCAAACATATTTAAATCATCATCATATATATTATTTCTCCTGTCAACATCCCTTTTTCTAAGAAATTACGAAACGCAGAACGACGAATGAGATAGCATATGAAAGGATTTTGAACAGGCTTCTGACATAGTACACTTGCATTTTCTTAAAACATGTTTTTTGATTAAAATTTGCTGATATTAAAAATTAAATCGGCATTGTTTTCATAAATGAAATGAAAGGTTTTCTTCAAATCAGTGTTGCCACAAAAATAAAATACTGTATTATCAGATGACGTCATCTTTTAATGCAATTAAAATACGATTGTTAATTTATTCCTTGCGCGTACTTTTTGAAAAAATATCGAGATTTTAACCGGGTTTTTATTTAATTTTTACGCGCGCGTCACCTACTGTTTATTTTTATTATTTTTTTTTTAAATCATGGCTGTGTATATGCGTACTGTATCGGGGCACCAGAAGATTGCGTAATTAAGGATAATCTTCCATTTAAATATACAGTTCATTAGGATTCACAAAAGTTGTATATTTATTTTTTAATATTTCACTAAGCTGTTAAATGTGCCAACGAAGTCTGACGTCAGTTAAATGGTTGCTGGACCACAAAGTTTGAACATACCGTGTTTAAGTTCCCGTAGGCTTGCAAAGAAGTGGGGTGCCAAACATTGATTTATGTATTTAAGACATTTCTGGAACAGTTTTACAAAATCTGAGGAAATGCTTTCATACGAATTTCCTAAACATCTGATTCAGTGGTTCAATTTTTTTATATATATATATATATTTCAAGTATAGTGGTCTTGGCGAGAGAAGAAAATTTGGCAAAAAACTTTCTGGCAATCTATTCCGCTTTTCTTATACACAAGCAATCATCATATATATTATTTCTGTTGTCAACATCCTTTTTTCTATGCACATACAAGACATACAACACGATGAATGAAGTATCATTCGAAAAGTTTTTGAACAAGTTTCTGAGATAGTGTTGTGGTGTTTTGGGGTTCTTTCTAAAACACAACTTACTTAAACTTAAAAAGCTCATTTATTACTCAATCTTCACTTGACAAATAAATATTTAGAAAAAAATAAGTATACCCTGATTAGCTCCACTGAAATCTGTTGCCATGGAAAAGGTAGCAAATTATATTAAACTAATCAAAATATCAAAACTTAAGAATCCGAATAGGTTAATACAACAATGATAATTTTGAACTCATCATTTTAAGACAATATTAAATGTAGTAAGGGGCAACAGATTTCTAAATCAAGTAGCATACTGGATTGCATAAAGAACACCCAACTCCACTCCAACCCGATCAAGCTCAAATCTCCATACACATTAAATTAACAAAAGTGTAATCATCATATAATTTGGAAAAATGCAGGCAACCTGAAATTCCTCCAATATGAGGACCAAAAGGGGAAAGAGTTAAATCCGTTAATAGAATAGGGATATGATGATGTACTAAAATTTTAGAACAACCATAGAGATTCTGAACAAGATCCGATCGGTTAACCAAGAATCGTATAGTGGTGTATAATGACTGGATATTTTTTTTTTTTTTTTTACTTTTTAAAATAAAACAATTTTGGTGTATATTTTAGAAAAACAATGTTTCTGAAAGAGGAGAGTTAAAGCTTAATTTAACAATTTATGAAATTAAATTTAATATTACTGTTTCACTTATTAATCTATCCATCCTTAAATCAAGATCAAAAATACGATTGTATAACATTGAGTGAACTTCAATTTATGTTCATTAAAACAGTCAGTTATGAATTTAAACTTAAGAAATTTTAAAGTCCTAATTTAATAAAGTTGAATTTTCTCTCCCTTTTTTTTTTTTTTTAATTAATCACAGAAAGGTTAGGCCATTCTTATAGGTCTACTGTGAATATAAAAAATTAATTATTTAGAGATTTATACAAAGAAAAACATACCAACTTTGATAATAAACAAAAAAAAAACACAATTTATTTGAACATTTAAAATAATGAAGCAACTAAGTTATCAAAAATAATCTTAATAAAACAATATAACAGCTGATCTTTTAAGTTGAAACCACTCACTGGTTACTTTTAAATTACACATCATATTTTTAAAATTACCATCATATTACCATTTAATGGTCGTTCAAACATACAAACATTATATATTAACCTACAGACTATTTCTGTTCATAATGTTTATTCTTATTGAAATTATCCAAAGATATTCATTTCACTTTTAAACTCTGGTATAGC
Source organism: Maratus michaelseni (assembly GCA_963931845.1). Taxonomy (NCBI): domain Eukaryota; kingdom Metazoa; phylum Arthropoda; class Arachnida; order Araneae; family Salticidae; genus Maratus; species Maratus michaelseni. The sequence continues at coordinate 212,214,047 of OZ007588.1, forward strand.
AAACATATTTTATTTATTTTTTTTTTTTTTTAAAAAGGTACAAATAAATAAAAAGAAAAACTATGCAAATAGTACTTACAACAGGTAGAGAGTTCTACAATTTTAGTCAATGGGCACTTAGGAGCATTTCCTCCTTTTTCAAAATCTGATGAAGCACTTAAGCTGGAGAATTCAGGCTGGGGAAAAATTCAGACGTGGTTTCAAGCTAACATTCATCAATCCTCTCATCTCACTGCATCACTTGCCATCAACTACTAGGTCCATCATCTAGTCCGGAGGGGAAAATCGTTCTACGGTCCAGAACTTCACCGTCGGAGTCAGTAATTTCACCTTCCTGAAGCATGTGTTTTATTCGAAGATAGCCATCACCGTAACTCAGAACACTACGACTTCTAACGACCGGTTTAGTTCAATATCTATGATCACTTCTGATGGTTAAGAAGTCATAATCTTGGAGCGCCACTACGCCAAAAAAAATAGGCTACACATATCTTCTTCTTAATTTCTCGTTAACAGTTATAGATCCGCAATTCGAAAATGCCCTTATAGCCTCTTTTCATCATAACATCATGATTTAGGATGGTTAATGTAGGGCCATCAATGCCCCACTCTCAAAAAAAAAAAATCTTCCAGAAACCTGTCCGCCTTCAACAACTTCGCGATCCAGCCCACAGGCCAATCTTCGAGCCCCGTAATAAGTCGAATTTTTTTTTTACGAGTCAAACGACAGGTCTCTTGGCCAAGCAACAAGTGTCGTAAACATTCATTCTCCCGCGCTGCTTGAAAAACGGGACCGATCCACTCTGCCAGGGGTACGGGAATGGAAACAAAAGGAAAAATGGACTCATCGTGAAGACTACAGCTTGCCGCTCCACTCTGCCGGCCGCTTCATGGGGGAAGGAAACCATGCATCACCCCCATGGCGTGTGCTGAAGGGGGGTCCTGTTAGCCTCTGTTTACATGGGCGCCAGCTATCCGCCTGATAGCAGAGCCAATTGAAGCCTGACGTAAACTTACAAAGCCTAATTGCGTGTATAGTACACTCATAAGATAACGTAATTCTTATACAGGGCGGTCGGTCATTCTTATATCAAAGTCAGACTAGATGACTCCAAATTTTCCACCTGTGCAGTCTACTGACAAAACATCCCTCCCCTGCTGTCTGCTTTTCGTATTTGAAAAACAGGAAGCTACGTTAGACTATAAACGTTGAAATTACTTTGCAAAAAGAAAAAGAAAGAAGAAAAAATAAAAACTGATTTTATTATAATTATTACAATTACTTTTATTTATTTAAATTTTTATTAGAAACAGAAAAAAAGAGTGCTTTTAAATAAATGTTGAGAAAGTGATTTAAATAATTAATGTAGATTAAAAAAAAAAAAATTTGTTGAAATCAACCGTAACAAGATTGCTCCCCCCGGCTAATTAAAAAAAAAAATTTTTTTTGAGAAAACAAATTATTTTTTTGAAAGGTAACTTGGTACCACATGGCATGCTGGGACCTCAACACTGAAAAAACTGACCCACAAACACAGATCATACATCGATCCGGGACGGGATCCAGAGAGTTCACCGCTGAAATACCACCCTGACAATATATTCCGGATATATACAACCAGAGCTCGCACATCCGTAGAAACCATTACCTGAAATATTACCTGAAACATGACCATAAAAGAGTACTACCAGAGGAGGGACCACAAGGCTGATTTTACCACTAAAATGACCAAGATATTTTCTGCACCTGTAAAAGAACACATGTTCCACCTGATTGTGAAACCTCACTTCCCTACTACTGTCATTCCTACGCATAACTGCATCCTTCCTGAGACTTCTGGCAACAGAACTGTAAATAATACATAAATTGAATTTTGAAAAAAAAAAATTAGCCGAAAAAGAAGAGAAGTGCCCACTGATTAATTGTCACTATACTGCTTATATACATAACTTCAATAATTGGCATCACAGTATATTACAACACTATCTATTAATGTAAATAAGTACTAGTAATATCATAGTTACAACACTGTAAATGTCAATGAAATTTGTAAAACACATATTAATTCTATTACACAAAAATACACAAGAGCAACTGGTGACACACAAAAAAAAATATATACATATACATCTGTAAGACACAAATTATGGTATCACAGACCATGTTAGAGAATTACGCACACAATTGTAACAATTTTATATGAGAACACATGTTTGTTTTCGAACACAGTCTAATGATTCGGGATATTATGTAGATTTTACAAATGCACGTACAAGTAATGTGCATGGGAAAGAGTATCTCTGCCTCTGTGCTACTTATAGCAAAAAGCAGTTTCGGGCCTTTGGGCACAACAGGGAAAACATTCCACAAAATAAAATAAAAAACAGGGGTGGTGACATATATCACCAGGAAGGAAAACACACATTCCACAAAAATAGGAAGTAGAATAAATAAAATAGTTAATTTTAGCACTTTTAGCCACACACAACAACATACAGGCATGTACATGAGACAGTATGTACACGAAAAAGAAAAAGGGCCCACACTCCTTAAAGTTTAAGCTCAAATAAAACCACAAACTGTATAGTAAATAATAAATCTATCTAGTTAAAATGTAGAAATTAAAGTAAACACATACTTAAAAAGTTATATACAAAACACTGATGCATTAAAAAAAACTGAACTAAACAGATCTACCTCGGCAAAAGGGCATACAAAACACAACATCCTAAAAAAATTTTAAAGTAACAAAAATTACAATCGTTTCTTTTTTTTTTTTTTTTTTGCAAAAATATACCCAAAATCTACGAAAATGGGGTGCGGACGGGTATATACCACATAATCTACCATAAAACAGACAAAAACCTTAAGTATAGGCATAAAAAGGGTTAAAAATGCCTACATGAAAGTATCAACACACCACCAAAACAAACCTTTAATACGCTAGAAAAACTAAGTTCCGTTTTAGAAATGTCAAAAAAAAATAATTAAATATACATACACATTAACTAAACTATAAATAAATACAAATAAACAAGGTAAAATTGAATAAAAATGCTTGAATAACGAAAAAAGGTAGTTAGTATTTATAACTCGGACGGTCTCTTCTATCCCGTAGCGAATAGTCGGTTCTAGAAATCGATATTGAACGACTACTTCTATTCGATTTAGCAGCTGGACGAATCGATGAACGAGACCTGCGCGAATCGCTGTGCTCAGCAGTTGAACTGTTTTCTGCCGTGGCTGAATTTTTACCTACGCGCATTTCACTGCCTTCTGCCGTTGCTAAATTTTTATTTACGCACATCTCGTTATTCTCTGCCGCTGCAATCTCCGGAGAAATGGGAGGTGGGGGAGAGGGATTTATGATTTCAGTCGCGTCGCTGTCTGTTTCCTCCACTTCCGGCGCTACCGGAGTTTCGTTATTGTTGACGTTCACTACTGCTGGTGCGCGGTTACTATCATATGGTGCCCAGGGAATGAATCGGTTACGCTTACACCTGCGTACAGGAGGAGAATCGCGCGGTTGGTGTGGTGAATCGATGGTCACGTTTTCAGTCGATCCCAGGCCAATTGTTTGTTTTGGTTTACTGGACCAGATGGGGAGTCTGTCTTTGAAAGAAGACAACCTGTCAACATGGACAACCTGACAATTTTTGGGATTAGCAACTAGCGCTATTTTAAAATTAACCTCATTTAGCTTCTCAATTATAGTAAAAGGACCATTATTTTGCTTGCTTAATTTTTTTGTATTACCAGGGGCGACTGTGGGTGTAAATAACCACACAAGATCTCCTATTTTAAAATTTTTATCAACAGCTGTCTTTTCACGGTATTTTTCCTGCTGCTCAGAAACTTTAATTAAATTACTATGTACTTCAGTGTATACTTTTTGAAGAGCTGGGATTAAGAGTTCGCAAAAAGAGGGTGCATCATTATAATTAAAAGAAGGTGGTTGAGAAAAGAGATTATATGGTAGATTCATATTTCTGCCATACATAACTGCAGCTGGGCTAAGTTTAGTTGAAGAGTGGACAGCGGAACGCATAGCTAGTAGTGCAAATTTGAGTTTAGTGTCCCAGTCAGATTGATTTTGGTTGACTATGTGACAAAGTGCATTTTTAAGAGTACGATTCTGTCTCTCCACTTGCGAGTTGCCAGCCGGGTGATAAGATGAGGTCTTAATATGATTAATACCAAACATTTTATATACGTGCTCTATCGCATCTGAAATTAGATTCTTCGCGTTGTCCGTCGTAATAAAACAGGGCGCACCGTAGCGTGATATGAAATCAGCTAAAGTGTCCGCAATGACATCTGAAGTGGTTGAACTAACCGCATATGCTTCTGGCCACTTAGTAAATGAATCTATATATGCGACAATATACTTATTTCCCGAAAAAGTTTGCGGTAAGGGTCCAATGAGATCCAAATGAACCTTGTTCATGGGAAACTGGGGGGTCGGCATACGTTGCAGAGGGGCGAGCTGGTTCGCTCTATAAGCTCTCTTCTGCTGGCAACTAATACATGACTCCACTAGATGCTTGACATCTGACGACATTCCTGGCCAATAGAAGTGCTCACGAATGCGATCAATGGTCTTTTGAAAGGCTTGATGACAAGCCGCTAGGGACTCATGTGTTAGTGCAAAAACTTGAGTAACCAATACTTTTGGCACGACTAACTTTACAGATTTATTCAAAATAGCTGACTCCCTTGTATCCTCACAAACTAAAATGTCATCTCTAAAAAAAAATTTCATGTATTTAGGAGCAATTTCTACACCTTGGTCTAGTTTTCTTGCAATCTCGCAGCATTTCTTGTCTGATTTTTGTAATTCACCAATTTTTTCAAGTAGATTAGAATGAGGCATAAAAGTAACTTCCTTTTCGACTTGTATACAAAAATTACAATTAACAGTATCATTGGAGTTATCATTGTTGACATACCTCGAAAGGAAATCTGCGACACTGTTACACTTACCTTTAACAAACTTGATTGTAAAATTAAAGTCTGAGAGAGTGCAGATCCATTTAGCCATGCGAGATGTAGGGTCGTGAATTTTTAACATAAATGTTAGAGGCGCATGGTCTGTATAGATGAAAAAATGGGTATTAGCAATGTAACATTTGAAGTGGGCAGTAGCCCAAACTAAAGCTAGTAATTCCCTTTCAGTGGTGGAGTAGCGGGTCTCAGCATCTTTCAATTTTCTGCTGGCAAAGGCAACAGGATGGAGCATGTTATTTTCATCTAATTGTGATAACACTGCCCCTAATGCTTCGCCACTGGCATCAGTATATAAATGGAATTCTTTCTCAAAATCAGGGAGTGCAAGACATGGTTTTGAAATAAGAGCCATTTTAAGGTCTTCAAATTCTTTCTGTGCATCTTCATTCCACGAAAATTTTCCTGTCTCTTTCGTTAAGTTGATTAGATTTTTAGCTCTCTTAGTAAAATCTGGTATAAATCTCCTATAGAAAGATAGAGTTCCAATAAATGACCTAACAGCCTTTCGGGTAGTTGGAGGTTTAAAATTTTCTATTACGGCAATATTTTTATTGATAGGTGATACTTGGCCACTACAAATCTCAAAACCTAGATATTGTATTTTATTCGAAAGGAAAGTGCATTTACTGGGCTTAAGTTTAAGTTTATGCAGTCTTAACCTTTCAAAGACCATGCTAAGCTTCTCAAAATGAGAATTAACATCACTGGAGGCAATTACAATGTCGTCGATATAAACAAGAATTCCAAGATTGCCTAAATCACCGAAAATAGCATTCATAAGTCTTTGGAAACTGTTACCTGAATTTGAGAGCCCAAAACAGTTACGGGTCCACTCAAAAAGTCCTTTGTGGGTGATTATAGCAGTTTTATGCCTATCCTCTGGGCGAATAACCTGTTGAAAAAACCCACTAGTTAAATCTAGCGTTGAAAAAAATTTAGCCCCACTTAAAGCATCAACAGAGTCGGTAATGTTAGGTATTGGGTAAGCATCTTTAACAAGATTTTTATTTAATCTTCTGTAGTCAACAGCAAGTCGATAGGAACCGTCTGATTTCCGAACCAGAATAACCGGAGAAGCAAATTCAGACATGGAAGGGGAAATTATGTCCGCCTGTAACAAAGTATTAAGTTGGTCTTCCATTTCTTGACGTAATTTGTAGGGGACTCTATAAGCTTTGCCTTTAACTGGTTTATTTGAAGTTAAGTTAATTTCATGCGGGATTGTATCACAGCCGGGTAAATCTAAGACCGATGCTGCAAATACATCTTTGTTTTTGTCTAGAAAATTTTGCATTTTAAGTTTTAATGGGGGTTCTAAATGATCTAAATTAATTTCAGAGCTCCAAGTGAGATCAGCGTGATCAAAGTCACCAATTGGAGGGGCCAAATTTATATTATAGGTTAATTTATTATCAGTTATGGGTATATTTGACTGGTCTACACATTTTTGAATTTTGGCAACAAAGGTTCCTTTATTTAAATGAATACTATTGTCTGAAAAATTTGCAAATGAGATATATAGGCCATGTTCTTTAGTGCAAATGGCTCTGGAGGTAAGGAGACCTTGATTTAAATTTTTCGCCAAAGGTTCTAACATAACAATATCATTTTCCTTAATAAAATTTTCCTTATAACTTTTAACCTGGGCTAACATTTTTGACTGCGGGGGAATTGAAATTTTGCTACATAACACAGCGAAACTTATATTTTTATTTTTATTGGTTTTATCACTACTGCTATCTTCATTGCTCTCCTCCTCGACTTCAGGTACCTTATCCTCTATACTTACCAAATCTTCACTTTCATCAATATTACAAATTTCAGTAGTCTCTTCAGCTAAATTACCCTGAGTTACCTGACTCGCTGCTGAAAGAATGTTGTCGACACTTTGAATACTTGAAAAATTTTCAGTGTTATTACCCTCAGAGCTACCGCCTGATGTTGTTTGCATGCAAAAGTTCTGCGCAACACTTTCAACTTCCTTATCTGACTCAGTTTGAATGACTATCTCAACATCTTTTCCCATATTACTCAACTGCGGGTCCTGAACTACCATATTTTCACTACTATGATTCCCATTTTCAATATTAACTGAGTCATGAACTTTCTCACATGCACAATTTTCAGGAGGGCTATTGGCATTACTACTTTTTGAATTCTCCCCTACTTTGTTGACACATTTTATATTTACAGAATTATTTTTAACACAATCATTATTTATACAATTATTATTAGAATTTACACTATATACAGAGTTAGAAATATTTACAGAATTAGTAGCAAGACAAGTATTACACCCTGAAGTATTACTTGGGGTTTCTACGCTTTGTTTACATTGGCCTGAAACTGGCACTTTAAGAGCGACAGCATTTGTATCACAATTTATACTTGCCCGGTACTCTTTCAAAAATGGCATTCCCAAAATCATATTAAATTCCTCTGCTAATTTACCTTCCACTACATAGAATTCAGCTTGACATTGAACATTATCAAAAACAAATTTTAAAAATACTTTCTTATTTAGGTGAACTTTCTCACCGGTGACAGTCATAATGGGGATATTGCAATTCTCCATTTCAAAATTCTCTAAACAGTTACAATCAGTACCACTCAGGAGATTAATTGCAGAACCCGTGTCACATAATGCATTTAGGCAAACTTTATTTATGTAAATTCTTGCAGTTGGTAATGTATATGATTGGGGCTGAAACATACTATACACAGTTGGGGGGTCCAGGGGCCTGTTGGGGATCGACTTGACCACATCTGATCCGGCCACTAATAGTTTAAAGCCTCACTTTCATTGTTAGCTACTGGGGTGTTATTTACCGCCTGCTCTTCATTTCTGTTCGCAGCTGTGCTCCTATTGTTTTGGTAATAACCACCTCTTCTTCCCCTATATCCGCCTCGCTGATTGTGGTTCCCTCTAGGATTTTCACCTCTGTTTCTATAATTTTGCCCACGGCTCCTGAAATTTTGACCACCTCCCCTTCTAAAATTATAGTCGACAAAATTTAGTGGACAATCTCTGGCATAGTGGCCTTGTACGGAGCACCTATAGCAGGTTACGGGTCTTACCTCTTGGTTTTTCTCCTGTACATCCCTAGCCCTAAGATCAACTAAACTGTCTATCTTAGCTGCTAAAACATCAATTTGAGATTTTAGTTGGTCTATCTCCTTCTTTTGTGAGCTATCTTGCTGAAAAACTGCAGCACAGGGTAGGTTTTGGGTCAAATTAGGGTTGAGAATTTCCTCACGGTGGTTGTAGAAAGGGTTAATGTTCCTATAAGCCTTTTCCTCAAGAAGCGCAATTTTGAGGACCTCTTCTGGGGATTGTGGATTTCTCGCAATTACCCCCTTTCGCACTTCTGGTGTAAGATTGCTCAACAGCATGGAGTGTAGTAGAGCCGTTCGGCTTTTATCGACTACTTCACCCTGGATACCTTCAATTACAAGGGCTCTTAATGACATATCATATGCCTTGTCATAAAACTCCTGAACACTCATATTGGGTGGCTGTTTAAAATTTAAAAAATGACTGAGGGCAACATCTGGTGTGGCCTGTGAAGTATAACTCTCTTTTAAGATTTTTAATAGCTCATCAGATGTTTTTGCTTTGTGAATTTTTATTCGCCTAGAAGCAGCTCCTGATAATCTAGCTAACAAAACGAATTTTTTCTCCTCCTCATTCCAGTCGAATAATTTGGCAAAACTCTCAAATTTCTCAAAAAAATCTGAGAAGCAGACTGAGCTGGCCTCTCCATTGAATGGGGGAATGTTTGACAAATTATCCACTAAAGCATTTTTTCGCTGAATAGTGGCAATTGCTTCCGAGTGCTTATCAGCCATAGTTAGAGTTAGAAAATGACAAACAAACCAAAAAGAAAATGAAAAAAGGGGGGGGGGGACAACTTAAAAATGAGAAAAAGAGAGGGGAAAGGAAAACCTTATAAATACATAAAATTTAAGTACAGGACTATGCTTTTTGTAAATAAGAAAAGGTTATGCTCACAAGGCATAATTTTGACTGGGAATTGTAGCTTACTAGCACAGAGAGAGAGCCTAGACCTCTTTTTACACTTGAACATATAAATAAAATTTTAATTGCAAAAACACCCAGTTGCTCTTTGATACATAAATACATACAAGTAAAAAAAAATCAATAACCCAGAGACCGAATTGTTACGGCTCCATTTGTTGTGGTGTTTTGGGGTTCTTTCTAAAACACAACTTACTTAAACTTAAAAAGCTCATTTATTACTCAATCTTCACTTGACAAATAAATATTTAGAAAAAAATAAGTATACCCTGATTAGCTCCACTGAAATCTGTTGCCATGGAAAAGGTAGCAAATTATATTAAACTAATCAAAATATCAAAACTTAAGAATCCGAATAGGTTAATACAACAATGATAATTTTGAACTCATCATTTTAAGACAATATTAAATGTAGTAAGGGGCAACAGATTTCTAAATCAAGTAGCATACTGGATTGCATAAAGAACACCCAACTCCACTCCAACCCGATCAAGCTCAAATCTCCATACACATTAAATTAACAAAAGTGTAATCATCATATAATTTGGAAAAATGCAGGCAACCTGAAATTCCTCCAATATGAGGACCAAAAGGGGAAAGAGTTAAATCCGTTAATAGAATAGGGATATGATGATGTACTAAAATTTTAGAACAACCATAGAGATTCTGAACAAGATCCGATCGGTTAACCAAGAATCGTATAGTGGTGTATAATGACTGGATATTTTTTTTTTTTTTTTTTTTTTTTTTTTTACTTTTTAAAATAAAACAATTTTGGTGTATATTTTAGAAAAACAATGTTTCTGAAAGAGGAGAGTTAAAGCTTAATTTAACATTTTATGAAATTAAATTTAATATTACTGTTTCACTTATTAATCTATCCATCCTTAAATCAAGATCAAAAATACGATTGTATAACATTGAGTGAACTTCAATTTATGTTCATTAAAACAGTCAGTTATGAATTTAAACTTAAGAAATTTTAAAGTCCTAATTTAATAAAGTTGAATTTTCTCTCCCTTTTTTTTTTTTTTTAATTAATCACAGAAAGGTTAGGCCATTCTTATAGGTCTACTGTGAATGTAAAAAATTAATTATTTAGAGATTTATACAAAGAAAAACATACCAACTTTGATAATAAACAAAAAAAAAAACACAATTTATTTGAACATTTAAAATAATGAAGCAACTAAGTTATCAAAAATAATCTTAATAAAACAATATAACAGCTGATCTTTTAAGTTGAAACCACTCACTGGTTACTTTTAAATTACACATCATATTTTTAAAATTACCATCATATTACCATTTAATGGTCGTTCAAACATACAAACATTATATATTAACCTACAGACTATTTCTGTTCATAATGTTTATTCTTATTGAAATTATCCAAAGATATTCATTTCACTTTTAAACTCTGGTATAGCAAACATATTTTTTTTTTTTTTTTTTTTTTTAAAAAGGTACAAATAAATAAAAAGAAAAACTATGCAAATAGTACTTACAACAGGTAGAGAGTTCTACAATTTTAGTCAATGGGCACTTAGGAGCATTTCCCCCTTTTTCAAAATCTGATGAAGCACTTAAGCTGGAGTATTCAGGCTGGGGAAAAATTCAGACGTGGTTTCAAGCTAACATTCATCAATCCTCTCATCTCACTGCATCACTTGCCATCAACTACTAGGTCCATCATCTAGTCCGGAGGGGAAAATCGTTCTACGGTCCAGAACTTCACCGTCGGAGTCAGTAATTTCACCTTCCTGAAGCATGTGTTTTATTCGAAGATAGCCATCACCGTAACTCAGAACACTACGACTTCTAACGACCGGTTTAGTTCAATATCTATGATCACTTCTGATGGTTAAGAAGTCATAATCTTGGAGCGCCACTACGCCAAAAAAAAATAGGCTACACATATCTTCTTCTTAATTTCTCGTTAACAGTTATAGATCCGCAATTCGAAAATGCCCTTATAGCCTCTTTTCATCATAACATCATGATTTAGGATGGTTAATGTAGGGCCATCAATGCCCCACTCTCAAAAAAAAAAAATCTTCCAGAAACCTGTCCGCCTTCAACAACTTCGCGATCCAGCCCACAGGCCAATCTTCGAGCCCCGTAATAAGTCGAATTTTTTTTTTACGAGTCAAACGACAGGTCTCTTGGCCAAGCAACAAGTGTCGTAAACATTCATTCTCCCGCGCTGCTTGAAAAACGGGACCGATCCACTCTGCCAGGGGTACGGGAATGGAAACAAAAGGAAAAATGGACTCATCGTGAAGACTACAGCTTGCCGCTCCACTCTGCCGGCCGCTTCATGGGGGAAGGAAACCATGCATCACCCCCATGGCGTGTGCTGAAGGGGGGTCCTGTTAGCCTCTGTTTACATGGGCGCCAGCTATCCGCCTGATAGCAGAGCCAATTGAAGCCTGACGTAAACTTACAAAGCCTAATTGCGTGTATAGTACACTCATAAGATAACGTAATTCTTATACAGGGCGGTCGGTCATTCTTATATCAAAGTCAGACTAGATGACTCCAAATTTTCCACCTGTGCAGTCTACTGACAAAACATCCCTCCCCTGCTGTCTGCTTTTCGTATTTGAAAAACAGGAAGCTACGTTAGACTATAAACGTTGAAATTACTTTGCAAAAAGAAAAAGAAAGAAGAAAAAATAAAAACTGATTTTATTATAATTATTACAATTACTTTTATTTATTTAAAATTTTTATTAGAAACAGAAAAAAAGAGTGCTTTTAAATAAATGTTGAGAAAGTGATTTAAATAATTAATGTAGATTAAAAAAAAAAAATTTGTTGAAACCAACCGTAACAATAGTACACCCACATTTCGTTAAAACGCGTTGTTTGATTAAAAAAATCAGTTAATTAAAAATTAGTGCTAAAACGTACCAGGAAATATTCTCAAAGATTGCAGTGCGAAAGCTTCGCACGGGTTCTTCTAGTTGATATACATCACTGAGATGCATTACAAGAGGCTTACTAAAGAATAGGGTGTGCATAACATTCACCGTTCATTTACAGGGACACACAAAAGAATTTGGTTTCAATACTGTATAAGTACAATAATTACTGGAAGTGCGTTTTATGTTGAGGTGAACGTTTTTAAATGAAACTATTTTTTTTGCCTATTACTTGGTGTGTATAAATTCTATAAATAATATACATAGCAGCACAAAACATCTTGAGTACATTTACATTTATGGACGGAGTGGCTGAAAGAGAATTTACAACTGTGATATGCAGTTCCTACTAAACAAAATTTTAGTATACTATGTAGTATACATATAAATCTGTAAAACATATACAAGGCCGCACGAAAGAAATGGGATAGTTTGTTTGAATATTGGTAGTAATTACTGAAATTGGGATTTCAAATATGCATTTTCTAAATTGTTTTCACAGTTTTGTTACAGTATTCTGAATGTGTTGGAAAATGTTCATAATCTATGCTTGACGCACGATTTTTCGTTCTTGTTCTGAGATCAAAACATATTTGAGATTACAAATTCAGCAAGAACGTTTGAAGAGCTTAGAAATTATGTCTGTCGCATTTCCAATCAGCAGGAATTTAAACGTCGACATAATTCTTAAAGAATTTTTAGAAAAAAAAAATCAAGAAAACAAATTTATATTAATAAAGAACAATAATAATGGTTCCTTTTCATTTTTAATTTGGAAATTGTAAGTGATTTTTAGAAGTCCATTAAAGATAATTTATTTTCAACAAAGCATTTAAATTCTAGATTTTTTTCTTAAACAAAAATAAATTAATAATCTACTATATATATAAAACACAAACGGAAATTTAGTTCCGTTCCTTTATAACTCGAGTTCTGCCGAATGGATTTTGATGGAACTTACACTGTTCGAGAGATAATTTTTCAGGGAAGGTTTTAGTATATAACACTACGTTCTACGTATATTAGTTATAGAATTATGATAGAAAGTTCTGTTATTTTGGCCGGAAAGGTTACCATTGCTAATTATTTGGCGATCATTACTGTTGCAGAAAAAATGAAAAGGCTATACATGTCGAAAAAAAAAACTGTTACTAATTTTATTTAAAAAAAAAAAAGAAAGAAAGTAAGAAAGAAAAGAGAAAGAGAATGAAAAAAAAAAGTTTTGATGAGAGATTATTATAAAACGAAAATATTTAATTTAAACATGATTGGGAATGTTCATAATGCTTAAAAAATTATTCAAGGGGCAAGATTTCTATATTGAAACAATATTTGGCGATGTATCTTTTGTTTTTGGCGATTTTGATTTTACTTTTGACCCCAAACAATTTGATTTTAAGCCAAAAGGTGCCTTTTTTTTTGTTGCTGAAAGAATTGAAATGGCTATACATCAGGAAAAATAACAGAAAAAACTGTTACTAATTTTATTTAAAAAAAAGAAAAAAAGAAGAAAAAAAAGAAAAACAGTTTTGATGAGAGATTTTCAGCCAAAATATTTTTTTTTAAGTGTACGACTGCATTTTTGCAGTATTTTTTTTGGTACTTTTCGGTTAGCCGGGCGCCAGTGATATATATATACATGTATATATATACACATATGTCTACACAAATACATGTATAATACATACATATATCTACACAAATACATGCATATACATACATATATATACACTTATATGTATGAATATATATATATATATATATATATATGTACATATATCACTGGCGCCCGGCTAACCGAAAAGTACCTTTCTTTTTATTCAAATGCAAACTATATTAATGGCAATATACTCCTATTTACTTCTACCTTATATATGAAATTTCGTTCTGGCTGCTTATAACTGGAGTACTGCTGAATGGATTTTCGCAGAACTTAAACTGTAAGATACTTTTTCAAGGAAGGTTTTATTGTATAACACTAGGGGGCTCTGCCCCCGCTCGCTACGCTCACCAACCCCCGTTCTGATTGCACAGCCTCTTAAAACCTGGTAATGTATCCTGTTTTAAAAAGATGATGATGATGATATCACGAGCGGCGACTATCTTCTGTAATCAGGTTATAATGCTTTTTCATTTAATTGGTTATAATGCTTTTTCATTTAATTCATCTTTTTTATTTTTAATATTCATGTGTAAACACAATTTTTATGATGTAATTTCCTGCTTTCAACACGTGATCATTTAATTATTATTTTAAACTTTCATTATTGTTTTTAATAGTCTCGCGCAAGTACATTTTTTATTTGAGATATAAAACATAATCCTTTGCGCTTATTTGGAAATTGGCAACAATATAAAGAAATGACTTTTTCAATAAAAGATTTTTTACTCTATTTTTAAGGATTTTTTGAGTTTTTATTGTCCGACCGTGATAATTTTTTGAATTTCTGAAAGCTTGTTATATTTCGCGTCTGGTGGTATGATTTTCGAATCCGTAGGATGGCTAGAAAAAAAGTAATAGCTCCTCAAAAAAGTCCCTAGTAAAAAAGCGATGAGAATAACCCGGAATATCTACGCAGAATTTGATTGGTTCATTTCTAAATCGTTTTTGGCTCAGTGCCAGATTACTTTTTTTTAATATAGAAGGAGAAGGATATCGTTCTACGTAGCTTAGTTATAGAATTATTCTGGGAAGTTCTATAATCAGATCAATTCGATTATGAAATATTAGCCTTTTTAAAAGATTTTGCCGAATGGATTTCAATGGAACCTACACTGTTAGATAATTTTCTAGGGAAAGTTTTATTATGTAACATATCATTCTACGTTGCTTAGTTCTAGAATTATAGGGGAAATTCGAAAATCGGGTGACCATTTTTTTAAAATCAAATATTAGCCTTTTCAATATTTTATTCCGATTATGAAGATTATCCTTCTGAAAAAGTTCTGCTGGACGGATTTTGATGAGAATTGTATTGTTAGTCACATGCTATTTAAGGAATGGTTTTAATGTACTACATATTGTTCTACGTTGCTTAGTCAAACAGTTATGTGTGAAGGTTATATAGTCAGGTGAACCCGATTCCGAAAGATTAGCCTTTTTGAAAGTTTTTACTGGGCGTATTTTTTGCGACTTGCAATGTTAAGTAGATAATTTGTAAGGATGGTTTTAGCATATTTTATATCGTTCTGTTAGTTTTAAAATTATGCGAAAAAGTTCTATAATCAGATGAACCCGATTATCAAATATTAGCCTTTATAAAAACTTCTACTGAATGGATTTTGTTAGTTAATTTGTTTGCAGTGTTAGTTCCACAATTTTTAGTGAGGATTTTAGTATATTGCATATAGTTTTATCATTCTTTAGAAAACCGTAACTGTAAATGACCAAATAAAAGAGTTGGTCCTTAACAGCTAAAGTTTTGACTGCACATTAGAAAATATAATAGCGCAATCACGTCATTTTTCAGTAATGTGGAAAGATATTCCAGGTAAATATACAGATTGCTTTCAAATACAAGGTCAAATTAAACAATATATTTCGTTTGATTCAAGGTTCATTTGTAGAAACCGACCAGCGCAGCTTGCTAGTTTTTATTAATAAATCACTTCTCAGTCACTAGAACAAGTGGTAGTAAAACTATGCAACTTTTCATAGGTGGTACACAAATTTTGTTCGTTACTTCTAGGCTTATATGAATGTGATTTTATATTAAGTAGCAGCTTACATCCGTTTGGTCTATTAGCTTGCATGCAACTTTTAAGCATATATTTTGATTGATTTTTATTTTGCGCAAAAACATAGTTTATATTGGATTTTTTTTTATGATTATACGGCCATTGGTGTATATTAACTGGTGACCTCAAGGTTCATAGAAATTCTTAATTTTAAATACCACTATTTCTGAATAGTAATCTTCGCAAAATTAATCAATTAAATAAGAAATAAGACTATTCGAAGTTAGTGATTCCAAAAAATAAGCATCTCTACGCACACTGGACTTGAGGCCGACCAAAACTGTTTCCGATCCGTCCCCGCCCCTTTAAGGCCGGCACTAAATAAAACTATATCTAGACACACGGCAGTGTGTCAGCCAAGTTCGCAAAGCAAAAAAGTTGACACACCAGCCGTGGGTATATTTACACGAACCATTTTGAGCTGTTTTCGCCACATTTCGACACTCTACTACTGAAAATTTATTTGACCTACGTACTTGTAATTTTAGATGTGTAGTAAGGCCCTCTTAATTATCCAGAATCCAAAATTTTATAAATAACGCATAATTAGTTTCCGAGATAATGATATTTGAAAATGTCTGATAATCAATAATTTTACCACTGACTCACTCACTCATCAAAATGATTTCACATATCTACTGCACCTACAGACTTCAAATTTGGTAAGAAGTTCGTTTACACTATAAAGAAACGAAAAAAAAAAAAAAAAAAAATCTGAAAATCTATTAATTACCCACTTGGGGGTATCCATTTTTACTTTAACGTTACGTCTATTAGGCGAAATTTATTTTGCCAAAAAAGCGCAAATGTTGAATCCGGGCTGACCTTGCAACAAAATCACCTGATTATCAGCCATTTTTGGCTAATTTCAGAGAATTAATTTTTTGAGTAATGGTGCATATGTATATAAAATTTACCTGTTAGACACATTGTGAAAAAACAAAAACATCGTGAGAGAATACATATATCGAAATACGCATATATTTCGAGACATCTGCAGTTGAAATTCGTCTAATCCCAGAATTAAAAATGTAAACAAAAGAGAGTCATTCCTATGATTCAAATAAATATGTGGCTACCATGGGTCTAGGCAGTGTAGCTGTGGACAACCTTGTCTCGGACTCTCAATGTCAGTGCTGCGGATAAAGGTACTCTACTATTTGTTTGGTAATATTTGGATAGCTTCGTAATTTCATTTGTAAATATGAATCGGACTATTGATTTATATGTTAATGAGTCTGTAATGGTAAAACATAAAATTATGTCAATATGATTATTGTTATTTCAGAAATAATAAAAATTTCGAGTATCAAAACAAACATTAAATACAGCAGTATTAAAATACAGATATTTGCGGCAAATTGACAGCCAAATATTTTGTTGTAGAAAATTTAAATTAAATTGAATGTTGCCTGGTGAATAAAATAGTCATTTTTTGAATACTTATAGTACTAACCAGAGGACCCGTGCGAGGATTTCGGACTGCAATCCAAAATTTTTTGGCATTGTAGTATATTTTTTTATATAGATTTAAACTTTTAAAGAAACTTTAAGAATAAAAATACCTGTAAACTACATTTGTACAGATGTCGCAAACGCACCGGGATTTCTTTTTGGCGCTAAAATGGCGATTTTTTGCCTGGCCGGGTAACTTGGTGACGTTTGTTTTGTATTTCAACTTGGTATTTTATAATAAAATGCAATGTGTATGTAAATAAATTAAAAATAAAATAACATAAAAATAATTAATAAATACAATTAAAATATGTGTAATAAAAATAATGTGTGTGTTAAATAAAACTGTGTGTAATAATAAAATTTAATGCATGTGCTTTAAAGTAAAATTATAATACAATTTTATTATAAAATAAAACTAACATGTTTTCGCCAGCTAGGCCTAACAGGTATTCGGAAATGGGGTTTTCTCGCCAAAATAGCACCACAAAAAATTTATCCAAACCCCGGTGCGTCTACGATATCTATTCCCTAACATTAATTAGTTAAGCCAAAATATCAGCTCATTTATTCCATCAAACTTACAAAAAGGCACGCGCGAGAAAAAAAAATAACACTCGTATTTTAACTGCATCGAAAAAAAAAAAAAAAACATGGGGAAATCCATGGTGTCTTTCTCTCCTAAACATTGCAATTTCAATTTTGCTTTTTAATCATAAAATATAAAATAAACTTTGCGGAGATCACTTTATCTCTTTTGTGCTAATTATTTTTTTAAACATGAGAAATTTATTTTTGTGGCAACACTAATTTGAGAAAAATTTAATTTAATTTATGAAAACAATGTCGATTTAATTTAATTTGATACTATTTGTTTGATATTATTTGGATAGCTTCGTCATTTTATTTGTAAATCAGACTGTTGATTTATATGTTAATGAGACTGTAATGATAAAACATAAAATTATGTCAATATGATTATTGTTATTTCAGAAACAATAAAAATTTCGAATCAATACACTTCGTTTCAAAACAAATATTAAATACAGCAGTATTAAAATACAGATTTCTGCTGCAAATTGACAGCCAAATATTTTGTACTCCTGATAATTAAAAACATATATAATTGACAAAAGTTTTATCACTTTTTATAGCCGACAATACTTTGTTATAAGGGCTTAAAAAAGTGAAATTTTGCGCTAAATAATATAAACATTCGTGAAAGTGAAACTGCAACCAATTGAAAAGGTCCTTCCGGCCTGTACCGGGATGAAAAGGTACCTTTCATAGTCCCATGTTTATAAAAATGCAAAACATTTTACTCAAACACCCAAAGCTAAAATGCTTGGAACACGATTATAGAGAATTCAATATCCCGGTTCTCGTTAATACTGAATTTGAATGCGAATTTCATCATAACAAAAATCAGATTGTTTCAAAATGTCAGCCACCCTAGAATTTCGAACTGCCATATCTCAGCCATTTTTTAAGATAAAACCAAAACAAAAAATGTTCCGGAATCCTTGTATCACGTTCTAAAACTTAACAGAAACAATTTTTTCAATTTATCATTTTTTGTACATCTTTTTGATTTTTTAACAATTTAAATTTTTTTAACTGGCCGCCATTTTGAAGCAAGATGGCGGATGAAGCTGGGCAACGAACTCGGTCGAGACATTGGTATGTCATGTACACATACTCAGTCACATCTGAATCGGTTCATAAATAAGAGAGTTACAGCATGACATATGTCAGATATATATATATATATATATATATATAAATCAACATTTGAACGGAGGGTGGTTTAGGGGTCTGGGGGTCATGATCAATGAAAATATACCAAAATGTTTTGGAATTGCTTTCCTCCGAACGGCTGCAATAGGTAGCTTTTTGTAATGAAAGCTACCTAAAAGGAGTGCAAGGTGAGAGAAGAAATGATGATCTAGAATAACATTATGTGTATTCTAAGTGTATATCATTAAATGTATAATACCACGCAAAAAGTACACAAACAAGCAAAGAAAAAACTGGTTACAAAATTTATTTACTTTTGCGGCAAATTTTGCTCGCTAAAGAAAGGAATGTGACTAGAGACCCGATTATAGAGCCTAACCATCCTATTCTTGGCTATTTTCTACCTATATATGAAAACAATTCTACTATATACAACGCACTTTCACATTTATAATATTAGGAATTTGCTTATTTTTAGGAGTTGGCACGATCGGCTTGTTCATGTTCAAGTCTACGCAATTCGGCTTGAGAAAAATGTTCATTACTTTTTTATTTCTTCTTTGCTCTTGCATAAAGCGAATATTTCGATAAATTTTATTTTCATTTCAATAACATAATTTTTTAATAAAATTTTTAAAAACATTGTAAATATATTTAAATATTGTTATGAAATCTATGCCATTTTAGTCATCCTATAAAATTTTACAAAAATCTATTACAAAAAAGAAAAAATCAAGTGGGTAAGTGTGATCGAAGATCGCACAAAGGGTTTCGTTTAATATTCCTTTCAAAACACTTTATCCTTTCTTTAAAAAAATCCAAATAAATTTCATTTTCTAAAAAAAAAAACTGTCTATTTTTCTCGGTTTTTCGAATATCTGAATCGGCCCGATAGCGGGTGAAGCCCGCTATTATATTCTGTCATAATAATATCTGTCATGTGGACTAAATGCGATATTTAAAAAAAAAATAATTTCAAAATTAAACATGTTGTACACCTTCAAAATGTTAAAATATGCGAATATTTCCATAATCGGATTTTTATCATGATTCAATACGTTCCTCAAACTCATATATTTACTATTCTCTATTACTCATATTCATACTCGCTTTGTATTATTCTGAAACATTTGAAAAATCCGTTAATGACGTCAGATTTTCTTTTTAATTGTCTAATGACGTGTAATTAATCTGCTTTGTGTACATGCACACATACTCATACTCCTTGTATTATTGAGAAATCTTTCTGTTTTATTACCACTATGACGTCAATCATTTTTATTTCATATTCATCTTTTTTTTTCAATTGGTGAAACTTTTTATTTCATTTTTATTTTTCACGTGGAAATCGTCTGATAGAAAATTAATTATTGTAGAAAGAATTTCATTGTGGATTTTTAATTTTTGGCATCTGCTTTAACGAAAAATATTGAAATTTTACAGAAAAAGGCTATTAGAATTTTGGTTTTTTATCTCTATTTATTAAAATAATACGAATTTTTCAAATTTTAATATTTTCAGCTCTTCACAGCTGATATTCTGATTTATACACGAAGTTTCAACTATATATGTTACATAGTTTTCGAGAATGGCTCTGTGACAGACAGACAACGGAGCGGGAGCAATAGGGTTTCGTGAGATGAACGAAACCCTAAAAAGAAAAGAAAAAAAAGAAAGAAATTTAAAAAATGCCATTTTTAAAAATGACAAGAAACTTTTTGCTCCTTTAACCCTTTCGTCACGAGCGTTCTTTACAGAATTTTTAATCTGTTACCACCGGTTTCTCAAAACAGAAATTTCCGCCTAATTGAATCGCAGAAATGCTGCCATTAAATAAGGCAAAGCTGACAATAAAAAGTTACTGGTGGGAATAATCGAGGATTCTGGGCATCTTTTGCGTCACGTATACGTGTCGCTCGTTCCCAAGGGGTTAAGGCTGAAAGAAACGTAGAATTAAAGTCGGTTGCCAAATCACGATCTACAAACGTGTCTCGGTTGTACAAATGTATTTCAAGCCCTCAAGCCTTAATTTTAATACTGTAGAGGGAAAATGATGTTGCTTTAACGCAATCATGTTAAATCTTTAGGTTTTATGAACGAAAATGCAACTTTCTTTTAAAAAAAATAAAGTAATTTTTTTTTCGGATTTCCTGTGATGAACGCTTTTAAGAATTAACGCTCGTTAAATATTGGCAAATTTTCAAGCAACTTTTTTTCTTTTTTTTTTTTAGTTTTCATGAATGAAAATAACGACTTCCCGCTAACCCTGACGTCATTTTCGATATGTTTAATTTTGCAGTGCATATCATTGACATTTACTATCTATTTTCTTTTCAAACTTTTTAAAAAACTTTTTTAAAAATTTAAATTAAAAATACGGTATATTTATATTAGCTGCGCGCAGACTAGAAACCTCGCCATCATCCGTATCGGATTCATTTCATTTAAAATACAAAGCTTTAATTTAAAACACATACATTTAACATACATATATTACATACATTTAAAATACATATAAACATACATTATATAAGAGTTAAACACACTTTGATTTTCACACATGGGATTTCATTTTATATTATAATATATACATAATATACATGCATTGTCTAAGGGTTACGATAATTAATATTATCTGTGCCATTTTTTGGCGATTATCCACTGGCATGCGATTAATACGCAAATATACATAAAATTCAATGAACGTTAATATTGTAAGATCAAAACAGATCTTGATGTTTTTTTATATTTTCCCTATGATGATTATTCTAATCGTGCTGAATCCATTTTGTTCCAGTTTGATACAGAACTCGAATTTAAAGAAAATTAAATTAAATTAAAAAAAACTGAAATTAAGCTTACAGTTTTTTTCCGATAACGTTTTCTTGATGCTCTATTTAATGCGAGTGTATTCGAATAGTGTAAAGATTTAATATTCCATTCCAATTTACCAGCTGTAATAACATCAAAAATACTAGCTGCTTTCATTCACAGAGACGAGTCCCATGTGCTTACTGTCTTACTTATATCATTTACATGGTTCGTGTGATTGACAAGAAGTTTTAATTATTGTTATTATAAGTCGAGCAATTCCATGAGTAAAGAAAGCTGTTGGTAAAATCCCTAATCAGCCCCATAAATATAATTTAACTATAATAATAAAGAAAGGAGCTTGTGTTTGAGTGTGTGTGTCTGTCCGCAGTGTTCTGAAGAGACCGCTACACGCAGAGCTACAAAATTTGGTGGGAAGGTACCTCTATGAATGTCGTTTTGCACCTCGAATCCCGATTTTGGAAGTTTTCATTCGATTGTTTTAAATTTAATTTTTTATGCGATGTTTAGCATTTTTTCACATTTTACTGCGATTTTTCCACATTAGTAACAGGAATCCAGTTCCAATCTTTTAATCAAATATAGTAAATTTTATCCTCTTTTCAATAAAGTTTATGCGGAATTCGTACAGCGATTTTTGAATTTTTTCCTTCGACACTAAGAAATTTTGCCCAGAATGCTTGATTGGTTTGTTGGTTGCTTCCGTTTCGGCCTTAGTTATGCTCAGAATCGTCATTTTTTTTTTTTCTCTTTTTAGCTTGGAGAGAGTTGATAATTCTTTACAGATAAAAAAATCATGATTTTAAAAGGGAAGGGCGGGTGACTAATTATCCCGATTTGGATTTTTTTAATTAGATTCTTTTTTTAATTTTATTTTTTATGCATTTTTTAACGTTTTTGACACTTTCCAACAAAGTTGAAAAGTGTTTATGAATTCGGTTTGTCTGTCTGTCTGTCTGCCGTCTGTCTGTCTGTCTGCCGTCTGTCTGTCTGTGCTCTAACTCGCGTAAATAAACTCGGATTGTCTTGCAATTGATATATGTTACTGAGGTTTACTATGGCATGTTCGGTATTGGAAATGAAGTATGTAGCATTTATACTCCGTCTACAGGAGCACTCAAAAGAATGCCGTTACATTATGGTCTATGGGGAAAAATCTTTTGCAGTGCATTTTAGTGTGTTACTCTATTTCAAATATATTGAAATTGATATGTATAGCTGAAGTGCACTACAAGATGCTTACTATCGAATATGGTACATGTAGCACTTATAATCAGTTTACAGGGAAAATCAAAAGAATTCCCTTATATTATGGTCTATGGGGAAAAGTCGTTTGCGGTGCATTTTAATCATGTTATACTATTGCAAACATAATGAAATTGATATCAATTTGTGAGGTACACTAAAACATGCTTTCTGTAGAATATGAAGCTTAAAGCATTTCTCATTCATTTACAGGGCCACACAAAAGTATTTAGTTACATAATGGTTTACGGAGAAAAGCTGTTTGCAGAGTATTTTAATTACGTTACACAATTTCAAATATAATGAAATTGATATACATTACTGAGGTTTAATACAAGATATCTGTTGTAAATATGATGCGCATAGCATTTATCGTTCATTTACAGGGACACACAAAAGATTTCGGATGCAGTATACTGTATCCGAAGATATCATACAGTCAGCTACATTTTGAAATATGTAGCATCTAGCTCAGTGTATTTTGTATATGAATAGCATCCATTCTTATTACTTGGTATGATGTCAGCACATTTCAAACAACTTAAGGAATGTCTGTAGAAAAGATTACTATAATATCTTTATTACTGTAAAAGTTGTGAACGAAAATATGGGTTCATCTTGGTGTGCGTATCCTTGAGTTTTTAACTTAACAAGTGGATTGCGACCCTGGTTTCTTGTTTCCTCTTTCCTATGCAAAAATTATTTATTTCGGTACGTACGTATATCCTAATTTGTTGCCACACGAACTCAACACATGTATATATATTTCATTATGATTCAGTGATTCGTTTCGGATGTTTGGATTTTTTTGCTACATCGGATATACTGAGGAGCACAAAAACATGTTTCCCATTGAAAATAGTTTGAGTAGCATTTATAGTTCGCCTACAAGCACACACAAAATAATTTAGATACTTTATTGTCTATTGGCTGAAGTGAGTTTTAACGATGGCATTATATTTTCAACCTAATGAAGGTGATATATGTTACTGAGGTTCACTATAGCATATTCCCTATGAAAAATGAAGGTATGTACTTAAAATTCTATTGCCAATCCGTACAAAAAGTACATTGCCTTCTGTGGGCAGTAATTGATAAAAGTGCGTTTTCACTTGAGATGCGTTTTCCACTTGGAATAAATTTAGAATACTATGACGTGTGAGTAAAATATTCTTCTTATATAGAGTCACACAGAAACATTTGAATGCATTACTACGATATATGAGCAGCCATTGTTCGAAATTCTTTTCAACGATATCACACATTTTTTAACTGAACAAAATTTAAGTTTTTATTCAAAATGCTGAAAATTACATTCCCGTATTACACTATTTGCTACCGTAAAAGAAAATTTCAGGCATATGATAACAATAAGTATAATGTATTGACCACCATAGAGACCGATCCAGTCACATAGATGCCAAACACTTTATTCAAAAAGTGCTAAAATCACATCTCTGTGATCCATAAGAACTGAATAATCCAGAATTGTCTCAGTTATGTATGATGAAGTCACAAGAATTTCTCGCCATATGCAATGTATAAATGAGCGAAAATCTCATAAGTGTGATTTTCGGCTGCTTATTTTCTGCTGATATCTGATTTTTAAGTGTCTCATACTATGCTCAATTTGAATTTTTAATAACCACTGATATATTGCAGAATAATAATTAGTAGATGAGCACAAACTTTATTGAAAAATAAATATGATATGGCAGTTTTTATTAGACAAAACAGATATTGTAGACAGAAATGACAGGGATAGTAGTGATATTTTTTACAATTTTAAAACTTTACTTAAAAAAGAACATTTTTAGAATGTTGTATGCACTATTTTCAAAGACATATCAAACCTACTATTAAATGGCTAGATATTGGTTAATCTATGAATTTCAATATTTAAATTAACAATGGGGATAGTAGTGACGGTTAATAAAGGTACTCTTACCTTTTCCCATTTTTTTTCAATCCAGAAAATCTTTTTTTAAATCCAGAAAACCTTTATGAACAAACAGTAAGCAATGGCGACTTTTTAAGAACAATATGTGCTCCCCTACTGAAAACAATACTGAAATTGACTGCATACTGTCATCTGGTGGAAATATGAGGAAATTCATACACCGGTACAGTAGTGACCAAAAAAGTGAGGACACAACTTTAAACCCAGCAAAAACAAATATTACACATTTCACTCCTATAAAAATTATATTATTATGCTCCATGAGATTTATATTTATAATAAATCCATTGGTTTTTCAAAAATTTTTAATAATTATTGTTTATTGATGGATGATCAAATTACGGGCTGAGGACAGGGGACAGTAGTGACATTTGAGATATTTAAGTTATATTTTAAAGATTAAAGAAACAAACAGATTTTCACAGTAGAAGCAACATAATATTGTAAAACAATCACAGAGAAAAGGTTTAGCATTAAATAATAATTTATATTACAAAGACATGCCGAGAGGTATATACTGGGGACTGAGAAATCACACTTATGAGATTTTCACTCAAATAGGCTTGATTTTTATTAAGTGAAGTGTTGGCATCAACGCTAGAGATTTTCAATGACAGTTTTCATTTTTTATAGTAATTGGAACTATTATTAGTAAACTGTAGATGGTGAAACTGAAGAATTCGTAGTAATATTCCCATAATATTGGACTGTGTCTCATGATGTATCCATGAGGCATAACTTTTCCTTTTTTTAAAATTAATTAACACAATGCAAAAATGCATAGATAGAAATGAAACAAAAATTTGCTGCGTTTGGTGTTTAACAATCATATGCAATAGTAGCCAAAATACATCAAATCTAAGAAAATGCACAATTTCTTTCACACGTATTATCATTTACGTTACGACTATTGTTTGGTATTGATTCTCATGTATCAAAATGTGTTTATGGATATCCTCGCATTATATCATACTAATATTAATGTTATAAATGTGATTGTGTGTGTGTGACTGTTTGGCTTAAATAAACTTCAAAACAGAGGATTTAATAGTCCAGTATCTTTGCATATAGAAGGATTATAACCCAGAAATGAACATAGGCTAGATTATTTTTACTTTATTCAAATATTTTTCTTAATAATTAAATATTTCATTATTTTCATAGAGAATCAATAAACATTTTTTCCATAAAATTTATCCATGTTTCTTTCTTGTTGCCAATAAATAAAAGCCCGGAATATTAATGTTTCCCTAACCATTAATTTTCAATTGAAAAATTTGAAAAAATGACAATCGGATTTCTTTTAGCTTTAAAAGAGCAAAAAATTTGTCGTCATTTTTAAAAATAGCTTTTTTTTTTTTGTTCTTTTTTTTTTTAAAATATATTTTTTTAAAAGTCTTATAGGATGAGAAAAATGGCATAGCTTTCAATGGAATGTTTAAGTAAATTTACAACGTTTTTAAAAACTAAAAAAAAAAAACAAAAAAAAAAAAAACAATGTTATCGAAACGAAAATCAAATGTATGGAAAAATTCACGTAATGCAAGAGCAAAGGAAAAATAGAAAAGTAATGAAACTTATCTTTAAGCCGAATTGCGTAGACGTGAAGATTGAATAATTGTAAATAAGCCGATCGGGCCAAAAGTTCTCTAATTCATAATATTATAAATGTGAAAGCTTTTTGTATATAGTAGTTTTTTTTTTTTTTTTCATATATAGGTAGAAAATAGCTGAGAGCAGGAAGGTTAGGCTCTGTAATCCGGTCCATACCCAATGTGCTTTTTCTAGCGAGCGAAATTTGGCGCAAAAGTAAATACATATTTCTAACCAGGTTAGTTTTTTGTGTGGTAAACACTTAATAGAAAATAGCTGTGAATAGGAAGGTTAGGCTCTGTAATCGGGTCCATACCCAATGTGCTTTTTCTAGCGAGCGAAATTTGGCGCAAATGTAAATACATATTTCTAACCAGGTTAGTTTTTTGTGTGGTAAACACTTAATAGTATTCTAGATGATCGGTTTCTCGCTCACCTCTGACTTATTTTTCCATTGGATGCATTTTCATTTTCGCGATTGTTTATATTACTTGGCACGAATTTCACCTTTTTAAGACTGAGTTATGTCAAGGCCCCTATAACAAAGAAATGCCGTATTGTCTCCTATAAAATAAATAGCAACAATGACTTCTTGCAAAGAAGTATTTCTCTTTATCTTACATATAAATGTAGAATTAAAAAAATGTTAAGATAAGTGCCAAGTTACGTTGGTAATTATATTTCACACTTCTAACCTAAAAACGTATAATTATATCTATCAAAGTATTCTGTAATGTTCGTTGATTTGTTTAGAAATGAGCTAATCATTAATACAAATGACCTATTCATTTCGTTTATATTTATTCTCTCTATTATAAAAATAAATATAAAAGTAAAAATTGCTTAAAAAAAGCTATTTTATACACATTTAATGTTTATCTTAAAAATCACGCCCAATTTCATGACTGCAATTCATGATTTTTCCAAAAAATTTCGTATAAATACTTGAATATGACTAGGCACTAAACCCGAAAATTCACCGCTTTGATTTACACTTGATAGAAAGCGCGAGATCTGAATTTATTTAAAAAATATATAATTTTGCTTTGTTTCATTTTTAAGATATGGCTAACAGGAAATAAAAACAAACATTATTTGAACTATCTTTTTAGTATTTCTAAATTGATTTCTCAATGTATAACATACTTTAATTTATGTGAAACTATCTTCTAAAATAAAAGCGTAAGTCATGTGACTGTCATCAACAGTTCCGGGATGGCCGTTTCACTTTTTCATATGCCAGGCGGCCATTTTTATTCAAAATTATTTTTTCGAATAAAGCTGCATAAAAGTTACATTTTAAGAAAGATCATTCAAAATAAATTAATATTTGAGAGATGACTTACGTTCAATTATGTATATATTCTGCAATAACTTCAGTCGAAATTAAGTTCGCAGTTCAAATTCTCTATTCATGAAAGTAAACAACAACAAACAAAACAAACATTCATTCGCCGTGAACGTTTAAAATATTAAACCATGGAGGTAATCATTCGCAAAGCAAGTTCTCCGCGAATGAATTTTTGGACCGCTGCCTCGCGTCAAAAAAATAATTTGCACCAGTGACACAATCAAAGTTTACCATAATTATGTGCTATACAACTCAATTTGACTCAACTTTCTTGACGTATATTGAACTCATGTAATAATATTTAATGAATCAGATTTTTAGAATTTTTAAAATCGCTAATACAGCTTTTATTTATCGCGTGTACAAATTAGAAACGATACTTTGATTTTGAAATCAAATGTTTTGATTTATGATGTTATTTCTTATTTATTTATTTATTTTCTATTTTAAATGAAAATGTGAAGTATTTTAAATTTATGTAATATAAGCATTTTAGATTAAAGTTAAGTATTTTAAATGAAATGAGTGACAGGTTTATAATTTAAAATTAAATTAATGAAGTATGAATGATGGTGATGGGAACAATATTTGGCGATTTATCATCTGCTCTCGGCTAACAAAAATACTCATAATTAAAAAAGGAAATAAAAATAAATAAATGATAGTTTGATGTAAATAAATATTTATATAAAATTAAATATTTATAAAAAATAATTTATAGAATTAAAAAAAAAAATTAAAAGTAAATAAACAACAATTTCCATAACAAAGTTTTCGCCAAATTGGCGGGGGGAAAAATCGCGCCAACGTGCGTATGTGACACCTGTGCTCAAAAAATATGCGAAATGCTGCCATGATCGCAAAAGTTCATGATTTGTCTATTAGAATCTTCCGATTTGGCGAAGGATTAAGAGAAAATTAAATTATGAATAAATGTAACGTTTTGCAATGTTTAACATACATTTAAGGGAGACCAAACTTGTCGCCAGTGGCGGCTAGTTAATTGATAAAAGCGTATTTTTTAAATTATTACACGCTACTTTTTTATTTATATTTTATTTTCTCTTTTTTAGTGTTTAAAATTGAATTGTTGCAGTTTCGCTTGGCCTATTTTGGAGCATGATTAAATCCATTATTGTTGTAACTCGTATATAATTGTAACCCTAAAGAATATTCGTCGATTAATTCACCTGTGGCAGTTAAAAGGGGAAATGCCTTAAAATTAATGTACTAATTTATAATTAAGTTCTTAAAAATGTTATATTGTAATCGAAAACACACCTATGAACAATTTTTTTTTTTAATTCTAGCATGCGAGAAAGTTAGTGAAAAATCGATTACAAAATTTTATCTTTACATGCAAAAGCCAAGTTGAATTAAATAAAAGAGTGTAAAAAGTAACTAACGCTGCTGAGGCTGTCGGTTCCATAATTCAATTTAGTGTGACCGGGTCTCTTTCTCAGCCTATATTAAAAAAAGTATTGCATATAAAAATATGAAAAATGGTCGTTTTTATAGAAAAATGTATGATAAACACGCCGAAACAGACAATTTTTTAAATCGAAGAATTATTTCAATCGCTATTTAATGTTGAAATCGGTTAAAAAAAAAAAAAGATTTATTTCATTTTTCGAAAAAGTAATTTTTTTTATCTATTGCTGTCAAATTTTAAAAAAGCACAAGCAATAATATTTACAAACATCTTTTAATTGAAAAATATATTTACATGTGAATATATTTACATTGATCTAAAACTTATGAAAACGCTTTAAACGAGGTTTCTCAACTATAGTATAAATAGAAACAGAAAGACACATTTACAGGCGTAATTAAAAGACGTTGAGTCAGCTAGCTCACTATGTAAAACTTCGTTTAAAAGTGCTGTAAAGGCAGACAGAGAAATGTATATCACAATCATTGAAACAAATATGTAATTAATAAAGAGTAAAATTGCTTTCTTTAATGATTTTTCTTAAATTTGTTACTCTATTTTTCCAACCACCATGATATACTCATAAATTTTGTTAAGTATTATTATAAAGTTTGTTAAGTATTTCATTTACTGATTATTATTTCACTCAATGTAAGACTAAAAATTTCGTGACGCAAGCCTGTCGACATTTTTTTTCTTTCTTCTTCTTCTTTTTTCTTTTTTAATCAAATGAAGGACTGATATAATTTTTAATCTCGTTTGTACGTCGTTGTTTATTTCTACTTAATAGAGAATTTTTAAAGTTATACATTTCTTAATTAATATGCACTTAATATGCACAATTTGCACTAAAATTGCATTTAAGCAAGTGCCTAATTTAACCATCGTAACAGCTCTGGATGTGACATCAGATCTATTACGCCGTTTTAAGGATGAACCTGGCCGGTGTAATGTCTACAAGCCGGGAAACTGGTGGGGTTTGTCTTTAAAACCGTATAAGTCTGGTGTCACATCCAGACCTCTTATGACGCTCACACTGAAAAAAAAAAAAAAAAAAATGTCAATTTAGGTGGGGAAAAAAAAAGAAAGAAAGAAAAATAAATGTGTTTCAATATCTGCGATTAGTTGTGTTTTTTTTTATATATTTAAAGTTGAATAAAAAGAATAACTATAGTGTAACATTCGACACTGTGTTATGGGTGTCAACAAAACTTCTCGAATCTGTTGCCTGCTTAAACGTTCCTGTTTAACCTGTTGCTGTACAATTGTAAAGTCAATAAGAGAAATGAATTTACTTTTTCTTTTGTATTGATGGAAATTTTAATGTAAAAGATTCTATAAAAGCTCAATCCTTCAACCACTCTACTGAAATATAATGAAGGCACTAATAATAATAATAATAACAGTAATAATAATAATCCATTAATCTAAGTGCAAATTATATTGCAGTACGACATACAACCTTCTAAGCAAAAATTTCTGGCAGAAAAAATATTGTAAGCTTACAAAGAATATCTTTCGAATGAAACTGGTCAGTGGAATCTTTTCATTCAAAATGCGATGTTCAAAATGAACCGCAAAAGGTTAAAATAAAAATGCAATCTACAGAACTAAGTGGAACATTCTTAGTTTTGCAATAACACAGCGAGCTAAAAGAAAAATTCCCTCTCTCAAGGTACTTTTAAAACCGAAAAAAAATATTTTGACACATAATTAAAAAAATGCATTTGTATGCAAATTTATTAGCATCTAAAAAGGAATATTTCTTACTCTGTCTGGCTACCAATTCCCTACTCATTAATGTAAACAATAAAAATAGTCATAGCATCACTTTCATATATATATATATATATATATATATATATATATAAACTATATATATATATATATATATATATATATATATATATATATAGTATATATATATGTATGTATACACATAAAAGTGGAAAATATTGTCATCTACTACAGGGCTAACCTAGCGCACTCGGAATACCATTATTTCAGAGTAATTTTTGCCTTATTTAATAGCAAAAATTGCGTAATTAAATAATGTCACATTTACTATACTAAATTAGTGGTATTCCACGGGCTCCCAGTTAGACAGCTTTAATCTACTATCGTCGTAAAAAGACTCAGATCATTACGAAATTTGAATATGCTCTTGAAGTACAACACAGTATTTTATCCTTTGAAAATTTACATCCTACCATAATCAAACATGTACATAAGCGCGCGCCCGTATTTTACAGGGACATTAAACATTCAAATATATTATCAATCATTTATGATAATAATTGCTTAACCTGTTTGTATTAAAATATTTTATATTGTTATTGTGTTACAGTTATACATAGTACTGTGTTACTATGAATATTCTCATTATATTACTGTGGTTTAAGATTATGACATGCATAATGACATAGTGGTAACAGTTCAAAGTTTACAATCCGCATCACATGTAAGAGGTAGAGAAGAGACTGGTTTTATATCAGTCTTCGGGCTCGGGCTTAAAGTGAACATTTTATTTATTCACAAATTGAAAAAAAAGAAGAAAAACTTGCTATTTGAGAAACAAGAATGTTTTCCAAGTTTCTTGAAGTGTTTTACAATCCTTTAAAAATCAGTTTGAAAGGGAATTAAATTGTTATTAATGATGTGATATTAGGAGAAGTATTCTGTCTGATTGTGAAGCCTTTGCACGATCAGTATTAGTCACATAAACAAGTTGTGGGAAAGCCCTTGTCTATCGTTGTTTTCTGTTTGAAGTTCTTTTCCAAAATGACTGGAAAATAGAACTCGTCTTTTTGTCACAATTGTATAATAGTATTTTAAAAGAATGCGGCTTTTTGCAGATTTTTGCCAGTGATTGGGTATAAGTAACAAATTTGGTATTTTAAACAGATTTTCAGGGATATAAAATTCACGAAATATTGTCATGAGGGAGAGGGAGAATTTAGAATTAATACTTATTTCTATGTAAGAAGAGATTTTTAAATAAGAAAATTAATCTTGAAACAAATTTAAAATTCTATTATAAATTTTCTAATTGCGTACTTCCGGTATCTGACTCTGGCTCTGATGACACAAAAATTTTCTGGTTCGGGCTGCGAAAAAAAGAGCCCGAACTCATCTTTAGTAACGAGTAAGCTAAAGGATATAATTGAAATCGCTTCTAAATTTCCTTATTTAAATACAAGAATTAAATAAGGGGTACATTTTATTTGACACGTGTTTAATGAATGAACCATTGTTTAAGAAGACAATGCCAAGCTAGCATTCATTTAAATGTCTGTTAGTATTTTTCAACTCCAGTGCTTTGTATATCTGTAATTTTACTTAAGCTTTTTGTCATTATTTTAACATTTCTGAGGTAAGAATTTGATGTAGACGTTTGAAATGAGGTTTTTCCTTTGAACTGTGAGAAATACATCTTCTCAGATCTGGATTTCAGCCAAGGCTTAGCATTACCAGTCCTCAGACTAGGACTATTTTTGTACCACATGGGGGCGCTTGTTTCGTTGGAAGACAGAGGTGGTCGCCAACGCCCGCCTGTTTTATTGATTTGCCTCAAACGTCCTTTAGTATTTCCACTCTCTCTCCCTAGACTGAATGTTACATTGTCATGTAACTACTCCTTATAGCAATTACATTCAAATGGAAATTAATAAAAAGAGTAGAAGAATAAATTATTATTTAAGAAAATATTTTATCTGTATACTAAATAAATCATACGCTAAGAATTGATAATTTTCGAAGAAATCATAAATCAGCGATGCCGCTCTTCCGATACTCTCAGGTGAACACACTTCCATTGATATTACGTCATCTTCCCAGGATTCCTTGCGTTCAAGGCCGACAAGAGAGCAAATGGCCGACTGGAGGAAATGGAGTTATTCTGAAGATTCGTACGGTCGCGGCAAGACCTGCTTCCGACATGGGGCTGAATAATCAAAAAGTTTACTGTGAAAGGAGAGAATCCACTAAGAGAAATAAATCTACGATGACAGGAATGAATCTGATAAATAATCCTAAGTTATTCAAGGTAAGAAAGTTTTATTTTGTAATGAAATTTAATGTTTTAATTAATTGTTCACTTATTTACACTGAAAATAATCATTTACAGAAATAAAATATCAGTTTATATATTCCTAAGATAAATATATGACAGCTCGCAATAATAGCTAATTTAGTTTCATATAAAATCATGCTCGAGTGAACGAATTATATTTAATGTTTTTTTTTTTCCTGTAAAAAAGTAAAACATGATGGATGAACATGCGTAAAATTTCCCTTTTTTATATTTTAAAAATATTTATTAACAATAGATTTTTTCCTTGCAGTTAATTTTTTTAATATATATAATCTTTTTTACATGAAATAAATTTTTACATAAAATCATGCCAGAATAAACAAAAGGTATTGTGTATTTTTATAATTTTTCTTTTATTAAATAGTTACAAAATAAAATGCAATGATAATTAATACATATAATCATAAGTAATAAATAAAATCATTGTTTCACGTTTTAATTACATAGTTTTATAGCGACCATTAAAATAAAAATTATAAACTTTCATCATGTATTTTTGAAACACCCCGATTTCAAAGGGTTTTTTTTTAATTTATTAATTTATTTTTTTTCCATTTGAAAAAAAAAAATCAAATGCTTTTATTTATGTAAAAGAAGACATTTAAGTATTTTTATATATATTAATAAAATAATATGTAATGATTTTATATTTATATAAAACAAACAATATTATTTTCATAGTGTAACGGATGAATATGCTACACAAATGACTAGCCGAAAGTTGTAGTTTGTTGTGCATTGAATTGACAATATTCAAGATTCACAGGCATTTTAATAAGAAGTTTTATTTGTGTGAGGGGAAGAAACATTTACTACTATATTTGAATAAATATTCATGTATTTTTTATGTTTACAAATATTTAATAGATTTAAATAAAAACAGATAGAAGTTTATATCATTGCATCAGTTATATAAATTTTATTTTTATAGTCTTGTTTTTCATATCAATCTAAACAATTTCTTATTTTATCGTTTTTCTTTACACAGTTCTTTGTTATACGAAAGACGTTAAAGACACATTTGTCAATCAACTTAGTATCTTTATGGAAGAAACTTTTAAACTCTTTAAAAATAATTATGTATATTCTTTAGTATTTAGAAATATTGAATTAAACGCCATAGTAAACGTCCCTTTTATTTTTCTTGCACAATACTCATTTTAATGATAGTCTGAATTTTGAATATTGCATTTACATCTGGGAACATATGAGTATTTCATCTACTCATCATTATGGCATATTCCATATGTCATTTTTACTTTATTTTTTGTTTTGTAATCTCCGATTATTAATTTAAAAAAAAAATAGGAGAAAACATGAAAGAAACTTTGAACTTTACAAAAATGAACTTTTGAATTGAATTAACCTCCACTTATAAGTTTTTATTTAGGATTATTTAGTACTAGTTAATTTTTTTTACTCATTTAAAGCACCACTTTGATGATTCTATGCAATAAAGTGAAATGCATATAAAAATGCTAGGTATGGCGATTTAAAGTTTATATTTTGCTTATGAAACAATACTGATTATGACAATCATAATTAATACTAATATTTTGTGTTTACTTAAAATGTTCTCAAGAAAAAGTCATATTTTCAGATTTGGTTGAGGTATTTTTACTCCTAAAATATTTATCAATCGAGGAATTGGTAATTTTCTATTAACGTGTTATCTTTATCTGTTAGTACCATTTCCATTTGGATAGATTGTAGCTTTGAAATGTTTTACTTTAAAATGTTACAATCATATTGAATTATTTAAACTTTCATAACTTCACCCTCTCCACAAAGGATTTGATTTTAGTTTTGAAGTTCATTTATTGCTTCCTTCATCAGTTAAATCAGTACATGGATACAGATATAAGGTAGAATCAAATCTTACATTGCAATGCCCTTTATTTTCCGCCTGGTAATTAAATAAGTTTTTACTGTTTTTTTCCTCCCTCTTTCTAAACTAAATAGCTTACTCGTAAAAATGTCGAATAATCCTGGTATTAAAGTTATTTTTACACCAATAAAAATAGTTTCAGTTATGATTGAAGATTAGCTCATGTGATTTATAGGAAACTACTC
The DNA here is from genome assembly GCA_963931845.1 of Maratus michaelseni. Taxonomy (NCBI): domain Eukaryota; kingdom Metazoa; phylum Arthropoda; class Arachnida; order Araneae; family Salticidae; genus Maratus; species Maratus michaelseni. The sequence goes on from OZ007588.1 coordinate 212,249,530, forward strand.
AAAGAAGGAGCATGAAGAGCGAAATCACACTCTCATCCGTGATAAATGTCATAATACCGATCGATAAATGTTTTCAAGATTTCGGCGACCATATGTCTAGGCTTGCAATTTGCGTAGTCAATATTTACTGAGAGTTCAATATGTGATCTAGCGAATTTCAATTAAATGTTTATTAAAAAAAAAAGTTATAATTAAACCTTTAATATCTTAGTACATTCATGTGCAAATGCAGTATTAAAACTTTTTTAAACTTAAGAAGTTTAATTTTTTTCTTCATGATACGCAGGATGTTTTTAGAAATCTAACATAGAATATTTAATATGTAATCTATACAGATTTTGCTTGCATCAACAAAGTAGAAGGGTCAACCAACTATTCTTTGCACATATTCCTGCCCCTCTTTAAAAGAAATATATATAATAAAATTATTTTAAATCTATTTATTGTAGTTTTTATTTATCCGAGAAATATACCTAGAGCATTCAAGTGCTTTAATGGCTATGCTAACGGGCTTTAGCAGTTCAATATTTCGAAAATAATTTGTTAATATCTTTGTTTTTTAATAGCAACGTAGGAGACAAAACAAATTTCTGGGGAGATAAATATAGATTTTAATGAAGCGAAAATGGTCTTAGAAACAAAAGAAGATGCATTGTTGGTTATCGTATCTAAAACTTATTTATTAAACTTATTTATTTAAACTTATTTATTAATCAAGTAAACTTGCTAAATAAAAATTTTAAATTTATATATATATATATATATATATATATATATATATATATATATATATATATATATATATATAATTATAATATCTATGAATTTCAAAAACATATCAAGTTCTAATATCATTCTACTAAAATCTACTAAGAGATAATTAATGATATTGTGTAATCAGAATTATATATATATATATATATATTAAAAACTCGGGTGACCCGTGTCTTTAAAGGTTAATGTGTATTTTGGTAATAAGGATGCCTGATACCTTTAATTAACCAACTAAAATATATTTGTATCGCCCTTTTTCTACTTATTATCTCAAGAAAACGCCACCTAATTCGCAATGAACTGAAACGTTTAAAACTAAAGTTTTGCTGACCTGCTTCAATTTCACCAGCTGCTGACAGTTATAAATTAATTGAACTCAAAAGCATTATATTAACTGATTTTTTAATTTTAAATTGTACTCTTTTTCTTTTTTTTTTTTTTTTTTTTTTTTTTTTTTATTATAATTCTATTCTTCATATGCCTTCAGTTTTTACTTTATATCATAAATGTTATGTTTGAGGAAAATTGAGCTCTTAAAACTTCTTTGATCATAATCAAATACAAAAGCAATATATCCCATATGCTGCACAAATTTATAATACGGACTGTAATCGTATGTTATAACGTCCGTATTCGTAAATCGTATTTGTAACCACGTCCATATTCGTAAATTGTACGTATAAATACGGCTTTTTCATATCTTAAGGGTGCACAACCAATGCAATACGAATTCGTTTTGTCTGTCTGTCGTTTGTCCGTAACTCTCGTAAATATACTCAGATTGCCATGTAATTGATATATGTTATGGAGTTTATCATGACATGTTCGGTATTGAAAATATGTAAAATTTATAGTTCGTGTACAGGGACACAAATAAAATTTCGTTACATTATGGTGTATGTGGAAATATTTTTTGCCTTGTATTTTAATGATGTTAAACTATATATCAAAAATATTGAAATTGATATACATCACTAGGGTGCCGTATACGATGCTTACTATAGAATATGGCGTGCATAGCATTTATAGTTCATTTACAGGGACACACAAATTAATTCGATTATAGTACTGTCTATGGGCAATAATTGCTGGGAGTTTTCAATTGTGGTATGCGTATACAATTTTTTTGCGTATATCATGGAGAGTATAAATACTATAGATCATATACAAGGCTTCACAAAAGAATTAATACTTTTCCGCTTATTGATGGAAATTTCTAAAAGGGAATTTTCAGCTGTGTTATACGTTTTTAACTGAACTAAATATTTGCATCTTATGTAGTATATATATATATATATATATATATATATATATATATATATATATATATATATATACAGATTTATAGATAATATACAGGGTGCACAAAATAATTCGGATATCTTTCCGAGCATAGATGGTAATTGCTGGAATTAGGTTTTAAAATGTATTATGAGTCTTCTAAATTGTATACATGATCTTTCACCTTCTTAAACTGGTGAAGTTTTGTTACAGTATTCTGAATGTGTTGGAAAGTGTTTCATAATCCGTGCTTGACCATGATTTTTTCCCCTGTTATTTATATTTCTTGCCGAATGATTCATTTATAGTTTATCTACTGCCAAAGCTATTATAGAAATTATCTTCAGTAGATCCCGAGAAAAATATACTTCAATATCATTTCTTTTCTATAGGATTTCGTGAGTGTTTGTTGCCCACTTAAGAAAACTTTTAAAGATACTGCAAGCACATTCGTAAAATGATATAGCTCAAAAATGAAGTTGTTGAAAAACATTTGCGTGCATATAAACGATTTTTTTTAATTTAAAATGGATTAGGAAATAACTCAAAACTTTTATACTCGAAGCCAAAAGTAACTTTATTACTTCAAAATTACTTATTTATTACTTACATACGAATATCTCAAGATTTATAGATTGCATAATTTTAAGTCATAAGCGAAATTTGATAAATTTGCTCTAATTCAATCATTAAAAAATATATATTTGAAGTGTTTTTAATGACAGATGGAGAGGTAGTCATATTAACTCTTGCGCCCCACCAGTGGCTGAGAGGTTGGGCTCTCGAAGCTGGTAGACGGGAGGTGCTGGGTTCGATCCCAATCGCGCCCGTCGGCCTAACCGTTCGGAGTTTTCGTGGTTTTCTTCGAGCCGTGGATTCATCCATGCGTAAATACGGGTTAGGTTCCCTTAGAAAGACCCCCACGAAGGGCACTCACCCCGGGCCTATATCCCAAGTGTAGATAATTGGCCGTCAATAATCAACCCAACCCAACCCATATTAACTCTTAACCGTTGATAGAAATTGTTGTATAACTAATCTGAGATGTATCGGACTTCTTGATCAAAAGATAAATAAAAGGCTCGATTAACTCATAGCATATACTGTTTCTGTACTAAACTTTTTCTACAGGACTGTTATAATTAAAATTAAATATCCAACGATAGTACTAGAGACGAAACAAGATTTCATTAATATCTGTTATTAAACGGGAATTTCAAGTTACAGTGAAAATTGAAAAAAAGCAGACATCCAGGGGACTGCGCTAGCAGCAGTTAAGGGTTAATATAACAAAAATCACACTTTATTTTAGTTGTTACTTTACAAATTGGCAAAAATGACAGCAGTCATTTTTTGCATACCTTAAAGCCTTTGTTATTTTTACATACACATATTATTTAGCTGTATTACATACCGTTTCAAGCAGAAAACTAATTTTATCTTTCAATGTCGCAACATTGTTTATGTTTAGACATTTTTAATGAACTACGCTACAAATGTTGCAGACCTCCAAACAAACAAACCTGTTCCGCAAGCTAAACTTGCGATTATGTGTATTTATTAAGATTAGGATAATGTTTGAAATTTCCCTCAACATATAATACTTGATAGCCTTGATTAAGCTGGAAAAACGCTTTAATGAGATCTGGTATGTTACAAAGTTGATATAGCAATAGTAATGCGTAAATTTATCAATATCATAACAGCTGCAATTATTCTATGCAGTGTCACTTAATAGAAATCAAGTGAAACCCCTGTTTTAAAGAGAAAAAATAAATCTGAATTTAATTCACCTTTTTTACTAGGAATTCATGTATATAAACGACTCTCTTAGTTCTTAATACACGCGCATCAGACTCAACCTTGTGGGAGGTTTATTTTGGTATATTGCATCGAAACACGACATATAAAACTGCAGATTTGCTGACCTGCTTGTGTTTCAGCAGTTACTGATGGTAATAATTTAATTGCACTGAATTGCGCTACATTAAGGGGTTTTTAATGTTAAATTTATTTTTATTCGTATTCTAGTCTTCTGTTTAACTTATTCATAAATAGTATGTTTAAAAAAAAAATGAGCTTTTTAACCCTCAACTACTGTGACAGAAATTGTCGCATAACTACAGTGAGCGGTCTTTATTACCGCTTGATTCAAAGAAGAATAAAAGGCTCGATTAACTCATTAGGGCACTGTTTCTGTTCTAAACTTCATGCACAGGACTATTATAATTAAAATTCACCTATTCAGAATTCTCTGGCGATAGTACTAGGGCTCCAGACAAAACAAAATTTCCCCAGTATCTATAACTAAACTTAAAATTACAAGTGAAAACATAAAAAAAAAAAAAACAGCGATCTGTGAGACCGCTAAAATCAGTTAAGGGTTAAAACGTTTTCAGCGTATAATTTCACAAAACCCAACAAAACCAGCGGTCTGTATATATATAATACTGACCGCAACTATACAAAACAGTGTCTGTTCCGTTAATCATGTATAGAATACAATTTTTATAAAACCTTAAACGGTCGTTTTAAGATATGTAAAATGACTGCTTTCATTCTTTTTATATCTTAAAAAGATTCTGCTATTCTTACGTATGCATATATTTAGCTGTATTACATACTAGTGCGATTATGTATATTTATTGATGTTTGAAATTCCCTGCAATGTACAGGGTAAAGTATCCGAATGTCGATGAGGCGACACCCTAACGTCAACTTGAAAAAAAAAAAAAAAGGCTTTAAATGATAAGGGTATAAATTCGAAATTGGCGCCATATCAAAAAACATTTTTTGACATTATGGCCACCAATTTCAAATTTATACGATCATTTAATGACTTATTTTTTTTTTAAGTTGGCGTTAGGGTGCCGGCATTCGGATACATTCTAATATATATACTTGATAGCCTTGATTAACCTGGAAAAATGTTTTAATGAGATCTGATATGCTGTAAAATTAACATAACACTAGAAATACGTTAACTTATCAATATTCCAACAGCTGCAATTATTCGATGCAGTGCGACTTTAACAGATAATCATGTGGACTAACGTTTTAAACAGCGGAATAAAATAAAAATAAAAAATAATAATCAAAATTTGATTTTCCTTGTTTTACCAAGAATTGATGTATATATAAATGACTAGTTTAATTCCTAAAACACGCGCATCAGGCTCTACCTTGTGGATACAGGTTTGTTTTGACACATCGGGTACAATGTGCATGACACATTGCGTCACAAGTTCTTCGTCCCGATTTGAAAGCATGCCAAGAGCATGTGACGGAAGAGGAGAGAGTGTTATTCTGTCAGTCATAACTCTATCCAGACGAATTTTTTGTGATAAAGATTTTATTTCTTGACTTTACAAATTTGTTTTTTGTTTTTATTTTATTTTTATTTTAGCGTTTCTAAAAATATAGTTCATATCGTTATCTACGAGTTCTTTTTTATCGCAAGAAGTATCTTGATAATATTTATTTAAGGGAACAATAACACGTTGTTAGAGTATAAATATCAAACTATCTGGACCGGTCGAAATTCGACGGAATAAAATATTTTGGTAAATACTTTAAAACTGAAAAAAAGAAGTGTTGTTAGAAGAAAATATTAATTTGATTAAATTTCATATAATAAGAAAAAATATATATATATATGTACAATTTTCCTTAAATAAAAATTACAAAATTTAAATTTTGATGCAATCGTAGTTACAATTTTCCGAATGAAACTGCACTATTCAATTAAAGTGTGTTTTAAAAAGGACGTCATTTTCACAGATGAGAGCATTTTGTCCTTTGAAAATTAAAACTCTCAATTTAAGCGTTGCGTGAAATAAGAAATATCTGAAAACGACGTCATTTTTACAACTTATAGAAAAAATATTTGTTTTATCAAATAAAATGCATTCTTTAAAAAAAAATGTCATTTTAAATCGCTCTAACACGCAACTTTCAGGAGTTTTGAGAACTCTTCAAATATCATTATTAACTAGTCGCATGTGTCAATCCCAAAACTTTCTTCTATCTCACACAGGCACCAATTTATATCAAGGTCTAACTGAAACTCAAGTTTTATTAAATTCCGTGCATTAGTTCTTGAGATATGACTATCGCTAAAATCGTGTAAATCCTGCAAAATGCTGCATTGCAGCGCCACCTGCTGGGCGATTTTTACCAAAAACTAATCAGCACCAATTTATATCAGAGACTAACTGAATATAAAGTTTTATTAATTTCCAAGCATTAGTTCTTGAGATAGAGCTAGTGTGGAAATCGCGAAAAATTCTGTATAGCAGCGCCACCTGCGGGGCGATTTTTACCAAAAACTAATCAGCACCAATTTATATCAGGGACTAACTAAATATAAAGTTTTATTAAATTCCGAGCAATAGTTCTTGAGATAGAGCTATTGCGGAAATCGCGAAAAATGCTCCACAGCAGCGCCACCTGCTGGGCGATTTTTACCAAAATCTAATCAGCACCAATTTATATCAGGGACTAACTGAAAATAAATTTTTATTAAATTCCGAGCATTAGTTCTTGAGATAGAGTGCCCACAAAATTTTTGTTACATACAGACACAGTCACAGACAGACATTTTCTAAAAATAGTCAAATCGTGTTCAGGACCTTCTAAAACGTATAAATCCGTCGAAAACCGGAAGTGGAAAATTTTCATGAATCCAATACTTTCTTCTTGTGAAGATAGAAGAAAGTAAAAAGAAAAAAACAAATTTTAATGGATAAAATGGTATCGATGAATATATAATAATTCCCATCCCCCCCCCCCACTTTCGTCTTGTTTTAAAAATTTCTTTTCTCCCATAAGAATTAAATGACTCATTTTTCACTATTTGAATGCACAGTAACAGCTGCATAACGGACACTTCCGAACACCGGACACTTCTATTTAGCAAGACCTTTTTTCGATCCCCAACTCCTATTATTTGTACGTTTTTACTTCTAAAGTCTCCAAATAGTTGACAGATTTTGCGTTTCCGAGATGTCCGTTATTCAGAAGTATTACTGTATTACTGATATTTCATAAAAAAATAAATTATATTAATATATGTATTAAAAAAAAGTGGTCATGCACCTGAAATAAAACAGCTCACAGTGTAAAAAAAAAAAAAAAAAAAAAAAAAGTGTTTTAAAGTTTGAATTAAAAAGTGGTCATCCTATATCCTTATATGCATGAATTCTCAAATTCAGCATTATTATTGACCTTGCCATTTTACTGTAGTGTAATTAAAATAGAATCGTTCGGTGACGTGAAACGAAATATTAATGAATAAAAATATAATTAACATTTAGCTATTATCAAGGCATAATTTATTTGGTTAAGTATATTTTCGCATTATTTGGCCTTTTTTTTTAAATTCAAATTTGGACTGCATAATATTTTTATTTTATTCATTATTACAGTACAATGCAAAATAAAAACTCATACAAAAATTCTGACATCTATGGAAAAGGTTTCTTTAGATTTTGATTATTACAAACAACATAATCATATAAATGAAAAATATGTACTGCTTCTAAGTGGCTAAAAAATTTTCAAACATTAAAAAAGATTTTTAAATATTTCAAAAATAAAATAATGTAAATTTTATCCCCCCCCCCCTTCCCCTCTCTCAACTCTCTTGTATCCATTTGTTAAAAATGAGGAATATGCAGATTTCCATCTGTTTTCTTATACTTTTCACACGTGTACGTGTGAAAATGTAATGAGTGTGTGTGTAATGTAATCATAGTATATTCCATTGCTTGATCTTTCATTATAGTGCATTTCTGTCACTTTAAAAGAGAATATATAGTAACTTTTTATATTAAAAAAAAAATTCGAATACGTATAAAGTGTCAATGGCATTGGCTTTTTTGCTGTTTCTTTCTCACTTGATACATAAAAATAAAATTGTGCAAAAGGTTTGATATCTTCAAAGTGAAATAATTTTAATAATCATTGTTACATACTTTTTTTTTTCTAAATAAAACAAAACAAAACAGTTCAATGATACTTATATTTGTGGGTGTGCAGAGGTTTCGAAATTGTGCAGTATTGACCAAATTATGAAAATGAGATATTTGTTCTTCAGAGTCAAATTCAGAAATAAGCTACATAACATCATATTCAGATTGTTTTTAGTATACTTGATAAATGCTCTTTACTCGATTCCAACAAAAAGTGAAATTTTGCTCATCCTAGAGCCGAAGAAAAAAGAAATAATAATAAATAATAATGTAATGTAATAAATGGTCCTAATAGTCGAGGAACTTTTTGTTAAAAAAACCAGATGGATTTTTTGGCCTTTCGTCTTCATGTTTTTTTTTCCTTAGCAGTATTAAAGAGGTTGACATGATTTTTAACACGTTTCAAAATATAGTTGAAAATGTTTGACTGTCTTCTACGCCTGTCCGTGCTCTAGCTCTTGTAAATATACTCGGATACCCATGTAATTTTTATGTATTTTGAGGTTCACTATAGAATGTTTGGTATTAAAAAGGAAGTGTGTAGCATCTATAGTTCGTTTACAGGGACACACAAAATAATTCCATTTCATTATGATCTATGAGAAAAAGTATGTTTGCGGTGTATTTTAATAACGCTACATTACTTCAAGCATATGATATTGATATGGAGCAATGAGGTGTACTAGAACATGTTTGGTTATGGAGTGCATATCATTTATTCATCATTTACAGACACACACATAAAAATCTGTTAACAAGACTGAGTACGGTTTTAAGACAGACTATAATTGACAATTGTTAGAAGCTCATTTTAAACTGTGGTATGCGTTTAAAAATGTAACTAATTTTTAGTGTATTACGTAGTGTGTATAAATTCTACAGATCACATTCAAATCACCGGATATGGACAGCAATTTAAGAAAATGAATTTTACTGCGTTATGTGCTTGTTAAACTGTTTATTTAGATATTTTATTACATTGGACGGAAAAATTAAATTTCTTAGCAGTTTCTGTTAGTGTTAGAAAAAGTTTCATAATCTGTGTCAGATATGATTTTTCGTTCTTGCTTTATAGTTGTATTACAAATTTTGTGACTTAATCTAGCCACTACCAAAATTTTTTTCTAATCCTAGAGAAAGTAATAAAACTAGCAGATTTAATTCTAAATTCAGTTAGTGCACTTCAATATCGAAGAAAGTCATTCGTTTACATGGACTTCTGTTGTAAGCATGTTTTTGCACGCCCTTCCCTAAGTACACTGATGTAAAATCTATCACGATTTGTTGTCATCATTACGGTTTTAACCAGATATTTCAATCTCTGGATCTCATTTTTCAGCAACGAGACCCATAATTTTCGAAAATTTGCAATAATAAGCCACACTAATGCCATAATTGATCGTTAAAAATCGTAACGATTGCTATGAATCCATAACAAATGGCATCTCTGTGTCAGAGTCGTGCTGTCCCTAAAGCAGATCCCTCCTCTAAGGTGCTGTCTGTTCAAAATAACACTTGTTAAACTCCGGCACCTGATGCAACCCGATCTGTTTTCGTTTCTTAGGGGAGAACGGGGTTACCTGAGGGGAGAAGACGTTCCTGGTGAGGGTAATGACCTCCATGAAATAAAAAAAACTCTACAAAAACAACTTATTTTGTAAAAATGCATTATGAAGTGGACCTGCCCCCCCCCCCCCCCCCCAACCCACCTCTAACGGGACAGTGGACATTAAAAAGAATAAAAATGCGAATTTTTGTGTTAGTGTTTACAATTTATTGTTAAAATTTAACAAATATCAATTCAATATATTGATATATACTTGCCCGAAAGTATATTTTCTTTCTTTATATATATATATATATATATATATATAAAGGTAAGTAATGAAAAGAACATGTGAATGTATTTCAAATGCATTTTTCTCAAAACTGATTTTCAGAGAACTATACATCTTTAAAAAATACCATGCGTTTTTTTTTTTTTTCAAAATTCTCAATTTGCCTGGGACAATCTTGCTACTTACAAGAAATTTAAGCATCCATTTTTTTTTTTTTTTTTAATCCGGCAAACAGTTATACCAACATCCCAAAACAGATGCACAGATTTCATGTAAGATGTGTCAAGATAGTCCTTTAGCGATATTAAGATTTTTGAACAGAAATTAAAACGGTTGGAGCGTTGATGTATAGACGGCTGAAAATTTGTCTTGAGAAATATGCATTTGAAATACAATGTTATTTTTGTTATTTTCCATTTTAAGTATTATAAAAATACTTTCTGTCGATTTCAAGGCACTGGTAGTGATAATATCATTAATCTTCCGTAATCGGGTAATTTTCTTTTTTAAATAAAACCAATTGGCATATCTTTAGAGCCTGCGATGTCTGGACGAGGATTGGCGAGCGTAGTTCGTAGCGGGCACAGTTCCTAGTATTTTAAATGTAAAGAATTAAAATTTAACAGAAGCTAAAAGTCGTATTCTTGCTCTTTTCAAAGTTTTCTCCTTAAACATCTTCAAAGAATGGCCGCATCAAAGTGGTTTTTATCATTCTTTGCTTCATATTTATTACTGTCTACCAATTTACGGGTAATTTGTTGTAACGTGTCTTGTATAGAAATAAATCTCATTTGATCTTGGATATAAAAGTTTTGAAAGAATTTTTGGTACCCTTTATGATACAAAAAAATTGCTTTCATGCTTGAAAATGTTTTTCGCTTAATATATATATATATATATATATATATATATATATTGTTAATTTTTACAATAACTTTATATATATATTGTTAATTTTTACAATAACTTTATATATATAATCTTTTAAGCTGTGTGCCAATTTACGAGTCAAAATTGTTTAAAAGAAACAAGATTATTCTTGGTTGTAACTGAGAAAATAATGTATGTGTGTGTTTAAAATAAATCGCATAAGTTTGTACATAATCAATAATATTTATCTAAAAATTATTTCGCTCAAATTTCCAATGGCATATAAAAAGGGATACTTGATAAAACGAAAGAAAAACCACGCCGGAAAACCATGTGTTGAATACAGATGGTTGAAACTGCAGCCAAACATTTAAAAACAGATAACCGAAAAAGGAAGTTATACATGTAGCTGGGAGAGTTTGAGATTGTTTAAACGGATATATATCCGATTAGATGAAACTCAAAAGGACTGTTTATCACGGTATGCTTAAAAATAGTAATACTAAAATGGTATGTTGTTTTTAGGAGGTTTTATTAAAAAACAAGAAGTTCTTTATATTTAAAGACTAAGACAAATTGGGTACTTTTATTCTTTATGGTTGCAGTGCCTGATTTACGGCAGGGCATTCAGGGCACGGGCCCAGGGCCCCCGATTTTCAGGGGCCCCCAAATGCTCTAAAGATTTTTCAATTATTGGCCAAAACAGTTTTAACTGTCAAAAAACAAAATTAAAATGGAAAAATCTGTTTGTCAGAGATTGTCTATGATATGTCAAAGTAACATCATTTTTTGCTGATTGTCTTTTAACAATTTATGTGCAGTAATGTGCAGAATTCCATGTTTGGGATCGCCATATCATTTCATTTTTATTTATTTTACATGTAAGGCCCTCATGGTTAACATGGACAAAGCCATGTGGTTCTTCTAGTTACTTGTGTAAATTTAAGTTCTTTCATACAAAGCTTGTATTTGAAAGAAAAAGTTGTTTGATTAATAGGATGGATATGCTAATATTTTAAATAATTATAGCTTGGTACTGCGGTAAATTTATTATTGGTTGTTGCATACTTTATCATTCCAGATATGAAGGGTGTAGATGCAAAATTCACAATCTCCACTTTTAGAAACTGCAAAAAAACTGATTATTATGAATAAACATGATATATTGGCACAATTTTTTTGTGATATATTTCTTGCCATAACTTATGACAACAAATATATCGCAAAAAAATTGTGCCAATGTATCATGTGTATTCATAATAATCAGTTTTTACAGTTTCTGAAAGTGGAGATTGTGAATTTTGCATCTACACACTTCATATATGGACTTGCATAGAGAAAGGTAATCAGCACCACACAGTTTATTATAAAATTCAATTAAAAATTCATAATTATCAAATAATTATTTAAAAGTAAATTAATGATTATCAAATTTAATTTTTTTAATTAATATTTTAAAGACATTATCAAAGTCAATAGTGGTTATCTTAATAAGTACTGCTTTCGATATTATATTTTTTTATTCAAATAATCTGTGCGAGGGGGCCCCCCATACGCATCTGTGCCCAGGGTCCCCGAATTTCTAAATCTGTCCCTGTATGGTTGAGGTGTTTATACGAAGATTTCAAATTCAAGATTATTTGAACAGATATTATAAAGTTCTCTTATAAAGTAAACTCTTTGTATTTTGTGTAAGAATTAGTTCTATCCCTAAATATTTATGAAAATCACAGTAAACTATCTCTTACACTATGTGTATATTATTAAATTATATGGATATACTTCGATATTTCTGGCCAGAATAAGTCATTGTGTAACCTACTACACGCTGGTCGAAAAATAAAATATTTCTGGTTACCAATTGGGACCCGAGTGAAGAGGGTTATTAAGAGAAAATGAATTTAAATCATGAGTAGAAACATCGAAAACGATGCACCATTACACGGTCTCTTTTTATTAACACTTTTCAACATAGTTGAAAATTGCGTATGAATTTGGTTTGTCTGTATGTCTGGCCGTGCTCTAACTCTCATAAATATACTCTGATTGTCATGCAATTGATATATGTTATAGAGGTTTGCTATGGCATGTTCGGTATTGAAAATGAAGTGTGTAGCATGTATGGTTGGTTGTCTTATTACTGGGACACCCAAAAGAATTCCGTTACATTACGCTGTATGGAGAAAAATCATTTGCGGCTTATTTTAATGGTGTTAAACTATTTCAAACATATTGCAATTGATATATATCAGTGAGGTGAACTACAAGAGGCTTACTATAGAATAAGATGTGCATAGCACTCATAGCACTCATAGTTCCTTTACTGGGACACTCAAAAGAATTCCGTTACATTATGGTCTATGTCTATAGGGAAAAATCGTTTGCGGTTTATTTTAAGAAAGTTTCACTATTTGAAATATATTGAAATTGATATATATGACTGAGGTGCACTACAAGAGGATAACTATGGAATATTGTGTATGTTAGCACTGTACTGTCTGTGAATAATAATTGCTGGAATTTAGTTTTCAATTACCGTACGCGTTTATAAATTTAATTTTTTGCCGATTACTTGGTGTGTGATGTATAAATCCTATAGACAGTATACAGGGTAGCACAAAACATCTAGAGTACATTTCCGTTTATTGACGGAAATTGCTGAAGGGGAATTGTCAACTGAAGGGGAATCAACTGTGCTATGCGTTTCTTAACTGAGCTAGATTTTAGAATTCTATGTACTATACATACAAATCTATAGACCATATACAGGGACCATATACAACACAAAAGAATTTGGATGTTTTCCCGAATATTGTTGCTATTCCTGAAATTGGGTTTTTAACTTTTATGTGTTTTTTAAATTATTTATTTATACATAATCTTTCACCTTATTAAACGGTTAATATTTCTAAAAGTATTTTGGAAGTGTTGGAAAGTGTTACATAATCTATACTTGACGCATGATTTTTCGTTCTTGTTACTTCTCTGTGAGGTAAATAAAATTTAACATGTCCCTTATCTCCTGAATTAGGAACTGATTCTATAATTCTGTTTTAAATATTCTTTCAATACTTCCTTATATTCAAAAGTTAATTAGGGATTTCTAATAAATTTTCTATTTAATTTAACTAGTCTGTTTTCTGCGATTCAACCAAATAATAGCTAAGATACAATACCTTAAAAAAATCTAAATGTTAAAATTTATGAAATAATTTGCGGCTCGCATTTCAGTATAAAATTAAAAGGAAAATGTTTTATTATAAGCCATACGTAATTAAAATTTATTTTTTTAAGTCGGTGTTTGAAAACAAAATTGTAATATTGCTACCCAAAACGTTTTTGGATACATACATTGAAACATGACGGAGTAATTTAAACACCAAAATAAAGTAAGAGTAATATCCTTCCAAGTAAAAACGCTTGTCGAAAAGTTTTGAGAAAATAAAACTTCGTGACTGAGGTACTTGTAAGTACATTTCAAAGCTAAAAATATACAATTATATAACTTGTTTGACCGAATGACAATTACTTGTTTACAGAATCTTTTGAACAAACGTTTAAATTTTAGGATTTATGATGAAATTTGTGACTCCTATTTCAGTATAGAATTAAAAAAAAAAAAAAAATCTGAAATAAAATCTTATTAAAATCAATGTTTCATCAAAATAATTTTTTTAAAAAATCAAAATATATATATTTTAAACCTTTTTTGAAAATAAATTTTTCAATCAACATAGCCAGATTTTCTTCTTTGCATACTTTTATTGAAATATAACGTATTAAAATGTTAAATGTCAAAATAAAGGTAAAGAGTGCGAATCCTTTCACAAGCAAAACACCTGATGAAAAATGTTGGAAAATCAAAAGTGTGTGACTGAGATGTTTGTAAAGTCCTTTTTACAGCTGAAAATACTCGAAGTCTCGAATGTTTAACTCGTGTGTCCAAATAATAGGTACTTGGATATAGAATCTTTTACACAATGCCTTTACCTTTACTAATAAATAATCTTTCAGATTTAGGGTGAAATTTGTGACTCTTATTTCAGTATAAAATTAAATAATAAAATATGAAAGTTTTTCATTAAAATACATATGCAATTAAAATTTATTGTTTTAAGTAAGTGTTTGAAAATAAAATTATTGTTGTTTCTTATTCAATTAATATTACCTTTTTATTTTATTTACTTTTTATTTTTTTGTAAAAATTCATTGAAACATGACACATCAAAATATTAAGTATTAAAATTAAGTAGATGTGTGTATCCTTGCAAACACTGGTCTAAAAGTGTTGAAAAAGTAAAAATTTGTGACTGAAGTGTTTGGAAAGTCATTTTACAGCTGAAGTTATTCACATGTATAACTTGCGTGACCAAATGACAGTTACTTGGTTACAGATTTTTTTAAACAATCGTCTAAACTTTCAGATTTATGATGAAATTTGCTCCTCTTATTTCAGAATAGAAAAATCTGAAAGAAAACCCTTTTATTCATCAAAATTCATTTTTCAAACTTAATACTTCGTTAATTTTTCCATAAATATTTCCGTTACAATTTTTTTGTAAACATTTGTTGAACAATTACTCCCAAAAGATAGGCGTAGTATTTAACTTTTGTAAGCTTTTAATTGCTATAGTAACTAAACACAGGAAAATATTAAAATTTCTTTACTTAATTTAACTTCTAAAAATAATCCCACGATCAGGTTTGTTAACTTTTTAAGGAGCACATATAAAAAGAGAGAAAAATATCCTCCCCCCCTTTTCTTTTGCAGAAAAGGTTTTGGAATTTTTCATGGATGTAAGGCTACAGAAAATCCATATGAAACTACTAAAAACACTAAAATGATAGTTACAACCTCTCCTGGTTTACTGTTGCCACAGCATATTTAGTTGTGTCTCGTCTAACTCGTTAATGTAGTATCTTGTATAAGTGTAATTAATTGTGAGATTAAGAGACAATGCAGTTTAACCTTGAAATGATTGAAAGAGTCATTATTACATGTTGTGTAACTAGCTGAAGTACAACAAACAAAGTGTTTCTATGAATATTAGTTTTCTTTCTTTTTTTTTCATCTTGATTGTATAGTGTGTTTTATTTGATATAGCACTGATGTGGAAGGACACCATTAGCAATGTCCGAATGCAAGTATTCTTTTTATAGAGATTTTACAACTCAAATATATCTTTCTCAAATAAAACTCCATACTATTTAATTTTTCATTTTCATGGCATTTTAACAGCTTAAAAGGTTATGAAAATTAAAGTGCGTAAAGGTAAATAGTCTGGAATTTCGACTATAATACTGAATGAAATCGGAAAATGTATTTGAATACTGTAATATAATTTTGATCTGTTTGGTTAAAAAAAAAATGTAGGGGTGAGGGGTGGGAGGCTAATGGGACAATTTTAAAGTTTTAATTATTTTAAAGTGAAATCAACAAATTTCTGATTTTTTTTCTTTTTATGCATAAAAAGAGAATTATTGGCTTTATATATAAAAATAATAATTAGAAGATATAGCATTTCTTTTTTTAAATATGACTTTTATGCACTATTGTATTTGTCTCATTAGTCCCCTAGGTTGGGGTCTATTGGGACACACCATGAGTCTAATGGGACATATCAAAATCAACACAAAAAGTAGAGTTGCAGTGCATTTTACTTCAAAATACGATGTACATAAACAGTATAGTATTAATTATTGCATATTAAAATTTGAAAAAATAAAATCAAAAGACATTAAAGTGGATGAAAGAATAGTTATCTAATCGATTGTAGGCTGAGATAATTTCATTACAATGTCTTTAATTTCAGTCCAGTATTTTTCTTCTTTTTCAGGATAGACAAACTTTCGTTAATCTCACCTTTTTGTGAAGTAACTCAGAAAAAGTTCTTGCATTCCACGGTTTATTTCTATAACAACTGAAACATAACGAGATATAGATCGTTTCCCTTCACATTTTACTGACAAAATCATTTTCAGATATTTGCTTTAAAAAAATATTTTCTTCGACATCAATTCTTTCTGGAAAGTCTTCATTACTTGAAGAATCGTATAGTATAAAACTACTTCCAGAACTTTCTGAAAAATAAATACGCTTCCTATTTTTAAATATTAATTTAGGAATTGTTGAGATCTTTTTCTGAGTTATTTTATTATTATCCGCTACTTTTTCGGGTGTTTTTTAAAACTTTTTAATAAGACATTAATATTTTAAATAAATGATGCATACTAACTATAAGTATATGCATCACCAATCCAGTCCCATTAGTCCCCATATGCTGATATTTTCTATTTTTCTAATCTACATAGCACATGTTTATCCAAAGATAATTTAACTAAATTTAATATGAAATGGAATATTTGTGTTATATTAATTAGTAGCCTTTTGAACAATTTCAGGCAATAATGAATTGTAAATATCTTTTAAATAAATAAAATCAAACTTACTTTTTATAGTTAAAAACAAACTTTCTTCATGCACTCTTTCAAACAATTGCAAATAACTGACTTGTTGTTGTTGTTGTTGAAGTTAGCAACTTTGGTGTTACTATTTAGGTGTAGCATATAGTTTTCTTAAAAATAATATTTTCAATAAAATTTGGCCCCTGTCCCATTAGGGTTAGACCCTTTTCCCATTAGCCCACACTCTCCCCTATAAATAATTTTAACTGTTTTTTGCATTTACTGTCTTTGGATAACTAGTTAATCAATATTAATAAAGTATCACAGCATGAATTGCTAGAGCATTTGAAATGCAAGTCAGGAATTCTGTTTGAAATTGTGAAATAATTGTTATTAATGTTTCACAATAATGATATTAGCATCAAGTATGGGCTACTGCAACAAACCCTGCACTCTGTACAGTCCCTACAAAATTTTACAGGACTGTCTGTCTGCATGTCATTGCATATCTTGCTAATAAATTGTAACATTTTATTGTTTCGTTTTAACAAATTTATTTATATTTATTTATATTCACTTAAAAAATAAAAATAAAGAAAGTATATATAAATTTCATAGGTTGTATTCCCCACTCGTCTGACTGTGACTGTATCTTATTTTTCATTTGTAAACTATTGTAA
This sequence comes from Maratus michaelseni, assembly GCA_963931845.1. Lineage (NCBI taxonomy): Eukaryota > Metazoa > Arthropoda > Arachnida > Araneae > Salticidae > Maratus > Maratus michaelseni. The sequence goes on from OZ007588.1 coordinate 212,267,350, forward strand.
GGATAAATATTTATCTTTTGAAAGGGTTTAGTATATAGAAATAAGGACTGGAGATAATATATAGTAGGATATTTAAATCAAGCAATTAAAATAATGTCTTCTCTTAAAAATTTTAATAACAAAACATTATTAAATGATTGCAATTTTTAACCAAATTAATTTCGGAACATTTTTAACGCAAAGTCTTCTTAATGATAAATTAAACAATAAAAATGACTCTCAAGGTTGAATAACTTTTGGTGAACGTAAAATCCTTAAATTTTAAGTCTCAAATTATACACCACAGCAGAGCAGTTTCTTAATCACAAGTGATTTATAGGTTTACGTTAAGCTGGTTTTCATAAAAAGGTTACACCCACGCCTTGACAATTTATTATTTGAGTGCCACACCTAAAATTAAAACAGTTTGACCCGATAATATAATTCTGTGAAAAAAGGAAATAAGACTAAGATACGTTAAACTGTCAGCTGTCTGAAAGTGAAAATCTCATTTTAAATGAAACTGCCATGTTTCGATGCATAATATTTAAAAATGTACAAGCAAGAAGGAAAAACAAGTGCATTATATATCATCATATTAGATGAAAAATTGTACTTAACCCTTTAAGAAATGAAGCTTGTGATATGAATAATAATAATCTTTACAATTTAGAAGCGTAAATAACATTTAGAAGATCGATGTTCACTTGTTACTCTGTTTATTGGAAATTAGTGACTACGGGTTAAAAAAGTAGAGAATAATTTGATCGTTAGATTTGACTATGATCATTTTTTTACTCACGACAGCTAAAAATCTGGAACCTATATGTAGATTAAAGTGGATTCCCAACTTACACGAACATCAAACCAGAACTGGAAATTAACCCAATTCTTCTCGACTCTTGGCCTGCGCTGTTAAATTTATAAGGATGAATTTTAAATTCAATTATAATAAATGTTAAATTTAAATATGAATTTAATTTTTTTCATGTTAATAAGGGCTTATTTTCTAGTTAAAAATGAAAGAACTATTTATTTTAGTAAATGTTTAGAAAATAAAAATATTTACATAATTTAAATTACACGTTTCTAAGTCAGGATAATCTGAATATAAATAACCCGTGTTCGGGGTAATTTGGGCATAGTGGGGTAATTTAAGTATAAATTGCAGGTCACATTTCAGTCAGATAATCTTATTGGCAATAACATCCCTTTTTAAAACCTATAAATCTATATACAGTTTTAAAAATGCATAGTGAACAAGTAAAACACTTAAAACCTCCTGCGTTTACAATTTAATTTTAATATAACAACTGGCAAACGGAGAAAAATATTCTTCCTCTTCCCCAACTTTGTCCTATACAATAAGCCAAAAAAAATTTCTTACAACAAATGAAGGGAAAATATTCATCTATAAAAACGTCATAACTTTCAAAACATTTCCAAGATAGACAAGTATATAAATAATGATGGAAATGGTGTCGATACCTGAATCGAATTTTTCAAAAGTAAGCATTTCTAGGTTTCAAGGAAAATCCCTTATTTATATTCGTTTCACGCTTCAAGGCTTTCAACCTCTATCTCACCTGTTGATGATACAGTTACGTGTAACATGAAAGAGAGCGAAACGGAAGAAAGTCGGTCTTGCGAGAACACTAGAATGTAAATATATAATAGAGTGAAATGAAATAGAAATTTGAAAAGTAATTTTAATTTTTTATAGGACTGACACCAAATTGGTGTCTGTCTGTCCTTGTTTTAACTTGCGTAAGTATGTCCAGATTGCCAAGTAATTGAAATGTGTTATTGAGGTTTGCAATGGCATATTGGATATTAAAAATGAAGTGCGTAACTTTAATAGTTCGTTTACAGGGGCATTCAATAGAATTTCTTTACATTATGATCCATAGAGGGTAATTGTTTGCAATTTACTTTAATTATGTTACACTATTTTAATCATTGATATTTATATACATCAATGCACTACAAGATGCTTACTGTAGAATAGGGTGTGCATAGCATTTATCGTTTATTTACATCTACACACAAAAGTATTCGGTTACAGTATTGTCTATGAGCAATAGTTGCTGGAAGTGCGTTTTCAAGTGTGGTATGCGTTTTTAAACCTTTTCTTGCATATTACTTGGTGTGTATAAATTCTATAGATTGTATATAGGGCTGCAAAAATGAATTCGAGTGCATTTCTGCTATTGATGGAAATTGCTGAATGGGGTATTTTAAACTGCGTTATGAGTTTCCTAACTGAAAAATACAATGTAGTACATATACAAATCTATACATCATATACAGGGGCTTCACAAAAGAATTCGGATGCTTTTCCGAATATAGATGGTAAATACTAAAATTAGGTTTCCCAATGTGTTAAACGTTTTCCAAATTTTTTACTTAGATATATTTTCCCTTATTAAACGAAGTTTTGTTACAGTATTCTGAATGTGTTGCAAAGTGTGTCATAATCTATGCTTGACGCATGATTTTTTTCTTATTTATTTATTTTAAATACTAGGGGGCTCTGCCCCCTGCTCGCTACGCTCACCAACTCCCGTTCTGATTTCGCAGCCTCTTAAAACCTGGTAATGTATCCTGTTTTAAAAAGATGATGATGATATCACGAACGGCGACTATCTTCTGTAATCAGGTTATAATGCTTTTTCATTTAACTGGTTATAATGCTTTTTCATTTAACTGGTTATAATGCTTTTTCATTTAATTCATCTTTTTTATTTTTAATATTCATGTGTAAACACAATTTTTATGACGTAATTTTCTTTATTTACTTCTTTCAACACGTGATCATTTAATTATTATTTTAAACTTTCATTATTGTTTTTAATAGTCTCGCGCAAATACATTTTTTATTTGAGATAAAACATAATCCTTTGCGTTTATTTAGAAATTGGCAACAATATAAAAAAATGACTTTTTCAATAAAAGATTTTTTACTCGTTTTTTAAGAATTTTTTGAGTTTTTATTGTCCGTGATAATTTTTTTAATTTCTGAAAGCTTGTTATATTTCGCGTCTGGTGGTATGATTTTCGAATCCGTAGGATGGCTAGAAAAAAGTAATAGCTCCTCAAAAAAATCCCTATAGTAAAAAAGCGATGAGAATAACCCGGAATATCTACGCAGAATTTGATTGGTCCATTTCTAAGTCGTTTGTGGCTCAGTTACAGATTACTTTTTTTAATATAGAAGGATTTATTTTAAATAAAGTAATTTGTAATTGCACATTGCATTTTAGCATGTTTTTACGCAGTAAATTACTATGCGTATACTGTATAGTAGTATGATATATTTTTAAGAATACTTTTCATGGACATAAAATCTTAACTAAATTTTTTCCGTTCAAGTCCATTCATTCATAACATACGAAAACGCAAAGTATTGTTAGAGTAAACAAACATATGAAAAAAAAAATGGTATTAAATATTTATAAGCATGTTTACAATGAATGTAAGCGGAAGTAAAAATAATGTCTTGAATTGACTTTTCTGCAAGTACTACTCCGGTCATCTTTTTATTTTTGCCTAGGTACAGAACGAAATTTGACTTTTATATATAACAAAAACAAACAAAAATATTCTAGAACTCTCAAAAGAACTTCAACTCTTCAAAAGAATTTCCAAAGAAAAATTCAAAAATCTTTTTGAAAGAGATCCTTTTTCAAAGGCATCTTAAGGCAAAGAGAGAAAGAAAAAAGAGAGAGAGAGAGAGAATAGTTTTATTTGCGTTCAAGAATATATTAGATTAGTGACAATTCTATAAAAGAAAAAAAATATTTAAAACTTAAGTGTAGAAGAAAAACAACAACAATAATGTAAAAGCATTAAAAAAAAACTTCTTAATAACACCATAAAAATAAGGAATGCGCTGAGCCTTTCGAAAGAACTTTGTCTTTCTTCGTCAGGCGCAAAAAAGACGTGCACCACTTTGAAGGCAGAAGCAAGACTAAGGAAATGAGAGGGAAAGAGGGACAAGTTAAGAGAGCAGAAGGCATCGGCCAATCGCAGAAGAGAATTACCTAGAATGAAGGACATAAGGAAAATTATGAATAATATTAAAAAAAAAAAAAAAATCCTTTTTTTTTTTCAATTTTCTAAGAAGTTTTTTTTATGCTTTTATAGTATCACACCAGTTTATTCAATACTTTGACAACAATAATGATTAAGCTTCCAGCCAGAGCGATGTCACAAATTTTACGACAAACGTGATTTTACCGAAACTTATTTGTTCTCAGAAATGGTAGTGAAATCTATATATTTAAAACGCTAAGCGATTTCTTTCGACAATCCGTTAGAACAGACTACTGCATCAAATTACACCATTCTTTTTTTAAATGAAAGATATTAAGACACAGATTTGTTATCGTGCATTCGTTTGTTCGAAAATTTAATTAATTAGCTGTAATTTTCAATTAAACATTTACTTCTGCTTATGACGTCATAAAGTTGACAACTCCCACTTTTGAGGGCATAGAGTTTTTTCCCTGAACTCTGTGGTTCGCCAATCTTTTGACATTAACTAATATCAACTAGGTAATATTTTAACATTGTAGTATAAAATCTTTAAAAAAAAAACTTAATTAGCTAGAATATAATCATAATAAAATATCTGAACGTAAACATATCAATATGAATAACAAATCTCACGTAAAATGTTGTAATTTAAATGATTCCAATTGAAACAAGATTTGCAGAGTTATCCTTGACGCCCAGCTAACATAAAAGTACCTATTTTATTTTATTTATTTACACACATATTCAAATTTATTATAAAACACCAGGTTGCCATACGAAGCAAAAATCGTCATTTAGGCGCCAAAAAATAACCCAGGTGCGTCTGCGATATATGTACTGATTTAATCAAAATTATTTTGGTTGCACCGCATATTGCAAAATTAATTAAATCCATGATTATTGTTTCTTTCTCAGATTAAAAATAAGAAAATTGGTACTTCTCTATTATCCCGTCGACCACTTTTCATAACAAAAAACTATCGCCAAACTGTAACGTCAAATAAACGGGAGAACGTTGCCATTGGAATATCAAAATAAATAAATAAATAAAATACATGAATTTAAGGACACAATTGTTATTTTAATTAATGAAATAACTAATAAATCAGTAAAACATAATGAAAAATAGACGCAAATCTCGAATTAAAAACCACTTGATGACGTAACAAACACGTATAATGCTTCTGACATCAAGTAAATCGGACTGTATTTTTGGCGTTTAATCTTACAGTTTGGCGATAATTTTTTGTTATGAAAAGTTTTCGACCGGATAATAGAAAAGTACCAGAAAATTTAATGTTTAACGAAATTCAATTATTTGATCGATCGCAAATTTTGGTTCTTTTCCGTTATACCGACACCATGCCACACATGTAAATATATGCTTGGCGACAATGGTGTCCGTATAATGGAAAAGTACTCAATTTTTTCTTAGTTCGGACTATACCAAAAACAAACATTTTACAAAAAAATCGCCGAAAATGGCTGTTTCATCAGCTGTTATGGCAGAAAAGTTGGATAAAATCTAATAACCTGAATTTTACAACGTTTATGCGAAACACCACAGAGAACACACGCTATTTTTATATAAGTAGGGTATATTTAAACGAATAAGAGAACTAACAACCTTCAATAATATAATGCATGAAAAAGTAAACAACTAAGTGATTCAGCAAATCATAAGAATATGTATTTCTTAATATAACTATAAAATACAGAAAAATATTCTGGTACCATAAAAAATATTCATTATCCCGTCGAAATTCCATGCATTATCCCGTCGTCCGATTAAGAAAAAAAAAACTATATGCAAATTAGGTACTTTTCGGTTAGCCGGCGCCAATAAAGTATATATATATATATATACACATAATAACAAACTCCAATGGAAAATTACTTGCAGAATCATTATCACAAAAGCCAACCAAAATCTATAAACCACATAAATTCAATACTAGAAAAACAAAACTATATATATATATATATATATATATATATATATATATATATATACACTTCATTGGCGCCCTGCTAACCGAAAAGTACCTCAAATAATTCGCCAAACTGTAGCGCCCAATAAAAAACGGAAGAATGTTGCCATTAAATCTCAAAAAAAGAATAATAATAATAATAATAATAATAATAATTAAGAAAAGCTCCATTTACTAAAGTATCATTTATCAGTAACTTTTGACAATAAAATTTACAATATATTAATGAAAACAGAATCAAAAATAATCTTGGATATTTATTTATTTACATTATTTCTCTTAATTATGGAAAAAGAATAATCATCCTGATTATGTAAAGGAATGAAGAAACCATACAAATAAATTACACTTGAAAACATTAAAAATCTCCTTTATCTGCAGATTGATTTATTATTGTAAAAAAAATTCTTCATCTTTACACAAAAATTGATTAGCTTAAAACAATAGATGCGTTTCAGAAGATATGGATTTAAAACGAACAATGATTAAAGAAGACATTTTAAAAATTTTGATCAAAACATTTTAAAACTTTTTTTTAACGTCGAATTTCGACGGTGCGTTTGGGGAGAAGCAATGCACATACGCATAGGAGCTCATTCGGTTGCATTATCACAGGGGGGGGGGGAATGTGTGCCTTATTTAATATGTTCTTTTATTGACTGAATATGAGATGAACGTAGGGATATGCTATTTGTATGATACTTCATAGGTTCAGGAAATTTTCTTTCTTGCCGTGGGGAATAGGGCGGTGATGTCAAACTGATTTCCATTTTGTTTACGGATTGTTTGTTTGGAGTTTGCATCGGAAATAATAACGTAATTCACTGGGGGAAATTTTTTTTAAAATAAAATATTTGAAAGATTGTTTCATAAGCACCCCTACTTATGTAATAAAGAAGCTTATTTTACTAATATTGCTATTGTAATTTTTTCCGTCAAGTTTTGACGGGTACCATCTAGTTAAAATTAAATTTTTACTTACTGATATGTATAATTGTTTTTCTAACATGTATGTTATTACTGTTATGAAATATCTTGAATTTGTAAAAGCGTAATCTACTGTGTGCAAAAAATAAGACGTGCCTGCTTGTGCAAAAAATTTTAAAGTGCCTTCTGAAAATTTAAGTTTTTTTTTTAAACGATTGCAAACAGACTGGGAAAAAGCTTTAAAGCTTTATAGAAATTACACAAAAGGTAAAATGAAAACATATCTTTTTGGTGAACAAGCAAATAAAATATCTTCGGTTTAGAAATAAGAATAATATACGGAGAAGGCGTGAATAAAGGTTCTCGAAAACTCTGTTTAAAGAATTATACCTACCTGTAAAAGTACAAATAGTATATAGATGTATAGAACATTCAGTTACATTTTTTAGTCGATCTGATAAAAATTAAGAAACTTACGCCACTTTACTTTATTCTATCATATATAAATCATAACTTGAATCTTTAAACGTAATTATTTCAAAACTATGTTTTTAAAGTCTGTTATCACGAGAATTCGAACAAATCTCAACCAATCTTCTTCAATTTTTAACAACAATATTATCTAGAGAGTAGTCATTTCTTTTTGGCGATCTGATAATTTTTTCTATCTATTTATAATAAAATCCGAAGGCAAGAAAGTGTCGGTAACCATTCCGGGCGCGATCACTCTGGTCTGCGAATCGACCGTGGTTAAACGCCATGTTAGCATAGGCTTAATGGAAAACCTATGCTAACATATGACAGCTAAATGATAATATCTTCTACTTGTAATCATGTCTGTTCAGCATATTTTCCTATAAAACATGCATATCCTATCCTATTATAATGTTTTAAGTTCTTAATTAAAAATCCATATTAAACATCGGAATCCCAGATATAAACAAACGAACACTGTTGCCATTCAGCATCGCAAATGAATCGCAAATGAACGACTCTTTGAAAGCTTCACATCCGATTCTGCTCTTAAAATATTTGTAAAATCATATTAAAGCTTTTAAATATTTTAATTTTGTTTAAAACCTTCAAAACTATTTTAGCAGTCATCTATCGACAAATCCAAGTGTAGGAAAATATATTGTAGGTAATCATTCTAGAGCGAACAGAGTCGGAGATGCGAACACTGCTACTTACAAGGAGACCGCCAAACATGATGCGCACAGATTTTGATGATTTTAAAGTATGTTATAGAGATCATAACCCTAACTATTCAGGTCAAAGGTTTCCTTCAAATGGGCTTTAGTTTTCGAGAAATTTCGGGTTAAAGTTCAGCAGGCATTTCAAATACCCATTAGTTCGCAATTTTGAACAAGGTTTCCGTGGTGCCGAGGTAGCGTTCGCGATTTGAGAGCCGGAGGTGGGTGTTCTGTCCTCTTGCGTGACTTTTACCTTTTTTAACAAATTTTATATATTTGTCGCGTTATAAGTTTTATGCAGAATTATGAATTCTGCATCTTTGAACTTTTTGATATTTTCCTAATAAATTCAATTTACATTTTCGAATATTTCGTGAAAATTTACAATTTTTTTTTCTTTTTTGTGCAGTTTTGAAATTAATATGTCTATTGACGAAATTCCAAGCTAATTAATTCCGACAACATATCTTAAAAGGAGTAATCAAATATTAAAACAATAACGCTTATATCCAAGTTTTAGCCAGTTATATATATTTTTTTTGTTTTTTAAATACATTTAACTGTAAAGTTCAAACTCAACATCATTTTTGATTTGCACAAATAAAAAATAATATATTACAAAAATTTTTTTTTTCAGTCTAACAAGTCGATGCCATGCAGAAAAATTCAACTAGAAATAAAAAATCGTTTGTAAATTACAATATATATATAAAAATATCTGAAAAAAAAAAATCGTCTGCAATGACTTTTACGGCAATATCAGAATAAATAAAATTTTCTTTTTATCCATTTCGCTCAGATTCCTTTGCAGACTATTACCACGGTTGAAATAATTTCTTTTTCAAATTTAATGCATTTGTTAACATAGTTATCACAATTTTATTTAAAGAATATATAATATGCTAATTTATACATTCTTCCAATATTGTTAAAACAATTATTTAAAGGCGATTTTTAATGCGGAGTTTGTTTAGAATATTTTTGCGATAGGTATCACACAATTAGTTCCATATTTAATAAACTAAAAATGTCGATGTCGGTGATGATAAATATTTTAGTAATTCAGCAGTTAACACATTTCAATATATTTTAAACAAATCAAATAATAAAATTATATATTATTTTGTTATTTTTTTTTAATCATTTAAACTTTTTAAAATAGAAAATGCAAATAAAAGAAATGCATTATTTCATAAATACGATAAATAAATAAGTAAATATACATAAATGTAAACAATAATCATTTTAAAAAGACGAGATATCAAGACATAAATTAGTTTGGATTTTCGTCAAAAGAAATATTAGAATAAAAATTGCGCAAAAACTATAAATTTTCCCGAAATATTCGAAAATGTAAATGGAATTTATTAGAAAAATATTAAAAAGTTCAAAGATGCAGAATTCATAATTCTGCATAAAACTTATTACGCGATAAATATATAAAATTTGTTAAAAAAGGTAAAAGCCACGCAAGAGGACAGAACACCCATCTCCGGCTCTCAAATCGGGAACGCTACGACTGCACCACGGAGACCTTGTCTAAAGGCGCGAAGTAATGGGTATTTGAAATGCATGCTGAACTTTAATCCGAAATTTCTCGAAAACTAAAGCCCATTTGAAGGAAACCTTTGACCTGAATAGTTAGGGGTATGATATCTACAACATACTTTAAAATCATCAAAATCTGTGCGCATCATGTTTGGCGGTCCCCTTGTTAGAGATGCTACTTCCGTGTCATCCTACTTCCATGCCGAACCAAAGCGTAGCGAAACGCCATGTTAGGCTTCATGAAAAACATGTGCTAACATATGACAACTAAACGATAATTTCTTCTGCCTCAATTCATGTCTGTTCAGCATATTTTCATATAAAAGATCTACATCAACATTTCTGTAATCAATTTTTTCTGTAAACACTTTTTTTCAGAAATAACAGCTTTCGTAGGGCGGCTTTGCGATGATCGATCCAGTATTATATTAAGCTTCTTTTTTAAATATTTTGGCGCCATCCACCGGCAGATAATACAAATTTTGAAATTTTGTTTCCATCGTAAATAAAACGATTTTTTCTTATGAAACGTAATTAAAATATAAGGAATAAATAGTACTGAGTAATTTCCATTTAATTTTACTTATATAATCAAAAAATGAGCTATGTGATGAGTCGAGCTCTTTAGAAACTCATTGGTAACACTTTTTTACAAAAACTTTCGCACATGGATTATTTTTTAATATTTAATTTGAATGTTTTGTCCCATCGTTGAACTATTTCAAAAAAATAATATTGAGTAAAAAAAAAATCCTCATCATTTGTAATTGTAGAAATCATTTGTCATTTTTAAAATGTACTTTTCTACAATACATACCTTTCAATAATAAAATCTTCATGCTGTTGTTTTGTATGAAGTCTTATGAAAATGCAGCGCAGATCAACTGTTTGTCATTTTTGACGGGGGTTATATACTTGTCTTTTATAAACAAAGTTTAAAAAAAATTGTGAAAATCGATAGCCTAAATATGCTTGGCCGCCATTTTGTTCAAAATCAATTTTTTCAAAAATCGAACGATTACTTTTTGGCTGTAAACGTTCGGACGTTCGGAGTAAAGACATTAATTATGCTTTTTATAATTTCAGATAACATTTGACAGAGTTACGATGGTCACCTTGGACAACTACCAGAACGACCCATGTCTGGGGACACCCCACATTATTTCGTCATTACAAAAATCCATTTATTTTCTTTAAATTGTAAAAAACAAAATTCAAAAAGAGATTTTAAAATATCTTGTTTCACATTCCTGGGGGGAAAAAAATCCCAAGAAATACACGTGTTTTCCAACCTTGCAGGTACGTATAACCCTTTAAAACGGTGAAAGATGAGACGTTATTGTACAGGGGTTGCATACCGCTATGGAATATTATTGTTTTTATTTTTGAATATTTTTTTTTTGGTGAACACTTATTCCATACAGTTAAAATGATCTCTTTAAAACTTAGAAGAGCTCAGTCTTGGATTATTTTTTAATGTAATAGTAATAGGCTTTTGTTTTAGATGCCATTATAAAGATATGTCTGATCTTTTTTTTCATCTCTAGCATGCACTGAATATCATTTAACTATGTCAAAGACTGTCGAACGTATTACATTCAACAATTCTTTTGATAGAATTTTTCCTCCTTTCGCATGCAAAATTGCGTATTTTTTGTAAAATTCGTCAAATTATCTTTTCTTGAAAGTAAAATAATCAAAACTCCAGCAAATCTTAATTTAATAGTGCAAGCAAGCTATTTTAAAATGTTGTATAGCCATTTGCTTAATATTATTGCATTATATATTTCATGCTTACTTAATATGTAACAGTTTAATAATGTATTGCATTTAATTTTTTTTATTTACAAGATATTAATTTAAGGGGTGTCAGGAGTCTTACTTTTTCAATGGAGGTGCAATTTTGCATCATGTCACATTTAACTTTATTTTTTATTCAGTATAGAACACAAAAGCATAAAATTTTTACCACGGATAGCTTAATATCTGTTTTATGTAACATCATTATTTCAATATTTTACAACTGATATTTTCATTTTTTTATGTTTAATTTTAATAAAAAAATTTTAAATTCATTTTTGACCGGCATCCACTGCGCGCAAGATTATATCAAAACTATTGGTTCTAGAGTTCCAAATAATATAGGTAATGATGTAAAACAAATGTACGTTGAACGTATACTGTTTTTTTAAGTATTTGAAAATTTATTATTATTATTTTTTTACTTTAAATTTAAAATATAAAGTTTTGAAAAAAAAATAATTTCTTTTGTTGAGAAAAGGCTAATTTTAAATAACTAATGCAATTATAATACTAAATTTGAAGAAAAAGTTATTCCTTGCAGCAAAATGAATGCATCTGTCAAGTTTCATATAAATTGCCTTATCCGTCTTTGAGATATGTTGCGAGCAATAGATATGCAACTCACAAAACAATTTTTAATTTTTTATCAAAATTAAACATTTAAAAAGGAGTAAAATATCAGTTGCCAAATACATTGAAATAATGATTCTACATAGAACAGATATTAAGCTGTCAGTATTAAAAATTTTATGAATTTCTGTTTTATAGGGAATCAGAAATAAAATTAAATGTGACATGAATGCCCCCTTCAATGAAAAAATAACTCATGAGACCTCTTAAATAAAACTAGAGAACTCTGCCCCTATACGAGCTACACTCGCCAACCCTGTTCAAACACCGCAGGCTCTAAAAACACGTTAATTTGCTCTGTTTTAAAAAGATTTCGGAAGATTGACTTAGACCGAATCAATAGGAATATAGAAAATTTATACCGAAGTATAATATATATATTTTAATAAGACGTATTGTTTTATATATTACTTAATTTTCACTAAAGTTCTCATTCTCTTTTTAATATTCCATGTAATACGGATTTACTGTAGTATGTTCGCTATTGAAAAAGTGTGTAGCATTTATCTCTGTATGGTCTCTGTAGAGTCTCTGTATGGTTTACAGAGACACAGAAAAGAATTCCGTTACATTATGGTCTATGGGGCGAAATCGTTTGTGGTACATTTTAATAATGTTATGATGCTTTAAACATTTTGAAATTTATATGCATCACTGAGGTGGGCTACAAAAAGCTTTCTATAGAGTATTAGTTCGTTTACAGGGAATCTGAAAAGAATTCTGTATGGTGAAAAATAGCTTGCAGATTAATTTGCGTTTTCCGCTGTCGTTTGCGTTTGCTAAAATATACACAAATTTAGGTTAAGTCTTAAGACATAAATATAATTCGTTAATTCGTAAAAATTTAATTAAAAAATATTAAGAGAATTCTAGCGCGCAATCAAAAAAAAAATTAACATATTGAGCTAAATCACTTTAAAATATACTTTTAATCAAAGTGCTTGAACAACTGATACATTTTTAGTCCTAACTAGCATAAGTAGCACAGATTATTGGTCCATCGTTGGTTAACCGTTGGAAAATTGTAAGTGCTGAAGTCCCTCTAACTTGTAGCATATCTAAGCGAGATTCTGAGCTGCTAACGGTTGGACCACTGTTGAGACTTTCTTGTGAAATGGTTCATTATGCAGTGGTACGGCAAGGCGGACATTTTTTTACTATAGACTAACAGTTAGCCAACATTGGCCCAACTATTTTGTGTTGCTTGGAAATTATAGGAATTTGTTTTCTGCTGTTTGTTTGTAAAATACTGAAAAAATATCGCTCTTTCATGTATACTTTTTCAAAACATCGAATTTTTTGTAGAATTAACAATCGTACGAACCCTTAAGAAGTCGACTTTATTAGAAAAAAACATTTCTAAAGTAAAATTCTATTGCATGTAATAGACATTTTTTTCTTTCTCCATTTCAGGGTCTGTCGCACTCGTTAGACGAACGTGACAATCTAGGTATCCGTGGTTTATTACCAGCTACAGTTCGTCCTGTGAGCTTACAAGTGGAAGCTGTCTTAGATAATCTGAACCGATATGGCGATGACCTCAGTCGGTATATGTTCCTCAGAGAGCTTCAAGTAAGTGCATTTTTAAATCTAACAGTGGTAGTAATTTCTGTTAAACAATGCTTTAATATACAAAAATGGATATTTCTTTATTCCCCAGATGTTGAGTAAAAAACTACAGTTTCGAAAGCAATTAATTGGCGGCTCTCTTCATCAGGTGATTAGTAGCAGAGAATAGTTGTCTCATAAAGGATAAAACAGATTATGCAAGGAAGATTTATAATTCTTTGATGTTAATCTAAATAAATATAAGCATTCAACGTTTAACTTCAAAGTAACGCCTAATTTCATGAGTGCAGTTTATGTTGTTCCAAAACATTTCCGTTAAAATACGTAAATATGGCATGGAACCCTATCCTGGAAAATTCGCCGCTTTTATTTACACTGTTAAAAATCTTCAGAGTTGCTGCAGACACACTCCAACCGCTTTTAGAGAAAACGGTTACTTATTATGGAGCATTTTCATTGGTCAAAATAGAGATATTCTATAAAAGCGGTGGAGTGACTATGCAGCAAAAGCTGAAGATTTTTTACAGTGTATGCTTGGTAGAAAGCGCGAACTAGTATTGTTAAAAAAAAAAAAATCTTTGTTTTGTTTCTTTTTATGACAAAAGTAAAGAAAAAAGCATTATTTAAGCTATCTATTTAGAATTTTTAAATTGTTTTCTCAACGTTTAATCATGATTTAATTAATATTAATCTATTATTTGGTAATTAAGCTCTGAAAATCTTATTCTGTTGCCAACATCCCTTTTTCTAGGAGTTTACGAAACGCACAACAATGAATGAGGTATCATTCGAAAGGCTTTTGAAGCGGCTAATGACATAGAACACTCACATTTCGTTAAAACAGGTTTTTTGATTAAAAATTGCTGTTAATTAAAAATTAAATCCGCATTATTTTTATAAATGAAATGATTTTCCTCAAGTTAGTGTTGCTACACGAATAAAATATCGCATTATATGAAACCCAACAGTGATAAAAAAAATAAATAGTACAAAGAAGATAAAGTATGATTTCTTCACACGTGTGTATTTTATATATATAGTTAAAAAGCGAAATTGAAATGTTTAGAAGAAAGACACCATCAATCGATCAATCCAATCAGTTGTATTTCATGTGTAAAATAAAAGGTATGCTTTGTTATATTAGATTAAATTGTATTTTAAATGCATTCATTTTATTTTTCTTTGTTTCATGTTTTTCAAGAAGCGGATGACGTCATCTTCTAATGCAGTTAAAATAAAGATTATTTTTTTTCCTCGCGCGAGCTTTTTGCTATCTTCAATCAGTTTTTACTGTAAATTCGATGGAATAAATGAGACTCTGGCTTGACTAATGTTGTTTGCCAATATCATTAATTTTTATTTATAGAACTTTAAACCTGCATCTAAAAATATATTAGATATTTCTAGAAATTTTTAGACTGCAGTGCAAAATCCTCGCGCGGGTTCACTGGTCTTTTACTGTTATAGGAAACACGCGACTGTGCACAATTTCTAGAATACAAGTACATCACAGGAAGTGGGTAAAAAAGGAATTACAAAATTATAACTTTACATGCATGAACCAAGTTAAGGGGGTTGGTCAGTCAGATCTCAAATTCCACTTGCTGATGTTAAGCCTATGGGAGTAGAATGCATTCTTATTTTTAAAGTATCTCATAAAGAAATTAATATTTTTGACTCATTTTTTCTGTGTACTCTTCTTAAAGTATCTCCTCCTCAAGCTCTCCTTTTTTTAATCGTCAAAATGTTTCTAAAATATATGCTTAATTTTATGTGAAGGGTTAAAATGTTACTCACAGCTCGTACGATTTTAACACGTAAAGTATTAAATTAAGCCTATATTTTAGAAATTTTGACAACTAAGAAAAAAAGAGACATCCTTTAAGAAGAGTACTCAGAAAAAAAAAAGGTCAAAAATATTAATTTCCTGAGGAGATATTTAAAAAATATGAATGAATTTGGCTATCATAGGTTTATCATTAGCGAGGGGAATTTGAGGTCTGACTGACCAATCCTCTTAAGTTAAATAAAAGCGTGTAAAAAAAAAAAAAAGAAAGGGTTTCCAATGTTTGTTATCCTAGCCTCACACGAAAAAATGTTCATTTTACACCATTACCCATGAAGGGATTTCTATTTTTGAGATGGATGGAGGAGGCTGACAATATAGCAACATTAATAAGCCGATTAATAATAAAAAAATTCATAAATTTATGCTGAAGGACATTTTGGTATTTTTACACCCCCCCCCCCCCCCTATCAGTCCTCACCAAACTTTTAATTATTTTTATTTTTTTCAAATCGAACATTATAAATGGTGGTAAATATAATAATAAAAAAAAATGTATATTTAATAATACATATTTACATATGGATAACATTAAATTTAATTATCTTAATCTGTAACTAAGAAAAAATTTGTTTCTCTTAAAAATCTGTTTAATCTGAATCAAAAGTTTCAGTTTCAACCTGGTTTTCTTGTTCTCTAAGTTTATCGTCAAGGTTATTTCCTCTAACTATTTGACAAAATTTGTAAAGCTTTTAAAATAACTTTCTCAGCATTAAGGGTATTAACGTGGCGGAAACAGTTTTCGACACATCGTAATAAATTCCCAAATCTTTTCTAATAACAACTGTTTTTCTAGATATGGCTGAAATGATACTTTTCCGAACAGTAACGAAACAATTAAAAAAATATATGGGAGGGGTTCAAGTTAGCTATATTATTATTATTATTATTATTATTATTATTATTTAAAAATTAGGATTAGGAATAATTAATAAAAAAAAATTGAGACTAAATAATCATCCAAATTAAATTTTCCTCTTTTATTTTACTTAATATTCGTATGTAAAGATGGAATTTTGTAATCGATTTTTCACTTATTTCCTGATAGGCTAGAATTGTAAAAAATATCTACACAGTTGTGTCTTTGATGACAATACAACATTTTAATATTTTTAGAACTTAATGGTCAATTAATAAATTAACGTTAAGGACTTTTCTCGTTAGCTGAGCGCACGGGATAAATCACCACATAATCATTATGATTACAATTGTATACGAGTTACAACAACAATAGAGTGAATATGTGCCAAACCACGCTCGTTAAAATATGAAACTCCAACAATGAAATATATTAAACATGGTAAAGTAGAAAATCAAATATAAATAAATAAATAAATAACAGTGTAATAATTTTTATAAAGAATACTTTTATTAATTCCATTATCACAAAATCAGTATTTTAATTTGAATAGAAGATTTAAGATATTGGACCCTAGAGACTTGCAAATGTCAAATTAATAGGAAAATGAAGGGTTCTGGGAGGGGGGAAACCCTTCAATTGTATTTCTCGTTGCAAATCGCCAGAGTTAAATCTCTTGAAATTACTTAATAATGCGAATATGAAAGGAATGGAACTGTGGGTGGGAGGTTTTTAAATGTTAAATAAAATGAGTTCGAAATAAAAATGAGACTTGGAGAACTAGGTTTGAAGTCTCTCACCTGCAGATAAACACGTTAGAAATAAATTCAGTATTTATAGTGGTTTTTTATGTATAGAGTTGTTTATCAGAAATGAATGATGAGACATTGAAAGCAGAAAATAAGCCTTTTGGGAGAGCTCATGTGATTTGAAAAATTGTTTTCATTTCAATTCGGAAGGCTAGAGTAGAGATCTGCACGGGTCGGAATTTCCAGGCCCGGGCCCGGCCCGGTTCAAAAATCAAAAGTTCGGCCCGAGCCCGGCCCGTTTATATTTTCACAGTTCATGGCCCGGCCCGTACAGAAATCGGTGAAAACAGGCCCGGCCCGATATGGCCTGACACAATTTCTACTATTTTGAAAAAATTGAGATTTTTAGCATATAATTAAGATTCCTTTAAAGAATACTGCGTACTACATAATATTTATGGGAAAAGTTTACTGTATATTTTAAAATTGCGATGCGTTCGCAAGACAGAAAATACACAATAGCAACATTAATAATTACTTAGATTCTAAGACTTTCAACATTCAAATAAGGGGTCAAAAAATTAATCTAGTTTAGAATAAACAGAAAAAAAGAGGGTTTCAAAAATCATAACTTTTGAAGCTGTGTATAGTAAAAAGTAGATTTATGAAAATATTTCTCTGTCATTTATTAAAGCTTTTCTCAAATCCAAAGGAGCTACTTTCTGATACATTTCTAAATTCATTCCTTTTCGGAAACTCATAAGATTGGCCAGTGTTCTTATTCAGAAACGGTGTAATCGAATGGTGTTATCCATTTTTTTGATAAAAGCAACATATCTTTGAGAAAATACTGTCAAAGTTAGCATTTTGAATCGAATTTCCGGAAGCGACAGCATGGGAAAGGGGAAAAATCTGAAGCCACGTGACAAGAATTTCTTATATGTCGACAAGTAATTTATTTATCAAAAACGGAAAACTCTATTCGATTCCATATCCCTTCAGTAGTCTGTCTTGTCAATTTTATGACTTTACAGTTAAAAATTAGTCAGAAAATGAGTCAAGGTTTCGCGTTATTGAGTAAGATTTTAAGAACCACCTTTTAAGGTATATTTTTAAAGTTACATTAACTGAAGTTCATTATCACTATTAATACTTTTACAAAACATATTGCCTGCCCTACACATCCGGAAAACAATTAAGTCCAGTTCCGGCCCGGCTTGACTATGTAGAAAAAAAAATGCAAGCCTCATCTCGGCCCGGCACGAGTCTGCTAAAAAAATATTAAGCCCATATAACTGTCCGGTGTCGATCTCAACGGTGGACAACTTATATTTCTGTATTATGTTGTTAAACTAGCATGGGCTCGTGACGCTCATTTATAGTTATTCTTGCGAAAACCATATTCTTTGAAAATAGCTCATATTTTATCGGTTCTGATGAAATATTTATATCGGGCCGGTAGGCCCGCTAAATTTTTTTTATCGGTCCTGCCCGGATAGCCCGTTCAATTTTTTTGCCGGCCCGGCGCGTTTGAAAATTCACCTTCACTCCGCCGGGCCGGGTACTGGTCTCGGGCCAGGCCCGGGCCCGTGCAGACCTCTAGGCTAGAGCCTCATGAGTCCCTCCCTTCCTTTTCCTACGCCTTTGTTTTAGAAATTACATTTGTCAATTATTTTCAATAAATCACCTTTCTGACGCATTCTTTCTTTAGCAAGGAATGCATTTATCACTATTATGGAATTTGTTGCACCATAAAGCGGAGGGGGGGGGGGGAAAGAGAGAAAAATGACAAACATTTATTGATTTGTAGTGTAAATATTATACTAAGGCAAATGTTATTATATGTAGAATATTTTTACCAAATACGGAAATGAGAATTGAGCAAAAATATTGTACGGGTTTTACATTACTTTTGTTTTGCAAATGTGATTGATATTAGTTTGAAATAGAGTATTGTGCAACATTTAAAAATTTCCTTGAAATATCAACGCAGCAGTTTTTTTAAACAAAATATATTTTGCTAAATTCTTTGTATATTTATATTTATAGGACTTTAATAAACGGATCTATGACGAATTATGTATTTTGGAATACGTTCCGTTTGATGAAAAATAAAATCGTATATTAAACGAACAAACAATTTTGGGCAGATATCGGAAACGACTTTAGTATGATTTTTACAAAATCTGCGTCCTATACTAAATGAAGCACGAGAAAATCAGCTAACTAGGTTCCGAATTAAAGAAAATTAGTTTTGTCAGGTTCAAACGAACTCAGCACTGAAAATGTTGTTTTCTATAAATCGAAAAATTCTGAAACCATTTTCAAGACACGTTTTCCTATACTAATTCAAGCACGAGAAAACGATCTAGCTGTGGGGCAGCTGGAAAGTATACAATGTAATAGGAAAAATACAATATATGTATGAAACCGATAGAAGAAAATTATTGTTAGAATTTGTAGGGATATCACAAAAATATTTCGGCTACAAGTTTACAAAGGTTATATAATTTTGAAAAGCATTTCTTAAGGTTCTAAGAAACACAGCTGCCGCGACGAAAGATTTCAAATAACACGCAAACGGTCAGAATAAGAATTATTTAAAGGGCGCGTAAGCTAGCAAGTTGCGTTTTGTTATACAAAGAACGCAATGTTAGGTTATAGTAAAAGTCGGATAAAAGGATTTTTTTTATTTAAGGAACGGATGCGAGAGGTTTTCTTTGACCACAGGAAATTATAAGGAAACATAATACAAATTAGGTATGCGTGCCCGACTTATGGGGCCAGGTGGTGGTCAAGTCATTCACAGTGTGTGGCAACATTGAATAGATCAAAGAGATGCCGCGTTTAACCGAAAAGGGGTTTCAGCATCCCTGTGAAAATATAGTGATAAGAAAAGTTATTCCCGCGGAAAATAACCTAAATAAAATAAGAGAATTTATAAAGAAAACTAGCTGTTACCCGTGACTTCGTTCACGTATCATTAAAAGAAGAATAAATGCATTAATTAAGCAAAATATTTCATTCCCGATAATTAGAAACGTAAATAATTAACTAACTCTTTATCACATTCCATAGGAGACAATACAGTATTTCTATGTTATAGAGGCCTTGACATAACTAAGTTTTTAAAAAGTGAAATTTTGTGACAAATAATCACGAAAAGGAAACTGCAAACAATGATAAAAGGCGGGCCATATAAAATTTTGGAAATCGGCGAATTGTGTAAAAATATATGTCAAGTTTACCTGGTAAACCATTTTACTTTTAACGCCCTTGTGAAACGTTTTAATAACCATCCTTCAAAGATAATGGAAATAGTATATTCCCTTTCATTAAATTCAATTCTTGTGAATAGAGAGCAATAATTGTAGACCTAAATGCAAGGAGCTTAAATTTGCCTCCTTGATTTAATCTATAACTGAAAAAAAAAATCTTTATTTCTAAATGAAAATATGTTGACAGACGATTTTTGTTCTCCAGAATAAATTGATTCATGAAGTTTGAATATGTGAAAATACGTTTTTATTTTTCCAAAATTTTACTGTAATGAAGATTTTTTTTTTCTTTCACCATCTATTCAAATTGAAAATAAATTCTTTTTTCAGTTTCAATGAGAAAAAATATATTAATCCGTTTTATTTCTTTTTTTTTATCCACAAAATTGGAATAATTTAGTTGCCATTTTTAGAGAAACTTCGTTAAAATTTACAAAAAAAAAAAAAAAAAAAACCCTCTGCATTTAAATTATTTTTTTTTTAAATTCTGAGAGTCTATGACATCCTCGGATCAATGATAAGTAAATCGCGTAATCTATGTTAAGTAAATCACGTTGCGTTCGACAATTTGAAAGTAATAATTGCGAAATACAAACAGACGGTCAGATTTTAATATAATAGATTCGTATTTATTTTTCTTTTCCTAATAATCATGGTGTGGTTTTGGAAAAAAAACTCTCATCTGTATGTAACTGATATTCATGTTTAATAATCGGTATAGATAAAAAAAAAAAAAAAAAAAAAAAAAAAAAAAAAAAAAAAAATTCGTTTTAAATATGGCGTGAAACTCATCTACTTTCTAAACTTACCGATCCTTGTATTATTAATGTAAGGAATTGATTCACGCTCCTTGTAAAACACATTTGAAAATTCCCGTTTTATTTCAAATATGACGTCGCTTTTTCCTGAGAGAAATCTCTTTTTAATGGCATAATTCTTGTTAATTTTCTTTTTCTGGCAATCAGGACGTAAATTTTAGCGGAAAATTGTATGCAACTGGTATTCAAGCTAATTATTAATTAGTATCGATAAAAATATTTCAGTTTTTTATCTTAAATATTACGTCCATTATCTATCTACTTTCATTATACATTGATATTCATGCTCCTTGTATTATTACGAATATTTGAAAATACATGTTTTATTTATGACGTCATATGTGTCCAAGCCGAGGAGAATCCTTTTCATAGGTCCATGGTCCAAGCGAAATCTATTTTTAATAATATAATTATTCTTCATTTTTAGCTGCGTTCGTAATTATATAAATACGTAGCACCTATAGTCGTCGTTTGGTCCGTCCGTCCGTCCGTCCGTCTGTCTGTCTGTCTGTCTGTCCGACCGTCTGTCTGTCTGTCCGCATATAACAACGCAAAAACTACCCAACCAAATGGTTTGCAATTTAAAATATATTATCCTTGCAGAATTTTGTCGAGACATTTCAAATGTTATTAAAATCGAATCAAAACTTTAGGAGATATTAATAAAAATATTTATTAAGAAATTTGAATTTTTTTTTTTTAAATCTGTGCTTTTTTGTTATAAGGGCTTCCGAAGTTTAATCGTCAAGCGACCGAGATACTTATTTTATGACAGAAATTAATCTGCAGACGATATAATTCATTTCACAGAATTAAAAATCATCAAGATCTGAATATTTATATAACTAGCTGATACATATATATCTGAATATTTATATAACTAGTTAAGATATTTGTATGAACAGTGTCATAAAATATATACTTAACTAGCTGTTTAACCCGTTCTACGCACGGGATATCATGAATTTAATTCTAAAACGTGCGTACGAACGCACCTCGTTTGTAACGTTTGACGTACAATTTCTAACTTGTTCCTTCTCAGTTTTGACAGAAAAAAGATCTTTTTAATGTAACCGATATTCATACTTCATGTATAATAACAAATACTCCATATATTTTTTTTCAAATATCACGGAAATTCCTCTTTTTTTGTAATTCTTTTTTATTTTCAGTTTTCACGTGAAAATCGTTCAATTGAAAATTAATTGTTGATGAATTTTTTTTTTCCGTGTTGTTATTTTTTGGCAACGATCAAAACCCTAGCAACGATAAAGTAAAATGGTTAAATTATACAAAAAAATGTCCATTTATTCTCTATGAAAATAACGAAATTTGGAATTATTAAGAAAAATATTTGAATAAAATAAACAAAAACCAGCATATGTTCATTTGAGGGTTATAATCATCCTATATGCAAAAATACAGGAACATTAAATGCTCCATTTTGACGCTGGCTTCAGACTAACATTTACACACAATCGGATTTATAATATTACTAAGCTGTTAACCGTGACTTCGTTCACGTATCATTAAAATAAGAATAAATTCATTAATTAAGCAAAATATTTCATTCCCGGTAATTAGAAACGTAAATAATTAACTAACTCTTGATCACATTCCATTGGAGACAATACAGTATTTCTATGTTATAGAGGCCTTGACATAACTAAGTTTTAAAAAAGTGAAATTTTGTGACAAATAATCACGAAAAGGAAACTGCAACCAACAAAAAAGGCGGGCCAAATAAAATCGTGGAAATCGACGAATTGTGTAAAAACATATGTCAAGTTTACCTGGTAAACCATTTTACTTTTAACGCCTTTGTGAAACGTTTTAATAGCCATCCTTCAAAGATAATGGAAATAGTATATTCTTTTTCATTAAATTCAATTCTTGTGAATAGGGAGCAATAATTGTAGACCTAAATGCATCGAGCTTAAATTTGCCTCCTTGATTTAATCTATAACTACAGCGCCTATATTCTACGCGCTGTACTACAACTGAAAAAATTCTTTATTTCTAAATGAAAATATGTTGACAGACGATATTTGTTCTCCAGAATAAATTGACTCATGAAGTTTGAATATGTGAAAATACGTTTTTATTTTTTAAAAAATTTACTGTAATCAAGATTTTTTTTTTCTTTCACCATCTATTCAAATTGAAAATAAATTCTTTTTTTTCAATTTTAATGAGAAAAAATATATTATTCCGTTTCATTTCTTCTTTTTTAACCACAAAATTGGAATAATTTAGTTGCCATTTTTAGAGCAACTTCGTTAAATTTATATAAAAATAATAATAATAATCATATCTCGGAATTTAAATCATTTTTTTAAATTCTGAGAGTTTATGACATCCTCGGCGAAATACAAACAGGCGGTCAGATTTTAATATAATAGATTCGTAATTATTTTTATTTTCCTAATAATCATGGTGTAGTTTTTGGCAAAAAACTCATCTGTATGTAACTGATATTCATGCATAATAATCGCTGGCTAAAAAAAAAGCTAAAAAAATATATTTAAATTTTTCGTTTTAAATATGACGTGAAACTCATCTACTTTCTAAACTTACCGATTCTTGTATTATTAATGTAATGAATTGATTCACGCTCCTTCTAAAACACATTTGAAAATTCCCATTTTATTTCAAATATGACGTCACTTTTTCCTCAGAGAAATCTCTTTTAAATGGCACAATTCTTGTTAATTTTCTTTTTCTGGCAATCAGGACGTAAATTTTAGCGGAAAACTCACATTTGTGTGTAACTGGTATTCAAGCTAATTATTAATCAGTATCGATAAAAAATATTTCAGTTTTTCATCTTAAATATTACGTCCATTATCTATTTACTTTCATTATATATTGATATTCATGCTCCTTGTATTATTACGAATATTTGAAAATACATGTTTTATTTATGACGTCATATTTGTCTAAGCCGAAAAGGATCCTTTTCATAGTTCCATGGTCCAAGCGAAATCTATTTTTTAATAATATAATTATTACAATATAATAAAATATAACACCTTGTAATAGTATATTACTTTTAAATGCTAAAGGTGTAAAATTAACAACTATAATATAAATTAAAATAACTTTTATTAGTTGTTTTACATGTTTCGACTCTTCTGAGTCATTTTCAAAAACAAAATGAGAATATTCTAAAGCTGCACGGGCTTTGAAGTTATTATTTACATGTACTTTTTAAAAAATTACGCACGTTATCTATTATTTTTTACTTGATTGTTTATTTTCATATCTTTGAGCATGGAGTAATTCTAGCCACAGTTTAGGTAAATTAAAAGATGTCGCATCGTTACATATCCAAACCAACCATAAAAACCATCCAAATAAATTTCAATGACCCAATTAATTTTGAGAATTATTCAGGAGTATATGAAATACCTTTTATTAAAGAAGACGGATCCAAGAATTACTACATAGGCATGACCAGCAGGAAATTTAATTGCAGAAAAAAAGAGCATATAGCTGATATTAAATACAATAGAAAAACTACAGCCCTAGCAAGATTATATCAAGAAGAAACCATCCAAATAAATTTCAATGAAAGTAAAATAATATTTCCCTCCAGTCTACACTATCCATCCATAATAAGAGAAACCATAGAGATACTCACGCGCAAAAATACAATATGTAACGATGCGACATCTTTTAATTTACCTAAACTGTGGCTAGAATTACTCCATGCTCAAAGATATGAAAATAAACAATCAAGTAAAAAATAATAGATAACGTGCGTAATTTTTTAAAAAGTACATGTAAATAATAACTTCAAAGCCCGTGCAGCTTTAGAATATTCTCATTTTGTTTTTGAAAATGACTCAGAAGAGTCGAAACATGTAAAACAACTAATAAAAGTTATTTTAATTTATATTATAGTTGTTAATTTTACACCTTTAGCATTTAAAAGTAATATAATATAATTATTGTTGTACTTTTCCTTCTAATTATAACGCAGTTTTTGACAGAAAAATATTTTTTTATTTTAACCGATATTCATACTTCATGTATAATAACAAATACTCCATATTTTTGTTTCAAATATCACGGAAATTCACCTTCTTTTGAACTTTTTTAATTTTCAGTTTTCACGTGAAAATCGTTCAATTGAAAATTAGTTTTTTTAAAAACACAAATTGTGCTTATTAGTTGCTAAAATCAGTGTAAAAATTGTTTTAAACTCATAAAAGAGCTAAAATCCTACATGTTTCGGCTTTAAACTTAAAGCCATCATCGGGGAAGAGGAACAACACAAACGACTACTGATCTTTTAATTTTCGACACGAGAAAATTGAAATCAACAGTATGGAAAAATTTAAATAAAATAAGCGGGCGATCTCTGTTGCCAAAGAGCGAAAAACAAAACAATGAATTAACAAGGGGTTAAAAATGTATCCCATAGACTAGGTATGTTGAAAGAAAAGTTATCATTACAAATATATTTGTTTATTTGTAATTTTATTGTTTGTTACTGCTAAATATTACTGTTTGTTTATTTGTTTTGTTTAAAATTAGTTGTTGGGGAAAAATTATTTTTCCGTGTTTTTACTTTTGTGGCAACGATCAAAGCACCTAGCAACGATAAAGTAAAATGGTTAAATTGTATGGGAGAATGTCCATTTATTCTCTATGAAAATAATGAATTTTTAATTATTAAAGAAAATATTTGAATAAAATAAACAAAAACCAGCCTATGTTAATTTGAGGATTTTAATCAACCTATATGCAAAAATACAGGATCATTAAATGCTCCATTTTGACGCTGGCTTCAGCCTAACATTTGCACACAGTGAGATTTATAATATTATTAGGATTAGGATATACAAAAATTGAAGAGAAAAGGGAGAGAGTTCGGAAAAGAATATTGGGACCAATGAAATTGATTTTATTATTCAGATCTTAGCAAGTAAAATTCAAGGAAAACTGGGGGAGATTATTGAGGCAGCGATAGCAATTTTCTTAACCCCGAAAAGGGAGGCGCTTAAAAAGTTGAATGAAATTGAGAGTTTTTATATACGGAACACACGGGGAGAGAGGCATATTATTATTACAAATTTTGGATAGAAAATAACTTTTAAAAAAGTGATAAGTGAATAATTTTATAAAGTGTGGTGCACAAGTGAAAGAACCAAGGATGATCAGGCTTAGAGGTAAGACCCTTTGAATATACTCGGAGTTTAAATCTTAAAATTTCTTCTTTTTAGAATAATGTCGCATTAATTTTAAGACAGTAGGCGATGGTACTCATCGTAATTTTATTTTCACTTGGGTATCCAGTCATACGGAGTAATGTTACATTCATATATGTTGTCCATATGTTGTTGATATGAGACATATGTTGTCCATGATTTTCTTTATTTTAACCATGTTCAAAAAATTGATGAATTTTGATTATATTGTAATAAGGAAATAAATATTATATTATTTCTTAATTAGCATGTTTATTTAAATGTTTTTGGGTTTTGTCCATTTAATTTTAAAATGTTGGGAACCATCTCACGCGATTACTAACGGCCTTTTCAGATCAATTATATTTTAATCTTACCAAAATAATTCTTATAAGAAATTCAAGAGGTTTTAAAATGGGTTATCTAAATCTTAATTTAAGAACCAAGGAGAGCTAGGAGTCTCCCAGCATAGCTACTTCCCGAATACATGGAAGTTCGTTTTGACAGGTTAAAACAAACTTAGTACTGAAAATGATGCTATAAATCAAAAACTGTTTCGATGATTTTCATGAAATAAGCCTTATTGGAATACGAAAAAATCATACAACTAAATATAGACTTCGGAAAAATTCATTTTAATAGGTTTAAGTAATTTTCTATAATTAATATTTCGTAATCGGAATTCCGGGCAGTACTATATTGGTCTACAAATTATATATTTTTTTAATGAATGCCCTAGTTCACTCTTTCTAAACAGTGTAAATCAAAGCAGTGAATTTTCAATAATCGGGGCCCACGCCAAATTAACGTATTCTAACAGAAATTTTTTGAAACTGTACATGAATTACAAACATAAAACTAGGCGTGATTTTTAAGATAAACATTGAATGCTTATAAAAGAGTGTTAAAAAAAACTATTTTCACTTTTATTGCCCTATTTTATCTCTCCAGTTTATAGAAGAATAGACATATTTATTTTGGTCTTCCAGGTCAGTGTTATTAAGATGTTGAAAACTTTTCCGATTTTACTACGCTTACCCTTGACAGGTCAATAAAAAGAAACAACTTAATTACGATAAATAAGCAGGTGTTTACATGGAGGAGGCCAAATTTGACATAATTGTTATTAATAAACTCTCTTTCCTTGAGTCCTTCAGTTTCAAAGACGACTTTTTCTACACTTAATTTGACATATTGCATGTGTAAGTAAAATATTACTGTTATGAAAGTCTCTTCAACGCTAAATCATGAAACCCAAAAGTCTTGAATTTACATTCATTATTAACGATGAAGTTATTTCTTTAATAGATCTAATCGTCCTTCAGTATATAGTTCTAGGACAAATTATGTCACCTGATTATTTCTTGTAAACGGTGGTTTATAATTAATAGCAACAATAGAAAATTGATACTCATTGCAAATGGCTTCTTGGTCTTTGATGGCAATCATTGTTGAAGAATAACTAAATTTTTTTAAATGCAGAAGAATACTGCAAAATAAAAGTGTTGATTTTACAGTATAATTCTGGCATCCCAGCTGCTAGTATTATACCTTAAAATTAACAGTAATAAGCAGTAATACGCTACTGCGTATGCGCGGCAGCGTATTACTGCTTATTTTACTGTTTATTGCTGTTAATTTTACGGTATAATACTGGCAGCTGGAGGTGCCAGTATTATACTGTAAAATCCAGTAGCGTAGCTAAGGGGGGGCAAGGGGGGCGGTCGCCCCGGGCGCGCTGCCAAGGGGCGCCAAATTGAGAGAGGTTTTTAACCGAAATTATCTCACATATTTTGACAATAAATAAAAATTGTAGACTTTTTTTTAAATGTGTGTGTGAATGTTTTCTTTCGTAAAACATTTTATTATATCCAAATAATAAAAGAAGAAAGCTTCTGTAAATGTTTATAGGGATGGCTGAACACACTTTGTACTTTGCATGATTACGTACCTGAAAGGAGGTGCAAAATGATTCAATGGGGGGCGCCAAATTGAGAGACGCTTTAAACCGAAATTATCTCGCATATTTTGACAATAAATAAGAATTGTTGACCTTTTTTGTGTGTGAATGCTTTGAATAAAATCGGAGAAAGAGGAGGCAGTGGAGAGATCCATAAGTGCAAATCACAGATTGAAACTCCTCACTGTCTAGCTTATAAAATAAAGGGCCTTGCTGGCGTCGCATTTCTTATATCAAAAGAACATTTCTTTATTTCTGTATTGGTTTTCACGCTGATTTTTGAGTTCTTAGCATTATATATGAATATTTTCGTGTTAAGGGGGCTTCTGTTAATCACTGCAAAATGGATTTAGCTGGAGGAACTGTAAGAAGGGCCGGCGCAACGTTGCGCGAAACCCTGGCAAAGCAGTTAGTGGAGGCCAACGTATACTGCAATATCGTATAAATAAAATTTATTTTTAAATTGTATATATCCAAGAATAATATCTAATAAAGATAATAAAATGTTTGAAAAATACCACTATTTTTGAATTTAATGTGCATAATTATTTTTAATTTTGTAAAATCTTCTATTCTTTACGATATTTTAAATACTTTTTTTTTGCTTTTGTGATTACTTTCAGGATCAACAATCTATACAGTCACAGATAATTATATGAACTTTGCTTGTAAGAAATAATGTTAATACTCACTTTTTCCTCACGAAGGAATATTTAAAGACAACTCTAGAGCCAAAAATATAATTTTATACAGAGGAAACGTTATTTCGAATTGTATGAGAGCGTTGGGGCCCTTAACAAAACCCGAATTGGCGCACAGCCTGCACGTTTGCTTGATGGTTGCGCCGGCCCTGATTGTAAGTAAATATATCATTTGTTTTGTATTGGAAATTCTACTTTTTCGTCGAACTGGCATTAAGAAAAGCCAAATAATAAAATGTGGGAGACCTACACCCTCATTTTCCCTTCTTAACCGTATAAAAATCGAAGCAGGACTTTTCAGTCTTATTCCTAGAACAACCAGTACAAATGGCTATGTGGAAATGGAGAAATATTAAAATTATTCTCTTGATCTTGATTACTGTTAAATGCAAATAAGAGTGTGTGATCTTTAGAAGGTTTTGACGATTTAAAAAATCCTTCGCGAGCAGTATTACGACATACAGCCTCAAATGATAATTTAAATACTTATTTACTATTGAACAAACAAAACAAATATTCAAAGTATCTGACTATAAAATTATCATTGAAAATTGCAGAAAATTAAATATAATGAAAAAATAAAAAAGAACAGGGAACTATTTTCTAAGTATTTTTATTAACAAATATTTTTATCTATTGCATTTAAAAAATAGTGTAATCAGTGAATTTTTTCCGATATTGTTTTTTTAAATGATTTTAAAAGTAGCAATATCTAAAAAAAAAAAAGAAAAAGAAAAAGAAAAAAGAAAAAGAAAAAAGAAAAAAAAATTAACTGAGAGAAGACTAATTTAAAAAAGGCAGTAAAAAGCTATTGTCACACATTTATAATCATCAGATATTTAGGTCACTTCACCAGAATATACTAGAGATGTCTAAATACATTTTTAAACAAAAAATTGGAAAATTTATATTTGTCATTTTTTGCAAAGAAGAGTACATAGTTCCCTTAACGAGGAAGTGTGCATTTCATATTTGAAAGGTCGATTTTTTCTTCTGTTATTTTTGTGACAGACAGTGTTGTTCTCATGGAGTAATCGGATTTCTAATGCAAATTACTTATTAATACTAAAAATAAAAAAATAATTTTTTTAAAGTCTCCATAAAGTTCACACACCAGTTCGGACTTCTTAAAAAACACAATTAATTCCATGACTGCAATTCATGCAGTTATAAAAAAATTCTGTTACAATACATTAATTTGGCGTGGAACCCGATAATTGAAAATTCGCCGATTTGATTTACGCTTGGTCGAAAGTCCGAACTGGTGAATTTATTTCTTTTTAATTATAATGTTTTCTTTGTTTCTTTTTTAAGATATGTTATAGAAAAAAGTATTTTTTAAACTATATATTCATATCATTATTTTAAACTAGATATTCATATCATTATTTTAAACTATATATTCTAAACTGTTTTCTAAACGTATAGTCATAATTTATTTAATATTGATTTAATGACAAAAGATATTTTCTTTAATTATCACACTCACTATTTTTATTTATATTTTCTACATTTTAGTGTTTAAAATATTTCGTTGTTGCTTTCACAGCTAGATGGGATATTTTGGCAAGCTTGATTTGGCGCATATTTAACGCCATTGTTTTTGTAACTCGTAACAATTGTAACCTTAATGATTATTTGGCAATTTATTGCCTGTGGCCAGCTAACGGAAAAATGCCTTAAAATCACTATTATTTTATAATTCAGTTCTTAAAATATTAAAATGCTGTATTGTCATCACAAATACACCTGCGTACATAATTTTTATAATTCTAGCCTATCCAGGAAGTGAGTGAAAAATCAATTAGAAAATTCCATCTTTACATACAAAAACGAAGTTAACTTTAATAAAAGCGTTGGTTCATGTATTAAGAATTAAATCTTTATTTATTGAGTAAAAACACAAACATAATACAGGCATTCCAAAGGTAAAGATAACGCTAATCATAGATAATTTTATAACTAAAATGTTTTATTAGATCTTCACAAATATTCTTTTTTTAATAGAGCAAAAAACTTTATAAAACAAAAAGTTAATTAGTTAAAACGTCATGACAAATTTAAAAATACAATAAAAATGACGTTTTACTTAAAAATTTATTTATAGAAAATTAACTATTTATATTGCTGAAAATCCTATATTTAATTGTATGAAATTCGCCTTAAAGATTACCCCAACCCCTCCCGCACAAAAAAAAAAAAAAAAAACAGCGAGTTAATACAAGGCAGCAGATTTTTTTTCCATAATCGGGTTTAATTTATGGGGTTAGCAAACGTGGTTTCTTGCAAATTTACTTTCGTTGTTCTAATTATTGATGCTACTCACATACGCTTAAAACTACGTAATCATATCCGCTAACGTCAAAATATCGCCAAGCTGGGCGATATTTACCTAAATATATCCAAATATGGTGATAAAAGTAGGTCGGCATAAAGGAAGCCAACTTAGTGATTGTTGACTAATTTTTCGAAATTCAAATTCAGTATTGACGAAAACCAGGAATCTTCTATAATCGGGTTTCATGCCTTTTAGGTTCGTAAGTTTGAGTAAAATTAACTGAATTCTTAAAAACAAGGAAGAGGCAAGCTATCTTTTCCTCCCGGTACAAATCAGAAGGACCCTTTTTTTCGTCTTGAAGGAAAATAATGTGGTTATGTTTTCAGGGGAGGGGGGGGGGGGGGGCGCAGATTTTCTTCCTGCCCCGGGCGCCGAAAAACATAGCTACGCCACTGGTAAAATCAACACTTTTTTGCAGTGTAGAAATTCAAGTTTAATATAAAATGCTTTAGAGTTTGAGAGCAAAAACTTACATGATTATAGTTTACAAACCGTCGGTGGAGGGAGGAGTGTATCTGAGTCGAAAATCTTAAGTTACATGAAATTTCTAATATGTGAATGTTAAATAGGGGTCATCGAAAGTTCTCTCTGAGTAATCCGATCAAAGTGCCGGATTTAAAATCCTTAAGAAAATGTTGTTTATTTACAAAATGACAGATATTGTTATATAGTTACAACGGACAAATATCCCGATGAAAATTGATGTTGGGCATATGACCGATGACTTTCTATGGAAGACTAGTCTGCAATTAAATTGAGAAATGAGCTTGTAAAAAAATTGTAATAGGCTAGATGAAAAAGCTCATCCAAATGGGAATCCCCTTAAGTAATATTCATCTTAAAAATTACAGAAACATTTTAAAAGCGCTAAAGTTTACTTGTTATGCATTATGCATTTCTCTACTCCGTTTTTAAAACATTTACTAACAACCATCACCACCCCCTCCTCCTTCCTAATTTCCTATAATGGTAGAACTCTAAAATAATTCAGACAAAATAAAAGAAAGTGTGACCGTTATTAAATTCATAATATTTCTCTAATTTCGAATAAATTTCTGACTAATTTTTTCAGCTTTCTTTTTAGCGGCCAGGAAAAGATTTTTAAAATTTTCGCTTTCTATAGAGTAGTATTTCTCTTAGTGGGGAACACGAAGATTTTCTACGGGGTACGCGGCGAGCCTGTGTCAACAACCAACGTAACTAGCACCAAACAACAGACACACAAGAAGATAATTGGCTCAGTGAAAAAAAGTATTTTAATCATATTGTCGGTTTCAGAAAACAAAAATAAAAACTTATAAGATGTTGAGGAAATTTTATGAGAATATCTTAGCAAAATAACACCGAAAATTGAAAAAATATACAAGGGTAAGCAACCTCCTCCTCCCCCCCTCCCCTCCCGTCATATTAAAAAACTAGCTATCTGTAAAGCTTACATTAAATCTATACTAATAAAAGAAAGTTATTTGTCTGTGTGCGATGGCTAGCAAAATCTACCGCACGTAGAAGTCTGAAAATTTGGATGCGGATAATCCAAGGTTGGTCCTAATGCACCTGAGGCTCGGATTAATTTTTGGAGACCCGGGCCCCCGGGGCACCTTTAAGATTTTTGCCCTAAATTGTTAATAACTTGCCCAATTTTTATCCGATCCTCATCGCTTTTTGGGGCCCTTTCTCCATTTAGCTTTTCCCCCATTTCTACGTTCCACTTAAGACTCTGGACTCTTGGGGCCCGGTACGGGTCCCGTTGAAGTTTTTGTTTCCTAAACTGTTAATAACTTGCCCCCTTTTAATCCAATTTTCTTAGTTTTTGGGGCCTTTTCTCCATTTATATATTCACCCATTTCTGCTTTCCAATTAGGACCCTTAATCTTAGGGCCCTGCTCAAAACTATCAGCTGACCCCTTTCGGGCCCCTACTATAGTTCCCTTAATAATCGTCCGATTCACTAGCTATTTTTTTCTAACAACTTCTTAGTACTTCCAGCTACTACATGAACGACAAAAAAAAAAATTCGGAGAAGATCCGGGCCCCCTAGACCCCTTGAAGTTTTTTATCACTAAAATGTCAATACGTTGCCCCCTTTTAATCCGATCTTCGTTTTGGGGGCCATTTCTCCATTTAGTTATTCTTCCCTTTCTACATTCTAGTTAGGTCCATTCATCTTAGGGTCTTTCTCAAAATTATCCGCCTCACCTTTTGGGCCTCTTACTATAGCTCCCTTAAAAATCGTCTGATTCACTAGCTTTTTTTTCTAACAATTTCT
Organism: Maratus michaelseni; assembly: GCA_963931845.1. NCBI lineage: Eukaryota > Metazoa > Arthropoda > Arachnida > Araneae > Salticidae > Maratus > Maratus michaelseni. Next base: position 212,301,038 of record OZ007588.1, read on the forward strand.
TGGTCCTTCCAGCTACTACATGAACGACAAAAATATTTTTCGGAGAAAATCCGGACACCCCGGGCCCTTTGAAGTTTTTATTCACTAAAATGTTAATAACTTGCCCTCTTTTAATCCGACCTTTTTCGTTTTGGGGACCTTTTTTATATTTAGTTATTTCCTCATTTCTACATTCCAGTTAGGATCGTGGTCCGCTGAGACCCTGTCCGGGGCCCCTTGAACGTTTTGTGCGCCAAGCATTTTTGACACCATTTCAATGCACAACTTTAAAGTTGAGTTTTGGACTTCTCTACCCGGGCCATCACCCTCATATTTTTATCGGGGCCCTAGGACCCCTTTTTAAGCATTTCTTTAAAATTTTATTCTAATTAATTTTTACCCTTGCTTAATTTCGATTAATTAAAGATTTAAAGTGCTAAGTACTAGGACCTTTTAAGATGTTTTCCTCTTAGGGTCCTGCTCAAAACTATCAGTTGACCCCTTTTCGGTCCCCTATTATAGCTCCCTTAAAAATTGACCGATTCACTAGCTTTTATTTTTCTAACAACTTCTAACAACTTCCAACTATTATCTGCACGACAAAAAAATTTCTCGGACTTCAGCTACCATTCATTTTGAATATTAATCTCCTTCTTCGGGGGCCCTTTGTGCAGCTTCTTTAAAAATGATCAGATTCTCTTGCAATTTTCATTAACCTTGTTCTAGGGTACTCCAGCTACTTTATAAACTACTAAACACTTCCTTAGACACCCAACGACCACCTTTTTTTTTAATATTAATCTTCTTTTTCAGTATCAACTTACGTTTACTCACTAGGCGTAAATTAAAACTCATGTTACTGTTAAAGATAAGTGGTTAAGTTTAGAGAGAGGCGGGGGAATTTCATCCGTAAATTAAATGTGTTAATGTTAAAGGAAATTTGTTAAATTTACAGGGGGTCACATTCCACCGCTTTTGGGCTCATTCTTTTCTTGGGTTTCTATGGGCTCGATTTCAACAGGGTTTGTGTCATTCGACTTGATATCGAAAACTTCAGGATTTTTTTTAATTTATTATCACGGGCTCGAGCTACGCCGGATGGGTCAGCTAGTGTACAATAAAAGTATGTTTATTTGTATATATTCGTTGTTTTCTTTGTTTCTAGTTTTCTGTTTAATTTCACAAGTAAAAAAGTAAGTATATAGAAGGTACGTCAAGAATATGTTATTTTTCAAGGGATCAGTGAGGCATAAAAGTTTGAGAACCACTGCTATATTGAGCATTTGTTTTGAAAAGTATCTTTAATGTTGAGACTTTGAGGAACAAGCCTGAATGGTTTTGAATAAGGGTGTTACCGTAACGGTAGATTAAATAATGAGAAATGTTTTATGTGTCACGAAATCATGCGAGTAAATAAAAACTAAAGCGATACCGAGTCAAAAAGGTAAGTGTGAGAAATCAAAGATAAATTATATATTTGATGCAAGAAGTAAATAATGAAATGTCAAAGATTTATTGAAATTTCATGTTTTCCGAGAAGGAAATAATATGTTATCAGGTATGTTGTTATTCATTTTCGAAGGCTAATTTATCGCCAAAGCTTCAAAAACAAATATAACTGGAACCCTTTCAGCGAGCGTAAAGTTTTACAACAAACGTGATATTCCTTACACTTTATTCTAATGTATGGCAACGAAATTAAAATTGAATTTTTACTACTGATATGTATATTTTTTTTGTTTAACATGCTTCTTATTACTATTATCAAATTGCTATTATCTGCTTTAAATGTCTACAGCTCACTTGTTTTTTTTATTACATTTTTTTTTTTTAAATATTACTGGTTAAATGTTAGGAAGAGAGAATTTTTTTTCTCATTATGCTGTATAATTAAAGGTTAAATGGGTTATAAGTGTGTAATCGATTTAAAAAATGCAAAATTATGTATAGTTTTAATCCACTTCACATTACTTTACAAAAAGGAAAACTAGTCGTTGTAGGCCACCGTAATACTTACCCATCATGGATATGCATAATATAAAATATGAAAATAAAACATGTGTAAACTATTTATAAAATGCATTGCAATTCGAATAAAATCCTGGCCGTGGCTAACGAAAAAGACAGGCTACCGCGGTGTATTCCACTTATCTTTTTTTACAGACCGCTAGACTGACGTGATGCTCTTTTCATACACCTGCATTGGTGGATTCGAACATCACGTGACTCCCGCGGTCTGTAAAAAATGATACGCGTAAAGCACCGCGGTAGCCTTACTTTTTCGTTAGCCTCGATCCTGGCTTGATGACGTCATAAACTTTAAATGCTGTATTACTGAATTGCGTAAAAGAAACATCCTTATAACTCCAAAAATGACAATCATATTAACTAAGAGTTTACTGCGTCGGATTAAGCGTCTCATTTCCAATTAAAATATATCTTTGAATTGAAATTTGAAGGAAATACAGGGTCATGAAAAATCGGAGAGTAGAAAATAGGATTACAAGTATCTCGGCAACTCATTACCCGATCGACTTCATTCTTTATGCAAAATTTGTTTTATTATTGTCTTTTATATTCACTCCTTAAACAATTTCGAAAATTTTTATATACCTTTTATCAGAACGACTATTTTAAGAGCCGAAAAAAATAGTTCCGGATAATCGAGGTTACTGAAATTCAATAAGCTTCTTCTCATTGTTACATACCAAGTATAAGTACATACCAAATTTCAAGTCTGTGTCTCAATTTGTTCGGGAGATGGAGCGTTTACAGACACGCACACTGACAGACGGACGGCATTTTTTTTTTCTAAAAATGTTTTTTTCGGAATCTCCAGAGTCTGAAACGTGTAAATCCATTAAAAATTTTTTTCGATTTTTAAAACGATTACAAGACTTACCCTATACTATGGTGGGTAAGTAAAAAGGAATGAAGTCAATGCCCGGCCCGGCACAAGTCTGCAGAAAAAAGTAATCCTCAGTTCAGCACGGCCCGAGTCTAATGAATAAAAATTGGCCTTTGGTTTTCGAAACAAGCCTGTGCTCTTGCAGACCTCCATTTACTTAAGTGTCTCACTCGTTGAGACTCTTTGAGCATCAACCTTTTTAATTCAGGAAAAACAGTTTTATTGTTGAAATAATAGAAGTTCCTAAAAAAGTAGTTTTATTAATGTAAATAACGTGTGTTAAAACATTGCATTATAAATCTTTTTCTATTGCTTGGAATAATTTATATAATATTTAATATATTGATGTGGAATATAATTTATCTGGAATATAATAATACAGTATGGAATATAATAAATTTAATATATTATATAATTTATATAGAATTCGCATTTGAAACTATAATTTCATTCATTTCTTAGTAGAATAGGTATTTGCAATGCAATTTTTATTAAAATATATATACATGGTGTATTTTTTTTTCAGGACACGAATGAACGTTTATTTTATAGAGTTTTAAATGAGCACATTGAAGAATTGATGCCTTTTGTCTACACACCTGTAGTTGGCCAAGCTTGTCAAGAATATAGCAGAATTTTTCGAAGACCGAGGTAAAAACTATTAAGAATAACTGTCTGCAGAAATTTATTTGAATAAAGGGTATTTATACGTTTTCTTAAGTGAGTTATAAGATATGTAAAACATGATAAAATTTTAATAAAGATTTACTCTGATATCGAATTTGGTGTTAATAAAGAATCTTTGAAATAATACTGATTGCAAACTACATATGTATGAAGTTCTCAAGTGTAAATTTCTAGAAAAAAGTTGTGTGTTAGGTGACTTTTTAATCTTGGCCTCTTGTTTCTACAATCACCGTTTGTTGGGTTGATTTCAAAATTTTTGCTTTCAATCTATAAAAGCAATCACTATAGTTGAAATCATTAATTTTCCAATGAAAAAAATCTAGACAAACAATGAAAATATTTTTCATAGCTTAATGCAGCCCCCCCCCCCCCCCCCGCTCCTTCCAGTAATATATAAATATTTTTTCTTAAAAAAACTATTGTATAATTACGACTTTTAAAATATTTTACTAAAGTAATTTTATCCATGTTAATGCATGTGAAATATTTTCAGCGTTTCGTTTTATCATGTTTTCCGTCTGTATAATATGCGAAAGATTGTTTTGAACAATGCTCAGCACATTACTTTTATCCCCGTCATATCTATCTGTTTATCTGTTTTTCACAATTATATGTGTGAATTTGCATTGCATAGATTCTTTATTTTATACGACAGGGTCTTTCCATATCAAATGTCCTAAATTTTGATATGGTCTTTGCTCGACCACCTCCAATGTTGATACAATCGCAGAAGGACGTACATTATATGTCTAAGATGGGCATCTGCAAACTGTCAGAGTCAGAAGTAGTTATAGTTGGAGCATCGATCAGGGATACTTCTATAAAGTTCACTTTTAAACTGTCGCAGGAAAAACGATCAAATCACAAAGTTTGTCATCGTACTGGTGCATCAACTATACTACTTCTGACTCTTGACAGTTTGCTGATGTCCATCTAATTAGACCTATATGTATGTCCTTCTGCGATTGCATCAAAATTGAAAGTTGTCGAGAATGGACCATATCCAAATATAAGCTACTTGATATTGAATGACCCCGTAGTATTAAATAACAATCGATGCAATGTAACTTCGTACATATCTATTTATTTCTCTGTTTTTTACAATTATAAGACGACGATAAAAATAGCTATGAGCTGAGCATTGTTCAAAACAAGCTTTCGCATATTATACAGACGGAAAGCGTGATAAATGTAATTCTGAAAGTACGAATTTGCATGTGTTAACATGGATGTAATTATTTCCATAAATTATTTTAAAAGTCTTAAATGTACGATAAGTTTTTAATAAAAAATATTTATAGTAATAATTGGAAAGAGGGGTAAGGAGAGGGAAGCCGCATTAAGCTATAAAAATCATTTTGATGCTTGTCTTAGATTTTTTTTTTTTTTTAGGTGGAGATTTAATGATTTCATCACCAAATATTAACTTTTTTAGAGTGAAAGCAAAAATGAAACAAACCATGAGTCTGGTTGTTTGAATAATTCAATTTAAACAATGTATCTGAGATTTTTAATCCATTTCCAGTATAGGTAGATTGTATCTATAGATCAAAGGTGTCCATGTAAGCATTTTCTAAATTATTTAAACAATGGATGAGAAACATTTGCGTGAAAAAGCATTTTTATTCATTTTCTTTCTTTTTTTTTTCTTTTCTTTTTGCTTTTGATGATGATATCTAAGAATAATAATTTTTTATAGGGGAATCTTCATCACGATAAATGATTTGGGACACATTTATGACATACTTGGCAACTGGCCCGAAGAAAATGTGAAGGTAATCAATTTCTTTTTCTCTTCTGCTTTAGCAATCTATTTTATTCATTAATATTTTTAACTGCAAATGATTGTTAACTTAGAGATTAAAAACTCGTTAATGTATCTAAAAATACAAAGGACATTTGTGTTTAAACGATGACTATTTAATCATTGAATATTATTAATTATATTTCAGATTTCTGCTTATTTATTCATAATGTTTGGAAAACTATTCAGTGTTTTTATTTCTTTAGCTGTTGATTTACTGTCTATTTATATATGGCTTATACAAATTTTGTTCTAATACTTTAATTCCTCCAAATACAAATTAAATGTATTGTATATGAACATACCCATTTGCAAATTTTTATGTTGGATCGTTTTGATGTCCTAGTTATGTATTGTTAAAAATAAATACTATATTAAAAAAATATATTTTAAAGATTCAATATACACTGAAAGAAAAGTTATACCGCCTTCATCTGGAATGAATAAGTAATCATTTTCTAAACTCCTAAACTAGAAATATAGATTTCCGAGTTATGTGAATAAGGTAAACAAATAAACTGAATAGACGAACTGATCGAGAATTTCTAGTCTATAGTTTTCTAGGTTATGGAACGATAAATTATATTATGAATCGTTTGAATTGCGAGAAATTATCACTTGATTTCTGGAAAAAATTCATAAAAAGGGAATTATAGTTACTAAAACTAACCTCTTGTGTTCACATTTATTTTCAGATATATTTAAATAAGTTTGACTACGATAATATAAGAAACCGCTCTTGGATTGGAGTAGGGGAGACTAGAACTCTCTAGTAAAGGTAACTAGAATTTATAAGGATGACATGGAATTATTTTTTCTAGAGCCACAATTTAGTTTCTAGATGCCAGTGGCAGAATTTTTTCTCCGTGTAATACTCACTTCGGATACATTTATAAATTACGCCTTGCCTTAACAGAGTCTTAAAATTGAAATAATCAACTTAGCTATAACTACGTGGCATTATGGCACAATTTTGTTTTAGCTGTCATGACATTGTAATGGGTGTAGATTACAGTCTGACATATATTCATTATTCAGATGATATAATCGCTTTAAATAACAATTTAAAATAACAAGTGGGTAAGTGTGATCGAAGATCGCACAAAGGGTTTCGTTTAATATTCCTTTCAAAACACTTTATCCTTTCTTTAATAAATCCAAATAAATTTCATTTTCAAAAAAAAAAAAAAAAAAAAAAAAAAAAAAGTCGTTTTTTATCAAATAGAAATTTACCGGTCTATTTTTCTCGTTTTTTTCGAAAATCTGAACCGGTCCGATAGCGGGTGGAGCTCGCTATTATAATCTGTCATGTGTACTAAATGCGATATTAAAAAAAAAAAAAACAATTTCAAAATTAAACATGTTGTATAGAGACCTTCAAAATGTTAAAATATGCCAATATTTCAATAATCGGATTTTTATCATGATTCAATACGTTCCTCTAAGGCTCCTATAATAGGAGCTGACGCATATCCATTTTGTTTCGCATTATTCGGGTCTCAGTTCAGCATCTCAATCTACCGCTGCCGGAGCTGGGGTTGCCTAAAGCCTCGTTCCCCCACCTTCTGAAAGAGGCTGGATGTTAAATGGCGAAAAATTAGCTTGGTTTTTCGACTTTGAGACACATATCTGCGAGGATGCGTCAGCCTGTATTATAGGAGCTCTACGTTCCTCAAACTCATATGACGTCATATCTACTTGCTTTATCTATTACTCATATGGATACTCTCTTTGTATTATTCTGAAACATTTGAAAAAGTCCGTTAAACTTCCATTATGACGTCAGATTAATTTTCTTTTTAATTCTCTAATGATATCATATTAACCTGCTTTCTGTACTTACTCAATACTCCTTGTATTATTGAGAAATGTTTGAAAATTTTTGTTTTATTACCAATATGACGTCATATTAATCTTTTTTTTTTTTTCAATTGGTGAAACTTTTTATTTCATTTTTATTTTTCACATGGAAATCTTTCAATAGAAAATTATTGTAGAAAGAATTTTATTGAGAATTTTTAATTGTTGGCAACTGCTATAACGAAAAATGTTTAAATATAATAGGAAAAGGCTGTTAGATTTTTGGTTTTTTTTTATCTCTCTATATTAAAATAATACGATTTTTTCAAAATGTTATTATTTTCAGCGTGACAGTAGGTATTCAGCTGTAAGTTCCCAAAATTTCAAGTCTAAGTTATACAGTTTCTTAGAACCGGCTCTGTGATGCACAGGCAGAGAAGCGGGACAAAATAGGGTTTCGTGAGATGAATGAAACCATAAAAAGTTCATGAAGCGACTTTGTCAAAAAATTATCTCATCAAAAACAACTCGTTGTAAATGATCCCGCCAAGCCACAAATTTAAAACGTCAGTCATAAAAAGAAGTGATATCACATAAAAAGAAGTGATATAGAAGTGCATACTCCGAGTCCCGTGTAAAAATCTATCACCACTCATAATGTTTCCAAAGGACTCGGAGTGAGGTACAGTATGTGAAAACTGCTTGGCGACCTGCAGGCTTTTATAATGTTTGCGTTTCCTGCAATTACATATAACTATATTATTATTTTTATTTTATTTTATTTATTTATTTATTTTGCACCCATAAAATTGTAAAAAGTTAAAGCTTCTGTGTTTGCATGTCCTTCCTTATTTATGAGCTTGAAAAATCAATTTGTTGATTTTATTTACCATTATTTAAACTAGAAACACACTCTTACGAAGAGGATTTTTTAAATAAACATGTAAAGATTTTTAGTTTGTAGTCTCTCTCTCTCTCTCTCTCTCTATATATATATATATATAATGATCATACGCTTATTAATAACAATGCACCTTATAATAAACGTTACCTAAATTGAGATATATTGCAGTAATTCTAGCGTAAGCGGAATCGCATAGATCTGGGGAAAAATCCGTTCTGTCATTTCTTTCGCATACAAAAATATTTATAAAAGTGATATAACAAAAATTAAAAATTTATCTTTTCGATTTTCAAAATTGATATACTGCATATATTATAAAAGCCTGCAGGTTGCCAACAGTTTTCACATACTGTACCTCACTCCGAGTCCTTTGGAAACATTATGAGTGGTGATAGATTTTTACACGGGACTCTGAGTATGCACTTCTATATCGCTTCTTTTTATGTGATATCACTTCTTTTTATGACTGACGTTTTAGGTTTGTGGCTTGGCGGGATCATTTACAATGAGTTGTTTTTGATGAGATATCACTCTTTTTTGTAAGGTATTTAATTTCAATTATACAGATTCCATTTTTATTCAGAAAAGAAAAGATAAAAGAAAGATGAAAGAGGCAAAAAAAAAAAAAAAAGTGATGCAATAAATAGAATTATACATCAGAATTATACAATTTATTGAGTGACTTATTCCAATATACATATCGCTACCATAGCAACAGGGGAAACTTTTATATTAATTTCCTTACATTGTATTCATCAGATTATTTATGACATGTTTATTTTCCCTTTTCTTTTGTTTATATCACTCTTCCGTTTATATACATTCAAAAAACAAACAAGTTGGAAATTGTACGTCAAACGTTACAAACGAGGTGCGTTCGTACGCACGTTTTAGAATTAAATTCATGATATCCCGTGCGTAGAACGGGTTAAACAGCTAGTTAAGTATATATTTTATGACACTGTTCATACAAATATCTTAACTAGTTATATAAATATTCAGATATATATGTATCAGCTAGTTATATAAATATTCAGATCTTGATGATTTTTAATTCTGTGAAATGAATTATATTGTCTGCAGATTAATTTCTGTCATAAAATAAGTATCTCGGTCGCTTGACGATTAAACTTCGGAAGCTCCTATAACAAAAAAGCACCGATTTAAAAAAAAAAATCAAATTTCTTAATAAATATTTTTATTAATATCTCCTAAAGTTTTGATTCGATTTTAATAAAATTTGAAATGTCTCGACAAAATTCTGCAAAGATAATATATTTTAAATTGCAAACCATTTGGTTGGGTAGTTTTTGCGTTGTTATATGCGGACAGACAGACGGATGGACAGACGGACGGACCAAACGACGACTATAGGTGCTACGTATTTATATAATTACGAACGCACCTAAAAAATAGAAAATTTTACAGTAATTTACAAACTAATTAAAATACTGCAGTTTCAGAAAAATGTGGAAAAATAAGAAGCACTTTTTTTTCGGTCACTTATAATAATAAGTTTGTGGAGTTACTGAAAATAATCATTTCTTCAATCTTTACTGAGAATAATAATTTTTTTTTCTACGAATCATTGTAATTTACAGGGATTTTTATACTAATATATTAAATATTATTTTCGAAAATTACTGAGCACCTTAAAAAATTTTTATTTCAACGTTTCGAGAATCTGAAAAATGTAAGATTCGCAACGTTTGCAAAAGTATAAAAACTATTAAAGTGATTTCAAAATAGAAACTGTTCGTAGGACGACACGTATTCCAAAATTTTGTGTGATTTTGTAAATATACCGCAAAGACTAAAGCGTTTACATAATGAACCGTTTAAAAAAATGTAAAATTTTATTAAAATTTTTGATCTGATAATTCATAAAGCTTTAAATTAGATTTTTAAAAGGAACAGCCAAGGGATTAAGCCAAAAAGGACTATATTTACTAAATGCACAAAATACATAAAGACACAAAGTACATAATTAATGTTTCTAGTCTGTCCATTCCAATTCGGGGATCCTAAAATATAGGTCCCCACTACCCGACAGTCCATGAATTAATTGGGACATATGTATGCAACTGTTAAGAGGATACTTCACTCAGACGAAAACACCCGCTCGCTGATGTTAATCCTATGGAGGAAATATTTTAAGATATCTCGTTCGCATTTCAATATTTTTAAATGATTTTTTTTTGCATTGGATAGCTGAGGCCAATTTCTATGCACGCTCCTTTGTACTTTTTCGATTTTTGTTGCAATTTTTTTTGTTAAGGATACTTTCACTTTCAAAACCGGTTCCGAAAGTGAAATTATCCTAATAAAAAAAAACTTGTAATCAAAATTGAAAAAGTACAAAGGAGCGTGCATAGAGATTGACCTCAGCTATCCAATGCAAAAAAAAAAAAAAAAAAAAAAAATTATTGAAGTGCAAACGAGGTATCTTAAAATATTTCCTCCATAGGATTAACATTAGCAAGCGGGTGTTTACGTCTAAGTGAAGTAGCCTCTTAAAATGTTCTTTAAGTCGACAAAAGAGGCAATAAGTATAGCTCGGCAAATATGAAAACACGGCATTGCTTCATCATGGCTTTGTTTCGTGAGGTGTTCATTCTCCGAACATAAAAATCTCTCGAAAGTGTTCGTTAACCGAACATGTGTTCGTTATCCGAACATGAAAATCTCACGCGAAAGTGTTCGTTAACCGATTTGTTCGTAAACCGAACAGTTCGTTACCGATCACCTATTGTATACGAAATTTAGCATTTATAATTTTTATGGAGAATTTAAGAAGATATTTCCTTTTCATTGTGCTCTAGGCCCGTTTTTAGAGCATTTCAAGTTCGTCATAGACGGAGATTCGGTGAACGGCAAATATTTACACGCAAAACTTCTAATCTTGGGGTAGCAACATTTTTACATTCTATTACTCAGCGCATGAATGTAAAGTAGGAATTTTCTAATCGCTATTTCAATCAATTCCTGATACGTTAGAATTATATATTTATAAATAAACACAGTTTTTTTAAATCGATGAAAATGCTATATTTTAATAGATTTAGAGCTTAAAATCGACGAGCTTTCAGGCGGACAAAATGAACTCGTATTAAATTTTAAAGCAAGATAATAAAACCTTACAGAGATTGAAACAGTATAAAATCATTAAAATACATCTCACTAAGTAAATATACATCGGTTGTAATGTAATAAGATCGTCTAAGAGACCCTGTAAATGAAACGTTATATGGTTCAATGCCGCTTTACAATAGAGTGTTTAAATGAATCGGATATAGTAACATATTTGAATATCTTGTGTATAATAGCCACTTTGACAAAAGTTTTGCTATTTACTATTGTTTTTCTTCTGTGTTAAGTACAGGAATCAAGTACTTCAAAGTAAAAATTCGCTAATTACACAACTATTTAGTCTTAATAAAAAAACTTTTGAGTTACCCTGTAAACGAACAGTAAATTCTACAATTCTGTTCTGCAATAGGAAGCTAACTTAGGTCGTTCGTAGTAACATATTTAAACATCGTGCGCATACGTTCATTTTGAAAAGAGTTAGACCATTTAATATTTCTTTGCTTCATCTTAAGTATAGGAATAAATCACTTTAAAGTGGTATACATAAAAAACTAATTAATATTTTTACACGAAATATTAAACATTTGAACTACTCATAAAAAAACTTTCAAATGCTGCAAACCGCGTAAAAATCGGATAATTACACAACTCTTTAGCCCTATATCAAAAGATCTTTTGTGAGACCCTGTGAACGAACCTTAAATGTTACTATTTTTTTATAATAGGAAGCTTACTTGGGTCGACTGTAATAACATATCTTAATATCATGTGTATACGACCATTCCTAAAAGAGTTGGGTCATTTATTATTTTTTTGCTCTATGTTAAGTATAGGAATCAATAACTTTAAACTGATATAAATCAAAAACTTATTAATATTTTTACATGAAACTTACAAAGGTTTGAACTACTCATAAAAGCAATTCAAATGACGTAAACCGCGTAAAAATCTGATAATTACACATTGCTGTAGCCCTGTCAACAGTTTTTTGCTCTATATTAAGTATAGGAATCAGTAACTTTAAACTGATATAAATCAAAATCTAATTAATATTTTTACATGAAACTTACAAAGGTTTGAACTACTCATAAAAACAATTCAAATGACGTAAATCGCGTAAAAATCCGACAATTACACATTGCTGTAGCCCTGTCAACAGTTTTTGGTCTGAACAAGATTTAAAAAGTGCAAAAAACAGCCCTTTTAAAATAGCATTTACTGAAAACCTATTCGTCGGATTTTGCTTTACTTTTGATTTCTTAGTCACGTGGCACGCCCCATTCCATAGAATCAAGAATTTTGTTTCGATCATAAATAGAACGCGAGATATAGATGTGTCAAAAACCCGTTTTGTCCCGTCCGCAAAATATAAACTAGACAGAGTTGCTAAAAAATTTTTGTAAAATCGTTTGGCATCCATTGGCGGAAATTCCTTTCATTTACGGTTCAATGCATTGCTGTTTCTTATGCTTGGCGAGAAACTCTGTCGAGTTTCTATGATAGATGATAGAACGGCCATTTTTTGACAAGAACGAAAAATCATGCTTCAAACATAGATTATGTAGCACTTTCCAACGCTTCCAAAATATATTTACAAAATATACCGTTTAATAAGCTAAAAGATAACATCTAAGTAAACAATTTGGAAAACGCATAACATATTTAAAAACATAATTTCAGGAATTTCCAACAGATACAATATTCGGAAAAATATCCGAATACTTTTATTCAGCCCTGTATAGGATCTATAGATTTATATATATACTACATAGGATGCTAAATTTTAGTTTAGTTAGGAAACGCGTAGCACAGTTTAAAATTATCCTTCTGGAGTTTCTGTCAGTAAACGGAAATGTGTTCGCGAACTTTTGTGCTGCCCTGTGTAGGATCTACAGAATTTATACACACCACATAATAGACCAAAAAGCGAGTTAAAATTAAAATCGCGTTCAGTAACTTAAAACGCACTTCCAGGAATTATTGTTAACAGACAGTAGAGAATTATTTTGTGTGTCCCTGTAAATGAACGATAACTGCTATACACACAATATTCTGTAGTAAGCCTCTTGTAATGCACCTTAGTAATATATATAAATTTCAATGCGTTTAAAATAGTGAAACATTATTTAAATAAACCGCAGACGATTTTTCTCCATAGACGTAATGTAACGGAATTCTTTTGACTGTCCCTGTAAAGTAACTATAAGTGCTATGCACACCCTATTCCGTATTAAGCTTCTTCTAATGCACCTTAGTGATCTATATAAATTTCAATGCGTTTAAAATAGTGAAACATTATTTAAATAAACCGCAAATGATTTTTCCCCATAGACCGGAATGTAACGGAATTCTTTTGAATGTCGCTATAAAAAAACTATCAGTGCTACACACTTCCGTTGCAATAGGGAACATGCTATAGATAAAGACAATAACATATAAAAATTGCAGAGAAATACGAGCATATTTACGGGAGTTAGAGCACGGCCAGACGGCAGACAAACCGAAGTCATAAGCACTTTTCAACTAGGTTGGAAAGTGCTAAAAATGAGATCTATTATCTGTATCAAAACATATTTAAATTTACATACCTGCCAACTTTCAACCAACTTTCGTACAATGTGAGTTAATTTGATCCAGGTTAAAGACGTTTCTATCCAGAAAATATATCTGAAAAAATAATATATATTTAGTTTCATGTTCTTACGTGGAACCTATTTGATTGCATTTCTTAAACAAATATCTGGTTTGAAACGTGTTTAACCTCGGTTATATTAACCTACATTGTACGGAAGTTTTTTGCGATGTTGGCTGGTATGAATAGTAGCAATTTAATTTTTTTAATAGAAGTTATTGATGATGATAATATAATTATTTATATATGTCTCACTAAAAGAAGTATCACCTTTTTTTTAAAGAGAGAATATATCGTTTCCTGCTTTAAGGTTTGTTATCAGTTAGACTGCAAATCCTCCCTCTCTAATGTTAAACCTATGGACTTGGAATGCATCTTCTATATTTTTAAAATTTCTCCTCAGAAAAAAAAGATTGTGTATGTTCTTCTTGAAGGATGTTAACTTCCTTTTTTATTTGACGAAATATTTCTAAAATACATAGTTTTATTGCAAGTGTTAAACTCTTATTTACAACTCGTCTGCTTCAATTGGATTTTAACACTTAAAATATAAAATTAAGTGTGTATTTTAGACGCATTTTGTCAAATAAAATAGAAAGAAACATCTTTCAAGAAGAGCATACAGAAAAAAAGAAGATAAAAATTTTAATTTTCAGAGGAGAAATTTGAAAAATATGGATGCATTCCAAACCCACAGGTTTAACATTAGAATGAGGAATTTGCGGTCTGACTGATGAGGAGAAAACTGATTTTTTCATCAAATTTAAAGCGTGGAGGACAAACAGACGTACCATTTTCACATTCTAATAAAATTTGCAATAGAACCTCCGAGAAATTTTCCTTAAATTCGATGTATTTAAATTTTCCCTTTTCTTATTGATTCGGTGTTTAGACTCCTCCGCGATTCCGTATTTTAATGACTTTTTAAGTGTTAAAAGAAAAAAATAACTTGTATCACAACTTTACAGTTTTCAAGGTTAAAAGGAGGGGATGAGGGGGGGGGGGTTACAGTTGTGAAATAACTAGGATTTTTCCGAAGCGGGTTAAGCTAGCTTTGCACTTCCTTTAAATCTTTTGTATTCTATTTCTTCAGCATTAAATACGCCTACATATGTTATTGCACATTTCTTTTCCCGGTAACAGATTATGCACGTGTGCCATTATTTTTAAGGGGGAAACCACACTTAATAAATATGTACATTTACATCAAACTTGAGTCGGAAATATGCTAAAAATGAAATCTACCTATAAAAATAGTCAAGTGTTTAAAAGTTGAAGTGTATCAAAATTATTTGAATTTTGTTTATTGATGGTTTACAAAAATATATATGAAATTGTAATATTATATCATAAAAAAATTCCCCAAAAGATTTACTTAAAAAAAAAAAAAAAAGTAGGATGAAAATGTTCTTCAAATTACACAACATTTTACGAGTTTTTTCTTCCGCTGGAAATAACCTTTTAAATATTGGCTAAATTAGAAAAACTAGTATAAATTACAGTACAAATCATACATTACAATTGGTTTATAAAGCATTGATTTTGATAAAATTGTTTTATTCTTACATAATTATTTAGTTTTTTTGTTTTTTTAAATTTTTGTTTTCGTTGAATCTTATTTTCGAAGTAGTTTACAGTGTGAGCTTTTGTTAGAATTGCATTTTGAAGAATGTTCCTTTATCTGTACATATTTTCTCCCTTAATTATAATACAATGTTACTTTTTTCCTTTTATAATTATTTCAAATGTTTTTGAAGGAAACAGATAAATGGCTTACTTAAATATGAAATTGTTTATCTATGAAAACATGAAAAATATTAATATGAAAAAAAAAAATATATATATAAAGTGTCAAACTGTCTTTGGCAGGCTATAGTTGTAACTGATGGAGAAAGAATTTTAGGTCTAGGTGATCTTGGTGCTAATGGAATGGGAATACCCGTTGGTAAATTGTCTCTGTATACCGCTCTGGCAGGAATACCACCATCTCAATTACTTCCTGTCACACTGGATGTTGGAACTAATAATGATGTAAGTAACAGTTCGGCATTTATAAGTTTATTCAATTAATAAGTTGTACTGATTGCATGGAATCTATAGGATGTTTTTGAACTCTTTCCACAAAATAACAGGAATGATAGTAAAGATAAAAACAAACAAGTTTTATTTGGAAATCCAAAGTTGCAGTGTCTTTATTCATAAAGGAAAATACAGAGTTGTAAGAGTACTCTATGCTGAAACTGTTTAATTATTAAAAAAAAAAAAAAAAACAGGTAACAGCTTTAATAAAAATGTACATAAATGAACATATTGTAACGAAATTTTCTACAGGTTTACCCTGCTTTATGGGAAACGCGACGTCATTGCAAATGCTATTATTAGCCGCTATCGGCGTATAAACATCTCTGAACTCCATGCTCTATATTTCAGTAATGTGACTTCCCCAATATGTTCGGTTTCATTGACGCAATTTTTGTGCATTTCTGTCACTTGTTATGATATCGTGATACTTAGTGTTACACGTTCACTGTCACAAAAAAGCAGGACAGTGAGTAAAAAAAAAAGGGACAGTGGCTTCTATATTAGACACAAAAATACACTAAATCCTATGAAAACGGAACCTGTCTGTAACGGAATCTTGTCTTAAACTTAAACATCTATGGTCTCGACGGAAAGGGTACAATGCTCATCTAACTGCTAAGACGGAAACCAGTCTGAAACTAAATCTTTCTCTGTCACTTGATATTCCGTCATAGTAAGTTTTATTGTATTATTAAACCAACACAATAATCTTAAAGTAAAATCTGTGAGAATGGAATCACTAGTGACCGAAACAAAATTTCGTATTGGAGAGGTTTTCGATTGAGCAGTTATAATTGTATAGTATTCTTACCGTAGGTACCATGAATGTTTTACATACAAGACGAGATTTCTCATAGGTAGATTCCATTTTTACAGGATTTAATGAACTAAATACAGTGCCAGGTTATATAGACAGCGTGGTAGTTGCAGAAAATGCTCTTTAATTGAACAACATTATGATATATAACATTATCGAAAGAAAGTGTTATCTAGAATAATAAACAATCGGTTTGTCATAGCTTAGTCTGGAGGGAAGATCCGGCACACAGAGGCGATAACTCCAAATGGCAAATTGTAAATGGTTATATTACTGTAAATTTTACGACATTAAAAACTAAAGTTCAACTCTGATTGCTTAGTTTCAGCACGTTGTAGCAAATTCTTTCGACTGATTTCAAGAATTTCTGAGTTATATTTTTTTCATACCACTTCATTTTCATCAAAGCAATGTAAGAAACTTATTCATTTTCATGCAGAGGGAATAGAAGTCGTCGTCAAAAGTTGAAAATAGGCGGGAAAATGCTCTGAAATTACTTCGAATTCTTAAACTGTCAAACACTGATAAGCTTTATTCTACCATTTGATACCTTTTATTTACCATTTGCAGAAACACTTACAAAAATTCCTATCTATATTTGAATTTCCTGTCAGCGAATTCCTCATTAAATAGAACATCATCACAGCTCAAAAATCATGGCTTTTCAGTTATTTCCGTAATTGAAAATATAGTATTAAATAACTTTAAACTATGCACTACTTATTTGTAAGTTGGTTTCTCTGTAATTGTCGAGATTCTGCCGATTGACTGTTATATTAATAAACAGTAGAACTTAAGTAGAACTTTACATGCTTGCAAATAAAATTTAACCACTTCATATAATTACTATTGATTATTCCACCAAGGTTTGCCAACAAGATTTTTTTTATCAACTATTTGGTAAGTAATTTAAACCTTTCAATTACTATGCTTTTCAGTTATGATTTTGTCGAATTTAATGAGCGATTTGTTTGATGTTTTGTCCCGTTATCTGATTTATTTTTATTTTTATTAATTGTAAATTCTAATAGCATGTATTTTTTAAAACTGAAATTTGAAGATGCTTTAATCATAATTTACTTTATTTTTCTTGGAAGCTTTCTTTACTTTCTTCTATCTATAATAGAAGAAAGTATTGTGATCGAAATTTTTTTCGACTTTTGGTTCTCGACGGATTTACAGATTTTAGGGGCCAGAAATTCCAAAAAACATGTGTTTACAAAATGTCTGCCTGTCCGTGTGTGGTGTACTCTGTGTATCATCGAAAAGTGTATCAAGTTATGCATATAATTTTACCAAATTTTATTCGGCTGATCTCAGTTGAATTTGGGGATATTCCGCTAGAAGAGGGCGCTGTGATAGCGATTTTTGTTCCATTTTCATTATTTTATCATCGAAAAGTGTATGAAGTTATGCAGATAATTGAGCCAAATTTTATGTATATGTTTTTGACTATGGCCTACAGGTCCCAGTTGAATTTGGAGATATTCCGCCGGAAGGGGCGCGGTGATAGCCACTTAAAGATTTCAAATTTAAAAAGATGTACAAAAAAAAATCAGAAATTCTAAATTTTTCCGTTAAATGTTCGGTTTTGATCCAAGGATTCCGAAGCAATTTTCGTTTTGCTTGTATCTTAAATAAAAAGAAAACTGCCCAGTTAAACTGAGGGCATTGAGCTCACAGGCTATTCACACTAATTGTATATTATACTCTTACTTCAATGAATTTGAAATAAGACCCTCGAAAAATAAAGAAATCAACAATATATTAAGGGGGGGGGTCATCCCCCCGTTAACCCCCTCATAGTTAACTAATGAACCCCTTAAACTAATCAGGGAAGTCTCTAATTACAATGAATATATATACAAAATTTGAAGAAAATCGGATAATTCTGCATGAAAAACCCATTTATCTAAATTCAGGGGGGGATTAGCCCCCCCGGGTCCCCCTTTATACTTAACCAATGAACCCCCAAAACTCTTCAGAGAAGCGCATTATCACAATGAACCTATATACAAAATTTGAAGATCTGATAATTCTGCATGAAAAACTCATTTATCTAAATTAGGGGGGAGTTATCCCCCTTTCCTCCTTTATACTTAACCAATGAACCCCCAAAACTATTGACAGAAGCGCATTATCAAAATGAACCTATATACAAATTTCGAAGAAAATGGGATAATTCTGCATGAAAAACCTATTTATCTAAATTATGGGGGGTTAGCCCCCGTTTCCCCCCTTTATGCTTAACCAATGAACCTCCAAAACTAATCAGGGAAGCGCCTTATCACAAGGAACCTATAAACAAAATTTAAAGTAAAACGGTTAGTTCTATGAAGAGTTATCGCGTTACGTACATACATACATACGTACGTACGTACATACAGAACCGGCGGGCACATAAGCTCTCAGGCTTTGATAACCTGTGAGCTAAAAATTGATGCGACATAGCAGTTTGAAATTTTAGTATTGTTGGCATTTTAAAACAAGACTGCAGGATTTCTCCATAAACGGGTTTAATTTATGAATTTTAGTGAACATGGTTTTCTGGCAAATTTTCTTTCATTGTTGTAAACATCTTTCGAACTCTTATATGCTTAACACTATATATTCATATTCGGCATCGTCAAATTCTCGCCAAACTTGACGACACTTGGAAAAATATCGCCAAATGTGGCGACAAAAATAGGTTGCCGTAAAGGAAGCTAACTTTGGCTATAGCTGACTAATTTGTCGAAATTTTCATTCAAATTCAAAATTGACGAGAGCTGGGAATGAATCTTCTGTAATCGGGTTCCGCGCATTTTAGCTTCGTGTTTTTCAGTAAAATTAGCTAAAATTTTAAAACCAAGGAGTAGAGAGGCTATCTTTTCCTGCCGGTAGAGGCCAGAAGGACTTTTCGTAGTTGTGTTGTACATCGGCTGCTCATGCAACGAAAGTTGCTTTGCATCCACGTAACCCGACGATTCTCAAGCATCTGACGTACAACACAATGACGAAAAATATTTATTTTATTGGTGATGTGATAGCGAATTTTGAAGTATTAACATGTATGAGAACGAAGAAAGTTATAGGATTTGCACATCAGACTAGTTTTAAAAATACAGTATGAACGAATTTAAAGTAAAACTGTTGAAATAATAATAAAAATAAGATGAAAACCTGATTACCTTTATTTTTATTGCTTCATGTTCATAACTGTGATGAATATTTTAGTATTTTAGTGTAATATATTTTTAACTTATTTACAGGAGCTGCTAAATGATCCGTTTTACATTGGGTTAAAGCAGAAGCGTGAGAACGGAGAAAAATACGACCAACTAATAGATGAATTCATGAAAGCTGCGGTGAAAAGGTAACCTATAATGTAGGAAAAAAATCCAGCAATATTATGCTTTTATACGCATTTTCGTTTTTAAGAATTTATAATCTTACAATTTATGTAATTATGTGTTATACAGGTAGTGTGATAAATTTTCATACACATGATTTTTAATATTTTATTTTTTATATTTTTTATATTTTAGATACCCGAAAAAAATGCATTTGAATATAGAGCAACGAATTAAAATCATACTAATACTTGCTATTTATGATATTTATCAACCTAGCATATTACAAAAATTAAAATCCTTAAATGTTTATTTTTTCTGTGTATGAAAACTTATGGCCTACCCTGTAGCGTAAAACTTCTTAAAAATACCATAAAAGCTTTTTAAAATCATAAATAAAAGCTACGTGTTTTCGAGGAATAAACATTTATTCGGGTTAAAACTTGTGCTGAATTACCAGCACGAGAGCTGAAGCAAAACTGAAGTTTTACACTTTATAACAAGCGTATTTTATACATTTTGTTATAATTTTGTTTAGATTTTTTATTATACAGTTACATCTACGGCAGTTTAAATGCTTCTCCGGTTTAAATTGCTATATATAAAGTAAATAAGTCGAGTTGCAATTTTTTTCAAGTTAGACTATATATTTTTTAATTAATGTTTAAGTTTTTCCCCTTAGGACAGTGACGAAAAGAAATTACACCATTATTTTACTTATAAGTAACCCCACCCCATCTTTCATAAAACTTCGTTACTAATTTATTTTGTCAGTTGTGCAGTTAGGAAGATTGTTCTAACAATAAATAAAAATGAGATAAAATGTTATAATATATTTGATGAATTGTTAAAAGCATCAAATTATCAGCTATTTACTAAGCTCAGTTTGTTTTAAAACAACACCATTTATAATTAAGATTACACACACACACACACACACACACATATATATATATATATATATATATATATATCACATTGCAAGAAGACAAGACAATAGATGGAGCACAAACACCCTACAGTGGTATCCCAGAGATGTAAAACGACCAAGAAGACGACCTCAAGTAAGATGGAGTGACGAAATCAGAAAAGTGGCCGGTGTTAATTGGATGACTAAAGCACTAGACAGGCAACAATGGAAAAATCTGGGGGAGACCTACATCCAGCAGTGGATTGAAAACGGTTGATGATGATGATGATGATATATATATTATATATATATATATATATATATATATATCAAACTGCTTTACTCGTAACTAGATAAATTTTTAGAATTACTTTAATATTAGAAATATTTTTGAAAATTATTTTTTCTCCAATTAATTTCTTTTGGAGTTCAGAGTTAAAACGCTTCAAAATATTTATATAAATTTCAGTTCTGTAAAAAGATCTAAGTTATGACCAATAAATTATTATTGAAATAAAGTGATTTTTAAATTTTATTTTATAATAGGAGAAAAAATTGTTGAGCTGAGATACTTTAAACTTGTGTTGTAGTAGGAATAGGGAGAATAATGCTGTATTAAATTCAAACTTTGAAACTTTGTGTATACTGATAAAATATACATTTTATAATAAAGGATACGATGTTCAGTTTTCACATTTTTAGCAATAAAAACTTATGCTATTAACCAATCAATTCTTGTGTAAGCCCCACCAGTGGCTGAGAGGGTCTGCTCTCAAAGATGGTAGACGGGAGGTGCTGGGTTCAAACCCCTGTCACGCTCGTCGATCTAACCGTTCGGAGTTTTCCGTGGTTTTCTTCGAACCTTTTCGTAAATACGGGTTAGGATCCCTTAGAAAGACCCCCACGGAGGGCATTTCCCCCTAGGGCCTATATCCCTCGTATAGATAATCGGCCGTCATAAAATCAACCAACCAATAATTGTGTAAGATCATTCCATGGGAAGGGGCTTAAATTTGAATATGACACCTGCTCGAATCCCTTTAAATTTGATGAAATCACTATAGGACATACATATAAATGTAAAATGGACATCTGC
The DNA here is from genome assembly GCA_963931845.1 of Maratus michaelseni. Classification (NCBI taxonomy): domain Eukaryota; kingdom Metazoa; phylum Arthropoda; class Arachnida; order Araneae; family Salticidae; genus Maratus; species Maratus michaelseni. Next base: position 212,323,079 of record OZ007588.1, read on the forward strand.
AAACTGTCACAGTCGGACGTAGTATAGTTGGAGCATCAGGGATACTTCTGTAAAGTTCACTTTTTCACTGTCACAGGAAAAAGGATCAAATCACCAAGTTTGTCATCGTACTGACATAATACAAAAACTTTACATAAAGAAAATATGTGATATAGTATATAACTTTTTTGTACTGAGAAACATAATTGTAGTATTAAAGATCAGAAATCTATACATTCATAAACCCTTGGTCTCAAATTAGGCTTGTCACGATGAATTTATCCGTTACGTTAACAAGCTGTAACTATTGAACAAATGACTGGAAGTTTGCCACATTACCAACTAATTATACTTACGAATATGACATATGACTACTGAATTTGTTTGTAGCCAGCTTAAATATTGATTAATTTAGTCATCTTTGAAATTCCTCAAAAATTAAATTAATAAATTCAACCTCATATTCTGAAGCTCATATCTCAAAAGGTACACATCTGATTTGATTGCCAATAGTACCACTGGAAAGAGCGCCCGTTAGTTGACAAGAGCAATTCTGTTTTATTTTGGGCCTCTTTATATAAAGTAAAAAAAAAAGCAAAGTTCCAAAAACCTCTATTAACGAGTACACTCAACTATCACTTGAACAAATAAAGCTAGAATTGTGGAACAAGCATCTAGCAGTAGTAAAATGACCATGCTCTACCATGCGATTGTAACTGCAGTGCCCCAAGTAGCGAAATGTGGAAGTTACCTACCCAATCTCGAAACGTATGGAAGATAGCGACAACATGTTAATTACAAACTGTAGGACTTCCTCGATTTAGTATGAAATGACGTCTTCCATGTAAAAATTGCTTTATTTAGAAAGTTTAATTACAATGTACATGTTAAATTTAGGATAACCAATCACTGGCTTAAATACGTCACTTATTGCTTGTAGCAGTTTGGCATTATAAGGCAGATCTATTTTCTAATAAAACTAACGCGTGTAAACAAGATACAATTATTTTAATAGGAAATTCAAGTTAAGTATGCTCAATATGTCGACATTGCTACAGATAATGCGCACATTGAGCATACTTTTTAAAATTTCTTATTAAAATAAATTATGCATTGCTTACATGTGACAATTTATTAGAAAATATACATATACCCTATTATGCAGCACTTCTACAAGCGATTAGTGACGTATTTATACTGGTGACTGATTATAAAAAAATAACATTTCAAAACCTCTAATAAAGTTATTTTTAGATGCAAGACGTCATTTCATGGTAAATCGGGGATGCTGTACACTGTTGTAATTGGCATTTTGTTACTGCTTTTGAAATACGGTCGATAACAATAAGGGGTGCTGCAGTCAAACTCGTATGATAACGCATAGTCGTTTTACTATAGGAAGGCACTTGTTCAACAATTCCTGTATTTTGCTTTGCATCCGTATATACTAGTGAATTTCACACACAATAGGTGTTTTAAACCTTTCATTTTTTACCTTATAAGGAAGAGATCCAAAATAATCAAAAGTTTTATTTTCAGTAGCACTACCTGCAACCAAATATCAGAAGTGTCCCTTTTGAGACATAGTCTTATGAAAATGGGGTTGAATTTAGGAATTTAATTTTTGAGGAGATTTCAAAAATAAATGTTTAGGCACGGAGAAAACGACTTGAATAGCTCTATGTCATGTGCATATGTAAGTAATTGGTGAAGTTGCAAACTTTTAAAGTAATGTGTTCCGTAGTTACAGCTTGTTAAAGAAAGGGACAAATTCATCGCGACAGGCTGATGTATAGCGTAGTTTGAGGCAAAATTGTGATGAATGTATGGATTTCTGATCTTTTATTCTGCATCTAATGGTTTTTTCATCATAAAAAGTTGTATTAGATCACACATTTTCAATATATAAGGTTTATTGTTTCATGAGCAGTAAAATGACAAACTTGGAGATTTGATCGTTTTTCCTGCGACTGAAATAGTAAACTTTACAGTAGAACCCTTGATGCCCCCAACTATATATTACTTTTGACTCTAACAATTGGCGGATGTCATTTAAGACTTATATGTATGTATGCCTGTCTTGTAACGATTGCATTAAAATTGAAGGGGGTGAAGCAGGGACCCTAGGCCTGTTCACATGGAATGAATGACCGTTTATTTGTTTATTTATTTATACAGATTTTTTATTACTCGAAAACGGCTCTAACGATTTTCATGAAAACGACAGATGGTTTTTTTCGGGGATCTAGAAATCGATTTGTCATCAAATATCGTTTCACTTTCTTCGTTCAAGTGAAGAAACACTTTTTATGCAGAAGGCATAAAAATGTACTGTCAAAAATTCGAATAAAAATAATGTAAAATAGTATGTCGTATGCGAAATGAAACTATTTCTATTTTATAACCACCCTTCGCTCAGCGAAAATAGCTAGTAAGTATTCCGTAATCGGATCCACAGGCAAGGTTGGCGTCAAACAAGAATGATGGTATTAATATTGTTTTAACTGTATGAAAGTTATAATAATATAATAATATTAAATGTGTCAACAGACTAAAATGCGTCAATTGACTTTGGACCCGATTACGAAAGTTTCCCAAGGAAAACTGCAGAACCGAGTGAAGCTCGGTCGACCAAGTACTAAACGATTGAAATGACACATACATAGTTCGTAATTCAACAAAAATTTGTAACAATAATAAAAATGCAGTGTTAACATTTTGCATCTTTAAAATGATCCCCATCGCCTTAATATTTTAACGTCCGTAATATTTTTTGTCATTATAGGAAAGTCGATAGATATATGATCACAAACATTTTATCGGAACAATCATGTTCAAAAATATTAACTGTCACCTTCAAACTGTTTTTAAATCGGTTGTCTGTTTGCATGCATGTAATCATGTTCTCATTAAAATAACATCTCTGTTGCATTATGACACAATTACCTGTTCACAAAACAAGATGCCGTGAGTAACGCAATTTCACGTACTTCTGGGAAATATTCATCATTTCCTAATTGAAAGTGAATTTTAGAGATGGAATGAGGAAGTGGTTATATAAATTACGCCATCACATTTTTTATTTTATTGTATGTTCAGAAAATATCTAACATTCTTTAGTTAAGTAATTAAAATCGCATTAGTTGAAAAAATAATCTAATTCAGTGTTTTTCAAGTCGGAACTAGCAACACACTTTCAGTTTAATAAATTGTTTTGTGTTACACAAAATTTTAATTACCACATTCCATAAATGTTGGTATTATTAGGAATTTTAGTTGACTAAATTTTTTTTTTTCATTACGTCGCAATAATAAATGAAAATGTTACGTGAAACTTCGTATAAAATTATTTAAATGTGGCATCTGTAGTTATATATTTTTGCTTTTTTTCTTTATTCATAAGAAGAAAGTATTGGAATCGTGAAAATTTTTGAGATTTTTTTTTCCTTTGATGGATTTACACATTTTGGGATGTTCCTGAACACGGTTTGACTAGTTTTGGAAAATGTCTGGTTTGTAATCACAAATTTTGTAGGCGCTCTATCTCAAGAACTAATGTGCAAAAATTGATGAAACTTCGTATTCAGTTACACTGACGTTAAATGGTGCTGATACATATTGCTAAACAGGTGGCGCTGCTGGTCAGTTTTTCACAATTTCATGATAGCTATAACCTTGATGGCATATATGGTATTGAAGTTCACAATTTAATATGCAAGATATTTATTAAAAATTATGTTGATTCAATTTTGGCTTTGTTCACTCAATAGGGGGCGCTGTTGTGCCACTTTTCTGTGATTGACACTATAGTTGTATGCCAATCAATAATAAAAAAAAATGATCCAAATGCATAATGATGATGCTTAGGGACCGATTTACAAATTTGGGGGCCCTGGACACAGATGCTTTTGGGGGGTCCCCTTGCATCGATCCTTACAGCGGTCTTGAGTAAAAAAAATATATCATTGAAAGCGGTAATTATTTAGATAACCACTACTGACTTTAATAATTTTGTGATATTTAATGATGTTTTTATAAATTTTCTTCTCAATTTTTAGCAGTAAAAGTTTTTATAACATCCTCATAATCAATATTTAGTGTTTTATCTCGCAGGCGATTTTTCGAAATCCGAAAGTGAAGGTATCCTAATAAAAAAAACCTGTAAACGGAAATCGACAAAGTAAAAAACTGCCTTTGTAGAGATTGCCCTCAACTATCCAATAGAAAAAAAATCTTTTAAAAATATTGAAATGGAAACGAGATATCTAAATAAATAAATCTTCTATAGAATTAATATTAGCGAGCGGGTGTTTTCGAGTGAGTGAAGTGGTTATTTTTAAATGAAAAAAAATATAAACTGATTTTTCCATATTAATTTTGTGTTTTAATAGTTAAAACTTCATCAGATTTTGGCTAATAATTGAAAAATCTTCAGTAGCATTTGGGGGCTTTTGAAAATCGGGACCCTGGGCCCGTGCCCCGTATGCCCTGCCGTAAATCAGGCACGGATGATAATGCATATTGATCCAAATTAGCATTTGAATGCCTTACAGATAGCGCTGTTGAACATTTTTTTAATTCATTGATATTTGTAACTCCGAGTTACAGTAAAAGAAATGCACTACATTTTGTAATTGTTGATGTCTAACAGAGCTATTTAAATTAATAGTGCCTGTTTGACCAAGTTTCACTTGGAACAAATGGAAAAAACTTCTGTATTTATTTTCTTGGGGAAAATTTCCACAATCGGGTCCAAAGCCAATTGGCACATTTCATATTATTATAAACTTTTATACAGTTAAAACAATATTATTGCTAGCATCTTTATTGGTTGACGCCAACCTTACTCGTGGATCCTATACTGAATATTACTTATTTTCTCTGAGTGGGTATAGAATAATAAATTGTTTCATTTCGCATGCCACTATTTGCAATAGTTTTTTTTTTCTTCATTTTAATTTTTAGCAGTTCTTCTACATTTTTTATGCTTTCTGCAATGTTTTCCACCTGTGCGAAGAGCGGGCATTGTATGAAAACTATTTTTCCTGCAGATGACACACTCACTGATCAATTTCTAGATCCAAAAAACTTCTGATCTGTTGCTTTTATCGAAACTGTTAGAGCCGTTTTCGAGAAAACCAGTAAAAAAAAAAAAATGTGTGTGTATATATATATATATATAAAGAATTGCTCATTTTAATAATATAAGATTTCAGTTTTTTTTTTTTTTTTAATTCTTGTGTGCTTTATACACTTTCTTTAGTTTTTTGCTTGGAGACAGTTCCGTAATCGGGTTCAAAGCCAATTCCCATTGGTTTGGCAAAAAATTTCATTTTTGTAACTATTGTGTATAACTCTCATATAATTAAATTTGTATTAAACAAAAACATAATTTTCCGAACAGAAAAAAGTTTTCCACAATGTTTAGGCTTGAGAAGGGCAGATATTAAGATATTTCATTCAGTTTGTTTTACATTTTATGTTAAATTTTTGGTAATAAATAAGGTTAAATCAATCAAACTTTCAATGTGATATTCAAACTACCCGTAAAACTTGGATCCTGTTCGAATGAAACTGAAATAAATCAGACTTTTTAAAGGTTTGTATTTTGCATGTACCTTGTCATTTTGCACATATTATAAACATATTAATGTTTATTCTGTAATAAAATTGTTTGCAGCCTGTGAAGCTTAGAAATGAAGATTTATTTCAATTTCATTCGAACGGGATCTAAGTTTTACGGGTCGTTTAAAGTTCATATTGACTTTTTCTTTTTTAAGTTCAATTGGTTTAACCTTACTTATTACCAAAAATTTAACATCAAATATAAAAACAACTGAATGAGATATCTTAATATCTGCCCCTTATCGGGCCTAAACAATGTGGGATTTTTTTTTTCTACAAATTATGTTTTCGTTTAATATGCCATTTTTTTTTTTTTTTTTTTTTTTTTTTTTTTTTTTTTTTTTTAATACTACTGCATTCAGACGAACTCATTTCCAAATTAACAAAGGTTACCATCATCAAGGTTTGATTTATATAGTATCGCATCACAATTTTTGATGTAAATTTAGCTACCATTAATCCAAAATGGTTCACCAGTGTAGTAATGCAGGTTATTGTAGTTTGTTCATAAGTTAAACAAATTACCATGCTTTGAAAATGGCTGGAGGGAAATAAACCCCGTGGTGTTTACTACACGAGAGATAAAAATGTTAGTGATCTAGCAGTTTTTTTTTTAAAATTATATAGCATAAATTTAAATTGAAACACATTTTTGTAGATGTATAGTATATTTTTTGTTCTTGATGAAAAATAATTTATAAACTGATTCCTTACTTATTGCTTTTATGTTTAAAGGGTATTTTTTCTTCTTAAAAAACATTATTCTTTTCTAGGTATGGCCGCTCGTGTTTAATCCAATTCGAAGATTTTGGAAACCAAAATGCCTTTCGTTTATTGGAAAAATATAACGACGATTATTGCACATTTAATGATGACATTCAGGGTAATTCAAATTTTTATCCCTTTTTAAAGTTTAACTGGGTTATTTTAATGACTTGCACAAACAGAGGCTACTCGGACATTTTCAAACTATTTTGATGAGCTGTACAAACACTCGTTTGTTGTAATCGAATTTTATTTTCGCATCATCGTTAAACTGTCAAAGTTTTAAGTTAAAGTTATCATCATTTACCTAAAAGTTTATTTTCAAAATAGTGCTTTTTAATTTGAATAAGCAATGTATGGAAAGCTATCCTTGTTTTCTTTCAAAATAATTATGCTTATCCAGTTATTTAATAATGTTATAAAATTTATTGTATTTCAAAGTTTAAATATGTTTCTTCAACAAATTGTATTATGCATTTTAAACATACAGTGCGATTCATAAATATCGAAACAATAGGCTATCTCCTTAAATATTGCCCCTAGGCACATACTTCCAATTGCAAAGTTTCATAAAAAAGGGGCAAAATTTGATGAGATAAGTTGCAATTCCATGGGGGGGTCTATTTGAGAAAATACAAAAAATAAATTTTTATACGGCCCCCGTAGAATAACATTTCCAATTAGGAAATTTTTTTCTTATCCATTCCTGAATTAAACAAAAATTCCATTTTGATATCTGCAAAACTCAGACAGACATGTCCGTTTTAATAATTCATGAGGTTTCAAGGGATCAGACACAAATTGAAATGCGTGTAATTCAAGAAACAATGTTACTGTAAGGTGTCCGGGAAACATTTATTTTTTATTTATTTATAGAGTAAGAATTTTGAATTTTCTTGTGATAGTTAACCATATAATTTGTAAACAGAATCACATCATAAGACTTCTTACAAAATTTAAAAATAATTTTTTTTTTCAAAAAATTCAGAGTAATTTAAAATTATTATAACTCGAAATATTATTTGTCGAATTGAATTTTTTTCTTTTAATTAAAAGAAAATATATAAGTTTTAATTTCAATTCAGCATTTAAAAAATATTAATTAAAAAAAATTAAAATTATTTAAAATAGCAATTTAAAAAAAGATGCAACTTAATTTAAACAAATCATATTTTGAAAAGTAAATATTTTTGTTCAAATTTGCCGTATTAAAATTTAAGTAAAATATCAGAAAATGATATATTCCAAGTTTGAACCATTTATCTTTAACAGTTATTGACTTATATCAATTTAAAGATGAGAAATGCTGAAAAAAACCCTATGATGCAGAAAAATGCATTTAAAGTTTTAAAGAAAGATTGGCTCCTAATAGAACGTTTAAATGCTTTTTAAAAGTTTCCAGGTGAGTAACTAACTCCTTCCTGTAGCTTCAATTTCTGATTTAGTTTATTTTTTGCCATTCTCACCTTCTTTCTTTACTGTTTAAATTTGTCAGTTGATTTAAACAAGACTTTTGTAACATGTCGATTTCGAGTTTTTTCATAGATTTAGTCCTGACAACTTCATATTTTTTCCCTTAAAAGTGCAATTACACGAGGCGTAAAAGTTGCCTGTAACTAAGCGCGACTCACTGTTAAAACCATTTTAATGGGCGATGCACTTAATTTTATTTAATTCATTATCTAGACAGGTGATTAATGATTATTTATACTCTTAGACTATTACATTCGAATAAAGATTTATTTTTAAAAAACAATGTCGTTTGGAATAAATGAAAAATAGGTTAAAAAACATCACAACTTTTGAAACTGTATAACTAAAAGGACATTTTTGAAAATATTTCTGTGTAATTTATTAAAATATATTTCCAATGATTCGGTTAAAAGAAGTTTCATTATCGCTATTACTATTTTTACAAAACTTATTGCCTGCCCGACACGTCCTAAGAAGAATAAAGATACGGGCCTGGTTATGGTACCGGCGCCGAGCTCGGGCTCATGAAGACCTCTAGCATATTTCTCAAACAAATTTAACACAAAAATCTATAAGCTGTCATTTTATATCCAAACGTTAAGGCATTGTCTTAGATCAACTTTTAATAATGTGTAAATCTATGGTCGATCAAATAACTTGCATTGCAAATGAGCTGATATCATGTCGCTCAGAGGTATGCTTAATTGGTGTAAGTCACGAATTTTGGATTTTAATATCTCTGTGAATTTTGCAGATATCAAGATGGATTTTTTTTTTTGTTTAATTCAGGGAATGGATAAGGAAAATTTTCCTAATTGGAAATTTTATCCTACGGGGACCGTATAAAAATTTAATTTTTGTATTTTCTGAAATAGACCCCCATGGAGTTGCAACTTATCTCATCAAATTTTGCACCCTTTTTTATGAAACTTTGCAATTGGAAGTATGTGCATAGGGGCAATATTTAAAGAGATAGCCTATTGTTTCGATATTTATGAATCACACTGTATACCTTGAGCAGTGCTTTAGCGGTAATGTCTGCGAGAAGTATTTTCAGCTAATCCTATCTTCAAATGCCATAATATATTTATTTTGTTAGGTTAATAGGATAAAGTTTCAGTGTATTAATTTTAGTAAATAAACTTTTGATGTCCTTATTGAGAAGTTTTCAAAAATTGAGCTTCAGATTTTATATATTCATTGCACAAATATGTCACTATATGTCTTCAAGTAACTGTTTAAAATTCTGCATGTTGAAGAGGCTGTTCGATGGATTATATACTGAATTTTACATACAGATTTTGCTCTTTAAATGTTTTATATTTCATATATCTGTTACTGTTAACTACAATGCTATACTATATTTTCTATAATAACTGAAGTCCATGAATAGTTTTCCGCAGATGTATGAATGTTACTCTTTTTAAATATGTTAATTCCATAACTGGAAATTCTTTATATTTAGCAGGAAGGTTATTGCTTTGATATCAGTTTCTCGTTCTGATTTTTCCAAGACTTTAACAGTGGATTTAGATGTATAACTAATCATTTAATACAACTCTACTAACTTATGGTGTGGGTATTTCCATAGTTTTCCAATTTATATGCAAAACCAGCAATAATTTAAAAATTTTTATACATTGTTAGCTTCTTTAAACCAAGTTTGAAGATTTTTTTTCTGATAATAAATTGTTTGTTTAATGAAATGGATTGGATGAATGTTCCCTTTTTAATCCAATTGAATGTTTCAATTTAAAAATTCTGTACCAAGTTCAGAGTGCAGTTAATGTCGTCAAGATATACTATAAGAAATATATTTTTAGTCTTTTAAAAATTTAAACAGCTGTTTAGATATTTTATTTATTGTTGAAACTCAACATTTTAATGATTTTTTAATGGCTCTTTAGGTTAGTGAATTCGTTTAAAAATTAAAGATTCTACCTTAAAAATTCCCTTTCTTCTTTGGATTGCATATTTGGAAGCATTCTTTTACTTGTAGCTAATTTTGATTTCACATTTTTGTTCGTTTTGTTCAATTTTTTTTCATTTTTGTTAGATTTGGTACCAATACTTTTCATGCTTTTGCTTATCAAAATATCACGAATTTTACAGCATTTTAAAATATTTGATTAGGATTCACCCACTTAGCCTAGTGGTTAGCATGCTGGCCACAAAATGAGATGCTTTGGCCGATACCATTCGCGGGTTCGATACCAGCATGGTGACTGCAAGTTTTTCAGGGCTTTCCCTGTATGAGAATGATAATTTGAACAGCTTTTTCTTCAAAAGTTCTCCATGCAAGCATTTCTCCTGTAGCATTATGACCCAAACTGGACGATGTTAAAAAAAAAAAAAAAAAACCCTACCCTGTAAAATATTTGATTAAGCACGATTCTCTTTCAGAAAGAGTACAGATTTTACCTTGTGATTTTTAAATCTGTGAGAAACAACAAATCACGTTCTATCATTATATTTTAATGAGTTATATCACTTTAAAGGTTAAAAAAAATAAAAACTCCACTCATTTTCTAGCCGATCTGATAAAACTTAAGAAAGTTACGTCGCTTTAATTTACTTTGTTCTATCATATATACATCATTGAATCTTTAAACGTGATTATCACAAAACTATGCTTTTTAAAGTCTGTGATCAGGGTTAATCGAACAAATCTCAACCCATCTTCTTCAAATGTTGACCAATTTTTAACAATATTATCTAGAGAGCAATAGTTGCTTTTGGCGACCTGGTGATTTTTTTTTCTATTTTATAAACAAAGTTCGAAATTTTTTTGTGAAAATCGGTATTTTAACTTTGAACGGCCGCCATTTTGTTCAAAATTAATTTTTCCCAAAAACCGAAGGATTACTCTCTAGTTTTAAATGTTCGGAGTAAAGCGACATGCTTTTTATAATTTCAAATTACAGTTGACAGAGTAGTTGTCCACAGTTGTCCACCATCACCGTGTACGGCTACCATAACGACACCATCTCCGGGGAACGGGCCTGCTGGGAACACCCAACTTTATTTTATCATTACAAAAATAAATATCGTTACTTCAAAGTATAATAAACAAATTACAAAAAGTATTTTTGAAGTATCTTGTTTCATTTTTCTGAAAAAAAAAAATCCCAAAATACATTTTTTCAACCTTGTAGATAAGTATAACCCCCTAAGGCTGTTCTCAAATCCAAAGGGGCTACTTTCAGACACATTTTAATTAATTTTTGTTCGGAAATTCATGAAGTTGGCAGGTGTTCTTATTCGAAAACTATGTAATCGTTTTCCATTTTTTGGTAGAAGATCTTTTAAGAAGGCAGAAGATCTTTTAGAAAAGGCTGTCAAAGTCGACGTTTTGAACCAAAGTCCCGATCCGTCAGTGTGAAAAAGGGAAAAAACGTGTTGTTACGGGGCGTGAATAACTTATAACTCGATAAGTAATTTAGTTATCAAAAAATGGAAAACTCATTTTGATTCCAAAGCGCTTCAATATAGTCAGGTCTGTCATATTTATGTCTTTCCATTTAAAATTGAGTCAGAAAATGTCAGAAAGTTTCGCGTTGTAGAGCAGGTCATTTGAGAACCTTCTTAAGAACAAGACACAGATGGTTAAATGGGAAATTAAAAGTATTTATTGATATTTAATAAAAAATACTCAAACATTTATTTTTAAATTTTTAAGGCATCTATAATTTTTATTATTATTATTTCCCTTATTTTTCCTTCTTTTCAAAATCTGTCTGCATCAGTACTATTATAACTTTGAACCGATTAACTAGAAATTTTCACAGTAATCTTCTCTATCTAGCTATCTAAAACAGTGTCTCTCGAAGGGCTGTAAATTTTGGGATACGCGACCAGAATTGGTCGACGAACAATATACGACGCTGAACAGCTAATAAGTCAGTGAAAAGATATATATTTATATAGCATTGACTATTTTAATAAACAAAATGCAAAAACACATTAAATGTTAAAGATAACTCATAACACTATCTCTGCAAATTAACATTAAAAATGTATGCAAGTGTAAAGCAGCGAACCCATCACTTTAAAAACTTGCTATATGTAAATCCAACATTAAATTCTACATTAAATCAGTGCTTAATCTGCGGCTGAGTTCCGGTATATATACAGTGGTGGCCAAAAGTTTGGACATTTTTTGAAAGTTTCATGTGTTTCAACTTTGTGTGCTTGTAGAATTTATTAATTTTCACTTAAATACAAACGTTTATATATCAAATTGAGGATAATTTAATGTAGAATTTAATAATAAAAACAGTATTACAATATCGGTATTACAAAAAAAGTTATGCTCATTTTAGTAGAACAAACAAACACAAATCGTTTTGAATAAGGACATGTTTTGTTATAAAAGCGTACTAGCCAATCACAAAAACTTTTCTGAGGACCAATCAAATGTCTGTAACTATAGTTTAGGTTATTTGGATGGTAAAAGATTTATTGTTGTGGAAATATTTTGCGGAATGATGCATATTAGTACAGTTAAATAGAGTATTGCTGTTTTTGAATATTTAAAGTCCTTTTTTTTAATTAAAGTAATTTTAAACAATGTCATCAACAAGAAGAATTAATTGGACATCTACAAAAAGAAGCCGAGTTGTCATATTGAGAGAAAATGGTCTCTCTTATGCTGAAATTGCAAGACAAGTTGGTGGTTCAGTGACTTGTTCTGGTGTACGAAAGTTCTGTTTACGTTATGAAAAAACGAAATCAGTGAAAAATAAGACCAAATCAGGCCGAAAAAAATGCACAAGTGCTACTGCCGATAGAAAAATTAAACGGCTATGCCTTCAAGATAGAAAAATTTCATCAGATGCCATTAAATGTGAAATTAATGCAGTGGGTATTGCTTTTAAGTTATTGAACAATAAGAAGGTTATCAGGATTTGGACTACAAGCTAGATTTCGAAGGAAAAAACCATATTTAAATCAAAAGCAACGCGAAAAACGAGTTAAGTGGTCAAAAGAACACATTAAATGGTCAGAAAATCATTGCAAGCAAGTAATCTGGAGCGATCAGAGTAAAATATCGCTCTTTGGTACTGATGGTAGAAAATACGTGAGACGTAGAGTAGGAGAAGCACTTCATCCTGATTGCATTGAAGCAACTACAAAAAACCCAACAAATGTTATGATTTGGGCATGTATGTCTGCAGATGGTGTGGGACGAATTCAAGTGATTGATGGCATCCTGAATGCCAAAAAATACACGAAACTGTCCTGGAACCAAAATTGGTACCTTCCATCAGGTATCTCTTCCCCAACAACGCACCATTTATTTTTCAGCAGGATTCAGTTCCATGCCACACAGCAAAAGTATGCAAAGCATGGTTTCAAAATAAAGGCATAGATATATTACCATTGCCGGGAAACAGCCCTGATCTCAATCAAATTAAAAATTTGTGGCGACGTTTGAAAATTCTTGTACGAAAAAAAGTCCATCCAATAAAAGACAACTTATTGAAGCTATAATTGATTCTTGGCACCATGTGATTACGAAAGATGAACTCCAAACACTCGTTCACTCGATGAAAAGACAATGTGAAGCTGTCTTAAAAAATAAGGGTTATCCTACTAAGTATTGATTGTGTAACTATCACTTTAAAAAAATGCAAATCTAAGATAGATACTATTAGTTACATAACTTTTTTTGTAATACAGATATTGTAATACTGTTTTTATTATTAAATTTTACATTAAATTACCTTCAGTTTGATATATAAACGTTTGTATTTAAGTGAAAATTAATATATTCTACAAGCACACAAAGTTGAAAAACATGAAACTTTCAAAAAATGTCCACACTTTTGGCCACCACTGTATATATATATATTATGAATGTTTAAACATTAGGAACCCACCGGAGCTCATAAACATTAGCACAGAAGCCACCGGAATTAAATTCAGCAGAAAGCTGGCTACATTCTGTTCGTTTAAGAAATATTGGAACAGATTCTATATATATATATATATATATATATATATATCAATGAAATTCAAGTATTTAATCCGAAATTTTGGCCTTTTCAAAATCAACTGAGATCACATATGAAGATGAAGTCACAGAACGATGCAAAGGTTTTCATATGAATGAAAAACAATTTTAATGTAGTTCAGAATCTTTAAAGAATCTTTTGGAAAAGAAATGAAAAGTGAACTCAAAAATTTTATTTCAGTAATTGTATCTCAGTGTGTCAAGTGCTAAATGTGAACAAGGGTTTTCAGCTATGAACTTAATTTGTACTCCTCAACTTGCTTCACTTAATATCAGAACATCATCAAATTTCACGTTTATTAGACTTGTTAGTGCTTCTATCAGAAAATTTGAGCCAGGGTCGTATGTCCGTTCATGACTAGCAAGTAATTATGCACACATAGAATCTCATTTTCATTAAGGGAAAAAATTTAATTAGATTTTACTATATATTTTTTCATTAGATCTTATTATATGTATGCATATATTTAATTTTTTTTTTTTTTGCTCAAGAAAAATTGCTTTAGATTTACAGATAATGTATGAAATACAAATATGCGGACGGGGGAGAGCAGGGGATACGATACGGGTGGGTAGTACTGTATAACATTAGGACTCCTGTACCACTTTTGTTAGAAATTAAGCCCTGCATCAAATGCAAAATAAAAGCTGTTTATTTGCATCTGTTCATTCCTTTCTTTGTTTCCATTTATTTATTGATGACTTTTAGAAGCCCACTCCCTCCCCTTCCCTAAAAATTGGAGTATTCTTTTAAAGTATAACTCTCCAAGGGGGGATATACGAGACATGAATGTTTGAGAATCAATGATCTGAAGAAATAGTTAACCTATAGCTTCTATAATAGAGGCTGACGCATCCTCGCAGATTTGGTGCTCAAATTGAAGTTCACTCGAAAAACCAAGCTAATCAGAACCGAGTCTTAGGCAACCCCAACTCCGGCTGTGGTAGATTGATGCTGAACTGAGCACCAATAATCCGAAACAAAATGGATATGCGTCAGCTCCTATTATAAGAGTCTTAAGTTAACCTAATTATATCATTTTTTTTCTTTTGTGCTCGAAAACAAGCTCTTCCATTCAGTAATCTTTTAAAATGCTGATAATTTACAAAGGAAAAAAACTAGTCATTGGGGGCCACCGTAATACTTACCCATCATGGATATGCATAATATAAAATATGAAAAAAAACGTGTAAAATATTTATAAAATGCAATAAAATCGTAGATTGATGACGTCATAAACTTCAAATCGAGGCTAACGAAAAAGAAAGGCTACCGCGGTGCTTTACGCGTATCGTTTTTTACAGACCACGGGAGTCACGTGATGCTCGAATGCACCAATGCAGGTGTACGAAAAGAGCATCACGTCACTCTAGTGGTCTGTAAAAAAAGATAAGTGGGATGCACCGCGGTAACCTGTCTTTTTCGTTAGCCTCGCTTCAAATGCTCTATTACTGAATTGGGTAAAAGAAACATCCTCATACCTCTAAAAATGATAATCATATTAACTAAGAGTTTACTGCGTCGGATTAAGCGTCTCATTTCCAATTGAAATATATCTTTGAATTGAAATTTGGATGAAATACAAGGTCATGAAAAATCGAAGAGTGTGGGAAAAATGATTACAAATATCTCGGCAACTAATTATCCGATCAACTTCATTCTTAATGCAAAATTTATGTTTTTTAATTGTCTTTTATATTCACTCATTAAAATAAACAAAATCGAAATTTTTTATATACTTTTTATCAGAACGAATATTGCGAGAGTCCGAAAAAAATAGTTCCGTTTAATAGAGGTTACTGAAATTCAATAAGCTTCTTCCCATTATTACATACTAAGTACATACCAAATTTAAAGTCTCTATCTCAATTTGTTCGGGAGATAGAGCGTTTACAGACACACAGACGGACGGCAATTTTTTTTTCTTCAAAAAATGTTTTTCGGAATCTCCAGTGTCTGAAACGTGTAAATCCGTCAAAAAAATTTTTTCGATTTTTAAAATGATTACAAGACTAACCTTATACTATGTATGATGGGTAAGTAAAAAAAATTGGTGATTTTATATAGAAAATAAATCTATTTCTATGTTGGATACAAATTTTATTTTTAAAGAAATTGCGCACCAAATCGCTCCAAACATGAAAAGAGTCTACGAAAATTGCGTTTATTAACGACTGTTTTTCTTTTAATTTTTTTTTATATGCTTAAATATATGTACAATCGAGTAGGCAAAAGTATACCTTTCCTCAGGAATTCTGACGGAAATCATCGTATCAGAATTATACTTATACCTGTGGATTGGTGATAACAACTACTTTTAAATGTTATGCATGGATTAGGTTTTGGTGGCAGTCTACAAATTAACAACTGCACTTTTTTTTTCCAAATAACACCCCCTTTTGCATTAAAACAATTTTTTTAAAGGTTTGTCCATAAATTTATAAAAATAAAATTAAGATTTTGCAGGTTAAAAGTGCAAGAGTTATTCCATTATTAACTGTAAAAAATTGTATATAAAATCTAAATATAAAATAAACTAACGTTTTATAAAAGAAAATGTTATACATTTTTTTTTCCCGCTTACGTTCTGAGATTTTTTTTTTCTTTCGTTGTTGTTGATGTAAATTGTAAACGGTAACAAAAGACAGCCCATGCATAGCATTTAATAGTATACCAGACCGTTTTTACCAGTCTGTTGATACTAGTGTCATTTTATTCGATGATTAGCGCCAGAATTGGTGGAAAGGGAACTACTTCCTTTTTCCCCGACTGTACAACATATTTTAAATTAATGTTTATTTTTTTCCAAACAGAAATATTTTTTCTGTATTTCAAAATCGCTTGCCTTGGATTTTCTAATTATGTATGTCACAATGTCTGCTTAGTAAATTTCGTGCTTTTTTGTTTGTGCATTTTGTTTATTTCAATTTTGCTTTTGTGTGCAAACAGGAACCGCCTCCGTAGCAGTGGCTGGTATTCTTGCCAGTGTCAAAATCACAGGGACCAAAGTTTCTGAGCACACTTTCTTATTCTATGGAGCTGGAGAGGTAAGTTTCACTCTTTCACTTTGGATTACATTTTATACTTTGCATATTGGAAGACCGTTAAAGTATTTTAATTCGAAAATTTTAACTGATGATAAAACTGTAAAAATTTTAAAACTACCTTGAAATTTTGAAACCACATTTTTATGGTTAACAAAAATATTGTGAAATCTTACTTTGGATAATTAAACATCAATTCGTTACATTTCCGCTGTACTATATGAATGAGTCTAAAAATTAGATACAATTTGCAAGAAATTTGCTTATGATGCATGTTTTGATGGAACTCTTGGAGTAAAAAAATGCGAGACTTGGGACATACATTTCAAGTTTATTTAATCTGCAGATTGTCTTCAGAGCATCCATCGTTTCAAATATATTAATGTAAGTGCCATTCGCGGCTATCATTTGAATGATATGCGTATTACATGAAACTGATTCTTCTCTCACAATAGCGTAATGGTTAAAAAGGTATTGTAAAATAATGCCGTAGTGATGTAATGGAACCACGCTGAGGACGGAGATTTTCCGTGTAAGGTCTAAATTTAAAAACAAAGTATTTCAAGGGGGCTCTATGTTTTAAAAAAATAATAATTACTTGTTATGTAATCTAATTTGTAAACTTTGTGCCGAAAAAGTTATTCGCCTGACAAATAAAATTTCTTTTACTTTTAAGGCAGCTCTCGGCATAGCCGATCTGTTAGTGATGCAAATGCAGGACGAAGGCCTTTCGAAAGAGGAAGCGGCAGCGAAGATTTCGTTAGTGGATTCTAGAGGGCTTATAGTCAAAGTAAGTGCAATACAAAATGCAAATCTATCAAAATGTTTTAATTTCATGTTTAGTAAATTTAAAGCACTGTCTAACCTGCTCAGTGTAATACCGATTACAAAAATGTGGTATGCTATCAATGACCTAAATAGTTTTCTTATTAAGGATCTCTTTTTAATGTAATACTTATTTAAAAAATAAAAAAAGCTTATTGGTATATTGTAACTTTATGACGGTCGCATTTGCTTCTTCTAATTTTTCTCCTCTCCTCACTCTTTTTCGAGAATTTAAACCATTCATTTATTACCTCCTTAAAAAAAAAGGTGCAATTACAGAATTGTATCAGTGCCCTAAAAAAGCTACTGTACAAAATTATGGCACACTGTAGGTCGTAGTGCTAAACACAACATTAAGAAATCAACAAGAGTTCCCCAGTGCCAATAATTTCTCTCCCAACTGCTTATTTGAAAAATTTCCTGATGTGAAATCAGATGGTTTTTCAATACCTAATTTGACAAGATACAGAGCAGTTTATTGCTTTTGACGAGATTTACGCCCGGCTTTACAGTAGAGAATCAATTTAACTAAATTTTGATTATACGTTGAGAAAACAATATGGTTACAATTGTATACGAGTTACAACAGTGAAGTTAACTATGCGCCAAACTACACTCGGTAAAATATACCATCTCGCTGTGAAACTGCAACAATGAAATATTTTAAGCACTAAAAAGTAGAAAAAAAATTTAATAATAATAATAAAAATAAAACTCTTTTATTCGACTTTAGTTTGTCAGTTTTACGATTTGAGGATTGGAAAATGTTTTCCTCGATCCTCATTTTTTTTTTTTTTTTAAAAAAAAAAAAAAAAAAAAAAAAAGGTTACAAGGCATGATATTCAGAAATCTAGGTGGCTATGGTACAGGGTACCTTTCAGAGATACTGTCTAGTGTTCATATTTTAACTTTATTTTTTTTATTTTTTCAATAAAGAAATTAAGTTAAATGGAAATTGTATGCATATGCAGGTTATGTCTAGGTATACAAAATGCACGAAACATTCAAACTTTCAAGCCGAATTAACCTGCATTTAATGCAACATTGTCTAAGGTAATATAAAACAAACTAGAATTTTATGTTAAGAAAATATGTGACATTTTTGGGGAAATTAATAGATTAAAAAATTTATATACTTTGTTCAAAATTGATTTTTCCGGATGTATCCCATTTTTTATTTGTTGAATGAAGAAAAAGACTGGTCTGGAATATTTGGCCATTTTTAATACCCCCTCCCCCTTTCTTTTGTATTTTTTCTTGCCCTCAGAATTCGACATTAAAAATTTAATTACATCATTATACTGAGTGAATAGGGCTAATTTGATCTTTTTTTTCATTTCCTGGAATAGCTAAATTTTCAGGGGTAATCTTTTTTTTTTTTTTTTTTTAATCATCTTTTCTTTACACCTTTACTGGAACTTCATAATTCTTACTTTGTTTTGCTCTTCTCATCAGTATTCAGTTTTGAAGAAGTATTCGTGATGATACTGCAAATATTATTGTTGTAAATATAATTCTTAGAAAAATTACCAGAAACAAGTAATATATATATAAAAAAGAAAATTAAAGTCAATTCCTACTTAGGTCAAATATATATATATATATATTTTTTTTTCTCCAGCGATCTACACGCTTTGCCACTGACGGTATTTATTCCTAAATTTATATCCTGCTAAATATCTTATATAACAGAAATTTATTTTGGAGTACGGGAGAATTTCTTTCCGTCCCAGGCGAGGCTCGATCCTGGGACCTTGTGATTACGAGCTCAGAGCTCCGACTGCGCTATCAAGACTTGTGAGTGAGTGCTTTTAAATGGAACTAATGTCTGAAATAAGTCGACTGCGTGTTGATATTTTTTCTCCCCTATAAAACTAAAATTAATTAAATTTAATTAATGAATTAATATTTGAAAAAATTGTATTAACATCAAGTGTCATCCACTACAAATTTTAAAAAAAGTATCTGAATTTGAGTAGATGAATAAAAAGTATTGTATTAACGATTGAAAATTTGAACAAGATATATAAATATATGTATAGGGAGAGTGTGAACTAATAGTTGGAATTGAAAAAAAGTTTGTACCGGTTATCCGACATTTACGGGACAAGAGGGATGTCGGAAAATCGTAATCATAGGACAGTCAAAAGGCGAGTTTATCAGATGCATATTCTAACTGTACAAACATTAAAGTATAACTAATGTTTTCATCTAGACTAATTGTGGTAGTTATGTTTAGAATTTCATTAAAATTGAAAAAACAGAAACCGAAAAATTTTTACTGAAAGACACCTTTACTAAACACAGTGAAACATTTCAGAAGTCGGGTAGGATATAATTTTTCTTTCAGAAATTAAAAACCTTGCATAAATTTTTCATTGCTTGTAGTAAGATTTCGGGTTCTGTGTTATAAAAGTACTTGGGTTACATTTTCTTCTTCCTGTGTTTCAAACAACTCGGTGCATTTGGATAGTGTATAGCATTCTGCATCGGCATGACTTACATTGGTGTTTGACGGTTCCCTAACAAATTCTTCAGATTACTTTGTTGAGGAATTAAGAAATATCTGGATTTTACCATTTTTAAAACTTTTTTTAATTAATTGATCATAAGTTAAAAAATATTAAAAAATTTGGAGCACATCACAAACGTTCACTGCCCCCCCCCCCCAAAAAAAAAAATAAATAAAAAAAATAAATAAAAAATAAACAAATAAATAAAATAATGTTGATTTTACGGTAATGAACAGTAAAATAAGGAGTAATACACTGCCGCGCAATGTTATACCGTAAAATCAATATTTTTGCAGTGTATATAATTTGAATATTGGTTTAATTTTTCCAGAGTAGAGATCCTGCTAAGCTGAATGGACACAAGTTATTCTACGCTAAAGATCATGCCGAGACAAAGGACTTGGAAAAAATGGTCGAGGACATTAAACCAACAGCACTAATTGGTAATTTGATTTTCCATTTTCATTTATTTTCATTAGAATATTTGTTGCTAGAGTATTATTCTTTTTCAAGTTACAGCTCAAATAAATAAATGTTCGATTTATTATTATTTTTTAATGCTACTGTTCAGTCAATGTTGTAAAAATTATTTTTTTCTAAGTTTATGAAGTTTATTTTTGAATGGTGTACTTTGGAAAAGCATAAAATAGCCCCGTGTTGAGAGATTAGGTGTGCTTAGTATATTAGGTGCTAACTGAACAAAATTATTATCTGTACAGTAAATAGGGATCATACGAGTTGTAATTTTCCAATTGGACGAAAAATGTCCTGGCCCGGACATTTTTCGTCCAATTGGAAAATTACAACTCGTATGATTTCTTTACCAATTTGAATAATTGTGTTAAAATTAATCCAGTAAATAGGGAGTATAGTGTTATCGTTTCAGAACTGCTAATAACCAAACCATTCGTTAAAACATACAGTCATTGTCCAATTACTGAAAAGGCACGGGAAGCAAGAGCTGCTCGAAGCTTGAATATGGGATTTTTAAATTCTCCGAATTTTCTTGAAAAATGTAATTTAGTCAAGATATTTTTATCACTATAATATTTCTAATTGAAATTTTATTTAATTGGAATTTCAAAATTTTGATAAAAGTGAATGTTGAACAAAGCAAACCATTTTTTGACTCTGTGTTGCTTACAAGGAGAGCTAGATAAGCGGTACACTCAAGATTTTTTTCACACTTTGGTGGTTTGAAGGTTTCACCTATAGGTATTAAAAAAAAAAAAAAAAAAACCTCGTATGAAATTTCGGCTAATATGCATAAGAAAATTGTTATAGGTAATTGAATTTTTCGATGTTTTAGAGCTTTTAAAAGTACAATCGCACCCCCCCCCCCCCCCCCCAACAAGAAAAAAAAAAAACAGTTTTAACTTTACATTTTTGTGGTATCAAACTCTGAAATTTTCAATACGAACACCTAATTTTGACATTCTATCTCGCTTTTTCGGCATATTTTACAAACGGGAAGTGATTCGTTCAAGCAGTTTAAGAATTACGAAAATTTAAAGTTTGAAACTCCTAATATTAAATTTATTTGTAATCGCTGCAATGCGGGTAGTTTTTTTAAGCATGACTCAAAAACTATTTGGCGGAATGAGCTGTAATGTTAGATTCGCATATTTAAAGTTTCTAGAAATCGATTTGTTTTTCGTTTTTTGTTTTTTTATTACAATTCATAATCTTTTTGAGAAAAAATATATTTTTTAAATTAATTTTTGAGAAAAATATGTATTATAACGTATATTTTTTAGGTAGCTTTCATTACAAAAAAGTAAAAAGCTGTCTATTGCACCCGTTCGGAGGAAAAAAATTCCAAAAAATTTTGGTATATTTTCACCGATCATGATCCCAGACCCCCAAACCACCCTCCGTACAAATGTTGATATATATATCTGACATTTGTGATGCTGTAACTCTTATTTATGAACCGATTTGGATGTGACTGAGTATATGTATAGGACATATTAAGGTCTCGACCGAGTTCGTTGGCCAACTTCATCCGCCATCTTTTTTCAAAATGGCGGCCAGTTAAAATGTTTTGCAATTTTAAAAATTCAAAAAGATGTACAAAAAATGTATAAATTGAAAAAAATATTTCCCTTGTTAGATCGTAATACAAGGATTCCGGAGCATTTTTGTTTTGGCTTTATCTTAAATAAATCGGTTAAGTGCGAGTATAACTCACGCTCAAAGGGTTCCGCACATTAAATTTATTAATTAATAAACTACTACTAACCCTAATTTTTTCATAATTTTAGTTTCAGTATATTCGGAAATAGGAGGGGTAGGGGGACATATTTTTCCAGTATACTTTCAACGATATCTCTGAAAATATTATACCTAAAATTAAAAAATATATATTTTTTAGCTCGATGTTACGAGATCTTTCGAACAATACCCTACACGATATAAGAAAAGAAAAATTTGTTTACAAGTAACTTAATTAATATCTCGACTAATTACCGACATTTTTTTTCAAAAATCATTATGAAATATCCTTGGATGATTCTGCGTCGATACATACCTCGAGCACCCGCCAACATCCCTGCTGACCGCCCGAAAAGTAAAGTTTGTGGTGTAAAGAAAAATGCTTTTTTTTCTCAAAAACTTTACCTAGGAAAATCGTTATAGTTTTCCTGCAGGGTTTAAATAAACTCCTTCTACCCCTAATTTTTTCATAATTTTAGTTTCAGTAGATTCGGAAGTAGAGGGGGGGGGGGGAGCATATTTTTGAAGTGCAGTTTCGACGATATCTCTGAAAATATAATACCTAAAATTAAAACAAATATATTTTTGAGTTTCGATATTACGAAATCTTTCACATGATACCCCACACGATATACAAAAAGAAAATTTGTTTTTTTTCAAATAACTTAATTGACCCCTCTAAATTTTTCCTAAACATATTTGTGAATGGCTAATAATAATCTGAAAATATGTGGGTCAATAGGCTTTATAACTTTCCCAAGATTGAACTTTCCACGTCCCATAGTGTACGAGAAAAATGACTGTGACAGACGGATGGACAGACACAGGAGTGTTCTTATAATGGTTCCGTTTTTCCTTTTTAAGTACGGAACCCTAAAAATGGCTGAGATATAGCTGTTTGAATTTTTAGGTTTGGCTGATATTTTGAAATAATCTATTTGTTATGCTGTAACTCTCATGCTGAAATTCGCAATCAAATTCAGTATTAACGAAAACGTGGATTGAATCTTCTATAATCAAATCGGGTTCCAAGCATTTTAGCTTCGGGTGTTTGAGTAAAATGAGTTGAATTTTTAAAAACATGAAATATGAAGCTACCTTTTACTCCCAGTACAGGCCGGAAGGACTTTTTTAAAAATAAAAATCGTTTTCTAGAAGCTTCAAATATGCAAATCCAAAATACAAATGCATTTAACAGTAGGAGTTCCAAACTTTAAACGTGCTTAATTCCTAAACTACTTGACCGATAGATTTTTCGTTTGGTATCCTAGGGTAAAATGTTCCAAAAAAGACAAATAAGATGTCAGATTTAGGTGTTCTTATTGAAAATTTCAAAATTTGGTACAATTTAAGTATGAAGACGACCCCTTAAACTATTTTTTTTAAAAAACATAAATTGAAAAAAGACATTATTTCCAGTCTATTGGCTATTTCTGTTTTTGTGTGTGTGACAATTTGGAGATTAGAATATATGGGGTGTTTGTTCTCTTTTTTTGTTGGACTATGTTGTGCATTTTTTTTCACTGAAATAATCATCTCTCCTTTTTAATACTTTCCAACCTAGTTGAAAAGTGTTGACATTGGTTTGTCTGGTTGTCTGCCGTCCGTCCGTGCTCTAACTCGCGTAAATATACTCTGATTGCACTGGGATTTTTGTATATGATTGTCGTTTACTATAGCATGATCCCTATTGAAAATTATGTGTGTAGTACTTATAGTTTCTTTTTACAGGGACAGTCAAAAGTAATCCGTTACATTACAGTCAATGGAAAAAAATTGTTTCAAGTGCATTTTGATGATGCTATGTCATTTGAAACATGATGAAATTGATAAATTATATGAAGCGCACTAAAACATATTTTTTGTAGAATATGGGGTGCAAAGCATTTATGATTCGTTTACAGGGTCAAACAAAAGAATTCTGTTACAAATCGTTCTATGGGGAAGAATCGTTTGCAGTGTAATTTCATAATGTTACACTATTTCATATGCATTACTGAGGTGCACTATAAATTGCTCACTAAAAAGTATGGTGTGCATTGCGTTTATCGTTGACTTACATACACACAAGATATATCGGTTACAGTATACGTGCGATAATTACAGTCTATATGTGATGTGTGGTTTGCGTTTTTAAGTTTAACTAAATTTTTTCATAGTACGTGGTGTGTGTAAATTCGGTTTATCATATACAGGGCTACACAAGGGAATTCGTAAGTATTACAGACTATAGGAGTGAATTGCTTAAGGGTAGTTTTTAATCGTGTTGCGTATTTTCCTGCTGAACTGTATTTAGTAGACTAATAGAAGCTTGTGGAATATAAATAAATTCATATACAGGGCTACGCAAAGAGCAAGATGTATTGTTGTTTATTGTTGGTAATTACTGGAAGTGAGTTTTAAGTTGCCTTATGCGTTTTTTACCTGAATGAAATTTTAGCTTAATATGTGGTGTGTACAAAAGTCTTTAGAAAATATACATGGTTATATAAAAGATTTCGAGTGTATTTCAATCAATTGGCGAAAGTTGCTAAATGTGTATTTTTGAACTGAATTATATTTTATCATGCTATGTAGTATATATCCAAATCTATAGATCATATATCGGGCTGCACAAAATAATTAGACTACCTTTTTTACAATGAAAGATAATTTCGAAAACTGGATTTTTCAGTGTGTTATATGTTTTCTAAACTGTATACTTACATATCTACTTTCAGCTTATTTAACGGTGAAGTTTTGTTAATTTTTTTGGATGTGTTGGAAAGTGTTTCATAATCTGTACTTGACACATGATTTTTCGTTCTTGTTTTTATATAATATGTCACATGACTTTATGTTGGTATTCATTCAGTTAGTTAATAGCATCTCTAAAATCTTTCACATTATTGACAGAGGATGTCCATCACGCTTATCATTCTCCGATAACTAATTTCTAAACCGTTAGCCTTATAGGTATACTTCCAATAGTAAAACTGTTTTAGATATTTTCTTCAGCCATTTAGGTCAAAATAGTTGTTTTTGTAAAAGTTACGAAATTTAAATTTTATATAGTTTCTGGGTTCTATGAGTTATAATTAGTAAAAGTTTCTCCATAGTCCATGTTATCCTCTATCGTAACTCGATAAGTTTGGCTAAACAAATATGTAACACACACTCACACGGCAGAACCAGAATTCCACACCATATTTAAACATTAACAAGTGTAAAACAAACATTTTTTTAACAAATCAAACAAGAACAAGATAACGGAACTAAAAACTATGGCCTCATCGGCAGTGGGTATGGTATAAAATAAGTCATGTTTCAGAACGAAAATTATACAGGGTAAATTAGTAGAAAAGTGGCAGTGATTTTTGGCCAGAGTGTTGCAATGCGTAAATCAAATGCAAAAACTTCGAAAGCATATTGCAAATACTCCCACACTGGACCCGACGTGAAGCCATATTAACCAGCATATCAGTCCCAAGAAACAGCTGAATGAAAACTGATACATGTAGAATACAGTAGAAAATAAGTATCATTTGTGCCCAATCCTCAGCCACAAAACAAACCAAAATCAAATCATGAACAATCCACACAAGTTTGTTCAATGTCCGTTGCGACACAATTGCAGACATCACTGTAAAATCGTCCCAAAAGGCTTTAAGTAATACAAGTCATTTACTGTCAACTGCACGGCAAACAAACACTCAAAAATGGAGACCACCTGCAAATTGTTTTTATGATACAGAATACTAATAAAATGAAAAAGCTCTTTTTACAAATAAATTTTTACTAGAACATAATTAAAAACCGACTTATAATATAACATTAATAAAGACGCATTTGTGTTTTTTTGAACTCCTGTTAACCAACTGGTTAACCTCAAAACTAAAGTTATCGCGTTTATTGTAAATTGAAATGTGAATATCATTTGAAATATTATATTCAAGTCAAGATAATCAGCGGCTTTTACTGTTTCGTTTTTTTTTTTTTTTTTTTTTTTTTTTTTTTTTTTTTTTAATTAGCAGATCGGGATATATAGGGTGTCTGAAAAGTCTGGAAACGGTCGAATAACTCGATAAATATACATCGGATTGAAAAATGGAAAATATATGTTCAATATTTTTGAAAAATCTATTTAGGGATATCAAAGTTCCTCCCCCAACTCTACCCCTGAGGGGAAGGGGGGGGGGGGTGCAACTTTGAAATCTTAAATTACAACCCCTCTTTTTTATAGCAGATTCGGATTTTACGGGGAAAAATACTCACTTTCGTATTTAACATTTTCTTCGGAAATTCGTAGATGGCGCTGTAATAGAGTAAAATGCAGTGAGAATCGTTTCATTTGAAAAGTCTGGATAACTCGAGAAATATACGTCGGATTGAAAAACGGAAAAATACGTGTTTAATATTTTAGAAAAATGGCAACTTTGATATCCCTTAGTAGATTTTTTCTAAAATTTTGAACAAATATTCTTCTGTTTTTCAATTTTAGTTTTTCTGGTTAGGAAAAAAAAAATCTTTAACGAACGTACATAAAAAAATTACTGAATCTCTTATTTAAAGATGGCATGTAATTATATTACACACACACACACACACACACACACACACAAACACACACACACACATATATATATATATATACCTTTTGAAAAAAATAAAGAAACAAGTTACAAGTACGTTTAACGAAAATTACCGAATCTCTTATTTAAAGATGGCATGTGTATACACACACACATATATATATATATATATATATATATATATATTCTTACTTAATTTTCAGGAGCTTCAGCACAACCTTCAGTGTTTACCGAGAAAGTGTTAAGAATGATGGTAAGCAACTGCGAACGCCCAATAGTATTTGCATTGAGTAATCCAACAGATAGAGCAGAATGCACAGCTGAACAAGCCTACACTTTCACCAATGTAAGTTTTTCTTTTGAGTCAAAAGCTGTTTCACCTACAATGCTTTTCGTCTTCGTCAAGTAGAATTATTAATACTGGTACTTGTGTTCATTTTTTTTAACGTATTATTTTGCTGAAAATATCGCACGTTTATTTCTACAGTAATACAACTCAAAAAATGAAAAATTTCAAAAAAGGCGAAAATGCCTTCAAGCATATTCATTTTTGTTTAAAATGGATCGTAAAATAATGTAAAATTTTTATATCTAGAGTCAAAAACAACTTATTTTCTTTTATACGATTACACCCAGTTATCTGAAGATTTACAGACAGTATAGAGTTGTATAAAGTCATAAGTTAAAAATTATGAAACTACTCTAATTCAGTCATTTTTAAAACTATTTAAATATGCTTTTAATGGCAAATGGGGGATGGATTAATCAATGTTTGCAATTCACTCATATCCCCCCCCAAAAAATATATTTTTTTAGTTTTGTCACTTTAGAAATAAGCGTGCGATATGTTCAAAATTCCTTATGTTTTAAGTACTAGAGCATTGATTGTCATAATACTTATGAAAACTGTACTTTTACATTGATTACATATATGCTGACTATATTATAGAGTTCTGGGAAAAAATAACCAGTTTAATTCTGATGCACATATAAAAAAGATATCGATTGCAGTAGATTGAGAATAACGTCTACTATTAATAGGTATATGTAATATATATATATATATGAATTTAGCTTTAAGAGCCGTCTACATATTAAAATTGTAACCAGTTTTTAAATTTTCAATAGCACAACACTCAATTTTGATAAAATATTTTCAGTCTATATTGAAATTTATGCTCAGTTATGCCAAGTTTCAGATCATTTCGATCAAAAGTTTTGGAATTACAATTACACAAAATTTTGACCTTTTTAAATGTTAAATTACTTTCTAATAATACATTTCATATATAAATCTCCTAAAACACCCTAAATATAATCTTATGCTGAATTTTTGTATGAATATACTTTTAAAATCCTAACATAAATATCTTGGTTTTCTTATTCGGACAATTTTATAACAGGAAACATGCAATTAATATTTGAAAAAAAAAAAATATATATATATATAATATTGCAATGAAAATTTCATTGCATTCGATTCATAAATGCTTCCCATACTTGCATACAAAATATTAACCTTTTTACGCTGAGTAATGTTTTAGTTATCCTTAAAAATCGACTATAATATGGACTCCAAGGAAGGGGGTTGGGATGTAGGAGTTTAACAAAAGACTGATTTTATTTAATTATACTTTAAAAAATAATTACCACACTTTATTTCCATAAACAGAGAACTGTGTATCAAAATTTTGCTGTACTTGCATCATTTTCAATACAATTTGTTGTATTGAAAATGATGTATTTCATAAAATCTCATCATTTTGATGTAATCAATAAATTGTATTCAATACAATTTATTGCATTGAAAATGAATTACGAATATTCGATATAAATGCCGGATATTATTAACTTGGAAAGAACCACTGAAATCAGCTCAAGATAAAATAAATAGTAACGCTGAAACTAATGGTAGGAACTTGGTTAAAATTTGTATAAAAATTAATTTAAGGTTTTTATTGTCGAATTTGAGGGTCATTATTGAAAAGAAAGTTTGTTAATTTTAATGTATAGTCCTTTAAGAAAATTTTAAACATATAAATTAAAAGTAGAGCATTGCTCCCAATGGACTAGTACCCGTATACATAATTTAGGTATTTTACAAGTAAAAGCCCCCCCCCCCCCCCAAAAAAAAAGGAGTTTTTATTGCTTTTAGTTGTTTTTAAATGTCTATGAACCGAAATTTGATTTCCTCAATTAAGTAAAAACGCGTCTTTATCCAAAGTTAAATGCACTGAAATAAGTAAAATTAAATAAAACAAGTTTCTGTTCAGCTTGTTGATTACATATCTATTAATATTTAGTAACTCTTTTTTTTTTTATTATCTCAAAAAAATATTTTCTTCCTTGCAATATACTACAAAATATTCCATGCCTATTAAATTTGTTTATAATTTTCCATATTTTCTGCTGTTTACATTTTCTTTTCTTTGTTCCTTCGAAAAACGTGAAAGTAGGATACTAAAGACCTTAAAAATATATAAAGTTTACATGTTTTTGGAGTACTTTATTTATGAGTTATGGAAAATATCTCGGAGATAATGCCTTGACAAATTAAACTGTACATTTCAGTATACAATGTGTCCAAAAAGTAAAACATCGAATTAAAAAAAAAAATTATGTTTTGTAAAGTATTGAAACACTTTATACCGGTATACTTTTTAATTAAGATTTTTATTGTACTGCAGGAATTTATTTTTGTTAATGGTGAAAATGATGTCGCCCAGTAAAAAAAAGCAATGAGCGTTTTTAACACTTTCCAACATAGTTGGAATGTGTTTGACTTCGGTTTGTATGGCCATCTGACTGTACTTTGATTCTCACAAATATACTGGTATTGTCATGTAATTAATATATTATTGAAGTTTACTGTAGCATGATCTTTATGGAAAATGAAGTTCGTGGCATTTATAGTTTACAGGAACACACACAAAAATTCGGTTACATTATGTTCTATGGGCAAAATAGTTTGCTGCGTATTTTGAAAATGTTACGATAATTAAAACATATTGGAATTGATATCTATCAGTGAGGTCAAGGCAACATGGTTTCTGAAAAGTATAAAGTAGTATTTATAGTTTGTTTGCAGGGATATACTAAATATTTCAAGTGCATTATGATCTATGGGAAAAAATCGTTTGCAGTGTTTTTAATGATGTTACACTATCATAAATATTTTGAAATTGATATATAATACTGAGGTACACTATAACATGTTTTCTATAGATTATATTAAGTGCGCAGAATTTGTCCTCTCTTTACAGACACTCAAAAGAATTCGATGAGTGGTAACTGCTGGATGTGCATTTTCATGTCTTAGTCTTATTAGTAAATATGAATTCGCTTTATAATGCCCACTTCTACAAGCGATTAGTAACGTATTGAAGCCTGAGATCAGATATCGAAAATTTAACATTTTATGAGTTTCTAATAGTTATTTTTACATGTAAGATGTCATTTCATACTAAATCGAGGACTCTACATTTTTGTGATTGATGTTTTTCACTTTCTTTCATAATTTTCAAGATAGTCGATAAATTCTGAATCTCGTCACTAGAGGTGCTGCATTCACTCCCTCGTATGATAGTACATAGTCGTTTTACTATATATAGACCGCCGTGGGAAAGCAAGAGTCGTCGGGGAACTCGACATATGACCTAGGGACGGGTTCCTCTTATGAGGTTCCGGTGACGAAGTCGTCGGGTATCTTCCTGGCGATTCATCAGGTGTCTTCGCGGAGATCTCCTCTGATCATGGGATCCTCCGCGTGTCATAAAACCTCTGTCGTCACTCGCCTCGGTAGGATCGGGCGGTCCGTAGGTGACGGTCCCCCGGCCGCTTTTGCGTGTTATGTGTCCCTCAGGACACGGGTTCGACGGCTGAGACACGCCCGGAGCTTTGTTTTTTAGTATAGATAGACACTTGTAGCACAATTCTAGTTTTATCCGTTCGAGCTATTTCAAGGTAAAGGGATTTTCCTATGCATCCTGTGTAACTTTTGGTATAATCTTCTTTCACCATACCGAAAAACTTCGTAAGAATATCTCAACTTGTAAAACTATTAAAATCTCATTTGTTGATAACAGATAATATTCCATTTTCAGGGAAAGTGTGTATTTGCCAGTGGCAGTCCGTTTCCTCCAGTGACTGTGAATGGACAAACCTTCCATCCGGGTCAAGGGAATAATGCTTACATCTTTCCAGGCGTCTCCCTAGCACTAATTGCCTGTGGTGCTAAGACAGTTGGTGACAAAGTCTTCCTAGTGGCAGCTAAGGTAACATACTTTAAAAATTTCTATTGTCTTTTTTTTTAAACATTTAAATTTTCGAAAAGGTAGTCCGAGCGTATCGGAACCCAACTTTCTGATAGTGGAAACAAAAGTTTTGATAATCGTATTATGTAACGAATCACTATCTTTTATAATATAGGTTAACATGATATTTCGTGATCTAGGAAAAGAAAAACTGTTTCGTTGGAGACTGGAGAATCCTACAATGAACTAAACCTTAAGCGCCTGAAATAACGTGAATGTCCGTATGGAATTTTCTTCAATGGAAATACTCCACTACGAGACTACCTAAAAATCGTCAGTTCGCCAAAACATTTGTATTTGTAAGCTTTATCATTAATATAATTATTTCTATATCCATTTCGAGAGGTTGCCAATCAACTTTAAAAAAATCAAGAAATTTAACAATAGAAAAAAAATCAGAATTTTAATTGAAACGGGGAAATTTCAATCAAATTTCCAAATTGGCTGCTCCCGACACGATATGAACCATGCTTTAAAAAAATGCTTCATCTCTTTGATATGATATTTTTTTCAGAGTAAATAGAGCTATTTTTGTTAACTAATAAATTTTCTTTTTGTGCTAATTAAGCAAAATGAATTGTATAATAGATCAATTCAATTTTCTGAAAGTTGCATTGGGAAGTGCAATTAAATGACGCGGGAAAGGAAAGTCATTGAAAATGAAAAAGTTTAAATACTGTCCACTCAGTATTTTTCTCGAATGGTAGCTCTCGCGCTCTGCCGAAGAAAATTCAGTACAGACATCACGTTGTTTCAACCATGTAGGGTTCAGTGTGGTAGTTTCACAAAATGTTTCGCCATTTGTTTTGTAAATTAAAATGATCTATAGAACTATTTCATATCATCTGAAAGAAGACAATAGATACAGTGTTATTTATTTGTATATTTCTTTTATGATTTTAATGTTTATGGCACGTTCCTTTCCCTTGTACAGAGCTTGATTCTGGCGTAGGCAAAATAGGCACGTGCCTCCGGCTGTTGCGGGGGACGGGGAGGGTTGCCAAATAAATTTGAGTTTCCCTCTAAAGACTTTCGTTTTTCCAAATATACAAGATATAATAACCAATAATAAAGTGTTTTAAGAATATTTTCAATAAAATAATTTGTTCAGTCTACTTAGAATCCCTTCTTTACAGTAGAACAAAACTCATTTACATGATGTAGAATGTATTTACGTATACAGAAATCTTTATTGAATCTGGAAGACATACTTTTAACTATGTATCTATTTTTTAATGTGAATTTAACATTTTATTCTAAACTAAAATTTAAAGTCTACCGTGTTTCAATATTAACCCACCTCCCCCAAATAAATAAATAAATAAATAAAAAAAATAAAAAAAAAAAACTTTGAGCTGGCATGGATCTTTGTGCAAACTTTATAAAGTCATAAGGGGTTGGGTTAGTAGTTGGGGAGGGACAAAAAATGCTGTTGCTAGGGGCCTACGAATACTTTAATAGGGCCCTATCCTCAGTATTAAATTCAGTCATTTTCTCAGAGAGGGAGCTAAGGTGGTACACAGTAGAGTTCCGGGGGGGGGGGGAGGAAGAGGGGGGATTTTCCCTTTTAGATTATTAATAAAATCTCAAATCTTCCGCGAAGAGCAAAAGTTCGCCCTCCCCCCCGGGTCACCTTCTGAATTTATCACTGCCTACTTATATACATTTTTCGAAGTTATGTTAAGCGAGTTGGACTGTATCTCGCCATAGAGTCCATAAAATCCCACGATCATCCAATTTTGGAAAGAAATTATCACAACAGAAGTGGGGGAAAAGACATTCCCTGCCATTGTTCAAATTTAACTATCAAGCTTATCGGTGTAACGACGCACCGGGTAGTTAGTTCTTTTTGTGGTTTCAGAAATACATATAAGCAAAAAAAAAAAAACATTATTCTCTTCCAGTTTTAACGGAAGGAAATGAAAACTGTACAATATCTTCATTAATTTATTCTATTTGATTTTAAGAACGTATAAAGTACAATGTTGAATTCAGACATTTTCTTCGGGAAAGATTACAGCATCTCCTGGAGGGGGTGGGGGAATTTGCACTACAGAGAAAATCTGACCCCCTCCCTGAATTCATCACTGATTACGTATTACGTACAATTTGAGACATACTACAAAACCAGTTCTTTTTCTCCTAAATTGTAACTTACAGTAATGTATTGTAACATGATGAAATTGGTAACTTTAAAACAGAGGCGCAGAGAGCCAATTTGGACCCCGGGGATAAAGTTTCTTTGAGGCCCTTATAGGTAGGTATTCACGTAAAAAAATGGGGGAGGGGGGGGGAGGATTTAAGAAGTTATTAATAATATTTATTAAACTTGTTATTTTTAAATTTGTAAATAATATGTATGTTTAAAACATTTTTTAATTAATTTCAATTAATATTTTAAATTAATTTTATTTCTGAATCAAATTAACATTTAATAAATAATTATGTATTTTCCAACAAAATATTATTTAGATTAGATAATAACATGCGCATTTAATTGTGTTTTCTGAGCTATAGAACATCTATAGAAGCAAACTGGATGTAATTTTCCACACCAACTAAGACAAAGGACAGACATATTGCATATAGTGCGTTATATTTTACATGGAAGGTTTCTTTGAGAGGCTTATATCAACGACGAATCTTGAAATAGATTGTTTTAAATCAGAATAAACTTATAAATGTATAGTTTTGAGCAGCGTATTTTTTCATTCCTATTCTGCACAGAAATAGGATTTAATTTTTGAAAGTTCGGTTAGAAAATTCTTCGCATGACATGTGAGGGCCGGGCCACCCCTTTTCCTCGGAGGTCCCTGGAATCCTGTCGTGGCTTGGTTCTTTTTTAGCTTTTACCGAGAATGTCGTGGAAGAAGAGTACAAAACACTACCACTATCTAATATTTTTACTTCCATGGAGAATATCACATCCTGCTGTATCTTTTTCACTCTTTGGTGCTGACATCTATTGTCGAAATTTCAAACTAGTAGTCCGAAGAGAGAAATGTTTGAACGTACATCCTGCAATAATTCATAAAGAAATATTTCTATTTTGTTACTT
Source organism: Maratus michaelseni (assembly GCA_963931845.1). Taxonomy (NCBI): domain Eukaryota; kingdom Metazoa; phylum Arthropoda; class Arachnida; order Araneae; family Salticidae; genus Maratus; species Maratus michaelseni. The sequence continues at coordinate 212,357,476 of OZ007588.1, forward strand.
ATATCTTTCGACATTTTCGAAAAATATTTGTTTTTAAAATCAACTTCCTGAATCAGCATGAAGAGATCGATTTTAACATTTCATGAGAATTCCAGTTTATAACTTATGTGAAAGGAGAGAAAAAAAATTCAGCGACCAAACTTGTCCTATAAATATTGTACTTAAAGTATTGTTTTAAATACAACACCGCGATTTAATTCTAAATTATGTAATACCAGGCATGTTATCAGATTTAGGTAGATCTAAGCCTATCCTATAAATATTATATTATTTCTTAATTTCATAATTATGGAATTATCTAACTACCAAATATTTATGATTAGACAACTTACATAATATATATTGTAATATATTCGAATTTTTTAGCCATCCCTGTAAGATATAATTTTTAGTACAATAACCATTTTTGAAAGAAACATATATTACATATCTAACACTTTCAAATTTCATCACAGTCAGCCTATAATTTTATGAAGGTTAAAACACGGCTTAACGAAATTACAGATAAATAAACGATTAATTTTTGCATGTTAATAAAATTCACATGGGGTCAAAAGAAAAACGAAATCTTTAAAATAATCACCAGTATCGTACCATCTATTTCCATTCTGCACTGCTAGATTGTGACACAGCAATTAAAAAATTAGGAGAGTAATAATTCTCAAGTAAAAATTTTCAAATGTATTGAATAATTAGGATTATCAATAATTAATAAAATATTTACGAGAAAATTAAAATTAATAAAATATTTACGAGAAAATTAATCGTTTGAACTAATTATTAATGTCATTATCAAAAAATCTATATATTTTAATTATTTTAGAGAGAAAATTTAAAATACTGAATTCGAAAGAATTAAGTTTATCAAATTAATGAGACAATGGGGGAAGAGCAGCAGATATAAAAAGTATACAATAATAATAAAAGAAATCACAAGAAGAAAACTTGTTTTGGAGTATGGGTGCATGGAATCACATTTTCCAATTGCTTTCAAACTTCTGAAACTAATTTAAATCTTTACTAACTTATTTTAATTTATCTTTACTATTTTTACAATAACTTAAATTGTTACTAATTTATTTTAATTTATCTTTACTAATCTTTACTATTTTTACAATAATACTAATATGAAAGAAATGAATCTGTTTCAAATATAAAACTAGTCGGATGTGCCATTCCCAAAAATTTCTTCTATCACACATAGATTTTGCATACACTAAAAACGAATATCAGCACCAATTTATATCGATTTCTAACTGAATCTAAAGTTTTATTAAATTCCGTGCATTAGTTCTTGGGATAGTTGTCGTGAAAATCATGAAAAAAGTAGCATAACAACGCCACCTGTTGGGCTATTTACACCATAACTTAATGAGCATATATTTATGTCAAGGTCTAACAGAATCTGAAGTTTGGTGAAATTCTCTGCATTACTTCTTGAGATATAGCTATTGTGGAAATCACGAAAAAGTCAGTATTGCAGCGCCACCTGTTGCGCGATTTACACCAAAAACTAATCAGGACCAATTTATATCAGGGACTAACTGAATCTAAAGGTTTATTAAATTCCGTACATTAGTTCTTGAGATAGAGCGCCCACAAAATTTTTGTCATATACAGATTCACAGACTCACAGAGAGACATTTTCTAAAAACAGTCAAATCGTGTTTAGGACCTTCTAAAACATAAATTCATCGAAAACCGTAAGTCAAAAATTTTCATGAGTCCAATACTTTCTTCTTGTAAAGATAGAAGAAAGTAATAAAACGAGTTAAAAATAGAAATATGACTTGCACAGCTGATGTTGAGGCCCTGTTGAGGATGATGTTGAGGATGTGTGCAGATTTACTAATTAAAATGTAATCAATATTTATGTACAAAGTTGTTTTTTCAGAGGTGAATTATGGAACATTGAAGGCAGGAAATAAGTTTGGACCAGTTATGTGAATTAAAAAAAAAGGTTTTACTTTTGAATGGGCAGGGCTTAACGCCCATGAGCCCTTGCTGCGTGATCGTTGCTATAGAGACTCTTGCACTTATGCAAAATTAGGATTTTATGCCCTTAAAATATTGCATTATTTACGTTACGCTACGCTATTAAACATCATCCTGGATTGCGACCTCAGTGCTAGAGTTCTGCATTTGGTCGGGTAAAATCATTTTACCCAGGTTGCGTTGGCTCTATTTTTTGTTACTGCGGGTCGGTTTCTGATTGGTTGTTTCTATGATTTCAGATTAGGATTTGCTTCTTGCAGTTTAGGTTCAGGTATACCCAATTTATCAACAGAAAGTTCAGAATTTTGTATCAGATGGAAAAATATATTACATATTTAAATATGAATGTATCTTTTTTTTGTGCGCGCGCGCGCGCGCATAAGATAAAATTAATATTAGAAATGTGAATGTAGACTATTTTTCCATAGTCTAGGTATATTCCAATTTTCTATTTGGCATTGAGATATGGATTAATTTTCTTCCATTTTGGTTTTCGGATTAACGATTCCCTTTATTTGATTTGGGTCAGCTTTCGAATTGATTTCAATGGAAATATTCAGGATTTCGAACTATCCATAACCTGTTAAAAATGTATTCTATTTTCGATTTTCCTTTTTCGGTTAAAAAAAAAAAAAAAAAAAAAAAAAAACTATAATATTCAGAAATCTACATTTTACCCCTTTTTAACACTTTCCAACCTAGTTGAAAAGTGTTTATGACTTCGGTTTGTCTGGCCGTCTGGCCGTCTGGCCGTCTGCCGTCTGCCGTCTGCCGTCTGTCCGTGCTCTAACTCCCGTAAATATGCTCGGATTGCCCTGCAAATTTTATATGTTATAATCGTTATCTATAGCATGTTCCCTATTTCAACGGAAGTGTGTAGCACTTATAGTTTTTTTACAGGGACACTCAAAAGAATTCCGTTACATTGCGGTCTATGGGGAAAAATCATTTGCGGTTTATTTAAATAATGTTTCAATACTTTAAACGCATTGAAATTTATATATATCACTAAGGTGCATTAGAAGAAGCTTAATATGGAATAGGGTGTGCATAGCACTTATACTTACTTTACAGGGACAGTCAAAAGAATTCCGTTACATTACGTCTATGGAGAAAAATCGTCTGCGGTTTATTTAAATAATGTTTCACTATTTTAAACGCATTGAAATTTATATAAGGTTCATTACAAGAGACTTACTACAGAATATTGTGTGTATAGCAGTCATCGTTCATTTACAGGGACACACAAAAGAATTCTCTACTGTATGTTAACAATAATTCCTGGAAGTGCGTTTTAAGTTACTGAATGCGATTTTAATTTTAAATCGCTTTTTGTATATTACGTGGTGTGTATAAATTCTGTAGATTCTATACAGGTAAATACAAAAGTTCGGGAACACATTTCCGTATTATTTAACTCCAGACGGAGAATTTTAAACTGTGCTACGTGTTTCCTAACTGAACTAAAATTTAGCATCCTATGTAGTATATATACAAATCTATAGATCCTATACAGGGCTGAATAAAGTATTCGGATTACTTAGATGTTATCTTTTAGCTTATAAAAGAGTATGATTCGTAAAATTATTTTGGAAGCGTTGGAAAGTGTTACATAATCTATGCTTGACGCATGATTTTTCGTTCTTGTTTATGATTATGCAAACTCTTTGCTCCATGGAAAGAGCTATAAAATTATTGACTTTAAAATAATCGCCTGATTTTTTAATAAATAAATATTGTTTACGGTTACTTCCAGCCATTTTATTGTCGCACTGCTTCTAAAACAACATATGTTTTCATAAAATTATCACTCTACATTCCAGAATTTCCCTTTTTCCTGATTGCCGCTTATATCAGTTTCTCATTCCCTCAAAATCTGTCTGATAATGAAAAAGGCCAATTAGCTGCGGAGCATAAATCAGACGAGGAAGACGGCTGTCAACATTTCAGATAAAAACACTGAAGCAGTACATCGTGTTAATTAGGGCGCAACCTTGTACGAGGCTTAATGAAAGGAAAATAAAAGTGGGAAAACTTTGTTTACATGCTTTTTCAAAAGATAAATTACTATTTTAATTTGTTTTCTCGGTGACATTCAAACTGTTTCCAGAACCCATTGGCTATACATTAAAGATCCTCCAGTTATTGAATCTTAATTTATTTTTCAAATCCGAAATCCCTAATTTCTGATACTTTCACAAAATCGTTTTCATTCGTTAATGCATGAAACTGCAGTTATTCCAAAGAAATGAACAATGTTTTTTTCTTTTTTCTTTTTTTTTTTTTTTAAATGAGATCTTATGGAAAAATACTCTCAAATGTTATGTTTAAAAAACAGTTTTCGAAATATAATAGAAATAGATTCCTGACAATCGCAGAACCAGGGGTATGTCGGATAATCGAAAGGTTATTATCAGATACATTTTCGAATTATACAAACGTTAAATAATTAAAATTACTATAAATTGAAGTAAATAGCTACTACTATTCCCCAGAGGTTCTCTATTGTATTCAAATCAGGACTTATGGCTGGCCAGTGGATAACAGTTACTTGGTTTTGTCTAAACTACTGCATTGTAGAGTTGAACACGTGAATGGAACAATTGTCCTGCTGGTATATCCATTTGTCCCCACCTAGCAACGTTCCAAATAGAAGTAACTGTACCTCAAGCGTTTTTTGGCAATCTTCGGAACATTGACGACCTTTTAAAAAAGCAATATCGATTGTTCTATTATAAGAAAATGCTCCCCACACCATGATTGAACCCCCTCCTTGTTGTCTGCTGAAAAAGTTCGTGGTTCCTTGCGAATATCATGCCAGTAATATGACCAACCATCGGGGCCATCTAAATTAAATTTATTTTCGTCACTGAAAAGAACGCTCAACCATTCATCTGTCCAATTCATATGATTTCTGGCCCACTGAACATGAGCGTCTTTATGCCGTTTTGTAAAATTAGGCGAGTGACGTATTTTGCGATAATCAAGAAATGTACTTGTCTGCAGCTGTCGATGGACAGTGAATTTTGATACTGGAACGCTTAAAAACTGACCGCGCAGACAGTTTCTGGGTTGAAACTGATCTCAAAATCTCTTTGTTTTGCCGTTTATTTCTTTTCTTTAGTCGTCCAGAACGGGATTTTGTTTCCAAATTGTCACCTTTTGACAGAATTCGGTAAATACCAACCCTGCTGCGTCCAATTTTTCTTGCAATGTCCACAACTTTCCATCCACGAGCCTTAAAACGATGGATTTGCAAAATTTCCTTTTTGGAAAACACATTAAGAGGCATCTTTTGCAATCAGTCGGAAACTGAAAGACAGATTCGCTTTTATATCCCGAAACTATATTGTATCACAAATACATGTTCTTGGAATATGCAAATTTTGGTTATCAGTACTTCAGTCAGTTTTTAACACCGGTTGTCTATATATTTTTGGGACAGCATTTTTTTTATTATTATTTTTATTTTTTTATATTAAATGTATGACTGTTAAAAGTTGTTTGAGTATTTTATTATTTTTATCTCATCATTATACATTTGCATAATGTATTTCGTCTTTCTTACTTGTTTAGTTAGCTCTTAAAAAAAAAAAAAAAAAATGGTTGTCTATAAACTTTTGGGACACACTGTAGATATATCTATAAAGTTTTGAACTGGGGGGATGGTTTTTGGGTTCTAGGAGATCGGCGCAGATCTGCAAATTTTTTTTCTGAAATTCTAACATAGGGGAGAAGGTAATAGGTAGTATTTTTTACGAAATCTATCTAAAAAGCAAAGAAAAAAAATACAGTGAGGAAAAAATCTACAGGTCTACAACATAAACTCTTATCGTATGGCTATATAAATTCAATTGAAAATTTTGTCATAAAAATGCAGAAAATATTTCCGCCTTAAGAATTAAATTGCACATTTTCTTTAGAACATGAGGTCATTTTCACCAGTTAAAACATTTCAGGGCCTTTGTAAAATTAGGATCTAAATTATTCTGTAAAGTGTTCGGAAAATCGAGTGAAGTCACTCTTTTTTCTTTTTCTTTAATCGCAAGTGATATTTATCTTTGATTTATGTGTATTGCATTTTGGAGATCTAATCGGGTTTTTTTTTCGCAGGCTCTTGCTGAGCAAGTGACCAAAGAAAACATGGCCGAGGGTCGAGTTTATCCACCACTGGACACCATTCGCAAAGTGTCTCTGACCATTGGGGCGAAAGTGGCCCGCTTCTTGTTCCAAGAGGACCTGGCTACTTACAAGCCTGAACCACCAGACCTAGAAACATTCCTCGCCACCAAACAGTACAGTTATGAATACGAAGCTTAAACAAATTTTTTATATGTTTTATGATGCTATATATGTGTTGAATGAATCTATGTGTGTTTATTAAAATTCAACTGTTGTATACCGAAAACTGAATAAATATTATGTATATGTTTATTTGTTTTCATCACTCTCTGAAATCCGATGGTTCTTTTGAAGAAACATCGCATATCCAATAATAATACACAGAAAAAAAATAAAACCCAATTTGGTTCGAAAGATTCTTAGGTATGTGCCCAAATTGGGTCATGCCTGTTTTGGTTACCACTGTGTATCCATTTTGGGCACTGTTAAATACCCATTTAAAAAAAAAAAAAAAAAATCTTTTTTTTTTTTTGCTTGTTTTTCAGATTTGTGAATCAGTTGTAAATTGGGTTAGAAATGTACAAAACTATGTATCATAAAATATTTATCGAAAAAATAATTGAAAATTAAAAATGTTATAATTGAGATATTGTGTGATATAACCAAATAATACATGTAAATAATTAAATTATAAAAATATTAATTTTCCGCATAAGTAATTGTCCACAGAGCCTGCCAAATCATGTCCGTAGACTATCACACATACTGGGTCTGTGACATTTATTTTAAACTTATTGTTCGTGATTCGTTATTTTTAATTCGGTGCTTTGTAAAGTTAATCTTTCGTTCAATTTCAAAGGATATTATTTTTCATTTAAAAGTTTATTTAATCATATATAGGAGAGATGGGGGGATGAATGGGACATTTTAACAAAAATATTTATTTTAAATATTTTTTTAAGTTATTATCAATATTATATATCACATTACATACAGTACGTGTTTGACTACATCTTATGCACAATATCTATTCAAGATTATTATTATACAGAAATATATTATGAAATTAAAAAAAAGTTCTTTTCTGTCCCAATCATCCCCACAGCAGGGATAAATGGGACACAAACATTTTCCTCCCTGTATTCAATGTTAAAGACTAAAAGCTCACAAAAATGCCTCCTTGGCAAAAGCTGAGAGATTATGAATTGTAATATGATCTCCAGAATCACTTGTCAGCCTCAGTCTTGGACTCATCATCTCAGCTTTGTCTTAAAAGGCCCATAAACGGAAGCATTCAATGGCTACAAGGACTTTGGCTACAATGAGGATGAAATGTTAAAAGAATAATTACCATAAATTATTAATTTATCAACCTGTATAATATTATTTAGTTAATATGTTTTTCAGCATCCTCTAGGGATGAATGAGACAGTCCCATTCATCCCCATTTGAAATGTCCCAATCATCCCCATGATGCATATATTCAATTGTCAGCCATTTTGTCTCAAAAATTATTTTGTCACAATAGTTAACATTCATTCATTTTAATTACCAATATTGACCCTTGAAATAAAAACTACAACATATCTTAATTGTTTATATTGCATAAGATATTTAAGGAACTTCAAATGTCAAAAAAATTACTTTTGAGCAGAGTTTTCCGGAAATGTAAATTTGAGGGAAAATGAAAACAGGCATGTGGTCTTGCTTTTGGTTCTGAAGCATACTATGGTAGTGAAATCTATGAGGATAGGAAGCAACTAAAAATAAAAGTTTATTGCCTGAAATATTGAGAACGTCCCATCCATCCCTTGTCCCATTCATCCCCCATCTCCCCTATATTGTTTCTGTTGTCAACATCCTTTTTCTGTACATTTACAAACCGCACAACAACGAATGAGGCATCACCCGAAAGGTTTATGAACCGGCTTCTGACATACTACACCCTCATTTCGTTAAAACATGTATTTTGATTAAAAATTGCTCTTAATTAAAAATTAAATCAGCATGGTTTTCATAAATGAAATGAAAGATTTTTTTCTTTAATCAATGTTGCCACAAAAATAAAATACCGCGTTATATTATGCTCAGCAATGATTATATATATATATATATATATATATAAAAGTATCAAAAAGATAAAGTGTGATGTCTCTGCACGAGTGTTTTTTATAATTATGATTAAGAAGGAAAATTGAAATGTTTAGAAGAAAAAGACACCATCGATCGATCGAAGCAGCGGTATTTTATGTGTAGCCTATAAGGTATGCTTTGTTATTTTAGATTAAATTGTGTTTATGTGTACAACTTATTTTTCTTTGTCCGATGTTTTTCACGAAGCGGATGACGTCATCCTCCAATGCAGTTAAAAAAACGATTAATTTATTTTCTCGCGTGTGCCTTTTGCTATTTTCGATCAGTTTTTACTGAAACTTTATTGGAATAAATGAGATGATATTCTGGCTCCACTAATGTTGTTTGCAGATATTTTTATCCTTAATTTTTCTTTAGATGTTTAAACTTGCATTTGAAAAATTAGATATTGTTAAAAAATATTAGACTGCAGTGCGAAATCCTCGCATGAGTGCACTGTATTTTATTTCCGATGTCAACGCTCGTTTTTTTAAGCACATACAAAACGTACACCAATGAATGAGGTATTATACGAAACGTACGAAAACACGTTGTTTGAACGAACACGTTGTTTCATTGAAAATCGTTATTAATTAAACATTTAGGAAAAAGTATCAGATTCAGCTAGATGGGGAGGCCTACCCAAGAGCTTGAGCTTTACAAGCCCCACCCACATGAAAATGCATAAGCAAATAATTTCAAAGATTGCACTGTGACAGCCTCATACGGGTCCATTAGTAAATAAATAAATACCTGTTATAAGAAATTAAGTCATGTCTACGGACAAAAAATTAATGTATTCTAAATAGCTCAACAAATAGCAGCAAAATCCCTTTAGAATGAAAGAGAATCTTGTTGGTTATTTTAAACGTAGCAATACGTAAATGCGTTGCAGGTGTTATATGTGTATATTTTTTAATTGTACAAAATATCATTAACTTAAAGATCACAGCATCAGTTTCGTGGATAAGATTAAAAACGGGTAAGGATTATAAAATAGTAAAGTTAAATAAAATAACATGTAATATTAAATACACAAAAATGTAATTCAGTAGCTCCAATTAATTCAGCCTAATATTAACTGTGTTACAAATAATTGCGGAAAAAAAAGGTCGGGTTTGTGGATACCATGGTTAGGAACATAAATCTACGTACTAATGTAAAAATGAAACACCATTAATTAAAAACATATATATAGCACTTGAAAATGTACATTTCTGGGAGAATGATCCAAATTGTTCAGAAATCTGCAGACACACAGTGCCTCCGCCAAGTCGAGAAAGCACGGCCGTAAGAATACTTTTCTGGAAGCAACTCAGGGCACTTTTGACCCCCCCCCCCCCCATATCTCCGCGCTGGAGTATCACAAAAAATGTGAAACTTCGTTTTTCTAGAGTATTTGGCACACAGGACCAAAATTTAAAATTACAACTTTCTGTCTTTTCTAGTTCAGACGATATATGAACTCAAACATTCGATTTTTTGTCACTCACTCACTCGTTCACGCGTCATCAAAAAGATTAGGTAGATACCGTAGCCCTAGAAACTTGACATTTGGAAAAAAAAGGTAGTGTTTAGGATACAAAGAAAGGAAAAATTATAAAATCCGGAAAATTCGAAAAAAAAAAAAAAAAAAAAAAACATTCGAAAATTCAACAAATTCCATCAAAATTGAAAATAATACGATCTTGTAGTCTTAGAAACTTAAGATTTGGTGTGAAAGTAGTGTTTAGCATACAGAAAAAGAAAACATCAAAAACACCAAAAAAATCGAAAGCAAAATTCGAAAAATTTCAAATAATCCGATTTTGTTGCGCTAGAAACTTGGAATTCGGAATAAAGGTAGTATTTAGGATGCAAAATAAGGAAAAATTAAAAAATCCGGAAAATTCGAAAAAAAAATTCAAAAATTCGAAAAATTTTAAAAAAATTAAAATGATTTGATCTTTTAGTCTTAGAAACTTAAAATTCGCGGTAAAGATAGTGTTTAGGATTCAGAAAATGTTAAAATAAAAAACGCAATAAAAATGGAAAATAAAATAAAAAAATCGGAAAATAAGGAAAATTTGAAAATATTTCGATTTCATAGCGCTAGACTCTTGAAATTTGGAATAAAGGTAATATTTAAGATACTAAATAAGAAAAAATTAAAAAATATGGATAATTCGAAAAATACTCATAAATTAGTGGACGGTATATGAACTCAAAGTTTCGATTTTTTGTCACTCACACACTCACTCACGCGTCATCAAAAAGATTGGGTAGATCCCGCAGCGATAGAGACTTAAAATTTGGAATAAAGCTAGTGTTTCGGATACAAAGAAAGGAAAAATTATAAAATCCGGAAAATTAAAAAAAAAAAAAAAAAAACATTCGAAAATTCAACAAAATTGAACAAAATTGAAAATTGAAAATAACACGATCTTGTGGTCTTAAAAACTTAAAATTTGGTGTGAAGATAGTGTTTAGAATTCAGAAAAAGAAAACATCAAAAACACAAAAAAAAATCGAAAATAAAATCAAAAAATCGAAAAAAACGAAAATTTGAAAATAATTAGATTTTGTAGAGCTAGAAACTTAAAATTTGGAATAAAGGTAGTATACAAATTACAGTAAGTTACAAATTAAAGGTAGTATATACATTAGGATACAAAAAAAAAAAAAAAAAAAAAATCTGTAAAATTCGAAAAAACAAATTCGAAAAATTGAAAAAAAAAATCGATTTTGTAGCTTTAGAACTTAAAATTCGGCGTAAACTTATTGTTTAGGATACAGAAAAAGGAAAAATTAAAACACAATAAATTCGAAAATAGAATAAAAAACTCGAAAAAGATCGGAAATTTCAAAATAATTCGATTTTGTAGCGCTAGAAACTTGAAATTTGTAATAAAGGATACAAAAAAAAATAAAAAATCCAGAAAATTATAAAAAAAATTCGAAAAAATCAAAAATTGAAAATACTTTTATCTTGTAGTCTTAGAAACTTAAAACTTGGTGTAAAGGTAGTATTTACTATTCAATAAAAGGAACAATTAAAAAATTCGTTTAATTCGAAAATAAAATAAAAAAATCGAAATATCTTTAAAAAATCGAAAATTCGAAAACAATTTGATCTTGTACTGCTAGAAACATTACTTTTAAGATAATTGTCCTATTAGCTAGTACAACGCCCCTAATTGTTTTATGTTATTTCCCCCGGATTATGGTTCTCTTTTCTTTCGTTTACGAATTTCGTTATAGAAAAGTTCCGCTATAGGCTGGCTACGTTATAGGCGATTTCTTTATAGACAGGTTTGTTTTATTTCACAGGTTATACTCTATTTACTTCGCATATGAAATATGGATTGTTAAATGATGTTAGCACCAAAAAAATTTTCACAGCTCCCCCTACCCTCCCGACATTGCTGGCTGGTTATGGCTTGATAGTCCTTTCTAGATAAAATCATGGTGACTCTAAGATTCACTTTATTTACCTCTAAATTCAACCTAAATGATCCTAAGAAGACGGAACAAAGAATTACTATATTGGCATGACAATCAGGTAACTTAGAATTAAAATCGAAAAATCAATAAATTTATAACAAGTCGAAAGTTTGAAAATAATTCGATTTTGTAGTCCTAGAAGCTTGACATTTGGCAAAAAGGTAGGGTTCAGTATACAAAGTAGGAAAAAAATTTAAAAATCCGTAAATGATAAAAAAGGGCTAAAAAAAAACAAAAGAAAAAAACATCGAAAAAATGAATATAGTTAGATTTATTGGAAATTTCCGGAAATTATAATTTTGGCTTTCTTTTTATACTAAAAAGTACTTTTATGCTAAATATCAAGTATCTAGGGCTGCGAGTAATATCTTAGATGGATAGCACCTATCCTGGAAGCAATTGAGAGTACTTTTGACACTCCCCCTCCCATAACTTACTGCTTGCCTAGGAACCTGAAATCTCTTTTTATCTACAGTACTTTGCAAACGAAACTTAAGCTTCAAATTTTTTATACCTGTAAATAATAGGGACAGAGTGTGGGCTTAGCGAATATCAGTGGATGATCTCCAAAAAGAACCCAAAATCAAGAAAAGGAGGATTACTTACAAGAAGAAGTGAAATCTCATCAAAAACGTCACCTGTAAAAAATGCAGCCAAGTTTCGTGACTCTTTTTCCGTAAAAAAGTTCTGAGATCGTGTAAAGCCAAGTTAGCTATCTTATTAACTCTGAAATTTTCATTCACAAATCACTCCTAGTCTCTACATCTTTAGTTAAATATTATTTTGTGACTTGGCAATTACGTAGCACGAGAATGTGATGTATATAATTAGTCTTAATCAAATAATACCATGCCATCCCATAACATATTAAGGTGTAATAACTTCGCTGTGCGTATATAATTAGCCTTAATCATATTATTTCATCCCATCCCATGACATAGTGAGGTGTAATAACTACCCTGTGCTGCGTAATTGCCAAGTCACAAAATAATATTTAACTAAAGATGTAGAGACTAGGAGTGATTTGTGAATGAAAATTTCAGAGTTAATAAGATAGCTAAACTTGGCTTTACACGATCTCAGAACTTTTTACGGAAAAAGAGTCACGAAACTTGGCTGCATTTTTTACAGGTGACGTTTTTGATGAGATTATTCTTTACATCGACCACGATAAGTTGGCATGTGATTTTAAAGAGTTCGCTACGCGGGGGGGAAAAAAAGTAGCTAGTGACATTGGTGGTGAAGAATGAAGAACTATGTTACTTAGTTTTTAGTTCTGGCTGCCACCACAATCAATCAATGAATGAATTAGTTTAAAGGTTTGTAATTCCCAATCTAGCTTATCGTGGTCGAACACGTACATCCTTCCACATTTCTATAAGCAACATATAGAAGCAAGCACATACTCATGAAAGGAGGTAAAGCGTCTGAAGCCCTTCGCGAAATTTAAAAAAATACGTATTGTAAAATTACCTCTAAATTAAAATTATTTCCATTTTGAAACCAATTATCACGAAATTTAAAATTGAGTACTTTTTAATTCCGTCAGTATAAATTTATTTCATTATTTACTTTTCTCTATTTACTTGCTTGTTTTCTAGTATTTTTAAACATCTTGATCATTTGTAATATTCATATTTTAAAAGATTCAGTTACCTGGAATCGTATAGTCGTTGAATTGCCGTATTACCATTATTTTCGAATAGTAATCTACATTTTATTTAATCTCATAAAATTATTACTAAAGATCTTTAGTAATTAATCTATTTGTAATAATTAGATTTCTGCCATGATTACATTCTTCCATAGATACTTCCATAGTACTTTTGACACTCCCCCTCCAATAACTTACTGCTTGCCTAGGAACCTGAAATCTCTTTTTATCTACAGTACTTTGCAAACCCAGATTAAATGTAAACATCCTTGTTGCCAGTAAATTATACATAAAATAATGTTAATTTTTCTTATTTTTTTTGCTCGTTATATTCACAAAATATTATGAGGCACGCGTACCCCCGCGTCTCTGCAGAAAAAATACCCTTGAGATTAGTCTTTTTTTTTTTTTCCCCGAGACCTACATTTAGAAGCTTATACTGTGTGGCACTGATAAAATCGCTTTTCGTAATAATCCTGTAATTTCACGTTCATTTAAAACCCTATTTATTTGTATTGAAGAACCGATGTTAGTAATGTTAGAGCAGTATCAACATTACTGTTTTCATTGCACAATATATTACAAAGAATAAAAAAATGTTTGGCTGATTATGAACTCCTCCAAAGCGAAATACATCAATATCCCCCTTTTAACAGTTTGCTGATTATAATGAAATGTACGAATTCTTATTTAGAAAATAAATAAATGCGATAAATTATTTATAAATTTCCTTTCCTTTTCGCATATGGCTGCAATTCAAATTGTGTTTCGTAGAAAGGATTGCCAGTTTGTTGCACTGAAATCCAATATTTGAATTTGCTTATTATATTAATGCTGACAAGAAATTAAAATTTGAAGCGCGAAATTTTAAAGGAAATGAAAGTCACTTTTTAAAAATTAGCAATGAAAATTTAACTTCAATATTCTGTAACTATAATAAAGAAGAAAGTTTGTGTGTGTGTGTTTCTCGGTTGTGTTCTGAAGTGACCGCTGCACACAGAGCTACAAAATTTAGTGGGAAGGTACCTCTATGCATGTAGTTTTGAACCTCGAAGCCCGTAGATTTTTTTTTATTAAATTTTTTATGCGATTTTTCCACATTAGTAGCCGGAATCCGGTTCCAATCTCTTACCCCATATAGTAAATTTTGTCCTCTTTTCAATAAAGTTTATGCGAAATTCGTACAGCGATTTTTAAATTTTTGGCGATTTTTTTCCTTCGACACTAAGAAATTTTGCCCAGAATGCTTGATTGGTTCGGTGGTTGCTTCCATTTCAGCCTCAGCTACGCTCAGAATCGTCATTTTTTTTCTCTTTTTAGCTTGGAGAAAGTTGATAATTCCTTACAGATAATAAATCATGATTTTAAAAGGGAAGGGCGAATTATTTATTATCCAGATTTTTTTTATTAGATTTTTTTTTTAATTTCCTTTTTTATGCGTTGTTTGTTCCAAATGACATCACAAATAGCCCACTAGAAGTCCAACACCGTTGGAGGGCAGTTGTGATTGGTAGCTGATAGGATTGTAGGCACAGCTGGAAGTCAACTGGGTAATTGCGATGGGCAGATGAAAAGGTCGTCAGCTGATGTCAATTCGAACAGCGAGCTGTGAATTTTTCGCGATTTGTCTTTTGCGATTTTAGAGTTTTTTAATGCACGTGACGTCATTTATGTATTTGATTTCAGAAATTAACAACGATAACTTACTGTTTTTTGTATGTAAAAAAGAAAAAAAAAAGTTTTGTTTCTGTTTCAAAAGTTAATGAAAATTCCTGATTTTTTAAGGTCGTTGGTTTAATTCTGAGGGGAGAGGGAAGTATCCGGTTGTAATTTAAATATCGCGTTAATGTTGTGATCAAAAATCCCTCCTTCCGGCCCCCCCCTGCTTCCAAAATCAGAACTTTTTAACACTTTCCAACATAGTTGAAAAGTGTTTATGAATTCGTTTGTCTGTCTGTCCGTGCTCTAACTCACGTAAATATATCCGGATAGTCATCCAATTGATATATGTTATTGAGGTTTACTAGAGCATGTTCGGTATTGAAAATGAAGTGTGTAGCACTTATACTTTTTTTACAGGGGCACTCAAAAGAATGCCGTTACATTATGGTCTACGGGGAAAAATCCTTTGCAGTGCATTTTAATGATGTGACACTATTTCAAATATATTGAAATTGATATACATCACTGAAATACACTACAAGAAGCTTACTATCGAACATGGTACGTCTAGTACTTATAATAATTAATTTATAGGGAAACTGAAAATAATTCCATTCCATTATGGTTTTGTTGGGTTTTATTTTTGAACTTGTGCAAAATTTAGAATGCATCTTGTCAACACACACATTACTAGCATATTTTAACACTTTAAAGAAATTTAGAAAAGGAGATAATTGAGTAAAATTGATTAAGAAGAATTTAAGAAATTAATGCAAAGTAAATCCAAGTAATAAAATTCATAAAAATAATAGAATTATATTATCAAAAGGGTATGACAAGATTCTAAATTTGAACAACATCCAAATCCCCAAACAACTAGCATAGTGAACTCGAGTACTAATATGGTAAGTAATTATTGGGATATTTGATAAATACAGGATAATTTGTAAAATTTTAATACAAAGGGTGCTAAAATCTTTCCTTCAAAGAAAGCATAAAAAATGGAAGTGATAATTAATGAAATTAACAAGATAAAAAAAATAATTAAAAGATGTTAGGGAGACCATATTAGTTTGCCAGTTCAGTATGACTAGGGCTATAATCGTATAGTGCAAAAATATTACAAGAGTATATTAATGGATATTTTGATATCCCATTTCTGATTTTTTTTTTTTTTTTAATTGAAGAACTCCTCCTACCAATTTATTTATTTGTAGGTGTATTTTTATCCATTTCAGTATATTTCATTTAAAGTTTAAATTGTTTTATTTATGAGTAAAATATTAAATCCACCCTATACAGAAATCTTTCAATTAATAAAAATCTTAAATTTACTAGCTTCAAGAATTAATTCAAAACAAACAGTAATGCAGTTGATTCTTCTTTAAATTATAAATATTGAAAATTTCAAATTTATAAAACATAGTTGGTAAAAAGGAAAACCAGATTTCTAAAGTTAATACATATAAATTACTTTAAATGTTAACTTTATCGACAACAATTAGTTTGAAATCTAATATATTACTAGAAATTTAAGAATTAAGAATAGTTTTATTTATTTAAATTAGTTTAAATTAACACTTACAATAAAATTTAAATTAACAAAAATGTAAGTTTAAAGATTTATTATTACCATTCCTTAATTGAAAACTTCATTTACCTCAAATGTCCTTCATTAATTTTAAGTAAGTAAAAACACTAAAGAAAAAAGCTTTTGACACAATTAAGAAAATCATAAAAAAAAGAGTGAATTAGTTTAAAGATAATATTTTATTTGTTTAACAAACAAAAAGTTTAGCTATGTATATATATATATATATATATATAATTAAAGATAAATTTAATTAAAAATATTACTCACATTTTTATAGTAAATAACACTGTACTATAGTAAACATTATGGTCATTAAGTATTCTTTCTGTTATTCTCGATGTTCATCTACTACGATTCTGGACAGGTGAATTTGTAATATTCTCAGGAGTTACTGTCCCAAATATTCTAGTGCACCTGGTGATGTTCTGGCCTCAAGGCGTTACTGGACTTCTCATTTCGACTCCTTATTCCATCATCAGCGACTGATTTCGCACGGGTCCTGACGTCTCTTGACCGAATGGCCAGCGAACGGTTCTGCACAGACTGGGATATTCCTTGACAGGATACTTTGTGGGGAATTCTACACGAATCTCGACTTCTCTAAAGATCGGTTTGGTTTTCTTTACAGAGAGTTGATCTGAGATTGTTACTGCTCATCTTCGAGCGAACGGGATTTTTTAAACCAAATCCATTTCCACCGACACTGTATTCAATGTTTCAAGACTACACGAACTTCTGGTTCTTATCAGGCTCCTTCCTTCATACGCCGTATTTGCGAATCGAAGTCTGTCGATCTATATTAAAATCATCTTCTATCTCCTCGCATCCATGAATAAAAAGGCACAAGCTTTTCTTGCGACTCCACTTTCTTCTAGCTAGTATACCACTCTCACTGTATATATATATTTTTTATTCTCGCCACAATATCGAGCGAGGGGAAGAAGAGAAGGGTGTCTCCACCTCAATCCGATCCCGATCACCTTACTATATGCATAATGTATTCAAATAAAGTTTTGAAATTTATTAAAAGCGCTGCTTTCGTATTAGCCGCATGCCAGGCGTTAATAGCCCAAAACCTAACCAAAGATATCCCTAGTTACTGCAGCCTTTTTGATCCTGATAATTTCAGGGGTTTAAGTGCGTGCTTCGATTACATGTCTGTTACATTTGTTTTATTTATATTATATATTTTTTATTTATTGATGTAGTTCTAATTTTGTTCTGGAATCTTAGATGGAAACAAATGATGAGCTACTTATATTGGTTTAAATGCAAGCGGGCTGCACGCGATAGAGAGAGATTTAAAAATAATTCATGCTTGAATTTAAAAAAAAAATCATAAACAATCAGTAAACTTTGATAAAATTTTCAAACAAATTATATTTGAAAGTACATTTTGTTTCCTATCCGGCGGTGTAAAAATGGAAATTGTTCGATTACATATATATTGTTATGAATTTTGTATATACCTGTAAATATTCCATTTGTTTAAATTTATTTTATTTTATTATTGTGAAAATTGCAGTATTATTAATGTATTTCCTATTGAGCATCATGTAACTCAATGCTAAAGGCCTCAGATGATTTGCAAGAAAAACAACCTTACACCCTCATCTTTATAATGGAAGTCTATGGAAAAATCGCCAAGGAATGGGTTTATCGCCAAGTTGGCGATGGTTTTGGCGACTTATTTTTGTCGCCAAATTTGGCGATATATCGCCAAATGTCGCCAAGTTGGCGACGGATTTGGCGACTTTTTGTGCAACCACCCCCCCTTATACCTGTACATTGGGATCCTTTCCCGCTTAGGTTCTCTATTGAAAGTTAAAGCACTTTCTGGTAATTTCTAGCATCTGAAGGCTCTGGAAAATTCTACAGTTATCTTTAAAGCATATATAAGGGACCTCCACCAGTTCAGTTCAGTTAGTTCTCTGTCAAATGCGATTGAATACGCACGAGAGGCTTTGCATTGAGAACTGTGTTGTCTAAGAGCGATTTAGTATTGAACAATACGCTATATTGTTCTGTGTGAAATTTTGCTGTGCTGTTATTAGATTTGAAAAGATTATTGAATATTTGTGTCTTTGAAAAGATCTTGGTGTACTCATCGAACTGTTTGGAGTAAATAAAACCTGTTGATTGTTCTTATATATTGGCATCAATCCTTTCGTACCCCGAGCTCACAACATTTGGTGTCAGGAGTGGGGTTGAATGCCGATCACCAGAGCAATGGAGGGTGAACTGAAACAATTATTGGAGAAATTAGCTGCAAACCTTGGCGAGTTGAAAGAAGAAATGAAGAAAGATATGTCAGCGATGGATGAGAAAATGACTGCGAACCAGGCTGAAATGAAGGAAATGTCGGAAGAAATGAAGAAGGTTGGGTTGGGTTGGGTTGATTATTGACGGCCAATTATCTGCACTTGGGATATAGGCCCGGGGGGAGTGCCCTTCGTGGGGGTCTTTCTAAGGGAACCTAACCCGTATTTACGCATGGATAAATCCACGGCTCGAAGAAAACCACGAAAACTCCGAACGATTAGGCCGACGGGCGCGATTGGGATCGAACCCAGCACCTCCCGTCTACCAGCTTCGAGAGCACAACCTCTCAGCCACTGGTGGGGCAGAAATGAAGAAGGAAATGTCCGCGATAGATGAGAAAATGACTGCCAACCTTGGCGACTTAAAAGATGAAATGAAGAAGGATATGTCAACCAACCTTGGAGAGTTGAAAGACTTAATAGAGGATAAAATAACATCTTTAAATGACAGAATTGACGGCGTGGAAAACAAAGTTGAAGGAAGATTTCAAGAAATAGAAGGAAAGGTAGAAGAAATTCAAAGGACAGCCAGTACCGTAGAAGAAAGAGTAGAAGAAAAAGTTCAAAAGATCGCCGAGACCGTTGAAGAAAGAGTAGAAGAAAAAGTTCAAAAGATCGCCAAGACCGTCGAAGAAAGCATAGAGAATGTAAAAAAAGATTTGGAAAAAGTCAAGAAACAGAAGATAACTGCCGGAAGCTATACCGAAGATGTCAAGTATCAATCTATGCTTCCTCGTTCCTATATTAAACTCTCGACCTATGACGGAAAATCCTCATGGCCAGTTTTTAAGACACAATTTGGGATCGTAGCGGACGCCAATGGATGGGATTCCCAGACAAAGGCTTGCCAGTTAGCTGCTTCTCTACGAGCTGATGCTGCCGACGTCCTACAGACTTTGCCTGCAAATGAACCGCTGGATTTTGAAACGCTCGTCAGTGCCTTAGAATTGCGCTTTGGCGAGAAATGCATGAAGGAATATAGCAGACTCCAGCTCAAATCTCGACAGCAGAAATCCACTGAATCCCTGCAAGAGCTTGCTACGGATGTCGAGAGACTTTCACATCTTGCTTATCCTGGCTGTCCGACTGAAATTAGAGAAAGTTTAGCTCTGCAACTTTTTATTGATGGTGTGCGTGACCCTGAGATCCAGACAGCACTCCGGATTGCAGATCTCAATGATTTAAAAGGGGCTTTGGTTTACGCTCTGAAATTCGAGGCAGCCTAGCAAGCTACTAGGAAAGATCGACACTTTGTGCGAGCAGCCAACCTGCCTGAGACGTCGGATAGAGCTGTGGAGTGCTTACAGCAGCAGATGAATGACATAATGAGAAAGATGAACTCCTTAATGGCCAACAAACCTCACAGGAAGATCAAGTGCTGGAAATGCGGTGGAGAAGGCCATATCCAAATCGACTGCCCAAGACGACCCAGCATCGAAGGTAATAGCTCACCCGCTAACGGAGGAGCAAGAAAACTGATTATTGACCATCTTGCGGGGCGGAGGTTTCCAGATCTTAAGAAGCCTCATTTTCAAGTATGTGAAATTTCTGCAAGAAGTTGCGGCGAGAACGGAGTTTTTCTAGTCGGAAGTGTGAATGATTTGCCCTGTAATATGATCATCGATACAGAAGCCAATGTGACCATCATTCGGAAAGATCTAGCTCAGCGGCTGAAAGAAAAACTCTCCTGGACCCCGCCACTGTAATCCTTCAAACTGTGACAGGAGATAAGATCGACATATTTGGAAGAATGACACTGGAAATAAAGTTTGGGAACGCCGCTTACCATCATACAGTCTATGTGGCCGATATTTCAGATCCTTTCATACTCGGACTGGACTTTTTAAAAGTGCATGGATTTGCACTGGATTTTAAGAATAATGAATTACGCTCTGCTCAAGAAGATGTCACTATTTTCAAACTTGGAAATGAGTCCGGGTCCATTCAACGGATCACAGCCAAGGCAGATGTTATCATCCCTCCTCGAACCGAAATGATGATACCTGGAGTAACTGGAAACGAAAGAAGTTTTCAGTGTGGCTTGGTTGGATATCCTGAGAAGAGCCCAAAAGGAGTGCTAATAGCATCAGCGCTGGTAGATCTGTCGAGAGATGTCATACCTGTGATAATTGCGAACATAAGTGAAAAATCTAGAATTATCCAGAAGGGTGAAGTGCTTGCAACCTGTGCTCCAGTCACCTGTGTTTGCAAAGACCCGAGCTTGACGTTATTGGAGCCGTCTACAAGTTTAACATCTGTAATTGGACGAAATGAAAATTTATCTCCTGAACAGAGACATGCCGCAGAAAGACTGTTCCAGAAATTTAAGGATGTGTTTTCACAAAACGAGAGTGATATAGGGCGCACTTCACTGACACGTCATAGAATTGATACTGCCGACCATCCACCGATTAAACAGCATCCAAGACGCTTGCCGTTCGCAAAACAAGAAGAGGTTTCTAAGCTCTTACGAGAGATGCAGGATAGTGACATCATCGAACCGTCATCAAGTCCGTGGGCCTCTCCCATCGTGTTGGTCCGAAAGAAAGATGGCTCCACAAGATTTTGTGTGGATTATCGTAAACTTAACGATATCACGAAGAAGGACAGCTATCCTCTACCAAGAATAGACGACACGCTAGATACTCTTTCAGGACATAAATGGTTTTCCACGCTGGATTTGAAGAGTGGATATTGGCAAGTAGAGATCCATCCTGATGACAAAGAGAAGACCGCATTTACTACTGGACAAGGACTTTGGCAATTTAAAGTTATGCCGTTCGGGCTCTGCAATGCACCAGCAACGTTCGAGCGCCTCATGGAGACAGTGTTAAAAGGCCTGACTTTTGAAGCTTGTCTCATCTACCTAGATGACGTCATCATTGGTGGCCGCACGTTTGAAGAACATCTAGAAAATATTCGAAAAGTGTTAACGAAGCTAAGAGCGGCGAATTTAAAGCTGAACCCTTTGAAATGCAAGTTCTTCCAACGAGAAGTAAACTATTTAGGACACATCATCTCAGCTGAAGGTGTTCGAACAGATCCTGAAAAAGTGTCTGCAGTAAAGAACTGGAAGCGTCCGGAAAACGTCCATCAGTTGCGAAGCTTTCTGGGACTATGCACTTATTACAGAAAGTTTGTCCAGGGGTTCTCCAACATCGCAAGACCTTTGCATAGGCTCACTAAAAGCAAGCAGAAATTTCTATGGACACAAGAATGCGACAAGTCCTTCCAGCGGCTGAAAGAAGCTCTCACATCCTCTCCAGTCCTTACCTATCCACACCCCGACAAACAGTTCATTGTGGACACGGATGCCAGTCATGAAAGTGTCGGCGCTGTACTTTCCCAAGAAATAGATGGCCAAGAACGAGTCGTAGCATACTGGAGCAAATGTTTATCGAAACCAGAGCGGAATTATTGCGTCACTCGTAAGGAGTTATTAGCTATAGTGAAAGCCATAGAACACTTCCATCACTATCTCTATGGCAGGAAATTTCTCCTTCGTACTGATCACGCATCCTTAACATGGCTGATGAATTTTAAGAACCCAGAGGGCCAAGTAGCCAGATGGATACAACGACTCCAGGAATACGAATTTGACATCAGGCATCGTAAAGGCTCATCGCATGGAAATGCTGATGCCTTATCAAGAAGACCGTGTCCTGAAAGTTGTCGCTATTGTTCCAGAGCGGAGAGCAAGTATAATCCTGAATATGTCATACGCCAGACGAAGACTTCACTATCAACGCCACCAGATCCCTGGAGTGATGAGAAGATTCGAGAAGATCAAATGGCAGACTCTGACATCAAACCAATCTTGGAGTTATTAGAATCTTCTAGCACGAAGCCCAGTTGGAAAGACATCTCGACTTACAGTCCTACGACGAAGCAATATTGGGCTCTTTGGAACTCCCTCCACGTCAAGAATGGTGTCCTGTTCCGAAAATTCGAATCGGAAGATGGGAAAACATCTCGGTGGCAGTTGGTACTTCCTCGATCTCGAATCCCAGAGGTCCTCGAAGAATTACATGGCAGTCCCACTGGTGGCCATTTTGGAGTCATGAAAACATTACACAGAGTCCGAGAGCGCTTCTTCTGGGGAAAAGCGAGAGCTGACGTCGAACAATGGTGCAAATCTTGCGATGCATGTGCAGCTCGGAAAGGACCAAAGAAACGTAGCCGAGGAAGACTACATCTCTACAATGTAGGAGCACCTTTTGAACGCATCGCCCTTGACATCCTAGGTCCTCTGCCAAGAAGTGCTGATGGCAACAAATACCTCCTTGTTGTCATGGACTATTTCACGAAATGGCCTGACGTTTATGCCATCCCTGATCAAGAAGCTTCTACTTTTGCGGACGCCTTGGTACACCAGTGGATATCAAGATATGGAGTTCCCCTTCAAATGCATTCTGACCAAGGGAGAAATTTCATATCTGTTGTGATTGAGGGTCTCTGTCAACTTCTCGGAATGGACAAAACTAGGACGACGCCTTTACATCCACAGTCGGATGGCATGGTTGAGAGATTTAATCGTACCATCTCTCACTGCTAGTCTCAAGAAACCAACAAGACTGGGACCAAAAACTTTCCTTGTTTCTTCTCGCCTATCGCAGCGCCGTCCATGAAACAACCGGCTATTCCCCGTCTCAGATGCTTTTCGGTCGTGATCTTCGTCTACCTTGTGATCTGATTTTTGGTCGCCCTCCAGATGCGCCTTCATCGCCAGAGGGATACGTGCAGAATCTCCAGGCACGATTTGAAGACGTCCACAACTTGGCTCGAGAGCGGATCAATATACAGACGGAGAAGATGAAGACCAGGTACGACACGAAAGCCACGGGACATCAATTCAAAGAAGGTGACAAAGTTTGGTTTTATAATCCGACTCGACGTAAAGGACTTTCTCCCAAACTGCAATCGCACTGGGACGGTCCTTATACAGTCCTAAACAGACTGAACGATGTCGTAATTCGGATCCGAAAGTCACCAAGTTCGAAGCCTAGAGTCGTTCATTACGACAGGCTGGCTCCATACTATGGCCATAGTACTTAGTTCATTGATTGTAAATAGTGTAATGTAAATAATGTAAATTAGTATGACCATGGTCTTGTATATAAGTTAATGTAATAATTTCTTTTGCTTAGCATTATCATTATTAATGTTATTATTATTTAAATACTTGTATGTAATGATGTCTATGCTTTAATTTAATTTAATTTTTTTTAAATAAGTGTATATTTTGTATAATTCAGCATTATGAAAGTGTTTAATTGTTATTTTGCATGTTTGCTTTAAGTGTTTTGAATAGTATAGCATTTGTTGGCAAAGGGTTTGCTTTCCGATCAAAGGTTGTACTGCCCGGGACGTGCAGTCCTTGAGAGGGGGGCAATGTTATGAATTTTGTATATACCTGTAAATATTCCATTTGTTTAAATTTATTTTATTTTATTATTGTGAAAATTGCAGTATCATTAATGTATTTCCTATTGAGCATCATGTAACTCAATGCTAAAGGCCTCAGATGATTTGCAAGAAAAACAGCCTTACACCCTCATCTTTATAATGGAAGTCTATGGAAAAATCGCCAAGGAATGGGTTTATCGCCAAGTTGGCGATGGTTTTGGCGACTTATTTTTGTCGCCAAATTTGGCGATATATCGCCAAATGTCGCCAAGTTGGCGACGGATTTGGCGACTTTTTGTGGAACCACCCCCCCTTATACCTGTACACTGGGATCCTTTCTCGCTTAGGTTCTCTATTGAAAGTTAAAGCACTTTCTGGTAATTTCTAGCATCTGAAGGCTCTGGAAAATTCTACAGTTATCTTTAAAGCCTATATAAGGGACCTCCACCAGTTCAGTTCAGTTAGTTCTCTGTCAAATGCGATTGAATACGCACGAGAGGCTTTGCATTGAGAACTGTGTTGTCTAAGAGCGATTTAGTATTGAACAATACGCTATATTATTCTGTGTGAAATTTTGCTGTGCTGTTATTAGATTTGAAGATTATTGAATATTTGTGTCTTTGAAAAGATCTTGGTGTACTCATCGAACTGTTTGGAGTAAATAAAACCTGTTGATTGTTCTTATATATTGGCATCAATCCTTTCGTACCCCGAGCTCACAACAATATATATAATGTGTTTTTTATATTATTTTGTTTTATTTATTTATTGATTGACGAAGTTTAGCATTGAATAGTTTAGCATTTGTCTCCGGCTAATTTTTCATAACGAAATTATCCGTTATGGAAAATTAGCCGGAGAAAAATGCTAAACTATTTATATTGTTTTAAATGCAAATGGGTTATTCTTCCGTAATGTAACCTGCACGAGATGGAGATAAGATTTTAAAAAAACATGCTTGAAATGAGTAAATTGCAATACAAATTTCAAACAAATTGCATTTGAAAGTATATTTTTTTCCTTATACGACGGTGTAAAAATTGAAAACATGCGATGCTTAGAAATTAAAAAAAAAAATGCCTTACTGAAAATTGCAAAAACGAATTGACGCCAGCGTTACGCACGGACACGCTTATCTTTTATAATACAGATAGTAAAAAAATTAATTTTTCGATCTATAATTTAATTTTAATTTATTTATAAATTAATATTACATTTAAAAATTTACTGATGGATTTTTTTTTTCTTTGAGATGCTTAGTTCTTTTAAATATACTAAACAATCATTACAACTGTTTTACTACATGAATTCTTTTTTACTTTCTTTTAACTTACATTTCTGTATGTAAGTAGCAGTCAAATCGTGATACTCATTTTTCACGTACTTCCTGTTGACGTAAGAGCTTTGAAATTTGGAATATAAATGATTTGGACATTATTTTAAAAAAATTAGATCCCTAAGGAAGGGGGGGGGGGGTCAACGTCGGCCCAAAACTTGCATTTTCCTCATACAAATAACGTTACGATTGTGTAATTGAAAAAATAGCTCCATTGTTGCAACATTCATCCATTTTCACCATATTGTTGCCTTCATCATTATGACGTCACCATTGAGCGACACACACATTTGTGCTTTATAATATAAGTTTACTTTTTTGTGAATTTTAATGAAAGTATGTTTTAAAAAAATGTTTTTTTACATTTAATTTATTTAAAAAATAAGGCAAAATAAATTTCAGACGACGAGTCGCAGGCAAAAGATATAGTAATTCACTCTTAAATATTAGTACTAATATATATATATATATATATATATATATATTAAAAAAAAATACTTGAAAGGTTAAACTTGCTTGTCTAAACAATAAAATACGTTAATATTTGCAAAGTTCTGATAAATGAAAAATTGACTTGAAAATAGTAATTCAAAGAGCTAGTAATCCATTCTTAAATTTACTATTAAATATTCATTCTTAAACTAGCTACAGGGCGTCCCAAATAGGACGCTCGAGCTTTAAAATTCAAAATGTATTAATTATAATAAATGTAAAGATGAAATAAAGAATATGTTAATAAAATAACTCGTAAAATTTCTATACAACAAGTTAAAACAGTGTTTAAAATTTAGTGAGTAGATGACGTTGTAATGGTAAGAATTTTCAAAATAACTTTAAAGCTCCAAAACACAAGCATATTTTTTGTTTAACGTTTCAACAGCTAAAAATAATGAAGGGCAAAACCTGAGCGAACTTTAATCCATCTTCAAACCTTAGTTTGGGCCACTGAGCTCCAAATATTGGGTAGTATTGCAGTTTGAAGTAGTGCAACGCCTTCTGTTGACGAAACCATGAAGTAATGTTTAAATTATTGTATACAAAATTTATGAGCTACCTAATAAACATGTCACATACTTTAGCTTTATATTTATTATTATTAAGGATTTGTTGAATTTAAAAGTTTGGACATCCTTTTTGAAACACTCTGGTATTTCGAGTCTAAAAAAATAATTCATTCCTAAATAGAATTATTAACAGATACAATTGCATTTAAAATTAAAAAAATATTAACAATTTTAAAAGTCTAAATTTGATTTAGGGCCCGCAGAAACAATAAAATACTATAAAATTTACTAAGTACCGACAGGTATTTGAGTTGTAAAAACTTGAGTCCCCCCCCTCCCAACCTTTTACTACTATATTAATGCACATGCTGACACGGCTTCTTATTATGGTTCGGCAGTCTTTACTATTACTTTATCTGAAGAAGAACGAAATTGAATATTTATATTACCTTGACTTTCATTTTTCTTTTCGGAATGTTTGCGTACTAAAATAAAGCACCATGCGTTCAGCAAATAACGTATCTGAAGGAAGTATTTGATTTGCAAGACTAAAATCAGTGTAGCTTGAAACACACACATGCATAGATTTCGAATGGAATGTTATTTCACGGGGGCACACCTTGTTCATGATTGGTAGACTGTAACGATTTATGATTAGTTCTTTTTCACGGTCTACACTACCAAACTTAGTTATTGTTGTAATTTGCGCTTCAATTTAAAGGGAGATCTTTTGAAACAATTTTTTAGAAGCAAATAAGAAATTTAATTATTAAATGAAGTTAAATTATATAAGGAGTGATTCTATGATTAAAAATAATTTATAAATGGTGCACTGCAAAAACAAGTGGGTAAGTGTGATCGAAGATCGCTCAAAGAGTTTCGTTTAATATTCCTTTCAAAACACTTTATTCTTTCTTTAATAAATCCAAATAAATTTCATTTAGCAACCAAAAAAACTCATGTTTTTTTGTTTTTTATAAAGTAAAAATTTACCGGTCTATTTTCTCGTTTTTTCGAGTATCCAAACCAGCCCGATAGCGGTCGAAGTCGGCTATCATATTCTGTCATAATAATATCTGTCACGCGTACTAAATGCGATAGAAAAAAAATAATTTCAAAATTAAACATGTTGTACATCTTCAAAATGTTAAAATATGCGAATATTTCCATAATCGGATTTTTATCATGATTCAATATGTTTCTCAAACTCATATATTTACTATATTCTCTATTACTCATATGGATACTCGCTTTGTATTATTCTCAAACATCTGAAAAATTCGTTAAACTTCCAATATGACGTCAGATTTTCTTTTATATTCTCTAATGACGTGATATTAATTTGCTTTGTGTACATACACATACTCATACTCCTTGTATTATTGAGAAACCTTTGAAAATTTCCGTTTCATTACCACTATGACGTCAATCAATTTTATTTCATATGTATCTTTTTTTCAATTGGTGAAACTTTTTATTTCATTTTCATTTTCCACGTGAAAATCGTCTGATAGAAAATTAATTATTGTGGAAAGAATTTCATCGTGGATTTTTAATTTTTGGCATCTGCTATAACGAAAAATGTTTAAATTTAATAGGAAAAGGCTGTTAGAATTTTGGGTTTTTTTATCTCTGTTTATTAAAATAATTCGAATTTTTCAAATTTAATATTTTGAGCTCTTCATAGCTGGTATTTAGCTATATACACAAAGTTTCAACTCTGTAAGTTGCATAGTTTCTGAGAATAGCTCTGTGACGGACAGACAACTGAGCGGGAGTAATAGGGTTTCGTGAGATGAACGAAACCCTGAAAAAAGTGTTGATTTTACAGTATAATACTAGCATCTCAGCTGCTAGTATTATACCGCAAAATTAAAAGTAAAATAAGCAGTAATACGCTGCCGCGCATGCGCAGTAGTATATAATTTAGAAAGAAAAGATAAACTAAGTTTTCTAATGAAACTTATCAAAATTATATATCTCTGGGGGGTGGGGGGGAGAGAAAAGATATATTGTAAAGATTGAATTAACGGCATGTTTGGTAAATGCTGAATGTCGAATGCTTCAAGTGCCCGGATAGTTGAGCCAGATAAAATAACTTGGTCACCAGATTAATAATAACGTGCTGGTGACCGCATTTGTCAAGCCCGATAATAAATATATTTTGAAATTTAATTATCTGAATACTTATAAATCCATAAATTGGTAGATTTGGAGTGTATGGTATTTTCCTGTTGCGTCCTTCTAAATATGCGAAAAAAATTATTTTCTCTAAATATTAATAACTAATATCATTAAAACCTGTCAAATGTACATGAGAGGCGAGAAAAGTGAAAAATGAATTAAATAATAATTAAAAAAAAAATACCCAATAGATGTTTTGAGAAAAGGCTTTGCCATGTATTACATAGTGGGTTCTAAAGAGGAGGGAACGCGCTTTAATTTTTATCTGTTGATGATAACATGCTATGTAAATAATAATTAAAAAAATTAGTTTGATGTGCCAATTTCAAAACTCTTCTATCTCATACATGTTGATACTTCATAATTCGCTAACACAGCAACAATAAAATCAGTATCTTGTGTCCTTCTGTTGCAGGTCAGCTGCTTGTGAATCACCGGGTTACCTGGATGCGAAGCACCCTTCGCTGCACGAGTAGCCGATGAACAACACAACTACGAAAAATCGAGAAAATCGCTATCACAGTGCCCCTTACCAGCGGGATATCCCCCAAATTCAACTGGGACCTGCAAGCCATTGTCAAACACACACACACACACACATATATATACCGTATATACTCGTGTATAAGTCGAAGAATTTTAGACAAAATTTGGGAGTTGAAAAAGGGGACTTATATACGAGTTAATAATAATTAAAAAAAAATACACTTCGGAAAAAATGTGAAATAACAGAATGGAATACCGCAGTCACTCGGTCTTAGATTGGAGAGAGAGATAGAAGCGGACAGTGGTCATTTCCCTATGATTGACCCAAAAAAAAAAAAAAAAAAAAAAAAAAAAAAACTCAACAATAATGTCCTTGTAATTGTTCTGCACCCATTTGGGATAGAATTTCCTTCAATACAGGAGCATTCATTTCAGCATTTTAAACCTCCTTTTAAAAAAAGTTCAACTTGAGAATGCTTCTAGATTTCTCTCCTAAAAGTCCTACAATACAAAGAAGTACTATAATTTATCATTCTAACAAGTTGTTTACCCTTGTAAAGAAGGCTTAAATAAATTTTTCAAGGCTTTTTTTCTTTTTATGTATCATTAAATTGATGTGAATAGGTTTCAAATAGTTTAAGCTTCTTCAGTTTTACATAATTATACAGTTTTAAAACATTGAATTTAAAAAATAAAGTCTGATTAGAAACGCAAAATTTTTTTCTTTAAATGTTTACTAATTTAATGAAAATTTACCTCGATTGCAAATATTTTTTCAACATACTACCAGAAATGTGGTTCGACTTTTACACGAAAATTCAATTTTTTTTCAGAATTTTGCGTAAGAATTGGGGGGGGGGGGGGGGAATCGACTTATACACGAGTATATACGGTATATATATATATATATGTATGTATATGTATATAAGGTATATATATATATGTATGTATATATATATATAAATTTAAGTTCACGCTTTCTATCAAGCGGTAAATTTATTATTTGGAAGCCAAACTGGCGTATTGTACCGGAATTTATTTGGAAACTACATAAATTGTAGTCATTCAATAAAGCGTGAGTTTTAAGTTAAACATTGAACGCTTATTAAAGAGTATTTAAAAAAATAAACTATTTTTACCTTTTTTTTCTTTTCTTTTTCTTTTCTTTTTTTTTTCCTTTTTGCCATTCAATAGGCATTATGGGAAAATATGCTTTTAAAGATAACATATTTTTCTCATTATTAATTTAAGAAAAAATACTTACTTTACAAATTAATAGTTTAGGATTGTGGACAGGAAATTTTATTTGACGCTTTGCTGAGTCTGCTGTGCAATTAATGACGTATTAATAGGCATATAAATTTCATATATCTAAACTCATAAAGAGTATCTTTTTTATAACTTTACGCATACAGATTTTTAAAAAAATAATAAAAATCATACAAATTTAATTAAAACTTACTACTTTTTTCCGATAATAGATTATTTAATTACTTCTTCAAATATTTATTTCATACTTCAGATTAACATCCGGATAAAATTTCGGCTTTACATCTATGGTCTTTGTTTCAAAGAAGTTTTGCCATTAATTAATTCCAAGTAGCATATTATTGTAGCGTGAAATAAAGGACATTCGTGGCTTCAGATTTGAGTTAACAATAGAGAATTTATTATTTCGAGACAGTGACGATATTCGGTTTTATTAGAAAAATAAACTCATCGAAAATTTTTATCGCTGCACGAAGACAGTTTTAAAGGTGTGTTTGCAGATAGTAATAACACATTTTTTTCAGTTATCAATGTATCTTTTTCGATGTATTGGGTCTAGAAGATATCGATATATTTTTAAATTAAAAGAAGATTCTACTTTGTAAGGCCAATTTTTTTTTTCCCTCAATGAAGAGCAATAAAACGAAATCGGGTTTTTTTCCACTAAACAAGTATACTTATGTCTATTTTGACAATTTTTGCCTGTAAAAATATATATCCTTATTTTAACCCATTAAGCGCCATTGCTCCCATTTTGGGATTTGGCTTTATGATTTTTTTCTAAAGTGAGTATTTTATACATTGTTAAAAGGTTTGTTAAAAGGTTATTTGAATTTTGAATATAATAGACGACTTCTGAATTTTTTTTTTAAAGTTTCATTAGAATTTTCTTTTTTTTTTTAATGTGTTAAAAAAGGCGAAAAATAGCTTTTTGGCCGTATTCGAAAGAAAAAAAAAAACAAAAAAAAACCTCTATAATAAAAATTATATTTTTTAATTAAAATATGTTTATAACAGTGTAGTATATTCAGTGGCGTAGCTATGTTTTTCGGCGCCCGGGGCAGGAAGAAAATCTGCGCCCCCCCCCCCCCCCCTCCCCTGAAAACATAACCACATTATTTTCCTTCAAGACGAAAAAAAGGGTCCTTCTGATTTGTACCGGGAGGAAAAGATAGCTTGCCTCTTCCTTGTTTTTAAGAATTCAGTTAATTTTACTCAAACTTACGAACCTAAAAGGCATGAAACCCGATTATAGAAGATTCCTGGTTTTCGTCAATACTGAATTTGAATTTCGAAAAATTAGTCAACAATCACTAAGTTGGCTTCCTTTATGCCGACCTACTTTTATCACCATATTTGGATATATTTAGGTAAATATCGCCCAGCTTGGCGATATTTTGACGTTAGCGGATATGATTACGTAGTTTTAAGCGTATGTGAGTAGCATCAATAATTAGAACAACGAAAGTAAATTTGCAAGAAACCACGTTTGCTAACCCCATAAATTAAACCCGATTATGGAAAAAAAATCTGCTGCCTTGTATTAACTCGCTGTTTTTTTTTTTTTTTTTTGTGCGGGAGGGGTTGGGGTAATCTTTAAGGCGAATTTCATACAATTAAATATAGGATTTTCAGCAATATAAATAGTTAATTTTCTATAAATAAATTTTTAAGTAAAACGTCATTTTTATTGTATTTTTAAATTTGTCATGACGTTTTAACTAATTAACTTTTTGTTTTATAAAGTTTTTTGCTCTATTAAAAAAAGAATATTTGTGAAGATCTAATAAAACATTTTAGTTATAAAATTATCTATGATTAGCGTTATCTTTACCTTTGGAATGCCTGTATTATGTTTGTGTTTTTACTCAATAAATAAAGATTTAATTCTTAATACATGAACCAACGCTTTTATTAAAGTTAACTTCGTTTTTGTATGTAAAGATGGAATTTTCTAATTGATTTTTCACTCACTTCCTGGATAGGCTAGAATTATAAAAATTATGTACGCAGGTGTATTTGTGATGACAATACAGCATTTTAATATTTTAAGAACTGAATTATAAAATAATAGTGATTTTAAGGCATTTTTCCGTTAGCTGGCCACAGGCAATAAATTGCCAAATAATCATTAAGGTTACAATTGTTACGAGTTACAAAAACAATGGCGTTAAATATGCGCCAAATCAAGCTTGCCAAAATATCCCATCTAGCTGTGAAAGCAACAACGAAATATTTTAAACACTAAAATGTAGAAAATATAAATAAAAATAGTGAGTGTGATAATTAAAGAAAATATCTTTTGTCATTAAATCAATATTAAATAAATTATGACTATACGTTTAGAAAACAGTTTAGAATATATAGTTTAAAATAATGATATGAATATCTAGTTTAAAATAATGATATGAATATATAGTTTAAAAAATACTTTTTTCTATAACATATCTTAAAAAAGAAACAAAGAAAACATTATAATTAAAAAGAAATAAATTCACCAGTTCGGACTTTCGACCAAGCGTAAATCAAATCGGCGAATTTTCAATTATCGGGTTCCATGCCAAATTAATGTATTGTAACAGAATTTTTTTATAACTGCATGAATTGCAGTCATGGAATTAATTGTGTTTTTTAAGAAGTCCGAACTGGTGTGTGAACTTTATGGAGACTTTAAAAAAATTATTTTTTTATTTTTAGTATTAATAAGTAATTTGCATTAGAAATCCGATTACTCCATGAGAACAACACTGTCTGTCACAAAAATAACAGAAGAAAAAATCGACCTTTCAAATATGAAATGCACACTTCCTCGTTAAGGGAACTATGTACTCTTCTTTGCAAAAAATGACAAATATAAATTTTCCAATTTTTTGTTTAAAAATGTATTTAGACATCTCTAGTATATTCTGGTGAAGTGACCTAAATATCTGATGATTATAAATGTGTGACAATAGCTTTTTATTGCCTTTTTTAAATTAGTCTTCTCTCAGTTAATTTTTTTTTCTTTTTTCTTTTTCTTTTTTCTTTTTCTTTTTTCTTTTTCTTTTTTTTTTTTAGATATTGCTACTTTTAAAATCATTTAAAAAAACAATATCGGAAAAAATTCACTGATTACACTATTTTTTAAATGCAATAGATAAAAATATTTGTTAATAAAAATACTTAGAAAATAGTTCCCTGTTCTTTTTTATTTTTTCATTATATTTAATTTTCTGCAATTTTCAATGATAATTTTATAGTCAGATACTTTGAATATTTGTTTTGTTTGTTCAATAGTAAATAAGTATTTAAATTATCATTTGAGGCTGTATGTCGTAATACTGCTCGCGAAGGATTTTTTAAATCGTCAAAACCTTCTAAAGATCACACACTCTTATTTGCATTTAACAGTAATCAAGATCAAGAGAATAATTTTAATATTTCTCCATTTCCACATAGCCATTTGTACTGGTTGTTCTAGGAATAAGACTGAAAAGTCCTGCTTCGATTTTTATACGGTTAAGAAGGGAAAATGAGGGTGTAGGTCTCCCACATTTTATTATTTGGCTTTTCTTAATGCCAGTTCGACGAAAAAGTAGAATTTCCAATACAAAACAAATGATATATTTACTTACAATCAGGGCCGGCGCAACCATCAAGCAAACGTGCAGGCTGTGCGCCAATTCGGGTTTTGTTAAGGGCCCCAACGCTCTCATACAATTCGAAATAACGTTTCCTCTGTATAAAATTATATTTTTGGCTCTAGAGTTGTCTTTAAATATTCCTTCGTGAGGAAAAA
The DNA here is from genome assembly GCA_963931845.1 of Maratus michaelseni. Classification (NCBI taxonomy): domain Eukaryota; kingdom Metazoa; phylum Arthropoda; class Arachnida; order Araneae; family Salticidae; genus Maratus; species Maratus michaelseni. The sequence continues at coordinate 212,391,903 of OZ007588.1, forward strand.
GTGAGTATTAACATTATTTCTTACAAGCAAAGTTCATATAATTATCTGTGACTGTATAGATTGTTGATCCTGAAAGTAATCACAAAAGCAAAAAAAAAGTATTTAAAATATCGTAAAGAATAGAAGATTTTACAAAATTAAAAATAATTATGCACATTAAATTCAAAAATAGTGGTATTTTTCAAACATTTTATTATCTTTATTAGATATTATTCTTGGATATATACAATTTAAAAATAAATTTTATTTATACGATATTGCAGTATACGTTGGCCTCCACTAACTGCTTTGCCAGGGTTTCGCGCAACGTTGCGCCGGCCCTTCTTACAGTTCCTCCAGCTAAATCCATTTTGCAGTGATTAACAGAAGCCCCCTTAACACGAAAATATTCATATATAATGCTAAGAACTCAAAAATCAGCGTGAAAACCAATACAGAAATAAAGAAATGTTCTTTTGATATAAGAAATGCGACGCCAGCAAGGCCCTTTATTTTATAAGCTAGACAGTGAGGAGTTTCAATCTGTGATTTGCACTTATGGATCTCTCCACTGCCTCCTCTTTCTCCGATTTTATTCAAAGCATTCACACACAAAAAAGGTCAACAATTCTTATTTATTGTCAAAATATGCGAGATAATTTCGGTTTAAAGCGTCTCTCAATTTGGCGCCCCCCATTGAATCATTTTGCACCTCCTTTCAGGTACGTAATCATGCAAAGTACAAAGTGTGTTCAGCCATCCCTATAAACATTTACAGAAGCTTTCTTCTTTTATTATTTGGATATAATAAAATGTTTTACGAAAGAAAACATTCACACACACATTTAAAAAAAAGTCTACAATTTTTATTTATTGTCAAAATATGTGAGATAATTTCGGTTAAAAACCTCTCTCAATTTGGCGCCCCTTGGCAGCGCGCCCGGGGCGACCGCCCCCCTTGCCCCCCCTTAGCTACGCTACTGAGTATATTAAACAACATCAATCCGGAATTAATATGTATGATTGATCAATCACAATTAACGAAAGCATAAGTTGTTCCCAAAATGGGAGCAATGGCTCTTAATGGGGGTAATGTTTTTGAAAACTTCTACATGTGACTCCGTACATTTATGGTATTTATTTTTCAGTTTATTAGCTATAAAAGGGATAATATCATTCTGAAACTGATATTTAAAGAAGATTTCATATAAATTAGTCCAACCTTTACATTTATAATAAAAAAACAAAATGAAATTACCAGTTCTATAAGCATTTTCATTATCCATCTCTTTATTTTTCATCATTACATTATTTTTTCTTTCTGATTTTTTTACATGGAAGATGATTGAACAATTTTTTAGATTTGGATGATTTTTCGGCTGTTCCAGAAATCGTTTTTTTTTTTTTTTTTTTTTTGTCCCCTGATTGCAGTATTGTAAGATACGAGGAAGATATCTTCCTCATATGTATGTCGCAGCATAAATTATTTTCTGTTACATATGTAATAGAAAATAATTTATGCGACGATTTATCCCATGTTATATTTGGTGGAGTAGAACTTTCCGTAAATTCTAAATCAACAGACAATCAAGAAATATCTGATTTAGAGTTTAAAAAAGACAAAGTATTAAAAGCAGACTTGATATTTCAGATGAAAGTTCAGACGAATCTTCAAACCGGAATATGGAAAAACTAAGCAAAAAAAAAAAAAAAAAAAAAAGTTAAAAAATCAATTTTAGAAAACGCAAAAAAAATAATATAATGCTGCATAAAAAATGTTCCATCATTTTCACGTAAAATAGTAGGACAGAAATTATGTAAATGGGAAAAATAAAGAGATGGATAATGAAAATGCTTATGGAATCGGTAATTTTATGTTTTATTTTTATTATAAATGTAGATGTTGGCCTAATTTATATGAATTATTCGTAAAATATCAGTTTCAGAATGATATTACCCCTTTTATAGCTAAAGAACAGTGAAATAACAACCATAAATGCACGGAGGCATAAGTAAAAATTTTGAAAAAATTTACCCCCATTAAGAGCCATTGCTCCCATTTTGGGAACATGCTATTTTTCTTAAATATTCGAATTTTTTTATTTTTTCTTCAGAAATACTTTAAAGACTTCCTATTCATAAAGAAAAAACAACTGTTCCATAAAAAAAATAGTTTAATATATATATCGGCGCTTAATGGGTTAAATTGCGTGTGCACAGTGTGCATGACTTTGTGTGGTGTAAAGATTTTGCCTCGCAAAGTCATTTGAATTACAAGAAGAACGAAAAATCATGCTTCAAGCATAGATTATAAAACACTTTCCAACACGTTCAGAATATTGTAACAGAACTTCACCGTTAATAAGGTAAAATATGATATCTAAGTAAACAAGATCAAGGTCAAACCGGGCGGGGTGGCCTACCTTTCGGCTTAAGCCCAACTAGCCCCGCCCAGCAGGTTTATTTACCTAATTATACTGAGCATTACTAAATTATACTTTGTGAAGTAAACAATCTGGAAAACGCATAACACATTTGAAAATCCAATTTCAGCAGTTACCAAAGTATATGAATTTTTTATGCAGCCCTGTATATGATCAGCGCTTTTGTGCAGTCCTTTTGTGCAGCCCTGTAGTATATATCGATTTGTATACGTACTACATAGTTATGCTAATCTTTAGTTCAGTTAGGAAAAACACAGCACAGTTGAAAATTTTCTTTCAACAATTCCCGTCAATGAACGAAAATGTACTCGACATCTTTTGTGCAGCCCTATATATATGATTTACACACCTATATCTGCTAAGTGACTTGCAAAAAAATAATTACATTTAAAAATACATACCACAACAGAAAATGCACTTCCCCGTAATTATTAATGTACAGTACTGTAACGGAATTTTTGTGTGTCCCTGTAAATGAACGATGAATGCTATGCATACACCGCATATTCAACAGTAAGCCTCTTGTAGTGCACCTCAGTGATATATATCAATTTCAATATGTTTGAAATACTGTAACATAATTAAAATAAGCAGCAAACGATTTTTTCTCCATAGACCGTAATGTAACGGAATTCTTTTGAGTGTCCTCGTAAAAGAACTATAAACGCTACACACTTCACTTTCAATACCGAACATGCCACAGTAAATCTCAATAAATTATATCAAATGCATGTCAATCCGAGTATATTTACGCGAGTTAGAGCACGGACAGACCGAATTAATAAACACTTTTCAACTTTGTTGGAAAGTGTTAAAAACGATGCTGTTATGACAGACAATTAAATTTTAGGTAAAATGAACCTATTTTCATTGAAATTTACCCACGAGAAAAATATAACTCTTGCTTCAAAATTGACCTGATTTCACTGATTTCGCTTTTTTTTTTCATCTTAAAGGTCTTGGAAAACATATTCAATAGTTATTTATTTTTTTAACATTAAATAGGTTCATGTTCCCCGTGAAATGATAATATATTATCTTTCAAACCCAACTAATCTTTTGATAATCGATTGATCGGTTCGAAGGCTGCACGGCATGTTGAAAAACATGGTTTTCAGAAAAATGAATTTAAAGTTTATACTTTATGAATACAGCGCACGAATGGTTTCTTTCAAAAAACCCGTAACTCTGTAAATAATTTGAATAATCCAAAATTGTTTCAAGGATGAAAAAAAAAAAATCCAAAAATGGTCTCTTTTTTTTCAATGTTAAAAGAAAAAAAAATTATTACTTTTTTTTAACCTTGAAAAAAATTTTGTTTTTCTTTTTTGGACTCAACAAAGCGGTATCTCCATTTAAACGCTAGATTATAATTCTCTATCTAGTTTAGGTAAAATGTTCGAATATGAAATACTCGACATCACTCATACCAGACTATCTTATAGCTTTACTTCTAAAATTTTTCGTCATAGCTCTATATACAAGGTATGTCAAACTACATATTTCTGCGAGGGCTACAGCAAACACTATTCATTAGAAAGACATGACACTTAGGAAGTGTCGTAAGCAGATGATGATTTTTTTTTTTTTTTCAGAGCAAAAAAACTCAGTTTCAAAAACCACCAATAGAGAGCGTACATATTTGTATATAGGATATTATATAACATGAACTCTACACAATCTATCTGTCTATAATGAGAACAAAACATGTTCAATATGATGGCCAACATTTTCTGCTAACATAGCATGTTCAATGGTTGATTGCAGTGTATGCGTCGTAATATCAAGCACATGATGTGCTTGTGTTGCCTTTAACACTTTCAGGGGCAAGTAGTTGTGTTTCCGTAATGTTGAATTCACAGCGCAATTTTCGAAAAAAATTATTTGAAAATAAGGAAATGCAATGTTACATTTTTTCCCCTAATCTAAAGTTACAAAAGTGTAACATTTTATTCAAAAATTCTAGTATAAATCTGGATTAAAAGTAAATGGTATAAAAAAATATCTCACTGTCCTTCAAGGGGTAGATTGGTCAGAAATCTTATAGGATCACGGTAGACCAAGTCTTTTAACTATCGCCAGAACCAGAAATCTCATGGATTGAAATCTGGGGTTTTTGCAGGCCAAGCCATAGAAATATGACGACGGGTGATTCTTTCATCAGAGAAGTGGCATACACTGCAAGTAACCATTGAATATGCTATATGTTACGATTCCATATGATAAGAATGGTGGTCATCTTATCGCACATGTTTTGTCCTAGATAGACGAATAAATTGTGAAAACTTCTTTTTAACGTCGAATTTCGACGGTGCCTTTGGGCAGATACAATGCACATGCGCATAGAAGTGCATTCGGTTACATTATCATATAGAGGGGGAAGGGAGATGTGTTCTTTATTTGCTGAATATGAGATGGATGTAGAAATATACTATTTATATGATACTTCGTAGGTCCATGAAATTTTCTTTCTTGCCGTGGGGAATATGATGGTAATGTCGAACTGATTTTCATTACACAGTTGTTTACGGATTGTTTGCTTGGAGTTTGCATCGGAAATAGTACTGTATTTCACTGGGGGAGAAACCTTTTGAAATAAAATATTTGAAAGACTTTCATACGCACCCCTTCTTAAATAATAAAGAAGCTTATTTTACTGATATTGTTATAGTAATTTTTTTCCGTCAAGTTTTGACGGGTTTCATCTAGTTTTAAATTAAGATGTTATACGGTTTTTGGAACTAACATTTTGCTCTAATAAAAGTTTTCATCATCTCCTTAGAACACTCATCAATGCCAAGACTTTCTGAATAGTTTTTGCTGTGGTCCTCTCAAAAATATATAGTTTAATTTGGGACACCTTGCATATAATAAAAGAGAAAGAAAAATCACGTATCACTCTTAGATTATGAAAGACTTCACAAATGCCTTAAAATTAAGCTATTAATTTATTGTTAAGTTCTAAAAGTATTAAAATGTTGTATTGTCGTCTTGAAACACACCTTTGTATATAATTTTTATAATTTTAGCATATCAGGAAGTGATTTAAAAATTGATTAAAAAATTCCATCTTTACATTAAAAAAAAAAGTTGTGTCAAATAAAAGACTGTAAAAATTGTAGAAGCCTTGTGTTTATTTTTATTGTGTCATATTTTTAAAACAATCGCGATGTCGTTAAAAAATACATTTTGCACAAAATATGTTTATCTGTATATATTTCTTTAATTATGTGCCCCATTTAAGACCCGCATAAAACGAACTCGAGACAAAAATCGCCTGCAGTGTATTTGAATGAACATACACTATTTCAGACGTAATGGAAATGGCATACGTTATTGAGATGCAATACAATAGACTTTCTGTGAAATATGCAGTGCATAATTTTTATCATTTATTTACAGGGACACACAAACGAATTCAGTTAACATTATGGCCTATACGGTAAAGAAAAGTTTATAGTGTATTTTTAAAATGCTACACTTATCCAAATATAAGGAAATCGATGCGGATTGCTGAGGTTCACTACAAGATGCTTACTGCAGAATATGGAGTGGATAGATTTATTCATTTATTGGGACGCAAAAAATATTCGGTTACAGTACTGTCTATGAGCGATAATCTCTGGAAGTACGTTTTCAGATACGGTATGCGTTTTTAAGCTTAACCAAATTTTAGTTCGCATACAGGGAACAACTACAAAAGAATTCGTAAGCTTTATTTTATGTGGGAGATAATTGATTATAAGTGTTTTTAATTGTGTTATACATTTTTCAGCCTAACGATATCTAGCTGTGTTTCTAGAATATAAATAAATTCATATATAAGGCTACGCTAAAAATTGCCGTCTATGGAGGGTAATGAACGGAAACAGTACGTTTTTAGTTTTGTTATGCATTTCCTACCTTATTTTAATTTTTGCTTATGTAGTTTATATAAAATTCTGTAAATAATATACAGCGCTGCACCCAAAATGTCAAGTTACCTTCCACGGGTAAAAATTGTTTAAAATAAAATTTTAAATGGGTTATGAGTTTTTTAACTTAATTTAAATTTTAGCAAACTCTGTGGTGTATATGTTAAGGTCAATATGATTAATCCGGTCATTATTAATAATAACCGGTTATTATTAATAATAACCGGTCATTATTAATAATAACCGGTTATTATCAATAATGATCGGATTAATCATATTGACCGTAACATATATACTCTGTTGTGTCTATAGATCATATATAGGGCTTCTAAAATATTTTCAAATACCTTACCGATCAAATACTTTACCGGGCACTAATTGTTAAATCTGTGTTATATGTTTTCTGAATTGTTTATTTAATAGATATCTTTTTTTACTTTATTAATTTTTGAAGTTTCATTACATTATTTTGGAAGTTTTGGAAAGTGTTTCACAATCTACGCTTGACGAAAGATTTTTCTTTCTTTTTTATGATGGTCGGCTATAATTATGGTCGGCTAACATTTCTTTTGTTTAATAAACGTAATTTATTTTTTCCAGAAAAAATTATTTTATTATTGGTATTTACAGTCGATAAAATGCACTTCAGAAGAGATTTCTTTAAAGAAAGTTACTAATTTAAGATATTCCATCATTACCAATAAATAAAACAAAATAAAATAACAGAGCTCTAAAAATCCAGACAGTAGCAGTCATGTTTCAGTTAATAAAGATGATGTCAACACATCTACACTATACTACTTGTTTATGAATGGGAAATTTCATTAATAAAACAAGCCAGTGAAACAGCCAACGAAGGCTTTTATCAGACAGCGAGTCTGGGAGAAAAAAAATCGTTTCTGAGAAATGAGTTTAGGTCACATCCAAGCTTTCAAGCTGATTAAAAGTGTAGTAACGTGAAAATGAGATATTTGATGAGATATTCTCCGTTGTATTAAAGAGACTTTTTTTTCAGAAATATAACCTAATCTCAAGTTACAGGTCCGCAGAAAGAAGGGGAGGGGCGGTACAAATAACTGGGGCCCACCTGTGGTTCTGTTTTTAAGGTGCTGCAGTCTATTTCGTTGCTATTTTACAATAAAATAAGCATCTTGACTATACCCACAATTACACAGTATCCCATGGTAACCAAACTTGTGTATATGCAATGCAGTCTTAATCAGTCTCCAAAACTCCGCTCATACAAAATGTCTAGGCACAGCGAAACTGTTTCAGAACAATGTCTGAAACTTATTCTTTGAATGCTTGCCAATATATTAAATAGGTCTGTGAAGTTGGCTCCCGAATTTATGGGATTTAAAAACTGAAAAAAGCATGGGTTAGAGTCTCGTTTGAGCCCGTTTGATCGACAAAAATTTTCGTTTGAGAGACAAACTAAAAAAAGTTATAAACAAAAACAAACGCTGGGGGTCAGAGTTTGTTTTTGCTTATAACTTTTTTTCAGCTTATCGCCCAAACGACGCTCGGCTAATTTCACAGATGTAGACAGATTATCCATTAAGCACCCATTAGCAATTTATCAAATTGCTATATTTTTTTCTAAAGATATCTACATAAATTTTTGTATTTTATTTTTGATAGTTACCGAAATGTCAAAATTTATTGAATTTAAAGTGTTACAAGAAGGAACTTAAAAATATTTCCATAAATATTTAAAATAAATATACTTAAATTGATTTAATTCTTACTCAAAATACAGGGCGGTACTTGACTCTGGCAACAGCGGAAGGAGCAGGTGCACGATTCCAAAAGGGCACAATCCAAGACACTATCATCAGGGGCGTAGGGAAGAGAGGGTCTCCTGGGTCTCGAGCCCTACACATTCAAATGAAGACAACTTTTTTTAGGTAACTTTCATTACAAAAAGTAAATAGCTACCTATTGCAGCACTTATTGCAGCCGTTCGGAGGAAAGCGAAGCGATTCAGGAAAATTTCGGTATATTTTCACCAATCATAACCCTCAAACCCCAAAACCACCTTTCGTCCAAACGTTGATTTTGTTAGATGATAGCACTCGTATTTATAAACCGATTTGGATGAAACTAAGCGTGTGTATTACTCTCACCAATGTCTCGACCGAGTTCGTTGGCCAGCTTGGTCCGCCATCTTGTTTTAAAATGGCGGCCACTAAAATTTTTAAAACTAAAAAATGTACACCAAAAAATTCGAAATTCAAATTTGTTTTTTGCTTAAGTGTTAGGTCTTGATACAAGGATTCCGGAGTGTTTTTTGTTATATTCTATTTTAAAAAAATGCCTGAGATATAACAGTTTGAAATTCTAGAGGGGCTGACATTTTGAAACAAGACAGCACATTAATTGAAATATGGGATTAATTTATGAACTTCAGTCAAGGGGATTACTCGCAAATTATTATCTTTCATTTTTGTATTCATTTTTCCAATCATACGCATAAAACTACATTCATATCTGTTAGCGTCAAATTCTCACCCAGGTTGGCGACACTTGGCGAAATATCACCAAATTTGGCGACCAAAAATAAGTCTCCATAAATGAAGCCAGCTTGGCTATAACCGACTAAATTGGCGAATTTCTTATTCAATTTCAGTAATAACGAATCTTCTGTAGTCGGGTTCTTTGTCTTTTAGCTTGCTCTTTGCGAGTAATATTAGTTAAAATTTTAAAACGAAGATATAGGAAAGTTACCTTTTTCTTCCGGTCCTGGCCTGAAGGACTTTTTAAAGTCAGAAGAACTGTTCCAAGTGGTATTTTTTCTGTTTTCAATCTATTCTGATATTATAAAGAAGAAACTTTTGTTTGTTTGTTTGTATGTTTGTAGAGCTAATCTCTGAGACTACAGAACCGACTTCAATGGCAAAATAATAGTGACAGTCCTTGTTCCAGCGTAGGCTATATTTTATGTTTGTACTACAATCCCCAAGGGTTGCAACAAATTTTCTAAAATTGCGATTTTTGTGATATTGCTGGGACAAGAAACTTGAAACGTGGCATGATGGTTAGTTTCAAGATAAAATGCTCGCTATAAGAATGGTGGTCAAAAAATCGAAATTTAAAAGGATGAAATGAGAGTTAAACGTTCTAAATTAAGATCTGTTTGAAACAATTAGGACTATAAACTTCAAATGTAATATGACTATTATTTCTGAGACGTAAATGCTCGCACAGAACAGTTTTTAAAAAATTCAAAATTTAAGGCGGTTTTCAAAAAAATATTTTTCCTTTCTCAACAACGCAAAAATTTTGACACATTTTCTGATTCATTTTAAACATAAAAGTACGATATTTGAAGGCATGATTATTAGTGTGCTTTTTAACCGAAGAATTTTTTTCATTTTCCGATAAACGAATTACACCTTGAATAAAAAGAGATTGTTGTCTCAAGACGGCAGTTTTTTTTTCTTTTTTGCGCTTTTGCGCCCGGAAACTGTGTTCAAAACGGCAAATTCGCCAGCATTTTCTGAAAAATGTTCTACCTTCAGCGAAGAACGAAAAAAAAAAGGTTCGATTACATAGTTTCTTAAAAAGAGTAAGTTCCAATATGATGCGTTTGGCAAATAAAAGGGAATTGAAAAATGTATCAGAAAATCGCCAATTTGGATTTGAGAACAGCCTTAAAAGGGTGCAGGAAAAAACGTTCTAAAATTTTGATTTCGTATATACTGTTCGGGCCATAAACTTGAAATTTGGCATAATAGTTTCTTTTAAGATGTAAATGATGCTCAATAAGAACAGTTTTTTAAAAATTCGAAATTTGAATGTGTTAAGTGAGTGACAAACGTTCTAAAATCGTTCGAAATTACAATTTATTTGGAATTGTTAGGACTAGAAACTTGAAATTTGACATGCTATTACTTTTAAGACGCAAATGCTCGCACAGAACAGTTTTTAAAAAATTCGAAATATTAAAGGGTGTAGGGAAATAAAACGTTCTAAATTTGCAATTTCTGTGATGTAGCTGTGACTAAAAACTAGAAATTTCACATGGTGGTTACTTTTAAGATATAAATGCTCGTTAAGAATGATTTCTTTTATTATTATTCGAAATTTAAAAAGGTGAAATGAGCGGGAAACGTTCTAAATTGCGATTTATCTGGAATTATTAAGCCTAGAGACTTGAAACTTGACATGGTTGTTACTTTTAAGACGCAAATGCTCGCACAGAACAGTTTGTAAAAAAAAAAAAAAAAAAAAAAAGAAAAGAAAAAGAAAGAAAGAAAGAAAATTTAAAAGGGTGAAATTAGCGGAAAATGATCCAAAACTTTGGGACAACTGAACCTATTTTAAAATTTCTTTTAGAATAATACTAGTGACAGTCTCTACTTAAAACTGAACAAATTTTATCTCTGTGAAACTGACCTCAAAGGGGTATAGGAGCGACAATTTTTCTAAAATTAGATTTATTTGAATGTATTGAGGCAACATGAAATTTGGTATGGTGATTACTTTTAAGATGTAATTGTTCGCTGAGAGTAGTTTTAAAAACACTGAAACTTAAAAGTGCAAAATGTTCTAAAAATGTTCTAAATTACATTTAAAAAAAACTGCTAGGGATAGACACGTGAAATTCGACATGGCAATTAATTAATTTTATAACGTACATGCTCGCTCAGAACTGTTAACAAAATTTGGAAATTTAAAAAGAGTGAAATGAAATGAACGGATAATTTTTTAAATAACGATGACTACGAAACCGATTTCAAATCTTCTCTCATCATAACAATGAAGACAGTCTCTGATTACAAACAGACTATATTTTATCTCTTTTCTCCAAGGAGAGCAAGAGTGAAAACGTCATTTCTTTGATTATGTCGAGGCTAAAAATAAAAAGATTGATACAGTGGTTACTTTTAAGACGTAAATGCTCACTAAGAACGTTTGTTAAAATATTCGAGATTTAAAAGGACGAAATTATTAGAAAACGCTCTATAACTATTCTTACTCGGAAACTATCGGGGCTAGAAATTTTTAATTTGACACGCAGTATTCTATTAGGATGTGATTCCCCCAAAAGAAAGTTTTCAAAAAAAATTCGAGTTTCAAATGGATGTGGTATGGCAGGAAAACGGATCTACAGTTATATTTTCACTATGATTTCTGTGAAACTGTCAGTCTTAATTTGGCTAACTAGGGATAAGTTCTAAGACACAGATGCGCAGGAACAAAGTTTTTTTTTTTTTTTTTTAATTTAAACTTTAAAAAACTAAATAGAGAAGAAATATCAATTATTTGTCATGCCAATGTTAGACAGATTTTTTTTTGGAATGAATATTTTCTCATTCATTCAAGTCTCTACGTTCACCTTATGCTGTACAAGAATCTGGCCAAGTCGAGAAAGCACGGCCGTAAGCATACTTTTCTGGAAGCAACTCAGGGCACTTTTGACCCCCCCCCCCCCCCCCCATATCTCCGCGCTGGAGTATCCCAAAAATTTGAAACTTCGTTTTTCTAGAGTATTTGGCACACAGGACCAAAATTTAAAATTACAACTGTCTGTCTTTTCTAGTTCAGACGATATATGAATTCAAACATTCGATTTTTTGTCACTCACTCACACACTCGTTCACCCGTCATCAAAAAGATTAGGTAGATTCCGTAGCCCTAGAAACTTGACATTTAGAAAAAAGGTAGTGTTTAGGATACAAAGAAAGGAAACATTATAAAATCCGGAAAATTCGAAAAAAAAAAAACATTCGAAAATTCAACAAATACCATCAAAATTGAAAATTGAAAATAATACGATCTTGTAGTCTTAGAAACTTAAGATTTAGTGTGAAGGTAGTGTTTAGCATCCAGAAAAAGAAAACATCAAAAACACCAAAAAAATCGAAAGCAAAATTGAAAAAATCGAAAAAATCGAAAAAAATCGAAAATTTTCAAATAATACGATTTTGTTGCGCTAGAAACTTGGAATTCGGAATAAAGGTAGTATTTAGGATGCAAAATAAGGAAAAATTAAAAACTCCGGAAAATTCGAAAAAAAAAAAATTCGAAAATTTGAAAATTTCGAAAAAAATTGAAAAAATTAAAATAATTTGATCTTTTAGCCTTAGAAACTTAAAATTCGCAATAAAATTCAAAAATAAAATAAAAAAATCGAAAAAAATCGGAAAAATTGAAAAAAATCGGAAAAATCGAAAAATAAGGAATAAAATTTGAAGATAATTCGATTGCATAGCGCTAGAAACTTGAAATTTGGAATAAAGGTAATATTTAAGATACTAAATAAGGAAAAATTAAAAAATATGGATAATTCGAAAAATACCCATAAATTAGAGCAGACGATATATGAACTGAAAGTTTCGATTTTTTGTCACTCACACACTCATTCACTCTCGCGTCATCAAAAAGATTGCGTAGATCCCGCAGCCATAGAAACTTAAAATTTGGAATAAAGCTAGCGTTTCGGATACAAAGAAAGGAGAAATTATAAAATCCGGAAAATTCCAAAAAAAAAACATTCGAAAATTCAACAAATTCGAACAAAATTGAAAATTGAAAATAACACGATCTTGTAGTCTTAAAAACTTAAAATTTAATGTGAAGGTAGTGTTTAAAATTCAGAGAAATAAAACATCAAAAACACAAAAAAAAATTGAAAATAAAATCAAAAAATCGAAAAAATCGAAAAAAATTGAAAATTTTCAAATAATCCGGTTTTGTTGCGCTAGAAACTTGGAATTCAGAATAAAGGTAGCAATTAGGATGATAAATAAGGAAAAATTAAAAAATCCGGAAAATTAAAAAAAAATTCAAAAATTCGAAAAAATTCGAAAAAAATTGAAAAAAATAATATAATTTGATCTTTTAGCCTTAGAAACTTAAAATTCGCGGTAAAGATAGTGTTTATGATTCAGAATCAGTTAAAATAAAAAACGCAATAAAATTCGAAAATAAAATAAAAAAAATCGAAAAAAATCGGAAAAATCGAAAAATAAGGAAAATTTGAAAATAATTCGATTTCATAACACTAGAAACTTGAAATTTGGAATAAAGGTAATATTTGAGATACTAAATAAGGAAAAATTAAAAAATATGGATAATTAGAAAAATAGCCATAAATTAGTGCAGGCGATATATGAACTCAAAGTTTCGATTTTTTGTCACTCACACACTCACTCACTCTCGCGTCATCAAAAAGATTGCGTAGATCCCGCAGCCATAGAAACTTAAAATTTGGAATAAAGCTAGCGTTTCGGATACAAAGAAAGGAGAAATTATAAAATCCGGAAAATTCCAAAAAAAAAAAACATTCGAAAATTCAACAAATTCGAAGAAAATTGAAAATTACACGATCTTGAAGTCTTAAAAACTTAAAATTTGGTGTGAAGGTAGTGTTTAGAATTCAGAAAAAGAAAAAACATCAAAAACACAAAAAAAAATCGAAAAAAAATCGAAAAAATCGAAACAAATCGAAAAAATCGAAAAAAATCGAAAAAAAATCGAAATTTTTCAAATAATTCGATTTTGTTGCGCTAGAAACTTGGAATTCGGAATGAAGGTAGTATTTAGGATGAAAAATAAGAAAAAATTCAAAAATCAGAAAAATTCGAGAAAAAATTTCAAAAATTCGAAAAATTCGAAAAAAATTGAAAAAATTAAAATATTTTCATCTTTTAGCCTTAGAAACTTAAAATTCGCGGTAAAGATGGTGTTTAGGATTCAGAATAAGTTAAAAGAAAAACGCAATAAAATTCGAAAATAAAATCAAAAAATCGAAAAAAATCGGAAAAATCGAAAAATAAGAAAATTTAACAATAATCCGATTTCATAGCGCTAGAAACTTGAAATTTGGAATAAAGGTAATATTTAAGATACTAAATAAGGAAACATTAAAAAATACGGATAATTCGAAAAAAATCGAAAATTTAAAAAATTAAAAATTAAAAAAAAAAAAGAAAGAAAAAGTGAGAAACTGAAAATAATATGATCTCGTAGTCTTAAAAACTGAAAATTTGGTGTAAAGGTAGTGTTTAGGATTCAGAAAAAGAAAAAAAGAAAAAACACGACAAAAATTGAAAAAAAAATATCAAAAAATCGAGAAAAAAAACGAAAATTTGAAAAAAAAATCGATTTTGTAGAGCTAGAAACTTAAAATTTGGAATAAAGGTAGGATACAAAAAAAAAAAAAAACTGTAAAATTCGAAAAATTGAAAAAAATCGATTTTGTAGCTTTAGAACTTAAAATTCGGCATAAACTTATTGTTTAGGATATAGATTAAGGAAAAATTAAAATACAATAAATTCGAAAATAGAATAAAAAACTCGAAAAAGATTGAAAATGTCAAAATAATTCGATTTTGTAGCGCTAGAAACTTGAAATTTGTAATAAAGGATACAAAATAAGAAAAAATTAAAAAATCCAGAAAATTATAAAAAAAAATCGAAAAAAAAACAAAAATTGAAAATAATTTTATCTTGTAGTCTTAGAAACTTAAAACTTGGTGTAAAGGTAGTATTTACTATTCAATAAAAGGAACAATTCAAAAATTCGTTAAATTCAAAAATAAAATCGAAAAATCGAAATATCTTTAAAAAATCGAAAATTCGAAAACAATTTGATACTGCTAGAAACATTAGTTTTAAGATAATTGTCCTATTAGCTAGTACACCGCCCTTAATTGTTTTATGGTTTTTTCCCCTGATTATGCTTTTTTTTTCTTTTTGTTGACGAATTTTGATATAGATAAGTTCCGCTATAGACCGGCTACGTTATGGGTGGTTTCTTTATAGATATGTTTGTTTTCTTTCACAGGTTATATTATATTTAATTTGCATATGAAATATGGATTGTTAAATGATGTTAGCACCAAAAAAATTTTCACAGCTCCCCCTACCCTCCCGACATTACTGGCTGGTTATGGCTTGATAGTCCTTTCTAAATAAAAGCATGGTGACTCTAAGATTATCTTGATTTATCTCTAAATTGAACCTAAATGATCCTAAGAAGACGGATTAAAGAATTACTATAGTGGCATGACAATCAGGTAACTTAGAATTAAAATCGAAAAATCAATAAATTTATAAAAAGTCGAAAATTTGAAAATAATTCTATTTTGTAGTCCTAGAAGCTTGACATTTGGCAGAAAGGTAGGGTTTAGTATACAAAGTAAGGAAAAATTAAAAAATCCGTAAATGAAAAAAAAAAAAAATACTAAAAAAACGAAAAAAAAAAACATCGAAAAAATGAATATAGTTTGATTTATTGGAAATTTCCTTGGCTTTCTTTTTATACTAAAAAGTACTTTTATGCTAAATATCAAATATCTAGGGCTGCGAGTAATATCTCAGATGATAGCACCTATCCTGGAAGCAATTGAGTGTGCTTTTGACATTCCTCCTCCCATAACTTAGTGCTTGCCTAGGAACCTGAAATCTCTTTTTATCTACAGTACTTTGCAAACGAAACTAAAGCTTCAAATTTTTGATACCTGTAAATAACAGGGACAGAGTGTGGGCTTAGCGAAAATCAGTGGATGATCTCCAAAACGAACCCAAAATCAAGAAAAGGAGGATTACTTACAAAAAGAAGTGAAATCTCATCAAAAACGTCACCTGTAAAAAATGCAGCCAAGTTTCGTGACTCTTTTTCCGTAAAAAGTTCTGAGATCGTGTAAAGCCAAGTTTAGCTACCTTATTAACTCTGAAATTTTCATTCACAAATCACTCCTAGTCTCTACATCTTTAGTTAAATATTATTTTGTGACTTGGCAATTACGTAGCACGAGAATGTGATGTATATCATTAGTCTTAATCAAATAATACCATGCCTTCCCATAACATATTAAGGTGTAATAACTTCCCTGTGCGTATATAATTAGCCTTAATCATATTATCTCATCCCATCCCATAACATAGTAAGATGTAATAACTTCCCTGTGCTGCGTAATTGCCAAGTCACAAAATAATATTTAACTAAAGATGTAGAGACTAGGAGTGATTTGTGAATGAAAATTTCAGAGTTAATAAGGTAGCTAAACTTGGCTTTACACGATCTCAGAACTTTTTACGGAAAAAGAGTCACGAGACTTGGCTGCATTTTTTACAGGTGACGTTTTTGATGAGATGAAGTTTTCTCAAAATGTGACGAAATTAGTAATATTTAAATTGTCCGTAGCAGTGTAATTTCCCTTAATATTATTAGGCACACAAATATCACTTGGCATATTTCAACAACTGCACGTGCGGGTTATGCTAATTTTTGATAATTCAGCTCTCAAAAAACAGCGCAAATATAAAACGCGTACATAAAGAAGCACACTCTAAATATCGGATTTCTAATTATAGAGGAAAAACATGTCCTTCACCTTGAGTAACGTTGACATTATATTGACGGCCGCAACACCTGGTCAATAATGAATTTTGCTGTTACTGCAATTTTTTAAAACTTCTAAACATCGCACAATTTCAATTTTTACACCCCTCGAATAGAAATTACGAAAGACCACCTGTTTGCATTTAAAACAATATAAATAGTGATTTTGGTTAATCTTCCATAACGAAATTAAAATTTCAACAATAAAATAATGTAAATAAAGCACAAATTTAACAGACATGTAATCGAACTACACGCTTAAACCACTGAAATTATCAGAATCTAAAAGGCCAATATAAATAGTGAAAATTTTGGCAATTTCTTCGATTATTAACTCCTGGCATTCGGCTAATACGAAACTATCCCTTTTAATATTTTTTAAAACTTTATTTGAATACATTATTGATATTTTTCATGTAAAAATGCTTTTCGGTGTTGGTATAGTGGGCAATGTAAAAAACATATTAAACATAAAAAAATATATATTGGACTTTTCAATTTAAAAACATGGTTTTCACCTATGTTCTTATAATGCGGAAAGCCTGGGTTGGAGTCCCTTTTATTTCTAACGTAGAAATTGGCAGATCAGGAGATTGAACATTAGCTCTGTAAATTGATTTTTATTAACATTTTCCAACCTAGTTGAAAAGTGTTTATGACATCGGTTTGTCTGGCCGTCTGGCCGTGCTCTAACTCCCTTAAATGTTCTCGGATTGCCCTGAAATTATTGTACATTATTGTCGTTTACTATAGGATGTTCCCTATTTCAACTGAACTGTGTAGCACCTATAGTTTTTTTACAGGGACAGTCAAAAGTATTCCGTTACATTACAGTCAATGGGAACTGATCCTTTTAAGTGCTACATCATTTAAAACATGATGAAATTGATATAGATTTATGAAGCGCATTAAAACATGCTTATTTTAGAATATGGGGTGCAAAGCATTTATTATTCATTTACAGGGTCAAACAAAATAATTCTGTTACACATCGTTCTATGGGAAAAAATCGTATGCAGTGTAATTTAGTGATATTTCACTATTTCAAACATAATGAAAATTATATGCATTACTGAGGTTCACTATAAATTGCTCTCTTGTGTGCAGTGAGTTTATTTACAGGGACACTCAAAATATATTGGTTACAGTACATGTGCGATATTTACAGTCTATGTGTGATAAGTGCGTTTTCAACTTTGGTTTGCGTTTTTAAGTTTAACTAATTTTTTTCATAGTACGTGTGTGTTTATAAACTCGGTTGATCATGTACAGGGCTACTCAAGGGAATTCGAAAGTATTTACAGACTATGGGAGTGAATTGCTTAAGGATAGTTTTTAATTGCATTTTTGCATTTTCCTGCTGAACTATATTTAGTTGACTATGATGTTTGTGAAATATAATTAAATTCATATACAGGGCTACGCAAAGAAAAATATACACTGTCGTTTACGGTTGGTAATTGCTGCGAATGAGTTTTAAGTTGCCTTTTAGCTTAATATATGGTGTGTACAAAAGTCTTCAGATAATATACAGGGTTGTACAAAAGATTTCGAGTGTATTTCCATCGATTGGCGACACTTGCTAAATGGTAATATTCTAACTTAACTAAATTTTATCATACTATATATCCACATGTATTGATCATATACAGGGCTGCACAAAATGATTCGACTACTTTTTTTGACACTGGAAGGTAATTTCGAAAACTGTATTTTTCAATGTGTTATATGTTTTCTAAACTGTTTATTTACATATCTTCCTTCACCCTTTTTAACGGTGGAGTTTCGTTACAGTTTTCTGGCTGTATTGGAAAGTGTTTCATAATCTATGCTTGACGCATGATTTGTCGTTCTTTTTCTGAATTCATTTATTTATTATTTGAATCTTTCAACCCCCAGTTTCATTCATTTCGTTTTAGTATCCCTGAGTAGTTTTAGGAGATTTAACTCTTCTGAATTATGACGCGATATACAATCACATGCATTGATATGAAGGGGCTGTTTATTTTCCGAGAAAACATTTTATTACCTGAAACCACCATTTTCTCATTTATTTGATAATCAAACCACTTTAAGAATTCATTATCTTAAATATTTTATCTAAAATAATGAAAATATCGATTTTGTCATAAAGACACAAATAATTAGTTTGAACTATCAGTTATTGTAATAAAAAATATTAATTATTGACAGTCCTAATTTTTTTTGCTATTTGAAAATGACTGTTTAAGCTCCTCCCATAATTCTTGAATTCTTACGCCACTGGCTATTGGTAGATAATATTGTGCAAATTCGAGTTCCGAGCGCGTCCAATGTGCTATAGCTATAGAGCCTGCAAGAGATAGTATGGCAACCGAACCGGCTATTTCAAAAAGTGCTAAAATGTCGATCGATGTTGAATGATAAATGTCGATTTCAGCGATATCTGGAAGCTCAAACGTAAACATTGTATAAGGATTGAATTGAGAAAACATTTCGGCCGCTGAAGAGTTGCCAGATGTCGCTGTGATCGACATTTATCGCATCCAATATTTTAGCACTTTTAAAGAATTACCCCAAATACCCGGTTGCTACATTGTATATTATGATATAGAATCATTTATACATATCTTTATTCTAAATTATTATCTTCCTAACTTAATTTTTAATATATTAATTAATATTCTCTTCGCTCAAATATCTCTTATTCTGAAACCTCAAGTGTTACTTCCTTTTCTCATATGAAAGTCTATCTTTATTAAATGCAGCATGTACGTTAGAGATCTATTTTAATTCCAATGCGGTTATAACAGATGTAATGTTATGTGTTCCGGACATTCATTGTGCAGCTGCTTGGGCGCCCAACCTTTTTCTGTCCATAAACAAATTGTGCAGGTAATGTAATTTCCCAGATACAAAGTAACTTTTTCCTTTGACTAAAATTCCTTTCCCACCGGGTTGCCCGCCTGTGTCCTCTAAAATTCACAAAAGTTACGGTTTCGCCAAATGTGGTAGCCTTTTCATTACATCCTCCCAAAACATTTATATTAATTATCCTTGACGTCCAAAAATTCTTCTGCGCGTCTGCGGTTTCTTGGCTCAATGTATTATCGAATCGTGGCGAGACAATCTACTGCCCAAACGGCAGATCACTCCTAGCTCTTGATCGGTTAACAACTGTTCTAAGCCTCTAACATACGAGACCACCCCATTCTTACCATCTTATACTTGCTATATATCAATAAAAAAACTTTCAGCTGAGATGTCTTCGTTCATTGGATATTTCATGTCCATAGGCGTAGCCTCGGGGGGGCACGAGGGGGCACGTGCCCCCCCAACTTTCTGAACATCAATTTCTAAAATATGATACAGTCAATTAAGACATGTCTTGTATTGACCCAAAATGGAAATGAAATAACTACTTATTTTCATTTTACATTTCTGCATTTTTTTTACTTAATCAGATGTCAGATCGGTATAGATAGCTCAGCTCTTTTTCTTTGAAGTAATGAATTTGATAGCAAAAATTGTGTTGTGCAGTACAAACACTGATACGAACATTCATTAAACGAAAGTTTAAACTATCACTCTCTTACAGCTGCGGACAATTTCAATGTGTCAGCTGTTTTTTCCGCTGCGGTTAGTATCTATATGCTCTTTTTTTTTCTTATTCCGTCTGTAGACTTTAGAAAATGTAGTTGTGTTTATCAGAGAGGGAGTTCTGTTTCACCACAATATATATTTAATTTAATTTGTTGTAACTTTAATTATAATTTAATCAAGTCATAAATATCTTGCTTTTCCAAGATGTGTCGCTGGAGTTATTTACCAATGGAATGCAACCACACATCACTAAGATTATAAAAAATATTTAATATTTTCTTCATTTAGTTATTAAATATGTTCCTCTCTCTTACTTATTATTTTTTTTATTGACAGCACTTAATCTTCTACTATACCTTCGCATTTTTGAGATGCAATGGTTATGATTTTTTTTTCAAAATGTAAGCCTTCTTGAATAAGCTGTTTTAAAGTTAATATACAGCTGTACATGGTAAACGATGGTAATCCGTTCCAAAAACACCATTGTTAAGCAAAACCGTTGCTATCAAAGGTGCAATTTTCCATACGATTTTGCAGGCGCACATGCCTTAAATGATTAGTTACTTCTTAAAAGTGCTGTTTAAACTTATTTCAAATGTCTTAAAAGTTTCATAAATGTATTTTATTTATTATCAGGGCCGTACCAAGGGTGGCGCCCCCCCCCCCCCCCCACCATGCGCCAGATACAGTTGTTGTGGTGCTGTATATTATATTTATTACAAACATATTAATTTCAATAAAATGATCTAGCGCAGCTTTCCTCATTTACTTGGTCGGTTTCTTTTTTTTCTCAAGTGTACCTCGAATTAAATGAACCTGGTAGTGGGGTCCAACTGCTGTCAACAGTGTACGCCCGTGCAGGCTACGCCTGATCTGGTCTCGAATCAAACTAATCTTGAATTTTTAAATTTTTTTTATTCAAATTAGTTTAATATTTTGACCATCATAGTTCACGTTACGACGATTTTGTATTCTTCCAACTTTAATGTAATCGCAGGAAAGGAAAATTTAACAGAGTTAGTTCTTTCCGTTTCGAAAAAAAAGATAAAAAATTTGCCGAAAAAGCGAAAAAACACTAAAAAATTCGCGAGCAA
The DNA here is from genome assembly GCA_963931845.1 of Maratus michaelseni. Lineage (NCBI taxonomy): Eukaryota > Metazoa > Arthropoda > Arachnida > Araneae > Salticidae > Maratus > Maratus michaelseni. Next base: position 212,413,270 of record OZ007588.1, read on the forward strand.
AACTTGCAGAGGACAAAATATAATTTATTGGTCTAAAAGCTTGAAAACTAATTCATTTTACAAGTGTTAAAAAATTGCCGCTAACCGTGAAAAACCGCAGAAAATCGCGTAAATTTTTTTATGTATGCGATTTTAATACAACATATATAAACCGGATTCCTTTCACCGCAGAATGCAAAGAAACGCTGAAAATATGTCTTTTTACAAATATTAAAAAATTGCTGGAAAACGCAAAAAAAAAAAAAAAAAAAAAGTTTAAATTGCATGATAAATTAAAATTATGTACGGATTATGAATAAACTTTATGGAAAAGATAAAAAAAAATTACTGTATTGGGTTAAAAGATTAAAGTGGATTTTTTTCTTGAATGTGAAAATATTTCCACAAAACGTAAAAAAAAAAAAAAAAAAAAAAAAAAAATTCCATAAAAAAAAAAATCTACGAAAAATTCAAAAACCACAGAAGACAAAATTTACTATATTATGTTCAAAGATTAAAACCAGATTTCCTTTACGAATGTAGAAAAATCGCCGCAAAACGCATAAAAACGTAAAATTTGCCAAAAGTAATCGCGAAAAACTTAAAAATCTCAGAGAACAAAATATATTACATTAGGTTAAAAAATTGTAGCTGGATTCCTTTTGCGAATGTCAAAAAATCGCCGCGGAACGTGAAAAAGCGTTAAAATCACATGTAAAATTTAAATCATAGTACGGATTCCGAATAAACTTTATTGAAAAGAGAAAAAAAATACTCTATTGGCCTAAAAGTTTAAAACCGGATTCTTTTTACGAATGTGAAAATATCTCCACGAAACTTGAAAAAAAAAAAATTACATAAAGAAAATCACGAAAAATTAAAAAATCTCAGAGGACAAAATTAACGGTATTGTATTTAAAGACTGAAACCGGATTTATGCGTAAAAACAAAATGCGTAAAAACTGAAAAAAAATCACGAAAAACTTAAAAATCGCAGAGAACCAAATGTATTATATTGGGTTAAAAGATTGTAGCTGGATTCATTTTACGAATGTCAAAAAAAAAAAAAAAAAAAAACGTCGCAACGCGCGAAAAAACGCTAAACCCCACATAACAAATTCGCGAACGAATTCAAATTCGCTATAACGAGTTCCGAATAACATTATTGAAAAGAAGCCAACATTTACTATATTGGGCTAAAATAATTTGGGCCATAAGGTTATAATTGGATTCCTGTTACAGATGTTAAGAACTTCCACGAAACGCGAAAAAAAAAACCCCGCAAAAAGTCGCATGAAAAATTCGCTCTTAAAATCAGTGAATACAAAATTGAGTACAAAATGTAATCGCAGAGTTCAAAATTTAGTACAATGGGCTGAAAGATTGAAACTGGACTCCTTTTACGAATGTTTAAAAATCGTAGCAGAACGCGAAAAAACAGCAAAATATCTAATAAAAAATTCATGAAAAATTTAAAAATCGCAGAGGACAAATTTTACAGTAATGGGTTAAAAGGTTGAAACCAGATTCGCATCACAAATGTTAAAAAATTGCCACAAAACGCGGAAAAACACTAAAAATCATATAAAAAATTATGAAAAATTTAGAAATCACTGAGGACAAAATGTACTATATAGAGCTGAAAAATTGAAACCAGATGTATTTTACGAATGTTTAAGAAAATCGCCGCGGAACGCTTAAAATCGCATACAAAATTCGTGAAAAATCTAAAAATCGCAGATCACAAAATTTGCTATGTTGGACTAAAAGATTGAAGTTGGATTCCGTTGACGGATGTAAAAAAAATCGCCACGAAACCCGAAAAATCGCATATTAAATTTTCAAAAAATTAAAAAATCGCAGAGTAGAAAATGTACTTTATCAGCTGAAAAAATAAAACCAGATTTCCCGTACGATTGTTTAAAAAATTTTCTCGGAAAGATAAAAACGCTAAAAATCACATAAAAATTTCGCGAAAAATTAAAAAAAAGCAGAGGGCAAATTTTTACTATATTGTGTTAAAAGATTGAAACTTAATTCTAAATAATGTTAAGAAATTGTCGCAAAACGCGAGAAAACGCTAAAAATCACATAAACATTTCGCAAACAATTCAAAAATTACTGTATACGAATGTTTAAGAAAAATAAATTTTTAGGTCTAGGGGGCTAGAAGATCGAAACTGAACTCATTTTACCCAATGTGAAAAATTTCTGCGAGGCCGTTTTTAACCAAGATTACCACTGTATATATATGGGAATGTGTGCGTGCGCGCGTGTGTGTTTAATAAACATTTGTGCCCCCCCAAAATTTTCGGTCACGCTACGCCTATGTTCATGTCTGCCTTCCTGGATGTAGAACCTTTGGGAAATTGTTTACAACGCAAATGGTACGAACGAACGGCCCAAAAACTATCTCAATTCATGCGTTATGCATTAAAATATTTCAGCCCAACAATAATCATCACCATACACAGTTGATCATCATCATACACAGTTGGTGTGACTTCGGAAGGCAATAATTGATTATAGTACAGTCGGGGTGGTCTCCCGTCTCCTGTCTCCCCCTATATCATGTATCCTGTGATCTCCGTTTCTGCTCTCCTCCTGTATCCTGGGGATCAATTCTGGTCTTATAGGATTATAACTACATGTCGGAACCGGAATCTCCATTTCATAACGACAGGTATGGACAAGAGCTATTCTGGTCTTACGTCGTTATCATACAGTAGAGGATGAAAAATAGAAAATCCCCTGCTTGCAGTCGGACATGTTTGTAGCCAATCAGATGCAAATACGCACGTGTTTTCGTTTATTTGGGAGAAGGGATGTCAGCTGTTTTGCTTTGGGCTATTGTCCAGTGCGAAAAAATGTTTGGGTTATTTACAAAAGGGTTAAAGGAGGGAATGCGATTGTTTACTATTAGCGTGTCCGTTCCTGCAATCTGTAATATTTCCAGGCCGAAGTGAAAAATAAAAATATGTCTATTTGCATTTTTAATTGTGCATAAAACGCTATTTATTATTATTATTCTTGAACCAAATTTTTTGGAAAGTAACTTTGCTCTATTTTGATCTCAGAAAAAGATTAGCAAATTTCCAGTGAAATTGTCAGATTTTTTTTTTTTTTTTTTTTTTTTTTTTATACACTGCAAAATATTTTTTAAATAGGGGGGAGAAGGACTTTTGTAGATTCTACCAAGCTCTATATGAATATTTAAGAATATAATCGTATTTTTTTTTAAATAAATATAAAATAGTTCATAACTTTTTTATTTATTTGTATCTTTAGACCATTTATTATAAACTAAACCAGAATTAATTATGCGAATGATATTAAAATTGTTAACTTATATTTCCAGTTTAGATAATTTTGTTTATTTTAAATTGATTATAACTGTGACACCCCCCAGTTCTGAAAAAATGTAAATTAGGCCGAATATTTAAATATAATTTAGTTGTATCTTTACTGAAAAAAAAAATCTAGTTTTGCTTAAGGACTCGGGTAATTAGTTGTTCTTAATCTCAAATCCACAATATACTTAAAAAATAAGATAAGTCTATTAATTTAGCTTTAAACTTATGTCTTGCCCCCACCCCCCCCCCCCACCCCACCCGCTTGTTAAATCTCATTTTTAAATTCATGAAGATTTAATAATTTTCATAACCGTTGAAAGATTCTTAAGAAAGTCGCTCAAATGTTCTTTATTTATTGATATTTAAAATACTTAATCATATCATCAATTCGTTTTATTACTTATTTGAAAAATAACTAAATATGTTAATTAAAAATTATTATTGTATGTTTATAAATTAATTGAAAATCGTGGTTCTTGGTGAACAGGATAATTTGAATCAATTAAATCATTAAACGTAAAAACAAATATTAAAAACTAAAAGAAAATTGTAAAGTAGATCTAAAAAAATATTTTCTCTTCAATAACGCGATATTTTCTGACACAAACACAGGGCCTGATTAAAAAAAAAAAGGGCCGACTAGGCTGTGGTTCTGAGCCCCTTTGATTTTAGGGGTCCCAAACTTAATTTGCAATATTTTAAGGCTGATATTGTAAATATATTTCGAGCTTGTGCTGATTATAATTCATATTTTGTACCATTACAGTCGGAAAAGATTAAACACAAATTATCTATTTGTGTAAATATGTACTTATATATTTATATTTGTATTCTATGGCATAGAACATATTTAATTTTTTTTATGACAGCATAGGAAGAGGGTCTGGCCTTCGGCCTCTCTTTTGCTTGATCGGGCCCTGCACATTTACAGACTTATATTTAAACGTAAAAGCATAAAATTATCAGATATGACAAGTGAAGTGATTTGGAATCGAAAAGCGTCTTTTATTTATTTTTATTATCTATATAGATAGATAAATGTATTACATTTAGAGTTATAAGCGATTGTTGTCTTATGACGACCTTTTTCGAGTGTCGCTTTCGTAATTTCGTTTCAAAATGCCTATTTTGTCTGTATTTTCTGAAAGATCCTTTGCCTTTATCGAGAAATGAGAAATGCTATTAGATGTCACAGTTTCGGAATAAAAAAACCTATCAATTTTCTGCGTTTGCGAATAAAAATGAACTCAGGAATGTGTCAGAAAATAGACAGATTTAATTAGAGAACAGCTTTAATATTAAACAGGGAAAAAAAGTATCAGCTGTCGTGTCTTTCCGCCTAAACTTTTAATTTGTTTACAAGTCCAAAATACCCGCATTGTTTTTTTTTGTTTTTTTAATTTCCGTGTTTGAACTATAATTTATTTTTATGTAATTGAAAGTTTATTTATTTTTTTGCTGTCTGGATTAATATAGATTTATTAATCAAATTTGTAAGTAAATTAGTTGCACATTTTTTTACCGATAAGAAAAAAATAATATACAGATATCTGAGTTAAAAAAATTTCAAAGGATCTGTAAAGAATCTTCTTGTAAGAAAATAACATTTTGTAATTAACACGGTTCATTGATATTGATATATATCCGATATTTTAAAAATATTATTATGTTTGTTAATTTCGATATTTGATATCAAATATAATATATACTCGGATTTTTTTATACTTCCAGCATAAATAAATTGTTCAAAACCTGTGTACATGATAATTTCATTAACTGTACCGTTTTGTAGACAAAGAACTTTTGCTCTGGCAGTGACTTAAGCGCCCCCCCCCCCCTCCTAATATATATATATATATATATATATATATATATAATAAAAATCTTTACGTTTGAAGCTGAATTTGTAAATGTAGAACACCCACTGAAAGATACACTGTCAAATTTAGATAATTTATTTAAATCTTCATAAGAAAGAATCTTTTCAAGCTTTAGTTTAGTACTGTACAATAGGTTAAGGAATGAAAAAGCAGACAAACTTACATCTACTTTCCAATTTTTCAATTACAAAAACTATTTTATATTTCAAATTTTGTTGTATTAAACAACATTTCCTTAATATTAAATCCTACAAGTGTTCATGCTAAGTGTAATACATTTTAATTTCTAATTATATTAAGTATGGAAAAATTTCTAAACATCAATAAGTTGACTATTTAGAAAATATCGAATATGTATCAAAATGTCAGATTTGTTTGTTTTCGAAAATGTCACGATATTTACGAACCCTGGTAATTAAGACTCTGCCCTCTTTCTATTTTTTAATGTTAAACAAGCGCCCCCCCCCCCGCCCTCCCCCAAAATTAAACAAAAAATCTTTCCGAGACTTGCCGCTGCGATCTCGACACCCTTGAAGCACTCGGCAAAACGCCGACGAAAAGCAACCGACTCCGATAGGCGAAATTTCGACTCTACTACACCAGAATAGCAAATTGTCGCTAAGAGGACTTTTTCCGACCCGTTTCAGCGTTCCGATAACACCAGAATACACTCCCTGCATCCTGTGAGCTCCGGTTGCTGGCCTCATGTGTACGGTCTCCGGTCTTCTCCTGTCTCCCATCGTCTATTCTGATATCCTGTCTCCTATCCAGATGGTATCCAGTTCCTTTCCAATTCTTTTCCGGACATCTCCAGTCATCTCCCGTTCATCTGCCAGTCATATCCCATAGTCTCAGATGGTCTCTGGATTATATAAAAGATTTTTTTTCAAGCGGTACTGTTCTGGATTTCTCAGGATTATGTGAATTTTTCTTCCGGATTTCCGGATCGCATTTTTCAAGCTATACAATTTTTCCTGAAGCCCCGTTTATGTTCCGAATTTCATTCATTTGCTTCATTCTACAAAATTTTACTAAAAGAAGAAAAATGTATCCCGATGTTTAAGAACAATATGTCGTCATTCTATTACTATTATCAGAGCATGAACATTTTAACGCAAGTAAACGTGAACGTCGGATTCCAGTACTCTAAAATAAAAGAAATATATAAGGAACTTTATGCTAATGAGAAAAAGAAAACACATGTTCGCAAATTATTCTTCATTACTGATGGGATTTTACTGACTTGTGATAAAAATTTTCGCTGTGAAGATATGTTTTTTTTTCTTATTCGATCATAGTAAATTTCTCCTGCGGTCCAAGAATTTCGCTATCAAAACATGCAATGTCGGCGGTTTTTATTTTGCCTGGCCGGACGATAAAGCTTTCTTTGATCCCAGCTGTTCAATGCGCCGATTTCTTCCATCCGTTAAAACGGAACTTTTGCGCGAAACCTCTTAAGAGCAACTTTTTCCTTACCGCACTCCATCAAAATTTCACAAAGTTAAAAAACATTGACATAATGTTATTGACATAATGTAAAAAAAACCCCAAAGAAATTTGTTTTTCGGACCAAGGTTGTGCGTTATAAGTGCTGATACATTTTTCGGACTTATTGAATTTTTAAGTGTGTGATTTTTTTTAAAATTTACTGTGGGATATATGTTTTATTCTTCAAAGACGTAAGTACATATTTTAAAGATTATTTAATATATGCATGTTTTAATTATTTTCTTCAGCCTACAGTATTTTCCTCTCAAAATTCTTTTACATAATGTTTTTATCAAAAAAAATTATCTTCATTTTCTAAGGTAATTTTTTATATCTATGATTGCACGTGCTGAATACGTTAACTTAAATTATATTCATGCATATATTATAAACTGTATAAATAAATCCTACTGTTTTTGTTGTTAATTGTATAAAACGATGAAGATTATAAATAATTTCATTAGTATATTATTTAAATTTTTGATGAGTGCATGACATATCCTTTACTTTCGTTTGAATAAAGGTAGATAAATAGTTTGAAATTTAATTTGTTAAAATATAGGTGCAAGTTTCCTTGGAAACTTATCTCGTTAAATTAATGTCTTTTGAAATTTTTATTAATCAGTATATCAATTAGTCATGCAAACATTCACAAATTTTTTTCTACACGTATGTCACATTTTATATGGTAATATATGTTTTTTTCAATAATTGTGTACAATTAGTGTATGATTTTTCTCGGATAAAAAGAGGAAAATTTTGATTTTACATTTTTCGTCTGCATTTTTATATTTTAAATATTATATTCTAGATTTTTTATGCATATTAAAAGCTGTTTTCCTATTTCATAACATTCTCTAAATATAAAAAAAAAAAAAAATACAAGATGTTTATCAGATTTTTTCAAATTAATAGAGATGGGGAGAATTTTCACATATAATGAATGTATATGGGAGTGTTGCATATATTTTTGAACTACTTATTGTTTTTGAAAACTGATATTGATAGATTATGTAAGTAAGTATCAACTAATTGGTTAATAACATTGCATCAAGAATTTTTCGGTAAAAGCTCTATATCATAAAAATTTATAGTTTTACTCTTTTGAGCCTTTTTAGTTAACTGTAATTAATATTTGTTTGCTTTAACACCATCCATTTTATACCATTAAAGAATTTTAATAACCTGGAATTCCTTAAAAGGTAAACTGCATTACATTATATGTTGTTTGTTTTTGTGTAGGTCATTTTTTATGTTATGTGTGATGCTATAAGCTCTGTTTCGTGTATATATATTTACATTTTGCCATATATGATGGGCTGGCCCCAAAGTTTTGATCGAATGTGAATATCCCGGATATATCCATGAAACATTCGCTTATGCAAGTAACATTTTCATTTTTGGTGTATGTAATGTTTTTGATCTATGCTAGGGCACTACAGGTAAATTTTTATATGTTTCAGTATATAGCATTGACAAATATTATGATTTATAGTAATGCTCATTTTCATATTTAAAAAAAAATAATAAAAATAATAATAAAAAAAAAATAAAAACTTTAATTATTTTAAAATTTTTGTGTTTATATTTTTGGCCCATTATTTCTATAAAATCTGTGATGGGATAAATATTTATATAATTTCTTTCATAGTGATTTGCTAGGCCTTGTCCCTCTTGTTGTATGTACTTTTCAGATTTATCAATATCTCGATTCTCCCCACCAAAAAAAAAAAAAAAAAAAAAAATTCACTGTCGAGATATCTATGGTGATGGAAAAGAAAAGGTAAATTGGTATTTCAAAAGTATTTTTAATTATAATATTTTTTTTCTCTCAAGCTAGTAACTGAGAAATTATAATACTTCTTTATATTTTAAAGAGTTCAGATATATATGTGTAAAAGAATACTGGCATGGTTAAAACAATAATAATAATAATTAAAATGAATTACATCAGTGTTGCCATGTATATTTTAGTTTTTAAATATTTTGGTCAATTTTAGGGATGTTTTTTTATCTGCACACACGATTATTCTTTTTCCCACAGATATTAATTACAATTTTTAGATATATTTGCTGGTCATGTCATAGTGCTATCTACTTAACTTTTAAAATATTATGTACTTTATAATATTTACATCAGTTTTCTAAGCATTCTTCTTATTTATGCTCATCTTCGTACAGTTCTGAAATTATAATTCATTTGACTGAAAGACATTCATGTTTTAATCATTTCCACAGGCAATTTAAACTTTTAGGTAGAGTATGTCATTCGGCATACTTACATACTTGGAATATGATTTTTTTCAACGTCTTGTTACATTTTTGCACAAATTTTGTTTTTAAAAAGTAGGTTCAAGATTTATAATTTTTCTTTACATTTTATGCAGTTGTATAATTCTCGATTCAAGGAGCTCATATATATTTTTCATGGAATAATTTAAAATTTCACTTTTAATTTTAACAGTCACTTTAAGTGTAAGTACATCTTTTCGTTGATTGATTTCTGCAGGGTTAGTGAACGATAATTTGTTTATTTCACATTCAATCATGGTGACCGGCCAATCACTGGGGTTATGTGTGAAATATTTCTTGCACTTTTCAAAGTTTTGATGTCATATTTTGTCATTTTAATTTCTGGCGTAAAATTTTTGTTCTATTTTTTTGCAATTCTGAAAAGGTTCTCCATTTTACATTGTATTACTCACTTCGTACAATATATTTTTATGCTGTTAAAATTTTTGCACACGCCTTAATTTTATTTTGGTCGTGATTTTTTGTACTTTTCAAGTACTCAGATTGCACGCCTTCTTTTTAATTCTCTCTCATCGATTTATATTATGTTCTGTTCAATGTGTTCTGAAAATTCATCGTATTCAAGTAATTTACATATTTCACGTTGTTCATCGAAACTAGTATAGTAACTAGTATTTTCTTTCATCGTACATTCTACATTCTTAAGTACTCGTCATCCTAGGCACAAATAGTTTGTCGGGTATACACACACACACACACACGCATTTTTTTTAATTGCTGTTTCATATTTAAATTTTTGCATATTTTTAAAAAATTGGCTCTATTATCTATTGTACACTGAAATCTTGACATTCCCCTACATGTTTTCGATGTGTAACAAGACGCATTTTTTTTATTATTTTGTCAGGACACATATTCAGGTAATATTTAAAATTTCAATATTTACCATGTTTATTTTTAACAGTTTTCTTGGCAGGTCATGCAAATATTGTTTATCTTCTCTTGTCAACGTTTATATTTTACAGGTAACCTACTTGATACAAGGTTCAAAAATTAAAAAAAATTCTGCTGTTTCCTCCAGTCCTATTGATTTACGATTGCATTTTACCAGAATATCTCACTTTTCTGGTCTCTCCATATTACACGCAGTATCTTCCATGAAAGTCATTTATTAGCGCCCAACGTACAATGTCTTATTTTCTTACAAAGTTCTTTCTTTTGAGTGCTGATAGACTTTTCGTAGATGATACTCCTTTCTACAATTTTTCAGAGGATTTTTGCAGTACAAAGGGGTACATAGCATATTTTTCTACAAAGTTTTACAATGTTTTTTCGCAGAATGCTTTGAATATAAAATTGTGGTCTTTCATTCACTGTTACACATGCAATTGTTTACATTTGTTCTCTAAACTGTTTGCAATATTTATTTTCTCTTTATTTTACAATATACTCTTCCTTTTTAAACTATTTTTAGACACATTCTTTTTCATTTTATGCAAAAATTCCAATGGTTCTCTCTCTCTCGTCGGTTCATTTAAATTTAATAGTTTACATCATTTTTGAACTGTGACTCTTCACAAATTGGTTCAATTTCAATCATTTTAATAGATAGTTGACATGACATTTATTCAAAAAATTTATTTTCTCTATCACAATGTTTATTGTTTTTTCAGACTTTTCATCGTATCTCTTTCCATGATTATGATATACTTCATGTATTTAAAAAAAAAAACTACTTACATAACAATTTAACTTCACATCATGGAATTCATCAGTTCAATGTTTTTGGATTGAATTTTAATAATGGTATAGGAAAATTTTAATACTTCTTTCACACATTTACTTCATGTTCTCTCATCAACGTACAATGTTTACACATTTACAAAACATTTTTCTTTAATTTATAGGATTTAATTTTTATGAATATGGCTTGTAAATGTCATCTGGTAAATGTATTTTTCAGAAGTACTCTACACTACACACATACAAAATATAGACATACTAGATAAGTAAAATTTTCTTTTTGCATTCCTGTCATATGACATGTCTATGAGTCATATGGTAGACGTTAGGACTGCTTTTTCAACATTTTACACACGTACTTTCTGATAGCGCATAATACCTACGGTGTTTACTTTTCAGTTTATATGATTATTTTTCCTATATATTTTTATTATTTTTAATCCCACACCTCTTACTTAAAAAAAAAAAAAAAAAAAAAATCATATTTCGGGACACTACAATTTAATGGATAAAAATGTTACAAACAATTTTTAATCCAATTTTTGCTCATATGCACCAGTTTTTTTTGCCATGTTGTTTACAATTTTTATAATACTTTTATGCAATAGATTCATAATTTTGCACATAATTTTATTTCTTATTGTCAGTATTCATACTTTGCACAGTATCACTCTATTTTTAACATATTTTTGCCTAATAGATTTTTATTTTCACTTGAATAAAGAAAAACACTTGCTTATATTCAACTTTTATCTATATATGCATAATTATTGTTTATATATATACATTTGTATTTGTTTATATTTACTTTCCAATTTAAACTAGTTTTTGTTGTCATATTATATTGCTATTGATGTTTATTATGATAAAAAAAAAATTTTTTTGAAGTAAAGCTAGCTAAAATCAAAGAAATCTGCAGATATGTATGTTACCATCGTTATGAGAATTGCTAGCATTGAAGATTTTGATAATTGGGCACACATACATGTATATACATATGTATGAAAAATATATAGGCCTCCGTCAATTATGGCGAGTATTATTGAAATGATAATTATGATATTGTTCTGTATTTTTAAATGCTGCAGCTGTTTGAAAAAAAGAAATGAAACAGAACATTTGTATGATTTAAAAAAAAATCATTTTAGGTACCTTTGCACGCATACTGAAGGTGCAAGATTTTGAAAACAAGTACTTGTATATATTTTTATTTCTATATGTTTGTTTATATTTTTTTTTTATTGTGTACTTTTGGGTGGTCTCCAAGTGTAATTGAGTACTGAGTTTTTGCAGGTACGTATAACAGTTTGTACCGATGTATATTGAGCCAGCGTCGTTTTTTTTCATTTTGTCGAAGGGGAGAATATGTATATGATATAGAATCATTTATACATATCTTTATTCTAAATTATTATCTTCCTAACTTAATTTTTAATATATTAATTAATATTCTCTTCGCTCAAATATCTCTTATTCTAAAACCTCAAGTGTTACTTCCTTTTCTCATATGAAAGTCTATCTTTATTAAATGCAGCATGTACGTTAGAGATCTATTTTAATTCCAATGCAGTTATAACAGATGTAATGTTATGTGTTCCGGACATTCATTGTGCAGCTGCTTGGGCGCCCAACCTTTTTCTGTTCATAAACAAATTGTGCAAGTAATGTAATTTCCCAGATACAAAGTAACTTTTTCCTTTGACTAAAATTCCTTTTCCACCGGGTTGCCCGCCTGTGTCCTCTAAAATTCACAAAAGTTACGGTTTCGCCAAATGTGGTAGCCTTTTCATTACATCCTCCCAAAACATTTATATTAATTATCCTTAACGTCCATAAATTCTTCTGCGCGTCTGCGGTTTCTTGGCTCAATGTATTATCGAATCGTGGCGAGACAATCTACTGCCCAAACGGCAGATCCCTCCTAGCTCTTGATCGGTTAACAACTGTTCTAAGCCTCTAACATACGAGACCACCCCATTCTTACCATCTTATACTTGCTATATATCAATAAAAAAACTTTCAGCTGAGATGTCTTCGTTCATTGGATATTTCATGTCTGCCTTCCTGGATATAGAACCTTTGGGAAATTGTTTACAACGCAAATGGTACGAACGAACGGCCCAAAAACTATCTCAATTCATGCGTTATGCATTAAAATATTTCAGCCCAACAATACTCATCACCATACACAGTTGATCATCATCATATATATATTCTACACTGCAAAAAAAATGTGTTGATTTTACAGTATAATCAACACTTATTATTTTTTTTCTCTTGCAGAGTAGACGCTATACTATGGCTAATAGAATATGCCATACAGCAATAACATTGATAGCCATAAAAATAAATGCGGAATAAAACTGCTAACTTTATTTAATAAGCACATGTTAAAGAATTGAAATTTCTAATTGTCAAGTTTCTTATAAACGAGTTCACTTCCAAAAATACATTACCAGTGCCGGTACTTCGTATTTTGCCGCCTGATGCAAATGACATATAACCACTTCTTTCACATCATGTTTTAAATATGAGTTTGTGATATTCTAATCCCGTATACTTTAAACTTTAACTACTTTTTAAAATATAGCTGTAATATTTCCCTTTAAATTTAACCTTTAGTTATTTGAAATTTCATACAAAAGAACAAAATGAAATGTAAATTTAATTCTTTCATTTTATTATCTGTAAATACAGTTTTAATAATATTGATTTTGTTTCTCTTTACTCATTTATTCATCTCTTTTCTTTTAATAAAATAATTCTTCGGTCTGCAATTAAGCTTCTAGTTGTTATAAAAAATGCGCTAGGTACTCCATTTCATTCTTTTTAAGATACTTCTTTTGTCTAAAAGTCACCATCACCACAAGCTTTCACGTATGGTATGAGCATTTATATGGATTAGCTTATGCATTCCAGTAGTGTTCGCCATCACCATCAACATACATATTGGTTGGCCGCTTGAAATTGCATCGGAAAAGTTTCGCATCTAGCAACCTATTTAACCCTTAACTGCCGTTAGTGGTCTGACAGACCGCTGCACAGTGAGTCGAAAGGACGAATCTCCACGACATAAATAAAAATTATATGTATTTTCAAAAGGTTTATCAACTATGTAGAGTTGTTCTACAAGTCCCATAGCAGGAGAAACCATATATGTTTTTTTCCCTTACATACCACCTAGCCTCGTTTTTAGAAAGAAATTTATCGGAAAAGTTTGTAAAACAGATGAAAACCTAAAATGAGTAACTGATGGGGGAAAAATATGTAACTCTAATTTTTTATTATTGTTGTAAATTATATATTTTTTCGTCTTGTGAGCAATATTCTGAACTGAGTTTGTTCTTTAATTAATGGGGTTTTGATATTTATGTATGTTTTGTGAAATTTTTTATAATTTTCAACATTTTCGTCAATTTTTGCTATATTTCGCAAAATAGCTGGCAAATTCCTCTTCTGTAAGTATGTTTAAGGAAATGTTGGGATTACCTGTGCCGAGGTGCGACTTTGGCAGTTAGCGGTGTTGGATTCAATGAAAGTCCACGTAAAAAAACATGCTTTTGCACCCACCTCATATAATAAAAGATACTTTTTTGTTTAAAAATAGCTAAAATTTGAGATTTTTGAATTAAAAACACATAAAATTAACACTTTGTATAAAATTAACAAAAGTTGACGTGATTGGGAATTGTGAGTAGATAATAATTGGGGGTTCTGCGCCAGCGGTGGATGCGGTGGTGACCTCTGAAGGTGAAGTTCAAGGTTACCGGAAGGGACAGGTGTGGATACCGGAAGTAGCAGGTTGGGATAACAGGCATGTTGAGACAGGAAGTGAACAGGAAGTGTAGATAGGAAGTTTAACCGGAAATGTGACAGGAAGTGAGTGCGATAAGGGAGAGAGGGGGAGGGCTTATTTTTGTGGGGGGGCTTAATTTATTTTGTTGGTTTTAATCCTTCTAGTCGAATGGAGTTGAGTTGTAGGAATCCTGCTATCAGAATGAATTTAGTTTGAAAGTAATATTAGCAAAATGTTCGATTTTTTTTTTGTTTCACCTGAAATAAAAATTTTATTTGCTAACTAACACCTAATATAAAAATGGAAATCTTTCTGACTTTGTTTTACTTTATAAAAGTTTAACGTGAAATTTATTTTTAGACTGGAAACGCGACAGGAAATAAGATCGGAAACGGGATTAGACATGCTTTTTCCAAAAAGGGTTTTCAGGAAGCAGTAAACATGTTTTAGGAACATGTTTGGGAGCTTGTTGGAACAGGACAGGTGGTTTAAAAGACCGGAAGTGATTAAGCGATAAGAAAAGTACAGGAATATACACGTAGATTTTGTTCTTTGTAAAGGGTGAAATTTTATTTTATTTTTTATTTAAAGAGTTTTCTTTTTCTTTTTCTTTTCTTTTCATTTTTTTTTTTTCATTTAAAGCGTTTCAAATTATTTTTTATTTATTTATTTATTTATTTATTTATTTTTTTGTAGTGGTTTACGTATTATTTTAATTTTTAGTGACATTAGAACCTGCAATTTTCTGTATCACACATGTCTTATCTTAGGTTACCAAGGACGTGTGTGTGTGTTGTTATCTCTTTAAATGCAAGAGATGGGGACTTCAGACATGTATTGAGATATCTTTACGGTCATTTATTGTACTTTTACTGAATGAGATAAAGTAATAGGGCGAAATTTTCTTTAGCTATTGAGTAACTCGAGAGTTTTGGTTTAATATGAATGCTATTACATCTATTTGTTTAATTTACAAACACATTTCTTTCACAACACTCTGTCAACAGATCACTTCAATATTCGAAATAATAATTTAGAGGGAAAATTTTTACTTTCTATACGAAATTTTATTTATAGAGATTGACAAAAATAGTATGCCTAATTCTTTCTTGTATTAACATTATATTCGAAATAGAGTTTTGTTACGAAAAATAACGTGTTTATACATTTTAAAAACGAAAGCAAAGTGATTTTAAAAAATGTAAATATAAGCTATACACCCACGCATTTTTGTTATTGAATTAAATTACAAGGCTTAATATTGTATTCAGCGTAATATTTTCTTATAAAAGCCGTTTCACAAACTTGTATACTAAAAGTAATGTGTCATTTTTAGGGGAAAAAATTAATTCAAGTCATTGAGACTAATCCTTTATGGGGGAAAAATTTGTCATACTTCTCTGTGTTACATTATATCTTCCGTTTTTTAAGTTTACAAATTTGTGGACTAACTTAAATAATCGTTTTTAGGATACTTAAACAATATATATATACTTTTTAATTATATAATTTTTTTAATTGACTTGTAATATAGCTTTTTTTTTCTTAAAAGGGTACTGTAGAATAACTTATCTCACAAATACTACATCCTTCTTTAGTTAAATATGTTTCACTTAAGACATGACAAAGTGTCTTAGAAACATTTCATTTTGGAGTTAAGTGATTAAACAAGAAAAATATTATTTATAAAAACACAACACATAAGACCAGTGACTGAGAGGTTCTGGTTTTAAAGCTACTAGACGTTTGGGTTTAAACTTCTCTCGCGCTCGTCGACCTAACCGTTCGGAGTTTTCTTCGAACCTTGTCAATACGAGTTAGGAGCCCTTAGAATGACCCCTAGAGTGACCTATATCCCAAGCGTAGATAATCGGTTTTAACAAATAACCAACCATCCACAACACATAAGACATTTTAGATCATTACATAAGACATTTTAGATTATTACATTTAGTTAAGAAGTGATTTGACGTGCAAAATATTATTTATAAAATCATACAATAAGAGAATTTTAAAGATTTTTTCCTTTTAAATGAACAATTTTTAGTGACTATTTAACTTATTAAAGAGAGCGGGTATTTTGTTTAGAGTTACACGATTAAAATAAATTTTCAATAGATTTGACTTTATACAACCAACCTTTTTAAAAAAGAGAATGGAATCTAGTTTTTTATAAATTAACATATTTCAATTTTACAAATACTTCACACCCCGTCTTTTTTCCCCCTCTTTTGGTAGACTTTATACACATAAGACATAAAAAGCGTTTTAGAATACATCATTTAGAAATTAAGCAATTTGATAAGTAAAATATTATTTATAAAAGCAATAGATACAAAAGTAATAAAGATTTTTACTTACAAATGTACGAACTTCTGATAGGTAAGACTTTCTAAATCATTGTGCAAGAATTAAGTGGTTATTGAACTTATAACATTATAGGATGAAATAATCACGTGACGTATTTTTAAACCAATAAAATGTCAGTATTTTTAAACCAATACAAAGTTAGTATTTTTTTACACGAGCGCCCTCTATTACTATATAAATTTCAATGAAACGAGTTCATAACATTCTACTGTGACCTGGTATCGTTGTAATAGGTTGTATTTTTCGTTAAATTAGTTTTCATTTAAGTTATTATGGAACGAGTTATGAATTCTTATGTTGGTGACGTAACCAACTTGGAGTGTCAACACTCATCACCAAAGTTAAATAATCAAGAGATGGATTCTACACTTTTATCCAAAGAAGGACTCGTTTCGAATTATGAAGTGAAACCCACCTCATCAGGACTAAAGAAACAGAAGTTACCCCATGTGTGTAAGACGTGTAACAAAGCATTTCCTCGAAAAGTTAACTTAATGTTTCGCATGAAATATCATTTAAAGGAAAAGTCTTTTCGTTGTGAGGTGTGAGCTGAAGTTTTTTCACAAAAGAGTGATTTACGTAATCATCAAAAGATTCACAAATCGCCCAAACAATACAAGTGTAGTGATTGCAACGAGATATTTTCAAGAATGTCTGACTTATTAATACACTTAAGTTTAAGTAAACTTTACACTTAGACAATATTTTAAACTAAGAAAAATAATAACTTTACACTTATACAATATTTTAAATTAAGGAAAATTAATAACTTTAAACATCAGACTTAACACATTGTTAAAGTTTTTTGAAAATAACACGACATTTTGAAAGCAGTGGAAATAGTATACCTGCAAAAAATTCAACTTAGTGGAATTTAATATTGAATTTTTTTAACCTCACTCATTTAAAAAATGAAACTTTATAAATTTTTCACTTTTTTTAAATAAGCAACTGTTAAACATTTTGAATGTCTTAGACAAAGTGTGAATACATTTGTTGAAATTATATAAAACATGAAAAATTTCATAACTTTTAAAGGAAATTTTATTTTTGGTGAAATAAACTCGAGATATTTATTATATGTAACTTAAACTACTAAAGAATTGATTGAAAATGTGTTACTTTTAAGCACTCACAAGATAAGACACGATGTTAGGAATTATAGATGTGTTTTCCCCCCACAATTGACGTCACTTGTAGCATATTTACTGACCAAGTCATAAAATCATAGTTCAGGGTATGTTTATGAGCACGGCGTTTAGTTGAGATTTAAGATATTTGAGAAATATAAACTACAACTTTGACTACTTTTTGAAATTTCCCCCTACATAAGAAAAAGGACATTGAATGGAATCGAACCATTATCCTTTCACTTAACAGCTGAATGCGTTGGCAATTACATCACAAAGGCACTGATAACAACTGGTTGAATATATTGGGTTCTTTTTTAAGGTTAAATTCATTTAATATTCAAGTTATTTCTTAATGATACACTTAAGAACAATAAATTTAATTAGCATTCAAAAAACAAACGATCACATTATTGTGTAAAACAATCAAATGTTTTGAAAGTCACGAGTTAAAATTTTGGAGGGTGCGATAACTTGGAAGTGCACTGCAGAAGGGGAGTTAAATTTTTGAAGAAGTTTAATCTTAGAAGACGAGAGTAAAATTTGAAATGACTTAGAGTTTAATTAGAATTTAGATGTGAACCTTTTAAAATGAAATAAGTTTTTTGTATCGCCCTCTATCGGTGTGTAATGGAATTAAGAGATAATTAAAAGTTTTAACTTGGATTCGAACCCACAACAAAAATTATTTTACGGTTTGGTAATTTAGGGGAGGTTTAACTGAGAAAACCATGATATTATAGTATTTAGAGATGTTTTAAGATATTCGATAAAGGAAATCATCAAAATTTTCAATTTAATTGAATGGTTTACTGCTTAAAGTACTACAAAATGAATAGAACACGATGCATAGTTTTTTTAATTAATTATATTTTTCGAAAGGTTAAATTGACTTATTGATAAACTTAGGATTTATGTTTAAAGTGAATAAATTTGATATGTTAGGTTTACTTAATAACAGAGGGTTGAATAAGTTTTTTTTTAAAATTAAAATTTCATAAAAATAAAGTTTACTAAAAGTTTTTAAAGTTAAAAAAAATAGTTACGTTAAAAATGTTAACAAAAATATAGTTTAAAAAAATTAAAAGTTTACAAAAAGTTTAAAAATCTTTAAATTAATTAAAATTAACTTTTTAATTTTAACTATTGAGAGTCTATAATTTAATTGTTAATCCTTGTAACCAACTGGTGCATATCAACTATCTGCATATGTGCAGAAAAAACATACACTTTTACACTAACTTGAGTTCGATTTTAAATTATTTGCTAATTTGTATACAAGTCGATTACCTTTCAGAAACAAAATAGAATTAAATACTTACCGAAAAACACGTCCACTTCTTGTGCTTTCTTTCACTAGACTAACCTTTCTCCCTTATCTTTGTTAGGGGGCGCTGCAATCGACGTAGAGGCGCTACCAGTCTTCCGGTTTGTGACAACATTTCCGGTTTGAGATAAGAATGAACTTTAAATACAAACTACACTCGCTCGGTCATTCTTCCTCCACTCTTACTTGATAGCAGTTGTTAGTTTCTTATTTTGACGTGTTGAATGACGTCATCACGTGTTTGTCTAAACTTGTCCAGACTTGTTTCTGTGCTGCACGTCTGTTTTTCTAACTCATCTCTTACTCGTCTAGACTTGTTTCGTCTGCTTTGATGATTCATCTTTTGCTTTAACTGTTTGGCCTTGCTGGTGTCAACCACCTCATGTCTTTTGTCATAGCTTGAATATACTTTACACCAATCACTTAAATATAAAAGTCTTGTCACAACTTACTTAAACTTTGATAAAAATATTAATTATTCATAAATTTTATCAAATTCTTATACATTTACTAAGTCACTTTCATTCAAAAATATGGTAAAGTCCGATTTTAAATCGAAGTCTAAGATAAATTCCCCAAATTTGTAACATTTTAACACTAATAATAAGTATCGTAAACATCCTGTACATACAAGTTTTGTAAAAATAATATTACTTATAGCTAACTCGTTCAGTCTCATGATAAATAATATAAGAAAAAGTTAGAATAGTTCACATATTTTTGTAATTAAAAAAAAGGTATGCACAAACACACACACAATATCTTACAAGGTTACAATACTCAACTCACAGTTCACCATACTTAAAAAAACGATTCACGATAAATTTATAAATTTAAATTTAAATATTTTATTTATAAATGAACAATTATAAATAAAAATACTTCAGTATTTTTCAAATATTTAAATTTAAATTTATAAATTTATCGTGAATCGTTTTTTTAAGTATGGTGAACAGTGAGTTGAGTATTGTAACCTTGTAAGATATTGTGTGTGTGTTTGTGCATACCTTTTTTTTAATTACAAAAATATGTGAACTATTCTAACTTTTTCTTATATTATTTATCATGAGACTGAACGAGTTAGCTATAAGTAATATTATTTTTACAAAACTTGTATGTACAGGGTGTTTACGATACTTATTATTAGTGTTAAAATGTTACAAATTTGGGGAATTTATCTTAGACTTCGATTTAAAATCGGACTTTACCATATTTTTGAATGAAAGTGACTTAGTAAATGTATAAGAATTTGATAAAATTTATGAATAATTAATATTTTTATCAAAGTTTAAGTAAGTTGTGACAAGACTTTTATATTTAAGTGATTGGTGTAAAGTATATTCAAGCTATGACAAAAGACATGAGGTGGTTGACACCAGCAAGGCCAAACAGTTAAAGCAAAAGATGAATCATCAAAGCAGACGAAACAAGTCTAGACGAGTAAGAGATGAGTTAGAAAAACAGACGTGCAGCACAGAAACAAGTCTGGACAAGTTTAGACAAACACGTGATGACGTCATTCAACACGTCAAAATAAGAAACTAACAACTGCTATCAAGTAAGAGTGGAGGAAGAATGACCGAGCGAGTGTAGTTTGTATTTAAAGTTCATTCTTATCTCAAACCGGAAATGTTGTCACAAACCGGAAGACTGGTAGCGCCTCTACGTCGATTGCAGCGCCCCCTAACAAAGATAAGGGAGAAAGGTTAGTCTAGTGAAAGAAAGCACAAGAAGTGGACGTGTTTTTCGGTAAGTATTTAATTCTATTTTGTTTCTGAAAGGTAATCGACTTGTATACAAATTAGCAAATAATTTAAAATCGAACTCAAGTTAGTGTAAAAGTGTATGTTTTTTCTGCACATATGCAGATAGTTGATATGCACCAGTTGGTTACAAGGATTAACAATTAAATTATAGACTCTCAATAGTTAAAATTAAAAAGTTAATTTTAATTAATTTAAAGATTTTTAAACGTTTTGTAAACTTTTAATTTTTTTAAACTATATTTTTGTTAACATTTTTAACGTAACTAATTTTTTTAACTTTAAAAACTTTTAGTAAACTTTATTTTTATGAAATTTTAATTTAAAAAAAAAACTTATTCAACCCTCTGTTATTAAGTAAACCTATTTATTCACTTTAAACATAAATCCTAAGTTTATCAATAAGTCAATTTAACCTTTCGAAAAATATAATTAATTAAAAAAACTATGCATCGTGTTCTATTCATTTTGTAGTACTTTAAGCAGTAAACCATTCAATTAAATTGAAAATTTTGATGATTTCCTTTATCGAATATCTTAAAACATCTCTAAATACTATAATATCATGGTTTTCTCAGTTAAACCTCCCCTAAATTATCAAACCGTAAAATAATTTTTGTTGTGGGTTCGAATCCAAGTTAAAACTTTTAATTATCTCTTAATTCCATTACCCACCGATAGAGGGCGATACAAAAAACTTATTTCATTTTAAAAGGTTCACATCTAAATTCTAATTAAACTCTAAGTCATTTCAAATTTTACTCTCGTCTTCTAAGATTAAACTTCTTCAAAAATTTAACTCCCCTTCTGCAGTGCACTTCCAAGTTATCGCACCCTCCAAAATTTTAACTCGTGACTTTCAAAACATTTGATTGTTTTACACAATAATGTGATCGTTTGTTTTTTGAATGCTAATTAAATTTATTGTTCTTAAGTGTATCATTAAGAAATAACTTGAATATTAAATGAATTTAACCTTAAAAAAGAACCCAATATATTCAACCAGTTGTTATCAGTGCCTTTGTGATGTAATTGCCAACGCATTCAGCTGTTAAGTGAAAGGATAATGGTTCGATTCCATTCAATGTCCTTTTTCTTATGTAGGGGGAAATTTCAAAAAGTAGTCAAAGTTGTAGTTTATATTTCTCAAATATCTTAAATCTCAACTAAACGCCGTGCTCATAAACATACCCTGAACTATGATTTTATGACTTGGTCAGTAAATATGTTACAAGTGACGTCAATTGTGGGGGGAAACACATCTATAATTCCTAACATCGTGTCTTATCTTGTGAGTGCTTAAAAGTAACACATTTTCAATCAATTCTTTAGTAGTTTAAGTTACATATAATAAATATCTCGAGTTTATTTCACCAAAAATAAAATTTCCTTTAAAAGTTATGAAATTTTTCATGTTTTATATAATTTCAACAAATGTATTCACACTTTGTCTAAGACATTCAAAATGTTTAACAGTTGCTTATTTAAAAAAAGTGAAAAATTTATAAAGTTTCATTTTTTAAATGAGTGAGGTTAAAAAAATTCAATATTAAATTCCACTAAGTTGAATTTTTTGCAGGTATACTATTTCCACTGCTTTCAAAATGTCGTGTTATTTTCAAAAAACTTTAACAATGTGTTAAGTCTGATGTTTAAAGTTATTAATTTTCCTTAATTTAAAATATTGTATAAGTGTAAAGTTATTATTTTTCTTAGTTTAAAATATTGTCTAAGTGTAAAGTTTACTTAAACTTAAGTGTATTAATAAGTCAGACATTCTTGAAAATATCTCGTTGCAATCACTACACTTGTATTGTTTGGGCGATTTGTGAATCTTTTGATGATTACGTAAATCACTCTTTTGTGAAAAAACTTCAGCTCACACCTCACAACGAAAAGACTTTTCCTTTAAATGATATTTCATGCGAAACATTAAGTTAACTTTTCGAGGAAATGCTTTGTTACACGTCTTACACACATGGGGTAACTTCTGTTTCTTTAGTCCTGATGAGGTGGGTTTCACTTCATAATTCGAAACGAGTCCTTCTTTGGATAAAAGTGTAGAATCCATCTCTTGATTATTTAACTTTGGTGATGAGTGTTGACACTCCAAGTTGGTTACGTCACCAACATAAGAATTCATAACTCGTTCCATAATAACTTAAATGAAAACTAATTTAACGAAAAATACAACCTATTACAACGATACCAGGTCACAGTAGAATGTTATGAACTCGTTTCATTGAAATTTATATAGTAATAGAGGGCGCTCGTGTAAAAAAATACTAACTTTGTATTGGTTTAAAAATACTGACATTTTATTGGTTTAAAAATACGTCACGTGATTATTTCATCCTATAATGTTATAAGTTCAATAACCACTTAATTCTTGCACAATGATTTAGAAAGTCTTACCTATCAGAAGTTCGTACATTTGTAAGTAAAAATCTTTATTACTTTTGTATCTATTGCTTTTATAAATAATATTTTACTTATCAAATTGCTTAATTTCTAAATGATGTATTCTAAAACGCTTTTTATGTCTTATGTGTATAAAGTCTACCAAAAGAGGGGGAAAAAAGACGGGGTGTGAAGTATTTGTAAAATTGAAATATGTTAATTTATAAAAAACTAGATTCCATTCTCTTTTTTAAAAAGGTTGGTTGTATAAAGTCAAATCTATTGAAAATTTATTTTAATCGTGTAACTCTAAACAAAATACCCGCTCTCTTTAATAAGTTAAATAGTCACTAAAAATTGTTCATTTAAAAGGAAAAAATCTTTAAAATTCTCTTATTGTATGATTTTATAAATAATATTTTGCACGTCAAATCACTTCTTAACTAAATGTAATAATCTAAAATGTCTTATGTAATGATCTAAAATGTCTTATGTGTTGTGGATGGTTGGTTATTTGTTAAAACCGATTATCTACGCTTGGGATATAGGTCACTCTAGGGGTCATTCTAAGGGCTCCTAACTCGTATTGACAAGGTTCGAAGAAAACTCCGAACGGTTAGGTCGACGAGCGCGAGAGAAGTTTAAACCCAAACGTCTAGTAGCTTTAAAACCAGAACCTCTCAGTCACTGGTCTTATGTGTTGTGTTTTTATAAATAATATTTTTCTTGTTTAATCACTTAACTCCAAAATGAAATGTTTCTAAGACACTTTGTCATGTCTTAAGTGAAACATATTTAACTAAAGAAGGGTGTAGTATTTGTGAGATAAGTTATTCTACAGTACCCTTTTAAGAAAAAAAAAGCTATATTACAAGTCAATTAAAAAAATTATATAATTAAAAAGTATATATATATTGTTTAAGTATCCTAAAAACGATTATTTAAGTTAGTCCACAAATTTGTAAACTTAAAAAACGGAAGATATAATGTAACACAGAGAAGTATGACAAATTTTTCCCCCATAAAGGATTAGTCTCAATGACTTGAATTAATTTTTTCCCCTAAAAATGACACATTACTTTTAGTATACAAGTTTGTGAAACGGCTTTTATAAGAAAATATTACGCTGAATACAATATTAAGCCTTGTAATTTAATTCAATAACAAAAATGCGTGGGTGTATAGCTTATATTTACATTTTTTAAAATCACTTTGCTTTCGTTTTTAAAATGTATAAACACGTTATTTTTCGTAACAAAACTCTATTTCGAATATAATGTTAATACAAGAAAGAATTAGGCATACTATTTTTGTCAATCTCTATAAATAAAATTTCGTATAGAAAGTAAAAATTTTCCCTCTAAATTATTATTTCGAATATTGAAGTGATCTGTTGACAGAGTGTTGTGAAAGAAATGTGTTTGTAAATTAAACAAATAGATGTAATAGCATTCATATTAAACCAAAACTCTCGAGTTACTCAATAGCTAAAGAAAATTTCGCCCTATTACTTTATCTCATTCAGTAAAAGTACAATAAATGACCGTAAAGATATCTCAATACATGTCTGAAGTCCCCATCTCTTGCATTTAAAGAGATAACAACACACACACACGTCCTTGGTAACCTAAGATAAGACATGTGTGATACAGAAAATTGCAGGTTCTAATGTCACTAAAAATTAAAATAATACGTAAACCACTACAAAAAAATAAATAAATAAATAAATAAATAAATAAAAAATAATTTGAAACGCTTTAAATGAAAAAAAAAAAAAATGAAAAGAAAAGAAAAAGAAAAAGAAAACTCTTTAAATAAAAAATAAAATAAAATTTCACCCTTTACAAAGAACAAAATCTACGTGTATATTCCTGTACTTTTCTTATCGCTTAATCACTTCCGGTCTTTTAAACCACCTGTCCTGTTCCAACAAGCTCCCAAACATGTTCCTAAAACATGTTTACTGCTTCCTGAAAACCCTTTTTGGAAAAAGCATGTCTAATCCCGTTTCCGATCTTATTTCCTGTCGCGTTTCCAGTCTAAAAATAAATTTCACGTTAAACTTTTATAAAGTAAAACAAAGTCAGAAAGATTTCCATTTTTATATTAGGTGTTAGTTAGCAAATAAAATTTTTATTTCAGGTGAAACAAAAAAAAAAATCGAACATTTTGCTAATATTACTTTCAAACTAAATTCATTCTGATAGCAGGATTCCTACAACTCAACTCCATTCGACTAGAAGGATTAAAACCAACAAAATAAATTAAGCCCCCCCACAAAAATAAGCCCTCCCCCTCTCTCCCTTATCGCACTCACTTCCTGTCACATTTCCGGTTAAACTTCCTATCTACACTTCCTGTTCACTTCCTGTCTCAACATGCCTGTTATCCCAACCTGCTACTTCCGGTATCCACACCTGTCCCTTCCGGTAACCTTGAACTTCACCTTCAGAGGTCACCACCGCATCCACCGCTGGCGCAGAACCCCCAATTATTATCTACTATTGTGAACCGACTGGATAAACCACTTTATCAATGTTTGCAAAAAGAGCTACTTCATCACAGTGTGAGCGTTTTTTTTTTTTTTCTTTTTCAATCTTCAAAGTTTAACTTATAACTTTCAATTTAACTTTAGGTCATTAGTGCAATTTTGTTTCGTTTGGAGTCCTAGTACTCTCGCTAGAGACTTCTGTAAAGGTGAATTTTAATTATAGTAATCCTGTACATAAAGTTTAGTACAGAAATAGTATACTATGAGTTAATCGAGCTTTTTATTCATCTCTCGATCAAGTAATCTCAGAGACCGCTCACAGTAATTATGAGACAATTTCAGTCACAGTTGTTAAGGGTTAAAATCTCTATTGTTTAAGCCAGTAACCATCAGTATTTTTTCAGCAACCCACATGCTCTTTGGAATGAACGTCGCATAGGCAGTTCGTATAGCAAGGCGGAGATTTAATTTAATTTTTATCATATTAATTGCTTGGATTTCGTAATGATTGTAACTTTTCATCAGATGCTCGTTTCCCGCAAGTGCCACCTTCTGTACACGTATTTGTTCCTGTATAAAGTGTTTCCTTCTACAATGAACCTGGGTTTCAATTTTAATGCATCTGAAATAATAAAAGGAATATTCTTATGATTTTACTATGCTTCACCTACTACTATTTCAAAATATCGAATTGTCTGTAAAACAGTATACCTATCTAAAGAGGTACGATCAGATAATTTATATACATTCCACTACAATATTTTAATGTACGAATCAAATGGCCATGTAGAGATTTTATATTGATGCGGTTGATGCCTATTTTCGGTCCTGTATAAACACACAGAGAAAAAGGATTTTATATACAAATTTTATGTATAAATATTATCAGAAAGTAATTCCAAACATATCATTTCAAAAAAAAAATATATATATATATATATATATACTTTTAATAATAACTATACTTTTATAAATAACTAGCTGGCTTCGCCCTAATTTACATCGGGACCTCGAATTTTGTAAAACTTCGAACCGTATACAAATTCGAATATGATAAACCTCAAACCGAACGAACCTCCGGCTCGGGTAACCGCTGCCTTCGGTACCGTATACCGCACTCACCGGCCAAATTCAACTGTCCGGCTTGGGTCCCCGCTGCCTATGGATTTTTTTTTTTTTTTTTTTTTAATTAATCGGATTGCTAAAAAATGATTTTTTTGAACATGTCATTTTTCGGCCAGACATTTAGGCGGAAAGAAGTGAAATTGAGAAAATGATGTGTTGTGGTGTTTTGGGGTTCTTTCTAAAATAATTTACTTAAACTTAATAGACTCATTTACAACTCAGTCTTCATCTGACAATTAACTGATTCAAAAACAAATAAGTATACCCTGATTAGCTCCACTGAAATCTGTTGCCATGGAAAAGGGAGCAAATTATATTAAACTAATCAAAATATCAAAACTTAAGAATCCGAATAGGTTAATACAACATGATAATTTTGAACTCACCATTTTAAGACAATATTAAATGTAGTAAGGGGCAACAGATTTCTAAATCAAGTAGCATACTGAATTGCATAAAGAACACCCAACTCCACTCCAACCCGATCAAGCTCAAATCTCCATACACAATAAATTAGCAAAATATAACCATCATTGAATTTAGACAATTGAAGAGAACCTGAAATTCCTCCAATATGAGGACAAAAGGGGATAGCGACAAATTAATAAAATAAGCATATGATGGAATACTAAAAATTTAAGAATAAAAATGGAGATTTTGACCAAGATCAGATTGGTTAACCGAAAGATCGTATAGTGATTAAAATTTTACTGACCAACTCTATATATATATATATTTTTTTTTTTTTTTTACTTTTTAGAAAACAAACATTCTATCGTTTGTTTTAAATAATATTTCCAAGAGAGGACAATTAAAAATTAAACTGATCAGTTATGAAATTAAATTTAATATTATTCATTCATCACTTATTAATTTATCCATCATTAAATCAAGATCAAAAATACGATTGTATAACATTGAGTGAACCTCAATTGATATTCATTAAAACAGTCAGTTATGAATTTAGACTTAAGAAATTTTAAAGTCTTAATTTAATAAAGTTGGATTCTCCCTTTTTTTTTTTTAATATTACTCACAGAAAGGTTAAGCCTTTCTTATAGGTATACAGTGAATATAAAATATTAATTATTTAGAGATTTATACAAAGAAAAACATACCATCCTTGATAATAAACAAAAAAACACAATTTATTTGAACATTTAAAATTATGAAGCAACTAAGTTATCAAAAATAATCTTAATAAAACAATATAACAGCTGTTCTTTTAAGTTGAAACCACTCACTGGTTACTTTTAAATTACACATCATACTTTTAAAATTATCATCACATTACCATTTAATGGTCGTTCAAATATACAAACATTATATATTAACCTACAGACTGTTTCTATTCATAATGCAAATTCTTATTGAAATTATCTAAAGATATTCATTTCACTTTTAAACTCTGGTATAGCAAACATATTTTTTTTTTTTTTTTTTTTTTTTTTTTTTTGAAAGATGTACAAATAATAAAAAAAAACTATGCAAAGAGTACTTACAATAGATGGAGAGTTCTACAATTTTAGTCAGTGGACACTTAGGAGCATTTCGTCCTTTTTCAAAATCTGTTGAACACACTTAAGCTGGAGTATTCAGGCTGGGGAAAAATTCTGTCAATACCCACGTGGTTTCACGCTAACATTCATCATCACATGATGTGTCAAATGCCATCACGATGGAGATTTGGTTACCACTTCGTACCTCTCATCACACTGCATTACTTGCCATCAACTACTAGGTCCATCATCTTGTCAGGGGGGGGAAATTGTCCCACGGCCCAGAATTTCACTGTCGGAGCCAAAAGTTTCACTTTCATGAAACATGTGTTTTATTCTAAGATGGCCATCACCTTAACTCAGAACACTACTATTTCTACCGACCGTTTAGTTCAATATCTATGATCACCTCTGAGGATTAAGAAGTCATAATAATGTAATACTATTTCTTAGAACGTCACTACGCAAAAACGGGCTAAACATATCTTCTTTTTAATCTCTCGCTAACAGTTATAGATCCGCAACTCGAAAATGCCCTTATAGCCTCTTTTCATCATAACACTATGATTTAGGATAGTTAGTGTAGGGCCATCAATGCCCCACTTTCGATAATCTTCCAGAAACCTGTCCGCCTTCAACAGCTTCGCGATCCAGCCCACAGGCCAGTTTCCGAGCCCCGTAACAAGTCCAATTTTTACGAGCCAAACGACAGGTATCTCAGCCAAGCAACAACTGTCGTAAACATTCACTCTCCCGCGCCGCTTGAAAAACGGGACCGATCCACTCTGCCAGGGGTACGGGAATGGAAACAAAAGGAAAAATGGACTCTCCCTGAAAGCAACAGCTTGTCGCTCCACTCTGCCGGCCGCTTCATGGGGGAAGGCAGCCCTGCCTCACCCCCATGGCGTGTGCTGAAGGGGGGTCCTGTGAGCCTCTGTTTACATGGGCGCCAGCTATCCGCCTGATAGCAGAGCCAATTGAAGCCTGTCGTAAACTTACAAAGCCTAATTGCGTGTATAGTACACTCATAAGATAACGTAATTCTTATACAGGGCGGTCGGTCATTCTTATATCAAAGTCAGACTAGATGACTCCAAATTTTCCACCTGTGCGGTCTTTAACTGACAAACATCCCTTCTTGCTGTCTGCTTTTCGTATATGAAAACAGGAAGCTACGTTAGACTATGAAAGTTGAAATTGCTTTGCTTAAAAGAAATGGAAAGAAGAGGAAAAAAAAAACTGCTTTTATTATTAATATTACAATTACTTTTATTTATATATTTATTTAAAACAGAAACAAAAAGAAAACTTCTAAATAAATGTTGAGAGAGTGATTTAAGGTAATTAATGTAGATTAAAAAAAAAATTGGTTGAAACCAACCGTAACAGATGCATTTTAAACTGAGTGGAATTTTTATAGGCTATTATACAATTTTTTGGCTTCCTTTAATGGTAACTTGGCTATTGTATTAAGTTATTGGTTTGGAGTCGGCTTGTAAATATCGCCAATCGAAAAGTCGCCAAATATCGGTGTATGGTGAGGTTAATGGCTGGAGTACGGGTTGATACTATGTGATCGTAATGTACTTAAAAAATCACCGTAATAGAAGTAGTTGTCGCAGTAACTCCACGGGAACGTTTCCTGTAAGAAGTCAGCATAAATGTAAACAAGAATAGAGAAGAGTCCATAGCTCCTTGCAAGGTTTTTATTTATTAGGGACTTGACTATGATGGTAAAGTTTGGGAGGTGGTCTTTTTACATCAATAGCAACAACCTCTTTTAGCGGAGGTTAAGAGAAGTCTGATCTACTTTCCGAGATGTACATGTGTGTCAGAAGTCATCCCAATATCGCCAGATTACACGTGCATTAATTTTTATCGCCATTCGGAATTTTAAGACGGTTTAGAATATATCAATGTTAATTTTGCGTGGGAGATAGAGAACAGAGATGCAAAGTTAGGCGCGTTATCAAAATATAGGTTTTAACGGAGCAACCCTGCGGCTTATCCTGGGAAAGCGGAACTTATACTTTATGATGAATAAAGTGTTATTAATAACAAAATGCAAACAAGCAGTTGAAAAGAATCTAGATTTGCATTCCAGATGGAACAGACAATCGAAGGCTGGCAGAATAAAGGCACCGTGATGCACAACATAAGTGAATTTTAATAGCTTTGCGGAGCGGATATATCTACTAAAAGAATACTAGTGTATCAATGTATATGCGAAATAACCGTCGTCACATTCTTAATTTAGAAGAGAAATACTTTTATGCGGTTAACGAAAGCTGCAGAATAAATGAAAGATTACGCGTACATGATTAAATAGCATTTATCGTGGGATAGATATGACTTTGCTTTAGAATGAATAGAATTTAAATAAAGATATAAATTAACTTTTTGAAAAATTAAGAAATTATAAATTTTGAATAAAATTACAAATATATATGATCTCTACATCATATATATATCTCCCCTTTCGCAAGAAAAAAAATAGACACCGGGCTGACACACATGTGCACCAACTACTAAAACATAGAAAATGTACAATACACAACAAAGCACTAAAACACGAAGACCACCATACATCAAAAATAGAAAATAAACACATAAATGAGTACTCAATAACATAAAGTTTAGCACATTATTCGTGCATGGTATACCTATATAAGACATTTGTATGTCATATGTCTGCCTACTAATTCTTTTCCACAATATCTATAATGATTTCAAAAATGCAGACAATCATATTTCTTTTCCTTATAATAATCACACGTCCTATAGACGGAGTAAGGAAATGGCCAATAATAATTCAATATATATATTTTTTTAAGTGCACATAAAAGTAAAGCTAGCAATAATAATAGTAATAGCATATGCATAATATCAAAAACATTACGTAATCATCATTATACGTCATCATGAAATATTTACCTGCAGGTTCTTGAAGATGATGTTGTTGTTTTTTTTATTGCAATATTTATCATGATAATATACATTGTAATACTGATGAAAAGTTTCTAATCAGTACGAAAGTAATATATTTTCAAATAACTTGTAAAATCTTAATATAAATTCAAATATTGAAAAACACAGTGATATAAAATAACATAAAAGCATATTTACATTGAAATGAAAATTAATATGGATACTGTTTATTATTAATAATAAATATTTCTCTGGATACTAACATCTGCTATGAAGACTTTCTTAAATGCAACATATAATTATGTTGCCAAACACTGCTGAATGTTTACATATAACTTAATCATTATGACAAAAATATAATATTTAAGAGACTGAGGCCAAGATAGAATTGCTATAAAAGTATTGTAGATGCCAATCAATAATAATATTTGACCTTTTTTATTAGAAAATTCCTATCAACAACATATGACTGGTGTATGAGGATGTAATTTTGACGTAAAAATTCCAAAATCACAACAATACTACATAAAAATGTAATAAAAATGAAAAAATTAGAAAAATTGAAGAGGTATGTGAACTTTGATGACAATTTTATTTTAATTTATTTAAATGACTAAAAATATATAAAGTGAAATTAAAGGTAAGCACATCAAGCTCTTAAGTGAATCCAACCAGTACGTGTGTTAGAAATTGAAGATACAGACCTATCGTCCACCATATGAAGAAACCTTGAAATTTTCATATGACCGATCTGTAAAATTAAAAAAATGTGTGTGTGGTGTGAAGCACTAATCAACTTCACGCACATGATACTTACCAAACCCATACCTAAATTTTCATAAAAATGAGAAAAGGGGACAGAAAGAGAAGAAAAAAAATCATGTTCGACATGTTTAAAACTGTATATGTTTTCTTGTACATGCCGTTACCATGGTGTGTGCTTGTTTGTGTCAACGATGAAAGAAATACAAATATAAAGTAAATATGTAATTATTAGTAGCAAAATGTAATAACTTGTAAATTAAAAAAAAATCAGAAAGTATGAAAATAAATTGTAAGAATATATACCTGAAATACGATATATTGTAACCATGCTATATTGAAAGAGAAAGTACACCAGTACATATAATTATTTAAAAAATGAGATTGATAGGTGAAATGATAAATCCAAAACATTGAAATTAAATTGTATTGCATATTGAAAGATTTATCAGTAATACGTAATATAGAAGTGTGAATAGCAACAAGTGACCTTTTAACATATAACTTGAAAAGTGACACAGATAATAGAAATATAAGTGTTGGAAAATATATTTGAATAACATGTGTGTCTTGAATGAACTTAGAATGTACTTAGAAAATAAGTTAAAATAAAATTTATCCAACTATTAAAATATCAAATAAACATAAATGTTTACTGTTAACCTGTGAAAAAGAAAATACATTTAAAGAAATCCAACGGTATGAAGGGTGTACCCAAAATAGCTATTTGTGCCTAGCAATATTAAGTACAACAAAAGTGTATATGTATGTAATATAAAAGTGAGAGGCGAAAAAAAAATCTGGTAACAAGGTACCAGCGCACCAAAGTTATATATCTGAAAACAAAGAATCAGACTCACCAAAACAATAATCTGATAACGAGGTATCAGCCCACAATAAGTTATGTTTCTGAAAACAAGGGAATCAGAACTCCATGACGTGAAAAAAAAATGAACTAAAGAAGAGAAAAAAGAGTTACCGCTGGACTGTACACTATAAATATATAGCATAATTCACAAGAAGTATGGTCAAACTGAGAAAAAAAATACAAAAGTTACAAGAAGACAGTGAATTGATATACCGATGAGCCGAAAAATACGGTGAAAACTTTATCCAGACAAATGTATGCAAAAAAGAATTTTTTAAAGAGAAAAAAAAGTGTGAAATGTGAATAGGATAAATTTAGTCATAGAAAAATGTATGTTGAAATGACAATCTCACATGTAGAACATATAAGTGATATCATTGAAAACTATTTATATGAGAAAAATTTTGTAAAACTGTGAAACATACGTCTGCGTGCAAGAATATACGACAAAAAGAATTACGCAAATATCCACCAGTACTCGAAGGGGAAGAAAAAAAAGAAAAGATCCATTGTACAACTATGTAATTCGAATAACGGCGAATACTCCCAAAATACTTCTTGTTGAATTAAATGTTGACAAATTTAAAAAGACACAAGAATCCGAAGCATGGAAACCATAATTCCACACAAGACCCGCTATGTAAAAAAAATTCTTTTACCGTACACGGTCATCAACTGGGAAAAACTGGGCATCCATACAAAACATACCTTGCAGGAAGTATGACGATGAAAAGTTCAACAGAGTAAAAACATTTAAAAAGAAAACAATACTGTAATAAATAAAAATACTGTTCAAGATATATTAACCAAAAAAAAGAGAGCATTTGCATAAGCTGCAATGAAGATTGTAAATATGGCTCATAATTAAATGATAAAGAATATCTACGTTAAAAATTTTAAAGTGAAAGAGAAAGGCAAACAAATCATTTTAGATTCCCAAATGGAGTCCTATTAATGTTTGGGATTAAATCACTATAAGAAAACAAATGAGAAAAAAAATGATAATTTTGAATCATTCCTTGCTCGTGGCGCCTTAGAGCAATGAATGAAAAGAGATTCCGAAACACAATTGTAAAAAAATTAATATCCACAAATATTATTACAAGAGAAAAATGTGAGTATATCGAAACGTTTAAGGTGAAAAATTAAATCTAGAAATCATAAGAATGATGGAATCTTGTATTCCACTCACCTAAAGTATAGTCTCATTGACAAGAATATACAAATGTACAGCTGAATTAGAATATGGGATTCAGCTTGTAAAACTCTTTTAAAAAATCAAACCTTTTGAAACATTAGAGAGCGGCAAGACACGACATGCACATTTAATAATTGTAATTGAGGTTAAAAGAAATACGTGAAAGTTTATATATATATATATATATATATGAAAAATTTCATTGAAAAAATTATTTAAAAACTGAAAAATTTGGCATAAAATTATAAAAAATGTGACGTATGGCACTATACCCTAAAATAACTATTATAATTATCTCTATTTTATTTTGTTTAAATTTTTTGTAATGTGTGGCACGAGAAAGATGTAAAGACATATAAATATCTGAAATTTAGAATTAATGTAAACACTGCAGTTGTTAACAGATTGTAAAAATATATATTCATGATAGCATCGCAGAAAATTAAAGTATCCATTATGCATTAAGTTCAAAAACTGCACAAAACTTATATTACACTTAACTTACCAAAATATAATAAGGAAATACACATATAAAAATTGTTTCTTCTTAACTACTACATTAATCTTCCACAAGCACATGCTATAGTGCCGGTGACTTCAAATGAGAAAATGAGACAGTTAAAATTTTAAAGAAAAATTCCAGACCAAACAAGTTTAAAATGTCATATT
Organism: Maratus michaelseni; assembly: GCA_963931845.1. Classification (NCBI taxonomy): domain Eukaryota; kingdom Metazoa; phylum Arthropoda; class Arachnida; order Araneae; family Salticidae; genus Maratus; species Maratus michaelseni. The sequence continues at coordinate 212,448,292 of OZ007588.1, forward strand.
ATAGACCTGTAATTAACTTAGCGCAATTTTTTTTGACAACAAAAAGGGTAGCCATATTACCTGAAATATAATATTTTATCATTCAAAATAATTTAAAAAATGGAGACGTTATATACATACCAATAGCAAGTTGTAGCCTGAGCCAAAACCATAAATTTAGAAAAATTAAAAATTTATAAAAAATTTAATTAAGTTTTATATAAAAGAAAAGTTGAAAGAAAAATATACAATGGTGATGTATATAAAATAATATATTCCATAGTCACTGCATAATTATAACATAAATAATACATGGAAAGGTCAAATATTTTATACCTGATACCGTGAATCACCTATGAATAAAAATATATTTCTTCATCTTAATATTAATAGAATAAATTTTCATTTTTTTTATAACAGTTCAATTTTTTTTTACCCTAGCATTACAGTTTAACCATTTACAAAAAGCCTTCAGAATTTTCTAATTAGTAATTATGGCACATTAATATTATTTATGTAGTCTACATAATTCACTATCTTTTCCATTTAACTTCTCAATCGGTCACAATCATTCATATCCATATATATTTATTTTGTAAATGAGAAAGGTATCAATCACTCAACCTATTATAGGTCGATGGGAAAAATATATAAACACAACTCTATACAATTAGTGAGCGCATGCATGGTATCAATTTAAAGCGATGACTTGATAAAGAAAAGTTATTATTACTTTAAGAAAAACAGATAGAAAAATATGTCTAATTTAACCATTTAAATATATTTTACTTATCCCATTAAAATAATTTCTTTAATAATATATTTTTTAAAGATATAGTTATCCTTTATAATAACAACACATTAATACAGCTTTACAGCCTTTAAAAACAAATAGAAAAATAATGCCATGCATGACAATGGAGTATCTTTCTTTCTTTTTTCTTTTTTTTTTAATTATTATTATTTTTTTTTTTTATCCAGGAAGGAATAAATCATAAAAATGAATAAAAACATACCTGTGAATTAAAAAAAATATCCATTTGCGTTCACACACACGAAATAAACTTAAATAATAAAAAAATAAAACACCGTGCTTTTTCTGTCTATAGATAAATAGATATCCGTACTATTTAAAAATAATACGAAGATTTTAAAAGTAATCGGCGAGTGTGCGCTAACGTAGCAACACTTAGCTAAATCATTATGTGAGTCTTACTCGATAAAATCCATCGCTATTTCAGAGGTCAAAGTTTTGAAGAATGCTGAACAAATGAGTTTCTCCAGACCAATAGTCCTAATGAATGTTCATGCGATTTGACCCTGAAAATAAGCTGGGTGAAATGAAACTTCACTTAGAAATATCTTTTCAGAGAAGAACAATTTTCTGACGAACGAAACACCAACATAAATGTAAATGAAAAAGAATTGATGAATCACCGAACATGAGATGTTCTTTAGATGCATTTGTTCAGTAAACTATAGCAGATTTTTCAAATGTCTCTAAAAGTCTTTACGATAAAAAGAACTGTTGAGAAAGCATCTTTCGTAAGCGTTCGAAGTCGCAGGGGAAGAATTTTTTTTTTTTTTTATGAGAATGTCTACTATTCTTGTGATAGATATCCGGTACACAGTCAGTATAAATTAGTTCTTCCGAACACATTGATGCTGTATCGGCTGAGAAATGTACATAATAATTCAATACAGTCTATTCACTGATTCTATTTTTTAAAATAGCATTTGCAGAGTCCATAAATGCACTTTTATCCATTAAAAATAAGTCCAAAAATATCTTTTCCGTCTGAAGGAACCACGGGATAGAAATATGAATCAGGAACGCTGAATCAGAAATGCTGACGAGCAATACAGGGCCAGAGACACTGAAGGACAGATACTGCTGAAGTAGAGACGCTGAGCAAAAACACTGACCAAAAATACTGACCAAAAATACTGACCAACAATACTGACCAACAATACTGACCACCTCCCAAAATGTCAAGAACCGTCCAATATACTGACTTCTTGATTCACGGCGCCAATTTTTGTATGGTGAGGTTAATGGCTGGAGTACGGGTTGATACTATGTGATCGTAATGTACTTAAAAAATCACCGTAATAGAAGTAGTTGTCGCAATAACTCCACGGGAACGTTTCCTGTAAGAAGTCAGCATAAATGTAAACAAGAATAGAGAAGAGTCCATAGCTCCTTGCAAGGTTTTTATTTATTAGGGACTTGACTATGATGGTAAAGTTTGGGAGGTGGTCTTTTTACATCAATAGCAACAACCTCTTTTAGCGGAGGTTAAGAGAAGTCTGATCTACTTTCCGAGATGTACATGTGTGTCAGAAGTCATCCCAATATCGCCAGATTACACGTGCATTAATTTTTATCGCCATTCGGAATTTTAAGACGGTTTAGAATATATCAATGTTAATTTTGCGTGGGAGATAGAGAACAGAGATGCAAAGTTAGGCGCGTTATCAAAATATAGGTTTTAACGGAGCAACCCTGCGGCTTATCCTGGGAAAGCGGAACTTATACTTTATGATGAATAAAGTGTTATTAATAACAAAATGCAAACAAGCAGTTGAAAAGAATCTAGATTTGCATTCCAGATGGAACAGACAATCGAAGGCTGGCAGAATAAAGGCACCGTGATGCACAACATAAGTGAATTTTAATAGATTTGCGGAGCGGATATATCTACTAAAAGAATACTAGTGTATCAATGTATATGCGAAATAACCGTCGTCACATTCTTAATTTAGAAGAGAAATACTTTTATGCGGTTAACGAAAGCTGCAGAATGAATGAAAGATTACGCGTACATGATTAAATAGCATTTATCGTGGGATAGATATGACTTTGCTTTAGAATGAATAGAATTTAAATAAAGATATAAATTAACTTTTTGAAAAATTAAGAAATTATAAATTTTGAATAAAATTACAAATATATATGATCTCTACATCATACGGTGCGTGAGTGTAACACATCTGTTCCAAATTTTTAAACTATTGGATTTTTGGATATGAAGATGATGCATCCTTGCTTAAAGTGTGCTGACAGTTCAGAGATTCAAAAAATTTTCGAATTCGGCACATAATTTTTTATTTTAGCAAAATCCAGATTTTTGTATAAAAAAAAAGAAATAAAAAGCTAGGGATGTTGCTATTTCATTTCCAATTATCAGTGATTTTAAGGTAGATACAAATGTATATAAGATACAGATTTCAAAATTGAAATACAGTCACAATTTGATATACGTACATTGTTCTCTTTTTATAAAAGCAAGTCAGCAACCTTGAGAAACCTTTCTATGCATTTCACAAAGTTAGAATTTCTTTGTCAAGGTAAATTTACAACCCTCGTATTTTACTCAAAGAAATCGAAGCACATGATAGAAATACCAAGACACTCTGCGACATTTAACATTTATTGTTCATCCTGTGTATTTATTTATTCCCCAATAAGCTTGCAAAGGATGTAGTTGCTCCAAGTTTGCCATAAACCACACTCCATGTGCCACGAGTTATGACTTTGCTAAGGCAATACAAAGTCAGTGACAGGGTGACTACAGACTTGAATAAGCTATTTATATAAGATCAAGGTTACTAGTAGAGATAGAATAGACTAACATCGTTTAGACGTTAAAATGATGAAGCTAGAAGTGTTACTATTCGTAGCGTCTTTAACTGTAACAGCGCATGGTTGCACAAAGGAATCCCTGCAAATGGTTCAGATAGTAAGTTTTATTAATTATATAGTCAGCATTATTCTAACTATAGTATAGTTTATTATATCACGCATAAATGACACATGGGCGCCAACTGCGTGGAACTCATCACCACATCGCCTCCTGCTGCCTTATGGTGATGGATTTTTAAACATAGCTAAAAAACTACTGGGAGGAGAAATAATATATCCTGATTACTGAAAAGCCACTGCAAGCACGAGCTTTCGCTCTAAAATTAAGAGACTCCGAGAATGACTGAAAAAACGAGGCCTTCAATTACTATTTTCGTTTTTACATTGTATTTTTTTTTCTTATTAAATTTCAAGTAATTTAATCAACTTATGCTGGACTTTAAATTACGGATTATGATGTATAAAATTTTCGAAAATTTTTAAATATTTAATTACATATTTACCAATTTTACATTAACGGTCATAAATATCAATATCATGAAAGTTTTTTTCACTCTAGTTTCCCAATTTCAAATGATTTTTTTAAATAAGATAAAACTTTTTCAAACGCCCAAAATTATTCCGAAATCATTAGTTTTCAATATTACAACTTTTAAAACAATTAAAAATTTCAAGGAAAGCAAACTGTCTTTATTTCAATTTAAATAATACAGTCAAATCTGCTGAGATATGTATAACTAAGGACTGGAAATAAATTCGTTTCAGGCAGGTGTGTAAAATTCCAAAAATTGGCCTCGATTAAAAGGGGGTCCCAAAATGATATTGTGCTTCGCTTAAATTCGGACATAAATCAGGCACTGGATATACGAATATGGAAATAATTTATGAATAGTATGGATTATTTTTTTATGAACTATAATTCATACTTTTATGAAATACTAATTTCATATTTCATATAAAATTATGGGAATTTCAAAATTAAGATATTTATTTTGGAGGTTTTATAAAGTATATTTTCATATAAAGAAAAATCATCGAGGTAAAATTTTAATTTTCGGAAATATAAATGAAAAAATATATAAATAATTTAACGTTAAAGGGCCAAAATTTTCAAAAATGTTAATTCCAAAACATTGTGTCCAAATGATTTTAATATTTATATTTGGGCACAAATTTTAATGAAGAATTAAAATTATATGTTTTTATAGAAAATTTAAAAGTTAGCTTCCATTTTAATATTTAGTTGACAAAGCTTTTAATTTATTAATAATACGCGTTATTTCTAATCTATTGGTACTAGTTATCTTTTTAATACGATGATTTGGCAGAAAAATTCTTGGAAAGTATTAACTTTTGTTTTTTCAGGACTGTAAAATAACGAATATAGGTAAAATAATTATAATTTTTAAGGAAAAGCAAATATCAATATAATAAAAGTTTTTTTTTTTTTCACTCTAGTCTCCAAATTTCAAATGATTTTTTTAATAAGATAAAACTTTTTTCAAACGTCCAAAATTATTTCAAAATCATTATAACTTTTGCTTTTCAGGACTGTACAATAACGAATATAGGTAAAATAATTATAATTTTTAAGAAAAAACAAATATCAATATAATGAAAGTTTTTTTTTTCACTCCAGTCTCCCAATTTCAAATGATTTTTTTTTTTTTTTTTAAATAAGATAAAACTTTTTTCAAACGTCCAAAATTATTGGGAAATCATTAGACATCACATGTAAAAAATTACAGCCTTTAACAATTAAAAATTTCAAGGAACGCAAACTGTCTTTCTTTCAATTTAAATAATACAGTAAAATCTGATGAGATAGGTACCACTAAGGTCTGAAAAAAAAAAAAAAATAGTTTCAGGCAGGTTTCCGTCTCAGCAGGTATAATTGTTCGGTATTCTCTCCGATGAGACAATGAAAGTCTGTATAAGAGGTGATTTGAGATTATTTTCATCGCAATGATTAAGTCATTTATGATGTTTTGGTTCTACTTTAAAGCTGCATTAAAACGTATTGGTTTACTCTTTAAAATTGCTTTCATGAATCAAAATCATGAACATATTAATCTTGTTAGCAAAGGTATTAATAATGTATATAGAAATATATAATGTAGAAATATGCTTTTATTTTTAATTAGCTGCTTTTAAATTAATTAAGTATTAAAAATTTTATGAATTGTTATATTGTGTAAGCGATTTCTATAGATATAAAACGGTAGACTGTGTTATCAGTCCAGCCCACTCAACTAACGAGGTGAAATAATTTTAAGCTTGTAATTTACATCCTATTATACTTAAATTAATTTAGCAAGAATTTAACTAAAAATATTAATTGTATGATTTATTTTTACTTACTAGTCTCAAAAATTAAAAATATATATATATATCAATATTTAGTATTTTCTATTTTTTTTTTTAATTACGCGGCCTTTAAAAATTTTCATTAATTTTATTTTTATCAGTCTGACTCTAAAACCCAGATAAACCATGGATATCAAGGTGATTTCTTTTATAATTCTTATATGGATATTTTTGCTTCTTTCTATAATCTCTTCTTTTCTTATCATTTTTTAAAGAAGAATAATCATATACTTTTCTTAGTTATACAAATATATCTTATTGTTGGAATGTTATTCCATATTAAGGCATGAGTAAGTGATTCCTCAAATAGTAAATAATACAAAAGTTAAACATTTTACCTTTATGTCTTGTGAATTATTTATTAGGAATATATTCTTCTTAAGATGAACAAAGCACATTTATTAGAGGAAAAATATGCATGAAATATAGAACTTGGATAAATACTTGAAAGATAGAATCAATAACAAAAGAATTCTTGAAGTATTTGCAAAAACAAAAATATGAAGAAATACTTTAAATTATTTTAAGCTTAGTTTGTTGAAGTTTTTAAATGTTTATTTCTTTGGAATAAAGCGGTATTAAATAGAATTTTTAATCGTAAGTCAGCATTGTGCTCGCAACATCTTACAACATTTCACATCTACTAAAAAAAAAAGCTTGCTGAGTTCAGATTGTATTTTTAAAGCATTGTTTGGTGCTGCCATCTGGTGGCATTTCCTTGAAACAAAAAGAAATTTTTCTAACGCTTATTAATAATGGTCATACAAAATATAGATAAAAGTTTAGATCACATTATTTAATCGATAATTACATGCAAAATCTTTTAATTTAAATATTTATAATATAAAATAAGTAATAAAAAAATATTATCGGTTGTTTACATTTTATTTACCACAGTCTCAATATTTTGAAAATATAACAATATTTAGTGTTTCTGATTTTTTTTTTAAATTAAGTATACGACCTTTAAAATTTTTCATTAAATTAATTTTTATCAGTCTGATTCTAAAACTTCGCATTTAAACTTTGCTGTTTGCAGCTAACGATTTATAATACATATTTTTTAATTACTTGAATTTATATTTTTCCATTTTCACACATTATTTAGTTGTTAAATCATGGATATCAAGATAATTTAGAATTACTGTACGAATATTTCTCTTTATTTTTGTTCTCTCCTTTTGTTTTTCCTTTTTTACGAAAAATAATCACATAGTTATCGTATTATATATATGACATTTTGATAATGGTCATACCAAATATAATAAAAATTGTTGACCAGTTCAATTTATTTAATCGATAATTACATGCACAATCTTTTAATTTAAATACTTTTAATATAAATTTCGTAAATGAAACAAAATATTCTTGGGTGTTAAGTTTTACTTAATTATAAAGCATTCGAATAAAAAAAATACAAACTATACAACTTTTCCTCCTGAATAAAATATAGCACTAGCTGACCCGCCCGGCGTTGCCCGGGCCCGTGATAATAAATTAAAAATATAAATCAAGTTTTTGTTAGTTTATATCTTTAACCTCATTTTGTATGAAATTATATTTTAAAATGAAAAATTCGCGAAAAAATATTGATGTTTAGTGATAAAAGCGCTCATTTTTTTGTTATTTTTGTCCGAACTCTTTGAAAGCTTTATTGGTTATAAATAAAACGGTTTTAGAGCCCTTGTAAAAATTTCGTGAAAAAATATTGTTATCTAGTTGTAAAAGAAATGTTTTCTTCTCGCTTTTTTGTTTGTTTGTTTGTTTTCGCGTCGGCTCCTTTAACATAGCAATAAAAAAATAGTTCTCATCTTCCGAACTCTTTCAAATTTCAATCGGTTATAAATAAAACTCTATCCAAGCTCTCTTTCAAATTTCACGAAAAAATATGCATATTTATTTGTAAAAACATGAGTTCTTTAAAGAAATAATAAAAAGCTTTCAACGCAATGACCATATTACGCCATCCGTTTTCAATCAACCCTTTTCAATCCCTCTAGGTCTAGACTAAACAGCTTTAGGCTAAAGACGGTTCTCGTTTCTGAGGGTAGAAGTCTTAAAAAGAAAACGTTGAAGTATCTGCTAAGAAATGATTTTCGTGTGCAAAAGAGAGTGTGAATTCGACGGAATGCGCTTTTCGCTTTAAATATATAGATTATTAAAATGAATTATTGCCAGTAAAATAAGAAAAATCATTCTGTCCAGAGAGGGTTTCGAACCGACACGATGATTGGAAGAGAGAAGCACCACGCCTTATACCACTCGCCCACTCCTTTCTCGCTCGAGTCTACTCTAAAACTGGTTAGGTTCTAGATTTAATTTTACGCATGCGCAAATGAGTCATTTTTGTGTGAAAAGTGGATTTGACGAAAATCTCTTTTCGTTTTAATATATAAGATACTAGTTAAATTTTGTTTCGTTTGGAGCCCTAGTACTATTGCTAGAGACTTTTAAATAGGTGACTTTTTATTATAATAGTCCTGTACAAAAAGTTAGTACAGAAACAGCATCCTATGGGCTAATCGAGCCTTTTATTTATTTTTCGATCGAACGGTCTCACAGACAGTTTGCTGTAGTTATGCGACAATTTATATCACAGCAAATAAGGCTTAGCTTGTAAATACCTCTGTTTTAAAATAGCAATCTTCTCCTTATTTAATTGGAAATTTCTGCCTTTAAATAAGACAAATATACATATATAGGGTGTCCCAAAAACGTTGACCTCGGCTTTCATTCCTTAAATATTGATCATAAGCATATATATATATTCAAATTACAAAGTTACGTAAAAAAGCGTACAGAATTTTATGAAATCGATTAAAATTTTCAGGAGATTAAATATGAAGAAATTCAAAATTTAAAACTTTATATGGTCCCCGTGCAAAAGATTTCGCAATGAGCAAAATATGCCCCATACACTAATAAGGTCATGTACAAAATTTCAGCATTTTATCATAAAAAGTCGCAGAGATTAAAAAAAAAATACATAAATGCTAATTTAAATCTCTTTTCGATGCCTGGATAGGAGTTCGCAAGGGGAAAAAATCATGTCCGATGATTGTGTTTCAGGGTTCGTACTCAAATTACGGAAGAAAACAATGATTGCATAAATAAATAATAATTGTGCTACTAGGGTCGTTTACATACTACACTCTAATCCTGATTCAATCCACGCCGATACCATCATTGTATTTCCGACCCCGTATACAATGAAAAAGCCGGTATGAAGATGAAACTAGCCTAGGTCATTTAGCACACCTGCTAACTCCTAGGGCATTAGTCCAGCATTTACCCATGATTCCTGTCGGGTAAACAAACAGCGCCAGTTCACCGGTTAGGGTGTTGGTGTCTCCATCTTTTGAAAGTTTTGTCAGTGCTTTTATTTTTGCGGTATTTATTGTTTTTTTACAACTTTATTTTAAGTTCTTTTTTGTTTTCAAAAATGCAAAATTACGTCAATTCTTCGCGATGGACGGTCGAAAATTTTGCTTTCTGCGATTTTTCAATTTTTAGCTTTTTTCGTGTACCGCAGCGATTTTTCTGATCTTTATGAAAATAATTTGTTTTTAAACTTTTAGACTAATATAGTAAAGTTTGCCCCCCCAAGTTTTTTTATTTTTTACCGACTTTTAATAAGATTTTCAATACGATTCTTGGCGGGGTTTTTTCCGTTCTGCTGCGATTTTTTGCAATCGTTAAGAAAAAAAAATCTGTTTTAAACTTTTAGCCTAATATAGTACATTTTGTCCGCCACGATTTTGGAAGTTTTTGCAATTTTCAATGCCATTTTTAGCCCCCCCCCCTTTTTTTTCTTTCCGCGATCTTTTTTGATAACCACAAAACGAATTCTGTTTTAAACATTTAGCATAATAAATTAAATTTTGTCTCCCGCGATTTTTAATACGATTTTTTGAGTTGTTGCGCTTTTGCGCCAATTTTTTTTATATTGAAAAACGAATTCCTGTTAGAATGTTTTAGCTCTCACTGTAGTAAATTTCAAAGTAACTGTAGTAAATTTCACTAAAGTAAAATTAAAGGTTGTTTTTTGTTCGTTTTCTCGGCGATTTTTCAACATTAATAATAAGGAATCCGGTTTTAATCTTTAAGTTTAATAAAAAAAAAAAAAAAGAAGAAGTTCTCTTTTCAATAAAGTTTATTCGCAATTACGTACAAGGATTTTTGGAATTTTATCCCGCGTTTTGCGGCGATTATATTTTTATTTATTTATTTTATGTTCGTAAGAGTAATTTGGTTTCAAGATTATTTTCTATATTGATTAGTGCGATATAAAAAACTCCTTGGACAAAGAAAATTCAAGGTGAATTTATTATCGAGTTAAATACTTCATTGTTGATAGTTGTGTTTTTGAAAATAGTATTACTATTGTAAAATTAAATCTTCATATAGATAATTTGAAATAATAAGGTAATTTTCTCCGCATATCATAATTTTTCTATTTAATTTCAATAATATATTGTGAAGTTTGCTCCAGTAGGTTTATCTATTTATTTATTTTTAGCTTGATAATCTCTGATTGCTTTATAATATTGATTTCGATATCGTAATAAATGACACTTCCCCAAGACAAAATAAAGGAAAATTATGTCTTAAAGATTTACCTTATTTTTAATAGCTATTATCTTTTAAATATTACCAATAGGCGATTTTTGATAGTTTATTAACAGAAAAATCTGCTTTTTGTAATGCACGTATTATAATTATATGTTAATCGATATACCATGCTATCAGGCATTATTGTTATTATGGAGAGCAACATCAGTACAGGCAATTCGTCTTTTTTTTATGTAACTAAATATTTTTTTAATGAGAGTCAAAAATTTAAATTATTATAGACTATATAGAAAAATCTTTTGAGAGAAATGGTGTGTTTTTGTAATTACCAAAAAATATAATATATAACGAAGGGTTTGTACTGATGTTGCTCTCCACAATAATAATAAAGCCCAGTAGCATGGCAGAGATCTGCACGGGCCGAACTCGGGCCAGGCCCGGTCATACTTTTTCTGAAAGCTCGGGCCAGGCCGGAATCGGGCCTTACTGTTTTCCTGAAGGATTGGGTAGAGCCGGTCTAACTTATTTTTTCCGTACCGAGCCGGCACTGGTTTCTTTCTTCCTACTCTTCACGGGCCGAAATTTTTTAGTCCCGGTTTTGCCCCGGCACGTATGAAAATCATTGTCTCGGCGTCCGTTCAAATAATAATAAAAAAAAATTAAAATATAGTAAAACGTGTGAAAAAAGAACGACGAAACCCTGTCTTAAACTGAAAACTGTGTTGATCCATGCAAAATGAATATACGTAAGAAAAGAATATATAATATATTTACACCTGCGAAGGAGGGAACTTGTCTAGAACGCTTTTTTTTTTCCTTTCCTGTGCAATTCCGTCTTAGAAGATTTTACTGTACATCATTTTTCAGATTTTTAAATCTCCAATACATGGAATATGGATTAACAATATTAATGATAACTGAAACATTTACATACAACAAATAGAAATTCATTAAAAAAATAAATATCGCAGGCTACGACATTTCTATAAAAATGAAGATTATAAACATGAAAAAAAAAAAAAAAAAAAAAAAAAAAGCTAGATAAGTGCTTTTGGTCAGAACTCTCCGTACGAGACAAATTTTTAACCAAGTCGTCGTAAAAATCAACATTTTGTAGAAATTAGCTCGGGCCAGACCGATGAAATTTTAACTTTTTTCTAGTCCGGGGGCGGTCTCGGGACGAACTTTTAGCTATTACACCGGGTCGAACCTGCCGGGCACGAACCAAACTTAACTTTTATACTGGGCCGAACCGGGCTGGGGCCGAACTTTTAATTTTTATACCGAGAATATATATATATATATATATATATTCTTTCTATGGGTCGGGTTGGCCCGTGCAGACCTTTATAATATAATATATAAATTAACATATAATGGGATTTTGTTTTGTATATTACGATTTCAAAAAGATATTTAACTTGTTACTGATATCATTATTTTGCTATTTGAAATTCATACACAGATTTTATACATAATTTGATTGATTAAATGTTTGACATATTTTGGCTCAATACTGTTATTAAACTTAGCCACAGCCCTCGCTAAGGGGGGGGGTAGCCTCTCCCCCCACCCAACCTTTCGTGAATGCTGTTACACTTGGCAAATTTACAAACTTGGTAGGCAAATTTGTTTAAAACTTTAATAAAAACTATAATACACTTTCTATTTTTCATGGACTTGGCAAAAATTAGAAATAGAATTGTGAACATTATTAAGATTTTTACAAATAAAAACTGTTTATATTTTCTAATTGTATTAACGTGGCGAAATTATAAAACTAATTGGCAAACGTTAAGAACTATCTATTTTTGTTTGTCAATGGGTTGGCAGATACTGAAATTTCACTTGCTAATTTAAGGTCCCCTCCCCCTCCATTAAAATTTCGTAGCGATGGCCCTGAAAGGGCCGTAGCGACCACATGGGGAGAGAGTCGGGCAGAGTCAGGTCCGAAACTAGAGAGGGTCAGTTGGGGCTTGTGCCCCAGGCGCCAGAATTTCATTTTCACAGATAATGAAATTAGTCAAAAATGCTCCCACAGTTGTAACATTAGCTTGCCATTAATTGTCTTCGCTTAACATTATGTGTCCTCATTTAGATAAATAATGTTAAGCATGTCGATAATGTTTTATAATTAAGATGAAAATGTTTTATTTGTAATAATTAAAATTCTAGTTTTGGTTTAAGAAATAAAATGGAATTTTAGTCTTTTTTGAGACCCCCTATAAAATGGATTTTGAAGTGTAAGTTTTACTCTTTGTATGAGGTTTTCTTGTAAATACTAGTAGAATATGATTTATTCATTTAATGGCAAGTTAGCAGTATTAGTAGTATTTAAAAAAAAAAAAAAGCAAAATATCTTACGTAGTTTGATTATTTTAAATTTCTTAAATGTAAACAAATTTTATACATCTGTTTTCTTTTAAAAAAAAATTATAATTATCGTATTATTTACTTATTTTTAAAAAAAGTTTGAGTAATGGTGAAAAAACGATTGCGTCAAGGGCGGCTAAATAATGCTCGCCTCATGCAAAAAATTTTCTAGCGGTGGTCTTGGCTCTGGTGTTACAAAGATGTCAATCAAAGTTTGCATTAACAAAAAGCGGTCAGACATTTTAATTCTCAATAAAGCAAAAGAACGAAGATTATCACACGCGAAAAGGACTGTAGGCGGTTTCTGTTTATGTTTACACCGGAAGTTTGTACCGCAGTTCCCTAATCAGACAATCATAATTCAGAAGGAAAAATTACGCAGCTTCCGGTTTTTTGCAGGGGAGGGGTTTTATGCTGGCGTTTGTAAATGGGTGCAAAATGAAAGCAGGAACGATAGTGGCATATTAACACGTCCTGTAAATCCGGTTTGATACCAAGTGATATTGTAAACGCTGCTTGGTGCAAAAGTATCTAAACTGTGTAGAAATAATAACTTCACGAGCAGCGTTTACAATATCACTTGGTATCAAACCGGATTTACAGGACGTGTTAATATGCCACTATCGTTCCTGCTTTCATTTTGCACCCATTTACAAACGCAAGTATAAAACCCCTCCCCTGCAAAAAACCGGAAGCTGCGTAATTTTTCCTTCTGAATTATGATTGGCTGATTAGGGAACTGCGGTACAAACTTCCGGTGTAAACATAAACAGAAACCGCCTACGGTCCTTTTCGCGTGTGATAATCTTCGTTCTTTTGCTTTATTGAGAATTAAAATGTCTGACCGCTTTTTGTTAATGCAGACTTTGATTGACATCTTTGTAACACCAGAGCCAAGACCACCGCTAGACAATTTTCTGCTTGAGGCGAGCATTATTTTGCCGCCCTTATGACGCAATCGTTTTTTCACCATTACTCAAACTTTTTTTAAAAATAAGTAAATAATACGATAACTATAATTTTTTTTTAAAGAAAACAGATGTATAAAATTTGTTTACATTTAAGAAATTTAAAATAATCAAACTACGTAAGATATTTTGCTTTTTTAAAAAAAAATACTACTAATACTGCTAACTTGGCATTAAATGAATAAATCATATTCTACTAGTATTTACAAGAAAACCTCATACAAAGAGTAAAACTTACACTTCAAAATCCATTTTATAGGGGGTCCCAGAAAAGACTAAAATTCCATTTTATTTCTTAAACCAAAACTAGAATTTTAATTATTACAAATAAAACATTTTCATCTTAATTATAAAACATTATCGACATGCTCAACATTATTTATCTAAATGAGGACACATAATGTTAAGCGAAGACAATTAATGGCAAGCTAATGTTAAAACTGTGGGAGCATTTTTGACTAATTTCATTATCTGTGAAAATGAAATTCTGGCGCCTGGGGCACAAGCCCCAACTGACCATCTCTAGTTTCGGACCTGACTCTGCCCGACTCTCCCCCCATGGGGTCGCTACGGCCCTTTCAGGGCCATCGCTACGAAATTTTAATGAAGGGGAAGGGGACCTTAAATTAGCAAGTGAAATTTCAGTATCTGCCAACCCATTGGCAAGCAAAAATAGATAGTTCTTGACGTTTGCCAATTAGTTTTATAATTTTGCCACGTTACTACAATTAGAAAATATAAACAGTTTTTATTTGTAAAAAGCTTAATAATGTTCACAATTCTATTTCTAATTTTTGCCAAGTCTATGAAAAATAGAAAGTGTATTATAGTTTTTATTAAAGTTTTAAACAAATTTGCCTACCAAGTTTGCCGGGGCAAAACCGGGACTAAAAAATTTTGGCCCGTGAAGAATGAAACCAGTGCCGGCTCGGTACGGAAAAAATAAGTTAGACCGGCCCGACCCAATCCTTCAGGAAAACAGTAAGGCCCGATCCCGGCCCGGCCCGAGCTTTCAGAAAAAGTATGACCGGGCCTGGCCCGAGTTCGGCCCGTGCAGATCTCTGCCATGCTACTGGGCTTTATTATTATTGTGGAGAGCAACATCAGTACAAACCCTTCGTTATATATTATATTTTTTGGTAATTACAAAAACACACCATTTCTCTCAAAAGATTTTTCTATATAGCCTGTAATAATTTACATTTTTGACTCTCATTAAAAAAATATTTAGTTACTTAAAAAAAGACGAAGTGCCTGTACTGATGTTGCTCTCCATAATAACAATAATGCCTGATAGCATGGTATATCAATTAACATATAATTATAATACGTGCATTACAAAAAGCAGATTTTTCTGTTGATAAACTATCAAAAATCGCCTATTGGTAATATTTAAAAGAAAATTGCTATTAAAAATAAGGTAAATCTATAAGACCTAATTTTCCTTTATTTTGCCTTGGGAAAGTCTCATTTATTACGATATCGAAATCAATATTATAAAGCAATCAGAGATTATCAAGCTAAAAATAAATAAATAGATAAACCTAATGGAGCAAACTTCACAATATATTATTGAAATTAAATAGAAAAATTATGATATGCGGAGAAAATTACCTTATTATTTCAAATTATCTATATGAAGATTTAATTTTACAATAGTAATACTATTTTCAAAAACACAACTATCAACAATGAAGTATTTAACTCTATAATAAATTCACCTTGAATTTTCTTTGTCAAAGGAGTTTTTTATATCGCATTAATCAATATAGAAAATAATCTTGAAACCAAATTACTCTTACGAACATAAAATAAATAAATAAAAATATAATCGCCGCAAAACGCGGGATAAAATTCCAAAAATCCCTGTACGTAATTGAGAATAAACTTTATTGAAAAGAGAACTACTTCTTCTTCTTCTTTTTTTTTTTTTTTAAATTAAACTTAAAGATTAAAACCGGATTCCTTATTATTAATGTTGAAAAATCGCCGAGAAAACTAAAAAAAAAAAAAAAAAAAAAAAATCTTTAATTTTACTTTAGTGAAATTTACTACAGTTACTTTGAAATTTACTACAGTGAGAGCTAAAACATTCTAACAGGAATTCGTTTTTCAATATAAAAAAAAAATTGGCGCAAAAGCGCAACAACGCAAAAAATCGTATTAAAAATCGCGGGAGGCAAAATTTAATTTATTATGCTAAATGTTTAAAACAGAATTCTTTTTGTGGTTATCAAAAAATGATCGCGGAAAGAAAAAAAAAGGGGGAGGCTAAAAATTGCATTGAAAATTGCAAAAACTTCCAAAATCGTGACGGACAAAATTTACTATATTAGGCTAAAAGTTTAAAACAGATTTTTTTTTCTTAACGATTGCAAAAAATCGCAGCAGAACGTAAAAAACCCCGCCAAGAATCGTATTGAAAATCTTATTAAAAATCGGTAAAAAATCAAAAAACTTGGGGGGCAAACTTTACTATATTAGTCTAAAAGTTTAAAAACAAATTATTTTCATGAAGATCAGAAAAATCGCTGCGCTATGCGAAAAAAGCTAAAAATTGAAAAATCGCAGAAAGCAAAATTTTCGACCGTCCATCGCGAAGAATTGACGTAATTTTGCATTTTTGAAAACAAAAAAGAACTTCAAATAAAGTTGTAAAAAAACAATAAATAGCGCAAAAATAAAAGCACTGACAAAACTTTCAA
Source organism: Maratus michaelseni (assembly GCA_963931845.1). Classification (NCBI taxonomy): domain Eukaryota; kingdom Metazoa; phylum Arthropoda; class Arachnida; order Araneae; family Salticidae; genus Maratus; species Maratus michaelseni. The sequence goes on from OZ007588.1 coordinate 212,464,902, forward strand.
AAGATGGAGACACCAACACCCTAACCGGTGAACTGGCGCTGTTTGTTTACCCGACAGGAATCATGGGTAAATGCTGGACTAATGCCCTAGGAGCTAGCAGGGGTGAAAATGACCTAGGCTAGTTTCATCTTCATACCGGCTTTTTCATTGTATACGGGGTCGGAAATACAATGATGGTATCGGCGTGGATTGAATCAGGATTAGAGTGTAGTATGTAAACGACCCTACGCAAAGATTTCAAAGCTTGTTCAAAATGTTTCCCACCCGTGCCAATACAGAGCTGCATTCGTTTGAGCTGTTTTAATGTTCATTGACTGTGCGTTTTCCAAGTTTTATTCTGTAATTCATCAGGTAAAATTTTAAGGTATTTTTCAGGAAGCATAGTTTTGTAAATTTGAAAATAAAACTAAAGATAAGAGCGATATTTTATTTGCTTATGATGCATTTCTGCGTTGGCACATCTGCACTCTACCTGTAATCATTTACATTTTAAGTTATGATTATCCCCTCACTAACTTTGTTTAACAATATTTTTGCGACTTTTTATGATAAACTTCTAAAATTTTGTTCATGACTTTATTAGTGTATGGGGTACATGTTACTCACTGGGGGAATTTTTGTACGGAGGCTGTACAAAAATTTAAATTTTATATTTCTTCAAATTTAATTTCCAGAAAATTGTAATCGATGTCATAAAATTTTAGTACATTTTTACATAACTTTGTAATTTGTAAAATATGTCTGTGATCAATATTTAAGGAATAAAAGTCGAGGTCAATATTTTCGGGATACCCTGATGTATATATATTCAAAATGATTTTTTTCCAATTACTTATATGGATCCTGAAATTATACGTTGGAAGAAAATCCTGTGAAGTGAAATAAATGAGTTGCATTTTTTCTGTTGTTTACACTATTTCTTTCTGTTAAGTATGCTTTCTCTTTCATTTAATTACAGGTTTCCAAGCATTGTAGCTTGGCACCATCTCTCACTTATCCTCGGGATCCAAATCCTGCTTCGGTTTGGACTGAAGGACTGGATGATCTAACAATGGTAATTTATGCTTTTATTACAGTGGCAGAGAGTCTTTGGAACCGAGGAATAAAGGTTTCTAGGGGCCCCCATATGTATATTCATATGAAAGGAGGGAATTTTAGAAGATATTAATAATTATTAAATACGTTATTTTTAAATTCAATTAATTTTTGTTTAATTTGTGTCTTTAACATTTTTTTAAATTAATTTTTTTAATTAATTTCCTTTTTGAATCAAAATAACAATTAATAAATAATTGTCGGAGCAAAGCTTCGGCTACCTGTCCCATGAAAAATTACACTTTTGTTAACACGATAGCGCCAAAAATATTAGTTGAATTGACACAAAAATAGAGCTGGAGGTCGGTAGTGCCAAAATCTTGTCGAGGATTGAAAATCAAAAATATTTGTCAACCTTAACACTCCGAAACGTCGACCCAAAAATTTTCAATTTTCCCATAGAGATAACATTGCGATTGTTCGAATTATGCATTAAAACATAAGCTCTATTGTAACTTATGCATTTAAATCCCATTGTTGTACTCATGACGTTGTTATGACGTCAATGTTACTGACGCACACATTTGTGATATTTGATATAAATATACTATTGACTTTTAAAAGTTTTTATTCTTACTTTTTTTTTTTTTTTTTTTTTTTTTTGAAAGTGCGAACTGATAAGTAGCCAAAAGCCTTACATTGTTTGTAACTTCCCAATTGGTGTAATTTAGTTTGAATTTTTTGTTTTAAAAAAGAAAAGAAATCTAATACGAATACGGAGAATGCGAATTTGAGTACTTTCGTACACTGTGAAAGAAAAAAAATATCTGGAAACGTTACTCCATCTAGTGGGGCAGCAAAGTGGTTCATAGATGGAGTAACGTTTCCGTATGATTTCGGAAAGATATTCGGAAACGTTCCTATATATTTCGGTTAGATATTCGGAAACGTTTCTCTATATTTCGGAAAGTTTCTGTATATATCGGAAATCCTTCTATATATATCAGAAATGTTTTTGAATGTTTCTGTGTATTTCTGTATCATAATTTTTTTTTATTTAAGAAAACGATGCACTTTTTTAATAGCATTAATATTATCCGATTGAATTCTACTGTACAGTAATATTAGAGTTGCTGTTAATTTTTTGTTGCACATGCAAACATAATTAACTCTTTCAATAATTTTACTTTTGTCTCCCATGATTTAGATATTTAATTGATGAATGATAATGTAGGACTATAGTGAAGTTCAGATAACATTGTTTATACGTCTTTATCATCTTTTTGTTTTGAGATTAGGTTCCGATTCATAACTTTTGTAATGATGAAATGTATCGTTTATATGACAGAAGAAATTAATAATTTCAGTTATACTATATGTTTATTCCTCTTTTTTTTATGAATCAAATATTTGTAAATAAATATTATTGAAAATTTGATTTGTAGACCTAGAAAGAATTATTTTTTAAAATGCGCTCTCGTGAGTTCCATCCTGTAAATCAGGCATGTCAAACACGTGGCCCGCGGGCCACAACTTGCCCTCCGACAACTTATCTGTGGCCCGCGTAGCCTTTGGCAATTTATCTGTGTTTAATTTAGTTGTTAGAGAACGGATGCTGAAAATACACTTAGTACAAACACTCTAGCAAAAATTGTGATCTCAGAGATGGCAACATAAAGATATGTATATCAGTGTTACCAGTTAGACGGGCTTTTTTTTTATTATTTAGACCACTACCACTATTTTTGAATAGTAATATTTGTCTTATTTATTATGTCATTAAATAAGGAGAATATTTGTAAGACTACAGACAATTTGCTGCTCATCTGGCGACAGTGATGTATAGACAGATATAACACACTTTTACATTTTAGCATAAAAAAATTGTGGATACAAAGATTACCAGTCGGAACGCAACAAAGCCCGGTATCTTGAGTCTGAAAATTTAAAGATACGTAAAATTTTTAAAGTATTTTACTTATAATTTTTATTTGTTTATGTTGAAAACTAATACTTTATTTTACTACTCTCTTAGATTTTACACTACTTTACAAAATATTATACTACATTTATTAAATTCTAAGAAATTTGTTATAAAATTAATAAAATTCAGCGCTAATTAAGACCAGTTAAAATTTCAAAAAAATCAAAATTTCAAATTAAATAGCTTTGAAAGTGGCACAAATTATTACTTTTGTTTTTGACACAAAAACCCCGAATATGCCATCCAGGTTCTTCACTTGGACTTTAGTAGAACATATAAATTTTGGAATTCAGCTCTTTAATCATTTTCAATACTTAGATTAGTAATTGTGTGTGATCTTTCTTTCTTTTCTTTCATATTTTATTGATATGCACACATTTTATTGATACACTTTCATACAACCCAGGATTTATAAAAAATATGTATGTTAAAGCTCTTTACCCTATGAATAAATATGATAAACTGAAGATTGACATCGCATATTTTTTAAAGGTGATTTACAACACAATTATATTCAAAGGAAAACTGAAATTTTATGTTTAATATATAGACACTGTTCGAGTTCGGAAAGAATGTAACATTAAGAGGTGCTACAGCACAAAGTATAAAGAAAACTCACAAAAATTTGGCTAAACATCGAAAAGATAAACTGTCAGTATTGAAACTGAATCTTCTTTAAATAACCTGCTTTCACCAAGCTTATTGAATGAAATACACTTGCTTTAAAAAAAAACTAATTATTGTCTTTATTACATTAAATGTCACGCGAGTCGAAATCACTCAAAACGAAATTGAAGAAATTATGTCTAAGAGCAGTTAATGAAATTTGAAAATACTATAAGCATAAGTACCATTGCTAGAAAGATTTGTCTATAACAGATTGATTTCTAAAAAAACGGATATGTGCTTAAAAACTTAGTGCTTGTAAATTTATATTCGTATGCACATTCTTAATAATCGTCAGTCTAGAAAATATCTTGGAAATATGGTATGAAGATAAACCGATCTACCTTCTTATACGGGATTTGATGGCTTTCCATTATAAAGTTTTAACTGTTATTTTCGAACTGTTAAAAATGTTACAATTTTCGTTTAAATCGGCAAATTATGAATGCGGATTATTAAAAGTCTTCCACTAGACAAAGTACTTGGAGTTTTCATTTGAAATTACAAAGCACCCGAGTAAACTTCAAGGTGAATTTCATAATGCTATCTTGATATTTGATAGTATTAGCGTTTTCAAATAGAATTTATTACTTTGATAAAACAATTTTCAAAAAGAAAATGTATTTCAATTTAAATATTGTCAGGCATTACTTCAAAAATCATCGAAGTGGACATTTTAGAATATACTAAAAGTGTATTCAAAAATTTATTTAAAAAAAAGATTTTTGAATTTGAAGAAATATGAAAATCAGTTTAATCTATTTACTTCAACTCCAATGATTGATGTTGAAATTATTCTTCGGCATTTAGTACTGCGCGGTTAATCTAAATTCAGTGCGATTTCATATTAAAGCGAAAATATATGGACATGGGTTGGGGTGTAAAAACATTTCGCCAATGGGTCGATTGCCACCACTAAATTTTTAGTATTTTTCGCCTAATAAAAATACTAATAAAATATAGGCGAAGTATACTAGTAAAATGTAAGCGAAGAATGTTAATAAAATTTAGTGGTAACAATCGATCCATTGGCGCCCAGTTTTTACACCCCTGTATATGGGGTTTCCGAATTTCTGTATTTATTCATCAATTGACCAATTTTTAAACTATAATGTGCAATTAGACATATTTTAGCTATATTCAGCAGCGCACGTTTATACATCTTTGCATAACTACCATATATATTTTTTAAAAATCAAATAAGCAAAAGTTGAACCAGAAAATGTATTTAATAAATCAAATTAAATAAGTAGCGCATGGGTACAAGATAAATTTTATTAAATAACTTTTCTGTTTCAAAGTACGCATATTTTTACTCTAAGGAAACACGGACGATTAGCAGCTGTGCTTTTGATCAGATCATGATTAACAAACCACCGTGTACAACCAATTTTTAAAATAAATACAATTTAGAAAATTCAATTAAATTTTATAGATTTCGTTGATGAAAAGAAAATTTGTATATATTTTCGAAAAATAAGATAAAATAAACTATGTATAATAATAACTTTGGAACTTGTGAATATTTCTTTAACGTGGCTGTGTTTTGTACGTACAAATTTTATCCTGTGCAATGGTATTATCTATATATTTTTTTATGTGGCCCGCAGCTTTGTATATAATGCTTAATTTGGCCCGCGGTGGTAAACGAGTTTGACATGCCTGCTGTAAATAGATACATATACACATTATAAAAATGTTTAATTTCCCTAAATAGGTGTATTTTTTTAATATCTTTAAATAAATATTTTTTATCTTGTAAGTAGATATACTATTTCAAAATATTTCATATCTGTGAATAATTATTTTAGAACTTTTCAAGTTATACAAATAAAATAAATACTTTTAAGGAGTATTTTCAGAAGCATGATGATTGTAAAACACTATATTAAAAATATTTAGTAGTCGAGAAAACATTTTCAAAAATATATCTTTTTATAAGTATACAATGCATGAAAATTATTTTTCACAGATATGAAATATTTTGAAATAGTATATCTACTTGAAAATGTATCATATTTACAGGATGGAACTCACGAGAGCGCATTTTAAAAAAAATAATTCTTTCTAGGTCTACAAATCAAATTTTCAATAATAATTATTTACAAATATGTGATTCGTAAAAAATGAAGAAAAAAAAATATTATAAGTGAAATTATGAATTTCTTCTGTCATATAAACATTTCATCATTACAAAAGTTATGAATCGGAACCTAATCTCAAAACGAAAAGATGATTCCATCTTAACCCTATGCGGACCAATAATATGGCTTTTCTTGTGAAAAAAAAAAAAAAAAAAAAAAAAAAGTTCGCCCTTTTAGGGCAGATAGAAACATTTCAAATATTCTCTTATAGGGGAAAAGGTTGTAAAAAGTGTTTCATATTAATTACAACTTTTTAATCCACTCGCTGAGTTCAGGAAAACTCTTCGGAGCTTAATTTCGCTATCATACCCCCTTCCCTTCTCCCCTATTAATTAAAAAAAAGAATGTTATTTGTGTATCGAAATCCATACGCAGCATATATCCAAGCTGAATTATTGTTTCCGATAGTCTTTTAAAATGCACACATCACCAGAATTTGTTAGCTATATTTATTTATGACAAGAATTGGAATATGCCATGAACCAAGCTAAAAAGTTTAATAACAATAACTTGTATTTTTCAGCTAGGAAAATTCCAAGCCTATGCACTGGGAGTATTTTTAAGAAATTTTTACGGCGACTTCATCAGTTCAGATCCAAGAGAGGTATGGAAAATTTCATTTATGTACTTTAAACTATTCTTTAAAAAAATCCTTCTGAACGACGCTGTTTAAATAATTACAGTGCATGTATCTATATATTACCAGGTCTTGCTAATGTAGGCTTTACAAAGCTCAGAAGCTAAACCGCAATTTTATGACACATTCAAGGACTCATACGTATAAAACATGAAATTGGCAGGCATGAGTACTGACGCATTTTTTAATCGAAATGCGTTTTTCATTTTTCGATAATTACAATACATCATGAGTTATGAACGACTGCTCTGTGAAACGAGATTTCCTAACTGTCGGCATTCATATATTTGGCTCAAAATCAAAATTATGACTCCATTTCTGAAAGATCCTTTGGCATTATAGAAAAAAGAAAAACTCTATTCGATTTATTAGTTTATGAATAAGAACACCTGTCAATTTTATTCGTTTACGAATAAAAATAAATTCAGAAATGTTTCAGAAAGTCGCTAATTTGAATTTCAGATCAGCCATATAAAACGACTAAAACTTATGACAGTAACTATCGCTTCCTTTTTTTCTAAATTAACATTTCGATAAATTTTGGTAATAAAATTTAGTCTTACTCAACACTTTTATAAATTTATTTGTCACTTAACTTTAGACATTCTTCTAATGATTCAAAATCATCGGATAAAATAATTAATACTCAAATTTCTTGCTTCAAGGAATATTTTATATAGTAGATGTTAAAATTAAGTTTCAGTTTATTTAAATACAGTTCAATTAAATGAAAATTCAGCTATTGATAATTCTAATTAAATTCTTCACTTCTAATTAAAATTTACTTTTCTTGCATAGTTTTCCTGACCCTCATTTTTTCTCCCAACATTCTTTGTGCAAAACTCAGAAAAATACCGAATTTCTTTTTTTTTTTTTTTTACTTTCTTTAATTACTTTTAATTAATATTATTCTACAACCCATCAGTTTAATTTTTTGAAAAAAGTGTCATTGCCACAATATTATAATATAATATCTTTAATAAAACAAATCGCTTCAAATTAGTTAAATAATTATATAATTGAAATTTCAATGCAATTTACTTATGATTTTAGTTACTTATCTCTTAAGAATTTTGTTTATTTAATTACTTAAGAAGTTACAGAAAACTTATTAGAGATTTTTTACCCCTCTTTTCAGAAGAAAAGAGGGAAAATGAGCATATATCAGAATGAGCAATGTAAAAAGGCGTAGTGCACCAAAAGTATAAAGAAATATTTTTATCCTACTAGTTCGGTAGTATCAAAGAATTTCTTTGTTGGTATATACAGTAGCCCCCCCCCCCCCCCCCCCGTTAATATCGCGCCTTTTTACATTGCTCATTCTGATATATGCTCATTTTCCCGTGTCTTTTGAAAAGAAGGGTAAAAAATCTCTAATAAGTTTTCTGTAACTTCTTAAGTAATTAAATAATATTAGGTGCATAACTATGACTCCGTCTTCGATCACGATTCTTGCCAAACACAATCTAAATTGTCTGCGGCATTAAAACTACTATGAAATTCTTGTTTATTATCTCACCATGTACTTCGTAATGTTTACACGCAGTGGGCATATTCCAAAAGCAAGGAAATTGGTTCTCACATGAATGTGGAATGCCGAGAAATCATATCTGAAGGATTTCAAAGACAAAAAGGAAATGATTTTATGTATCACATTCTTATGAAAGATGAATAATGATTTCATTACGCAAATCCCAAACGACTGAAGGCCTTGGTGCAACCAGGTACACGATGTCCGTTAGTGTCAAAACAGAACATGCATGGACATAAGTTTATGTTGCGTATCTGGAGAGACAAAAAAGGCGTAGCCTATTATGAACTACACCAACTGCGTCAGACAATCACTAAAACTGTTAGAAGCAACAAGTAATCAAGTTGAACGAAGAATTTATGAAAAATGTCCAGGATAAGGCCTAAAGACAAGAGAAGGTTGTTTTCCAACGTGACAATGATCACCCACTTGTTGCAAGATCAGTCAATAAAATTGTAGCAACACGTCGCTACCGAGTTTTCTCGACACGAAGAACTCATTTGCTTAGCTTGTGACGAAGCCGGGTAAACGTGTTGTGTATAATGTTTTTTTTATTGTCTATTTTTTATCGTGTGTTACAGCTTTACGTTTCTGGAATTTTATCTTGCTTCTTTTTTTTCTGTTACACGATTTCTTTGATTACGCCAAATTCGTCCATTTTCTCCAATATATTTTAAAAATTGCCCATTTAAAAAGCCATCATTATTTTAAAAATGGGACTATAAAAAAATGAGTGCTTTTAAATTTGCCATTTATCCAATTTTGATTATATGTTCTGTATACTTTTTTTAATGTTAGTCATAAAGTTATAAGAGGTGTTCCATCATATTAATTAAACTAAAACCACAACGTATTCATAAATGTCTTACGAATCTTCTAATTTTAATCCGTTTATCTCATTAATATTTATTAGTCATCGTCATTCTTAGGAATTTCCACTAAGCAGTGGGTTTCGCCGGCCAATAAAAGCATTTATTGAGAGTTCTTTTCCCTTTCTCCCTGTCCAGTGCAATAACATCACTTAATTTATAAACCTTCAATGGCTCTTCAATAGTATTTTTTCAAGTCATTCTTGGTCTTCCCTGCTTCACCTTCCTTTCGTGCTACAATCTAAAAGGATTTTTAAAAGGCGCTCTTCTTTCATTTTGCGAACATGCACATACCATCTAAGCTTATTATATTCAATCATCTGAGCAACATCCTGTTTGACTTCCATATTTTCACCAACTTGTAACTTTATTCACCCATTTTTTAACTTTTTCCAGCTTTGATGTTCTTGCTGATCTTCGCTGGAAGTCCATTTCGGTAGAGAAGATTTTCTTTTTTATGGAGAGATTTAAGGTCTATGTCCCCGAACCATACAGTAAAATACTTTGCACGATTACACTAAAAATTAGTCGTTTAGTTTTGGTGAGAATATTACTTCACAGAAAATAATTCAACATTGTAATAGCTTTTCTGCCTTCTTAAATTCTCTTATCTATATCTATATGGCATGAACCATCTTGATGAATGACAGATCCAAGGTATTTGAATTCGTCAACATTTTTTATATTTATATCATCCACTTAGAGTTGCAAAGGCTAGAAAAAACCTGGTTTAAACCTGGGAATAAACCAGGTTTTTGGGAATAAACTTGGTTTTTTGGGAAAAAACCAGGTCTTTTGGCAATAAAACTGGGAATAAACCGGGTCTATTGGAAATAAACCTGGGAATAAACCGGTTTTTTGCAACTCTACATCCACTAGAGTATCATCTTTCCGACTTGTTGTTAAATGCTCAGTTTTACTCATATATTTATCTTTAATCTCCATTTATCATAAGAATCCTTTAATTTGCGAAACATGTACGTGTTCTTCATCATCTGATATGATAACTTGATCGTTCGAGAATAATAATTGATGTATATATTTACTATCATCCAGTTTTAAGCCTATTTTATGACATTTCCTCGACCATTTTCTGAGGCAAATATCAATATATATTTTAAATAAAGTTGGTGAGCGACAACAACCTTTCAGAAGGCCTTTGCTGGTGATAACAGTTTCAGACAACTTATTTCCAACTTTAACTCTACAGCTGTTTCTGCAATAAATGGATTTACTGATATTGATTAGCTTTTCATTTATATTTGCTATTTTAAGTACTTTCCAAAGCAAATTTCTCGGTACGTTGTCATAAGCTTTTCATGATCCAAAAATTTGAGTTCGGTTGTTCTTCCCTCGTCTCTCTGTTTTTCCAGAACTTGTCTTATAGGACAAAAATGTGGTCGACGTAAGATCTGCTTGCTGAAAAGCCATTTTGTTCTTTAATTCCTTCATATTAACCTTCTAGTCTATTTCTTAAATTTTTACCTAATAGTTTTATTACTGAACTTGTAACACATATTCCTCTATAGTGGCTGCAGTGCTTTTTGTCTCCTTTCTTAAAAATTGGTATTAAATATCCTTATTTTAATTCTTGTGATATTAATAGAATTGCATAAGTTGTACAAAGCATCCACAGAAAATCAGTTATATAATATCTGCATGCAGTTTACCCAGTTCAAGTGGAAGGAAAATGAAAATATACCGGCTCATCTTTCAAAATTGAAGACCTTATAGAAATAAAATTTTTACCGAATGGTAAAGTTCTTCCAATTAAATACAAGATTGCAAAATAAAAATGAAGCTAGATCACCTGAATTGCTGCTGAACTGTAAGATATTAGACTCATTACCTAATGAGTATATGTCAAATCTAGTTAGTTGCTGTTAAGTGAAGATAAAAGAACAGTTGATGATAACAACTCAGTTATGTACGTATAAAAGAGAATTGAAAGATCATGAAAAAGAATAAGCTATTGAACAAGAAGCTCTTATGGTAAAAAACAGAAGAAGTAATCATAATGTGTTCAAGAAAAAGATTAATACTTGTAACTATTGTCATCAAAAGGGGCACTGGGTCAAGTCTTGTCCTAAGTGGACTGCTGATGGTAGACCATCTAAATTTACTTCGGATTTAAAAAGAAGGAGACTTCCTGTACAGCCACTACCTAATTTTTGGAATTTGTTGATGAAGAGGTATTTGCTTTTAAGGTCCTTTCAGATAGCTGGTACATAAATAATGGGGCTTCCAGACATATCACCAGGAGTAACAAGAACTTTATTAATTTTGAAAAATTCAAATATCTTCTTGGAATAACAACAGCAAATGGTAAAGTTCTTCCAGCCTTTGGTAAAGGTACACTTCAAATTTTCACTGTTGTTAATAATAAGAAGCGGTACAAAGAGTTAAAAGACGTGTGGTATGTTTCTGAAATAGGTCAGAATTTATTTCCTGTGTTAGCCACGCCTGACAGATATGCTAATAGTTGCTTTGAATCAACTACAACACAATTTTGGCTGAAAATTGATAATACTTGTATTCTACATTGTACACGAAGTAAAGGTAGATCTTGTTCACAAAAATCATACAAATGAAAAGCACAAAGCAGTGATGTCTTTGATCGCGCTATACAAAACTGCACATATTGGAAATGAGGCTCATCTATCAGCAATACTGAAAATGGTGTCCTTCAGCAACAATTACATATTGGAAATGAGGCTCATCTATCAGCAATACTGAAAATTTTGTCCTTCAGCAACAATTACATATTGGAAATGAGGCTCATCTATCAGCAATACTGAAAATGGTGTCCTTCAGCAACAATTACATATTGAAAATGAGGCTCATCTATCAGCAATACTGAAAATGGTGTCCTTCAGCAACAATTACAAATCTGGACACGGGATTGCACTTCCTGCTGCACATTTTACAACATGGCAGGTGACACGCTGGCACAAGCATCCATAATATGGTTTCGAATTTCCTGTAAATGTTGGTGGAGGAGTTGCATACTCTCGCTGTTTCATGTATCCCCGCCATTTATATAAAATGGACAAAAATACTTTTTCACGGTATGTGATATTAAGATTTATTTATGTAAAGATGAATACTGTATATCTACTGACAATTGAAACTCTGGAGTGTGACATTTTCTCTTTTCTTCCGCTTATGTCGCGTTACAATTTTGGGAGTTTCGAACCAAATAAATATACATTTTACGCTTCCTACTTTTAACATTACTCTACGGAAGGTGTCTTTCCTTACTAAATCGATGATGCTGAACAACTTTGTAAATAATTTTTTTCCCATATCGCTTACCGTTTTTTAAATAAGAACGCTAACTCCAAATTTAGTCGGCAGGTAGCGGTGTAAGCGGTTCCTTGCGTAGCTCATGGCAACTTTACTATACCTAGACCCCACTTTTATGACTATAGCTCTTGCCGTTCAGAAATTATTGGGGCTTTTAGCAGGCACACTGTATATCCATTTTAAAGTACGTTAAAGTGGTTTTTTAAATCCTGCTTATTGTGATTTTAAAACTGAAAGCTCAATATTAATATCCAAGTCTCTTTTGGATATGGCATTTTTTCGAACTCTCAAATGGAGTCCCTCAAATGTGAAATAATATTTATTAAACTCTGTATTAAAACAATTAATTTCATTTAAATGTCGAAGATACATTTTAAAATACCCACTCCTAAATTCCGAAACAAACTTAAATAGGGGGGGGGGGGGGAAATTATACATGTAGAAAATGTTCTGAAAGTCACATATTCAGTCACTCAATTTTAAATTTGCAATTATCTCTAAATCCCTTTTTTTTCCGGCTTGACTTAAACAAATAAGTCTGAAAAAGACTGAAAATGCATAAACAAACTGAATATTACAATCTTTTAAAAAGTAATGTAAATATCGCTGGTAAATACTTTTATTCTCTATTCTTTGATATAGGGGGCAATTGAGCAATAAAAGGATATTTAGAGTCCTTCTCCAAATAATATATACATTTTTATTTTGTTTTACTAAAAACAAAAGGCGAAGAAAAACAAGGTGACCCCAAAGTCATTTCTAAATTAAATACACGCTTTTTAACGCTAGCGTGAGAAAAATTCTCATAACGCGACCAGTGACCGGTGAATATGTGGTTTTACATGGGAATACGACGTCATATAAAGAACGTGAATTTTCATTCATAAAATTTGAATTTTAAATTTGGTGTACTTCTACTTTTAAGTACACTAACAAAAGCGTATTCTCCATTCTAAAGAAAAGTAACAAACACAGCTGCTGCCGTAAATGAATTTTTTGTGACCGGTTATCTTTCTCGACTAATATTAAGAAAATTAATACATATAAAAATAGGAAAATTTGAAGTTTTATAGAGAAATGTATTATAATCAGGGCTTTACAAATTTCATAAAATCTGGTAGCCAGCAAAAAAATTCTAGTCGCCTGTAAAATATGTTAACCCAAATTCCTCTCCCCAATCATTGATTTTCGAAACCACAAAAGCTTTTTATGAATTAAGTGAGAAAAAATAATAAGCATAGTTTAGAATTAATGGTTAGATTTACTTCAAATGAATTTCCTATAACTTATATGTTGTTATTCGTCAAAATGAATGTGACAGATTAATCAGTTTTAATTCTGAACACAAAAATCTGATATTAGACTTACAAAGAAACTTGAGCATTTTTTAGCATTGTATCCAATTTTAGATGCCACAAAGGCTGTATTGACACTATTTATTAGTGTTTTATTGAATCCCCTCCTCCCACCACATTGTAATCATGTGACATGCTAGCTGGCTAGAGCGGCAATGAATGGCGTTTTCTGTGCATGAGATGGTAATATGCACTTTAAACTTTGTTCTTCCATTAAAAGTACGAGAGATGAGGACGATCACTGCTTGTCGCGCACGAGTAGGGCCAGGAGAGAGAAAAATGCCATTTGTGCTCTTTTCTTTGGTGAATTTTGTACAAAAAAAATGCCCAGATTAAATAAGTTGGTCGCCAGATAAGAAAATTTAGTCGCCAGTGGCGACCTGGCGAACACATTTGTCAAGCCCTGATTATATTAAACACGCGGAAGCAGACAGTTTTTAAATCGAAGAATTATTTTAAGAGCTATTTAATGTTAAATTCGCACAAAATAGTTCAGTTAAAAAAATTATAAGATCAAAAATTACGCACAGCAATTTAATCATCTTTCTTCAGGCACATATTTCACTATTTTGTGGCGTGCAGAATGAAATCATTTTTAGCACTTTCCAACCTAGTTGAAAAGTGCTTATGACTTTGTCTGGCCGTCTGCCGCGCGTCTGCCATCTGTCCGTGCTCTAACTCCCGTAAATATGCTCGGATTGCTCTGCAATTTTTATATGTTATTGTCGTTATCTATAGCATGTTCCCTATTTCAACGGAAGTGTGTAGCACTTATAGTTTTTTTACAGGGACACTCAAAAGAATTCCGTTACATTACGGTCTATGGGGGAAAATCATTTGCGGTTTATTTAAATAATGTTTCACTATTTGAAACGCATTGAAATTTATATATATCACTAAGGTCCATTAGAAGAAGCTTAATATGGAATAGGGTGTGCATATCACTCATAGTTACTTTACAGGGACAGTCAAAAGAATTCCGTTACATTACGTCTATGGAGAAAAATCGTCTGCGGTTTATTTAAATAATGTTTCACTATTTTAAACGCATTGAAATTTATATATATTACTAAGGTGCATTATAATTACAAGAGGCTTACTACAGAATAGTGTGTGTAAAGCAGTCATCGTTCATTTACAGGGACACACAAAAGAATTCTCTACTGTCTGTTAACAATAATTCCTGGAAGTGCGTTTTAAGTTACTGAAAGCGATTTTAATTTTAACTCGCTTTTTGTCTATTACGTGGTGTGTATAAATTCTGTAGATCCTATACAGGGCAGCACAAAAGTTCGCGAACACATTTCCGTTTATTGACAGAAACTCCAGAAGGATAATTTTAAACTGTGCTACGCGTTTCCTAACTAAACTAAAATTTAGCATCCTATATAGTATATATACAAATCTATAGATCATATAAGGGCTGAATAAAGGTATTCGGATATTTTTCCGAATACTTTTGTATCTGTTATATTGTATCTGTAATATTGTATCTGTTGAAAATTCCTGAAATTATGTTTTTAAATATGTTATGCGTTTTCCAAATTGTTTACTTAGAGGTTATCTTTTAGCTTATTAAACGGTATGTTTTGTAAAATTATTTTGGAAGCGTTGGAAAGTGCTACATAATCTATGCTTGACGCATGATTTTTCGTTCTTGTTTAAAATTTGTTTAATTTTTTGAGGTTTTTTTTTTTTTTAAATTCCATAATTTCAATACCGATTTATTTCATATTCCGAAATAGTCATTTTCTTACTTATTGTTGAATTGTTGCCAAATTTTTAAAGCGCGAAAGTAACAATATTTCCAAACACTTTACAATTGAAAAATATATTCACATGTGAATATTAAAAGAGAAAGTAAACTTTAAAATAATTAAATTCTTACGCACGAAAAGCGTGAAAAATGGTGAAAATTACATCATAGTAATTTTCACCAGTAAGTAAACCAAATATAGTAAACCGTAAAAACAATATTTCCAAGCACTTTGCACGTGAATATTAAAAGGAAAAAAGGAAAGTTTTAAAGGATTCGATTATGATTAAAATTTCTTATAGCATCTAAAAGAAAACTTTTCTTCTATATGCTATTATAAAAATTCTTGAGGCAGCGACATTTTTTACTTATCTATTTTATACAAGCTGATTTTCAGATGTGTGATAGACCTTACCTAATCAATCAGGAAAACAACCGTTAGCTGTTGCGACAGCGGTGGATGCGGTCTTGTGCCCCGAAAAATCCCCCTGTCAAAGAGAAATGAATGGCAACCCTATTACAGAGGATCGATACTGTCGTGATAATATTATTTAGTCATACGTGATCCGGTAATATTTTTCAAAGAGGGTAAATTAGCATGTTCTTAAAGCCTGTGGGTCTGAACGAGGGTTGGCGAGGGTAGATCGTACGGAGAAAACCCCCCAAAAAAGAAGTACGAGTAGGACTCGCACATTTGAAGATTCCGTATCGTTATATCATATTTTTTTTATTTTTTTTTTTTCAGTCTCGACACCAAATTTGCTCTCTCGGATTTTTGCGTTTACATGTACAACAAGACCTTCGTGCCAAATTTCAAGATTCAATGGGGCATTCTAGAAATTCTAGGAAAGTACCCTATAGCTTTTGAGAGTGAGTTTGTATGAAAAACGTTGGTTTAAGGCCGTAACTTTTTATTGCAATGAATTAGAATCTCGAAATTTTTACAAAACAATAGGGCCATAAACCGTATTATATGGTATTAATTTTAACTCTTTCCGTTCCTAGGGAAAAAAAAAAAAAAAAAAAAAGGTTTTGACGGACAGGCGGACAACAAAATGATCCTTTTAGAGTTCTGTTTTTTCTCTTTTGAGGTACGTGAGCCCTAAAGACATTTTTGTTTTTATTACTTGTTTTCTATATCATTAATAATTCCAGTGATTTATTCTAAAAAAAAAAAAAAAAATGTAGGAAAAACAAAATAACAACAGAAAAAAAAAAAGAAAAACTCACGAATTTCGCAGAATTCTAAAAATAGAAAAGCTTAAGTAAATGCTGATTCATAATAGTAGATTTCATTTCTTCTCACTGTTAAATACTTATTGTAAATCTGTCTAACACCCATTTGGATCGAAGCCTTAGCAATTCAGATCTATATCGATTTCGATCACTTACTTGGGAATGAAAGAATTGACTTTGTAAAAACTGGATTTTTAGTCAGATATAGAAGCATTTTGAGGGAAAACTTAAATAGAGGAGCATATCCAAAAATTTAAAACGACTTTATTGTACAGTGCAAAGCCTGCAGAGCGCCTTCTATTTTTTAAAACTTCCAACTTAGTTGAAAAGTGTTTTTGACTTTGGTTCGTCTGTCTGCCCGAGCTCTAACACTCAAAAATTTCTATTTCCGTTTAATTGGTATAAGTTATGGAGGTTTGCTATTGGAAATAAAATGTGTAGCATTTATAATTCGTTTACAGGGACACTCAAAAGAATTCGGATGCATTATGGTCTATGGACGAAACTTCTTTGAAGTACATTTTTGATGTTTCACTACTTTAAACATTACGAAATTGATAGAAAACGTTAATACACACTACAATATGTTTAATATATAAAATGGTGTGCGTAACATTTATTGTTTAGTTACGGGGACACACAGTATAATTCGATTGCATTATTCTCAGTAGGTGATGCTGATGTTTGTTTGAAGTGAAGAGGAATTACGTTACTGAGGTACACAATGAATTTTTGTTAAGTTAAATAGGAAATATAACGCTTTCTATTCTTTGCAAAGCCGCAAGAATAAAAAAGTCCTTCCGGCCTGTACCGGGGGGAAAAGGTATCGTTCATAGTCTATGTTTTTAAAAATTCAACTCACTTTACTCAAACACCCGAAGCTAAATAGCTTGAAACCCGATTATAGAAGATTCAATCCCGGTTTTCGTTAATACTGAATTTGAATGCGAATTTCAGCATGAGAGTTACAGCATAACAAAAATCATATTGTTTCAAAATTTCAGCTACCCTAGAATTTCAAACTGCCATATCTCAGCCATTTTTTTAGATATAGCAAAAACAAAAAAAAATCCAGAATCCTTGTATCACGTTCTAACACTTAACAGAAACAATTTTTTCAATTTATAATTTTTGTACATCTTTTCGAATTTTTAATTTTTTTTTTTAATTTAACTGGTTACCATTTTGAAACAAGATGTCGGATGAAGCTGGCTTACGAACTCGGTTGAGACCTTCGTGTGTCCAAGAATAAAATATACCACATACTCAGCCACATCCAAATCGGTTCATAAATAAGAGAGTTACAACATGACATATATGTCAGATATATATACATACATCCATTCAAATATATAAATCAACATTTGAACGGAGGGTGGTTTTGGGGTCTGGGGGTCATGATCGGTGAAAATATACCAAATTTTTTTGGAATTTATTTCCTCCGAGCTTTTTGTAATGAAATCTACCTAAAATCAGATACGTAATTGCTTATGAGTATAATTATAGCAAACCATTTTTAGTTGTTTTATGAATTTTTCAACTGAATTAAATTTTAGTTTTACTATGTATTCGTATGTATAAAAATCCACAGAGCATATACAGACCTGAATAAAATAATTCGTATAAATTACCTCCTACGAACAATAATTAATGAAAATGATTTTTAGCTGTGTTGTGTGTTTTCATAATTATTTATTTCTATATCTCTTTTCATTGTCTGAAAAAGAAGAGTTTTTTTACAATATTCTGATAGTATTGGAAAGTGTTATATAATGTTTTTTTGTTCTTGTTTTTTATAATTATGTTTCTGAATTTTACCCTGGATTTTGAGAACGCCTTTTGCCTCTTTTGGTAAGGACAAGGGATGCTCGCCCGAAGACTTACAGACTACACGTAGCTCACAGTCCTTTTATTATATTTACAAAAAAAATAAATAATAAAAATAAAAAATCAAATATTTATACTTTTGAGAGAAAAACACATGAAGTGAAAACGAAAGGAAAAATCTGTCTATCGCACAGCAATTCTTTTTTTTTTAAAGCAATAATTACATTACAAATGTAATATAATTACAAAATTTCAAGTGCTTTTATATTATACTAGCGGCCCGTCCCGGCTTTGCACGGGTAGACAATGTGTTGACTACAATGTAGGGTAGAAAAGTGTAAGTACTTTAAAAAAGTTGTTCTAAATTGGATGAAAGTGGGAGTGAGACAAAATTGCAGTACTTAAAAATTTTGAAAATTAAAAGCTTGTAAAAATGTGATAAATAAATTTTTCTGTTTATGTACATATTGAAACTAATAAATAATACACGGCCCATGGAAGGACATAGCAACTATATGTGTTCATGTAGAATGTGTTTTCCTGAATTTCATGCTCCTACCTAAATCTGCTGCTGAGATTTGGCGAAATGACCCAAAACTTTTGAATACCCCTTTAACCACCTTCTGGGGGGAATATCCAAAATCGCCGAAATACGTGTTTAACCAATTTTTTAGTATATTTGTTTTAATTAATTTCGCCCTCCTACATAAAAGCTGAAATATGACGAAATCACCTAAAAAATTCGACCCCCCCCCCCTTTAACCACCTTCTGGGGGGAATTTCCAAAATTGCTGAAATACGTGTTTTATTCATTTTTTAGTAGATTTGTTTTCCTGATTTTCGCGCTCCTAACTAAAACTGCTGCTGAGATATGACGAAATGATCTAAAACATTCGACCCCCTTGTAACCCCCTTTGGGGAAATTTCTAAAATCGCTGAAATAGGTGTTTAACCAATTTTTTAGTAGATTTGTTTTCCTTAATTTCGCGCTCCTACATAAAACTGCTGCTGAGCTATGGCTAAATGACCTAAAACATTCAACCACACCCCTTTAACCCCCTTCTGTGGAGAATTTCTAAAATAGCTGAAATAGGTGTTTAATAATTTTTTTAGTAGATTTGTTTTCTTGATTTTCGCGCTTCTACCTATAACTGCTGCTGAGATATGGCGAAATGACTTAAAACATTCGACCCCCCCCCCCCTTTAACACCTCCGTGGGGGGAGTTCTGAAATCGATGAAATATGTGTTTAATAATTTTTAGTAGATTTATTTTCCTGATTTTCGCGCTTCTACCTATAACTGCTGCTGAGATATGGCGAAATGACCTAAAAGATTCGACCACCCCCTTTTAACCCCTTCGGAGGGAGGGGGGTAATTTCCAAAATCACTGAAATACATGTTTAATCATGTTTTAGTAGATTTGTTTTCCTTATTTTTGCGCTCTTAACTAAAATTGCTGCTAAGATATGGCGAAATGACCTAAAACATTCGACCCCCCCCCCCCCTTTAACCCCTTTCTGGGGGGATTTTCTAAACTCGCTGAAATAGGTGTTTAATCATTTTTTTAGTAGATTTGTTTTCCTGATTTTCGCTCTTCTACTTATAACTGCTGCTGAGATATGGCGAAATGACCTAAAACATTCGACCCCCCCCCCCCCTTTAACCCCTTGGGGGGAGAATTTCTGAAATCGTTGAAATACGTGTTTAATCATTTTTAGTAGATTTGTTTTCCTGATTTTCGCACTCCTACCTGTAACTGCTGCTGAGATATTGCGAAATGGCCTAAAACATTCGACCATCCCCCTTTAACCCCCTTCTGAGGGGAATTTCTAAAATCGCTGAAATAAGTGTTTAATCATTTTTCTAGTAGATTTGTTTTCCTGATTTTCGCGCTTCTACCTATAACTGTTGCTGAGATATGGCGAAATGACCTAAAACATTCGAACCCCCCTTTAACACCCTTCGGGGGGAATTTTTAAAAATCCATTTTTATTGCTTGCCTAGGCCATAACAGCAATCTACAGTCCAAATTTCGTGACCCTGACTTTAGTAGTTTCGGCTGGGCGTTGATGAGTCAGTCAGTCACCGTTTCCTCTTTATATAATAGTATAGATGTAATTTTGTAACGTGTTAGTAAGCCGTTAATTTAGAAACAAATTACGAAATGTCCACGATTTTTAATGTTTAAATACTGTTTAATACAGCAGTATGTGTGTGTGTGTGCGTGTGTTAATAATCCAGGAAACAGGTGTGATTTTCGACAAGCCACGCGAAAAATGCCTTTTTTATGTATAGGTTAAACGTTCCAAATGGTTTCATTTATTAACCCCTTCGCGACGAGCGTCCTTTACAGTATTTTTAATCTTTTACCACCGGTTTTTCAAAACAGAAATTTGCGTCTAATTGAATCGCAGAAATGTTATGATAAATAAGGCAAAGCTTACAATAAAAATTAACTGGTGGAAATAATGAAGGATTCTGAGCATCTTATTTTGTCATGTATACGTGTCGCTCGTCCCCAACGAGTTAAAAGAGAAAAATAATAAAAACGTATAAAATTTGCAAAATTTATGTATGTTTGTATTATTATTATTATTTTCCTGGTTGAAGCATTTATTCATTGCTCATTTAAATACATTTTAGCTGGAAGTTTTCAGTTCTGTCGATAGAGGTGTAGCAAAAAGTGCTCAGTCCCTCGTCACATCTTTCTATAGCCCGAGTGCTTACTGGGAAGTCGTACAGAATTTCTCTTGGCAGCCAATATATATAAACTACGACAATGATGACGGCCAGGTATTATTAGTTTATTTATTTATTTAAAAGTTTACATTTGATGGGAAACAGAAATCTTAATGTTTGCAATTCAGAAATGCAAATTTTTTTTCGGTTTATAAATTATTTCTTATGATTATTGAAGTGGATATCATCTTATGTAGTAAGGTCATTTGGTGTCACAGAAAATTGAAAACAACTATTGATTGCATGATGACATTGTGATCATGTAAGAACAATTGGAAGTTATCCTACTAAAACTCATGATTTTTTAAAGATTAGTTTTATTTTACAAGTTCTTGATAATAAATAATCATAAATTTTGTTAATATATTTTAATAAAAGTAATACAAAAATTGCATAATAAAAAAAAAAAAAAATATTTCCTTTATTCAATTTTGCTAGGATAAATAATTTCTTTAAAATGTTTTCGCCGCTGGCGACTAAGTTCTTTATGTTTCTGCATTTCCTGCAAGAACTATTCTAATTTTCATGAATATCTATTATCTTGTATAATACAACGACGAAACTAGCAGCAAAACTAAGTATAGTTTAGTATTTTTTATTTATTTATTTTTAATCTTGTTTTACAAAGCAAATGTCTTAATTAAGTGGGTAAATTAAGAGTGATGGGTATGTTGATTTGTTCATTTTTTTAAGGTGCATTCGTAACATAAATATGTAGCCCCTATAGTCGTCATCTGGTCAGTCTATCTGTCTGTCTGTCCGTCCGTCTGTCCGCATATAACAGCGCAGAAACTACTCAACCAATCAGTGCTTTCTTTTTATAGGAGCTTCCGAGGTTTAATCGTCAAGCGACCGAGGTACTTATTTTATTAGACGATATAATTCATTTCACAGAATTAAAAACCATCAAGATCTGAATATTTATATAAACTAGCTATAGTACGAACGCACCTCGTTTGTCACGTTTGACGTACAATTTCCAACTTGTTATCATCATTTGCAATAATTTAAAAATAAATTCAGATTGTAATAATTTTTTACAAGTAATTATTTGTATCTAACTATTATTTTAAAAGATACTATGGAGGACACAACCCGGGCTTCCCGAGTTACACAAACACTTTTTATTCATTGAAAAATCTATCAAATTTTTTTACATTTAATATATTTTAGATTGCTCGCTAACAACATCAAAAAGCATTTTTATATGAAAAATATCAATTTTTTTACATTTCATACTAGGGGGCCTACCCCCTGCGAGCTACGCTCACCAACCCCCGCTCAGACTTCGAGGCCTCTAAAAACATGACAGCGTGCTTTATTTTAAAAATATTGGTAAATCTGTAATTGGGTTGCCATGCTTTCAACGTTTTAATGGGGCATTTTTTGATTATCAGGGCCTCATACACAGCTGTTGCGACAACTGACGACTGTTTTAGGGATTCATAAGTAAAATCAATTACAACTTGAAAACCAGCTTATATAAAATGGTTAGGTTTAAATTGTGGCTACCCCTCGGACTTTTATAACAACGATCTGTATTCTATTCTTCCTTTGCGTTTAAGGATGAGAAAAATTCCACCTGCTTGTGAATAACATTAAGAACCACGGTATTGAAAAGTACTATGTTATAGACATTTTCGGTAACAGGTTTTAATTTTCTCTCTATTTTAGTGCACTATCATGCATATTTTCATGTCATTTTAAATATGTAAATTATTTATTTTAATTAATATGTATATACGAATTTTCTAATAATTATTTATCATACAAAATTAATTAAATATTTTGTGCATGCATGCCTGCATTTATTCGGCATCAATTGATGAGATATTTAAGCAAATTTGCTATCCGCGATAATTTTACACCATGTTATGTCACTTTAATAGTGTCCATAAGAAAATCGGGTACTTTTAAAGTATAGGATCCTTTGCTTTTAGGTTTGGCGTAATTCGAGCTTCAAAACGGGATAGATTCGTTAATATACATAGATTTGTTGCCAAAAGTTATGAAAACAAACCCAAGGAACTTTTGGTGCTTTTCTATTATAGGGGTCTTGACGCTTTTTTTGGCGGAAAAAACCAAGCAGGATATTTTATTCTCCTTCCGTTCTGTTGGGCAATTATTATTTTATATATTCGTTTCAAATATCCGAATTAGTGATTTTATAAATTCGTTTAATTAAATTTTACAAAAAAATAACAAAATGATATCAATAAATAATAATTACTATTAATTCCTTTTCCCCCCTTTCTTTTGCGTTTACATAAGTTGACGTCATTTGGACGAATTTATTCAAAATATTTTCAGTTTATAAATTAAATTACATGCTGACAGACGATTGAATCCTGACGGTAGAAATGTGATTTTTTTTTTTTTTTCAAATTTTCCCGAAAAACATAATTTAATCACAATCTTGTTTTTATTATCGATTGAAATAAAAGATAAATTCAAATTCAATTTGAAAATGACGAATAAAAAGAAATCAATATTCCCTATCGGGATCTTTTTCAATTTTTTCCCTTTTTTGTAACAAAAAAACTGAGTCATTAGTTGCCATCATTACAGAAATGTCAGTAAAATTAGAAAAAAAATAATATCTCGAAAACTAATTCGAATTTCAAAATTCTATTACCAGTTTTGACATCCGCGGATTTTTATGGACAATTGGTATTAATTTCACCATCAAGCGTTTAATATTTTATTAAAAATAGCCCTGAAACACAATCAGTCGTTTAATCAGTCGTTTCATAAAATAGTTTCATAAATTCGTTTCATAAAATCGTTTCACAAATTCGTTTCATTAGGATTTTATATATATAGGGTAGATATTTTAGATTGCTCGCCAACAACATCAAAAAGCATTTTTATATGAGAAATATCAATATTGTACATTCAAATAATGTTTCGAAATTTATTAAAAGCGATACTTTCGTATTAGAAGCATGCCAGGAGTTTATAGCCGAAGAAATCGTTAAAGATTTCGCTAATTACAGCAGCCATTTTGATTCTGATACTAATTTCAGTGGTTTAAGCGTGTAGCTCGATTACATCTCTTAAATTTGTGTTTTATTTATAATATTTTTTTTATTTATTTATTCATTAAGTTTTAATTTCGTTATGGAATATCAGCCGGAAAAAAACAAATGCTGAACTATTTATATTGTTTTAAGTGCAAAGCGGTTAATCTTTTGTAATCGGAATCCACGCAATACAAATAAATATATTTTTTTAAATCATATTTGGTAATTATTTTAATAAAAAAAAAAAACTGCCCAGTTAAACTGAGGGCATTGAGCTCACAGCTATTCACACTAATTGTATATTATACACTTATTTCAAAGAATTTGAAATCAGCCCCTTGAAAAATAAAGAAATCGACAATATATTAAGGGGGATCATCCCCCCGTTCCGCCACCCCCTTATAGTTAACAATTAATTGAACCCCAAACCTAATCAGGGAAGCCCTTTATTACAATGAACAAATATACTAAATTCGAAGCAAATCGGATAATTCTGCATGAAAAACCCATTTATCTAAATTAAGGGGGATTACCCCCCCCGTATCCCCTTTATACTTAACCAATGAACCCCAAGACTAACCAGGGAAGCTCCTTACCACAATGAGCCTATATACAAAATTTGAAGAAAATCGGATAATTCTTCATGAAAAACACATTCATCTAAATTAAGGGGGGAGGATAAGCCCCCCCCCCACTTTACTCTCTTTATACTTAACCAAAGAACCCCTTAAACTAATCAGGAAAGCGCCTTATCACAATGAACCTATATACAAAATTTTAAGAAAATCGCAGTTATCTAAATAATGGGGGGGCAGCCCTCCGTTACCCCCTTTATACTTAAACAATGAATCCCCAAAACCAATCAGGAAAACGCTTTATCACCATTAACCTGTATACAAAATTTGAAGAAAATCGGATAATTCTGCATGAAATACCCATTTATCTAAATTAAGGGGGGTTAGTCCCCCATTTCCCCCCTTTATGCTTAACCAATGAACCCCCAAAACTCTTCAGAGAAGCGCATTATCACAACGAACCTATATACAAAATTTGAAGAAAATCGAATAACTCTGCATAAAAACTCATTTATCTAAATTAGGGGGGGTTATCCCCCCTTACCCCCTTTATACTTAACCTATGAACCCCCAAAACTATTGACAGAAGCGCATTATCAAAATGAACCTATATACAAAATTTGTAGAAAATGGGAATGGGATAATTCTGCATGAAAAACCTATTTATCTAAATTATGGGGGGTTAGCCCCCCATTTCCCCCCTTTATGCTTAACCAATGAACCTCCAAAACTAATCAGGGAAGCGCCTTATTACAAGGAACCTATAAAAAAAATTTAAAGTAAAACGGTTAGTTCTATGAAGAGTTATCGCGTTACGTACATACATACATACGTACGTACATACAGAACCGGCGGGCACATAAGCTGTCAGGCTTTGATAGCCTGTGAGCTAAAAAAGCATAAAAAATCAATAAACTGGGTTACAATTTTCAAGGAAAATGCATTTGTAAAAATCATTTTTTTTTTTCGACGATGTAAATATTGAAATTGTATGCAATGTTTAGAATTTCAAAAACTGCAATAAAAAATCAATTTATTGGTCTGGAGTTGCCACCGTCAATATGACGTCAGAATTACTCACGGACATGTTTTTGCTTTATAATCTACATATTAAAGATACCGTTACTTTCAACTATACCAAGGCCTGTACGCATTGTGGTTATAACTCTCCTTCTTTTTCATTATTTTCATATCTCTTTCCTCCCCACTTTCCCAGTGCACTTCTCTAGGAATATTGTCAATTTTTATGTTACGACATGGTGCATCCAAAGTGGCCATTTTATAATGATTTTGATTTCCTTACTTTACAGTTTCTTTCGAAATATCACTGCCCTCTAGCAGATGTAGAGCTCAAGCGTGTTGCCTCAAGGGAAACGGGCGCTCTCCTACAAACCTACAGGGTATTTATTGTCACTGAGTTCTTTATCTAACACTTGTCACATTTATAAAATGAAATAAGTTAGCTGCAGGTAATATGGCCACCCTAAGGTTAGACATTTTTAAACAGTAGTAATAACTGATTTAAAAATAATAATAATAATTGACTAAGAAAGTGGGCCCCTTTTAGCACTGGAAAAATATTTTAAAATTTAAGTTAGTTAAAAATTACACCTGTTGCAGTGTGTTAAAAAAAAATGCTAGTTGATGAAGGTAATATGCCCATATGCAGGTAATATGCCGATGGGTGCCATAAAATGGAAAGGTCTATATTTAACGCAGAAAAAACACCTATTAGTAAAAAAAAAATATTTCTTGAAAATTTATAAACAAGAGCGAAAAATCATGCGTCAAGCATAGATTATGTAGCACTTTCCAACGCTTCCAAAATAATTTTACAAAACATACCGTTTAATAAGCTAAAAGATAACCTCTAAGTAAACAATTTGGAAAACGCATAACATATTTAAAAACATAATTTCAGGAATTTCCAACAGATACAATATTCGGAAAAATATCCGAATACTTTTATTCAGCCCTGTATATGATCTATAGATTTGTATATGCTAGGATGCTAAATTTTAGTTTAGTTAGGAAACGCGTAGCACAGTTTAAAATTATCTTTCTGGAGTTTCTGTCAATAAACGGAAACGTGTTCGCCAACTTTTGTGCTGCCCTATATAGGATCTACAGAATTTATACACACCACGTAATAGACAAAAAGCGAGTTAAAATTAAAATCGCGTTTAGTAACTTAAAACGCACTTCCAGGAATTAGTGTTAACAAACAATAGAGAATTATTTTGTGTGTCCCTGTAAATGAACGATGACTGCTATACACACACTATTCTGTAGTAAGCCTCTTGTAATGCACCTTAGATATATATATATAAATTTCAATGCGTTTAAAATAGTGAAACATTATTTAAATAAACCGCAGACGATTTTTCTCCATAGACGTCATGTAACGGAATTCTTTTGACTGTCCCTGTAAAGTAAGTATAACTGCTATGCACACCCTATTCCATATTAAGCTTCTTCTAATGCACCTTAGTGATATATATAAATTTCAATGCGTTTAAAATACTGAAACATTATTTAAATAAACCGCAAATGATTTTTCTCCATAGACCGCAATGTAACGGAATTCTTTTGAGTGTCCCTGTAATAAAACTATAACTGCTACACACTTCCGTTGAAATAGGGAACATGCTATAGATAACGGCAATAACATATAAAAATTGCAGAGCAATCCGAGCATATTTACGGGAGTTAGAGCACGGACAGACGGCAGACGGCAGACGGCCATACGGCCAGACAAACCGAAGTCATAAGCACTTTTCAACTAGGTTGGAAAGTGCTAAAAAGTAATAGAAAAATTAATATAAAGTAAATTTAGACAAAAAAATAATAATAATAAATTTTACGGAAAAAAGTATTTTTTTTTAACGTGTAGAGCAAATGAAAACTTTTGTATCTTAACTGGTAAGACATTTATCATGCACTTAATTACGACAAACAACACATAATCTCATATCTATAGCTTTTTAGCCCATTTGCCATATTGCTAGCAAAAAAACAATTTTATAAAAGTGTTCGTAATTATGTCTGCGCACTCCGATATTGAAATTCGTTTATAGAGTTAAAAAGAGCATTAAACCAGCTAAAATATTATGTATAACAGTAAATACAAATACTTTGTTTAAATAAGGAAAGTAACAAACTTACCAGAGACAAATTTATAATATGCCAACGCAACTAACAACGAAACAATAATGACTGCCCTCCCGTGCACGTGATCAAGGATTGCAGGCAACCCGGTACTAAACTATGTTCTTCTGACTTCCAGCGACTAGATTAAAGCGCTATCCTTTGGATTCTACTGAAATGAATAACATTATTGAGAGTTGGCCATATTATCATCAGATACCTCAACTGTTTAAAAACTCAATAACAAGTAAACTGTGATGGCTATCGAAGTTATTCTTGCAGGACAGTAATGTGTGAAGTCAGGAATTCTCTTTACTTCACCTCCTTGTTTTAATTCCAAATATCGCAGATAGATTGCGCTGCATTGCATCAAACTGTAAAATGCTCAAAATAACATTGCAATTTTGCAACGTAAAAAATTGAGTGAACTTTCATCTATTTATATGTCAGTTTGAGCTTTCTAACAGTTCAAGACAAAGTAGTGTCATCTATCGACGATGATTTGAACTAATATAAGGAAGCGCAGTAAAGAAATTACCGACTTCAAACATTCATCACCTTCAAAAGCATAACTTAAATAGCTAATAGACTTAACTAGAATAACTTAAATAACGCGCATGCGCGGTAGCGTATTACTGCTTATTTTACTGTTTAATACTGTTAATTTTACGGTATAATACTGGCAGCTGGGGTGCTAGTATTATACCGTAAAATCAACATTTTTTTTTTTTTCAGTGTGGTTTATTTAGATCTCTTATTTCACCACATCAAAAGATCAAGTTTTATTGAAATATTCAGTGTTTGGAAAGTGTTTCATAATATGTGCGCGATTTTCTTTCTTTCTTTAAATAAAGAGAACACTTTCAATGTTATGACACAAAAATGTTATTGTCCCAATATATATGCAATTTGTTTAATAGATGTTGATCTGAAATGAATTCTGTTCTGTCACTTCTTCTTGCATTTATTTTTATTTCTATCAGTAATGATAAATGACTGTGTCTCCAACAGCTGCTTCATTGTTCATGATGAAATTGGTATCATATAAGTTTTTCGTTTTAGAAAAATAGAAGTGCTAATACACAAGAATAAAGGTGTCATAATACGAATTTTTCGCATCTTCATTCCAAGCATAAGATGTTTGGAACAGCCAGTGCACAATGTTCGGATATTATTATCTTTTTTTTTTTCTTTTTAAGCGATATACGAATTACCCAGTTAACTTTATACTAAAAATTATTTTAAATAAACATTAAATAGGATATGGGTATGTACAAGGTGAACCTTAGTTAACTCAGCCCAAGTTTCAATTGATAACTTTTGAACGAATGCCTTTATATTTAGAAAATTTGTCTTAATATAAAATTTTAAATGCTCCAGTATTTCGAAAATTACTTATGACTATATAAAATAATAAACTTTTGTTTTGTTACTGGATATTTTTAAATTTTATTTTCAAATACACTTTAGCTTCTGTAATATATATATATATAGGGTGCGTCAGAAAAATGCATACATACACTGTTTAACGGGTCATAACTTTCTAATATTTCTTTCTTTTCAAAGTGTAATCAATTGGAAATAATCAGTGGACCAAGATGAACTTTTGAACAAGTGGGTAAATGTGATCGTAGATCGCACAAAGGGTTTCATTTAATATTCCTTTCAAAACACCTTATCCTTCCTTTAATAAATCCAAATAAATTCCATTTAGCAACAAAAAACAGTTATGTTTTTTATAAAGTAAAAATTTAACCAATCTATTTTTTCGTGTTTTCGAATTTCTAAACCAGCCCGCTATTATACTCTGTCATAATAATATCTGTCATATGGACTAAATACGATATTTAAAAAAATAATAATAATTTCAAAATTAAACATGTTGTACGCCTTCAAAATGTTAAAATGCGAATATGCGAATATCTCCATAATCGGGTTTTTATCATGATTCAATACGTTCCTCAAACTCATATATTTACTATTATCTATTTACTCATATTGATACTCGCTTTGTATTATTCTCAAACATTTGAGAAATCCGTTAAATTTCCGATATGACGTCAGATTAATTTTCTTTTTAATTCTCTAATGACGTGATATTAATCTGCTTTCTGTACTTACACTTACTCCTTGTATTATTGAGAAATCTTTGAAAAGTTGCATTTTATTACCCATTAAACGTCATAATCTTTTTTTTTTTTTTTTTTTTTTTCAATT
Source organism: Maratus michaelseni (assembly GCA_963931845.1). NCBI lineage: Eukaryota > Metazoa > Arthropoda > Arachnida > Araneae > Salticidae > Maratus > Maratus michaelseni. The sequence goes on from OZ007588.1 coordinate 212,494,950, forward strand.
GGTGAAACTTTTTATTTCATTTTCATTTTTCACGTGCAAATCTTTCAATAGAAAATTAATTATTCTAGAAAGAATTTTATTGTGGATTTTTAATTGTTGGCATCTGCTATAACGAAAAAGGTTTAAATTTAATAGGAAAAGGCTATTAGATGTTTAGTTTTTTATCTCTATTTATTAAAAGAATATGATTTTTTCAAATTTTAATATTTTGAGCTTCATAGCAGGTATTCAGTTATATGTATACAAAATTTCAACTCTTATAAGTTATATAGGTTCTGAGAACAGCTCTGTGACGAACAAACAACGGAGTGGGAGTTATAGGGTTTCGTGAGATGAACGAAACCCTAAAAAAAGAAAATTTTATTTTAAAATTCTATTGTAAGTATGAAAATGTAGCAGAAGTACAAATCGCAGGGAGTTTCATGCAGATCCACCCACGCGACTTACAATTCATCAGATAAATTATAAGTTTGAAACGAATGGATGTTCATAGACAACGTGCCGGAACCGCAATTGAGCAAGAATGCGCCACAACACCAAATGAAATGTTTGTTGAAGTTTGTGAATGAATAGCCCACCGTTATAAACAGTGTGTTGACCAATAATTGTGAACATCTGCGGTAGGAGGAAAAGTTATACATTTTGTGTAAGATTCTTTTGCAATTTAAATATTAATTATATGTGAATAAAAACTGAAGTTATAACCATTCAAAGTGTGTATACATTTTTCTGACGCACCCTATTTGCTCATAAATATTGCAGCCATTTTAAGTTGATGTCTGGCTGATTGTCAAGTACTTAAAATCCTTTTCCAACTACAGTCAAATTTGTCTTTTTTGGTGTGTCTTGAACATTATTTTATGATCTAATTACTATTTAAGTTGAATAATTGTTTATTTATCTCATTTCTATTTCAGTTGCATATTTATTTATTTATTTTGTTATTTGAACCTCATGTCGGTTATTAATTTTCTTGTTTCATTAATATATGTTATTAGGAGCTTAATGCTGTCTATTTTAGGCATAATGCTGACAATATTTGATGAAACAACATATATTTACTATGAATATTCTTATAAAGCCCATCTGAAGATTCTATAAGATATTCATAGTATTCCAATTTTTGCTTTTTCATGCTTTTAAGTATCATTCTTTCAGTGTCCATTCCATTCCATAGCTTTTTATGTCTTTTCCTTCGTTTTTCACACGTGCTTTCATTTTTAAATATATATACATGTAAGATATCGATACGCCTCTGTATAACGAGCGCATCTCGGTATACCGAACGCACATCGATCCCTCTGTAACGACAGACGGTCGATCGCCGCTATCACACATTCCAGTAATCAGTATAACGTCGTTGATGTAGTCGTGCGAATGTAAAAGAAATCAGCAAGCATTTTCCTGGGAACTAGCGTTTATTCCTTTGTAATTACAAGTCTCTCTTTAAGCTAGGCCCAGGGGACAGTTTGAAGAGTCTTTTACCGGGGAAACATCGTCTTATCGTTCATATTTCGGCGAATTGCCGGACTTACAACGGCAAGGATGCCGTCGCACTTCGAAGAATACTGGCCGTAGTTTTTGTGGAGAGTGATTAGAGTCAAAAGCCACGCAAAAACGTGCTCCTCACATTATATACGGCCGGACCACCGCTAGAGACCGCTTTGCAACTTATGAAATAATGTCATTTAATTGGCTAATTAGCCCTTGACTCATATCTGGGTAAGCAGCCCAGATAATTAACATGCAAGATGTAGCCACCGGGAGAAGAGAGATGCGTTACCGTCAGCACTTTTAATCTTAACGAGGATTCAAAATTGATATCTGTTCGTAATAAATGTATCGTAAGGAAAGTTAAGTTACAGGGGCAACTAGAAATGAAGGCAAAACTTTAAAATTTTGACACACGATTTAGGGATTTTAAACTTTGAATTTTTATATTTTAGTTTCTGATTTGGAATGGGTTTAACTAACTATCCTTTCATATCAATCCACATTCGTTCACATTCAAAATTCTTTCATACTTTTTCACATTCATTTCACATCCCCCCCCCCTTTAAAAATGAGCACCACAGTACTTGTCAGCAAGGGCTGTGGGGCTCAACCCCATAAGTTAAACTCATTTTAAACTAGGCTATCGATTTTTTTTTTTTTTTTTTTCTACGGAATTCTAATTAGACTCTCAAACTGCTTGGGCTTACTTTTACATAAAATACTGGTACTATTTGATGATATACACTGAAGATAAAACATATGACATATACTGTAAACAAAACACACAGCTGCAGCAAAAAAAATTTTAACATTTCTCGCGAGAACATTATGTGCTATTTTTTGAAAGTCTATTAGCACATTGCAAAAGTTTTTGTTAACCAACGTGTCCTGTGTGAATTGTTCTTGGGTGTTGGTTCATCAGGAAAGGTAAACATTGCACCTTTCTTCAATTATACAATACAATAAAAACTAAATAATATGATACTTGAAAACAGAAATATAATATATGGCAATTACTTATATCATTTACAAAACACAAACAATTAAAATATGCACTTAAACTTATAAAAATACTTCAACATGATATAAACACTTATTCAAAACATTAAATTTCAAAAATATAACATAAAAGATATTTCAAATATATTGTAAATATAGGACAAAACAATTACTACAAATGCAATAAAAACAACACAAACATGAAAATGTCATCTGAGCAGTTACAAGCTCTGTTACTACTCCAAAATATCTATTTACAAGCATCTTTGGGCTTATAGGACACTCTAGTGGGAATTATTCTCAGGAGAAAAAAAAAGATTGAACTGGAAAACTTTGTAAAAATAGGAAATTCTAACCAAAAAAATAAAAAAAACTTAAGCTATCCTTTCCACCATGCTCAGTGAGACATGGATTTCTAAACTCTGAGGTGATTACCATCCAAAAAAATGTGTCTCTTGCACAAGGAAAAAGGAAAAGTGGATGCCCGATAATCACCTACAGAGGGAAAGCGAAGCAGTTTTGCCAAATTCTCCATTCTACATGGAAAGAGAAAATGGGAAAACAGTTCGACTATAGACGGGAGGCCACGGAGCGGAGGACCCCTAACGTGTTCCTAGTTTTGTCATTGTATAAGTAATAAAAAAAATAAAAAGGTTAGCAGTACTTTAAAACTGCTCCGCCAACTACACCGCTGGGTTTTAAATTAACATCCAGCTGGGTCCTCATCCAAATACTAAAATGATAGAGGGACGATAGGAAAGCAAAAATAAAAAATTGAAAGATGAAAGGGATAGACGGGGGTTATTCATGGTAGAGTTTTAAATTTTGAGGAGGGTTATAGAATCTCAACTTGGAAGTATGCACTATTTCAGAATCTCTCTTAAAATGTATACTGGGTTTATCAATTTCAAAACTTACATCAGATAGTTGTTTTAAGATAGTATATGGTCCAGAATATGGTGGAGTCAATTTACGTGTATTAGGATAGTGGAATTCTTCATACATTACAATGTCACCAACTTTAAACTTTACAGGAAGAAAACGAGCATCATAATGGATTTTGTTTTTTTATATGGTAAGCTATTGTTCTTTCCTTAGCCAATTTTCTAGCTTCTTCAACAGGAGGGTAATAATCATTATCTGGTAAAAGAGGATCATAAGGTAATTTTCCTAACAGCAAATAACTAGGTGGAAACTGAGTTACAGAATGCGGAGTAGCATTATATTGGTACAATACTTCATCTAAAAATTTTGCCCAAGGTAATTTAGTTGGTGATGAATTTACAATACATTTTAATCTGGTGACAATAGTTTGATTCAAACGCTCAATTTTCCCATTCGTTTCCGGGTGATGACTGGAGGTTAATCGGTGTTTGATATTATAATTACGAAGAAAACGTTTAAATCTAGAAGCTGTAAATGCTCCATTTCTATCAGTAAGTATTTTTTCTGGTACTTGAGTTTGAAATAATTGTTTCAAAATGTTTGTATAAGTTTCAGTTGTTACACTTTTTGACGCGAAACCCCACACATAGCGAGTTGCATGGTCTATGACCAAATGCAGATATTTCTTTGCCGAATTATAATGATTAAATCCGCCAACAGAGTCCAATGCCAAGCATTCAAAAGGTATATCCGTTGGGGGCATGAGCTGCAACAAACCAAATCTTTTTTGCTTACTTTTTTTGTTGATTTGGCAGGTATGACAATGTTTAACAAAATTTTCAATATCTTTATTAAGATTAGGCCAATAATATTGATTTGTAATTAAATTTATCATCTTATAAATTCCAGGATGTCCAAAATCTGTGTGGGCTTTTTCCAAGAGGGGTAAACGTAAAGCCATGGGGACGATAATCTTATACAAACTTTTCTTTTTAATCACAATAACATCATTAATTTCAACATATTTTTTACCATCTACCTTGACATTTTCTTTTTTCTGATTTTCTCTGATATCATTCAAGTTGAGTAAATGTGTATGATGTGGGGGGTCTTCTGAAACAGGTAATCTAGACAGCATATCAGCCTCTACATTAGTGGAGCCCTTTTTATATTTAATATCGTAGTCAAACATACTCAGTTTAAGGGACCAGCGGAAAAGACGTCCTCTTAGGTTTTTAACATTTTTTAGCCAAGTGAGAGCCGCATGGTCTGTATGAATGACAAATTTTTGACCGTGTAAATAATGGTAAAATTTATCTAGAGCATCCACAATTGCCAAACATTCGAGCTCAGTAATTGCATAATTTTTTTCATAGTCGCGAAGATTTCTAGAATGATATGCTATGGGGTGCAAAATACCATTTTCATCAGCCTGTTTCACAACACATCCCACTCCAAGACTTGATGCATCTACAAATAAATTACAAGGTGTTTTGGGATCAAACAATCTTAAGATAGGTTTTTGAATTAGAGCTGCTTTTAATTTTTCAAAAGAATTTTGACAGTCCTGGTCCCATACATAGGGAACATTTTTCTTTAACAAATTATTAAGAGGAAATCTAACCTCAGCATATTTATGAATGAATTTATTATAAACATTAATAGATCCCAAAAAGCGTTGTAACTCTTTCACATTAGTTGGTGGTTTTAACCTCTTGATGGTTTCAATATTCGGGTTATCGGGTGTAATACAACCATTCGACACTTCATATCCAAGAAAATTAATTGTTTTCTTAACAAAATTACATTTAGACAGCTTTAATTTAAGATTTTCCTGGACACAAATATCAAAAATGATTTCCAAATGATGGTAATGTTCTTCTTCATTTTGTGAGAATACAATAATATCATCAAAATAACTGCATGCAAAGTCAATTTTATATTTATTTAGGATTCTTCGAAGGATACGGTTGAAATTTGCAGGCGCATTTTTCAAGCCGAAGGCGAGACGCTTCCACTCAAATAAGCCAAACGTTGTGGCAAAAGCTAATTTTTCAGTATCTTTAGGGTGGATAGGTATATGCCAATATCCACTTGCTAAATCGAGAGTGGAAAACACCTTAGCTTGCACCAGTTTGTCCAATAAAGTGTCGATTCGGGGTAAGGGTTCTGCATCTGTTTTGGTTATGGCATTTAATTTTCGGAAATCGACACACAACCGAGTTTTCTTTCCTTCTTCACGTTTATAAACTAAGGTTACAGGTGAAGAATAAGGGGAATGACTTTCTTTAATGATACCGGCTTTTAACAAATTTTGAACTTGTTCTCTAATTTCTTCTTCTTCCTTAGGGGAAGTACGATAAGCTCTAAGTGAAATTGGTAAGTCGGAAGTTAAATGTATTCTCTGGGGTTCCATGTTGACACATCCTACATCATATTTATCTTTGGCAAAAATACCGACATATTTGGCTAAGAGAGTAGGCAGTTTGTTAGGTGCAGACTGAACTTGGATAGGTTCAGTGGCGTTTACAAACTCCGGCTCATAATTTTCACCAAATATCCCTGCATTTTCCTTTTCTGAGACATCTTCATTAGTTTCTGACACGTGCAAGGAATTAACGGTTGGAATATTTCGTAATTGGTTCAGGAGAGGCACTCTTTGGTTATTTTGGAAAATTTGCATCTTAACACAATCAATATTTAACTGGAAACTTTGGCAATGGTTAAGTCCAATAAGGGTATAGGGTAATTTATTATCAATAACATAAAGATCAACATATTTGGATATGCGGCCAATTTTCAAATTAACACGACATTTTTCCTGCAAGGTGAGAATGCCTTGTGTTTGAGCGACCGATAGACCTTTACGAATTTTGGAAGTATTTAACTGGAATTTTTGGACTAAATGTAATGGAATGACACTTAACGAGCTTCCTGAGTCGATCAAACAGGGTATTGAGTTTTCTGGTATCCCTAGAGTAGTAATTTGACGTTTCTTTGGGTTTTCTTTGGATCCTTTTCTTTTTTCTATGTACCCGGGTACTATTAGTTGTCATTGGTTACTACTTGGGCTTGCAGAAAAATCACTTTGTGTCTGATTTGGATTCTGGATTTGAATGTTTGGTTGTTGGGTTAGAGAGGAGGCCTCTAAAGATTGCTTTCGAAAAGGACAATCTCGTACCCAATGGTAAGCATTTGGAATATTAAGATTAAGGCAGACACGGCATGGCGATGGTGGCAATGTAGCCTGGTAGTGTATATTTGGTCTAGGAGGAGACGGTTGAAATGGTCTCACATTTTGGAAAGTTCTTTGAGGGTTAGGCACATTTGGGCGATTCTGGGGGTTTTGATAAGGGTATCTATAATTCCAGGATCGCATTGGAAAATTCTGCTCAGTGGTATTAGGGCGATATGGTCGCCATTGTCTGAACTGATTTTGGGGAGTTGGGTCTGGTTTATTTTCAGGACTCTTGCCTGCTACTTCAAGCTTAGTAAGTTTAAACACTAATTCTCTCCATTCTGTGGCAGTTTTAGGGGCATTAGTCACAATAAGTCTCTGCATCGAAATTGGCAAACCTTCGGATAACCCTTCTAGAATGAATTTGTTATCTAAACCCAGATTACGACCCATTTTAGTTTTCTTTTGGTAGTACTCGTTGAGGTCATCACCTGACCTATACCAAATACTAGCAAAGTCGCTTAGTGATAGTGTATCTGGGGTAGAAAAATTTTCATGGAATAGTGAAACAAACTCATTCCAGTGCAAAACATTAAGACAGTTGTTAATGTATAGGGTAAGGGCACTATCTTTTAAAAATTTCTGGATGTTTCTTATCTTCCAAACATCATCTTTTCTGGACTCAATACATACAGCCTCAAAATAAGCAAGCCAAGAGGCAAAGATCATCTTAGCTTCCGGCGAAAACGGGATAATCTCGGGGTCTTTTGTTTTTTCCTCACTATTTGCTGCATAGCTACCTACAGTGGCCTTTTTGATTAATTCTATTTCAGGAATTAGGACCTGATTTTTAAGAGATTGTTGGCTCTCTGGGCTAATGGCTCCATTCATATTTACAGGGGCACTTTCATGTATTTCCGTATTTGGAGGACTTTCAAGGGGATTCCCATTTCCCTCAATTTCTGTATTTTTTTCCTTTAAAGATTCGTCACCTTCACCCACTTGAGTGGATTTGTCTTCTGCACTCATTTTTATTACTTATTTTTACAATCTCATTAAACAAAATATTAAAAAAAAAAATTTTTTTTTTTTTAAATTTGCCCTCTTTTTTTTTTTTTTTCTTAATTTTTCATTAAATCCCGCTTAAATTTCCAAAATAATAAACAAAAATAATCTGCTTCATTTAATCACTTAAGTTGTAACATAGAGATAATAATAAAATAATAATAATAATAATAATAATAATAATAAAATAATAATAGTATTTTTCATAAAAATAACACTTAAAAAATAATAAAATTTCAAATTGTTTTTCTTTAATTGTTTTTCTCTCTTACTGCTTCAAAAAATAAAAATAGAAAGTTTCTGTCCGCTTTTAAATTCTTCTTAAAAAATAACAAAATCGAACATACCTATTTCTTCTTTTTCTTTTAAATCCATTTGATTGCACAGAATACTCACGTGAAAAAAAGAAAAAAAAATATCAACATTAAAACGAAACCAAAACAGAAAGCATCAACCAAACAACGGACTCTTGACACACGCAAAGAAAGAGAGAAAAAAAGAACATTCCTCCTTCTGCCAGGAGATCGTTGACCTTGAATTTTCCACAAACCATCTGTGAACCATCCCTTTCGCTGGATAGTAGGTCATTTGAGATAACTATTGAAAGTGAATGAACAAAACTGTTTTTCTTTTGGAGTGAAGCGCTGAAGAAAAATTGTTTATTTTAAGTAGGCAACGAAATAAAAGATTTGATAGCTTAATGAGGAAGCAGGAGCTCTTTTATTAACTGATTGTAGATATTTACTTCTTTATTTTGGACACAAACTTTTTCTTTTCAGTTAAACACACTAGTCTTCTGTTATTTTCTTTTAAAGGCCCGGTGATTAAAAATAAAGTCTTTTTATGGTTGGTTCGATTACGATGTTTCTTATTGATGAATAGTTATTTAAAAGAAAGGATTTTCCCATGACAGGTATTTAATCCAAGCAGACTCACTGTAAGATATCGATACGCCTCTGTATAACGAGCGCATCTCGGTATACCGAACGCACATCGATCCCTCTGTAACGACAGACGGTCGATCGCCGCTATCACACATTCCAGTAATCAGTATAACGTCGTTGATGTAGTCGTGCGAATGTAAAAGAAATCAGCAAGCATTTTCCTGGGAACTAGCGTTTATTCCTTTGTAATTACAAGTCTCTCTTTAAGCTAGGCCCAGGGGACAGTTTGAAGAGTCTTTTACCGGGGAAACATCGTCTTATCGTTCATATTTCGGCGAATTGCCGGACTTACAACGGCAAGGATGCCGTCGCACTTCGAAGAATACTGGCCGTAGTTTTTGTGGAGAGTGATTAGAGTCAAAAGCCACGCAAAAACGTGCTCCTCACATTATATACGGCCGGACCACCGCTAGAGACCGCTTTGCAACTTATGAAATAATGTCATTTAATTGGCTAATTAGCCCTTGACTCATATCTGGGTAAGCAGCCCAGATAATTAACATGCAAGATGTAGCCACCGGGAGAAGAGAGATGCGTTACCGTCAGCACTTTTAATCTTAACGAGGATTCAAAATTGATATCTGTTCGTAATAAATGTATCGTAAGGAAAGTTAAGTTACAGGGGCAACTAGAAATGAAGGCAAAACTTTAAAATTTTGACACACGATTTAGGGATTTTAAACTTTGAATTTTTATATTTTAGTTTCTGATTTGGAATGGGTTTAACTAACTATCCTTTCATATCAATCCACATTCGTTCACATTCAAAATTCTTTCATACTTTTTCACATTCATTTCATACATATATATATTAATAATGAGACTGAAAAAAATGTCTGCTTCTTTGGAAACCTTTAATTAAAAAGCTCCGGCGATAATGCAATAATTAAATTTTAATGCATTTTCCATATTTTGTAGAGCAAGGTGCAATTTTGAAATTTAACTAAACAGGAACTTTTGATCATGAGAAACCTTTTTGTCCGAACCACACTCTCGTATACCAATTACATGATTCTTTTATTCCATTTTAAAATGTGCCAAGTATTATTGTAAAAATGAGTCATTGCATGAAAAAAAAAAACTTATTTATGTGTTTATTTTTACTGCATCTTCATTTTTCCAGAACTTATTGTACTACTGGAGTATGAACAGTGGCATGCATTTGAAGAACGTTGCTGATGTCGAACAACTGTTTGAAATATTACTCACTGAGGTAAAAGAGATATTGCATCGAATAATATATATTAATTCTTTTTTTCTGCTTAAGACACTCATATGCTGATTATCGCTAGTGCTACTGATAGTGCCAATGCTGTTACTGTTAATTCTTTGAATCAGGAGCAGGCATAGGAGGAGACAACGGGTCACAGTGGTATCGGGACATAAGCTTAAAAGTAGAGATCGACCGAAACAGGTTTTTAAGACCAAAACCGAAACCGAATTTCGGCGATCTTCCCACTTTCGGCCGAAACCGAAACCGAAAGTGTGAAATTTTTTTTTAAACTGATTAATACATACATAACTGCATATAATTATTAATTAATTAATAACAAATAATTACTTAATAATAATTAATTTATTAATAATACGTGTATTGAACCACATTTCTAACAAACAAGCGTACACATATAAGTGTGTGTATAAGTTTCAAACAAAAATGAAACATAAATAATACAACTTTTATATTTTATTATTTTATAACACCCAATAATTATAGGCATTTATCAATAATTAATTAACAATATAGTTAAATAATGTAAAACGAATTTAATAATGAATATTTATTTTTTAAATATATTCATATTTTCAGTTCGTTAATATTTTGCATTTAAATTGATTGAAATAAAGTACTTAATTTTTTTTTTTTAAATTTAAGAACTCAACATTGAATATGTTCACAGGAGTTCGCAGCAATAAGCAGTGTCTTATTTGAGCCGATACAGCTCATATCAATGAGTAAAGTTGAAAATTTCCGAAAGAAGGAACGAGATTTTGAAATACAGATAGTTTCGGTCGAGTTTCGGTCAGGCCGAAATTTTCGCAGCAGTTTCGCCGAAAACGAATATTCGGTGAAACTCCGATTTTGCGACAAAACCGAAACCGAACCTGAAATTTTGGTCGATCTCTACTGAAAAGGGCTCAGTGGAAGGACGATTTCGTATTAAATAAACTAGGGCATCCAACCCGGGCTTCCCGGGATAGAGACTATATGTGAAAACCATTTATTATTATTTTTAATTGAAAACTCTAATACATTTTTTACATTTAATGAAAAATTTTTTATTGCCTCCTAACAACACCAAAGGACATTTTTATATGAAATATGTCAATTATATATTGAAATAAAATTTTGAAATTTATTAAAAGCGGTAATTTCGTATTGGTCACCAGCCAGAAGTTAATAGCCGAAGAAATCGCTAAAAATTTCGTTGTCTACAGCAGTTTTTAGCTCACAGGGTATCAAAGCCTGAGAGCTAATGTGCCCGCCGGTTCTGTATGTACGTATGTACGTAACGCGATAACTATTGATAGAAATAACCGTTTTGCTTCAAATTTTGTTTATAGGTTATTTGTGATAAGGCGCTTCCCTGATTAGTTTTGGGGGTTCACTGGTTAAGTATAAAGTAGGGGAACGGCGGGCTAACGCCCCTTTAATTTAGATAAATGGCTTTTTTATGCAGAATTATCCGATTTTCTTCAAATTTTGTATATGGGTTCATTGTGATAAGACGCTTCCCTGATTAGTTTTGAGGGTTCATTGGTTAAGTATAAAAGGGGAAAGAGGGGCTAATCGCCCCCACCCCTTAATTTAGATAAATGGGTTTTTCATGCAGAATTATCCGATTTTCTTCAAATTTTGTATATAGGTTCATTGTGATAAGGCGCTTTCCTGATTAGTTTTGGGGGTTCATTGGTTAAGTATAAAGGTGGATACGGGGGGTCGGTTAATCCCCTTAATTTAGATAAATGGGTTTTTCATGCAGAATTATCCGATTAGCTTCAAATTTTGTGTATATGTTCATTGTAAAAAGCGCTTCCCTGATTAGTTTCGGGGTTCATTGGTTAATTATAAGGGGGGGGGGGGGGGAATAAGCTCCCTTTAATATATTGCCGATTTGTTTATTTTTCGAGGGGCTTATTTCAAATTATTTGAAATAAGAGTATAATATACAATTAGTGTGAATAGCCTGTGAGCTCAATGCCCTCAGTTGAACTGGGCCGTTTTTTTTTTATTATTATTCTGATAATTTCAGCAGTTTTAAGCGCTTATTTCAATTATATGTCTGTTAAAGTAGTGTTTTATTTATTCTATTTTATTTATTACTTGATGAAGTGTTAATTTCGTCATGGAATATTAGCTGGAAAAAATATTTGCTGAACTTTTTATATTGTTTAAAGTGCAAACGGATTAATATGTTGTAATCGTCTGCAAACGATATAGATAGATTAAAAAATAATAATCATACTTGAAATTTAATTTAAAAGCTATAATAAATGAGTAAATTGTGATACAGTTTTCAAACAAACTACATTTGAAAGTAGATTTCCCCCCCCTATATACAGTGTAAAACCACGTCGTGTCCACGTCGAAAAAAAATGCATCAACTTTGATGGGAAGCTTTCCCTTCCTCCTAAGCGAGGGGGGGGGGGGGGGTCTAGTCCCAAGGCGTGACGGTTTAAAGAGGTTTCGCTGCACTATTGAAATTTGCACTTTAATCTGTCCTGCTTGAAATCAACAAAAGAACTTCCCCTCTTCTTGCATTTATATTTATATTCATATTTATTCGTTTATTTACAAGTTCCTTTATGAGTTGAATCTTTTCTAGTTTGCACACAACTTGACAATTCCCGAGTGGTCTCAAACTTACTGGAATGAGCTGAAATATTTTCATGATGTATCTACATCCCTCAAAACTAAAACCTTAAAGTTGATCAAGCTGCAAGGAGGTAAGATATGTTCATTTCCACTAAACCTATTTAATTTAAGGTGGCTGTGGTTTATGTTTCCATTTAAAAAATAAATGTATGTGATAATTATATAAATGAATTTACAACTATACAATTATTAAAATATACAATTCAGAATTTTTAATTACATGTATTGGAATATTTATTTCTATGTACAGAAAACAAATGATGATCATTTGAATAAATATATATATTTTTTCATTGTGCATTGGAGTTTTTTCAATATTATTAATAAACTGGTGTTTAAAATCCATCAATAATAAAAAGAAATCTACATTTTAATGCAAAACTTTTAAAATAACTTATTTTTATTTGCCAATATTGACACAGGAAAATTTCAAATGACTTCGTCAAAAAATGAAAGTTTTAAAGTTTTAAAAAGTTTACTTTCACCAAAAAAAAAATTGTTGATTTTACAGTATAATACTGGCAGCTGGGGCTCCAGTATTATACTGTAAAATCCTTTTTTTTTTTTTTTTTAAGTGTATATTTTAGGAAATTCCCTACTGATCTCTGTATTTTTTAATGCATTTTCAGGGTTATTAATTGAGAAAATAATGAACACGATGCGTGCAAAAACAATCAATGATGAGGATCCAAGAAAAGTAGTTGTTTATTCAACTGTAAGTATCACTTTATTAGTAGAGTGAATCTCTTAAAATGCAGCGTACAGGTTTATTTTCGCTGCCTTCTCTAAGAAATCTTATTACTAATAATCTTTTATTGACCTTTCATTTTATTCTGACTAACTATCAATTACCGACCGAAATAATAATGATGTAGCGAGATACAAGGGTCTGTTTATTTCTTAATCAATTTTTTTTTTTTTTTTTTTTTTTGCCTCGTGGTATTTTGTAAATGTAACAAAAATTGCCATTTATACTAATATTATAATGAAGAAACGTTCGTGTGTTTGTTTGTAGGGGATAATCTCTGGAACTACCAAATCCATATAAGAAATAATGGTGTGTCTATCTGTGCTCCAACATAGGCTATATTTTATAAAGCGGTATATCAACTTCCAAGGGGTGCAGGTGCAGAAAACACTCTAAAATTGAAATTTTTGTAATACTGGTAGGGCTACAAACTTGTAATTAGGTATGGAGAATTATGGTTAGACTATGGAAGATAGTAATGGTTAGTAAGAAAGGTTTCTAAGAACAGTCTAAATTACAATTTATTTTTAATTGTTAGGTGTAGAAACTTTAAATTTGGCTTGGTGAGAAGAGAAGGCTTTTAGGAAGTAAATGCTCGCTAAGAACAGTTTCTAAAAAAAATTTTAACTTAAAAAGGTGTAATGACCGAAAATTTTCCTAAATTACGAATTAATTGGAATTTTTAGGGTTAAACTTTAAATTTAGCATGGTCGTTACTTTTAAAATGTAACTGCTCGGTATAAACAGGTTATAAAAAAATTCGAAATTTAAAGATGTGAAATGGAATACGTTCTAAAACTGTTCTAATTACGATTTGTTTAGAATAGTTATGGATAGAAATTTAAAATTTGACTTGTCTCTTACTTTTAAGACGGAAATGCCCAAACAAAACAGTTTTTACAGAATTCGAAATTTAAAAGGGTACATAATCAAAAATCGTTTTAAAATTGCGAGTTCGGGGATACTGTTGGGGCTAAAAGATTAAAGTTTGGGATGGTGTTTACTTTTAAAATAAATACTTGCTAAGAATGTTTTCGAAAAAAATCGAAATTTAAAAGGTTGAAATGAGCGGAAAACGCTCTAAAACATTCTAAAATGCGATTTATCTGTAATGGTTAGGGATTGAAACTTAACATGGCTGTTACTTTTGAGAGTTAAATGTGCTCCACAAAACAGTTTTTATAAAATTCCAAATTTAAAAGGTTGCATGATTTAAAAATGTTCTAAAATTGCAATTTCTGTTATACATTTGCTTTGGAAGCTTGGAATTTGGCATGGTGGTTACTTTTAAGATGTAAATGAACGGTTTCTAAAAGATTCGAAATTTAAAATGAAAAATGAAATGAACGGAAAACATTGAAAAACGTTCTAAATTATGATTTACTTGAAATTAATTTTAGATTTTCTTATTAATTTAAGTCTCATTTTCGCCTAATGCAGTATAGGAGAGATTAAGGAGATGTGGTACACTGGGAGGGATGGAACATCTGCAGTAATGCTTAAAATAAGCTTTTTATGACTCTTCCACATCATATGAAGTAATCATTGCATGATACTTGTTGCTGTAAATCTTTTTAGTTGCAAGCATCTATGAGTTTGGGAATTAAAAAGACTATTTTGCAATATCAAAAGTAACTAACTACTCAGATTTTTAATGTAAATTTTCAATTTCAATATCATTCTTTGTTGCTAAATTAATTGTTTTTAATATTTTGTAAACTCAAAAATATATCTTTTATGAATGAACAGTTAAGTTAAGACTAAAAGCCACATGCTTGTTGTAAAACTTTTTTTTTTTTTTTTTGCTCTAAGGGAGGGATAGGACACTATGACTCAGATTATTTGGAAAGCGATATAATTTGGGAAAGATGAACATGTCCCATCCCTCCCAAATTATAACGCTATCCAAATAATTATGTTTAATTACACACAATTTTTTGGTATTTTATATTTATAAGACTATCTTGTTTTGGAATTGAATAGTGTAACAAATAAAACTTATTATTTTGCAAATTAAAAAGGAATTTTAACTACTTTCAGGATTTTTTTTAAAACAAATATGCATTGAAAAATTGTAGCAGTGCAATTTTTTCTTTTCTTACTCATGCATTATTTATCAATGTCAACCATTAGTATTAAATATTTATATTTATTTCTATAATATCAATTTCCTTAGCTTTTTTTAATAAAATATTACTGTTTTGAAATAATTATTGAACTCAAACTATGCGAACTTTTATTTTTACACGGAAATACACTATTTAAAAAAGTATGTAAACGCATGACTGTTCCATCATTGATGAACAAGACATAATTGCAAAGCTACATCCACCAAAAATATTTGTCGGCACTAGTCGGGCACAAGCATATTTTTCATTTGATTTGAATTTTACAAAGCATAATATAAGATAAAATAAATGCTGTGATTTACAATAAACCTTAGGAATTTAAATGTCACAATGTTTTTGTCATTTTGTCACTGCTTTTTTGAAAATTAAATATGAATTTTCATTTTAAAAACATGTTCTCCATCCCTCCCTCATGTGAGGGAGGGATGGGACATTTTTCTCGTTAATTTAACTGGTTTATTTACCTAAAATTTTAATTATTATCATCAAATTTATAATTTTTAAATATGTGAAAACGTTTCAAGATGTTATTCAGAAAATTTCCATTTTGCAATAGCGAAACATAATTTGTAAAAAATATTTTTGCTGAAATTGTCTTATCCCTCCTTAATCTCCCCTATAAGAATGAAGTTTACTAAAAATGTGGCTTGATTAGCAATTTTTAAATTGTCCGTAGCAGTATTATTTCCTCAAATGCATATAGCACACAAATACCATTTGGCATATTTCAACAACGTGCAAAAGCCATAGATTTTACTAGTTGCACATATTTTTTAAAAAACTTGGTATTTCTTTAATTTTTAAAACTTACCTTTTAAACCTTTTTGCCTTACCAACATATAAGAATGCTATGGCTAGATATCGTCCTGGTAGCTCAGTTGGCAAAGCGTTGGTATGCTGAAGCAGTCACTCAGGTTCGAACCCTGGCCTGGACACTTTTTTCACTCTGTTGGTTTTACGCCTTGTTAGCAATGAGGATTAAAATAAAGATTTACTATTTCTCGAGCATATTGCATCTCTTGAATTATTATAGAAATGTAATTGTTTTGTCTTATTTTCGTCTACAGTTTTTTTTTTTTTTTTTTTTTTCTAAAATCAACATTTCCAAGGCTATACCTTCTAGTAGAAGTTTGCGTATTTCAGTGTATTCAGAGAAGAATACGTATTTCAGTGTGCCTTTTCAACTATTTTACAAATTATTCCTTCGAGATTTCAAACTATTTTTATCATAAGAAAAATTATGAATGCATTGAGATAGACAATATTTAACGCATTCTTATTGAATTATAAGTTTCGCTCCAATTAAAAGTTCTCATATAGAACTTTTTGCATATCATGCGTATATCTATATTAATAAAAGGAAGTGTTTGTGTGCGTATGTGTAGGCGATGGGCAGGAAAATGTATCGCACGTAGAAATCTGCAAATTTTGTTCCTGATAGACGGAGACAGATTTTAATGCACCTAACCTAAGACTCAGATTTCCATTTTTTTTTTATTAGATTATTTTATTATTTTATATTGAAGGCATAATTTAACGCATTTTTCGAAATTTTTAAGTTCGTCAGCTATTTCGAGCCTGTCGTAAACGGAATCCAAATTCAACCTGTTAGCATATAATAAAATTTGTTCTCTTACTGAAGTTTATTAGAAATTCATACAGAAATGTTTGAATTTTTTACATTTTTTTTAAGTTCTTTTTCCGGCGAAAATGAGAGCTTTGTTAAATCAAATGATTTCTATTTTAAATCTTTGCCATCTAATCTTATATTTTATATCCCAGTATATAGAGAATATACGGGAATCGTTTATAAAAAAAATTTAAAAAATAGTAATTAAATGTTTTGATACAAATTTAAAAAAAAAAAAAAAAAAAAAAAAATTAGAAGTTAGTTTACAAGCTTTTGCCGTGTCCGGAAAATGAAGAACCGAGAGCCGAGAGAGTCCCCTGAAGTTCTGCCTCAAGGAAGAAACCCGTTGCTATGGTGACAAACATATCACTTTGAAAGAGATTAAGACCGCTTATCCTGGATTTTACTTTTGAAAATATTTTGCACAACCAGAAAGTCTTAGTTTTTTTGCAAAGAAATTTTTAAGTTTTCATTTATATATATATATATATATATATATATATATATATACAGGGTGATTCATAAAAGATGGGCAGAACTTTAAGGGGTTATAGTACACTTAAAGACAAATAATATTAAATAGGAGACTAAGGGTCCCAGACGTATTCCCAAGGAGATAGGGGGCATTAAAGTTTAGGGTCCGAAATTTCAAATGATTACAAAACATGGAAAAATTGGTCGATTCGTTTGCGGTTTTTGCAAAAAATTTTCTTTATGCCAGTATTTTCTTGAAATAAAATTTTAAAGTTCAATTTCAAAAAATGCCGATAGGGGGCGCTTTAGACTTTGGAGTAACAAACAACTATTTTTTAACGTTATTTTTTGTATTTCTTTAAATGATTTCGAAAGCTTAGACTTAAACTTAAATTTTGATCTAAAAATCTGAGTCCTAACGAGTAGTTAAGTAGCGTAAACTGAAATTTGAAATTTGAAACCCTTCTCCCCCCAGAACAAAAATCAGTTATTCCCGATCTTTGTGTCGTAGATTAGGCTCTAACTACTGCCGCGTTTTGCTAAAATTATTCTTTATGTCAGTATTTTCGTGAAAATAAATTTTAAAGAAAATTTTCAAAAAATTCCGATAGAGGGCGCTTTAGACTTTGGAGTAACGAACAACTATTTTATACCGTTATTTTTTGTGTCTCATTAAATGCTTTCTAAAGCTTAGACTTAAATTTTCAGCCCAAAATCTGAATCGTTAGACGTGGTTAAGTTTCTGGGGAGAGGGGTTTGAAATTTCTACTCCTGAGCACAGTTCAGTTTACCATGTCCACACATTGTGTGCTGTGATACGAGGTAAAAAGACACAAATTAGGATTATGTTACCAAAGCATATTTATTAACATGTAATCACAATAAATGTTCAAAATTGTGACCACCAGAGGTTATGCACGCAGAACAACGGCGACGAATGGAACGGCGAACATTCGCGAAAACATCAGGCTTTTCGAGCACTTCCCCTACAGCGGCGGAAAGTCTGGCGACCAGTTCCTCGGGGGATTCAATGGGTGTCTCATACATAAGAGCCTTCAATCGTCCCCAAAAAAAGAAATCGAGGGGTGAAAGATCTGGCGAGCGAGCAGGCCAAGCAACAGGACCACCTCGACCAATCCATCTGTTCGGAAATGTGATGTCCAGATAGTTGCGGACGTCTCGTACGTAATGGGCTGGCGCTCCATCGTGCTGGAACCACATGACCCGCCGGATGCGTGGAGGAACAACGTTTAACAGGTCTGGCAGCACATGTTGCAGAAATGTGAGGTATGTTTTACCGTTGAGGCGTTCAGGAAGAAGGTACGGTCCGATTAGGTGGTCTCCGAGGATTCCTGCCCAAACATTGATGGAAAAGCGTCTCTGATGAGCATGTGGATACGTAGCATGTGGATTGACATCCGCCCATACATGTGCATTGTGTGTGTTAAATGTACCTTCACGTGTGAAGGTACATTCATCGGTGAAAAGCACAGTTCGTCCAAAATGTGGATTTAGCGCGTTCTGCTGCAGAAACCAGCGGGCGAATTCAATACGATTTGGATAATCCCCTGGAGACAGTTTCTGGACTCGTTGCACATGAAACGGGAGCAAATGTTCATCCTTCAGTACCCTCCAAGTCGTGGACTGTGAGGTATCCACCTGGCTAGCCACTGTTCGTGTACTTGTACTTGGCTGCGCCGCTACTACATCCAGAATGGCTTCTGCAACAACTACTGATTCGTCCTTTTTTGCACGACCTGCATTCGACCGGGAAGCGAGAAATGATCCCGTCTCACACAACTGTCTGTGCAAGCGCTCGAAAGTTTTGCGGTTAGGCAACCGCCTGTTAGGAAATCGCTCTCCGTACATTCGTTGTGCCTCTGCACCATTTCCATCTGCCGCTCCGTAAATTAAATGCATCTCAGCCTTTTCCTTATTCGTGAAGGGCACCATCTTCCGATTCATTACTACAGCGACTTACACTTGACTCACCGTTCAGTGGTTTTTATGCCTGAATCGTGTCGAAATTTTGCATACGTGTTCTTCTTCTTCCCCATTTGACATTTGCATACTTTCTGTTTCCTTCTTCACCCGGTGACTAGCGTCAGGAATGGAGCTTTAACGTTTGCATGAGCGACGTTTCCAACTGTGCCAGTGCCTTTATGAGTGAATTCCGACTATGCAGTCCTTGACGAAAGTTGTATTTTTGCCTCGTATCACAGCACAGAATCGTTGGGCATGGTTAAGTAGTGCAAACTGAACTATGTTCAGAAGTTGAAATTTGAACCCCCTCCCCTCGCTACTGAACCACGCTCAGCGATTCAGATTTTGAGCTGAAAATTTAAGTTTAAGTCTAAGCTTTAGAAAGCATTTAATGAGACACAAAAAATAACGGTATAAAATAGTTGTTCGTTACTCCAAAGTCTAAAGCGCCCTCTATCGGAATTTTTTGAAAATTTTCTTTAAAATTTATTTTCAAGAAAATACTGACATAAAGAATAATTTTAGCAAAACGCGGCAGTAGTTAGAGCCTAATCTACGACACAAAGATCGGGAATAACTGATTTTTGTTCTGGGGGGAGAAGGGTTTCAAATTTCAAATTTCAGTTTACGCTACTTAACTACTCGTTAGGACTCAGATTTTTAGATCAAAATTTAAGTTTAAGTCTAAGCTTTCGAAATCATTTAAAGAAATACAAAAAATAACGTTAAAAAATAGTTGTTTGTTACTCCAAAGTCTAAAGCGCCCCCTATCGGCATTTTTTGAAATTGAACTTTAAAATTTTATTTCAAGAAAATACTGGCATAAAGAAAATTTTTTGCAAAAACCGCAAACGAATCGACCAATTTTTCCATGTTTTGTAATCATTTGAAATTTCGGACCCTAAACTTTAATGCCCCCTATCTCCTTGGGAATACGTCTGGGACCCTTAGTCTCCTATTTAATATTATTTGTCTTTAAGTGTACTATAACCCCTTAAAGTTCTGCCCATCTTTTATGAATCACCCTGTATATATATATATATATATATATATATATATATATATATATTATATTTCATGTTTTCAACGATTGAGCGTTGCATTTCAACAAAATAGTTTGTTTTTAAGATTTTGCGTATTAATGAAGGATTGTCGTTATAGTTTCAATCACTATAACGACAATCCTTCATTAATACGCAAAATCTTAAAAACAAACTATTATAATTGTTTTAATGATGTATAAGACACGATCGAAATTTCCGGTTAATTACTATTATTATACTATTATTATTATTATCATCGTCATCATCATCATTGTTGTTAACGATCGCTCAGTATGATGCTGAAAGTAGTAAACTCCCACCACTAGATTCGTTTGTATATTATATTTAAGATAATTTTAAGTATATTTAAGGTAATCCCGGACAACACCGAGCGAATCTGCTAGTTCTGAACCCATTAAAGCTTAGCGTTGCATTAAAGCAACACCATAGCTAACAATACTTTTGTTGTTTGCATACCAGTCATTCTGAAAAGAAATTTTCACTTTCTTTGATGACCAAAAACTCCTCGATAAAATAAGACAACAATTTCTATTCTGAAAAAACTGTGTGAAATGCAATGTTTCCAGTTTTCAAGAGAAAAATAATTCTGAAGTTAATGGATTAATAATTTCGTCGCACTTTTACCTATTTATTCTATGTTTCAATATTTATAATCTTAAACTTAGCTATATCGAGAACTCTGTTATAAAGAAGAAATGACGTGTTCCCTTTGTTCTCATAATAACCAGTTCGATTGAGTATATTTCTGATAAATTAAATTTAGAAGAAAAAAATCTAAATTTCATATGTTCTACAATAGTTTTGAAAACGTGTTTATTATTATTTTTTTTCCCTTATTCTAACAAATTTTAGATTTTTTATTTTATTTCAATACTTTATTATTATAGATGTAAAATGCAATTAAAACTGTTTTTCTTGTTCAATGTTTCAGCATACTGAGCCTCTACTAGCCTTATTAGCAGCTTTGGACTTCAAAGATTTCGATTACCTCCCTCCTTGCTCCTCTTTTATAATCGAACAGTATAAAGAGGAAGAAGAATATTTTTTACGTTTCTTATTCATAAATTCGACAACTCCTCAGAGAGAACCCCAAGAAATGTATTCCTACTCGATGCCAGGTTGTATGGAATTTTGCCCACTGGATTATGTTATCGACTACACCAGAGACTGCATTCTTAAGAACGACGAAGAATGCTTCTTCATGTAATTAATCAATCCATTGACAGAAACAACTTAAATATTGATCAACAGAAGCAATTTCCCAGAAACCAGATGCAGTAGATTCCAGAATACAATGTCGGAAAAGCGAAATCGGATAATCGGGAAAACATTATCTAGATACATTTGTTAATTTTTCAAACATTAAACTACAATTAAAATTTTAAATGAAATAAATACCCATCATCATAAAAGAAAAGAAATAACTGTTATCATAAAAGACATATTATAAAATAAAAATGAAGCCCAATATAAGGAGAAAACTTTGTAATTACGTACCTTTTATTGTTTGTCATGCTTAACATTAAAACAATTTCATGAAAAAAGTCGTTGATACGTGTTTGCTTTCTTTTTAATTGTGATTTGCTTTCAGCATGATTTCAAATTTTAAGCAATAAAAGAATTTGCTCTAAATCTGCTTCTTCCAGATTTTTTAAGCTGTACACTGCAAAAAAAAGTGTTGATTTTTTATTACTGCTTATTTTACTGCTTATTACTGTTATTTTTACGGTATAATACTGGAAGCTGGGTTGCTAGCATGCGCGGTAGTGTATTACTGCTTATTTTACTGTTTATTACTGTTAATTTTGCGGTATAATATTGGCAGCTGGGATGCCAGTATTATACCCGATGTTTCGAACTATTCTAAATGATTATTTTAACAAAATTAAATATGCATACATTATTTAATAAAATTTTATAATGTATTGAAGTAATAAGTTAACATTTTTTAATTGTTTTTTAGTATTTTACCATTTTTAAAGCTTTGGATAATTAATTATAAGTTAAAAAATACAGGGTGTTCCAAAAGTCCTTGACACATTTTAAAATTCAATAAAAGATCAAGCAATTGGCGTACAAGAGTGCGGTTTGGATGAAAATGTTTCTTATGATTGAAAATTTTGTTTAAGCAAATAAAAAAAATAGTTCCAAAAATTTCTCATAGATAGCGCTGATTCTGGAAAGTTATCAACTATGTAGAATGCCTTTATACGTAACAATGGCGAAAGACGCAGAATGCGTATGCACAGTTTTTGTCCAAACTATGACAAACCACATTCTAGAAGTTAACGATACTCGGCTATCCATCCTCACTCGTCTAATTGAACTCAGGAGGGAGAGTATTGTTAAATTCTGGAATGTGGGTTGCCATAGTTTGGACAAAAACTGTGCATACGCATTGAACGTCTTTCACTATTGTTACGTATAAAGGCATTCTACCTAGTCGATAACTTTCCCGAAGTAGCGCCATCGATGAAAATTTTTTGAACTAATTTTTTTATTTGCGTAAACCACATTTGAGATCATGAGAAGCATTTTCGTTCAAACCGCACTCTTGTACGCCATTTGCTTGATCTTTTATTGAATTTTAAAATGTGTGAAGGACTTTTGGGGTACCTTGTAAATAAATTTTCGTCTGGATTTTTGAATTATTGCTACAAACGCCTTTAGGATAAAATATTTGGGGAATGTCGGTTAACCGAATGTCTTATATAATCGAGCATCAGGTAATTGGGGTTAGTCTATTGTATTAAAAACGTTGTAGCATTTTAAAAAGGCTTTTCTTTCTTTGTGTTTCTTCAAAACAATCGGTTTACAAATTTTGACCCAATATCAAAGTCATGTCAAAACATGTTTATATTATTTATAAAAGTGTAGAAGTTGGTACCAAATGCAGTGCTAATTTTTTATGTGTTTCACCGACACATTCAGCGATTTTGCATATGACTACACTGCAAAAATAAATTGTTGATTTCACAGTATAATACCAGCATCTCATCTGCCAGTATACGCTACCGCGCATGCGCGGTAGTGTATTACTGCTTATTTTACTGTTTATTACTGTTAATTTTACGCTATAATACTGGCAGCTGGGGTGCCAGTATTATACTGTAAAATCAACAATTTATTTTTTGCAGTGTATGACATTGTTGTACCTGGATTTATGAGAATCCATGTATCAATAGTCGCATTGTGGAACGCTTTTAAAAGGTACAAATACTGATAAATCGAGAAGCCGAACTTTCTGGATGTTATGTGGTGATAAGTAGGCATATGGGTCCTACATACAAAATTTCGTGTTTTCCCCTTTTTTGTAACTCTACGGAGGTAAGTGTTAGATGCTGATGAAAATACATTGCGTTCTACGGCGATCCGTCTGCTTTGGAACTTACATGGCGGACATTTCGTCGATGTCCAATCTCTCTTGTAGGATCTCTAGTGGTAAGATGAGAACAATACCTCCTATGAATGTCTGCCTATGTCTCAAAGACATTTTAAGTACCTATAAAGCATATTTAAGTAACATATAGTGTATATTATTCATTATGAAATAAATATAAATGTAATGATCAATGGTGAAACATTGTTATACACTTTCTATGTCTTACTCTGTACCACGTCGATTTGTTGAAAAAAATGGTTACGGACATCTTTTAACGAATTTGTTCGAGTTAAATCATTGGTATTAAATAGAGAAATGGTACAACGTATGTATGATATTCAAACTGAAATACTACATACAATTAGACTAAAGATCTGTAACAGAGTTAAATGAGTAATTTTCAGATCCGGAAATTACTTTCTTTCCTTAATTTCCAAACGAAACAACACCCACCCTTGAAATGTGATTAACTCCAAACAACTCGCACTAAACAGCTTAACAGCTAGCGCTACAAACAAAAACTTTGGTTTTAAAATCTTCTCTGTCTCACTGTGTACTACCCTCTCCACTTTAGTACGACAACGACCCTTTCCATTTTAGTTCTACCCATTTTGTAACTCAAAATGTGCACTGCTTTCAGTGCTTTCTTTTCATTTGAAAAATGCCACACAAAGGAAAGATAAACGCTTTTATCTCAAGATAGAGAGTCGGCTTTAGTGGGTAGGAGGTAGGTGAGGTTGGGCAACTGCCCGACCGCCAATTAAAAACCGAGAGGTGGAAAATATGCAAAATATTTTGTTAAAACTTAATGTTTTCAAAAATATTTCACTTGTAGAGCGATGAAAAAAATTGCTTCTAAACTTGGAGATACAAATTAAGGTAAAGTGCGAAGGTTAACTTCACAACCGCTGAACAATAAATCTTAAATTTCTATACTTATAAATAGAATATTTATCAGTAAAATGAACTAAAATCATGGTAACATTTTAGAAAGAAAAAAAATAGAATGTTAAGCCCGAAAATGTAAAAAAAAATCTAGTCATGTTCATTTTCTTCATATTAATTTGCAAAGTTTAATATTAAATATACCGTGTATTCTGTAAGTCGTCCACATTTGAAATATTATAAAATAATAAAAACAACAAATTGCCGTATCAGAGCATCGTAAGACTTGTCAAAGAGTCGGATTTTTTGTTGCAAAAGAAAAACTTCAAAATTTCTATTACGGTCAAGATTATTAAAAGACATAAAAAATATAGACAATATACAACAGCTGATTTATTCAAATTATAGTGTAATCCCAACTGCATATAAATACCTGCTATATAATCTCAATATATTTTTTTTATGTCCCTTAATGACGTAGACCTTAATAGCGTCACCTATAGGGGAAACTTTTTCTTTTTCCACAAAACTTCCGATTCTTTGACCAGTCTTATGGTGTGACCATCTTCCGATACGACAGTTTGTTAAATTTTAAATGAATTTTTGAAATATGAACGGATTTATTAAGCTTCGGATATTTCTTTTTCTGAAATATTTTAGTTCAATCTATAGGGAAATGTAATAAATATGGCTTTTGAAAATTTCAAAACATTTCATTAAAATGCTTGTAAAGTATAAAGTAACTTCGCAATATCAAGATTAGTATTCCGAGATCGCATTTCAAACTTTTCAACTTTCCACGATGTCGCAAATTTTACGACAAACGTGATATTTCTCAAATTTTGTTCTCATAAATGGCACTGAAATTAAAATTCAATTTGTATCACTGATTTGTGTAATTGGTCTTTTAGCGTGTTTCTTATTACTGTTATGATGAATCTTGCATTTTTGCTAGCGTAACTACTCTGTACAGAAAATACACCATGCGCCCGCTGAAAAATTAAGGGAAATCTTAAAGAAATTCTTTGTGTAATAATTTTAAAGCACAAAAATCATCGAACTGTAAATTTGGTATCAAAGTGTTCAAAGTTAAATCGATTTTCATCTAATGAAAAATTTAAAAATTCTATTTTTAAAATGTAAAAAATACCTGGTGATCCAACCCGGGCTACCCGGGTTACATACAGAACATACTGTTCGAGTATTTCATTAGATTGTGCACAACTACACCAAACAGCTTTTTCCTTTGAAAGATACCAAATATGTATTCTTATATAACAAAGTTTTGAAATTCATTGAAAATTACATATTTAAAAGACAGCCTTTGTCCTAATTTCGTTCATAATCTATCTAAATACAAGTTTGCAAAGTAATTATTTCAAACATTTTACAATTTTACATAAAAAAAAAGAATAATAATAATAATAATCTTTCCTTTTTTTTTTCTTTTTTTCTCTTCTTCTTCTTCTTCTTTTTCTTTCTTTTTTTTCTATGTAGGGGAGATTGAAGAAGTAGGTCTTCCGATTGGTCAATCCATTGCCAATTTTAAACTTTAGTTCTTCAAAATTTTTTATATTACTGCAAATGTTACTTTACACACTGTAACAAACGTTCATTGCTAAGACAGATTTTAAAAATAATAATAATGCTTGAAAATTATTTTTAAAAAAAAACAGTGTATTGAGTTACAGTTTTCAAACAAATTTGTATTTGAAAATACAGTCGGAAAATAAATAAATAAAAAGAACTCCTTATATTTTATAATAACCTCAAGCCCCAACGAAAAAAAAGAAAAAAAAAACGTTTCAATTCTTATTTATTTATTTATTTATTTATTTATTTATTTATTTTAAAGAAAAAAAGAATGGCGGTAGTAATTTTATTTATTTCGTATTTGTTAAATTTCACACTGATATGTTTAAAAATTGTCTTGCACGGGTGATTTGATAAAAAATGATTAGTTCACTTTATTTCAAGTTTATATTTTTCACTTTATTTAAAAAACACGGCCTAGGTTGCGGACTTCGGGCATTTCTGTTTGAAAATCTTGCCCCTCCCTGTATTTCGTTCTGCCAGCGTCCATGCTTCAAATATTCATGCAAAATTTTAAAACATTTCATACATAACTTTTTCTGATACTACTAGGTGGCCACACACTTTTGAGCGTCAGTGTACATGACAAAAATCAATAAGTGCAGTCTTGAAAATGACAAAATTCTCGTCATCTTTTACAGCATGTATTTCATTGCGATGGTACATAATATTTAAGAGGTAAACGGGAAAAAACAAAACGTGAAAATGTGAGTGAAATCGCGTCAAAGAACTTTTCTTTCAAAACGAAACACATGAGCTTTAGTTAAGAGTCACGTTCAGCTGGTTATCTTTCGCTTTGTTTTGTGGGAGAAACAACGCGAGATACAAACAACCTTGAAATGAATTTGAAAAGGGGGAAAAAAAATAGTATGATAGTGAAAGCTTCAGAAAGATTACAGTTTTCCAGTTTTGTATTAGAGCGAAGATGAAATTTTCAATCTAACATGCACAAAATTCTCATTATTTCTTATAAAACAAGACTTTACAAATTTGATAAAATCTGATAGCCAGCAAAAAATTCTAGTCGCCAGTAAAAAATATTACCCCCCCCCCCCCTCCTTCCCCCGACATTGATTTTCAAAAAGAAGAAAAGTTTATGAATTAATTGAGAAAAAAAATTATAAGCATAATTTAGGATTATTAGTTACATAGTTTAGAATTGTTACATAATTTAGAAAGATAATATAAACCCAGTTTTCTAATGAAATTTATCAAAATTATTTAACTGTGAAAAAAAAAAGAGAAAGAGAGAGAGATAGTAATTCTGTAAAATCTAGATTAACCGACATGTTCGGAAAATGGTGATTGCCGAATGCTTCCAATGTCCGGATAGGAGTGCTACAAAATCGATATCTGATGAGAGGGGGGGGGGGGGCTATTTTCCTGTCAAAATCGGTCAAATAATTCTGTTTTTATTATTTTAAAATTTGCATTTGCTAAACTTACTTTTACCAAATTAAAAATGCCGAAAAAAAGAAAACGAAATGCCGTTTGTGTTCATTTCTTAGGTCAATTTTGCTACAAAATATTATGATAACAAAAAAAAAAAAAAAAATCGTCAGATTAAATAACTTGGTGGCCAGATACTTGGCCGCCAGTGGCTCATTTGTCAAGCCCTGCATAAACAAGATACTAGTTCGTCCGTAAAACACAAAATAACTATACAACCAGCGGTTTTGAATATATGATGTGTTAAAATCGATTGCTAAGAAAAACAAGCATAAGTAGAATAAAATTAGAATGCAGTTGTTTCAAAGTATCATATAGAAGTACTTTCTACTACATGAATGTGCTCTTAAGGCAAGTCAGGAAACTTCCTCAGGAATTCACCTGGCTATTATTAAACGTATGGGTGTAGAATGCATTCGGATGTTTAAAATATCTCCTCGGGAAATTGATATTTTTTAACGAATTTTCTTTGTGTACACTTCTTTAACTTCTTTCGTGTATACTTCGGAAATTAATATTTTTTACGGTGTAAGTTATTTTCGCATTATTTATACCACATCTTATTGTACCAGTATTTAGAAATATTTTTCTTTATTTTCTTCTGTATTTCTTTTTTTGCAATTTGATTATTTTTTAATGCAAAACAGCCTAAACGGAAGCAATATAAATGTGTATTAGTTTACATTTTAATTTTGAAAGACCTTTTAAAACGGATTCAGATCTATACAGATTAGATGAGCATGCATAGCATTTATCGTTCATTTACAGAGAAACTAAAAAAAAAAATCGGTTACGGTACTCTATGATCGATAATTGCTGGAAATGCGTTTTCAAATGCGTTTTAAACTTAACTAATTTCTAGTTTAATTAAACTAAAAAGTGAAACACTACAAATTTAAAATGAGCTCTAACCATAACCATTATTTTCTAAGTTTTAAAGGTCAAATATATTTTGTTTTACTTTCTTTGTAAATCTGGAGGCACGGTAGTGCCTCCGCCAAGCCGACAGAGGACAGCCGTAAGCATACTTTTCTGGAAGCAACTCAGGGCACTTTTGACCCCCAATATCTCCGCGCTGGAGTATCCCAAAAATTTGAAACTTCGTTTTTCTAGAGTATTTGGCACACAGGACTAAAATTTAAAATTACAACTTTCTGTCTTTTCTAGTTCAGACGGTATATGAACTCAAACATTCGATTTTTTGTCACTCACTCGTTCACGCGACATCAAAAAGATTAGGTAGATCCCGTAGCCCTAGAAACTTGACATTTGGAAAAAAGGTAGTGTTTAGGATACAAAGACAGAAAAAATTATAAAATCCGGAAAATTCGAAAAAAAAAATCGAAAATTCAACAAATTCCATCAAAATTGAAAATTGAAAATAATACGATCTTGTAGTCTTAGAAACTTAAGATTCGGTGTGAAGGTAGTGTTTAGTATCCAGAAAAAGAAAACATCAAAAACACCAAAAAAATCGAAAGCAAAATTGAAAAAATTGAAAAATCGAAAAAAATCGAAAAATTTCAAGTAATCCGATTTTGTTGCGCTAGAAACTTGGAATTCGGAATAAAGGTAGTATTTAGGATGCAAAATAAGGAAAAATTAAAAATTCCGGAAAATTCGAAAAAAAAATTCAAAATTTCGAAAAAAATTAAAAAAATTAAAATAATTTGTTTTTTTAGCCTTAGAAACTTAAAATTCCCAGTAAAGATAGTGTTTAGGGTTCAGAATAAGTTAAAATAAAAAACGCAATAAAATTCTAAAATAAAATCGAAAAATCGAAAAAATCAGAAAAATCGAAAAATAAGGAAAATTTGGAAATAATTCGATTTCATAGCGCTAGAAACTTGAAATTTGGAATAAAGGTAATATTTAAGATACTAAATAAGGAAAAAATTCAAAAATATGGATAATTCAAAAAATACCCATAAATTAGTGCAGGCGATATATGAACTCAAAGTTTCGATTTTTTGTCACTCACACACTCACTCACTCTCGCGTCATCAAAAAGATTGAGTAGATCCCGCAGCCACAGAAACTTAAAATTTGGAATAAAGCTAGTGTTTTGGATACAAAGAAAGGAAAAACTATAAACTCCGGAAAAAAAAAAAAAAAAAAAAAAAAAAAAAAAAAAAAAACGAAAATTAAAAAAAATCGAACAAAATTGAAAATTGAAAATAACACGATCTTGTAGTCTTAAAAACTTAAAATTTGGTGTGAAGGTAGTGTTTAGAATTCAGAAAAAGAAAACATCAAAAACACACAAAAAAAATTGAAAATAAAATAAAAAAATCGAAAAAAATCGAAAAATTTCAAATAATCCAATTTTGTTGCGCTAGAAACTTGGAATTCGGAATAAAGGTAGTATTTAGGATGCAAAATAAGAAAAAATTAAAAAATCCAGAAAATTCGAAAAAAATCAAAAATTCGAAAAAAATTGAAAAAAATTAAAGTAATTTGATCTTTTGGCCTTAGAAACTTAAAATTCGCGGTAAAGATAGTGTTTAGGATTCAGAACAAGTTAAAATAAAAATGCAATAAAATTCGAAAATAAAATAAAAAAATCGAAAGAAATCGAAAAATAAGGAAATTTTGAAAATAATTCGATTTCATAGCACTAGAAACTTGAAATTTGGAATAAAGGTAATATTTAAGATACTAAATAAGGAAACATTAAAAAATATGGATAATTCAAAAAAAAAAAAATCGAAAATTTCAAAAAAAAAATTGAAAGAAAGAAAGTAAAAGAGAGAAATTGAAAATAATATGATCTCGTAGTAAGTTCAGTTAGAAACTGA
The DNA here is from genome assembly GCA_963931845.1 of Maratus michaelseni. Lineage (NCBI taxonomy): Eukaryota > Metazoa > Arthropoda > Arachnida > Araneae > Salticidae > Maratus > Maratus michaelseni. The sequence continues at coordinate 212,525,527 of OZ007588.1, forward strand.
AAATTTGGTGTAAAGGTAGTGTTTAGGATTCAGCAAAAGAAAAAAGTAAAAACACAACTAAAATTGAAAATAAAATTAAAAAAAACGAAAAAAAAAACGAAAATTTGAAAATAATTCGATTTTGTAAAGCTAGAAACTTAAAATTTGGAATAAAGGTAGTATTTAGGATACAAAAAAAGCAAAAAAGAAAAAATTTGTAAAATTCTAAAAAAAAAATCGGAAATTCGAAAAATTTAAAAAAAATTTGATTTTGTAGCTTTAGAACTTAAAATTCGGCGTAAACTTATTGTTTTGGATATAGAAAAAGGTAAAATTAAAACACAATAAATTCGAAAAAAGAATAAAAAACTCGAAAAAGATCGGAAATTTCAAAATAATTCGATTTTGTAACGCTAGAAACTTGAAATTTGTAATAAAGGATACAAAATAAGAAAAAATTAAAAAAATCCAGAAAATTATAAAAAAAATTCGAAAAAATCAAAAATTGAAAATAATTTTATCTTGTAGTCTTAGAAACTTAAAACTTGGTGTAAAGGTAGTATTTACTATTCAATAAAAGGAACAATTAAAATATTCGTTAAATTCGAAAATAAAATCGAAAAATCGAAATATCTTTAAGAAATCGAAAATTCGAAAACAATTTGATTTTGTACTGCTAGAAACATTAGTTTTAAGATAATTGTCCTATTAGCTAGTACAACGCCTCTAATTGATTTATGTTATTTCCCCCGGATTATGGTTTTCTTTTCTTTCGTTTACGAATTTCGTTATAGAAAAGGACTGGCTACCATATAGGCGATTTCTTTATAGACAGGTTTGTTTTCTTTCACAGGTTGTACTCTATTTACTTCACATATGAAATATGGATTGTAAATGATGTTAGCCCCACAAAAATTTTCACAGCTCCCCCCCCCCCCCCCCCCCCCCTCCCGACATTACTGGCTGGTTATGGCTTGATAGTCCTTTCTAAATAAAATCATGGTGACTCTAAGATTCACTTCATTTATCTCTAAATTGAACCTAAATGATCCTAAGAAGACGGATCAAATAATTACTATATTGGTATGACAATCACGTAACTTAGAATTAAAATCGAAAAATCAATAAATTTATAAAAAGTCGAAAATTTGAAAATAATTCGATTTTGTAGTCCTAGAAGCTTGACATTTGGCAGAAAGGCAGGGTTTAGTACACAAAGTAAGGAAAAATTAAAAAATCCATAAATAATAAAAAAAAAAGACTAAAAAAAAACGAAAAAAAACATTGAAAAAAGGAATATAGTTTGATTTATTGGAAATTTCCGGAAATTTTAATTTTGGCTTTCTTTTTATACTAAAAAGTTATTTTATGTTAAATATCAAGTATCTAGGGCTGCGAGTAATATCTCAGATGGATAGCACCTATCCTGGAAGCAATTGAGAGTACTTTTGACACTCCCCGTCCCATAACTTAGTGCTTGCCTAGGAACCTGAAATCTCTTTTTATCTACAGTACTTTGCAAACGAAACTAAAGCTTCAATTTTTTTATACCTGTAAATAATAGGGACAGAGTGTGGGCTTAGCGAAAATCAGTGGATGATCTCCAAAAAGAACCCAAAACCAAGAAAAGGAGGCTTACTTACAAAAAGAAGTGAAATCTCATCAAATAGTCACCTGTAAAAAATGCAGCCCACGTCTCGTTACTCATTTACCGTAAAAAGTACTGAGATCGTATAAAGCCAAGTTTAACTATCTTATTAACTCTGAAATTTTCATTCACAAATCACTCCTAGTCTCTACATCTTTAGTTAATTATTATTTTGTGACTTGGCAATTACGCAGCACAGGGAAGTTATTACACCTTACTATATTATGGGATGGGGTGGGATAATTTAATTAAGGCAAATTATATACGCACAGGGAAGTTATTACACTTTAATATGTTATAATATTATTTGATTAAGACTAACTATATACATCACATTCTCGTGCTACGTAATTGCCAAGTCACAAAATAATAATTAACTAAAGATGTAGAGACTAGGAGTGATTTGTGAATGAAAATTTCAGAGTTAATAAGATAGTTAAACTTGATTTTATACGATCTCAGTACTTTTTACGGTAAATGAGTAACGAGACTTGGCTGCATGTTTTACAGGTGAATTTTTGATGAGATTATATATACAACTAGCATGCTACGCCCGCTGCGCTGGGCCATTTTTCTAAATGTACCTTAAATCAAACGAAATGGCTTTGTATTTTAGAGGAATGTGGATCTTCACCTACAGATGCTATCTTAGTAAATATTTTCAAACGAACCTTGAATCACACGAATTATATCAATGGATTTGAGCATGTATTTTAAAGCAATAAGGACGTTCACCTGGATTTTCCTTCAATATTGCTATAAACGATGTGAACGACATTGCGTTATATTATATTATACATTGGACAAAATTTGGGCTAAAAGAAGCAACTCATTTAGTTGATCATTTATAGTAGAGTTTGTTAGAGAAATGAGACCATTATGAGATTATGACAACCAGGAACTAAAATATTCTCTAGTCAACATACTAACTAAAAGAGAAAGCATTACAATGATTGCATAGATTGAACTTAAATAATGTTCGGGTGATTCATTTTCGTCTGTAAGTTCTTGAACTCCGTCCCTCTTTCTTGTCTCCATGGGAGATTCTGGTAACGTAAGTACAATGTCACTCTATATTACGTTATATTTCGCAATATACGTCCTCTTCTGGCAAGTCTGCTACGGTTTTTCATCTTTCGATTCCAGCAGAGTAAATACAGTGAAAATTGTAATAAATTGTTTGCACATAAAGAACAGTGTTTAACTTTCACATTTAAAAAAATGCTGAAACATAAAAACGTGCATTTTTAAAACTGAATGTGAATAAAATTAAAATGACGCCATTTTCACTGTCTTTCCATTTTTTAGACCAGTTGCATTCGTGTAACCGTTAATCTAAAAAAGAAAACAATGATTAACTCTGGTAGAAGAATAAACCTCTAGTTTGTATCCAATAAAATCTTCCTAATATTCTATAATCTTGCCGATATCCAAGTTTGACGTTAAACATTAGAAGTGCTTGAAACGATATGTTTACTAATGTACCAGAGTTACAAAACGAAGTTATTTACGCGCCAAGCTATGTTCCATTAAATAATGTCAAATTACTGTTAATTCAATTATAGATCTTTCATTAACGAAATTCTATACCTTAAATAAAACTGACAATGATAAAGTTAGTTATGCAAAATGTTTAGTAATATTATTTTTGGTGAATACTTCAACTGAAGATTTTTTTGCATTTCTCTAAATAGCATAATAAAACGCAGAAATAAATTCATTTCTCCCTATGTTTAGCTGCTAGGGCTGTGTGTAGGTCGAAAAGGCTTTATAATGATCGAAAAATTATCTAATCAGAATTTCAGGTATTCGTTTTTTCTTATCCAGCCTGAAATGATAAATCGACAAATATCATTTATTCCATTCGCCACCATTGACATTACAAAGTTTTTTCGTACATTGAAAGCGCCAAAGCAGTGGCTGAGATGTTCTGCTCTCAAAGCTGGCATACGGGAAGTGCTGGGTTCAAACCCCTGTCGCGCTCGTTGACCTAACCGTTCGGAGTTTTCCGTGGTTTTCTTCGAACCTTGCCGTAAATACGGGTTAGGATCCTTTTGAAAGACCCCCATGGACGGCACTCCCCCCCAGGGTCTATATCCCTCGTGCAGATAATCGGCCGTCATAAAATAAACCAACCGTACATTGTAAGCATTGCTTTTTTGGTAAAACTTTGCTTCATAATGAAAAAAATACACAAATTTACCAATCTCTAATTTCAAAAGTCGTCTAATCTTCTGTAATCTGAATCGTCGTCAAGAGTAACCTTCAAACATAAACGAAACATCCAACAATATAGTAAAAATGCCAACTGGCAGGTGACCGGAATACGGACAATTAGTCTAATGTCTTTTAAAATCCTCCCTGAAAGAAGGGAAGATACGCAGAAAAAAGTAAAAAGAAATGACGAATCAAAAAGAGCATCGAAAATTTATTTCAGCAAACAATTTTTATTGCAAAATGTAGCCTTTTGGGATAGTAATAACGCATAAATGCACACATCACCTTAAGAATATTCTTTGGTTCCTAACTTTTGAAACAGTGAATATTTCTATAAGTGAAATTGGCGATATATTAAAAAAATAATAAAATAAAAATAAAAGAATAGACAATATTCGTTGATCTGAGTTCGAGGCTATAAAAATAATATGTTTGGTGAAAACAAACCACCATGTTTCCGTAGTAAATTTTTAAATGTCTAAAATTTAATTATTTTACAATATGTGTGTGAGTGGCAGACATTCACTAAAATCTAAATATTTCATCCCATATTCATAACAATAACTGCTACTTATATAATTTGCATTTGAATATAAAAATTTACTCCAAGAAGGATCTTGTATACACGAAAAAACACTATTATTGCTAATATCGCTCAAGCTGATGTCACTCTTATGCATTTTTGGCTTAAAATCACATTGCTTGGCGACAAAAGTAAAATCAAAACCGTAAATAAACAAATAAGATGTAACTCATAAATGCAGTCATTTTTGCAATTACATCTTCTAGTTCCTCCTGTAAGACACATGATAGGGGAGTTATAGGGGAGTCCCATTCTAAATATGCGTCGATTTTACCTCTTTCTTCCTCAGACAAAATCTTTCGTTTACCCATCGCGAAAATTGTAAATGAAACGTATTGCTTTCACGGTACAACGCTTTTTATGTCTACTTTGCAGGTCACGTTACCTTGTTTTATGCAAATTTTTGTCACATTGCTTCGGAATAACCGGTGAAATGTGATATTTCATAAATCAATTTCCATGTTCGCATATATTACAAAAATTTAATTTTTGACTTTTTGTTTATGTTTAATATTATGTGTGAAAATTTATTTTTGTAACAGATTTGTCATACGTACTATGTATATCCCATGAAATTTCATTTATTTGTAATGGATATTATAGAAGTTTTTGTCAAAAAACCGTGTTTTAATAAATCAATTTCCACCAGTGTAGTTCATTTATAGGGAATTCCATTTCATTACAATCTGCAGGTAAAAACCGTTTGTAGTGCATTTGAATTCTTCAAATATAATAAAATCGATATGGATCACTGAGGTGCAATGCAACATTTTTTCGATAGATTATTGGGTTGCCTAGCATTTATTTTTATTTACAGAGGCACACAAAAAAATTCGGTTAGAGGACAGACAACGATCGACAACTGCTGGAAGTACGTTTTCATCTGTTGTGTGCATGTTTAAACTTAATTCATTTTTAGTGTATTGCGTGGTGTATATAAATTATATAGATCATATACAAAACTGTACGAAAGAATTCACCCATACATTACCGGATATGGACAGCAATATCAGAAAATGGGTTTTTTCTGCTTTATGTGCTTTTAGGTAGATTTCGTAAGAAATGCTTACCTATTACATTCTCACCTAAGTTGAAATTTTTGAAAAATTTTTGCAGATCTACGCCGATCACGACTCCCAGAACCCAAAACCACCCCCAGTTCAAAACTTTATATATATATATATATATACCTATATCTATCTACTATCTATCTATTTATCTATGTCATTTTTTTATGGACACGATAACTGGAAAAATTCTGCATAAATCTCTTCCAAACTGATACATAAAATCAAGGGGCATAAAATCTCGATCAAGTTCGTTAATGGGCAAAATCGAACCAAGAGGGGGGAAATGGGGGGGCTTTTTGTGAAAACAGAAAAAAACCCATAATTTATTAATTATGATACGTATTGAATCCGTTTAAAGTTATTATTACTTTTAGGAAAAGGGCCGAAAATGTATGTATGACAGATAGATTTTATATATCATTAAAAATGGCCCTAAGGGGGGGGGGAGGGGGAGGGTTAGAAGAAAAAAACTCATAACTTCGTCAATTCACAAGATATCAAATATGCTTAAATTTATTATTAATCCTCTTAATATTATCTAAAACTTTTATATTGACAAGCTTTTTATAGGACCAACCTTATAGCAAAAAAAAAAAAAAAAAAAAAAAAAAAAAAATCCCTGCCGGCTCCGCCTGCAAACAAGTTAGGTTTCGAAGTGGGCGGTTCCCATCTGCCGAATCATGGGAAAAAGTCATTTCTTCCGCAATTCCCAACAAACAGGCGCCCCACGGTCTGCATCTTCGAAATCTACCTGTGCCTGTAGGCCGAGCCGTCAGGGATTTTTTTTTTTTTTCATAAATCGACCTATCTCATAAAATCCATCATTTAAAACATTCCTATATTGTGATATTAGTTTTTATTAAATAACACCGTGCAACACAAATCGATGAAGTTAATGCTTCCGATATAAAAATACTTAAATCTTAACAAATTCAGTGTGATTAACATGAATATGAGTATAAAAATCTGATTTAAAATTCTATTTAAATATTTCATTCCATTGTATGAAAAAAAAGAAATGTTTTTAAATATTTTGCTAGTATTGGAAAGTGTTTCTTAATCTGTACCAGATGCATGTTTTTTCGATCTTGCTTAAGTCATAAATTAAATCACATATATATTTATTTACGTTAAAAAAAAAGTTAATTATTTCGTTTGAAAAACTTTAAAAGTTTCGAATCTAATAAAATAATTCGAAATTCGTTCTAGGTATTTGTTATTTTCTTATCGTGTTTTAATGCATCATTATGTTCATCGCAGTAGAAAGGTATTTTCATTTTATCTAATCTGTAAACTACGTCCAGGACATTTATTGCATGAATGTGCAAGAATATTTTTCTATTATTTGCATAATAATTTTTCCATAGAAAATGCACAAAATGTAAGTAGCACCGATAGACATTAGAACATTAGTTTTCATTTTAATTCTGAAAAAAAAAAATTAAAACAAAACTTATTACTCTTCAAACCTCTTGATAAAAAAAGAAAACTTCAATTCTATCAAACATGTTTTACACCTCCAAGATAACATGTTGTTTCAGATGATACGGCTGTAGCGTTTAATTGTGTTTTATCAATACGAATGAGTGAATGCAGTACTTTCCCTCAAAGTGCATTATGCAAAAGTTATTGTTAGCATCTGAATTTTGTTAAATTTATCAAAGTATACGAAAGAATCACTGAAATAGAGACGTAGAATAAGTTCAAGAATATCAAATTTGTGATTCTTCGCAGGTTTTAGCATATTTTATTTGGGATTTTATTGTGTGTGTGTGTGCATTATTTGTCTGATTTTGGAAAGTGGACAATATATTGAAACTAATAATCCTTATTAGCAAGTAAGTTATTTTATATTTAATACTGCTACACTGTTAAAAATTTGCAGCAAACTGTCCAGTCATTTGACCGTTTTTGTAGAAAACGTTTACATGACCGTAATTTAACTATATTCTGATCGTATTATTGCTCATTTTATGGTCAGAATATAGATAAATTACGGTTATGTAACCATTTTCTACAAAAATGGTCAAATGACTGGACAGTTTGCTGCAAATGTTTAACAGTGTATGCTTAATTTCCTCTAAATAACATTTAGTGTTCTATATCTTTAAATTCTGTCACTTATTCTAAGATTTTTTTGTTTTCAATAAGTTATAAACATAAAATATCCTTTGCATCGTATTTAGAGGTATAAAAAAGTTAGTGAGTAACAATCCTAAAATCATAAATCCACACTGTTAAGGGTGTATTCAAATCCAAACTGCTTATTTTGAGACACATTTGTAAATTCATTTTTGCTCTAAAATGCATCCAATTGGCAGGTTCTCTTATTCAGAAAATTTATAATGTCCCTATTGTCTCGATTTTTTGATAAAGGCAGAATATATTTCAAAAAATGCTGTCAAAGTGGACATTTTGAACCGAATTTCCCAAAGTGATAGCGCTGAAAGCAAAAAAAAAAAAAAAAAAAAAAAAAAAAAAAAAATGATCGTACTGTGAAAATAATTGTCTGTAAATCAATTTCTAATTAATTGAACGAAAAATAAAAACATGGGGGCCCTTATAAATGTCTTCATAAATCACGCCGCCAAGTTTCCTGTTGTTACTTTTAAAAATGAGTCTGAGAATGTGTCTCAAAATTTTGAGTTGTTGAGCGTGGAAAAATATTTTTTTTAAATACCGCCTTAAAAATTTGCAACAAACCATCCAGTCATTCAACCGTTTTTTAGAAAAAGGTTACATAATCGTAATTTAACTTGTGCTGTTAGTTTGTTATTAAAAAACACTGTCCAACAAAAATCGAGGAAGTTAATGCTTCCGAGATAAAAACACTTAAATCGTAATGAATTTAGTGTGATTAACATGATTATATGCATGAGAAATCTGAATTGGCTACTTTTTACATTTTTGTAATATGCAAGCATGTACTTTTAAATACCTCTATTGCTCTAATATATTGAGTAAACTACATGCGTTACAGAAAATATATAAGATCAGAAAAAATAAATGTAAATGAATTTATCAAAAACAATAACTGTAATCATGTTATAAATAAAATTACATACACTATAAAAAAGGAAAAATGTTTCTTTATCTAGGAAAATATAATATAACCACGAACATACAATAACCTTTTTTATCCTAATTGCTTTACAATAATAAATTTTATTGGTTTTTATAACTAATTTAAATTATTTAAATTAGCTCACTGAAGAAGTTAGATAAACAAGTTAAATTTTCGCATTAAAAAAAAGAAAAACGGTTATCTGTTTTAGAAACACCGCTGCAAAATTTATGCATTTACGATTGAAAATGTTTTTGTGAATGTGTCAGAAAATAGCAAATTTGTATTTAACTTTAAGATCGTCGGGGGGGGGGGCGGGATTTTAAAATTAGAGTGATGTCTTTTTCTAAAGTTTAATAAATGAATACACAGATGTTCAAAGATTTTAACTGAACAAACATTTTGAAATTCTATATTTCTAGGTAGCGCAGCGTTTTAATATAAATTATATGAATTGCCATAAAAAAATAATTCCTCGTGTTCCATAAAGTTAATTACTCGCGATCCCATGCATTCGGTCTTAAAACTTTATTCACAGATGAGACTGCTGAGTCCCATTATATAAATTTTAATATAAAATTTATTTAATATATATCTTAATAACGGCAAATCTTATTTTTCATGCAAAATACGTGGCTTTATTATAATTAGAAAGCACTACCAAACTTACGGGGCAAATCCACTTTATAAGACCAAAAAGAAGGTATTTTTTGAGAATTTGATTTATTAACTAGCTGACCCCCCCCCCCCCTTGGCATTGCCCAGGCCCATGATAATGACCTTAATGAGTGTTGATGATTTAATAATTTTAAACGAAAATCTTTCCAAGCGAACCTAATGTTAGGGGCCCAATGCCTTTCGCATCGTACACCGTCGAATTTGTATGATTTTACATTTTTAAAAGAAAAACTATCCAAACAAACCTAGAGTTGGGGGACGCACTACCTTCGGCAGCACACACTGGGCGTGCTACGCATGCTCCAGTTTGCCTTTTCAATCAACCTCACGTTTGTATGATTTTATATCTTTAAAGCGATTTTGTATGAATTTATATTTTAAATGAAAATCTTTCCGATTTTATTTCTTACATTTAGATATATTAAACTTTCAATTCTGACCAACAGTTCCTAAATAATTAAAAACGCCCCCCCCCTCCCTCGCTGTGTTAAGACATGAAATGATATCTCTCATTTCTCATCCGAAACTTTCCAAAACACAATTCTCTTCAAACCTGAAATGAATTCTGAGAAATCACTGAGAAAAAGGAAAATCTTAGAAATTCGTGAAAGGACTTTCAGAAAAGAATTTTTTTTAATAATAAATATTAATATATATATGTATATATTATATATAAAGACATCATTAGTAAGGAAAATGTACCATCTATAAGTGGGTATTTTGTATTTCTTCAAATTTCGTTCAAGATAGCTGATGCAGATTTTTAAAAATTGCAAAAAAAAAAGGAAATCCCGGAAACAGTATTACGAAAATATTTTTTTAAAGGATTAATATTTTTTAAACCGAAGACGTCCTTAGAGAGGAAAGGGTACGCAGATTAAGTGGATATATATATATATATACATCATATATGACAATATTATTTACAAACAATGCCAGGGAATACCACAGGGTGGGACCGCTTCTAGTATTCTCTCTGACCTTTAGTTATATTATTATGAAAGAACTATTGGTCCGAACAATGATTATGTATTTTATCGCTATATTGATGACATTATCATTTTTTATTTCAATGATAAAAATTGCACATCACCACTCAATTTTTATCCTAATCAGCTTACATTAAGCGAAAATGATTTGATTAATAATAATATAAATTTTCTTGACTTAAAAATTAATATTAATGATAATTATAAATTAATATTTGATATTTATGATAAAAGATTTGACTTTCCATTTAAAGTAAATATTTTTACCAATTTTGCTTCATGTTTACATAAATCAGTTTATAAAAATATAATTATCAATTACCTTCATCGTATAAAATATCTATGCTCAGATATAAATAAAAACAAAAATATTAGATTTATACGAAATCAAGAAAAACTATATGGTTATCCTATTTTTTTGATAAATTCAATTATCAACTCTTTTAAATAACATTTATTGCATTATATAAATATAAACATGTTATGTAATAATTTATTTTGTTTTAGTGGGCGATAAAATATAGCAAATGATATTGTGACGTACGTACTTAAATTAAAAATAAATAATTCCAAAGGCCGGGAAAGAAAAGCAGCCGATAGTTAAAAACAGAACAAAACTTTTATTTACATGTTGATCTGAGAAGAGTTCTTAAGCGACTGTCTGGTGCGTCGACTATTGCATACAAAAGATGCGCACGCAACGAAAGGCTTACAGCGCGTGCTGGAAAAATGACCTTGACAGGAGAGGGATAATTTTCTCTCTTTCTGCAACATTCTCCCACCTTTTGAGTGGGCAGCTAAACACTCAAAATCTTTACTTATATTATGCACAAAATACACATTACATAGTACTTACATAAGAAATCACTTATACAATCAAAATACAACCTTACAAATTACAACATAAATACAGTATATAGTATATGCAAAATAACAATAAACACTGGAATACATATAAAGAAGAGAAGTGAAATTAAGTAAAATAATTACTGAAATTAAATTTACCTTACAGATGTTTTGACAATTCTGCCACTACTGGTGGTTAAAGGCATAGCCTCATCATTTGTTTCTTGTATTGGATTTTCCAATTCTAATCTGAACAATCGCTGAACTGGCCGTAATAACTCAGAATTGTTTGTTTTTATAAGCGCAAGTCTTATTTGGCCATCTCGACCTGGTATAACTTTTAATACGCGAGCTAGGTTCCAATAGGAACGTTTTTTATTAGTATCTTCAAGTAGGACAATTTCTCCTACTTTAAGTGATTTGTTTTTATAGCATTTTATAGACCGCTGTCGTAACTGCCCTAAATACTCTGTACGAAACCTAAGCCTTAAAGTTTCTCTTATCCGCTGCAGATACTTAGTTCTTTTACTCAATTTCACTTTATCTACATTATCAATATCAGGTACACCTGACTGTGGAGTTTCATGTAAAAATTTCTCTGGTGTTATAGCAAAGTCCTCATCAATGTCCTCTGATACGTAAGTAAGTGGTCTGGAATTAACAACTCTCTCACAGTCACACAATACAGTTAGTAGTTCTTCATAATCAAGAGAAGCACGACCCAATATTTTTCTTAAGCTTTGTTTTACAATCTGAATCAAACGCTCCCACCATCCGCCCCACCAGGCTGCGAATGAAGGATTAAACTTCCACTGAATTTTTTGTTCAGCAGCTTTAAAACGGAGACCATCCCAGTCTACAGTTTGCAAAAATTTCTCCGCGCCTATGAAATTTTTTCCATTATCTGAATATATGGTAGAAGGTCGTCCACGGCGTGCGATAAAACGTCTTAAAGATTGAAAGAAGGATTCGGTCGATAAGGAAGTGATTAATTCCAAGTGGACGGCACGATAGACTGCACAAGTAAACAGTACAATATATGCTTTTCTACCATCTTTCAAATAAAGTGGTCCAGCCAGATCACATCCTATAATTTCAAATACACAAGCATCGCGGACCCTATCATTTGGTAAAATTCCTGGGATGACCTCACATTTTTTCGCTTTAAACTTTTGACATTTTAGACACTTACTAATACAATTTCTTATGGTCTTACGAGATTTTAAAATCCAATACTTTTCTCTTAAATTTGACATTAACAATGAAGTACCAGCATGTAATAAATCATTATGTACACTCATTATCAACAATTTTACAACAGAATGATCAGATGGTAATATAATAGGATATTTAAAATCGTATTTATCATCCCGATAAACAACATTTGATTTAGCTCTTATAAGGCCGTCACAATCAACTATTGGTCTAAGTTGTCTTAATTTCTCATCATTTTCTCCCTTAAAGGATTCTTTCTGAATTAGTACCATTAAAGCCTTTTCCCCTTTTTCGATTTCTTGTACAGATAAGTCCCCTGAAAGATTTTTGTCAACTTTTTTTACATTGTCGTAAAACCTAAAAATCCAAGCTAACATCCTTACAATTTTCTTAAATGAAGAAAAATATTTATAATACCACTTAGCATCTTCATCATTTTTTACTAACGTTGTTATAACTGTTTTACGAATCTCAGAATTGACTAAATCTTCATTTGGCTCATCATTCGATTTAGGCCAATTTTCTTTTTTTTCGTGCAACCAATCAGGTCCCTCCCACCATTTCCTCTCAACTAACTGTTCAGCAGAACACCCCCTTGAAAGCAAATCGGCAGGGTTAAGAGAACCTGAGATGTGATGCCACCAATGAGGCGAAGTCAATGAGTTAATTTCTGTAACCCGATTTTGAATGAATATTCCCCAATTTTGCTTTCGCTGAATCCAACATAAGGCTGTTGTAGAATCGGTCCAGCAATAAATATCAACCCCTGATAAATTTAGATCTTTAATTATGTTAGATAACAACCTAGAGCCAATATTGCAAGACAAAAGCTCTAAGCGAGGAATTGTAATGGGTTTTAAAGGAGCTACCCTAGATCTTGCTTGTACTAGATTAATTTTTACCCCATCGTCGTCTTCCGCTCTTAAGAAAACGCAGGTACCGTATGCTTTTTTACTGCCGTCGCAAAATAAATGCAAGCTTATTTCTTGATCACTTTGTTTAAGCCCAAACCATCTAGGTATATTTATCAATGAGAGTAAATTTAAGTTTTCTCTCCACGATTTAAATTTCTTTGCCAAATCATCGGGTAGGTTGTCATCCCATTTTAGTTTTGAATTCCATGTTTCCTGTAAGATTAGTTTCGGAATTAGCATCACTGGAGTTGTATAACCAACAATATCAAAAACTTGGTGTGCTACTGCCAAAACTATTCTTTTTGTGACTGATTCTAATGGATTTATAGCCTGTTCTATTTTACACGATAGTGTATCCGTGTGTGTATTCCATACGAGACCTAATAGGGAAACATCCTCTTTCGTGGAGGAATTCTCCTCAAATATTTCATTAATTAAATTGGATTTCCAACATCTTAGATTAAAATGACCTAAAGACATGATTAATTTTGATTCTAAGAAAAACTTTCTCATTTCTGTCTCGGAATTTAAACTTGTTACGCAGTTATCTACGTAGAAGGCTGTTTTCAAAATATCTGCAGAGTGCTTTAAATTTTCTGGAACCGTATTTAAATGATACAGTAAAGTTGCGGCCAATAAATAAGGGCTGCATGTAACGCCGAAAACTACCCTTTGATGCCGATATACATTCACCTGTTCTTGATTTTCTTTATCAAACCACAGAAACCGCAAAAAATCTCGGTCTCTTTCTTTTATCGCAATCTGCAAAAACGCCTTTTCAATATCAGCGGTGACGCCTACATAATTCATACGAAAACGATTCAAAATTGAGGGGATCATTTCTATTAAATTTGGACCCGTAGCCAGACAATCATTTAAAGATGGAAAACCAGGTAAATGAAAACTAGCGTTGAACACTGGCCTTATATTCGTGGTGCTGTTCTCCTTTATTACCGCCCTATGAGGTAAATAATGAACACCCTTTAGTTTCTCAATCGATGTCTTTTCGATTATGCCGAGAGCTAACCAGTTTTCAAAAATATCACAATAATCATTAAACTTTCCGGAATTCATCAATTTTCTTTTAGTATTTAAAATAGATTTTTCCGCATTTATTTTATTATCCGGTAAAAGAGTGTTGTCCAGAACCCAAGGCAACGCAACTTCATATCGCCCCTCGCTATTTATACTTAGAGTCTCTTCAAAATATTTCTGTGTATCCTCCTGCAATTCAGCTTTCGTTTTACTTATTGGGGGTTCCTTAATTCCCAAAACATCTAACTTCCAAAGATCACTTATACACCGATTTTTAACTAAAAGAGAAGAAATAACAAGAGAAGCTGTACTCTGAGAATTTGGCTCAGTGCCAGGATTAAATTTACCCATTAATGTCCACCCTAATTTCGTATTTATCGCTGTTATGCCACATTTAAGACTTGCAATGTTTCCTGTTAAAAGCTTACCTGCAACGTCTGCACCAATTAACAATTTTATTTCCTTATCAACTTTAAAATGTTTGTTTTCTGAATCATTTATTTTAATTCCGTGTAACTTAAGTTCATTTAACCAAGGACCAGAAGGAATTTGCTTAATTTCAGAACAAATACGTTTCTGACTAAGTACTTCTAATTTACATTTATATTTATCATTTACATCACTTAATTCAATTAAATAATTTTTATATACATTTTCTGGTGTTTCAACACCACCAAATAGAGATTGCTTAATTTTCGTTTCACCAATACACCTAAATTTCATACTTTGTGCAACATCTTCACAAATATAAGACTTCATTGAACCACTATCATAAATAGCACGAATAAACATTGTTTTAGAACCATTATGAATTTTTACAATTAAAGTTTGCAAGAGTACATCTGAAATTTTAATGTAATTATTCAGAGTGCTTGTTTTGTTTTCACTTTTATCTCCAACCGAGATATTATCAACTTTGTTAGAAACTAAATCCGGACACAAAATTACAAAGTGCCGATTTTTGCAAATTGGGCATCGATGTTTTGACTTACATTGATTAGCCTTATGATTTCGTTTTAAGCATACAAAACAAGCATTCTTTTTCTTAACTATGTCTTTTTTACAATCTAAACTCATAGCAAAAGCATCGTTACAGTTCTCTGAATTATGAAATTTACTACAAAAAATACAATCAAATTTTTTAAACTTAGAATTTTCTTGAAAATTACTACTATTGTT
The DNA here is from genome assembly GCA_963931845.1 of Maratus michaelseni. Taxonomy (NCBI): domain Eukaryota; kingdom Metazoa; phylum Arthropoda; class Arachnida; order Araneae; family Salticidae; genus Maratus; species Maratus michaelseni. The sequence continues at coordinate 212,540,944 of OZ007588.1, forward strand.
GCCGTTATTGGCATTAAGTAATTCATAAGCAGTTGACACACTGCTTTTAGGTACAGAGGGCTTATTTTTCTTAACAGTTAATTTTTCAGAATTTAAGCAATCACGAGTGATTTTAAGTCTAAATTCAGTTTCTACTTCATTTTTAACAAAATCCATTAAGAGATCTAAATCGGTCTTACCTGTTTCAGCTAATGTACTTTTCTGTCGCTCCCAAATTTTAATTAAATCGGTGGGGAGTGCAGATTCTATTAATGGGAGTAACATATGCGAAAACTTATCTTGAGTAACTCCTAGAGATTCTAAGGCACGCAGTTGTGTTTGAAGCTTGTCATAGAGAGTCAACAAATTCACTTGAGTTTTGTCCGTAATAACCAGTTTTAAAAGTTCTCTAACGTAAATCTGTATAAGGACACTTTCTTTTCCAAAACGTTCTTTTAAATAGTTCAATGCCTTTTCATAATTAGCTTCTGTAGCAGGAAAACTCTCCACGATTTGTCGAGCTACTGATTCAGGCTTAGTAGACTGTAGTAGGTACTGAAACTTGTCGCGGACATCTATTCTTGGGTCTTCATCGATTTTGCTAAACTGCGTCCAAAAGGTGAGCCAATTTCTTGGGTTGCCGTCAAATTTAAAGAGTTCTATTTCAGGGAGTTTCTGTTTAGCAACCGGTGACGACATTATTAAAGATGAAGAGGAAAGAGCATTTACTGTATTAGAACTAAGCTTCGTTTTTAACCTGTTGCATTTCACTTTTAACGTAGACATCTTCTCGTAGTATTCTTGAGCTGCCTCATATTCCTTTTCGTAATCTTCTTGAGAGCACTTTTGTTTTTGAAAAAATTCTAAAAATTTTTCATCTATAGTTCGGAGCATTTTATATTTTTCTTGTAGTTGATCTAGCAGTATTTCCACATCATCTAAATCCGGAGCATCGGCACTTATTAGTTCTTGTAGCTTGTTAGACGTCTTCGTAAAAGATGATCTAGTGGCTTTTCTCTGCTGCTTTGTACTTTCTAGATCTGTCATTTTTTTTTTCGTAAAAAATACTTAAATACTTAATTTAAACTTACTTAAGCTTAACATTTAACTATCGGCAAAATAAGAATGTCATAATTAACATTCATCTCGGTAGTGGGATGCCAGAATGTGACGTACGTACTTAAATTAAAAATAAATAATTCCAAAGGCCGGGAAAGAAAAGCAGCCGATAGTTAAAAACAGAACAAAACTTTTATTTACATGTTGATCTGAGAAGAGTTCTTAAGCGACTGTCTGGTGCGTCGACTATTGCATACAAAAGATGCGCACGCAACGAAAGGGTTACAGCGCGTGCTGGAAAAATGACCTTGACAGGAGAGGGATAATTTTCTCTCTTTCTGCAACAGATATACCAAATAATACAATTAAAACATATATAAGGACTATTATTAAGCTGGTTGAACATTGTTTACACTTTATATGATTATGGTGAATGTGCGTTTAGCCAATCACCTTTATATTAAGTGATACTAATGATCAGTTATAAAAAGTCTATAAAATGTCTTGTGATGTTCACAGAATTTTGGATAATTATTGTGTGTAAAATATTTTATCTATTCTTTACAAGTTTTTTATTTCCAATTTTACTATTTCCAATTGTTTTCTGGTAATAATACAGTATACCTGGATGAATATACTGATCTTAGCATAAATGCCAGTATATTTATGAAATACTGTATTATTTTTAAAACACGTGTGGATACACTCTAAAATTGGAAGGAGTGAGAAGTTGACTCTTTGGAAGAGTGAGAGGCATTTTCACTCTTTTAGGAGTGAATTTTATAAATATGCACTCTTTAAAGAGTGGAATTTTCCACTCTCTAGAAAGGAGTGAAATATCTCACTCCGTTGTCGAGAGTGACTGTCTCACTCCGTTGACAAGAGGGAGTAGTTCACTCCGTTGAGAGTGAAGAAAAACAGTTTTTTCCAATAAAACCACAAGATGGCGCCAGTTCTCGGATACTCCGTTATCGAAACGAAACGCCTAAAATGAAATCCTTTATATATAGTAGCACGATTTTAAGAAAACTAAAAAAGGCATTGAAATAATAAATGAATCAATAGAATTATGGACAGGAAATATATTTTATGCTTTACAAATTGCAGGATTTGCCAGTACTAAGAACAGTGTAGGGAAAACAAATATTTGCAGTAAATTTATGCTTAGCTGCAACACAATTTTGCTTCTATTTTATAAACAGAAATTTAATATCTCTGAATGCTAATTATTTTCCTCTTTATTTAAATAACCTATTCTACATATTTTATATCATTTCTAACCTCTTTATGAATATAAACAAAATATAACTATACAGATTAAATTTTCTGTTATTTTTAGCACGTTTGAAATTAAAATGTAAAACATAAGAGAAATGAAAAACGTTGCATTTAATCACTGATTTTATACCATTTATTATAGCAAAAAAAAAAAAAAAAAAAAAAGAAAAAAAAGAGTATAAATGTGTCGGTAATAGTTTTAGGAAAAATTTAACAGCTATAATTTAAAAAAAAAAAATACGTTTTTTACCCTGACTGAAATTTTCCCCCCTAAAAATTAGTTTTGGAAAGTAAATTTGGGGGCCCCTTTGTATTTCAGTGGGTAAGCTTCGGCTTCACGGGCCTATTTGGTAAACAGGCCCTGGGCCTCGGACAATCTTAATCGGGCTCTAATTATGGAAACATTATTAGCAAGAAAAAAATGAATGAATAAATAAATAACTGCTTTGTTGTAACGGAATTTTTGTCATAGCGGAAATGTACAGACGGGTATTCGCACATTTTTTAGACGATTTCGGCGTTGTTGTTTTTAACGTTTAAAATATGAATATTGCTTTCTGAAATAATCTGTATGATAATCTTGTTTCTTGATTCTAATTCTGCGTAATGCTTTCGATGGTAGAAGGTTTTTTGTAAAATTTACAGGGTTATTGCTTCCCATGCGTCTTTAAAAACTTTCCAGATTCGATAAATCGTGGTGATTTTGCCCTTTGAAAGAGCTCTTTTCAGCAGACCCAATGAACAATAAACCATGAGAGAAACGTCAGGTGACTGGAGGAATATGTTGAAAGGTATAAATAATACAATACCTGTGTGAGTTTTTAATGTTTTCAACGAATACAGCGGTAGTTTTTGAAGTATGAGCAGTAGCTTTGCTTTGATGCAGTTTCACCCTTTAAAAGTCATTGTAATAAAGAAAATGGCATTTTTTCTATAAATATCGGATGTAACACATTCTCTTAATAATATAATGAATTGATTGTAACATTTTTGTCCAATATTCTTATTTTTATTTTCCCATTGTAAGATAAATTTGCGATAGTCATAAATCCTTACATGAAACTTCGTTTTCCTCCTTGAAATGGGCTCTTTTTTTTCCCTGTTTTTTTTTTTTTCATCTGGTATCTTTTTACTATGTATATGTACTGATTTTTGGAATAGCACTTTCCAATCAATTGTTACGTTTATTTCGCACTAAAAAGTTTTTATATTATGCGCTTTGCAATCATTTTAGACTGTGGAATTAGCATACACAAGAAAATCGGAAGAAAAAAAAAACGCATCTTCCCATTCACAGCTTTTTTGCATGCGCAATCTTGAAATAAGAATAAATTTGAAAGCATCAGACGATAATATAAATTACACATAATAAGTTGTTGTCAGAATTTTTTCCTCTAAAATAATTCCATTTTTTAAAATAATTTATCAAATTTGTCTAAGACATGTGCGAACAGTCTCTGTATTATATGATACAAAAAGAAGGTTTCAGTTTTCTTATTTACACAGTTGAGAAACACCGTAATATTTATGATTTCTACACAAATTTAATAAGTGTGCTCAAATATCACAAAAGAAACAAAGCTAAAATAATGTAATAAGAGTTATATTAATAGTTAGCGGCTGTAGCATACTGTAAGGTATACCAGTTCTCGTCCGAGCGCAGAAGTCAAGCAGCAACGAGCTCGGTTAGTACACTTGGGAGGGTGACCGCCTACGAACAAGCGTGTGTGTGTAAGTATGAGTTTCTCTTTTTTTATTCAAGAATTTTTTTTAGTCACTCCTATCAGGGGTGAAAAAACTCACTCCTTTTGCAAGAGTGGATAGTCACTCTTCTGAAAGAGTGAGTATCCACTCCTGTTCAGAGTGAATATTCACTTCTCAGGAGTGAGTATTCACTCTTTCAGGGAGTCAAGAATTTCTCTTTTTCCTAGAGTGAATAGTCACTCTAAAGAGGTTGGGCAAATTTTGACTCTGCGATAGAGTGAATAGTCACTCTTTCTTATTTAGAGTGTACATCCAGGCTGATGATTATATCTACACGTGTTTTTTCATATCCAATTCTAATTTAAATCTCTTGTTAGCCAATTTTCCATTATATTTAGTTCATATTTCATTTCAAAATCCATTTGTATTCACTTGATATCAACTTCAAATTATTAACATTTTATGGTTTATTATATAATTTTTTTTTCTCTCTCTCCCTTTTTAAATATTCTTCATATTTTCAGTATTTTTGGCCAATTACCATTGAAGCAAATGCTATGGTAAAATAATGATTGCACTTGTTAATTTATTAACTATGTGGTATTCTGTCTACACTTTATTACTAATTATCTCTTAGGAGATTTAATTAGAATGTTACAAGAACTTGATATGTTTTTTGAAATTCAAAGATATTATAATTATATATATATATATATATATATATATATTAATATTATTTTATTATTATTTTATTATTATTATTATTAGAAGAAGAAGAGCGGATACGGACTTGTAAGCATGCGGAAGGAAATAAAAACATTAATTCGACGTATGATTTTTTTTAAGCGTTAATATAAATATTTTTTTAACCGAAGAAAGGAAAAGTACTTAGATTAAGTGGGTATTTTTTTTATTTTCCGTATTTCGATCAAAAAGCGAATGCGGGCTTGTAAACATGCGGATGAAAAAGAAAACACTAATTCTATGTTTGGATTTATTTTTTTTTTTCGAAAGGGTGAATATTAATATTTTTTATAACACCATTAGAACAAAAAAAAAGTACGCTGATTAAGTGGATATTTTTTTGTTTTTTCGTATTTCGATTTGTTAAACAGATGCGGGCTTATAAAAATGCAATTAATTTTTTAACATTTAATAGGCTTAAAGCCTCTGAAAAACGAATTTTCTTCAAACCCGATTAATGTTTTGATATCGACCTACAAATTTCGCGTTTTATTTTTATTTATATATATATTTTTTTACTTTTAAGACAGGAAATCATATTTAACAGTTAAATTTTAACATTAAATAGATTCATGGTCCCCGAAAAATTATTTTATTTAAAACCCGACTAATCCTTTGATAATGTGTTGATCGGTTTTAACGCTGTGCTACAGCGCGTGTGGAAAACATGGTTTTGGAAGGGAAAAAAGGAATTTAATGCTCTGTTGAATACTCAGCATACGCACGGTTCCGTCGAAAGTTCCGTAACTTCGTAAATAATTTGAATAATCTAAAATCGTTACATGCACAAATTCTACGCACTTCATACATGTATTAAAAAATTATTTTTTGGAACCCAACAAAGTAGAATCTCCCCGTAATACTTTTTTTTTTAACTCTTTAAATGCTGACGAAATCTGATGCGATCTCCATTGCCTTATTTAATAACATAATTCTGCAATTAAATAAGACGGTGGTTGGTTTTCTGAAATAACAAAATAAAAAGGCATATGTTATAACAAGTGTGCGGAATGCGGCTCTGCTAACGAAAATTGGCTTGCTGTCCGGACAGTTTGCCATTTTTATAATATATGGAGGCATTCTCTAAAGGCGGATATATACGCCCGTGGCGTTAAGGGGTTTTAATAGATATTTTCTTAACCATTTACATATTGTTAGCTTTTAAGTTGAAACATGTGAAATGAGAAAGTTTCCATTAAAAAAAAATCTCTCTATTTACAAAAAACAACAACAAAACACCGCAATGTATTTAATAGCTATATATATAAACTTAATTTATATTTAATATAGACTTTTAATATTTTAAAAGAATTAAGGAAGATTTCAAAAACAATATTATTTGTTAATTATAAAAAAAGTTTTACCCCGCTGATTTTCCTTGTTAATAATAAACCCCTAATGTCTGAAGATATCACTCAATTCTGTAATGAAGATAAACTTTAGAAGTATTAACTAAGGCTGCTGTATATATTTAGTAGCTCTAGTATTAACCATTACTCAATTCTTCAAAAATACTAAAGGATCCAACCCAGGTGTTTTTCCATTTCCCGCTAAAAACAAAAAACATTTTTATATGAAAAATAGCAATAATGTATTCAACTAAAGTTTTGAATTTTATTAAAAATTATATTTTCGTATTGGACTCGTGCCAGGAGTCCACATAGCCGAAAAAATCCTCAAAGATTTCGCTACCTACAGCAGCCTTTTTTATCCCAATACTTTCAGTGGCTTAAGCCCATAGTTCGATTACATATCTTGAATTTGTATTTTATTTATATTTTATTTACTTATGAAATTTTAATTTCGTTTTGAAATATTAGCCGGAAACAAATGCTGAACTGTTTATATTTTTTTAAATGCAAATGAATAAATATTTCCTAAATCATCTGCACGCGATAGAAAAAAAAAAAAAAAAAAAAAGAATCACACTTGAAAAAAAAAAAATAATAATAAATAATTGCGGTACAGTTTTGAAACAAATTGCATTTGAAAATACTTTTTTTCCCTCTTGTATGACAGTGTAAAAACTGAAAATGTGCGGTGTTTAGAAGTTTAAAAAAGTGCGGTAAAACCGAAATTTAATCGTCAGGCGTTGCCAACGTCAAAATGACGTCAGCGTTACTCACGGACACGTTTGTCCTTTATAATACAGATATTAAAACTGTTAGAATTATATGAATTGAAATAATGCATGTATCGCAGTGAAAACTTCAGTTCAATGAACGAGCACACCATGTCTTGTCAGTCAAAGGGTTTCTTAATTCACAATTTGAGACACAAAGAGTTGAAGGAATCATGAACTATAATCACACGTGTTAAAAGAAGCCCTGCAATACATCTAGTTTGGTGGGTAAAATTTTTATTTATTATTTATTTATTACGGAAGGCTTTTTTAGAAAATTTCTTCACGCCAAGTATTTTCGTCTGTTTTCTCTTCCAGAATGAAAAAGTAAGACATACAGTGTCTCACAAAAGTGATGGGACACTTGTGCTTTATAAAAAGAAACTGCAATAAAATAAATAAACAAACATGTGCAAAAATTTTTTGGGTGTGTTTCATATTTAAAGTTAGTAACAATTATTACATAACATACATTTTGTCAAAATATTAAAATATTAATTTAGTAAAAATACAATTGTTCAGAACGGAGCAAAAAATGGCTCACATAAGTGATGGGACACTTACTTTTCCATCAAATATTTATCCAAAAATTTTACTTTTTAAAAGGTTTTAATATTTTGTTGGATTTCCTTTTACTTTTAAAACATGATTTAATCTTTTTGGGATGGATTCGACTATTTTTTTTTGTGATTTCTGGAGTGATTTTACCCCATTCTTCTTGAAGCACCGATTTTAGTTGTTGTTTTGAAGAAATGGTGTGTTTGCGAATTCTTGATTCCAATTCTTGCCAAATATTCTCTATGGGATTTAAGTCTGGAGATTGTGGTGGTGTTTTTATTATTTCAGGACAGTTATATAGCAGCCAGAGTCTAACGTTCAGAGCAGTGTGCTTGGGGTCATTGTCCTGGTAGAATTTAAAATCGTTATGAAGGTTCAATTTTCGTGCTGAAGATTTCAAATTTTGCTTTAAAATATCAATATACTTGTACTGATCCATTATACTGTCAATAAAAACAAGATTACCAACTCCAGCGGACGACATACACCCCCATACCATAACTCCTCCTCCACCATGTTTTACTGTTGGTACCAAGTTCTGTTTGCGAAGTTCTTCCCTGGGTTTTCTCCACACCAAGATTCTACCGTCAGAACCAAATATATTAAATTTACTCTCATCAGCAAATATAACTTTATTCCAGTAATCAGAATTCTTATTTATGTTGGATTTTGCGAAAGCTAGTCTGAGTTTTCTATTCTTTTCACTTACGAAGAATTTTTTCCTGGCTACTCTACCGTGATATCCAGCAGATCGAATTACCCTTCTAATAGTTTCAGGATTAACAATTATTCCATATAATGCTTGTAAATCAGCAGCAACTTTTGAAGCACTAATTCTTGGATTTTTTTTAATATTTCGAACGATAATTCGCTTTATTCCATTGGATAGCTTTGATGGTCAGCCAGGTCTTCTTTTATCCTGAATCATATGATTCTTTTTATATCGTTTAATGATATTGAAAACTGTTGAACGACTCAAGTTAACTGTTTCAGCAGTTTTTCTAATAGATTTTCCACGTTCAATATGCAAATTAATAACTAATTTTCGAATTTCAGGCGAAGTTTCTTTTCGTTTAGCATTCATGACTACACAGAGCTAAAAAACACAAAAATTCCAAAACAAACTGGAGAGAAATACTGCAGACGATTTTATAAATTATTGCCAATTGCTTTTAAGTAAAAATAAAACCCCAAAAAATATTTTTATTGCTTATTTCAGACGATTTTTGTTGCATATATAATGGTGTCCCATCACTTATGTGAGCTATTTTTTGCTCCGTTCTAAACATTTGTATTTTTATTAAATTAATATTTTAATATTTTGACAAAATGTATGTTATGTAATAATCTTTACTAAATTTAAGTATGAAACACACCCACAAAAAAAATGTGTACATGTTTTTTTAATTTATTTGATTAGTTTCCTTTTGTAAAGCACAAGTGTCCCATCACTTATGTGAGACACTGTATATCCTCAGAAAGTTAAATTTGAGTAATACTGCAACTTCAAAGTTTTGATTATAGACGTATTAAAATTTCTTGCAATTTTCTAGCAGTGTTTTATTTTTATTTTTTGAGATATTCAGTAGAATATTAAACGGTTTTGAAGAAATAAAATTTCGATCAACTTTAACTTTTATTAAGTATCAGTTTTTAAGAAAAATACCGATTGTTTTACTTTTTATTTATTAAAACGGTTTTAAAGCTAAATACGTTCTCTTAAGCATATACAGTATTTTAAATAATTAATGCAAATAAAAGAAATATACAGTGTTTGATTTGACTTGTGAAAATTTTTAGAATCTTATCCATGAAAAAAGTAGAAATTTAAAAGTAGTAGTGGTATTTTAAAACTTGTTAGATAATCATATTTTCTTATTTAAATATTTGCAATAAAAGCTTTAAACGTGTTGTTGGTTAGTTTTATACAAACTGGCATACCCAAGTTAAAGTTTACACTGTTCATTTTCGAACAATACACGGTGCTCCGGATTGCGTCCATAGTGCCAAAAATATTATTGCAGTTTTTTACTTTCTTCTACCCATACAAGAAAAAAGTACTGAATTCGTGAAAATTTTCGACTTCCGGTTTTCGACGGATTTATACGTTTGAGAAGGTCCTGGACACGATTTGACTGTTTTCAGAAAATGTCTGCCCGTGAATCTGTGCATCTGTCTGTATCTGACACAAATTTTGTGGGCGCTCTAACGAACAACACTGCAAATAGAGGCGTCTTAAATTCGAACACATGTGTGTTCGTAAAAGGAATAGTGTCTGAATTCCTTTTTCAGACACATATGTGTCCGAATTTAAGACGCCTCTATTTGCAGTGTACTGAAACCTATCAATAACATTTAGAGTCCTGCCATTAAAGTGGTATCGCACAGCAAAATAATTCTTAATTAACATTACGTCGTCTCACAAAAAGGCTCATAATTTTTTTTCAAATATTGAAAAAGAAAATGTTTAATTGGTGACTGTTAGTTAATTTTGAAGGTAGCCAGTAGCTTTAGCGCGCTCTAAAGCAATTAGGGTATATAAATAAACATTTGTACTTTAGCAAAACATAGGTAAGATAATTTGCTTACCTCCTTTTTCAGTATTCATAGTCACACCTCATTTTCCCGCGTGCCAAGTCGCCAGAGTCTCCACTTTGATTAATCCTTTTATTGAAGATGTATACTGTGATATCCAAAATAATGTAATATCCAGTAATTGTGGCACATACTATGTTTTATATCCATGTTGAATCACTATGTGATTGTGAAATGTGAAAATATTATTAATTAATAAAACATTATTCATTTCTTAGTTAAAATTATTTAATTAAGTTTTTAGTTACATTTACTTTTACATTCGTTTTAATTTTAAACATTAGTTAAATTTAATTGAGTTTAAGGGAGAACGAAATTACATGTTCGTTTCCAACGCGCGAGAAAAAGAATCTATTAAAGTTCTATATATCAGAAAGAAGGATTTTTTAGTCCTTTTTTATGTGATGTCATTTTCCAGTTCTTTGATTCGTCAGAAATGACGTAAAGTTAAGCGTACGTCATTCATACGTATTTTTATTTCTTACTTCCTTGTTCACATTCATGAGTTTGTAAAAACCACTTCATGTTGCATCATAGATTTCACTTCCTCTTTGAAATTGGGTTAAACACTTTTTATCGTGATGAGTTTTTTAAATTAAAGTAAATCTGTCACTGAAATCAATTTATGGAGATTATTTTTCTGATATATTACCAACAGTGACATTTGGGAACAAAATTTGAAAAAAAGTACTGCTCATGATACACATACATGGATAAAGGCTGAAAAATGGGGACTATCCCCAAAAACTAAGACGTTTACATTAAAGCAAATTTTCTTTAAAGGGTTTTTTTGTGTCTTTAATTTCATATTTGTTTTCTGCGGCTGCCTTGTGTGGAAAGATTTTTATAATATAGGAACAACTCTCCCACAAAAAAAATCTTATAACATAGCCAGTTGCGTGGTTGATTTTCGAAGATTATTCAGTAGCACTGATGCTTTCAGTATGACAGATGCAAATATCGCAATTTGATGCTTCAGATTTACGTATTCGTCTGGAATGTCCGCAGAACTCTATGATATTTAAAACGGGAAATCCTTTTCCACAAAATTTTAATAATAACACAGTGGAACAACATTTTTTTTTCTTTTGTTTCTGCGGCATTTTTTTTTTTTTTTTTTGGTGGTTTTGATACATACAAAAGTTTATAGGGAATATAAAGTAGTTAGTTGGAGTGGCTCTGGTTCTTGCAATAATTCCTTTTTAATTGCATTTTTTACACAGTCACTTAGATGGATTTCCTGAAAACTTTTGTGATTATAGTGAACGGTTCCACCAAGATATCAAAATAATAGAGCAAAGGCATCACCAAGGACATTGGGATCGCCACATGATGGCTGACCACTGTTGGACTTTACAAAGAGATTGTCCTGAAGAGAAACATTCTAGAAAATCATAGAAAATGGTTTTAATAGTAATGTTAGATTATACTTCTATTTTGCAATACCTATTTCACTCAAAATAAATGTTACAAAATATGTAAAATAAAAAAAATAAGTCTTTACATATTTAATGTCACTATTTTGTACTTGTCCTATTATCAGATTGTTCATTTTATTTCAAAAACGAGAGCTAAACCAGAAAATTTGCTATTACTTTCGTAGTCAACAGACCAAAATTACTCTAAATTCGTTGTCCAATCCAGTGCCGCAAAATCACTGTTCCCCGGTGTAATAGATGCTTTTTATCAAATAATTTTCTTCGATATTTGTTAAACGCGAGCTTATGTCATTGTTCTGGTTTTAATAGATAGTAAAGTTCTCTAACAAAGCTGGATGATAAAATAATAATTACGTACATAATACGTAATAATCTTATAAACACATTTGTCACTGATATCATATAAACCACAATTTTATTATCAGCACATCACCTTTATCATCAAAGTGTATTTTAAACTTTACACCGCGCTACTTACTGTATATTATTTTAATTAGTCGATTAAATACCGTATTTAACTGAGATATATTCAAAAGTATGTAAGAATTCAAATGCTATAAAATTTATCATATTTTCAGAAAATTAACCTAATTGCAATTTTTATGCAAATACGATAATTAATTGATAATGAAGGTAATATAAAATAATACGTTTGTCGAAAAGTCCGCCTTAAGACAAGCAAAAGGCTTTTTGCTAGATAATGTTTGGGTCCCTTAACACAAGTTAATTTTTATTTAAGTTAAAAAGTAGCTACGAAATTTAACACAACTTCCTTTTATATTACAGTAAAACCTGCGAAAACGGAACCTGCCTTTAGCTAAATACTGCCTTAAACGGAAACATTTCATGGTCCCAACGAAAATAATACTATACAATTATACCTGATAATGCTGAATTCTATCTAAAATAGGATTTTTTTTCCTACCCTGCGATTCCGATATACTATATAGTTAATATGCTTACTTTTCAAGCCAAAAAACTCCCATAAACAATTAGTTGATGTAATAAGTTGATCTCTTATTTAAAAGAATCTTTCACCTGTACGACTGTTTGTTTGATCCCTTAACAGAAAGGTCATTCTATAAGATATATATAATATATATTTATATACCGGGTGTTCTAAAATGGACTGACTGATTTTGAAATTCAATAACTTCCAAACGGTGAAAGATATTTAAAGAATTCTTGCAGGAGATTAATGTAGGATGTCAGGAGTTTTTTTACTTCAACTCCTGATTTTAGTTTGAATTATCGGCAATAGATGGCGCTGCGAGAAATAGACATCCAATCAAGACAAAAGCAGAAATCAACGAGCAGTGATGTGAAGGAATAAGGTCCTATACATGGAGAAGGTCTCATTCACCAATAAAATCTTATTCAGAGTCGGACCCTAAGTACAGCGCCTAGAATACATAGTGTGGAAACCGACAAATGGTGTAATGCTTTAAAAAGTGCTAAAAAGTTGTAGCCTATAAATGTGCAACGGTGCTCCTACGAAGCCTACGATAATGTTGCAACCAGAGACAAAAAAAATGCGTATCAAGTTTTTTAGCCATGCTTTCATAATTAAAAAAAAAACTTATAAAAATATCTAAGTCAGAGGAGAAAATGATATAATTTAAGTATTTAAAATACTTACCACCAGCCGAAACATTCTAATACAATGTCAAGAGCTAGCAGATGGCGCTGCGAACCCATCCTAATATTTTCAGCAACGTTGTACATTTATTGGATACAATTTTTTAGTACTATTTTGTAGCCGGTTTCCACACTATGTATTCTAGGCGCTGTACCCTAAGTACAGCACCTAGAATACATAGTGTGGAAATCTGCTACAAAATATTACTAAAAAATTGAATCCAATAAATGTACAACGTTGCTGAAAAGATAACGAAGGGATCGCAGCGCCATCTGCTAGCTCTTTTCAACGTAAACATTGTATTAGAATGTTTCGGCTGGTGGCTGGTGCGCTGGTGGTAGGTATTTTAAATACTTAAATATTATATCCTTTTCTCCTCTGACTTAGTGCTTTTTATCAGCTTGTTTAAAATTATGAAAGCATGGCTAAAAAACGTGATACGCATTGTTTTGTCTCTGGTTGCAATATTATCGTAGGAGCACCGTTGCACATTTATAGGCTACAACTTTTTAGCACTTTTTAAAGCATTACAAGGATAGCCGGTTTCCACACTATTTATTCTAGGCGCTGTACCCTAAGAACAAGATTGAGTTAGCGAATGAGCCCCACTCCATGTATTGAACCTCCTTCCTTCGTATGAATGCTGGGGGATTTTAGTTTTGGCCTAGATTGCACTCCTATCGCTCGCAGCGCTATCTATTGCTGGTAATTCTATCTAAAACCAGGAATCGCAGTAAAAAAACTCCTGACATCTTACATTACTCTCCTGCAAGAATTTTTCCAAATATCTGTCACCGTTTGGAAGTTACTGAATTTTAAAATCAATCAGTCCATTTTAGGATACCTGGTATATGTATATGTATATATATTACAGTTGAATTCGTTTAATACGAGCACGGATAAAACGAGGACATGATTAAAACAATTTTTACGCTAAGAATGTTACATCATTTAAACTTTATTAAGATTTTAACGCTTTTTACGAGCTAGAAAAGCATTATCACGGCTAATACGAGCAAAACGCCTGTTCCTTTCAATTTCAATGCGATTTTTGGCGTAAAGTAGGGTACAATTAATAAAGAAATTTCTTACTTCACTGTTTTTTCGCGATAATACATTATAACTGTCCGTCAAAATGTAGTAATTTATCAGTTTTACCAGACAGCAAGAAAATGCAAAGGAATGTCTTGAGGTCTTTACCGAATGAAAGAAATAAAGGGGCAATAAGGATTTTTTAAATATTGTCCCTTTGTAAGATTTACAACTGAGCCATGGAAAGGAAAGAACATCGACAAAAACCTTTGTTTCTTTCTTTCTAAGTATATTCTCTATGTTACATTAAACACCCTTTTCATGTCTCTTATTGCAGTCTTAAAAAGAAACGTATACGTATGTGAAATCAACAGCTCGGAAATTACATTGACTATTGCAATGTTAGCCGAGTTTTTCCTGGAAACTTTATGATATAGTGTTACTTTAAGCATTGAGATAATTCGAGCAATTAATTGTTGTAATAAGTTTATTTACGTGTGATTAAGATTTTATAATATTCATGGGTATTACGAGTAGCGGTTAATACTTATATAATTTTTTTTTCTAGTATTAACTAAGTTCAACTGCATTTACGTTTCGGAACGAGGTACAAATATGTAGGATTTTGCATGAAAATTACTTATTTTGAACTATCAAAAACCTATTAAAAATGCTCTTTTGGACTCAAGTTTATTCGACATTGCCGTGTAGCGTTGTCAGTAAACTAAAATTTATCTGAGTGGCTTCATATGAAAAAAATAAAACAAAAAGCATTTTAAAATATATAATTGTCTAGTACTTGACCAATGTTTTTTTTTTTTTTTTTTTTTTTTTTTTTTTAATTTCGCATTTTAACAAAACGGCTGACTATCACACTTAATGTATCAATTTTCAACAAAAAATCTGTTTTTTTTTTTTTTTTTTTTTTTTTTTTTTTTTAACGGTCGAATTAAAAATTTAAAACAAATATAAAAGCAAAAATAGTTTTAAAAAGTTTACCATTGCACTCCATTATTATTTTTTCTTTAATAGTATTCATATCGTGCGATCGAGGTAGCGAATAAAAAAAAAATTAAAAAAAAAATAAATCGGTCAAGTACGAGCATAACTCGCGCTCAAAGGGTTCCGTACATTACATTTATAAATTACTATTTATTAATTAATAAACTCTTGCTACCCCTAATTTTTTCATAATTTTAGTTTCAGTGGATTCAGAAATAGGATGGAGGGGAGGGGGGACATGTTTTTCCAATATACTTTCGACGACTTCGCTGAAAATATAATACCTAACATTAAAACAAATATATTTTTGAGTTCAATGTTACGAGACCTTTCGAACGATACCCTACACGATATAAAAAAAGAAGTTTTTTTCAAGCAACGTAATTACTATCTCGGTTAATTACAGACGAATTTCATCTCGACAATCTTTTCGAAAATCATTATCAAATATCCTTGGATGATTTTGCGTCAATAGATATCTCGAGCACCCGTCAACTCCCCAGCTGACTGCCCGAAAAGTAAAGTTTGTGTGTAAAGGAAAAATGCGTTTTTCTCAAAAACTATACTATCTAGGAAAATCGCTATAGTTTTCCTGTAAGGTTTAAATAAACTCCTACTACCCTAATTTTTTTTCATAATTTTAGTTTCAGTAGATTCGGAAATAGAGGGGAGGGGGCATATTTTTGCAGTGAATTTTCGACGATATATCTGATAATATAATACCTAAAATTAAAACAAATGCATTTTTTAGTTTGATATTACGAGATCTTTCACACGATGTACAAAAAAAAAAAAAAAAAATGTCAAGTAAATTATTTAGCCTACTAAATTTTTCCTAAACATATTTGTGAATTGCTAATAATCTGAAAATATGAGGGGAAAAAAGCTTTATAACTTTCCCAAGTTTGAACTTTCCATGTCCCATAGTTTACGAGAAAAAGGGCTCTGACGGACGGACACATAGACACAGGAGTGATCTTATAGTGGTTCCGTTTTTTACTTTTTAAGTACGGAACCCTAAAAAATTACGCTTTTATCAGCATGCAATGTTTATATTGAAAAACACGCTTAATTTCATGTCTGCAATCATGTTTCTTTCCAAATCCGTTAGAAAACATTAATTTGGCTTGGGCACCAAACTCGATTGTAAAACATTCACTTTCTTTTTAACACTTGGTAGTAAGCGCAAGCAAGTAAATTTATTTAAAAATATATAATTTTTGCTCTGTTTCTTTTTTAAGATATGGCACCAGGAAAGAAAAACAAAACGTTATTTAAACTATCTTTTTAAGATTTTTAAATTAAGTTCTCAATGTCTAATCATAATTTAATAAATATGAAACTGTTTATTGATTACAGAGTATTTTTAAAAATATATTATACTCTATTTTTTTTTATTTATATTTTCTGCTTTTTAGTATTTAAAATATTTCGTTGTCGCAGCTTCACAGCTATTCATTGGTCTATTTTGGCGAGCGTGCTTTGGCGCATCCTTAAATCCATCGTTGTTGTACTCGTATACAATTGTAACCATAAAAAATACTTGGCGATTTATCACCTGTGGCGGACTAACGAAAAAATGCTTTAAATTTAATGTATTAATTTATAAAAATATTAAATTGTGGATTGTTATCGGAAACACACCTGTGTACATAATTTTAGGTAGATTTCGTAAGAAATACTACCTATTACGTTCTCCCCTAAGTAGGAATTTTTGAAAATTTTTTGCAGATCTACGCCGATCATGACTCCCAGAAACCAAAACCACCTCCAGTTCAAAACTTTACCTATCTATCTATCTATCTATGTCACTTTTTTATGGACACTATAACTTCAATAATTCTGCACAAATCTCTTCCAAACTGATACATAAAATCAAGGGTCATAAAATCTCGGTCAAGTTCGTGAATAGGCAAAATCGAACAGAGGGGGGGGGGGGCTTTTAGTGAAAACAGAAAAAAGAACCCATAATTTCTTAATTATGATATGTATCGAATCCGTTTAAAGTTATTATTACTTCTAGGAAAAGGGCCGAAAATTTATGTATGGCAGATTTTTGATGTCATTAAAAATGGCCCCAAGGGGGGTGGGGGGGATTTTAGAAGAAAAAAATTCATAACTTCGTCAATTCACAAGATATCAAATCCGCTTAAATTTATTATAAATCCTCTTAATATTATCTAAAACTTTTACACCGACAAGTTTTTTACAGGACCAACCTTTATAGCAAAAAAAAAAATATTATTATTATTATTTTAAATCTTTGTGGGCTTCGCCTGCAAACAAGTTAGATTTCGAAGTGGGCGGTCCCCAATTAACCGCATCATGGCAAAAAGGTCATTTCTTTCGCAATTCCCAACAAACATGCGCCCCACGATCTGCGTCTTCGAAATATACCTGTGCCTGTAGGCCGAGCCGTCAGGGATTTTTTATAATTCTAGCATATCAGGAATCGAATGAAAAATCGATTTCAAAATTCCAATCTTTACTTACAAAAACCAAGTTGAGTTAAATAAAAGAGAAAAGCATCGGTCAAGGACAAAGCTTGATCGTATATAATCTTTCATTAGAAAAAGACAAAAGGAAATTGGTTAATCCGTTGACCAGACTCGCTTTATCCTTTATATGTGTTTAAATTTAGAAAACGACTACAAAAGAACATGTATAAAATGTCAGACTTTGAGAAAATGAAAGAAAAAAATTGCGTTTTTTGAAGTTAAGAAACTCCCATGCACTCTTAACTTTGTAACATGCATTATTACGTATAACATAAAAATAAAAAAAACTGTTCTTGATAAAATTATACTATAAATATGACTATTAAATAAAAACTGCTAAGAAATTATAACTAATCATGTCTATTTTATTACTTCCAGATTTTACATTTAACTGATTTTTTTTCTCTAAAAATGCTGTAATGACAGTTTGTTTTTGTTTGAAATGTGATTGCTTACAGTTATGATGAACTAACAAGGGAACCACTTTTGAGAAAGCTCGCATTTTACAATAAGACCGGTTAGAGAACCGATAAAATGTTTAAAATAGGTGGATTTAACTTTGTGCCGTTATATTAAAAATAAATGAACAACGTAAAATAGCACAAATAAAAATATATAAAATGGCAAACAGCTGTTTCGGAGTCCCTAAATCTCCATCATCAGTGCCAAATTTAAAAGATTAAAAACCGATTCAAAAGTTTAATCTTTTAAATTTGGCACTGATGATGGAGCTTTAGGGGCTCCGAAACAGCTGTTTGCCATTTTATATTTTTATTTGTGCTATTTTACATTGTTCATTTATTTTTAACCGATAAAATGTGTTGCAAAAATCGTGTTTATTGATTTCACAACAAAATAACTGTCTGAAAATAGAATTTTTTAGATTACTTATGGAATTATTAACACTTTTTTTAAAAAGTATTTTAAAATACAAAATTTTAAAATAATAATAAACTAATATATAACTATATAATATAAATAATAATAAACTAATAATAATAATGAACTAATTTTTAAAATAATAAATTAGTTAATAATAAGAATAAAATTATTAAAAAAGTTTAAAAAATTCCTTCAAGAACCTACGAATTTCATTTTGAAAAAAATGCAAAAAATTGCATTCTTTTTAACACTTTCCAACATAGTTGAAAAGTGCTTATGAATTGGGTTTGTTTGACCGTCTGTCCGCGCTCTAACTCGCTTAAATATACTCGGATTGCTATTTAATTGATATTTGTTATCGAGGATTTCTGTGGCATGTTCAGTATTGAAAATGAAGCGTAGGTGGCATCTATTATAGTTCGTTTTAAGGAACACTCAAAAGAATTTCGTTACATTATGGTCTATGGGGGAGGGGGGGGATCATTTGCAATGTATATTTTAAAGGATGCTACGCTATTTCAAACATATTTAAATTTATATAAATCACTGAGGCTCACTACAAGGTGCTTAATGTAAAATATGGTGTGTGGCCTTTACCATTCATTTACAAGGAGCAGAAAATAATCCGGTTATACAGTACTGTCTATGAGCGATAATTGCTGGAAATGCGTTTTCAGTTGTGGTATGCCTTTTTAAATTTAATTAATTTTTGCATATTACTGGGTGTGTATAAATTCGATAGAACATATACAGGGCTGCACAAAGGAATTCGAATACCGTTTATTTCCGTTTATTGACGGTAACTTCAGAAACGGAATTTTAAACTGTGTTAAACGTTTTCTAACTAAACTAAATTTTACCATACTATGTAGTATATGTAGAAATCTTTAGAACATATACAGGGCCTCACAAAATAATTCGAATATTTTACCAATTATAGATGGTAATTGCTGAAATTGGTATTTCAAATGTGTTAAGCGGTTTCAAAACTTATGTTATTCCCTAATATTCTTAGTACTACTAGTACATTGCTGTATACTTAAATTGTGTTAACTATTTCCTGTAACTACCCCTATCTAATTATTCAAGTTTTTCCCCAAATAAGTCTTTTTATACACTCGATGCTACTATTCAAACTGTGATTATTTTCTTTAACATTATCGTATTTATTAATTGTTTATCGTACAATAAGTGAGTTATTAGTATTGTTTTGTATTTAGTGTTTTCTCTCATCTTTAATAATTATCTTGTAAAGCTTTGCCGCATAGTAAACAAGCCTGCTGGGCGGGGCTAGTTGAGTTTAAGCTGAAAGGTAGGACTCCCGCCCGGTTTGACATTAATCTTGTTTACTTAGACATAATCTCTCGCCATATTATACTGTGAAGTTTTGTTTCAATTTTCTGAATGTGTTGGGAAGTGTTTCATAATCTATGCTTGCATAATTAAACGCAAAACTTAATTGACGCATAATTATTCTTTCTTGTTTTATACAAAGCAGCGATCGTTGCTTTGGCAGCGATCATTGCTAGGCTGTCATAGATTGTAGCGATATCATTGCAATATCTGCCAATTTGCAAGTGCTATGATTTGCTTCTTTTATCTCTTAATATTGATTAGGCTATAAAAATATACTTAACAAAATCTGGAGGTCAAAACAATTGTTAAAACGTGAGACGCTGAAAACAATAGGATAAGGAAATTAAGCTGCAATGAATATTATAAGGAATAAAATTCCTACATATTCATTAAAATTACAATATATTATGAATGTTTTTAAATGACAGTTTATTTAAAGTATTTATATCAATGCGTAATGCTTTTATAGTTTTCGTTTCGACCTCTAGATTTTTAATTTTTTAAAAATATTTTATTCTGAGTTGTATACTAATAAATACTTTTTTTTTTTATTGCTAAAAGGTGTAAAATTAAAAAATTAAAAACCGTAAAAAAGTTTTATTAGACTGTTTACATATTTCGACTCCATCGAAGCCATTTTCAAAACAAATAAGAATATTCTAACGTTGCATGATTTATCATCTAATGATTTGAAACGCCATCATTCAATTTTACCTGAAAAAAAGGATAAGATAAAAATGCAGACCATATAACACTTTCGTTTCACACTAAAGTAAGTTGGCAAGGAACAAGAAAACTATTTTTGACATAAAGGTGAAGCTGTATGACCTCATTGATTTTATAGTTATTATGTTAAAAATATGTTTATGGCAGTAAAATTACCTGTTTCATAAGCTAAAAAATGCGAAATGACTTGTTATTTTTTAAAGTTCTTATAAGGCTTCCTCCATGCAAATAAAATTCCCTTTTTAAATAATAAGAGACTATCTGATCCCCTCCCGGCGTTGCCCGGGACTGTGATAATAAATTTAAAAAAAACATCAAGTTTTTATTAAATTTATATCTTTAACTCGATTTTGTATGAAAATATATTTTTAAATGAAAATTTTGCGATAAAATATTGATATTTAGTGATAAAAGCGCTCATTTTCTTGTTTTTTTTGTTGTTGTTTTTTTTTTTTACCCAGAGTCATTTTATAGTTTTAAAATAAAAAGTTCTTTTTGTCCGAACTCTTTGAACTCTTTACTGGTGATA
Source organism: Maratus michaelseni (assembly GCA_963931845.1). Taxonomy (NCBI): domain Eukaryota; kingdom Metazoa; phylum Arthropoda; class Arachnida; order Araneae; family Salticidae; genus Maratus; species Maratus michaelseni. The sequence goes on from OZ007588.1 coordinate 212,562,086, forward strand.
AGTAAAACGGCTTTACAGCCCGTGTAAAAATTTCGCGAAAAAATATTGTTATCTAGTTGTAAACCAAATGTTTTCCTGACGCTTTTTTGTTTGTTTGTTTGTTTTCGCGTCAGCTCCTTTAACATAGCAATACATTAAAAAAAATAGTTCTCATCTTCCGAACTCTCTGACATTTCAGTCGGTTATAAATATAACTGTATCCAATCTTCCTTTAAAATTTTGTGAAAAAATATGCATATTTAGTAGTGAAAACATGGGTTCCTTAAAAAAAAAAAAGCTTTAGCTTTCAACCTCAGAGCAAAAATAAATTAGAAGGTCTATGCTTTCAATGCAATGGTACGGCTTCATCCGTTTTCAATCAACCCTTTTCTATCCCCCTAGGCTAAACAGGTGAGGGTTGGGTTAATCAATCAGGTTTCTCGTTTCTGAGGGTAGAAGCCATCAAAAAAACATTGACGCATGCGCAAAGAGACGATTTTCATGTGGATTTGACAGAATGCGCTTTTCATTTTAAATATATAAATATATGTTATAGATTGGGAGGGTGGAGGGTTCGCAATTTTACAGATGCTTCGGTGGGGCGTTGGCAATGAAAGATTGGGAACCACTGGTTTAGAGAAAAATACCATTTCACCTTCTTTTCTTTATACCTTGTTTCTACAGGGTATTTCAGTACCAGGTATTACAAACTTTAAGAGGTGATAGATACAACAAACAATTTGTGCAAAGTAAACCAGAGTAATCTACTTATCCAATCAAAAGTACAGGGTGCTTCACTTTAATCTGATCCCGGAAGCTATCTAAATATAATAAAACCCAGTGTAAGGATTCCGGTCCGAACCCATCCAAGCAATGAATGGGAAACAATGGATTACTTTCCATTGTTGCAGAGAAAAGTGAAATAATGAAACATATTAAGACACGTGGATTTCTTGGAGATATATTTTTTAATTTGCAAGTTAAATTTCGGTAAAAATATTTCTACACGTGCGCTTTGTTTTCATAAGGAAATGAAAATTAAAAAAATATTGTGGCGTCACTAGATTTTTTCTTTATGCATGTGTAAAAAGTTTGTGCCGGTGAAAATGACGTTAAGCTTAGCTTAAAATGTATTTTTGCACTGATAAAACTAAAAAAAAAAAAAAAAAAAAGATAAAATTTTACTAATATGACGTAATTTTCCATAATTTTTTAATTATAAAAATTAGAATTGGAGCCTTTATTGATTACTTCATCTTGATTGTATATACATTGATTACATGTTAGCGATTGCGTTTTAAAATAAAACTAAATTATGCGTAAGATGAATTAAATTTTTAATGAAGAATTCAGAAAAGTAGAGGATTTCAGGAAAAATAAAATCAATAAGAATAGTATTATGGTAAAAAAAGAGCTTGAAACGATTACGGATCATTAACACATTTACACTTTAAACAATACCAGTGGAGGGTTCCGTACTGGCAGTCTAATAATTCTTAGCAATATCTAATTTTTTTAGAAGTAGATTTAAACTTCCAAAGAAAAATTATGATTAAAAATATCTGCAAACAACATTAGTCAAGTCAGAATATTTAGTGAACATTATTCAAGCCATTTATTCCATCAAATACAGTAAAAACTGATTAAAGATAGCAAAAGGCACGTGCGAGAGGGAAAAACAATAACAATTGTATTTTAACAGCATTAGAAGATGACATCATCCGCCTCATGAATAACATGAAACAAAGAAAAATAAATTGAATGCAGTTAAAGTACAATTTAATCTAATATATAACAAAGCATACCTTTTATTCTACACGTGAAATGCCATTGCTTCGATTGATCGATGGTGTATTTTTCTTCTAAACATTTCAATTTCAATTTTGCTTTTTAACCATAAATATAAAAAAACGCGTGCGGAGAAATCAACTTTAATTTTTTGTGCTATTTTTTATTTATTTATTTTTTTTTTTTTTTTTTATAATCATGGTTGAGCATCCATGATATAATGCGATACTTTATTTTGATGGCAACACTGATTTGAGAAAAACCTTTCGCTTAATTTATGAAAACAATGCTGATTTAATTTTTAATTAATTGCAATTTTTAATTAAAAAAAAAAACATGTTTTAACGAAAAATCTGATGATACCCGACTCATTATCGTGCGTTTTGTAAATTCATAGAAAAAGGGATGTTGACAACAGAAATAATATAATATGATAAATAGTTCAGCATTTGTTTCCAGATAATATACCATAACAAAATAAAGATTTCATAATAAAACACAAATTAGAACTATATTTACATATGCTTCCTTTTATGGGGATATGTAATTTCTCCTCTGTTCTGTCATCTTATTTACATAAAACTAAGAATATGTTGTTAAAACTCCAGAGGCCCATGCATTTATCAGGCCCTGAACTTAGAGTTTCATGTCAGTTTTTCTTATTGTCGATGAGTAGCATATGAATATTTTATCAATTATTTCACATTTTAAGTGGAAACCACGATTTCTACCCACCGTCCTAGGACGGGCATTTTCACTAGTTTTAAAAATATTTACAGCAGACACTTGATTTGTGAAAATGCGATGAAATCACGAAAAGTGCTAGAAGTACATAGTAGTCGTTGCACCGTTATGTAATACCAACTACATTTCGAAAAGTGGATCGTACATAATTTAGCGCTAAATGTGTGTGGATAATGGCCCTTTCCACCACATCTCGTGACATTATCTCATTTAAGGTGGTATAAGTAGTCATCATCCGCATCGAATTAGCGCTAAATTTTACGATCCACTTTTCGGAATGTAATTGTAATCTAATATTATCAATTATGAAAAGCTCTAATATTATCAGTAAAAATCTAATATTATCAATTCTAATATTATCAATAGAAATCTAATATTATCAATTACATACGGCGCTCCGATTGGTGATTTACTGTGTGCTTTTAGCACTTTTGTTATTTCATCCCACTTTGCACAAAACAAGTTAAATTTGTTGTAAATATCGTTAAAACAGCTTCATTTTTATTAAAGTAATGACCAAAAATCTGGGTTCAGATTGAAGTGAAGCACCCTGTATTTTTGACTGAATAGGTAGACCTTTATTTGCGGTTCTGGTTTTCTATGAAATTTTTTTGTTATAGTGGGATCTACTTCTACAACCTCTCAAAATTGGTAAAACCAGTACTAAAACACTGTATTTATTATGTTTTCCAATATCATTTCTAAGGCACTATTATACGATTTAACGTTTTACGAGTTAACATTTACAGTTTAACGATTTCACCTTTCCTGAGGAGTGATAAATGAGTGGCTTTAGAAGCACATGTCCTTAAAAATAAATAAATAGATAAATAAAAAATAAAAATAAAAAAATAAAAAATAAATTTTACTAAATTTTTGAAGTCGAGTGTCATATAATAAAATAAAATAGATTGTCAATTCAAAAGAATTGCTTGAACCGGGCTTATTTTAGAATTACTTGTGTATTTCATTTATCGGAGATTTTAACAATAAAACAATGCAAGTCGTTTGAAATACTCAAACCATATCACATGAAGCGAGATATTACATTAATTCTTATCAATATTATAAACGAGCTTGACTCAGATTAAGGAAACTAATTGTACATTTTACAGATTTTAAAATCATTTGTTTAGTTTAACTTAATCTTGCGTTTAAAGAATTTTTTTATAGCTATTTTTACCTCTTGCTTTTGTGACACATTCGTATATGCTAATGATATGTAGTACAGTATTAACCTAATAGAGGCATATTGTTACATATAAACTAAGTGTTTATGTAATATATCATAGAAACTCGACAGAGTTTCTCGCCAAGCATAAGAAACAGCAATGCATTACACAGTAAATGAAAGGAATTTCCGCCAATGGATGCTAAACGATTTTACAATTTTTTTTTTTAACTCTGTCTAGTTTATATTTTGCGGACGGGATCATAGAAACTCGACAGAGTTTCTCGCCAAGCATAAGAAACAGCAATGCATTACACAGTAAATGAAAGGAATTTCCGCCAATGGATGCCAAACGATTTTACAATTTTTTTTTTTTTAACTCTGTCTAGTTTATATTTTGCGGACGGGACAAAACGGGTTTTTGACACATCTATATCTCGCGTTCTATTTATGATAGAAACAAAATTCTTGATTCTATGGAATGGGGCGCGCCAAATGACTAAGAAATCAAAAGAAAAGCAAGATCTGTCGAATAGGTTTTCAGGAAATGCGATTTTAAAAGTGCTGTTTTTTGCCCTTTTTAAATCTTGTACAGACTAAAAAGTGTTGACAGGGCTACAGCAATGTGTAATTATCGGATTTTTACGTGGTTTACGTCATTTGAATTGTTTTTATGAGTAGTTCAAACCTTTGTAAGTTTCATGAAAAAATATTAATTAGTTTTTGAGTTATATCAGTTTAAAGTTATTGATTCCTATACTTAACATGTAGCAAAAAAGTGTTGACAGGGCTACAGCAATCTGTAATTATCGGATGTTTACGTGGTTTACGTCATTTGAATTGTTTTTATGAGTAGTTCAAACCTTTGTAAGTTTCATGAAAAAATATCAATTAGTTTTTGAGTTATATCAGTTTAAAGTTATTGATTCCTATACTTAACATGTAGCAAAAAAGTGTTGACAGGGCTACAGCAATCTGTAATTATCGGATGTTTACGTGGTTTACGTCATTTGAATTGTTTTTATGAGTAGTTCAAACCTTTGTAAGTTTCATGAAAAAATATCAATTAGTTTTTGAGTTATATCAGTTTAAAGTTATTGATTCCTATACTTAACATGTAGCAAAAAACTGTTGACAGGACTACAGAAATGTGTAATTATCGGATTTTTACGTGGTTTACGTCATTTGAATTGTTTTTATGAGTAATTCAAACCTTTGTAAGTTTCATGAAAAAATATTAATTAGTTTTTGATTTATATCAGTTTAAAGTTATTGATTCCTATACTTAACATAGAGCAAAAAAATAATTAATGACCCAACTCTTTTAGAAATGGTCGTATACACATAATATTAAGATATGTTATTACACTCGACCCAAGTAAGCTCCCTATTATAAAAAAAATAGTACCATTTAAGGTTCGTTTACAGGTTCTCACAAAAGATCATTTGATATAGGGCTAAAGAATTGTGTAATTATCCGATTTTTACGCGGTTTGCAACAATTGCATTGTTTTTATGAATAGTTCAAATGTTTAATATTTTGTGTAAAATATGAATTAGTTTTATATATATATATCACTTTAAAGTGATTTATTCCTATACTTAAGATGAAGCAAAGACACATTAAATGGTCTAACTCTTTTAAAAAAGAACGTATGCGCAGGATGTTAAAATATGTTACTACGCACGACCTAAGTTAACTTCCTATTGTGAAACAGAACTGTAGAATTTAGTTTTTGTTTACAGGGTAACTCAAAAGATTTTTTAATAAGATTAATAATTATGTAATTAGCGAATTTTTACGTTGAAGTACTTGATTCCTCAACACACAGGAAAAACAATAGTAAATAGCATAATATTTGTCAAAGTTGCTATATACACAAGATATTCAAATATGTTACTACATCCGATTCATTTAAACTCTCTATTGTTTGTATCGTTGAACCATATACGTTTCGTTTACAGAGTCTCTTAGAAGATCTTGATTACATTACAACCGATGTATATTTACTGCGAGTGAGATGTATTTTAATGATTTTATACTGTTTCAATCTCTGTAAAGTTTTATTATCTTGCTTTAAAATTTAATACGGGTTCATTTTGTCTGTCTGAAAGCTCGTCGATCTTAAGCTCTAAATCTATTAAAATATAGTATTTTCATCGATTAAAAAAAACTGTGTTTATTAATAAATGTATCAGGAATTGATTGAAAAAAGCGATTAAAAAATTCCAACTTTACATTCATGCGCTGAGTAATAGAATGTAAAAATGTTGCTAGAAGTTTTGCGTTTAAATATTTGCCGTTCATCCAATCTCCGGCTATGACGAACTTAAAATGCTCTAAAAACAGGCCTAAGAGCACAATGAAAAGGAAATAATTTCTTAAATTCCTCATAAAAATTAAAAATGCTATATTTCGTATACAATAGGTGATCGGTAACGAACTGTTCGGTTTACGAACAAATCGGTTAACGAACACTTTGGCGTGAGATTTATATGTTCGGATAACGAACACATGTTCGGTTAACGAACACTTTCAAAATATTTTTATGTTTGGAGAACGGACACCTCACGAAACAAAGTCATGATGAAGCAATGCCGTGTTTCATATTTGACCAGCTATACTTATTGCTTCTATTGTCGACTTTGGGAACATTTTAACAGTTGCATTACATATGTCCTAATTAATTCATGGACTGCCGGGGATTGAGGACCTATATTTTAGGATCCCCGAATTGGAATGGACAGACTAGAAACATTAATTATGTATTTTGTGTCTATGTATTTTGTGCATTTAGTAAATATAATCCTTTTTGGTTTAATCACGCTCCTTTTTAAAATCTAATTTAAAGCTTTATGATTTATCAGATCAAAAATTTTAATAAAATTTTACATTTTTTTAAACGGTTTATTATGTAAACGCATTAGTCTTTGTGGTATATTTACAAAATCACACAAAATTTTGGAATACATGTCATCCTACGAACATTTTCTATTTTGAAATCACTTTAATAGTTTTTATACTTTTGCAAACGTTGCGAATCTTATATTTTTCCGATTCTCGAAACGTTGAGTTAAAAAACTTAACAAATAAAAAAACTTTTAAGGTGCTCAGTAATTTTCAAGAATAATATTTAATATATTAGTATAAAAATCCCTGTAAGTAACAATGGTTCGTAGAAAAACAAATTTGATTATTCTCGGTAAAGTAAACTCATTGTTATAATTGACCAAAAAAAAAGGTACTTCTTATTTATCCACATTTTTCTGAAACTGTAGTATTTTAATTACTTTGTAAACTACTGTAAAATTTTCTATTTTTTTGTTTTTTGAATGTATATAAACGGAAGAGTGATATTAACAAAAGAAAAAGGAAAATAAACATGTCATAAATAATCTGATGAATACAATCTAAGGAAATGAATATAAAAGTTTCCCCTTTGCTATGGTAGAGATATGTACATTGGAATAAGTCACTCAATAAATTGTATAATTCTGATGTATAATTCTATTTATAGCATCACAATTATTTTTTTATTTTGCCCCTTTCACCTTTCTTTTATCTTTTCTTTTCTGAATAAAAATGGAATCTGTATAATTGAAATTAAATACCTTACAAAAAGAAGTGATATCTCATCAAAAACAACTCGTTGTAAATGATCCCGCCAAGCCACAAACCTAAAACGTTAGCCATAAAAAGAAGTGATATCACATAAAAAGAAGCGATATAGAAGTGCATACTCCGAGTCCCGTGTAAAAATCTATCACCACTCATAATGTTTCCAAAGGACTCGGAGTGAGGTACAGTATGTGAAAACTGCTTGGCGACCTGCAGGCTTTTAGAATATATGCAGTATATCAATTTTGAAAATCGAAAAAATAAATTTTTAATTTTTGTTATATCACTTTTATAAATATTTTTTCATGCGAAAGAACTGACAGAACGGATTTTTCCCCAGACTTATGCGATTCCGCTTACGCTATAATTATTGCAATATATCTCAATTTAGTTAACGTTTATTATAAAGTGCATTGTTATTAATATGTGTATGATCATTACACACACACACACACACACACACATATATATATATATATATATATATATATATATATTACAAACTCAAAATCTTTACATGTTTACTTAAGAAATCTTCTTCGTAAGAGTGGTGCTTCTAGTTTAAATAATGGTAAATAAAATCAACAAATTAATTTTTCAAGCTCATAAATTCATAAATAAGAAAAGACATGCAAACACAGAATCTTCAACTTTTTACAATTTTATGGGAGCAAAATAATTAAATAAATAAAAATAAATAAAAAATAAATAAAAATAATATAGTCATATGTAATTGCAGGAAACGCGAACATTATGAAAGCCTGCAGGTCGCCAAGCAGTTTTCACATACTGTACCTCACTCCGAGTCCTTTGGAAACATTATGAGTGGTGATAGATTTTTACACGGGACTCGGAGTATGCACTTCTATATCGCTTCTTTTTATGTGATATCACTTCTTTTTATGGCTGACGTTTTAGGTTTGTGGCTTGGCGGGATCATTTACAACGAGTTGTTTTTGATGAGATATAGAGTGTCCACTCTTATCGTTGTTCTGTAGCTAATTCCTAAACGTTTGTTTCAGTGGTATAGTTTCAATTGCAAAAAATATTTCAGAGGTTGTTCTTCATCATATTAAAAGCCATTTATGCAAAAAAAAATTATTTTTTTTAAGTTAGAAAATTTTAATGTGTATACTTTTCTCTGCGAAATAGAAGTTATATTTATAAAACTTTCTCATGCTCCAACGAGTAAAACAATAAAAATTCTATTTTTGTACGATCAAAATGTACCGAGTTATGATACTTCCAATTTTCTGAATTTTGAGCGTTTTCCGGCGTTAAAAACATGTTTTTTTTTTTTGTTTTTTTTTTCGTTTTTAGTCTGTAGTAAGGACCTTTAGGGTGATATTGCTTCCGAATAACGTGACTGACTCTCGTGAATATAGCAATACAGCGCCATTTATTCGGATGTGCAAGTGCATGCTTGAACAAACGTTTAAACAATATAAAAGTAAACAATTACGCGCGACGGTAAGCAGTAAAGCAGTATGTTTTCTCTGAAACGAAGGAATGACTGCTTCTCGCATCCAAACAATTCTAGCATACATGGGTATGCTAAATCTGTATAGATGTGGAGAAAAGAAGCTGTGTAAAGTTGCAGAACCATGTTTGGATGGATAAAGAAGTACAAAAGTAAGGAAGAGATGTGTTCAAAATCGTAAAAGTTATGTACATTCAGTAATTGCGCTTAAACCAATCATTATCTATCTATCTTGTGTCTGATTTGGTAGTGTAAAACCGGTAAATCGTTTTTGAAGATCTAGAGAACGCAGCAGGCCTTATCATTCATTCAAAACGTATCTTGCTTCTTTAGCATGACAATGCACAGTCGCTAGGAAAATGTCACTTCTGATGCTCGAAATGTACGAGTACTTTGTTACTATATCTTCCATACTCATTAGATTTTGCTCCAACAACTACACTCTGTTCGAAGCAATAAAAGATGGCATGCCGGGAAAGCGAATGCACTTTGATTGTTGAGCATCAAGCAATTATCCAGATGTATCTAAAAGACATCTTAAAAATATGGCTTACAGCATAGGTATAGAAAATGGTGTAATAATAATGAATTGGTTTGGAACAATGTCTAAAGTGCACAAATATTGTGTCGTATTACCTCAAATATAATATACTTTGATTTTGTTTCAAAGAAAGTTTACAGGGAACAAAAGCATTTAGCCTCAATCATTTTCGAACATGATTACGCATTATCAATTAATGTAAAAAAGTCTAAAAGACATAATTTAAACAAGAATTCATAACAAGAATTATTAAAGAAATAATTGCATTATTATTTCAAGAATTAATTGCATTGTTATTCTTTTTTAGATTAGTGATAATTTTCACTATTATGAATTGAAGAGTAAAATGTCAAATTCTGTAGAAGATATTTTCTCTGATGCAAGTAGGGCCAATATGTTTTCGTCTTGTCTGGATCCCACGGATGACTTTTCAGAGGTAAGCAAAATCTGTCTTTATCTATACTATTATTTAAAGAGAAAACGCCTGACTGACTGACACATCAACATCCAGCTGAAACGACTAAAGTCAGGATCATGAAATTGGGAGAGTAGATTGATGTTATGACCTAGGCAAGCAAAAAGAAAGTATTTTTGAAAATTCCCCCCAAAAGGGGGTTAAAGGGGGGTCGAACATTTTAGGTCATTTTGCCCTATCTCAGCAACAGTTTTAGATAGGAGCATGAAATTCGGGATAACAAATCTATTAAAAAAATGGTTAAACATGTATTTCAGTGAGTTTAGAAATTCACCCCCTAAGGAGGCTAAATGGGGGAGGGGGGAACGTTTTAGGCCATTTCGCCATATCTCAATAGCAGTTTCAGGTAGAAGCATGAAATTAAGGATAACAAATCTACTAAAAAAATAAATAAACACGTATTTCAGTGATTTTAGAAATTCACTCACTAAGGGGATTAAACATTGGATATGAACCCTATTATGAAAGATTAGACGAATGAGACAACTATTGCTCATTTTTTATTAGACATTTTGCGTAAGACATTTTTAAAAGGATTTTTTTTAAATCATTTATAAAGCTGAGGGATTTAGTATGATTGCGTCAAAATAACATAAGCTTTTCTGATTGTCAATTTGACGGTTTATAGACGCGGATGCGTTATTGTGATCGGCGTATTTTTAGGATATTTTTTTTACTTATGTTACCCGGAAGGCCAGGGTTAACTCGGACAAAGCCGCATGGTTATGCTATATTAAAATAAATTTATTGGTTTCAATATGTATATAAACAGAAAAAAAATATTTATCTAATTTCTACAAATTTTATTTAAAGTTTAGAATTTGTAAGAAGTGCAATTTTGTCTCACTGCCACTTTTATCCAATTTTGAAATTTTTTTTTAATTATCTACCCACCCTACATTATAGTCGACACATTGTCCACCCGCGCGAAGCCGGGACGGGCTGCTAATATCAAAATAAAGACATTTTCAATAATTGTTTTTAGTCATAAATCTAAAAGTAAATCATTATAATAATTATTGCTTTATCAAATATTATGAAGTGTTTAATGTAGATTTCATTCAAATTCCACTCTCGTAAATGCAGCTTCAAACCAGTTTTCATTTTTAAAGCGATTGCATATTTTGCTTTTCTGATTAAGGGACTATAAAATATGCCTCAAAAGTAGTAATGATACTTGACTAATTCAAGTCTTATAAGAAAACTTCTCAGTCTTCAATTACACAAAATGAAAAATACTTATGTAGTATATCAAAGTAGAAAGCTTTCTGCCTTGATATACTACATTGTGCAGTAAATATCCAAGTATATCTATCCTAAATATATTAAATCCTAATGAAACGAATTCATGAAACGATTTCATGAAACGGCTAATCTATTCTATATACATAAAATCCTAATGAAATGAATTTATCTGTTCTATATATGTAAAATCCTAATGAAACGAATTTATGAAACAACTAATTCAGGTATATGAAACGAGTATATTAAATAACAAGTTGGAAAATGTACGTCAAACGTGACAAACGAGGTGCGTTCTTACTATAGCTAGTTATATAAATATTCAGATCTTGATGATTTTTTATTCTGCGAAATGAATTATATCGTCTGCAGATTAATTTCTGTCATAAAATAAATATCTCGGTCGCTTGACGATTCAACCTCGGAAGCTCCTATAACAAGAAAACACCGATTTTTTTTTTTTTTTAGATTCAGATTTCTTAATAAATGTTTTTACTAATATCTCCTAAAGTTTTGATTCGATTTTTACAAAATTTGAAATGTCTCGACAAAATTCTGCAAAGATAATATATCTTAAATTTCAAACCATTCGGTTGGGTAGTTTTTGCGTTGTTGTATGCGGACGGACGGACAGACGGACGGACGGACCAAGCGACGACAATAGGTGCTACGTATTTATATAATTACGAACGCACCTAATAATTGTCCAACTGAGTGCAAAGAGGATGAAATTTCCTCCTAGGTTTTCTTTTCAATTTCAATGGGAAAATGACATCATTTGCACTTTTCTCTCTCTCATCCACAGCAATGGAAAAATTTTGTTGCCGCTATTAGAGAAATTCCATTAAAATTAAAAACAAATTAGTATTTCAATAATATTACTTTTTTAATTTTTTTTTTATTTAGAAATTTTAACAGTTATTAGGAGATATTTGGATCCACGAGAATATGTCATCATAGATTTCACAGTAGACATAGATCACAGTATACAAGTGATACATGGATTCGAACCATAGTTTTAGAACTGGAGGTATCATATCAGTCAGCTGGTTTCGGACTTGGAGCATTTGGGACACAAGCGTCAGCTGGTTTAAGACTTGGAGTACTTGGGACACAATAGTCAGCTGGTCGAAGATCTGTAATACTACATTACATTTTGGAGTAATTGGCAGGACAAAGTCATCTGGTTTAGGATTTGGAGTATTTGGGACACCAGAGTCAGCTGGTCGAAGATCTGTAACACTAGGATGCATTAGTTGAGAATCACCTTGATTAACAACTGTATTTTCACATCTGTGACTTTCTGTATCACTCTCTTCAGAATTTGTATCATTAGTTAAATGTACTATCTTTGAATTTATATTAGTTATCTTATCAACATGTCTTTTTCAAATATTTGAACCAACTTGAATTCTATAATGTAACTTGCCATATCTTTCAATAATGCGACCAACTGTCCACTTGGCTCCATAATTTCTAACAGCCATTTTCTGGTTAATTTTAAATTATTTTACTTTACTATTGGAATTTCTCGCAGTTTTCTTATCATGAACAAAATTTGTAACGTTTGGAAGTATCAATTCTATTTTTGTTCTTGTATGCCGCTGTAGAAACAGAGATGAAGGACTCTCCCCAGTTGTAACATGAGGCATCTTTCTATACTGTAAAAGAAAATTATTCACTTTCATTTGTAAAGCTCCAGATTCTGAAGATAATGCTTTTAATCCACGTTTGCGGATTCGCACATATCTCTCAGCCTGAGCATTTGTAACTGGGTGGTATGGAGCACTAAACCTGTGTTTTACACCATGATGCATTAAGAATGATTCAAATTCTTCGGAAGTAAACTGTTTAGCATTATCAGATATCAAAGATATAGGATACCCGTATCTGGCAAAAAGAGAAAAAAGACAAGTAATCGTATTGTCTTAAGTCGTATTAGGAACAATGAAAACTTCTGGCCATTTGCTATGAGCATCAACAACAAGGAAAAGCATTTTACCAATAACAGGACCAAAATAATCAATATTGATTCTTTGCCATGATGCTATAGGCCATTCCCAATGATGACCTTGGGAAAACTGTTTTTTAAATTGACACAAGTAGTGCAATCCCGTGCAAGACTCTCTTAGCCAGTGGTTGTACATGGAAAGTAGCCATTGAGTATGGAACTTCAGGACCTTACGGGCGATCTTAAGACTGAGTCCGTCGTGGCCGGGAGCCTTATTAGGTGGCAGCGATTCTACTGCAAGTTAAAACTCATGAACGGAAAACAGATCTGGTTCGCCGATCCTAATGTTTGCGACCTGGGAAACATCAACAGCCTGTAGGAAATGATATCTTGCAAGTTCGTTCTGAGATTCCTTCCAGGTGGAGACTTCCTCATCGGGTGGGAGCACCAGCATAACCGGCTCTTCCCGTATCCACTTTCCCCGCACCACCTCAACTACTTGGCCCAGTTTGTCCGTCACAAATCCCTCGGAAATAAATCTTCGGAACGAGGCACGCTTCGCGTGCAGGATCACCTTCATGTACTCTGCCCGTTTGCACTTCTGTTCAGCTCTGGTTAGAAAAGCTCTGAAACCGGTCTCCGCTCGGTCCAGTTGCCAAGGTAACTGGTCAGTCCACTTTATTTGAGGGAAGTTCGGTATTTTCTTTTCGCGCAAATTTCCCCCCGTTCAGCTGATCAGTCCGAGAATTATCGCAGTCCGCTCCTACTGACGAAATTCTCTCCCTACAAGTTTTGGAACCTTCGAAAGAAGCTACCCTACCCAGGGTTTTTCTTGTCTCGGTAATACAGCAGATATGGAAATCGCCCGCCTTGAGGACCCGCTTGTGGCTTTTGGTCAGGACGAGCCCCGAGCTCAAGGCAGGGAGGACTCTACTATCCATGCGCCGCCACCGCCCCCGGAGCGTGCTCGAAGGAATCGGCGAGGAAGAATTCCCTGTTTATTAGAAATTAAAACATTTATACAAATCCAATCACAAGTGGCAGCCCTATTTTTTCAGGGCGTGCCTGGTCAGATAATACAATTTTGTGATATAGTAATTGATATTTTTAAATATTACAGTTACAAAACATTTTTGCATGTTATTACAGTAATTTATAAGATTTCTGCACAATTGAATGACGAAAACAAAATTCTACAAATATATACAAATTATACAATAATTGCCAATATACAGGTTTAAGCTTTGTTACATAAATATATATGAGATTGGTATCATATTATTCTGAGATTATGCATTTAAATATACTATTGTTGTTGTCTACATACATTTTCCAGGTTGCTATTATCAGTAAATACCTGAGAGTATATACATAGTAAACTATATTTAATACCCTTTTATAATCAACCAAACTAATATATTACAGTTGATATATATTTACAAATTTACAGTTAACAATGTTTACCTGAATTTAACTACATTTATTACTCTATCCAACCGTACATAATAAACACCATTAATGCCCGTTAAAATAAACAAAATACATTAAAATACAGTGAAATATCAAATAAACCACAGTTGATGCCTAATACTTACATAGATGTGTATAGGATTGATATCAAAATATTCCGAGATTATGCATTTTAATATACTACTGTTGATGTTTATATACATTTACCAGGTTGCTATTAGCAATTTAAATACCTAAGAGTATGTTCATAGTAAACTATATCTAATACCCATTTATAATCAACCAGTCTAAAAAACTACAGTTGAATAAAATACATTGAAATATCAAAATAAACCACAATTGATGCCTAAAACAAGAAATAAATTCAATTAACTCTGAAAATACCTGAAGATAACTAATATTTACATGTGTTGCAATATCTATACAAAATACAGTTTCAATCATCTACAATTGTGATGAAATCCAAAATTACTACATTTTTACTGAATTTACACTTTTGATGATGGATGCCTTCGATAAAATTTAAGCAGAATAATTACAAAATGTCTATATACTATTTACAATTAACACCAAAATATTAAGAAGAACACAATTTACAATTAATACTAGAATTACTGAAAATAACACGATTTACAATTAACACCTACAGCACTGATAATGACACAAATACAACTAATAACACAATTTACAATTAACTCCTACAACACTAATAATGACACAATTTACAACTAATGCCAAAAATAACTGAAAAAGACAATACACACGATGAAGATACAAAACTCCTAGCCTCACAATCACAACGTCTCTCCAAGAGGAAAATATAGGTGCTAATAATTTAGGAGATTAATGGAAAAATTTATAATTTATGAAGGAGTACTTCTCATTCAGAATATTATAATTGTCATACAGCCTACCCAGCAATTCGCTATTGTTAAGAATATCCATCATGTCCTTGAGGAGTGTTGGATGTTTTCTATGAAATTTATATTTCATAAATCTACACTTCCCGAAGACATAATGGATAGGGTCACCTCTTTGGCCGCAGGCACACAGATCATCTGTCTTTTTTCCGATTTTAAACAAGATGGTCGGAAAACTGCCGCAGCCTGTGAAAAAATATATTGAAACCTTGTCTTTAATAATTAATTGTGTGTTGACTTTTGGAACAAGCTGATAGGTAAATCTGCCGCTCCCTGAGTTATCCCAGTTGTACCGCCACCTTTCCAGTAACTGGTCTTTAATACATTTGTTTAAATATGAGCGTGGAAAATTTATTCCACGCTCCACTGGAAGGTTGCAGTACTGAGCAGCATCATTAGCCAGCTTGTCCGCCAGTTCATTACCTGTAATCCCTGCGTGACCTTTAACCCATGTTAGATAAATGATTTTATTTTGATTTTGATTTATTAATTTTTGTGTTTCATGTATTGATTTTAGTGATGGAAATTGATTTGTAAGTGAAAGAATTGTTGATTTACTATCTGAAAGAATTTGAAATTTGTTATATTTAGATTCAACTGCCCATTCTATTGTTTTAATGGCTGCGTGCAGTTCCGCCTGAAAGACTGTATTTTCTGGTTGTAATTTTGTAATGATTTCGTGAAATTTGTGGTTGTTTCTGAAAAATACTATTGAAAATGCAGTGTTTGAATCTACCTTAGAACCGTCCGTGTAAATTTGGATTAAATCTTTGTGTGTTAATATTTTGTCTATTGTTATTAGGTTGTTTAGATATGTTTCAGGGTTTGTATTGTATTTATATAGTTTTTCTTCTATTTTATTTTTGGTTATTACATTGTTATCTTTTATTAATAAATCTGTATTGTTTAATATTTTATATTTTAAATTTTTATGTTCTAATTTTTTAAAAAATTGGTGGGATTCCTAAAAGCGTCTGTAATGTGTGCGTTGATGTGTTTTTGTATGTTTTCGTTATGGATGTTAAACATGCGCGTTGGATGCTCTGGAGGTTACGTTTGTCGATGATTCTCAAATCATCAAACCATACCTCCGAGCCATAGTCTATTATTTTTTCTAGTACGGTGATATACCAGGTTCTAAGGTAGTTCCTGTTAACCCCCCATGTTGCTGAGAATACCAGTTTTATGGAAGATGTGAGTTGAAGTATTTTATTTTTTACGTTTTGGATGTGTGTGTTCCAATTTAAGTTGTTTTGGAATATTATACCTAGAAGTTTAAGTTGATTGACACCTTTTATTTTTATTTGATTCAGTTTTATGGTTGGTGGTCAACTAGTCAAAATATTTTTGCCTAACATTATGTAGTTTGTTTTATCTATCGAAATTTTAAGTTGGAGTTCTTGACACAGTTGTGCAAATAAGTTAATTTTTGTGTTAGCTTGATACTCCAGTTCCTGTCGACTATTGGCTTTTATTATGAGATTGAAATCATCGCAAAATGCGTAAAGGTCTTCATATGTGGTATTAAATTGTACAAGTATTTGATTTGCTACAAGGAGCCATAGGAGAGGGCCGAGACACGACCCCTGCGGGCAACCTTGATTTGTTTGTCTTTTTGTGTTATTGTTTAAATAGTCTGTAATTATAAATCTATTGGAGAGAAAGCTAAGAAGAAAATTAATTTGGTAGACGGGAACTGGAAATGTTTTTATTATTTTGCTGAGGGATGACCAGTTAATGTTATCAAACGCTCCCACAATATCGAAGGAAACGAGCACACAGTATTTATTGTTATGAAGGAAATTTTTGATTTTGTATTTAATTTTATTTAGTAATTGGATTGTACTTTTTCCTTCACGGAAACCGAATTGTGTATTGTGAAAATAGTTATTGGATACTAGATAATATGCTAATCTGTGTTTTATTAAACGTTCTAAAATTTTTCCCAGCATCGGAAGGAGGCAGATGGGTCTGTATGAAGAGAGTTGTTTTGGGTCTTTATTTAATTTTGTAAAAAAGATGACATTTGCTATTTTACAATTAAGCGGGAAGTAGTTTAATGTTAGGCATTTATTAAATAAGTCACGAATAAGAAATTTGAAATTTTTAAAGAGATTTTTAATGATAAAAGCGTCTATTTTGTCATAACCTGGGGCTTTAAGATTATTTTGTTCCGTTAGTGCATGTTTAATTTCTTTATTAGAGAATAGTGGGGGGGGGGGAGGTATCTATTTCCTCTGCTGGGACTAATAATGGTGGGTCTGGTGTTTGATTTAACGGGAAATGATAGTTTAAAAGATTTTGAAATGTCTCTATTCTTGTTGTTTGTGGTGTTGATCCATCCATTGTAGTATGTATAAAGTGGTGGTTTTTAAGATTTTTGTTTGTGTCAATTTTGAAAGCTTGGCCGAATTTATCTTTTGTGTTTGAGCAGAAGTTTTTCCATGAGTTCATTTTTTCTATCTTTATTTGTTTTTTGTAGAGTGCTCGTTCCTGATGCAGGAGCGCTCTCCATTTCGGGTCACCAGAAGCTTTGAAGCGTTTTCTAAGAGCTGATATTTTATTTCTTTGAACTTTTAATTTGTCTGACCACCAGTCAAATTTTGGGTAAAGTTTTAAGTTTTTTAATTTTAATGATTTAAGACATGTGTTGTGGATGTTTCCGTTAAACTTGTCCAGCCAAATATCAAGTTTTTAATAGGTGTCAATCAATGATAAATCCTTATGTAGCTCTGCGGCCAAAGGTTTAAATAATTTATTAAATTTTTTTAATGTTGAAAATTTTGTTTTAAATCTTTTATGTTTTATAAGCGAGGGCAAGAGAGATAACGTAAAATGAATAAACCTGTGATCCGAAAGAGATTCCTCTGATGTGTCGACGTACCATGACTCCACGAATCCTGAGATATCTTGTGTGCAGATTGTGACGTCTGGGTTGCCTTTACACGGGCGGCCTGGTTCACCAACGAATGAGGGTGAAGCTTCCGTGTCGTTGATCAGAGTTAGATTTTTGGACATCAATAGGTACGTGAGGATTGAGCCCCGCTCATCTTCTTTTTGGTATCCTAAGAGCGACAGGTGAACATTTAGGTCAGCTCCTAGTATCAAATGATGCAGTGGCTCGAAGAAATCCAGGAATCTCAGGTCGTCTCTAAAGTCCCCATTTGGTTTTGAATAACAGGATCCAATAGTCAGAGTTCCCTCTGTTGTGGTTAAATTTACAAAGACAGAATTTTTGTCTGAGTAACACTGTATTGCTTCTAGGTCTGGATGCGTTATTATTATAGCAGCAGTATGATCAGTTGAAGTGTATGACTGCCAGGAGGATGATGGTATTGCCCATATTTTGTTTTCATGTTGATAATAATCCTGGATTAGTAAAATCATGATTTTTTCTTTATTTGCCAGTCCCATTAGATTCTCTGTTGCAGCCTTTGAGTGTTGGTCTCACCCTCTCAATCGGCTACAGCGTTCTCGGGTAGAGCTGCCTGAGCTCGTGCAACCGATTTCTCTGGCTGGACAGCTGGGCCGTTCACCAACAAGCTTCTCGATACTCGGCCTGTCTGCGTTTTTTGTTCTTATTACACAGCCAAATCAAAGTCGACTTCAAATGCTCAACTCCCTCATCGGGAGTCGGAAACTCATACGAAGTCAGATCCGCAGCTTGCAGATCGCGAAGGATGAAGGAATTCATCGCAGTCCAAATGCCTCTGTCGCCAACGACGGCTGGCGTCCCTGAAGAGCCGAGAGGCTGGTTTGCCTAAATAGGTACACATCATGACTCGATGGTCGCTTAGTGACTCAATATCGAATATCTGCCAATCTGTAATGTGCATGGCACAAAACCGGACCAACAATATGTTATTCCACCCCTCTCCTGAGGGTAGCGATAGGAGAACCGGCTATCCGGGTCGTTCACGATTTCCTGGTTTCGTTCGAGGCGAAGGAGACAAGATTTCGCTCTCGCGGATCTGTCGGCCGTTGCCCTTAGATCATAGACTTCGTTTTAAAGTCACCCACCAGAACAATATTATCGTTCGGGTAGGTTTCCAAAAGCATATCCAACGGTACGAGCACAAGGTCAATGTCCTCAGAGGGGGCACAGTAGCACGTGACTACTGATACCCATTTACCGGACCACCTGCAGCGGATAGCCATAGCCACCACGTCAGATCGTTGTAGGACCGTGCTGAACGTGGTACGCAGGTTTATTCAAAGGGCTGCCCAAAAGCGGTTTCCTGCTGCGCTCACCTGCATCCACCCCCCAGGAGTTCCGCGTACAGACTCTTCGCAAAAAAACAACTCGTTCGTTCAGCGAGACCACATCTACCCCCGCTACGATAGTATCACAGGCAAGTTGGTTTGTCACCACCATGGCATGGTGACAATTTAGGTGAGTGAAACTAATTGTTTTACTACCCATGTTGGATCTTGCTCATTTGATCGATCTCCAACTGGTGAGTGTAGCACTCCTTGGAACCTGCCGCGTGGTCGGTTGACAATTATTTGGTCTGCAGATGTTCCTAAAATGGCAGTTTGGGCACTGAGGCGGACTCGTGCAACCTTTTAGCTCGTGGTCCTTGGCTCCGCATCTCCCACAGAGGGACGCAGTCACACAGAAACCACAGAGAGGACTTCGACAGACTGAACGTGTATAGCCATATCTCCAGCACTGAAAACAAACCAGCGGACGCCGATTTGGCCGCAAATCCGCCTGACTTCAGCTGATTTGCAGTTTTCGAAGTCCATTCAAGCGCTCAAACGACATCTATCGAGAAAATAGCGTTTCGACCTCGTTTGCCTTCGAAACATGTTCGAAGATCGAGAGACGCTCCTTCTAGATCATAGTTCTGTCGCATGTACTATTCCTTCCTCAGACAGATTTGGGTCGATCATGAAAAGGATTATTTCCGGAGTACGCTTTCTTGGTCTCGACACCACTAGATTCTTGGATAGTTCTCTTCTTTCCAATTCAGCCTCTAGTCTCTGGTGGTCCTCAGTACTTTATGCTAAGAAGGCTAATCCACCTCCCTAAAACGGCCGATTTCCTCCGAGCGTTAGTTTGCCTTCGACAGGATTGAGTTTATTAGCTACTAACTTAAGCGCAGCAGCGGAAAAGACAACAGCGTTCGTCTGCCTCTCAGAACGAACAAAAAGTATGAAATCCTCCTTCGGCGGGGTCTTCGCTGAAGACTTAGACCCCAGCCGTTTTCCCTGGGTCACCATTTTCCCAGGTACGGGCCGAGCAGAGTCATTAGGAACCTTCTTCATTTCAGCCTTGCGGTCGTCTTTCGGGTTTCCCATAGATCCCTTCTTCTTCTGCCTCTTTCTCGACTTTTTGCTAAGCACAACATTCCAGGATTCGGTCTCCTTTTGAGAAGTTTCGCCATCTGGTTTCTCTGCTTTCGAATAAGTGTTCAAGTTTGAGTCGACCTGTTCAGAAGCCGGCTTCTTCCTTCGACGGGTCTTCACTTTAGGTTTGTTTGCAAACTTCTTCTGTTCGGAGGAAGAATGTTCTTTTACGGAAGACTTCTTCTGGCTCGTGTTAGTGTCTACGCCCTCCCTCCAAGACCCTTTCTTCCCATACCTTTTGAGGAGAGGTTGTGGAGTCTCATCGACGACGGGTGGGCCGTCTAAACCGGCCCTGCCAGTTTCAGTCTCCTTCAGATCCAAGGACCCTGCAGGTTCTGTGTGAACAACTACGTTCTCCTTCAAAGCTGCCCTAGTCTCCACCCCTGTGGGGCTTTGTTCGGGTCGCTCGTCGTCAGGTTAACACGTTTCTTCGAGCAGGTCCTTTGGGTCGAGGGACTCAGCTGGTTCTGTGTTAGCAACTTCGTTCTCCTTCAGAGCCGCCATAGTCTCCGCCTATTTGGAGCTTTGTTCAGGTCGCTCGTTGGCAAGTGAACACGTCGACTCAGCCAGATCCTTTTAAGCCTTTTTCTTCTTTTGATGGCGCTTCTTCTTCTGCCATAGGGCCTGTGTTTGTGTTGGCTTGCACTTCCCTTTCAGAATCTGAGTCTGTGCTGTTCTGGACTTAGGGTTCGAAGATGTGTCTTCGTTAACCCCAATCCCTCTGAACGTTTGTCCCCCTCCGTCCAGGTGAAACGGTCTGACATGCGGCGAGCATCCCTCGCGTGGTGCGGCGTGCTGACCACGGCGTTTTAACCAATTGGTTTAACAGCTTTGGCTGTGTTCTTAACCCAAATGATAAAGCAATCTTCTATTCAGTAGGAGGGGAGATCGGAGCTCGAGCTCCGAATGACTCCGATTTCGTTGGCAGACCAGTCCGAGCTTCCTCCGCCTTGGACCCCTACGGCACTGGACTATTAGGCGGATTCCACATATCCAATGAAGGCCGCTTGAGGTCGTCTAAACTAACCTCATCTTCGTGCACACGGCCACTGGCCGTTAAAACGGCTGTTTGCGTCAATTTCTTTGAGTCTCGAAAGTTGTCCATGAATAAACCTATTGATGGTAATTCTCAATCCGGTAACCTTACAAACTAGGACATGAATGCAAGTGTCTGGGGCTGATTTAGCTCTGACGAAGCTTTCAGAATCTTCTGAGTCCGCTGGATGCAGCCGCTCCGAGGCTCAGCTACAAGACTGAAAGTCTAAAGTGAGTGATCAGAACACGAGAGCGCCGAAATCTCCCTTAAAAAATAGGGACCGCCCCCCCCCCCTCCCGCAACTCTTGAGCAGAACATCCCCCACAGGTCGGATGAGCACCTATCTAAGGGCACGTTCAGCGACGGCACCCCGAGTGACTCCTACAACCCCGAAAGTAGGGTTTGCGTTCAGGACCGATATCATGTGATAAGTGCCACTCCGGGATAGCGTTCAGCAACGACAGTCAGTGCTACACCGAGTGGCTCGTATGACCCTCAGATTTTGAAAGGGTGATTTGATCACGTGGGGGGTTTTTTGGTTTGTTTACACTTGTCTTGTATATATTATGAGCGTTTAATTATCTGTTTTCCTAAGTATTGCTTCAAATCTCATGCTATTTAGCACTATCCTGACTTGCATTCACTTTCGGGGCACCATAATAAAATATAAATTGCATATAATCTTGCTTTTTAAAAATAATAAGATTTTTTTTTTTCCTCTTGAACAAGTTGATTGAAACTTTTTTTTTTTTTCAGTATTGCTTCAAATCTCATGCTATTTAGCACTATCCTGACTTGCATTCACTTTCGGGGCACCAGAATAAAATATAAATTGCATATAATCTTGCTTTTTAAAAATAATAAGGGTTTTTTTTTTTTTTTTCCTCTTGAACAAGTTGATTGAAACTTTTTTTTTTTTTTTTTTTTTTTTTTTTTTTTTCAGTATTGCTTCAAATCTCATACTATTTAGCACTATCCTGACTTGCATTCACTTTCGGGACACCAGAATAAAATATAAATTGCATATAATCTTGCATATAATCTTGCGTTTTAAAAATAATAAGATTTTTTTTTTTTTTTTTTTCTCTTGAACAAGTTGATTGAAACTTTTGAGTTTTCAAGATGTGTACATTGATTATATTATCTCATAAACGTAAGGAGATATCTATGTTCATGTATTATCTTTATTGAGACATCTTGATATTCAAAATAAATTATGCATTCTGTTATTTTTTTTAAATAAGATTAATATTGTGAAAAGTAATTGTAAAAAGTATTAAAAGTAGTTCAAGATGCTGCGAATACTTGGTGGAATTTAATATTTAGCCGAATGTCAAATTTAGAATTCAGACAAGATTGAATAGTTCTGTTAAAATTGTATTCACATTTACACAAAAAATTATTTGTATAAAAATTCACATTTATCGTGTTTGATTAAAATTTTGAATTTTTTTATTTTATCGTTTATGTTTATGCATTTGAAAAATATAGTGTTTTTTACTACTATTTGAACACAGCCTTGTCGCTATTAGTGGTTTTCTGGAAAAAATAAGCCAATTTCTACTTTATCATTTGTATGGGGTAGAAATTTCTTCCATATAGATATTATGTAATAGTGGATGATCAATTCCACCACAGTTAAAGCTTTTGGATCTGATTTCAATGTAAATATTACTATCGTTTTAACTCCTAAACTGTAAGGGTAGTTTTGTGAAATAATAAATTAATCTTAGTACTATAAATAAAAAAATCTTAAAAGCTGATATGATAATCTAATTGTAAAGAAATATTACAGATATATACTTTTTATTTTATAGATGAATAATTGCAGAATATTTTTGTTAAATGTCAATTAGCACTTTTTTCTTTTGATACAAGTATTGTTTTATATGCTTTTACATCATGCTTTCAGACAAAAAATAAATTCTTTATGTGACAGCCAAATGTTTTGTATTTGGCCAAATCACTATTCTCCCTATTAAATTATGCATCCCTAGAGTTCAAATATGTGTCAGCATGAAAAAAAAATAGTTATGATTTCATTGGATGGAACTGTGTGAAATTTCTTCTCAGATCACCAAAAAGAAACTCCCTCTCCTCTTCTAAAATAATTTATTTTCCTTTCCTCTTGTCTAGAACCAGGGCTTAATTTGCACTGGAGCTCAGCTCTGGTACTGTTATTCTCTGTTTTTAGCAAATATTTAAATATTGGCCAGAATTCCCCGGAGCTCATAAACACTGTGCTCTAGAGCCCAGTGCAATAATGCTTCCGAAAAATGAATCCTAAATTACCCTTTCCTTTCCCTCCCATCTACAATCTTTTGTATCAAAATACTTATTAGTGACATAATGTGTTGCTCACATAAGAGATAAAGGTAAAACAGGCTCTATTTTTATATCAGTCTTCAGGTTTGGGCAGGCACGAGCGCAATCTGTCTTAAATTCAAAATTTTATTTATTTCAATTTCAAATAATTTTGATCAGAATAAAGAGTAAACAGAAATAGTCTTTTTCTATTCTGCATAGCTGCGAATTATTCATTTTTGTGTTAACACTATTTCCGAATTCACAAATCCTATATTCCGATATTCACTAATCCTGAGCTTATTTAATTGCAGAATTCTGCAATTAATCAACATTAAGATTAGGCAAAGGTTTCTATTTGGAAGTAGTAATAACTAAAAAGTGGAATAGTTGATAGCTAGGTATATGCAGATTGTATTTAAAATATTTATTTTGCTAAATAAAAAAATAATGCTTTAAATTTTGAAAATAATGTATGAAATATAGATATGCAGATGGGAGCGGGGGTACGCTACAGGTGTTAGTAATGCAGAATATTAGGGCAGTACTTTTTTTCTAAGAATTTAAGCCCTGTCTAGAATGGTAGTTCACCCGGAGCTACGAATTGTGTCGCTCGTTTTTCCTTCATCTACATAAAATAATACCAGTAGAGAAATAGTTGCTAAATAAATAAGACAAGTTTGTATTTAAGTCCATTTGCTTAGTTTCTAATGAAGTATCAGGGGTCGATCTAGGAAAAATTTGGGGCCTATTTAGGGCCCCTTTACAAAAATCAATTTGATAAAATGGTCCCCTTCACAAAATTCCATTCTATAAAAACTTACTATTTATTATTTATTTATTATTTTGTGATGTTTTAAAATGTGTAATTTGTAAACAAACAAGTTCACAAGAGAGGAAAACTTCAGCAAAAGGATTTAAAAAGGTTTTTGTTTATAAATGCTTGGTTCGAATTTGATTAACTCGATTTCAACTTTCATTGCAAAATGTTATTTTTCACAAAAATATAATAAATTTTACAAAAATAACCTTTAATTTTCACAAAATGAGCCCCAAGAAAAAAAAACCTGCATCAACCCCTAAGTATACAGCAAAGTTTATTAAAAAAAATGTTTACTTCTAGTCATGCAATGAAGTTTTTTAAATTTTAAATACGCTCACATTAATTTTTTCTTTCTTTTTTTTAAATAATGAATATATATGTATATTTTAATTGCGCTTTGAGTTATTAGTTTTTCACCATAATCTAAAATTAGTAAGTAAATTTTCAATGAATTTAGGAACCTGCAGTTTTTAGTAACTGTAATTATCTTCCAATTGAATTCAAAATAAATCATAGATTAAAAATCTTAAATTTCCTAATATATTACTAGTATCATGAAACATATTACCTGCATGCAAGTGCAAAGTTAATTTTTGAAATTTTACAAACCTATGTTTAAACTTTGAATTTTTTTTAAAAGTAAGTTTCACTGTATTAAATACACTACACTATACTTATTAAACCATATTGAATATAGTAACACTATGTTTGAAGTTTGAATCTCCATCCCTCCAAAATATTTTTCTAGCTCCTATATTGATTAAAGTCACAAACTTTTTTTATAACAAAGTATAAAGTTGTATTTGATGAAAAATTTTATGGCCAACATTCCAAAGAACACAGTCTATGCATGGAGTAAAAATACTCTGGGTGTAATTTATGTATAAGGAGGGGGGGGGGGGAGGTAAAGGGTTGTTTCAGTATGCAGCTTACATTCAGCCACCCAAAAGATAAAATCTATTCCAACCCCACCTTCTCTCCTCAACAAATACCCAGAAAGATAGGTCCGCATTCATCACTTGTAATAGTTGTTGATATATGTCTGTAAATGTTTAAATAAACTCTTGATTTTTCAATAATAATTGTTTCTTTGTTATCATTTAAACTTATTGTGGAATATGTTTTTTAATTACATTTCAAATAACAGAATTCTAACATTTTTTTTTCTCCCTTGAATATCAGATAGAATAAAAATGAATTTCTCAATTTTTAACAATTTATTTTGAAGTAGTGTTTGCCATTACTCATGTCAACAAATATTTTACCCATTTAGAATCATTTTCACACTGTGAGAAAATATCAAAGAGTGAAATTACTCATCAATATTTTTGGAAAGTTTCAAAATATTTCCCCTCATTATATCATCATGAAAATATTTCCCCTCATATTCTGCTAGAACCAGACTATTCCATAAAATATTTTCATGAATAAAAAAAGTAAGGAACTGCTTATTAAATTTAATATTTTAGTCTGTACAAATGTTTAAATTTGTCATGCATATTTTCTGGTAACCTAATGACTGTTTCATATACACAAGCAATTTTTTCAATATTTATACAATTTATTTAATTTAAGGAAGCCATTTACATATTTTTATATACAAACAGAAGTAATCTGTATATAATATATACATATATAATGTTTATGTATTTATAAATACATATATAAAAAAAGCATAAAAGTTCATCAGATTTGCTTATATAACTGATTATAACATTTTGCAATAATTCACTTTCTGAAGCCTGAACTGTGGCAAACATTTAAAACAGAAATGCCAAAGCCAATATAACAGAAAAGTGTCTTTTTGTGAATAATACCTACTTGCAAATTTATATGTGAAAGTAGTTACATTGAGAATAGTACATCATTTACATTTCTAGTATATAAAAACAACACTATTTGTCACCTTCTGCAATTTTTTTTTTCTTTTTGATCATCTTCAAAGCATTAGTAATGATATCTGATATCACCAATTGAGGGTGCTTACATTACCCTTTCTGTAGCTCTGTATTAAAAAAATTGGTACTCTTAGCAGGATGCAAATCTCACCAGTAGCACTTTTTTCTTCTCACCAATTAGCAGCTTTTATTTTGCATGTGAATAAATTGGAAGCAATGCTTTCATGTTATATTTTTGTTTGTGGTACTTAAAAAATAATAATAAAGTTAGTGAAAGGCATGTATTTTAAATGTTTGTTTTTAAATGAAAGTTATATGTTTTAAATTAAATGGGTAAAAAGTTTTTATTTTAAATGAAATGAATGCAATACGAATAATGGTGATGGGAACAATATTTGGCAATTTATCACCTGCACCTGGCTAACATAAAAGTACCAAAAATTATTTCCATTTACTTGTCATTTCCTTTCTCTACTGCATCATGTGAGAGAGGCTTTTCACCTTATATATAAACATATATATCCTTGTGAGAAGAATATTCTGTAATTACATTTTTTTTTTGTGAGTTTGCACTTAGAGACTTCCTTTTAAGTACGGTGTGTGTGTGGGGGGGGGGGGGGGAGGGGGAATAACTCCTCTCAGATCATTTACAAATTTTATAAGATGCACAAAATATTCTGTTAAGATGAATACATAACGTGAAAAAGTAACATAGAGAGGGAAAAAAATTAGCATTCAGCTGTTTCAAGGCTTCCTAACAGGAGACCTTTCTTCCGTGAAGGAACAATAGCAGCGAAGTATATGTGATATTACTACTGCTGTTTCTCACATCTTTTATTTTGTCCTGAGGATTGAAGATTGACATCCTTTTATGAAGCCATGAAACAGCTGAATGCTAAATTTATTTGGGCTACATGCACTTTTTATTGAGTTGGTTTTTAGATGTCATGGGGCTATTATAAAATATAAACATGTAAAACAATGAAATTGTTCCTTTATGGGTAATAACAAGGGCCTTTTTTTTCAAACGATACAAAATGTGATATTAAATTTGCTAGAAAAAAAAATGTAAAGGAAGAAAACATTGATATATTTAGAAAATTTCATTTGCTGTGAAATTCTTGGAAATATTTTTCATGTAATTCAACTATACATTTTCATGCGAATTTCTTTCCACAGTTAGCACATCGTACCTTCGTTTCATTAACAACTATGTAAGGATGAAGGCCATCATACCTGATTGTTTCTAATATTCTGCATTTGTTAGGCTTCCCAAAGGGTCTGTCTGCTACAACTCAATAAATTATGAAACGGTTAGGAATTCTTAAAACGAATGTTAGGAGTAAATATTTTAATTTCAATGCCGCAGCGAAATGCATTTTAATTTCAGTGGCACACAGGGGGCAATAAAGAAGTAGAAAACACTTCAAGAACACTAAAAAGAACTGATAAGATAAATACATAAGTGTAAAAAGCAACGCAAAGTCTGAAGTAATCAGGAATCACCTACCCAAAGTACCTATCAATTGCCAAAATAAGTTTAGTGCACACATTTATGAAGAATTCATAAGAGGAGCCCCTTTCTCAGTGAAAATATCAATAAAAACAGAACACACATCATAAACATGCAAGTTGTTCTTGAATTTTTCATTCAGAACATTTGTTTATCACTTAGTTACTTTTCATTTTACACTGAAAACCAACTTTTTGTGGTTTTCTTTACGTTGGTTTTGTATATGTCAAGTTTTCATTAACAATTTATTCTTAAAAACATTTTAGTATTTTTGAACTTTTTCTGAGTAATAATAATTTAAAACTCCTCCCTGACAAAGATCCTAGCTGCACAATTTTTCATTATAAGGAAAAAACAAACCCACATTCACAAAGAAAAAGGCATATTAATCTTACACATGTATTTAAAAAGGTTTTATAGCTAAATAAATGGTTCATATTTGAAAAAAAAAAAAATCTAAATATTTAATATCACAGAAGAATGGGAGAAAACATGATGCCATTCACTATGTAAAACGTCATTAGCTTGATTTAAATTAAAAAAATCTGAATTTTCAAGAATACATGTTTTATATTAATGTATTTTCAAACGCATACATGAAATATATACATGTGGAGCTTTAATTTAAAAAATAGCTCACCTTTTTTGCCTTGCTATATTTCAATTAGTTAAAATCAGTATCAATTGTGGAATTAACACAGGCACAGGTGTCATATATCATATGCACCACGTTGGCACGATTTTTTTCCACCGCCAATTTGTCGAAAACTTTGTTTTTTAATATTAGTTACAAATAGCATGCAATAATAGCACGTGATTTTTTATTTCAGTATAAAAATAAAATGAAGTTATAAATGAAATATTTTTAAAAAGGAAATAAAGATAAATAAATGATAGTTTGATATAAATAAATATTGATATACGTAATAAAAATAATTTATAGAATTAAAATAAAAAATAACCGGGTTACCATGTAAGGCATAAAATTGTTATTTTGTTGCAATCGCGCCAACATGTATAGGGGAGACCGGTACACAGTGGACCACTTTTTCAGTTAACATTTTTTTTCTCTTTAACAGACTGACCGATCTGTATTAAAATATTTTTGAATATTCCTTAAACCTTCTTACATCCATCATAATTTTCTCACAACATAGTTTTTAATACATTAAAAAAAAAAATATATATATATATACACTTGTAAAGTGGACCAGTGTACCCTGGAAGCGGGGTACACTGGTCCACCCACCGGGGTACAGTGGACCACTATTAGGTATTATCTAAAATACAATATAAATCTATTTTTCATTAATCTAATTCTTTTTTGTTGTCCCTTCACCTGCAAAATAACATAGTAATATAAATTTTGAAAAAAAAAAACAAAAAAAATTATATTTTGAAAATAATAACAGATTAATACAGGAACAATTGCAATTTAGTTGAAGTTATTACTTAAGTACAAAAAAATCAGCTCACATTAAAATTTGCAAATGAAATTCCAAAGTACTTATGAGTAAGATTGAGCCTGGAATTTTCAAGAAATAATTTTGGGTCTGAGAGCGACATTATGAAATCATTGACATCAACAGCAGATTCATCTACAGTTTCGGGAGAAACAAACTGATTTCCATTCAATTTGAGTCTCATGAATCTTACTTGAATAGAATCATCAACAATTAGACTACAGTTATATTTATCAAAGGCAGTAAATACAAAACAAAATATTTCTTACTATGTTAAATAAATTGTTATTTTTATTTGTTTACTTTATTTTACAGTTAAATATACTTTAAAACAATCTTTCTTTATAGAAAATAAGCAATTATTAAATATTTTGAACATTCTGCATTAGAGGAGCAGAGTGGATTGTGGACCACTGTGCCCCAGGAGTGGGTGGTCCACTGTACCCCATGTTTAAGTTCAATAAATAATCATATTAATATTGTTTATAGCTTTCTTTTAAACATATTAACTTTAAAGTAAAATAAAAACAAGTATCTTAGCTTTGCAAAAAAGCTTTTTTATTTTATTTATCTACAACCTTTAATTACTAAAAAAATAAAAATATGATGATGAAAAATTTTACTTTTAGAAGCTCAAAACAACAAAGCAGGATAAAATAGTTCAATCTGAGCTAAACATTTTTTCTGAAGGCTATAAATAATCATTGCAGTGCTGTTGTCTATTAGGATAGAAGAGAAGCTTAAAAAAATTTAAATAAATAAAATATTAGAGGGTGGTCCACTGTGTCCATAGGTCCAGTGTGTACCGGTCTCCCCTATATGTTGCGTATATGACATATGTGCCTTAACACATCAAAAGATGAAAAATTTCTTTAAAATATGTTGCCACCTATGTTCATTTTTGAAAAGTAAAATCTTGAGATTAATTCTAAGCAAGTTTGATGTCAATAAGTTTATTTTTTGGAAAACATGATTTTTTTTACTGAAACGTCCCAGAATTAGGACACTAGGCATAAATGGGTTAAATCTTCTGGACGTCTGTTATTAATTCAATTTGAGTAGACTGTTTCTGCAACAGAATTTCTTTAAAAGAGAAAATATTTTTAAATAACATTAAATAAATAATTATCTTACTTATAAATGTCCGATAAAAAAAAAAAAAATGAAAAATGAAATTCTTTCTGCTATTCAATATTTAAATAAAAGCACAAAATTTTAATAAATTTCAAAAAATTAAGCAGATTTTAAAACATTTTTACTACAAGATAATATTGCAAAAACCATTATTATTGTGTAAATATTTATCAAGAATGCTTTTAACTGTGACATTAATAACAAAAAAAGAGATACCTTTACAAGAAATTCTATTTCTTATAAGAACACTCTCTAATTTATCAAAGAACTCTATTCAATTTTCTTTTTAGTTTCTCGAAGCTTGTATCAAAATTTACTTTTAACAAATAATATAGTATTTGTACCTTAAATAAAGTGTAATACGTTCAATTTATCTTAAAATAATGAAAGATTTCATATATACAGCTGTACTTTGAATATATATGAATATACATAATTGATATGCATAGACATCATAAAAATAGGAATCAAGATATTAAGTATTATATTCAAGATAATTTGCTTCTCTATTAAATCTAACATGATTTACTTTAAATTAATCAATATTATTTTTTATCCTGAACCTGATATCATTCAAGATATTATATACTAAAATTGAAACAAGCATGCATTTTTTTTTTTTATTATTTGAGCTGTCAAGTATGAAGTTTTAATATATTATAAATGTTACTATTTATAATAAACATGTTTATTTCTTTATTTAAATATAACATTACAGATCAATCCTTTAATATACAGAATGAATAAAAGTAAATGAAATAAAAAAAATTAAACAAAAATTATTTATTGCATCAATACAAATACATTATATATTTACAAAGAAAATATGTTGAATTCCAGTTGACAAAATAAATTCTTCTTTCAAATGTCATGTTATATGGTGTCTAAGACAGCACCTCAGATGTAGTCTTAATTTCAAATTAAAACGAAACTATCAATAAAATTATAAGGCAGGAGACGAAGTTTATCTTTATCTGAGGTATAAGAAAAATCTTCGCTGTACTAGATGAAAATCACAAGTGCGATATCAACAAAGTTTTCATTTTCAAAATTCTATAATAACGCCATGCTTAAACATGTAAAATAAAAATAATTAATCACAAAACTCATCAAGGAAACAACATCGTTAATAATTTGATATAACTTGCAATTTTATCCAGATGAATTTGGTAATCCACTGTTCTTTAATTATTTACTTTAAAAAATAATAGCACTATCTCCATCGTGAGAATCTTAGTCAAAAATTTTGCCACAAAACATTAAATTTGGTGTATAAATAATACGTTATGTTTCATTTCAGAAAATCAGCGAAAACGTCTGCCATATTTGTTTATTGTTTTGCTGCCTATTACCCTCGCTATTACCCCATCCCGTTCAGAACCGGTATCACCCTTCTTCACCCTCGCTTTGTAGGAGTGTTAGGTCACGTGACAGAGTCACTCTCTGGGGTTGTAGGGCGCCGTCGCTGAACGTACCCTAACTAAAGATAGTTCGTCACCCGGGTGAACCCACAAAGGTGAACCTCACTAGAGTGAGGCCTTTTGTCTCAGATCCTGTTTGTGCACCTGCAAGCATGGAAGAACGCCGGCTCCTCTTCGAGCCCAATAGCTTTTGTTGTCTATGAGCGTACCAAAATCGCTTGGAACTGACAGCTAAGGTTCGTCACCTTGGACTCCGGTTGATTTTCGCACCCAGATCATAAGAGATATTTGAAAATTGTGCTAAAAGGCTCAAAATCATATTTTTACTTTTATACACTGATTTACAAACATCGTACTATTTGTAATTGCTAATGGAATGCTTTCAGTCTAAATCAAATGAATGTACTTGACTGAATGTGTATAATTTACTTAACCGCAGTATAAAGTAAATTTACATTCGCCAGTAAGGAATCAAATTTAACCAATTGGTTTAACAGCTTTGACTGTGTTCTTAACCCAAATGATAAAGCAATCTTCTATTCAGTCTGTTTAATTACCTCATGCTTTCTCGTCAAGCTAAACAGTCTTTGGGCGCAGAGCCTAATCTTCTCTAATACCTTAGTTAATCAGTCAATATAAACACTTCAAGTCTCATCTCTGCTAGAACTACGCAACTATCAAACTACGATTACTGCTAATCTCTATTTACTACCTTTTTATATCCGAATCAACAAACATCATACGAAATACTTGAATATTTCCTAAGCGGCTTTTCTTCTTCATCAAGTCGATATCTAAGAGAAACAGCTTGTGAAGTAACATATAAAGGAGGAATTGAAATCCATCTTAATTTTGTGTGAGCTATCAACAAAAACTTCAACGTTCACACATGATTCTATAAATGTTTTCTCAGAGTTCTAGAGCCTGTAGAATGTAATTTGTATAAGAGAAAAATTCTTCCTTTCCCATTAGACTTTTATTATTTTTCTTGATTATGGTAAAATAGTCGGCCTGTCTCAACATATGATTGCATTATTATGGAATGCAGAATAAAGTTAAAAGCTAGTATTACGGCCATTTAGCAAGCAAAATGAAGGAAAAATCGAAAAGAAAAATCGAAACTTTTAAACTTCTTTCATATTGGAATTGAGGAATTGATTGTTTTGCGTTACTTAAATTTAAATTTACTTCGTTATAATTTGAAAAAATAAATGAAGCACAAAATATGAAAATCTAGTGCAACATTTATAATAATAATAATAATAGGCCAATCTTCAAATTCTAACATATTTTAGCTACGCTTAGTTTATGCAGCTGCGAAGTTTTTGTAGTTATCCACCTTAAGTACTTTGAAAAGCTTTACAAGTGCACACAATTTTGTAGAAACTCTGGATTAATAACATTATAATTTAAGTTCCGTTCAGCACATGTATTCTGTGAAAACGTGTGGTGATCAATTTCTGTATTCTTTTTAACAGAGTAGTAATTGCTTTCAATCACCAGAAAAATGGTGTTAGATTTATTCTACCCCGATATATTTTAAAGATAAATAGTTATTGTTTTCGTTTTTTGAAAAAGCATTGTTACCAAAAGTTATATAATCCTTCTATTATGGAAGTTTCCTCAGTTACAGTAATTGATTATTTTTTTTTTAATAAAATGACTGTGTTCATTTAAGGTATATCCTAATTGTAGAACTTAGAAAAATACAAAAAAATAAATTTATAAAAATAATTACAAACAACGCTTTTAAAGGAGGGTAGGGAGAAGTCCAGGAGTTTCTTTTAAATTTTTTTTACTTACAATAATTTTTAAATTTTTAAAAAAAACAAGGTAAATAAGAAAAACTTCTTAAAATAGTCTTTAAATAGCAAAGAATAATTTAATATTAAATAAAGTATATCAATTACATGGCAATCCAAATAAATTTACGTGAGTTAGAGTACGGACAGACAGACGACCAGACATACGGGCCGACAAACTGAATGCATAAACACTTTTCAACTATGTTGGAAAGCGTTTTAAAAAAAAGGGAGGAGAAAAAAAAAAGAATAAAGAAAAAGAAAAAACAAGCGGGAAAAATTCTACCTTACGACAGAATATAGATTGGCCACCCACGGCTTTTATCGTTGAGATTTTTTCAACCAAGTCTAACTCGTCAAAAAAAAAATTGTTTGCTAGCATAAGCCAGCTTTTCTACTTTAGAATTTAGTTAGCGCTCTAAGATTTTTTGTGAGGCTGGTGGAACATATTAGGCACGAACACACCAAGTTTTAAAAAGATTCGGTGACTAGAAGTATTTTAGTAAAAAGATGTGGCTCCAATGGGCTGAGACGTGGCGAGGTAGTTGTTTACAAATGTGCTGGCTTAGTGACACCCTTTAAACTGTTTTTAATGGTTCAAGGCATTTTAGCACTTAATAGATTAAACAAAACCATAATTTGCCGAACAAATTAAAAAAAAAAACAATTTATTTCCCACAATGCTTAGGCCCGAGAAGGGGCAGATATTAAGATATTTCATTCAGTTGGTTTTACATTAGATGTTAAATTTCTGGTATCAAATAAGGTTAAACAAATTGAACTTTAAAAAATAAAAGGAAAATCAATCAATATATTTAATCCACCTGTAAAACTTAGATCTGTTCGAATGAAATTGAAATAAATCTTTGACTGTTTTAAAGGCTTGTATTTTGCAGGTACCTTGTCATTTTACATACACTAATCATAAACATGTTAAAGTTTAATCTATAATACAATAGTTTGCAGCTTGTGAAGCTTAGAAATGAAAAAGTCAAAGATTTATTTCAATTTCATTCGAACAGATCTAAGTTTTACAGGTGGATTAAATATATTGATTGATTTTCCTTTTATTTTTTAAAGTTCAATTTGTTTAACCTTATTTGATACCAGAAATTTAACATCTAATGTAAAACCAACTGAATGAAATATCTTAATATCTGCCCCTTCTCGGGCCTAAGCATTGTGGGAAATAAATTGTTTTTTTTTTTAATTTGTTCGGCAAATTATGGTTTTGTTTAATATGCCACGTTTTTTAATAACTACTGCATTCAGACGAACTCATTTCAAAATTAATAGAGCGTACCATCATCAAGCTTTCGTTTATGCGGTATGGCATCACAATTTGTGATGTAAATTTAGCAATGGTTAATTCAAAATGTTTCACCAGTGCTGTAATGCAGGTTGTTGTAGTTTGGAAAAAAACTTCCAATCTCAGGATAAAAAAAATCAATAATAAAAACATGAAAAATCAATTTTACTTAAATTTAGTTATTCTGTTTCCCAACAAGGACGCTATGAATGCATAAGTAAATTGGGTTGAATTTTTAGAGATTATACTTAACAACAATATAGCTGCCATGCAGTAAAACATTTAAAAAACAGTTTTACTTGAGTTTGGATACCCTATTTCTTCACAGGTGGCGATATAAACGCAAGAAAAAATTATTCCATAATTTTAACCTGGGTATAGTTCCCGTATTGGAAAATGTAAAAAAATCCATTGAGTTTTAGTTAAGCAATTTCCCACCCGGAGCGCTACGTAGAATAAAAAAAGATTGTGAAAATTTTTATCAAAATGTAAACTTTACCGAGGCAAGAACTTTTTCTGAAAACATATTTAAAAAAGGAAAGCATAAATCAATTTTATTAATATTTGGTTATCTTATTTCCTCTCAAGGGGGGCTTTAAACGCAAAAGAAAGATTTGTTGAATGTATGTAACATACTTTAACTTAGGATATGATTGTCATATAAGAAAACATAAAAAAGTGATTTTAAAGTGTTAGTTATGTAATTTCCCAACGCTGGTGCTTCAAGAATAAAAATAAAACATACCATGTGAAAATTTCTAACAAAACACCAATTTCAGCCTGTCGGAAGTTTATTATAAAATAAATAAATAAATATTCATTTACCCTATTTTCCTCCAGGGGGCAGTTTAAACGCGAAAGAAAATTATGTTGTATCTTTACTATGCATTTTTAACTTCAGTATAGCTGTCATACAATGAAACATAAAAATTCAATTTTGCAAACAAAAAATAAACCAGCTGGTGAGATCGGGCTGTGTTTGGTTAAAATCAGCTTTGTGTTCAACTCGTCAAACTTCATTTTTTCGTAGACTTCTAAGTCTTTTGCAGATCTGAAGATTTTCTGTCCAACTTCAGAGACTTTAGGCTTCGACCGAAGCACTTCCTTAAAGGTGTGGGATTAATTGCGAGAAAGATCTATGTAACCTGATTGGTTAAATTTTGTTTTCGAGAACGTTCTATGGACTCTGATTGGTTGAATCATATATCTCAGCTTCTATTGGGAATTTCTAGAAAATTCCTTCAGATTCTGAATGCCAATTCTTTCGCCAAGCTTCGCCAACATTCTTCGAAAACTCGCCATATTGGCGACATTATTTCATTTAGCGCCAATAATGTGTTTTGGCATTGATAATCTGGAAAGTCATTTTCCGGCCAAAAATCGTACATGTCGCCAAATTTGGAGAAATGTTGCTAACTTTACGAATTTGTTTACTGTCAACTGTTCAGCAGCTGTTCCAACCTTTATTTCCATTGAAATGCATTGACACGTAGAGATCACAACATGACCCACTAATCGAATTTTTCCGAACATGTCGAGTCCAATGTTTTCTCGTACACTAAAACGGTAGAATACAAAATTATCGTTAAAGACATTTTTTAGATAAAATTTCCATACACACACACACGATTTGCTCGTATTATAATATATGAATTGGTTACGCTATTTCCACCCACGGGACACTATACATGCAAGAATAAATTTTGTTGAATCAGTAATACCTAATTTTAATTTGGAGCATGGGTGGCATATGAGAAAACATAAGAAAAATCCATTTTAAAGTTTTAGTTAGGCAATGTTCCACCATGAGAGCTACGAGCGTAAAAAATCCTTTGAAATTTTTTATTAAACATAAATTTGATAATTTCACAACATTATTCAATTAATTTATACAAACCCGCAAAAAATCAATTTTTAAAAAATTTAGTTACTTTATTTCTCACCAGGAGACGCTATGAACACAAAAGAAAATTGTGTTGAATCTGTGCCAACTACTTTAAATTTCAATATAGCTATTATATAATGGAACATAAAATAAATCAATTTTATTTAAAATTGAATATATTATTTCCTCCCAGGGGCGCTATAAATAAAAAATTATGTTGAACAAGTACAACCTATTTCATAATAATCATCTACGCAATTAATGTATAATAAGACGTCAAATTTCTCCCCAGTGAAATCTCTTATAAACTGTTTGACAGAAAATTTTCTCCTGTATGTAACTGATATTCATCCTTATTAATCAGTATCATTTCCATTTTTTGTTATAAGTATGACATTATATACACCTGTTTCCTGTATTTATTCATACTGAGGTTCCTTGTATTATTAACAAATGTATTACTGCTGCTGAACTCATAAATGCTTTTTTTGTTACAAATATAGCGATATATTCGCCTGCTTTCTGCTTGAATTATAACCAAATATTAGAAAATGTCCGTTTATTTAGAGTATGACGTCGTGTTGATCCCCCCCTTTTTTTAAACTAAAAAAAAAATAATTCAATTTTATTTTGAACGTGGAAATCTTTCAATTGAAAATTAGTTGCTTTGGGGCAAATTATTATTACGGTTTTTGAATTGTTGGCAACAATAAAGAAACATAGTTAAATTTTATAGGAAAAATGTCGATTGATTCCCAATAAAAATTGTGAAATTTTGAATTATTATGAAAAATATTTGAATAACGTAAATAAAACATAGCCTATGTTAATTCCTGGATTATAATCCACCTATATTCAATGACATTTAATCATCCGTTTTGATCCTGACGTCAGCCAAACAATTCACTATTTCAAATGTCAAATTTTATTAGAATTAGCCAGAGTAAATATTTTGTGGCAACGCGTACAAAAAGTGGGAAAAACTCTAGTAAATTAACTCGTTCAATGGGATTTGCTGTGTTAAATTAACATTAAGATGTGACACTGGAAATAAATAAGTATTGCGCTGCCGCGCAATACTTAATAACCTAAAAAAGGTAATGAAAAGTTCTATGATAGCAGCTTTTATGATGGATACAGCTAAGAGAAGTTGTTTAACAAATGATGAGTTAGCATTAATTGACGGGATCTTGGAAAGCGGTGGGGGGGAGGGGGAAGCTATACAAAACACAAGTGCTCTACGAGACCCGATTTAAAATGAATCCTCACTTGCAATTGAGAGATGGGACTTTAAAAGGGATCCCCCTTTTCGCCCCTCTGACGGGCCCCCCAAGAGAGATACGTAAAAACCGAGTGCGCCGAAAGAAACGGGGGGGGGGGAATAACCTATAGGCGGTTTACAGCTAATTTTGGTGAAATTTTGGAGCTGTCCGGCCCATAGGATCAGAGAAAAATGGAAAAAACCAAAATAAATATGAGAAATTGAAAAAAAATAAAGAAGAAAAGTGCTCCTGACAGGAGACGAGAGAGAAGGAGGGGGAGAGTAGAACCAGACAAAAGTGCTTGATGAGATCAAACTGTTGATATGGTACATGACGGGGTTTGAACACCTTGAATGTCTTCCCCGTGGGGGGTAACTCCGGTCCTATGGGAGATAGGGCCTCGAGATCCTCTTAGAAATGTCGGCCTCGACGATTTTAACTTCGTTGGATCCTTTAGAAGAGGCCTACGTCCTCTGTGGGGCTTAAAGGGGCTGAGAAAGGTGGGAAAAACTAAAATTTAAAAAGAGTTGAAACAGAGAACTATGTTTCTTAAGGAAGGGGGGAGTGAGAGGCGGAGAGTAGGACCAGACCATAGTGCTTGACGAGATCTATCTATTGATATGTTACACGAAGGGGTTTACATGGGGTTTACATTTGGGAGGAGCATCAAATAGGTCTTACTGAACCTTTCCCATGATTATGCCAAGGTTGCAGTTATGATTTCGGCAAGATCATCGCAAAGCTTATATTGGCATCCTATATACGCATATATATCCAAACACCCCTATATGTGCCATATACGTCATTATACACAGATTATTTATGTTTCATATGTCGTATATACACATGTCATATATATACATCATATATGCATCATATATGGCTATAACTGGGCCACATACGTACAGAAATGTTATATATATATATCATATATTATTATAATGACATACATGCTTTATAATTTGCCGATAAATCTTGGCCGCTTGGCAGTTCATCCTTGGAAGCCGCTATAACACGAAAGTACCAAATTTACAATATATTAATGAAAACAGAAACAAAAATGTTTTATGCTTGGTGGCTGCTCT
Organism: Maratus michaelseni; assembly: GCA_963931845.1. Lineage (NCBI taxonomy): Eukaryota > Metazoa > Arthropoda > Arachnida > Araneae > Salticidae > Maratus > Maratus michaelseni. The sequence continues at coordinate 212,601,753 of OZ007588.1, forward strand.
AACACGAAAGTACCAAATTTCTTTTTTATTTTTCATATCTGATAATTTGCATCTATCCTTTTTTGTAATTTTAACATTTTTGTAACGATTTTATTTTCTTCTATTGCTTATTCATAGAAAAAGTCTTCTAAAGTTACAGAATTTCGTTAAAAACGGTTAAAATAGTAAAATGCGAACATCGTTTGGTCCATTCTCGACCGAAAGTAACAACCGTTATCATTATCTTTTTACGCGTGAAGGTTTCGTTATGGTACTTCATTGTGAAGTTTGGTAATTTTTGAAATTCATTATTTGAAAAACGGCATAATCATTCGATTTGAAATTTATATCAAGAAAGAAACAATTTTTTTCCTTTCTAACGCAGTTTGTCTAACAATTTTGTGACAAATACTTTTTGAGCTATTAATTTTTTCAGTAACTTCAAATGTTTCATTTTCCGAGATTAACCTGTGGCAACGATGGATTGCTGTGACTTTTCATAAACATGAAAAATGATAGAGATTGAAAGAATAAGCCTCCCTGTGGGTGGCTAATAACTTCTTAAAAGTAATCTTTAAATAACAAACAATAATTCTTTAAAAAAATAAAATAAAAATTGGAGCAAGTAAAAGAAAGAACTACGTGGATAAGGGGGGGGGGGGGGGGGACTAACTCTTTAAGAATAATCTTTAAATATCAAACAACGATTTTTTTTTTTTTTTTTTTTTTTTTTTTTTTTAAAGGGGGAAGGACGGAAGAAAAGAAAACACTTTATTAAAAATAACCTTTAAACGATTTAAAAATTTTGGTTGAGGGAAGAATGCGCAAAAGGAAAAAATAACTCCTTAAAAATAATCTTTAAATAATAAATAACGATTTAATTTTTACTTTCTGTAAACATATAGTGTAAAGAAAATATTGTAAGCATGATAAAAACCGATGATGGAAATTTTGGTATATATTTTACATTTTAAGGTTCCCAGAATCCGTTTTTTCTATTTTGAAACCTATTCCATATGTATGTGTGTATGCTGGAATTTTGTTATATATATTTTGTACAGAGCCAGTATTTGGTCTTTTTTCGATGATGTCGGTATGTATGTGTGTGTGTGAGTGAACACGATTGCTATATTTTCGATTGACCTATTTGATTGGTGAATATGTTACAGGGCACTGTCGCCAGCGCTGTATTTATTTGCGTACAAATCGGTCAACGAGTTTGGTATCTGAATCATTTTTTGACCATTCCGTAACCAAAAATAACAAGAACGAAAAATCATGCGTCAAGCATAGATTATCAAACACTTTCCAACACAGCCAGAAAACTGTAGCGAAACGTCACCGTTAAATAAAGTGAAAGGAGATATGTGAGTAAACAGTTTAGAAAACACATAACACATTGAAAAATACAGTTTTCGAAATTACCTTCCAGTGTCAAAAAAGTAGTCGAATTATTTTGTGCAGGTATATGATCAATAGATGTGGATATATAGTATGATAAAATTTAGTTCAGTTAGAATATTCACATTTAGCAATTTTCGCCAATCGATGGAAATACACTCGAAATCTTTTGTACAGCCCTGTATATTATCTGAAGACTTTTGTACACACCACCTAGTAAGCTAAAAGGCAACTTAAAACTCACTCGCAGCAATTACCAAACGTAAACGACAATGTATCTTTTTTTTTTTTTTTCGTAGCCCTGTATATGAATTTATTTATATTCCACAAACGTCTATTATTCTACTAAATATAGTTCAGCAGGAAAATGCGTAAACACAATTAAAAACTACCCTTAAGCAATTCACTCCCATAGTCTTTAGTACTTACGAATTTCCTTATGTAGCCCTGTATATGGTCAACCGAGTTTATAAAAACATACGTACTATGAAAAAAAATATATTTAAACTTAAAAACGCAAACCGAAGTTGAAATCTCACTTATCACACATAGATTGTAAATATCGCACATTTACTGTAACCAATATATTTTGTGTGTCCCTGTAAATAAATGCAATGCACACAAGAGAGCAATTTATAGTGCACCTCAGTAATGCATATAATTTTCATTATGTTTGAAATAGTGAAATATCACTAAATTACACTGCAGACGATTTTCCCCCCACATAACGATGTGTAAAAGAATTATTTTGTTTGACCCTGTAAATAAATAATAAATGCTTTGCACCCCATATTCTACAAAAAGTATGTTTTAATGCACTTCATAGTTATACATCAATTTCATTATGTTTTAAATGACATAGCGTCATCAAAATGCGCTTGAACCGATTATTCCCAATTGACTGTAATGTAACGGAATACTGTTGACTGTCCCTGTAAAAAAACTATAAGTGCTACACATTTCTTAGTCCAGGCATTAGGGGATAAAAAATGGCAAATAAAGGAAAGTTTTGGTGTAGTTTTTTTTGGGGGGGTCCCTTTACGTTTTTTGGGTCGCTGAACACGAATCCCAGGTTTTCCAACAATTTTTTTCCCGGGAAATACGTTCTTTTTACAAAAAACGTGTAAAAAACGGACTTTTCTTCGTTTTTTCAAAATAATTCCAAAATTGTGCATTTTACGTGAAAGTCGGCAGTACATGAATTAAAGAGAATAAAATTTCCTATATTTTATGTATTGAAAGTTTTTTTCTCTGATCAATGGTTTATCCGTGAGAGTGACGCGTTAAAAACAAAAAACTGTAAAAAAAAAAAACGGGAATTACGGTAGTGTATGTCGATGTAACATGAAAACTAACCATTTTACGCCAACGGTAACCATTAATGATACTAAAGATTATATGTTTGACTATATTTTATGCATTTGAGGTAGAGGAAAAGTGCGGATCCTGCGCCAGGGGAAGGTGGGAGCAGTGGATCAGTTCCACCTTCTCTCATGAGTCGAAGGTGTTCCTCCGCCGGAGTGCTCATACTGTAAGAGGCGGTAAAATTGGGAGGTGTAAAAGACAAAAAACTGTAAAAAACGGGAATTACGACCCTGTACGTCGATGTAACATGTAAATTAACCATTTTAAACAATTATGAATCATTATGAATCATTATTTAACTATAAATTATTATGTACATTAGTAATACAAACATTGGTATATTTACATGAAGTCAAAAAGCAAAATTCTTATTTTCGCAATTTTTTATTTGAAGTCCCTGCTGTTCATCGACATCTACACCATAGAAAATAGACGTATTGAATTAGTGGATTTTTTATTTACGACCAATATTATAGAATAAATGTTTTCTTAATGGTAATTATTTCCTACCTTGTGGCATGGCTTGTTCCTCTTCCATTGAGTCCACGGATTCAATAGGTGGGCAATCCATCTCCAGCTTGGTTTCAGGGTATAACTCGTCTTCCTCACCTTGATTCACCACTGATATGTTGTTGCAGTTCTCTTCGCAGTTGAGGCACATGTTCGAACAACAAAGACCTGCCTTCTTGCACTCACAATTTTGTTGGCAGTTCTTTTTGCACTTACATGATACAAGCTTCAACAACGCAGGGGGAGCAGGGGGTAGTAAAGTAAATACAGGCTCGAGGCCAATATTTGTTTTTTTCCATCCTCACTCTTCAGCATTTTTTTTCGACTCCTAGCCATTGCTGCACCTGGTGATATACTCTTAAAGAGTGCTGTCGTGCTGCAGCTGCAGATGGTGGTAAAGCAGCAATATTTGAATTGTATTTAAATGCTGACTTCTTGTACGAAATATACCTTAGGTGGTTCAGCGAAGGCACAATCGTCCTCCTATAACCGTACAGCAAAACCAGGAAACGTTCCCCAGCAGCTGCAATCATCTCTTGAGTAGCATTGGAGTCTTTAAATACTTTAACACCGTCAGCAACATCTGAATTCTTCACAAGAGTTTTGAGGAACTTCATTTTTCCTTGCATAAATGGTGCTGACGTTGCATCACACCCGCTCATAGCATGTAGGAAGAGGATGCTTTCCGCAACCGTTGAACTCACAGCATTAATTGGAGAAAATATCACTGAAGAAACAGTGTCCTTTCCAGGTTTTAAAAAGAAAACGTTTTCAGCCGTGCAGAGAGCTATCAAAATGTCCAAGAGGTGTACATCCTTCCCAACTATAATCATCGTCTCATTTGATGGAGCCAAGGACAAAGCAGTGTTTATAATCAAGGTGTCTGCGTCTTCTTTTGCTTGCTTGCATGTAATATCTGCTGATGAGAACTTATCACTCATCATAGATATTAACCGACCCTTGTTTTTTGGGTTAGCAAGAAACTTTTCTTTGCAAATGGTAGGTATCATTGTACCGTCCCGTCAAATGATAATATCCGTTGAAGAATTTTTCCTTGCTCGTCTCATACGCTCAGCAGTTTTTGTACCACCTTGTAACTCATCAGGGTAGCCATCAAAGACAACTACTGCCTGCGGTTGGTACCGTGACTGTACGTACTCAACATATTCATCGCAGATTGTTGAAAAAGGCTGATTCTTAGGCCAAACAACCCTATGCAATAAAAACCTCCCACCAATGACGAATTGAATTCTGCCGCTGAACCGCTTGTTTGTTAGGGGTTTGAATGCCTTGTAGAGAGTAGATTTGGTTCCTTTTCATAAACCATTGTCGAATAGGGATAAGGAATAATATTTGTTGCTAATGCACATAATAATTTATAATTAAATCATGATTGATAATGAGTCGTCGTATTTATTACCAGGTAACTTCATTGTAAAATTTAGTTAATCCTATATATTTTAGTATCATTAATAGTCAACGTTTGCTTAAAATGGTTAATTTTCATATTACATCGATACAGGGTCATAATTCCCGTTTTTTACAGTTTTTTCTCTTTTATCCACTCGCAATGTTATCGCCTCTTAGAATACGAGCTCTCCGGAGGAGTAGCATCCTCGACTCATGAGAGTAGCTGAGTCTACCCACCTTCCCCTGGTGTCGGATCCGCAATTTTCCTCTACCTCAAATGCATAAAATATAGTCAAACATGTAGTCTTTAGTAACATTAATAGTTAACATTTGCGTAAAATGATTAGTTTCTATGTTACATTGACATACAGTACCGTAATTCCCGTTTTTTTTTTACAGTTTTTTGTTTTTAACACCCATTTTTGAGGCACCCTCATGGCTAAACTATTGATCAGAGAAAAAAACTTTCATTACATAAACTGTAGGAAATTTTATTTTCTTTAATTCATATATTGCCGACTTTCACGTAAAATGCATAATTTTGGAATTATTTTGAAAAAACGGAGAAAAGTCCGTTTTTTTACACGTTTTTTGTAAAAAAAAAAAAAAAACGTATTTCCAGGAAAAAAATGTGTTGTAAAACCTCGGATTCGTGTTCAGCGACCCAAAAATCATAAAGGGACCCCCCCCCCCCCCCAAAAAAAAAAAAAAAAAAAAAAAAAACTACACCAAAACTTTCCTTTATTTTCTACGAAATAACTGGACTATCTCTTGAAATAGGGAGAATGCTATAGTAAACGACAATAACATACAAAAATTTCAGGACAATCGAAGCATATTTACGGGAATTAGAGCACGGACAAACGGCAGACAAACCGAAGTCATAAACACTTTTCAACTAGGTTGAAAAGTGTTAAAAACGATAAATATATTTTTTAATTCAAATATTCAATTAAATATTTTTTTTGTTCAAGCTCATCTTATTGTTGATACAACAGTCATATTTCCCTAGAACGTGACTCAATTTAGTAAAACAGATTTTTTTTTCTTAAAAGGCAAAGAAAATAAAAAAGTATTTTTAAAAAATATGTATTACACTCTTTAATTTTTATTTATATTTTCTACCTTTTTAGTGCTTAAATTATAAAGTTACGCAGTTTCACAGCTAGATGGCATACTTTAGCGAGCATGGTTTGGCGTATCATTAATTCCATTGTTGTTGCAACTCGTAAACAATTGTAACCATACAGAATATTTGGCGATTTATCACCTGCAACCGTCTAGAGGAAAAATACTTTAAAATTAATTTAGTAAATTATAATTGAGTTTTAAAAACATTAAAATATTGTATTGTCATCGGAAACACATCTGTGTGAATATTTTTTATAATTCTGACATATCAAGAATTGAGTGAAAAATCGATTGTAAAATTCCATCTTCAACTCTTTAATAAATAATCTTTAAATAACAAACAGAACTATTTCCTTATTAAAGAAATTAATTAGTCTAACTTCAAAATGGAAGTAAATAAAATACTATAAAAATAAAATAAAATAAATAATAAAAAGAAAAATACTTTTACGAAATTGAGTGTTTTTATACATCAATATTATGACATGAGAATAATCTGATGTGAGAATAGCTGAACCGGTAATGAATATTTTAAATATTTAGTGAACACGTCTCGCAAAAGAAACTTATATTACAAGTCCTCGCTAAAGTTACATTTGGGATACAAATCGATTTTTCTTTCTATAAATAATTTAAGTTCTAAACTTCCTTTCATCGATTATCTTTAATCTATTAGATTCGCGGAGAAAGTGTGAACCTCACTTAAAGTTTCTTTGATAGTGTGGATCTTTGTTAGAAATTCAGCATACTTGACAAAAGCATTACTACTTGATATTTAAGACACAGCGGAGCTAATATATTTACGTTTTTATTTTATAAGAATTTTGTAATGAATTTTTACTTACAACTTTGAGATTTTATTTTTAAAGAATTTTACATGCAGAAAATTTTTGAAACTCTTAATTTTGTTTTTAATTTAAAATTTCAATTTTATAGCTTATTTAATTGTTTGCATAACTGCTACGTCGACTGCCCAATTTGCATATTTTTCTTTTTCACTTTTAGAATAGAAAAATTTTCTTATACAGGTGTTCGTAAACTGTTTTAACAAAATTACAGAAGTGTTAGTACTCATAAAAACGAACAAATTTTGTATAGGAAACCAAAGGTCGTAATCTACTTTTTCAATCAAAAAACTTGTCGTTGGGGGACACCGTAATACTTACCCATCATGGATATGCATAATATAAAATATGAAAATAAAACATATGAAAACTATTTATGAAATGCATTGCAATTCGAATAAAATAAAATCGTGACTTGATGACGTCACAAACTTTAAATGCTCTATTACTGAATTGCGTAAAAGAAACATCCTTATAACTCCAAAATTGATAATCCTATTAACTAACGGTTTACTGCGTCGGATTAAGCATCTCATTTCCAATTAAAATATATCTTTGAATTGAAATTTGAATGAAATACAGGGTCATGAAAAATTGAAGAGTGTGGAAAATAGGATTACAAATATCTCGGCAACTCATTATCCGATCGAGTTCATTCTTTATGCAAAATTTATGTTTTTATTGTCTTTTATATTCACTCCTGAAAATAAACAATTTCGAAAATTTTTATATATCTTTTATCAGATCGAATATTTCGACAGTCCTAAAAAAATAGTTCCGGATAATCGAGGTTACTGAAATTCAATAAGATGTTCCCCATTATTACATACTAAGTACATACCAAATTTCAAGTCTCTATCTCAATTTGTTCGGGAGATAGAGCGTGTACACACACAGACAGACGGACGGCAATATTTTTTTTTTTTCTGAAAATATGTTTTTCGGAATCTCTAGTGATGTCTGAAACGTGTAAATTCGTTCAAAAAAAAAAAAAAAAAAAAAAAAAAAAAATCGATTTTCAAAACGATTACAAAAATAACCCTATAGTACGTTTGATGGGTAAGTAATGCAGCGTTTCTCGCCATCAGTGGAACTTGGATTTATCATTCATAACTATCCTGGTTTCCTATACGAAAATTGTTTGTTTGGGTTAGAACAATCTTAATTTATTAAAACACCCTGTATAATGAATAATATATAAGGGTCATCATCTCAAAACAAGGACAATACATGTAACTAAATACCTTATATCATTTAAAAAAATAAAATAATAAAAAATTATTAAAAATATTTTAGAAACTTTTTCATATTCGAAGCTAACCTACAGATATATAACAAATTCGGAAAAAAATATATTTATTTAAAAAAATATCCAATTTTCAAAAGTTATTATAATTGGCATGTCACTGGAACCATCTATGTTGTTCTAGATGTTAAATCAATTAATAATAAAACTATTTTTCTAATAGTAATTAATTTAATACATTCGTAATAAAATGTTTTATACAATGGAAAATAATTTAAAACAATTACACTATTTTTTCATAATTAAAAAATTACTAAAATGTGTGTTATTGAAAAAAATATATCATTGTCCTGGCAGATTGCATTACGCTTAATATTTCCCCTTCAGATGGTAGCAGGCTATTTTGTTTTATGCCCATTACAAGAACTTTTATTTTTTTAATAAGCTGTATAAATAATTATTCTCAGTTGGTGCATTTTATTTTTGGTGGAATTTTGAAGTTCTTTGCTTTCAGGGTTATGTTTAATTTAAATAATTTCCCGGGCATCTACAGAAAAGAACTGGAAGAGTAAAAAATCTTTTATATTTCAATATAGAATACATAATAAAGCTATTTTTTAGAACATATATACATTAACTTTAAGAATTTTAGACAAAATGGGCCATTTTCTAATTACATCAGTTACATTATTATCCTGAAAAATAAATGATAGGACAATGACAAAAAACAGGATAAGGATGCTTGTTATTTATTTGAAATATATAAAAAATATGTGTAAATTAAAAAGTTAATAACCCCAATAATAATGTAATTAAAATAGAAAATTTAATTTTAATTCAATACTTTTAAGTTGTATTTCAATAATTTATCATAAATTAATGCACTTATTAAAACATTGTGTATTACATCAAAAAACAAATTATGTTGATATCTAAGCACTTAATAAGCTTTTAGTCCTCAATATTTTTATGGAATATATTTTAACTAGCATTAATTATTTTAAAGTAATTAAATTATTTTGTTGGTAGAACTCGTGTACTTTTGAAAATTTAATTTAAATTGTGGTCTAAATTAGCTTTCAATAATTTATTATAAATTAATGTTTTTATTAACAACATTGTATTTCATCAAGAAACAAATTCAGATCCAAATATTTAATTGGTTTTTAGTCCTCAGATTTTTTAATGACATATTAGCATTAATTTGTTTAAGTAATTGAATTTTATTGTTGGAAGAGCTCATGCATTAGATATTTATTCATAAATAGTGTTCTTTTGATTGCAGTTTTATAGGATTTTTAGGATGGTAAGACTAACCAATATGCAGTGACAGTCTATGTGTAACAAAAATCTTCTTGAAATGGAAAGTTTTCCTGATCATCTTGAAAAGAATGATGTACGCTTATAAGAATAGCTTACGTACTGTATTCGTCCACTACTGAACATGACAGGCCTCGACAGGGCTTTTAACCGATTCCGAATGCTGCGACAGAACAAGGCCATCTTGATATAACTTGTGTAACTCTTGTATATTAAGATAGCCCTGGATAGAACCCCACTCAATAGGTGAAAGGGGCCGGAGAAGGTCCGGTTCCCAAGATAGACCCGTCGCTTCATAGCCCCCAGGTTACCAATGGCAGGCCACAAAAGCGAACCATCAGTCCTGGAACTAGCGAGAAGCCAGTACCTGATAACTACTCTACCGCTAGTTCGGAACATGAAAAGCTTACAAAGGCGACCACTAGCTCCTTGCCGGCGGGAATAACAACACGAAACAAAAAAAATAGTAAATAAAATATAAGACAGAAATAAAAAAAATAAGAAAATTACCCCCCCCCCCCCCCCAACAGCCAGCATATACCAGGATGACTAGTCCTGAGGCGCCCGACTGCAGGGTAGGGAATTAAAGCAATAAAGTAGTCCGGTCGGATCTGGTTCCGCTTGAGCTCTGCTGGCCCATCCACCCCAGAGAACAGCCATCTGCTTCCGGTACCTTAACAACGACAGCCGTCCCAACAACGTTGCCTCCAGTAAGAGTGAGTACCGTACACACGATGCTGAAACTGGAGACGGAATCCCCGACCACACTAGAACTCGATGACTATGCCAAGACAAGTCCTGGCACAGTAATGAGCTTGGAAATGGAGCTTCATAGACACCCGCATCAATCTGAGATCCCCGCTTAAGCAATCTCCAAAATTGGTTGGTGCCGCTACGGCGTCCTCGGCTGAGCTCCCTGTCATCCTGCTAGGCATAAGCCAGATTGCTTCGGGACCACTCAAATACTCACGTGGCCGTACGCTTATAAGGAATGGGTATACCAGTCTAAAACAAGAATTATCCCTATTTAAGCAGGTTTTACTGTATTTATTAAGTAATTAATTGTAATGAAGTATAATTATTTGCAAGTTCCCAAAATGGGTAGAACCAAGAAACAACCAAATGAGAATTGCTTGTTAAAAAAAAGAACACGTAAGAAAAAGGAGAAAGAATATTCTACATGTTATCACCAGAACAAAAAAAAAAAAAAAAAAAAAGATAGATACTGGCCTAATCTGCCAAAGTTTGAAAGTTAATGCCATATTTTCTAAAAGATGACTTTATTATGTATTCTATATTGTAATATAAGCAATTTTCTACTCGTTTAGTTTTTTTCTTCTGTAGATGCCAGGAAAATTATTTAAATTAAACATAACTCTGAAGCAGAGCTTGATTACCAACGGGGCAAACTTCCACCAGTAAAAATAAATGGAAATTTTTTGCCTTATTCATGACACTAACATTTCATGAATAAATAAGACGTTTAAATAAGGGGGAAATGTCTATTAAAATTTACTGGTGGAAGTTTGCCCTGTTGGTAATCAGGCCCTGCTCTGAAGGCAAAGAACTTCAATATATCACAAAAAAGAGCAAATAATTATTCCCACAGCTTATTAAAGAAATAAAAGTTCTTGCAATAGGCCCAAAAACTAGAAACCTGTTATCATCTGTAGGGAAAATATTGAGTATAATGTAATTTGCCAAGATAATTATATTTTTTTCAATAACACACATTTTAGTAATTTTTTAATTATGAAAGAATAGTGTATTATTTTAAACTATTTTCCATTGTATAAAACACTTTATTACGAATGTATTAAATTAATTACTATTAGGAAAATAGTTTTATTATTAATTTATTTAAATCTAGAACAACGTAGATGGTTCTAGTGACATGCCAGGAAGAACTTCAATATATCATACAAAGAAGCATGGCACTAATTGAGAATAATTATTCCCACAGCTTATTAAAGAAATAAAAGTTCTTGCAATAGGCCCAAAAAATAGAAACCTGTTATCATCTGTAGGGAAAATATTGAGTATAATGTAATTTGCCAAGACATTGATATTTTTTTCAATAACACACATTTTAGTAATTTTTTAATTATGAAAAAATAGTGTAATTATTTTAAATTATTTTCCATCGTGTGAAACACTTTATTACGAATGTATTAAATTAATTATTATTAGAAAAATAGTTTTATTATTAATTTATTTAATATCTAGAACAACGTAGATGGCTCTAGTGACATGCCCACACAAAGAAGCATGGCACTAATTGAGAATAATTATTCACACAGCTTATTAAAGAAATAAAAGTTCTTGCAATAGGACCAAAAAAATAGAACCCTGTTATCATCTGTAGGGAAAATATTGAGTATAATGCAATTTGCCAAGACAATGACATTTTTTTCAATAATACAATTTTTTAGTAATTTTTAATTAGAAAAATATAGTGTAATTATTTTAAATTATTTTCCATTGTATAAAACCCTTTATTACGAATGTATTAAATTAATTACTATTAGAAAAATAGTTTTATTATTAATAGTGACATGCCAGGATTATAACTTTTGAAAATTTGATATATATGTTTTTAATTTATTAATATTTTATGAAGTTGTTACATATCTGTAGGTTTGCACGGTCTTTTCCTACATCAATATTGACAAAATAAAAAAGATTGAACCTCCTGTATTATTTGTCAATCGAACATAACAATTTAAATTCAACAGTTTTCCTCAGTTTAAACTTGCTTAAAATAAATATTTTTTACCTATAATTCCATTTTTCTGTTTTATTTAGTTATTTTTGCTGTTATGTAAATTAAGAATGAATATATATTCTACTAAATATGTCTATTAAATTTTTTTGCAATTGAGTTTCTCCATTTCAGTCATTGTCCTGATATGAGCATCAGCGTCCTGGTACAGAGATTTCAATTTCCTCCTCACAGTAAAGAGTATTTTACGATGCTGGTATTTTTTCTTCTTGTATACAATTTACATAATAACAAATATATATATATATACCATATATATTTTATATTGAAAAAGTTGCCTGTTTTGGAAGAATGACCTATAAATAGTTTGTCTTCAGCTGTTATGAAAATAATGCTATGGTATTTTCAGTAAATTTAAATGTGAAAAAGCTATTTTTTAGAGTGTTTTGCTTCAAACAAATTATTAACCGACTTTCAACCAAAGAAATTTTACAATTCGTTTGCATAACCGCATATTTTTAATGTTTATATCCCCGTATAACTTTTGAACGGATGCTCCGATTTTGATAATTCTTCTTTTCTTGGAATGGGCTCGTATTTGTGATTACTCGTTCTTTTCCTATATATTATCAGGTTCCAAAAATTTTCTGTCTGTTTTCTCCTTTTCTTTTAATTTCAAGGATCTAATTGGAGTAAAAATAGGCTTTTCTCCATGAAATTTGAATTTGTTGTTAAGATACAAAGAACTACTTTACATTTAAAAAATAGTTTTCGTATCGTGTATAATTTTACTTTTCTACGGAAACACATCTTTTTTTTAGGAAATTTTATGTAGCATCTTGCATAGTCTTTTATAGTCTATACTGCGCACATCAAACGTAATAAATGCTATGCTTAGAAACAATGTTTTTAAATTGAATGTGAATGACATAAAAAGTTTGTCAGAAAAAACATTTTGTTAGTAAACGAATTGCGAGCAAACGCCAGCTGGCACACAATAAGTAAAATTAAGAAAACAAGCAATGTTAATTGAATCGGTCATTTCAAAAACATGAGTCTAGTTTTGTCAAAATATACTTTTTTTGTCGCAAAGGTAGAGCCATGATCTGGGTAATTAACCACATAACGCAATGTATTCCTTTCTCTTCAAACAATACCTTCTAATTTTCTTTCATTACAACGACAGCGACTTAAATGGTTTTTGCATGCAATACCAGATTACATGCGGATACCATATTACATTATACCATATAACCATTTGCATGCAATACCATGTTAAAACATAAAAATGTTCGTGTATAAGTGCAATCTTCGTTAATTTTGATTAAAAATATATTTAATATGACTGTTTTGTTCAAATTAAATACCACCTAACCTTGTTTCTTGCTAAAACAACGTAAGCGAGGAACAGTTTTTCTGTTATTCTTCTTTTTAAATTCCTACTATTAGCTCACACTCTCTCTCTATATATATCTTGTTCAAATTTTCAATCGTTAATAAAATATTTTCTATTCATCCACTCAAGTTCAAATAAATTTTTTTAAACTTGTAGTGGATGACACTTGATGTTAATACAGTTTTTTAAAATATTAATTCATTAATTAAATTTAATTAATTAATTTTAGTTTTAAATGGGAGAAAAAAATTCCTCCCATTGTTTTCATAAATGAAATGAAAGATTTATCTCAAATGAGTGATGCCACAGAAGTAAAATACCGCACCGATGATTGTAAAATAATGTTCAATAAAGATAACGTGGGACATTAATGCTGCACGGGTTTATTTGATATATTTATGATTAAAAAGTAGGAATTGACTTTTAAAAAAATGTTATATTACTTGTTAATGTTCATAAATTATAAAAACTATTCAATATTTACAAACTTTGAAGTCCAAACTCTATAATCAGCCTAAAAAACCCATAAAAATTCGTTTACTTCTGAATAATACAGTTTTTTTTTTTTCTGAAAAGTTCTTATTCTGTGACTTATGTGGTTTTTGAAATGACCGATTCAATTTCATTAATGTTTTTGCACAATTCTAAGCAACTCGCAAGTTAATCAACAGTTATGGTCCTGCACGGAGACCCAAAAATACTGCTTAAAACCGACCCGAACCCGACAAAAAATATCCTCAACGCTCAACCCAACCCTAACCCGACACACTTGAATCGGAAACCGACCTGAACTCGAAGTTAAAGAAAATTTATGTATATTTTAATAAATTATGGAAAGTAATCTACAATTATATCTCTAATATCTATTCTATTTTATATATATATATATATATATATATATATATATATATATATATATATATATATATATATATATATATATATATATATATATATATAAATGATCATATAATACACTCATTAATCTTCAAATACATCGATTTTTTTATTTGAAAAATATTCAGGATTTTCTTTTGAAAAAATTGTCAGCCTGAAACCAAAACATTTAATTTGGCGAGAGCTACTTCATCTTCCTTACATAACCAACAAACCTATATTAATAAAATAAAGATAATTGTCTGTGTGTCAGTTTGCGATGGCTAGGAAAATCTATCACCCGTAGAGATCTGAAAATTTGTATAAGGATAGGTGAAGACAGGTCCGAAAGCAACTATGGCTAAGATTTTTTCGTTTCTTTTAATAATTAGCCGAGATATTAATTAAAAACCCTCATCGAACGCTAATAAACGAGCTTCCATTGTTTCAACGATCGCTTCTGCGCATGTCCGGGAAATCCTCAGTTTTTTAAGCCTACGAAAAGTAAAAGATTCATTTTTTCTGCATTTGCAATTACAATCGCCTGATTCACTGCGGAGTAGCAGGGGGGGAAAAGTAAAAAGAAATGTTTTCGGAGTACCTTCCCGGCTGTAACAGTACTTTTTGTTTAAAAAATATTAATATTTACTATTTTAAAAAAAATGGAAGGTTAAATTCATATTCATTTTCATGTTTTCCTCTCGCTTCATGTTTCCCTTCCATTTCTTTTTTCTTTTGCAGCTTTAAATTGCCATCCCCATTTCTCAGATGGAAATACAGAAAGACAAAAAAAAAACACTTATTCACGGTACCTTCTCGGTTGTAATGGTATCTTTGTTTTAAAAAAATTATTAATATTCACTTTTTAGTGGGAAAAAAACCCCTCTTAATGTCAAATTCATATTCGTTTAAAAAAAAACTGTAAAAAAGGACAAATGTTTCCGAAAATATTAAGAAATTTAATAATGGCATATTCCGAGTTACCCAAGATTCCGAAAAGCTTAGCTTTATCTACCAAAACCTCCGAAACCTATTGATTTCTAAAATTTAATGAAGCATTTCTGCAACAAAAATTTCTTTTGCTGCCCGTAATTTTCGGAAACGTTTCCGGATAGTTTTTAAAGTATACTAATCAGTTTTCTGAACACGAAATTTCGGTGATATAGTATGTAATATATACACATGGACAAACATGTTAAATTTACAGCATTAACATTAATATATTTTTCTACTTTTGCATCTAAAAATTCTTCTTTATGCAGCTCGAAAAGGTTACTTGAGAATTGATAACATCCGAAAAACCGATATTTCATGTTGAGAAAACGGATTAATAACGCTAAAAAAAAAACTATTTTGAAAATTACGGACAGCAAAATAAATTTTTGCTTCAGAAATGCTTCTTTAAATATCGGACTTTTCTTGGTTTTATAGGTTTCGCAAGATAGAGGAACACTATTCGGAAACGTTGGTAATCAGGAACAGGTTATATTATATTTTCATAATACTATCTCCGGAAACATTTCTCTCAAAAGTGCAGTATAGGCTGTAACGTTATCTTTGGTTTAAAAAAAAATATATTACTTTTTTTACTTTTTCAAAAGATATATTTTCTTGAAGTTGTTTATCCCAATCGCCAAGGGCTTTTCTTTTTCAGTGCGTCTGAAGATATTACGCGTTTTAAAAGAATTGGCCCATGGTTTTTCGTTCATTTTTAACACTCTGAGATATCATTCCGCATTTTAAAAAGTGGCAAGAGAATGAGCGAAGGAATTTTTTTGTGCTGTGTTAAAAATGTGAAATCATACAAATCCGAGGTTCCTTTGCAAAAACAAATCGGACCTTGCGTAGCACTCCCGGCTGTACGCTGGCGTAGGCAGTGGGACTCCCAACTCTAAGTTCGTTTGATAAGATATTCGTTTAAAAATATAATTTTATACAGATTCGAATGTGTAAGATGACGAAAGCAGTGGGGGTCCCATCACTAAATCTCTCCCTCAGGAAAATGTCTGAATTCAACACTGACTTTAGGTATATGTACGTTATTTGTCCGGCCCCTGGCAACGCCGGGCGGGTCAGCTAGTCAAGAGGTCTGCACAGCCTTAAATTTTCAGGCGCGGGTCTGACCTGACTCGTACAAAATTGTTTGGGCCCGGCCCGGTATGAATATTGAAAGTTCGCCGCACGCCCGGCCCTTCCCATACAACACTTTTATTGTCCCGGTCCGGCCTGGTATAAAAGCAAAAAGTTCGGCCCGAGCCCGGCCAGACCCGTACAAAATTTTGTGGGCCCAGCCCGGCATAAAAGCTAAACAATCGGCCCGAGCCGATTGAATTTTTACAGAACATGCCGATATTTCTGAAGCAATGTTATCTTACAATTAGAATTATTCAAAAAGCTCACTTACTTATGCAGAAATTGTATTTTCAGATTACGTTCGAAATGCATGGGCTACAAAATATCAGCAATATTAATGACCCTTTAGACAAATATGTACATAAACACTGATTTAAAAAAGTGACTTAGACAATTGCAGTCAAATGAAGACTCAGTAAAATAAGACAAATATACGTTATAGACCGGTTTCATTCTTAGCAGGTACATCGTACCGGTACATAATACCGGGCAACCACCGGGAAGCCAAAATTCTAAAAGGCAAAAAATACACAAAATACGTATTTAATACTTGTTATTAGTGTTTTGAATTATTATTCATAGAGGTGTTCTAAATATATGATCCAGGGCGCCATGACTGCAAAAGCTGCCTTTGACAATGGGACCAATTAAAATGAACATCTGTTTTTCTTAAACTAGACATTCCATTCTCTTTCATTGTTTGTACTTCCACAAAAAGCAGAAGTACCAAAACGCCGGGCAGCCACCCAGGTTTCTAAATACTGAGCAGAAAATATGCTAAATACGTTATTAATACTTAATATTAGTTTCTTTGGAAGTTATTATTCGTAGAGGCGCTGAAAAAAATCTGGACCATTGCGGCATTACTATCAAAGTCTCTCGGTCCAATTAAAATGAGAATCTGTTTTTCTTAAACTGTTTTAATATCATCTTTCGTTGTACTTGTACAAAAGGCAGAAATGCAAAAATACCAGGCAACACCAGTTTACTCGACCCAAACCGAAATGCATGATGCAGGACTGTAATTTCCAGTAAACCCAGAAGCGTCCAAAAATTTTTTATTGACCGCAACCCCACCTGAAATGAAAGAAAATTAATCTGTATTTCAATGATTATGGAAAAGTAGTCTACAATTATATCTCTTATAACAATTTTATCTTTTATGTAGAAAAATGATTTTTTTTTTTTTTCATGAGAAAATATTTAGGATTTTTTTGAAAACTCGGGCAACACGAATTCGACTCAAAATAGTGAAAACCCAACTTGAACCCGAAACAATTAACCCTTTGATAACGGGCAAGGATTGACGACTAATTTTGCATTCAACCGTTCTAGAATTTGCGAAAAAAATCCTTATGACAGATTTCTCTTGAACATATCCTAATATATATGTAAGTCTATATATCAGATTTAAAAAAATCGAACTAATAGAATAAAAAATAGTCCGCTGGGACATATATGTTCCGACCATTGTCAAATGTTCCAAGTCAACCTGACCCGCAACGAAAATAAGCCGCGTCAACTCGGCTCGATCCGTACTGCAGATTGGGTCGTGTTGCCCGACCGAATAAATGAGCAAGGGACCTGAGACCAAGGGTTTTGCAGATTTCTGAATTGTATGGAATTTAGATCATAATCTGAAGAGGAAGGCAGAAAGTGATCGCGGGAAATTTTTACTGACGGAAAATCATTGATGAAAATTTTCTTATACCTATGCACAGAGCCTGATTACAACACAGGCCAACTAGGCCAAGGTCTTGGGCCCATTGGAGACAAGGGCCTCAAAATGAGAAAAAATTAGCTAGAAAAAAAAATCTTTCAGAAAATTGTTTATTTCAATATTTAATAAACAGATACCTCTATAAACGCCTTGCCTGTGCTTTTCTGTTCTCTAAAAACAGTTTAAATTAAAAATGGTGTAGACAAAATATTTTTATAGTAAATTAAAAAAAAAAAAAAAAAAAACATTGAAGTGATATTAAAAGTATTATTATAGTATTAAACAGCAAAAGTAAATTTAGTTAACCAGAGTTTCATGAGCATTTTTATAAAATGCAGAATATTTTCCGAATACTCCCAGAAAACATTTCTGGCTACTATTTTATACTGAAAAGCTGCTGGGCCTTGGGCCCCGTACAGTCTTAATCGGGCTCTGCCTATGCATCACAACATTTGCAAATTTCGTAACCTCTTGATGGTATTCGTGTGTTGATTACCTCGTGCATTAAATTTCACGATATTTTCCCCGTGATTGTTTCATTTTTTTTTCTTTTTTTTTTTTTTTTTTTTTTTTGATCGTTTTCCAAAATTCGCTATCTTTCTGTGAATCATTGACGGAATTGATTTTTTCGACCATTTATCTAAATTCATGACTCTTTTTTTTTTTTTTTTTTTTTGCAACCGATCGACGAAATTTGCTATTTGTTTTCGCCATCTTTTGACGAAATTCGCTACTCTTTTCTGCGATCGTTTGTTGAAATTCGGGAGTTTTTTTTCCGCAACCAACTGACAAAAATTGCTATTTTTTTGCGCTATCTTTAACGAAATTCCTATCCTTGACGAATTTTTTTCGACCGTTTGTCGAAATTCACGTCTTTTTTTTTTTTTTTTTTTTTTTTGGAAAACTATCGACGAAATTCTCTATTTGGTTTCGCGATCTTTTGACGCAATTCGCGACTCTTCTTTACGATCGTTTGTTGAAATTCAGGAGTCTTTTTCCGCAACCGACTGACAAAAATTGATATTTTTTTACGCAATCTTTGACGAAATTTCCCCTTTTACGCGATTGTTTGACTAAATTCGTGATTTTTTAATTTTTTGCTAACTAGCGATTTTTTTCCGCGACCGATTGACGAAAATTGCTATTTGTTTCAGCGATCTTTGGCGAAATTCGCAATATTTTTCCACGGTCGTTTGAAAAAATTAACGATTTTTTCGGCGAGCAATTTGCCAAATTAACTATTTTTTCTTCTAATTCCAATTCGTAAAATTCGCGATCTTTACCGCGATTGGTTGACAGATTGCTTTTGCATAAAAAAACGAAAGAAAAAATCGCGGACTATCACTAAAATTAAAAAAATATTCACTGAAGAATCACATATGTTTGTGAAAGAAGCTAAAGATAAGAAGGCAAAATCTCACACTGCAATTTTTATTGTGGGGGCCTATTTCTATTCTGTGCACGATTTGGGAAATTTTGCACGCTATTTCAACACCTGTCCTTAAAAAAACTGCTTCCCCCCCCCCCCTCTCCAAGAAACTCTTGAAATGGCGCCCCTGCAGTAAAACCTGCAAAGAAGGAGTTGAAAAGGACTGGGAAAAAAAGCCCCATTTTAGACAGGTCTCCATCTTAGCAAGTATAATTGTATGGCGTTTATTTCGTCGGAACTTGATTCTTGATTTTTTTTTCCCGTTTGAAAAAGAATTATGTCATAAACAGGTTTCGCATAGATACTTTCACTGTTATACACCTATGCTCTTCAGAAGTGCCTTATTAAAAGGAGATTTTAACAGTCTTAAATAATACCTTAAAAAAAAAAAAAAAAAAAAAAACGGTACCTGTCTATAACTGAAAACGTTCATAATATTTTTAAATTCTACTTGCTAAGACGAAAAACTGTTTAAAACGGAATTTTTCAGAGGTCCCTTGAGATTCCGTATTAGAAGTATTACTGCCTTTGTATCTATGATTCAGTAAACTTTTCTCGTTCGGAGAGGTTAGGGGGAGGGGGTACAGCCTCCCCCGAACTCCGCCCTTGGCTATGTCACTACCTTAAAAAAAACTCCCCCCCCCCTGCCCCAAAAAAAGTTCTGAAATGGCGCCCCTGGAGGCGGAATGTTCCTATCCCCGTGCCATCCCCTGAATTCATCCCTGTCATGAATAGCACTTATTAATAAATAGAAAATCTGGAAAAGGAATATTTTGATGTCCCAGTGCAAATTTATTCTACAGGGTATCACTAATTTGTCACTGTTCTAAAAGAAAGACGCTGTTGTAGTTTATGTTGTAGTTGCGTTATCACTTCAGTATACGACAGCTTAGATATTATTAATATAAATGAAATAGCAAACTTACTCATGATATTTATAACTAATTTATGAATCAACTAATCTAATTTTATTATATTTTAATAATATTTAAAACATGGGATATCTGAAAATTTTATAACAATTAGCTTAATCGTAACCGCTTAACGGGTTCAGTTCAGATTGTTGATCGATGCGAAGTGATGTTTAGTGAGTAGAAGGGTGTACCGTAGTACTGTTTCCTGTGGTTGTGTGTTAATATTTATTTTATTGTAAACAAATCTACTTTAAAAATGCCTGGGTTAATGAGTGTACAAGAATTCGTTGCTGAAACGAGAGAAGATTATAACTCTCCCACCACATCCTCCTTTGTTACTAAAATTCCTCTGTGTCGTCAAACTGTTAGTTCTCTGGAAGAAGTGAGTTTAAAACTCTGAAGAAACATATATTTTTGTTTTTTAGCTCATCCCTTTTAAATCTGATCAAAATCTTTCGAATTACGTTGTCTAATTTTTCCACTTAGGAGACAAAGTGGAAAAATAGCTTCAGAAATAATAGTCAACACCGATTTAAAAGGCTCTATCAGTTTGTTTATTATGAATACTATGCTCCTTTTCTGTGTTATTTACGTGATTGATGATTGTTTCTGATGATTACTACTACCATGTATGTTACGGTAGACATCGCGATATTCAGTAGGAATGATTGATTCCAAAGATAAAAATGTAAACAATTGCTGTGTTTACTTTTGTATGTCGAATAGTTTTATGATATTCTTCCATTGAAAGCAAATTTTATTTCCAAAATACCAACTTTCGGGTGTTTCAATCTCTTATTTATTACTTTTTTATTTTAACATATTTACCGTATTGTAATATTTTTATTTAGCTCTTTTTTTTTGTTGTTGCTGTTGTTTACGTTAAATTAAAATCTGCATTATTATAGACAGTTCAAACTGGTGTAGAATTAAGGGTTTGGTTGTTTGTTTCTATAAATTGATTTCTTTTTCTTTTATGATAGACATAGTTTTTTAACATTTGTAAAATATTTATTTTTTGCTAAATTTGATGAATTGCATATATCTGCTCAGGTTGTTGAAAACAAAGTACATTTTTAGAAATTAAACTCTTGTATATTCTTGAATAGTATTAAATTTTATTTTGCTTTAATGTTTAAATTAGTAATGGCAATGTGCCAACATTCCACTGAAAAATCAGATGCATTGTGCAGGAGGTTATCTTATCTTAGAACCCCAGACAGTTTTTTAAGCAGGGCTAGCAAACTTTGTCTGACATGTTTAGCTGTTTAATAAAATGTACATTTCTTCAATTATTCATCAATCACTAAAAGGGTAAAATCAATGTAAATTTTAATATGCCAATTTTATTAGATAATGAGCAGAAAGGAGATATATATACCTGTTTCCAACAAGGAAAAAATATTTTTTATACAAAATACACTTAGCTGAAATATTGAGCATTATTGTCTAACAAAAACAAATGAAATTTTACTAATAGTGAAACTAATGCATACACTGTGATGTTGGGGATGCACTATATTGTGCATATTTTAAGTAATACGTGCTGTAGCACATCCTATTTTATACAGCTTCATTTAACCACTTCAACGGCAGTCCAAGTTAAGTCGAGGAATACTGTACTTATCTCTGCGGCCGTTGAAGTGGTTAAACAAAAAATTGGAGAGGGGATGCCTTAAAAAATTGTGATGGTTCCTTCAAGATGCATATTTTTTCTGGTATACTTCTTTGTTATAGCAGCTTCCATAATTACAATTATGCCAAGTTGAAGTCAATTTTGCCTAACTCATGAAGCATGAATGTAGCATGCATGTATGGGGCTGTAGTACATATATATATAACGATATCAACTTTTTGGTATTTTTGGACACCCCCCCCCCCTTACAATAACATACGTTATCATTCCTTCATCGCCCCCTCCCCTCCCCAAATAATATCGTTATCAATGTCTAAAAACTTTTTATTTTTTATTTTTATATATTTGCAGTGATATACAGATGTTGTTTACTTTACTGATTCAAATTAAGAGAAGAAGTCAATGAAATATCAAGCTGAAAAAAGTTACGATGTACTGCTTTCTAAATGTCAATATTTAACAGACTATTTTTGGTTATATAGAATAAATTGAATCATGAAGTTTGAATACGCAAAAATGTTTTTATTTGTTGGAAAATTTACTTTAATATTAACAAACCAGTGGAAGCAATTTACCTTTGTAAAATTAGGAGTACTATGTTATTTATTTTTATCTCCAAGCACATTTAAATAAATGTTCTATGTCATATAAATGCTTATAGTAATGTTTGTAATATACGAAAAAAATCACATCATCTCCCCAAAATGACGTCAGTTTCGGATTTCAAGTTATAGTGAGATAGTCTGATTTTTATTGGTTTATAAAAATGTTGTCCATATACAGTTTCTTTTTTTGGCAACGGTAAAGAAATTGCATTGGATATTGAAAAAGAAAATAGATTTATGTAATGATAAACTACGGGAGATGTTTGAGAAAAGTGGTATACTGAGAAATTTTTAAAGTTTAGAGTAATTTTACTCATGTTCTAAAGCATATGTATGTCAAGTTTCGTTCAAATCAGACAAAAGCTTTAGATTTGTGTAAGGAACATACACACATACCAAGAATGGCTTATATATATATATATATATATATATATATATATATATATGAAAAAAAGTTTTGGAACATCAATGAAAAAGCAATATTATGATAGTATAAACACATGCTGTTTCTTTAAGACTGCAAACCATTAGACAAGATTTTACAACCTAACTTGGCGATGTATCTCTGTCACTTGGCAATTCATGCTTGGGGGCTGCTATAACAAATAAGTACCATTTTCTCTTGAAAGATCATAAAAAATGTATATTTTGTATTAAATATACATATTGAATCTTTTAAATTTCTTAAACAAGGAGCCAGTTTTGGACTATCTCTGATTCTAAGGAAATCTGAAGAATTTTTACTTTGTTATATTTTATAAATTATTATTGGATTTGTAAATGAAAAATAGTTAAATATTGAAAGTTGTTAACAGATGTGAGAGAAGTACATACTATGTAAGAAAAATGGTCAGGGTTTCCTACTGTTTTTATTCTAAAATGCAAATTTTCTTAATTAATAAACATATAAATTAAGAAATTTGGATTTTAGAATAAAAGCAGTAGGAAATCCTGACCATTTTTCATACATAGTATGTACTTCTCTCACATCTGTTAACAACTTTCAATATTTAACTATTTTTCATTTACAAATCCAATAAGAATTTATAAAATATAACAAAGTAAAAATTCTTCAGATTTCCTTAGAATCAGAGATAGAGAAATACAGTCTGAAATTGGTAGAATACTGACATAAGAATCATTAGACTTAGTTGTTGGTTAACATTAAGCTTAAGCATAATAACATTAAGCATAATAGGAATTTCAAGGAAATTATGTTTTTACCAACAAATATACAGTTCACATTTCACCGTTTTTAGTAAGTTTTTGTTTTTTGAAAATGTAATTTTTTATTTTCTAATATCAATCTGAATATTTGATAATTATTTGGATGATTGGAGTACTGCAGTATTTAATTAACATTAGATATTGCTGTAAAGTAATGCAGAGAAACTTCATAAGTTGTGTGGTGTCAGTTGTGAATGTTTTTTCTTTTATTTTTATAAATATTTATTTTATAGTTTTTCTTTCCTCTAAGCTCCATAACTTTTAGTTGGGAATGAAATTGACCAATTGAAAAGGTTTAGATTGTTCAGTTGCATTTTTTTATGCAAATATGAAATCCAAATTGAATTGCCTCATGTATAAATAGTTTATTAAATTTGTTGTTGCTACCAAGAAGTACTGAATCATTCGTAACTTTCACTTATGCCTTCATAAGTATATGCTTTAAGGAAAATAGTGATTGCTTTATTTTTGAGCTGTGAGTTAAATTATTAAAAGATTATAATAAGGATTCTGTCAGAATATAAAGTTGGCATAAATAGTGAGATTATGAAAAGTGAATACCCATGTCACCATCCCTAATAAAGGCTTCGGTTAATAAAATGGGTGTATTATACTTCTTTGTGGGATTTAGAACAAAACAGTATTGTGAATCTCACAATGCATTCATTAAATAACAAAGTAAATTATTAGAGCATTTTGTGCACTTTATTTTTTATAGTATCTTTTCAGTAGAGGCTCATGCCTATTTTTACAGGTGTAGCATAGAAACTGTGAATTTTTTGTATATATTCACTATTGAAACATGCAAATTAATTATTTAACATTAAGATGAAAATATATATATATATATATATATGAAAGGATATAAATAAACCCTTTTTAAAATGCAAAAATAAAAAATTTAAATCCTAAAACATTTATTCTAACTTATAAATCTAAGGCTTAAATCTAATCTGCCCCTGTGATCTTTGTTTCTCAGCCTCACAAATATTACTTTCATCTATCAATTTCGACATCTCTTTAAGTTTTAAAAGTGATGAGTTTGCATTTCTTGCAGCAATCTGTGGGGTGCGGCTCCCAGGCACGGCCAAGCCTTGGTGTCGGCATAAGACCCCAGACATCAGTCAAAAGCTAATTGACCAATTAAAATAAATGATCCTCCCAATTTGACTCTTTCTCCCTCTGCTGGAAAATATCCTAAATTCTGATTAAAACCCATGCAAGGTCGAAGAAGACGGAATTTTGGCACATTTGAGCGGTCAGCCAAACCCTCGGCCATGTAGTTCTCAAAATTTTACGTAAATGGCTCGCGGGACCTCCGACTGAACGCGCGAAGATGTCTGTACGAAGGAAGGTTTCAATAAACGAGTTCGATCTGTCCAGAGGTCCCGAGTCCAACTTATTTGTATGTTTCTGTAAAGTATTAGTCTCCCAAGTCGTCCCCGGATAAATTCCTTACATTTTATAAAGTCGGCATGACGGTCGCCTACTTCGGGAAAATCCCAGCCTTTCCACGATAAAAGAACTTGAAAAATGAAAAATTCCACTTGTGCCATGAAAATTTCGAATAGTATCTGTGTTGTGTCAGTGCAATCGGCCCACGAACAATCTCAAAAGATTGCCAGCAATTAATGAGACTTCGATTAGTCTTTCAAGAAAGTGCATTTTACCATCATGAACTTTTATTGTGTATAAAAGTTGAATATAGTCACCTAGAAAAGAAAATACATTTCCTCCCGATGGCCGGTAAAAAAGAACTTTTTTTTTTCTTCAACATCAAATTATTTTACTTAGTGTGCTTACTCGCCAGATAAACTTAAAATAATTTTCGTGATCATCTGAGAAAAACCGAAAATAAACATCCTTTATGCTGAAATTTATTTGCTATATTTCCGGTCCTCAACCAAGAAACTTTTTTTTCCTCACTCTGTTATCGTCAAAAAGAAACTTATCTATTGGCAAACCGCATCAATTTATTAACTTTAGACTCACTGAAGATCAAACTGAATCTTTCGAAAAACTCTTTTATACCTCATCCTCAACATATGTAGGTCATAGAGACAGCTGATTTTCAAGATCGCGCAAACTCTGATGCAGAACTGAAATATTTATCTGTGTCCTTCGCTATCTGTGCGATCCTGACTTTAAATTTTTGTGGTTAGAACTCAGTAAGAAAAGGAAAATGTTATTAGTTACCTTTAGTGAACAAATAACGTTAATGATCTGGGTCAGAAAAAACACTGTTTTATTTTATTTTCATTATTATTATTATTTTTTGTATGTGTTAAAGCAAATTGGATATTTTAATCCACAGGTAAGTTTTATTGCTACATAAATTTCCGTCTTAATGGTTTTGTAGAAAAAAGTATAAAGTTTGATTACATTCTTTTTAATTTCTTCATTTAAGTGTTTGAAAGTAACTGATATTTTTTAATTGAAGCTTAAATTTTTAAATATTTTAATAAGTTTTTGGATTAAAAGTAACTAAGCCATACTACAGATTTCTTTTACGTTATTTTTTTTTTATGAAAAGGTGTTTTTAAAAATCAATTTTGTTAAATTAAACAATATTTTATTTGTTTATTTGCTTAACGAATTAATATTGAAAAGTTACTTCTGAGAATATCAAGAATGAAAAAAAAAAAAAAAATTGCTCTTATCAATGTGTAACTTTTAAAAGTTTAAAAGTAAATTTTTCTAAAATATCACAGGTGGGTTAAAGGGATTTTAGAAGTCTTAAGTAAGTTTAAATTTATTATTTTAAAATTTTATTGGCTTTATTTTTCTTGTAAAGTGCAAGTTATTAAAGTTAGAAGAAATTTGGTAATGACAAGCTATGCATATTAAAATTGTGACAAGTTTTGATAACAGTAGTTTCTTTTCTTTTTCATTAGGTGAAGCATACGTGCGATCACCCAATAAATAAATGCAGTTGAATTCAATGTTTATGGTATTATAAATAAATGGGTTGAACTAGTTACTTTTATGAACGCTTTCCAGTAAGAAGACTGTAAACATACAACATTTTTGTTTATTTTTACAACTTTTTCCATATAAGAGTGAAACAGAACAGAAAATAGCTATAAAGCTATGAAATGATACATTTGCGCAGTGATAGTTCAGTGTTTTTATCATTTTATTCACCAAATATTTTTCATCAAGTTTTTACCCAATTTTTCCAGGTGAATTTTTTTTAATTTGTAAATATATTATTATTATTATTATTATTAGATTTTGTGTGTGTTTAATTATTAGCTATGGTACTTATTCATCATTACAGTTCGTTTCTTTTTATATGAAAATATATTTTTATTGAACTGTTGGAGATACCAATCAGATTGGCAGTATTTTAAAAAATATTTCATGTAAGTAAGTATGTATGTTGTGTTTCCAGTGCATTTATTCAATATTTTTATATTTTATATTATATTATTTTTACCATTTCCTTTTTTATTACTCATATCACCCCTTTATTACCCATATCACTTTTTAATTCAAATATCGTGACCCATCATTCCCTGTGTTGGTTAAACCCCAACCAGTTTTCAAAGAAAAATTTGGAAGGCCCCGTCCTTACCATTTTAAATATTTAAAATAAATTCAATTTATTAACCAATCGGTTTAGACATGACCTTGGTGAATCCACTTTTACCGTGGTAAGTCCAATAGTGTCTGAATCCACCCATTCAATTTTTAAAGATGACCATGGTTCCAGTCCATTAAATCTTTAAGCCCACAATTTTTTTAAGTTTTTGAGTTGGTTAAACTCCAACCAAAAACACCCCTGTGCAATCAAAGAGGATTCAGTGATATTCACGTGCAAATGTGGCGACTGCTGACATTTTTGTAAGAATAGATCCATTAGTAAACAGAATTGTCACCAGGTTGCCATGCACTTCTAAAACGCTATCCTTTTTTATTCATACCAGGTGTATTATTTTTTGTTTTATTAATTAATTTTTCCTTTGCCAGTAGTAAAACCCTTAAAATAAAAAAAGTTTTTGCTATTTGCGTAAAAACTAGCAAGGAAAATTCGGAGCGTTCTGGCCTCAATTTTAAAGGAAAAATGTTCTGTGATTTATACTTGTCTAGAGCAGGAATTTATGTATTTATTTTTTTTTCTTTGAGCTAACAGTGAGATGTAGTTCTAATTTATTATATTGCTGCTCAGATTTATTAATGCCACTGGGGAAAACAAATACACCTCAGTTTGCAAAACAGTAAATTCCATTGCTTACAATTGAATTGCATCTACATCTTCATCCAAAATAAAAATATCATGCTCAATTTTCTTTTTTTTTTAATTTTTGCTAAAACCTCCTCGAGGTTTAGGATCTGCTAAAACCTCCAAAGGTTTAGGATATAAATAAAACTACTTACCTAACCAGTAGTCCATGTAAATAAACTCTATATCTTACACTTGTTATGTCCACACCTGTTTTGTCCATTTTACAGTATATTCCATTATTTTTTAAATATTTACATAATCTTTTAATTTTAACAATTTTACATTACTGCAATTTTAATATTTTCACGTTTTGAAAAAATGTGAATAAATAATTTCAAGTTTTTCCATAATTTCACATTTCTAACTAGTTGTCTAATGTGAATATTTTGCATATAAAGAACGTATATTTTTCACACCAATTTCTTACGTTTATTATTATTTTATTATATTGATACCATATGTTTATATATATTTGTATATAACTATTTTTATATTCAATTTTTGCACTTTTCACCTTAAAGTTATAATTTTCACAGAACTATATAAGTTTTATAAAATATTTTGAAATTTTGTGCTGTAAGGACTTGAAAAAAAATAGCACAAAAATGGCCAAAAAACTTTTAATCCATACAATTATGGCCAAAAGAGACACAGCAAATTTATGGCTATTATTTTAATCTTTTAGTATTTTTTTTTTTCATATAGTTTTATGGTAATATTATTGTTCTATTGTTTTCACAGATTTCGAATGTTTTGTGGTATAAATATTATATTTTTCAAGTTATTATGTAAAGTTCGGTCAGATTGTCCCGAGAGCCATACACCAAACTTAGAAATTTTTAGCATAAAAACATAAAATCTTTCATTTTTCCTTAATTTTTATGCGTCAAAACGTTAACTTTTCATAATTTTCCAGCAGCCCTCACTTTTTAACAATCTTAGTTGTAAATTTAACTTTAACGTTAACTTATTTTGAAGCCTTACTCAATTAAACACTTCTTTTTAATTCACTTTGGCATTCTCAGTCTTCCAGGAGAGTTCCCCCAGTTTTGCAGGCAAATCTGGTGGATCTCATCTTGGAGGGGGGGGATGTGAAAGGATATAAATAAACCCTTTTTAAAATGCAAAAATAAAAAATTTAAATCCTAAAACATTTATTCTAACTTATAAATCTAAGGCTTAAATCTAATCTGCCCCTGTGATCTTTGTTTCTCAGCCTCACAAATATTACTTTCATCTATCAATTTCGACATCTCTTTAAGTTTTAAAAGTGATGAGTTTGCATTTCTTGCAGCAATCTGTGGGGTGCGGCTCCCAGGCACGGCCAAGCCTTGGTGTCGGCATAAGACCCCAGACATCAGTCAAAAGCTAATTGACCAATTAAAATAAATGATCCTCCCAATTTGACTCTTTCTCCCTCTGCTGGAAAATATCCTAAATTCTGATTAAAACCCATGCAAGGTCGAAGAAGACGGAATTTTGGCACATTTGAGCGGTCAGCCAAACCCTCGGCCATGTAGTTCTCAAAATTTAACGTAAATGGCTCGCGGGACCTCCGACTGAACGCGCGAAGATGTCTGTACGAAGGAAGGTTTCAATAAACGAGTTCGATCTGTCCAGAGGTCCCGAGTCCAACTTATTTGTATGTTTCTGTAAAGTATTAGTCTCCCAAGTCGTCCCCGGATAAATTCCTTACATATATATATATTTTTTTTTTTTTTTTAAATAATCAACGTTATTTTTATTTACAATATTAAACATACCATTAAATACCACTTTTACCATTTAACTTACTCTGATCAAACATTATTTGATTGAAAAATTAATAAAAAGAAAAGTGTCCAGTTAAACTGAGGGCAGTGAGCTCACAGGCTATTCACACTAATTGTATATTATACTCTTATTTCATTCTTCAAAAATAAAGAAATCGACAATATATTAAGGGGGGTCTACCCCCCTCATAGTTAACTAATAATAAACCCCTTAAACTTATCAGGGAAGCCTCTAATTACAATGAATATATATACAAAATTTGAAGAAAATCAGATAATTCTGCATGAAAAACCCATTTATTTAAATTAAGGGGAGGGGGGAATTACCTCCCCTTTCCCCCTTTATACTCAACCAATGAACCCCCAAAACTATTCAGTGAAGCGCATTATCACAACGAACCTATATACAAAATTTGAAGAAAATTGGATAATTCTGCATGGAAAACTCATTTATCTTAAATTGAGGAGGGGGAAAATCCCCCCTTTCCCCCTTTATACTTAACCAATGAGCCCCCAAAAGTATTCTCAGAAGCGCATTATCAAAATGAACCTATATACAAAATTTGAAGAAAATGGGATAATTCTGCATGAAAACTATTTATCTAAATTAAGAGGGGTTAGCCCCCCGTTCCCCCCTTTTATACTTAACCAATGAGCCCCCAAAACTAATCAGAGTAGCGCCTTATCACAATGAACCTAAAAACAAAATTTGAAGCAAAACGGTTATTTCTATCAAGAGTTATCGCGTTACGTACATACATACAGAACGGGCGGGCACATTAGCTCTCAGGCTTTGATAGCCTGTGAGCTAAAAAGCAATCAAATCAGCATATAAATCACACACACACACAAAAAAAAAAAAATCAAGTACTAATAGAAAGAAATAATACATGATGCTTTTCATGCAAATATTCATTGTTGAAAAATGCATTCATAATAACAGATCTTCAACCTGGTGGCAGAAACAGTGCAGCACGGCAGCAGGCGCTGCAGATTAATCTCGCAGCTTAAAAAGAAATGCTGGTCTTATAAAAGTTGCTAAAATTTAGTGTGTCTCTGTTGTATATTTTTATTATATTTTCTGTAAATGCAAATTTTGCTTATTTTATGGATTTACTATTAGTATTTCTTTTAATAGTAGATTTGTTCCTACATCATTATGTTGCAGATAAATTTTGGCTTGCTGCAGACTGAATCAGAAAATTCTGCTACTGGGATCTTCAACAAAGTTCATGTTTTTAACACATAAATTTTAAACTATTATACAATGTGTTTATAAAGTCCCGGACCCATTTTGATGTTTAATAACTCATAAAATAATGAAGATATAAACAAACTTATGGCATTTGTTGATGGAATAACTCCTTTTCAGGTTTGACTATCTTTACTTTTGTAAATATCGTCTGCACGTGTGGTTAATTTCAGATAATTTCGTTTTCCAGTCCTAAATATCTGTACTTTTCTAAATATCGTCTGCTTATTAATTGCATTTTTCTCTCTTTTGTTTTTGGCAACTATTGCAATGTTATGTTTACTTTTGATGTGTTTGTTCTATGTTACTTTTGTATGTGATGTTTTATTCGAGCGGATATTAAGGAGAATGCATACACCACAAGAGAAAGCACAGATTTTATGGTGGTTCATAGAAACAAAATCGATAGTGCAAGCACAGAGAAATTGCAGAAGAATTTACCAAAAAGATCCTCCATCCAAAAGCAGCATCTTGCAGTGGAAAAATAATTTTCTAGAAACTAGAAGTATCACAGATAAGAAACGTTCCGGACGTCCCTGCACAAGTGATTTTGATGTTGAGCGTGTCAGAGACACATTTTTACACAATCCTAGAAGATCTGTGAGATCAGTGGCAAGAGAATTGGATATGCCAATTTCGACGGTATACAAGGTTATTAAGAAAAAATTAAGACTGCATGCATACAAAGTTCAAATTGTTCAAGTTTTGAAACCGGACGATAGGCCTAGGAGGATGGCCTTTGCAACAGATATGCTAAGGAGAATAGAAGATGATGCTGATTTTCTAAAGCACATAATGTTCTCCGACGAAGCATCCTTTCATGTTTCTGGCATTGTTAATTGCCCTAATGTGCACATATGGGGATCTGAAAACCCCCATGAATACCGTGAGGCAGAAAGGGATTCCCCAAAGATTAATGTGTGGTGTGGACTAATGCACGACCGAGTCATTGGGCCTTTCTTTTTTACAGAAAAGACTGTCTCATCAGTCGTATACTTAGACATGTTGGAAAACTTCGTATTTCCACAACTAGAAGAGCTTCAGCCACATGTCTTTTTGCAACAAGATGGTGCACCACCTCATTGGGGTACCATCGTTCGTACTTCTTTGAATGACCATTTTCCAGGAAGATGGATTGGGCGAGGAGGTCCAATTCTTTGGCCACCCAGATCACCTGATATAACGCCGCTGGACTTTTCCCTTTGGGGATTTGTAAAGGACAATGTTTACAGGAGGAGAGTGTCGAACATTGATGACTTAAAAGCCAGAATTACAACTGCAATAGCCTCTGTGGATGCCGACATGCTTGCCGCTACCTGGCGTGAAATTGACTATCGACTTGATATTCTCCGTGCGACGAAGGGGGCACACGTGGAAGTTCATTGACAAGGGTCATGAAACTTTTTGAGTCTATCTAACCATTTATGTTATTAATTTTAATCTATCTTTATTATTTTATGAGTTATTAAACATCAAAATGGGTCCGGGACTTTATAAACACCCTGTATGTTTATCTTTAAAGAA
Organism: Maratus michaelseni; assembly: GCA_963931845.1. Lineage (NCBI taxonomy): Eukaryota > Metazoa > Arthropoda > Arachnida > Araneae > Salticidae > Maratus > Maratus michaelseni. The sequence goes on from OZ007588.1 coordinate 212,634,394, forward strand.
AATACTGGAAAGGTAAAAACCCAATTAATTACAATACAGAATTAATCAGCAATAAAAGAAATTGCCAAATTTTCTTCAGTTGTTAACATATCCTAAAAGAAGCTCAGCTTTATTCTTTGCATTACGGCAAACCGCCAAGAGCATTGCATCACCACATTTGATATACAGCTGTAGGACGTGTGACATATTCTATTTAATGTGTCAAATGGGCACTGCTAGCCTGTATCATGCAGGAAATGGCAATCAGTAGTTAAAGTGATTTATTGTACTTGGGTGGGGGGTTGGGGGGCAGATTCTGAAAGACAGAAGAGCGAGACTGAAAGTGTTTAAAGGGCATCCCCCCCCCCCCCCTTATGTTTTGTAGTTTATTAAGCCTTTTTTGAAATACTTAAGTTATAAAGTATGTATACATTACTTTTTCAGAAAATATTGGTGAGGCCATGTCCCATCCCAGTGGCCAAACAGTGATTGCTGTATCTTCTACACTAATAATTTTTAATGCTTCTTGTATCATATTTCTTGCTTTTCAAAAATTAACTCATAGTGAAACATGAAGTGTAAAATCTTTCATACAGGAGCATTTTTTATATTATTATCGGGATATGTTGGCAGGGCTTGATAAATGTGGTCACCAGGTTGCCACTGATGACCAAGTTTTTTTATCTGGCAACCAAGTTATTTAATCTAGCTTTTTTTTAAATACAAAAAATCACCTAAGAAATTAGCACAATTTTCTCACCTTTATTCGTGTGCACCAAGCAGTGATCTTCCTCTTCTCTCTTACTTTTAATGGAAGAACCAAGTTTAAAAGGCATTTTCCATATCATGCACTGAAAACGCCATTCCTTTCTACTCTAGCCAGCTAGCAATTCATATGATTAGAATGTAGGGGGAGGTTTCAATAAAACAGTAAGAAATAGTGTCAACACAGTCAATCTGTGGCATCTAAAATTGGATACAATGCTGAAAAATGCTGACTTCAACCAAAAAATTGTTTTCTTGCTTCATGATTTCATCAATGGCCCCCTCATCAGACATATATTTTGTAGCACTCGATTATCCATACATTTTGAAGCATTCAGCAATCAGCATTTCCAACTAGCCAGTTAATTCAGCGTTTACAGTATTTATTTATTATACCATAAAATCCCGAAAGTAAGCCCCCTTCCCACTTTTACGCTATTTTGATTTCCTTTTCCATTCCCAAATATAAACCCTCTCCTCACAAAAAAAAATTAAAATCCAAGGAAGAGAATTTTCAATGTTTAGAAAATTTTGGCATATTTCCTCTTTTGCTCTTATATTTTGTTAATGAAATTCCTCTCCCCCCCCCCCTCCTCCCCACACTGTTTTGATTTCCTTTTCCATTCCTAAATATAAACACTCTCCCCACAAAAAAAAAAAAAAAAAAAAATTAAAATCCAAGGAAGAGAATTTTCAATGTTTAGAAAATTTTGGCAGATTTCCACTTTTGCTTTTATATTTTGTTAATGAAATTCCCCTCCCCCCTCCTCCACACGCTATTTTGATTTCCTTTTCCATTCCCAAATATAAACCCTCTCGACACAAAAAAAAAAAAAAATTAAATCCAAGGAAGAGAATTTTCAATCTTTAGAAAATTTTGGCAGATTTCCACTTTTGCTTTTATATTTTGTTAATGAAATTCCTCACCCCCCTCCCTCCCATACACACATGAAATGTCTGATTCCCTTCTCTGCTCTCCCCAACACAAAAAGTTCAAAATCTTGAGAATCTTAAATTCTTCTGGCATTCTTGCTGCTCGCTAGTAATATAACAATAAGTAAAAAATCAGTCCCCCAAACTACAATCTAATCTCTCCCTCTATCCAAAATTTGTGTTTCCCTTTCTACCCTCAGCATACAAAGTTTAAGAATCTTTAAAACTTTATTAAAAAATATATGTTCTCTTTGTTGCTGTCTAGTGACAATAAATAAATAATCAACCATTTCTATTATCTCTCTAGCCCTAAAATTTCTGCTTCCCCTAACTATTTATGAAAAAAAAAATCTTCTGTCCTATTTGTTGCTTTCTATTAACAATAAATAAATAACAAATCATCAAAATTACAAACCTCTTCCTTTGAAATTCATATTGTCCCCTCATCCCCAAGAATATAAAGTTTAAAATTTGTAAAACTCCTATTTGAAGAAATCTTTTGTTTTATTTGTTGCTGTCTAGTAAAAATAAATAGATAATTTGTCACTTAAGTTTTCTCTCTACTCTAAAAATGTCTCCCCACCCCACACATACAATATTTAAAATCTTTAAAACTATTTGTTTTAAAAATCTACTGTATTTGTTTATCTTTAGTAACAATTAATGAATAATCAATCATCTAAATTACCCTCCTTTCACCCAAAAGTTCAATTTCACCCACTGTCCCCCACACTCAGCAAATACTTTAAAATCTTTAATATATATTTGTTTAAACACTGTTCTATTTCTTATTTTATACTAAGATAACTCATCTCATATAAATCTCTTTTGCAGTTTGGCTATTCTTCCCTACCTGAATCACGTGTATATTTTATGTTTTGAAATAAATATGCTCTCTAAAATAACTCCGCTCACATTAACAAAATATCAGCTGTGAGAACAGTCAAATTACAAAAATACTAAATTTTCTCTCTGCCTTTCCCGCCGCCATGTCTAGAAATTCAATTTTTTTTCTGGGGATAGGGAATGGAAATTTAAGTGGAGAGCTACATGATCATTTATTTATTGTTGCTACAAAGTAACAATACAACATAAAAATCTTAAATAATTTTAAAGCTTTTAAGGTTTGTGTGCTGGGGGAAGGAAGGAAAGAAGCAGATTTTTGAGGGGGGGGGGGGAGGCAGCAGAAGAAAATTAGATAACTATTTAATTATTGTTGAAAATTGTTATTTAATTATTGTAGGGGAAAAAATAAAGAATTTAAAGTGTACTTACTGGGGAGGGGGGAAAATAATATAAAGAGGACTTTTTGGGGAGGAGGAGGGGAATAATTTAGATTGTTATTTAAATATTGTTACAAAAAATCCCAAATAGAGCAGAAAAAAGTTAAGAATTGTAAGATTTAAAATTTAATGAGATGTATTTGTAGAAGGAGGGTCTTCATGAGATGAGGCTGGGGGGAGAAAAGCAGAGATTTTAGGAGGAGGAAGAGTTGATTTAGGTGATAGATTAGGTTTATTTATTGTTAATATAAAGTATTAAATAAGTCTGAAAAGAAATTTAAAATTAAAGAGTTATAAAGGTTAAACTATGGGGTTTTGGTACTAAAAGGGGGAGCAGTAATTTTGAAGGGGATTTAGATAATTGATTATTTATTGTTACAATAAAATAACAAATAAAGAAAAATATTTAAAAATAATATCTAAATATTTTTTTGCTGGCTACCAGATTTTATTAAATTTGTAAAGCTCTGCATATGGGTTTAGTTTTCTGCACATTTCCTGTTCTCTATCATAGATGATAGAGAAAAAAGCAAGCAGATCTGCTTTAAACAATTTAAACAAACATGATTAATTATATGGCAATGGCAGTGAAGCTAAATAATAGACTTGGTCACATGAAGATGTACAATTTAATTTTTTGAATTCTTCTTACTGTATTTAAATGATTATTTTAATTATTAAAAAAATTAAAACATTTAATGAACAAAATTAAATATAAAATTAACTTTTATCAACAATATTTAATTAATATAAAATTTAATGTAGAAATAAAAATACCACCATGAATAAACATGTAGGGGCAAATGGAAAACAATTGCATAGACCCTATACTCCCTTTGAGAGGCTGATTTTGTTTTATTCATATATGGGACACAGGGGATGTAAGAGGCCCATAAATGTGATCTGTATCGAACCTCACAATTTCTGCAAATGTCCATGAGAAAAGACAAAATTTTCTACAATCTGCTTTCAAGTCAAATTAACTGACCACTACCTCTTCAGATAATTTGCATCTAAAAATGGTATTTCTAAATGTACTATCCATTTCTACAGAAATTTTAAATGTAACTTTAAACTCACTTGTCCTTTTTTTTTTTTTTTTTGAGTGTTGCATTTTATTATTTTGAGGTTATCCTTTAGCCCTCTACCAATATACAAATTTTTAAGTAAATTGGTGACCCCGGTGTTTAAGCCTCAAATAAATTATCTTTTACATTCAGAAATATTTATTTTTTGTATCTATAAATATATGTGCTAACATGTTTTTATTCATTTTTACAGACACTTGATTTCGATAGAGATGGGTTAACAAAGATGAAAAAGGCAGTTAAAGCTATCTATAGTAGTGGAAATGGTGAATATATATTTTTAAGTTTTATTTACCTCTTTTTTTTTTTTTTTTTTTTTTTTTTTAAATAAAGGAAAAGTTTTATTCCAGATAAGTTTTTTTTTTCTTCTTTTTAACCTCTTCACGATGAGCATCTCGTACACAATTTTTATAACTTTTAATCTTTTAATACCTGTGTTTCCAAATAAAAATCTTTATCTAATTTAACTGTAGAAAGTCTGTGATTAAGTAAGGCAAAATTAAGAATAAAAAATACTTATGTATTTATATAATAACTTATAATATTTATTTACTTATAATATTTAACATAATATTAAATATTATATCTTATGCTCATCGAGAAGGGCTTAAAACCAGATTACAGTTCCACTTTGACAACTATGCAATTACATATTAGTGTTACACATCTAGTTTTGTAATTCAGTCTGTTAATTCATAATGCTTTCATATGATTCATCAAATCAGGCCTTTTCAACCTATGCCTTATGAACCATATGTAGCTCAGTGCTGTAGTGAAAGCAATCCAGAAGAAAATAAAAAAATTCCTTAAATATTTGAGATTTTAATGTAATTTTTTAATTTATTGGTTTCACATAGATGCTAACATCTGGAACTTTCAGAGTTTCTTCGGAAATGTAGGGTAAAGTGTGGTAGTATGATAATAAAGTAGAAAATATGGAAATCTACACCTAAAGGGAAAAAAAAATTCCAATAGAAATTTGATTTTAGTTAACCTGCAATTCTTCAGTCCTTGATGTGATTTTTCTGAGAATATATATAGCTTTATTTTTCATGGTAGTTGTCAAAATCAATATTTTGAAATCTACAAGGGAATTAATATGTGTGAAGAAAAAAAATTTACTAGCCGAAAAATAGTTAAAAGATAATTCTTACATTTCTCAAAAACAGGATGTCTACCGATCATAAAAGAAATTACAGAAAACAACAAAATTACAGGATTTTCATCAATCGCTCCTGGAAAAAAAATAATAATCTTCATTTGTGTCTGATCTGTCACAGAAAAAACAGAAACTTCATCATTAAATTGCAGAAGAAAATTCTAGAATTTCATCAATCTGTCTTGCAAAAAAATTGTGAATTTTGTCAATCAGTCATTGAAAAAAATTGCAAATTTTGTCAATCAGCCATGAAAAAACTAATGAAATTAGTCAGTTGGAATTTGAAAAAAAAAGTTACAATTTTCGTCAATCATTTGTTACTAAAAATTGCAAATTTCATCAATCTGTTGTGGAAAAAGATTGTGAATTTTGTCAATTGGTCAAAAATGTCAATTAAAAACAAAAAAATTTAAAATTAGTCAATCAGTCACGAATTTTCACACATTATATCAGTCACAAATTTTTCACTCTGTAGGAATAAAAAAAATTAATTCCTTTTTTTTATAAATTTATTACAAAAAATCATTTATATTTAAAAAGCAAAAGTAAATTATGTAACATTTATTTCAATTATGTTTGTGTGGATTAGTGAATGTTGTAAGATGTGAGGATTCAGAGAATATTTGTAAAAAATATTAAATGGTATAGCTTGAAAAAAATGGTATGACTCCTGAAATGCTAATATCAGACTCTTGAAGGGTGTCCAAAACTCTTGAAATTTATTATAGTTTAGAATAGTTTATTCCTGATATAGTCTTTACAGTGTTGGCCTCTATGGTTTCATATACATATATCAGAAATTTTGCTTCAAGATAATGTGAGTAAAAAATTTATTGTTTAATAAATGCATTCAGTACTTTTTCTGTACTACACTGATTAGATAAATCGTTATGATGTCTCGTATTTTTCCAAATCATAGGCTTGTGATAAGATAGACTGTTCTTCCCTATTCAGCGGATCCTTGAAAAATGAATCAGACATGTGTCACAAGTGTTAGGTCTATTATTATCTTTTTTTTTTTTAAATCTCTATTTTTAATTGAATATATGTTTCCCTTCTCAGTGTTATCAGGAGCATTTTTTGTTTTGTAAATTAGAATTTTAGGCTATTTGGATTTTTTGTATGCCACAAAGACATAATATTTTGCAAGTAAGAAAAAAGAATGGAATTTGATGACATTGCTATGGATCAGTTTGCAAATGAAACTTAAATCTGCCAATTTTTAAAAATATTGTCAAAAACAAATTAAAAGTGAATATGAAAATTAAAACATAATAGTGCTGTTTTTTTATGTTTTAACACTTTCTAACAAAAATGTTTTACTTTGGTTTGGCTGTCTGCCTTATGGCCGTGCTGTAACTACCATAAATATACTCAGATTGCCATGTATTTGATATATGTTATTAAGGCTTGCAATAGCATAATTGCTATTGAAAATGAAATGTGCAACATTTTTTGTCTATTTACAGGGATATTCAAAAGAATTCTTTTGAAATACGATAACTGTGGAAAAAGTATTTCAAACATAATGAAATTGTTACTGTTACCCATTTCTGAGGTGCACTAAAACATGCTTTCTGTAGAATATGGGCAAAGCAATTATCATTCATTTACAGGATCACACAAAAAATTCTGTTACATAATGGTCTACAGAAAAAAAAATTGTTTGCAGTGTTTTTTTAACAATGTTAGACTATTTCAAACATAATGAAATTGATATACATTACTGAGGTGCACTATAAGATGCTTATAATAAAAAATGACATTCGTAGCATTTATCATTCATTTACAGGTTTCACACAGGTTCATTGATGTTGTGTTTTTATGTTTAAACTAAATTTTGCATGGTGTGTATAAATTCTATTGATCATATACAGGGCTACACAAAAAAATTCATAAGTATTACTGCCTATAGGTAATAATTGCTTAAGGGTAGTATACACTCACTTGAAAACACCCGCTCGCTAATGTTAAACCTATGGCCAGGTTCTTTTCGAATTTCTCGTTTAAATTTGAATATTTTTAAACGATTTTTTTGCATAAGATAGCTGAGGTCAATCTCTAACATGGCTATTTTTTTTACTTTTTAGATTTCAGTTGCAGATTTTTTTAATAAAGGTACTTTCACTTTCAAAACCGGTTCCGAAATTGAAAGTACCTTTATTAAAAAAATCTGCAACTAAAATCGAAAAAGTAAAAAATAGCCATATTAGGGAATGACTTCAGCTGTCTTATGCAAAAAAAAAAATCGTTTAAAAACAAATTAAACAAGAAATTCGAAAACAATCTGGCCATAGGTTTAACATTAGCGAGCGGGTGTTTTCAAGTGAGTGAAGACTGCCCTTAAGGTTGGTTTTTAATTGTATTATGCATTTTCATTTTAAATGCAAAATATGTTTTGCATCCACTTAAAAAACATCCATGCATGAAAGAGTTAAATATGTTGCATTTCCCTGGCTGAGTTCGCTATAATGAGTTAGACAGATAAACAATCACTAGATTATTTTTAACACAATTATTTCAAATTGGTAAAGCAATCATACAAGTTGTAATTTTCTAACTGGACGAAAAATGTCCGGGCCAGGATTCGAACCTGTGATCTCTTGGCTGAAGCCGCCACGCTCTACCAACTGAGCTATCCCAGTCGAATCTGGAGGGCATAATTCATCCAGTTAACCTTATTGATCATAGCATCTGGTCTGATATTTTAATCAGCTCAACAGAATAGATCGCAGGTAGTGTAATCACGTATCCAACGTTTACTGGAGTTCCATTACCTGCGATCTATTCTGTTGAGCTGATTAAAATATCAGACCAGATGCTATGATCAATAATGTTAACTGGATGAATTATGCCCTCCAGATTCGACCGGGATAGCTCAGTTGGTAGAGCGTGGCGGCAAGAGATCCCAGGTTCGAATCCTGGCCCGGACATTTTTCGTCCAGTTGGAAAATTACAACTTGTAGATAAACAATCATTAGCTTTTCAACAAAGATAAGCTTGCAAATTTCTTCCCCCAAAAATCTCTTAAGAAATTAAATTTTACTGCCTGTATGATGCCCTTCTCTTATAAAAACATTGTACTATGTATCAAAATTGCATAATTTTCAAAGTGTAAATTTCATATGTTTCAGTTGAATTACATTGTGAATATGATTTCTTATTTATAATAAGACATTTAATCATATTAATTTTATTAAACTTTTCTAAAGTTAGAATAGAATTAGATTTCTATTCCCAAAATTAAAAGATATATAATACAAATGCAACCCACCAGGCTGCTATGCAGCTAGTATATATTTTTAAAAATCAAGATACATTATGAATGTGTAACTCAAAATTTATTGAATTGTATTGTAAAAAATATTTGGTACTTTTCGGTTAGCCGGGCGCCAGTGAAATTTATATATCTATGTATACATATATATACATATATATATATACATACACACATTTATATATGCATGTATATGTATATACATATATATACACATACATATATGTGTGTATGTATACATATATATGTATATATAGATATATACATTTCACTGGCGCCCGGCTAACCGAAAAGTACCAAATATTTTTAGAGCTACAAATTTTGAATATTCAAGTTATATTGTTTTCAAATATATATGTTTATCAAAGTTTTTTGTTTCTATAACCTCTTTTACATTTCACTTCCTTTTCTAGCTCATGTTGATAATGAAGTATTTTTATCCCAAGCTCTTGATAGATTGGGAGCAAATGCGATGACCAAGGACCATGAACCTGACATAGGTATGATAAATGTTGATAAATATATGTATATATTTTGCATATTTGAAATAAAAATATTGAATAAATTCTGAGATATTTCAAATCATTAAGCATGATTTTGTTTTAGATAGTGATGCAGGTTCCTACCTTTTAAGCTGTCACCCCTAGCTATTCTCGTAACTGTCACCAATTTTGAGGGGTATTTTTAACAGACTTCCAACAAAAGATGTTATACAATTAATTTTTAAACCATATATTTTTGTAAGATATGTCCACACATAATTTTTGAATGGGTGCTCTGATTTTTTAATTTTTTTCTTGGGGTAGGGGGAGGACTTGTTCTGATAGCAGTCCCTTATAGATTTCATTAAGATAAAAAAATGGTATGTCTTTCTATTTTCTTGTCCTTTTTTTACTTTATAGTTTTCTAACTGTTGTAATAATTGACAAATCAGCATGGAACTTGAATATATTGTGAAGAAGCACAGTACTACTCTATATTTTTAAATTGTCATTGTACCATGTAACATGTAATATTCTTTTTAAAGGAACACACACAAAAGAAAATTGTATATGGATGCCTACTTCATATCAAAATGAAAGGCAAAAACCAGAAAAGTTGCACAAAATGTTTTATAAAGATTTATTAATGATATTTTTGGAAGAGAAATTCATAATATTTGTGACTTATAGCATACTTCCTGGGTGAGTTGGGGTTTCTAAATCTAAAATCAATTTTCAGTTCCATAATAATTATCTGTATAAACTTTGCATACCAGTATCTGAAAGTTTACATATCAGAATTGGTATGCATACTATAGTTTGATAATAGTAGTATAGTTTGCGTACTATAATTTGATATCGTTTGTACTATAGTCTAGTATAAAGGGGCTTCACTGCATTTGACAATGTAGACATGGGTTTTACCCATTCATCCAACATATAACTGATCTTGATTAAAAATGTTATGATTTTTTTTTTTGTTTTAAAAAATTTCTATGAAAACAGAATAAAGAATGTACAAAGGGGTGGGTCACAAATACTTGTTATTATTATTATTATTGTCTGGAATCAAAGTGCTATAGATAAAAGGTATTATATGATACTGAAAAGAAGTGTATAAAATTTTGTAGCAATCGGACAATGTCTTCGTTCTCCGTATTTAGGTTGAATTTTCAAAAAACTGAGAAATTTTAATTTCATTCAGTGATGATGTCATGTTCGGCATTCAATGATGATGTCATATTGTCAGTATGTTTCTGCATCGTACAAACAGAACTGTTCTTTCTGCTAAAACATTTCTCTCCTCCTTCATTCCTATCCAAACAAATTTTAAATTGCTTTTGATGATATTTAAAGCATATACAGTGTGATTCAAAACTGGAGGAACAAATTTCTGGGAGGGGTGGGGTACACCTAGATGGCTCTAAATCACATAGTAATGTAGGGTCGGAAATGCAATCCTAACGAGATTGGGAGTTTGTTAGGGGCTGATTCATTGTGATAGAAAATTGACATTTAAAGACTGTAAGTTTAAAATGAGTCATTACTTTCCTGATAATGAAGTTCCCCCAAAGTTTTCTGCCTACATACCTGGTTCTTACCACCTACAATTTTGCACATTCAAGGATACTAGTTATCTGCATGAGGGTGTTCTTCATCAGAACTGTAGTTCGACCCCTCAAATCTGCAAAACTGTAGATGGTAAGAACCAGACACACAGGCAGAAAATTTCGAGGAACTTCATTATCAGGAAAGTCATAAATTTTCGATCACGATGATTCAGCCCCTAACAAAACCCCCCTAACTTGTTAGGATTGCATTTCCGACCCTGCATTGCTATGTGATTCTGAGTTATCTAGGTGTACCCCATCCCTCTCAAAAGTTTGTTCTTCCAGTTTTGAATCACACTGTATATTAAAATTCAATCAATATATTTAAAATAATAAAAGAAAAAAAATTCGAAAGGATGACTTTGTGTAGTGATTTAAATTTTAAGTATGGATGAGAATGATTTCAGATTTAAAATTGCTTAATATACAAAATGACATTTTTTGGTCACATTGAATGGTTCAGTAAAATAATTGTAAAAAATAAAAAAATTACTCTGCAACTTTCAAATAAATTTTATTGAAAAGAAGAGAATATGTACTGTATTGGGGTATAAAGATTGAAATAAGATTTAATATGCTTTTACAAAATTTATAATGTGAAATAAAAGTGATAAATTTAAATAAGCTCTAGGTGCGGCTCTAGGTTTGTCCACAACACACACATACACTATTAGGGTGTAAAAAAAATGATTTTTTTTTTTTTTTTTTTTTTTTTGTAAATAAAAAAAATCTGATTTTTTAAATTTAAATCAGATTTTTTGGATTTAAATCGGATTTTTATGATTTTTTTTTCCTTGCGTTAAAATACAAAATATCTACCAAGAATTTTAGCTTTCCAAAACAATTAATCCCCTTATTAGTAACTTTATTTCTGTTTTTATTCTTTAATTAATAAAATTATAATTATTAGTTAGTAATTATAGAAATTATAAAAACTGCAAATTAGTAATTTCATTAGTTAGTAGTATACAATAATGTTATGTACATTAATACTTTGTAACTATGTTAAATACTATTGATATTTATTAAAATTATTAATAACTGCTTCAATATTAAATTATTAACACTGCTTAAAATTAATAATTATTAAATAATTAACTCTCTTATTAGAAAAATAAAATACATTTTTATGCTTTAATTACTAAATTGATAATTTAGTATTCAGTCTACAAAGAAAAAGGTTCACATTGCTAGTTTCCAAAAAGGGCACTATTTCAGTAGAAAAGGGCATTATTTCATGAGGAAATATATTAGTAATGTGTTTAGTAACAATATAAGAAAAATAAAGTATATAATTTTTTAATATGACTAGGGGGCTCTGCCCCTACAAGCTACGCTCGCCAACCCCCATTCTGGCACTGCAAACATTAAAAACACTCTGATTTGAACAACTCTAAAACGATTACGGAAGATTGGATTATAATTAAATGACCAGTGACTATCTGCTGTAATCGGGGTTTTCATTCATTTTCCTTTGACTGAGGGATTTTAAAGCCAAATCAACTGCTGTCGAAACAGCTAAAAACTGTTTTCGTGGTTGATAAAATAAGATCAATTAAACATTCAAAAATCAACTTGTGCAAAATGGTTAAGTAAATAATGTTGCTGCATCGGGAAATTTTATAATGATGCTATAAAAATTGGGTACTTCTCCATTATCCTATCTACTACTTTCTATAAAAGAAAAGAACTGTCGCCAAAATGTAGGACTTAAGACCAATTAAGTGCGTATCTGTGGCGTCGCATTCAATTGACATCAGATGTGTTACACATGTTAGTTATATCACACAGTGATTTTTAATTCAATATCTATCTGTATTTTAATGATATTTTACCAATTTATTAGTTATTTCGTTAATTTAAACATAATTGTTAAACGTAAAAATATAGTTTTTAATTGAAGGGGAATATTATTAATTACGCTGTTTTAAAAGTTGCAGTAATAAGTAAAAGATTTTGTCGAAATAAATTAATCTTTCGTGTCAATATATTTTTAAATTGAAACTATTTGGAAATATTGTTTTTTGAGCATATGATATAAACTTCCCCATTTAATGCTTTGAACACGTAATAATTTACTTATTTCTCTTTTTAATATTTACGCGCAAGTATATTTTTTATTACTTAATTTTCTACATTTACTGCTTTTAACACATTTTATTTTTATTTTAAAGTTTTGTTTCTGGTTTTAATAGTCACACGTAAATACATTTTTTAATTGAAAGAGAATATTATTATGTGTTCTATTTTACAAATTGACACCAATTCAAATAATGGAACTTTTTAAATATGAAATAAATCTCCATCAAAAAAATGAAAATTTGAATAAAAAAATGAAATAAAGCCTCAAAATATTAGTCAAATTAAAAAAATAATTGCACTTTGCACACCACAAGCTTGTCAATGATATCCTTTTAAATTATGGTTAAATTCCTTAGCATAGTTTTCGTTCCTATAAAACTTTTTTAAGAGAGCCATTTTTACTGACTTTAATATTAAATATCTCTTAAAATAATTCTTTATTTTAAAAATTGTCTGCTTCAGCATGTTTATCGAAAAATTCTCTATATAGCTATCAATTTCCATAATTTTATATGCAATAGTTTTCTGAATATTAGTCGACCTCAAGGCACAAAATCTTCATTAACTGCGGTGGTGGTGGTTACTTTTTTTTTTATATAGAGATAAACAAAGTGACATTAATTTTTAATGATCTTTATGAATTACAAATTGAAAATATTTTTAAATCACAACATGATTTAATAACTTCCTGTTTTTTGTAAATAAATAAAGTTCAATATTTTTGCAAGGTCTTGGGTAAAAAGTGGCTTAAAGGGAACAGTAAATAATTACAAAATTAATAAAAACTACAAATAAGTAATTTCTTTAGTTAGTAGCAGAAATAACAGAACAAACAAATATTATTTGCAACTTGTTTTGTGTTTGTACTGTTAATAGCCTAAATCTAAACTCACACACATGTATGTGTATGATGAAAAAACTATGAAAATGAGTTACTCATTAATGCACACATACAGATACAGAGTAAGTATAAGAATAGCCAATTATGTGTGAAATTCTCAAAATATTAAATAGCAGCATTGTTAGTGTTACTACTCAGTGGGGATTATTAGCATTCAGCTTTTCAAATTAAAAAAGAAAAAATATATTTGCATTCTTTTAAATCTTTAACTACTTTCTTTGTTTAATGCATATATGAGTTTAAAACTGAAAAAATAAATAAATTATTCAACCTCTACTGAAGAAGCTGTTGCTGTGCTTAACATTTTTATACCAATTAGCTCTTATTCTCTTATACATTGTTTTACAATGGCTGTTGAGCAGATGTCATTCTTTCATTCTTCTTTAGTTATAATTTGCTATAAATTTATTATTGCAAATATAAGCAAGGTACTGGCTATTTATTCTTTTATTAGTAGATATTTATTATACTTGATATTCTTATTTTATGTATAAGAAGGAATAATTTGATTATTTAAAAGAAATTATGACATATTATATTAGATTTAAATATCATTTTTAAATAAAATGCTTTTAATACCCAATAAAAACTTGATTTAAAAAACTTACTGTACTTATTTTTTTATAACCCTAAGGAATTAAGCTTAGAAACAATCCTTAGAAACTTTTTTTTTTGTTTATTCATAAGGTAAAATATACATAGAAACTTTACAAATTATGTTCATCTTTGAATTTATTATTTTTTATGTCATTTTAAACATTTAGAAAATTTACGATTAAAAAAAAAATCAGTTGATTTAAACCATTTGATTAAAATCATTGATACCTACACACTATTTTATCATATATAGAGAAAATTAGTGTAGTTGAATATGTTTTAATATTGATATTGTTTGTAGTTGGGGATCAAGTTTATTGATATTGATAATCAACATATATTTGATGTGCTTATTAGTTAACATAGATCTTTTGATGTTTTAAATGTAGTAGGTTAATTTAGTGTCTTTAGATTCGTATCCTGGTGTCAAAATTTGTTGTTTGTATTGACAATTTTGAATTTTGTCCAAAACTTTTTTAAAATATAAATTTAAAGGACTAAATCCTAAATTGAATCTCTGCTACCCTTTGTAACAATTTGCCAATTTTTAGTTTTATTTTTTTCCCAGTATTATATGTGTTGAGAGCACACTTTTCACCAAAGACAATTTAACTAATAATAGAACCTTCTATCAGTTCAAAGTATTTAGTTAAGATTAATGTGAATATATCTGTATCTTTTGTTTTTTGAAGATATGTTTTAAGATTTTGACTGAGTTAGCAATAACTTTACGATTTATTTATTTTTTAGGTGCTGCTTTTATTAAGTTTTCTATTGTTACAAAAGAATTATCTGCTTTAATGAAAACTCTTGTAAGCAAATATTATTTTTAATAATTATGAAATTTTTTTATATATATTGACTTTTTTAAATTTTCACTGTTATTTTACTAAATTATTTCTTCCTTTTTTAGATGCAAAACTTAAATAATATAATCATGTTTCCACTTGATAATTTATTAAAAGGGGACTTAAAAGGAGTTAAAGGTGTAAGTATTTTTTAAATTTTTCATAAAAGAGGTTTAATTCCTTTTTATCATAAAATATGTCTATTTACTTTTCTAAATTAAAAAATATGATTATGTATAAAAATTGTGTCCTAATGGTAAAGAAAATCATTATTCAATATCTGTTTTGAACATCTCATAAGACCAATCAAAACTATGTTTCTTTTTTTTCACCCACATAAAAAGTCACTGCAGACTGCAAATTAAGGAGCACACAAACACAAATTTTGTCAAATTGATACTTTTGTTGGATTAAAAATAATTACATTTGATTGAAATATAAAAATAATGTAGCTATGTGTTATTACGAAGTACTTGGATTTATTACATTTTTGTTGATTTGTTGTTTTCACACTTGAATATTTAAAATTTGTAAAGTAATTATGAAATCATTTAAAAATGGTATATAGGGTGAGCAAAAAATAAGTTACCCACTTCAGAGGGCTCTAGGGGTCATTCTATTGCTCTAAATCTGACAAGACTTGAACTACAGATAATTCAAATGATGCACGTGTCATTTGTTAAATAAAAATTTTCTTGCAAAAATCCACCGAAAGGTGGTTTTGTAGCATTCAAATAAGAGTTGAGTAGGCATTTAATTTTTAAAGTTTAATATGCCGTTACATATATGTTTAACATACTTACAAAAAATAATTAACATGCCTGCCTTCCTTGTCATTAATGTGTTATAATCACGAAATTATTTTTCCTATTACCAAATGCAGTAAATCTGGTCAAATATTGAAAAATTACGGTGACTTTCTTTCATAGCTGAGCAGACACATTTATTGGTCAATTTTTGTACCAGAAATTTTTGTTTAACATATTGTTACGAAATCCTTGATCACATGTTCTGTGGGCGGGGTTATGCTCACGGCGCGCGTTACGTAATGTGACGTAACCTCGAACCGATTAGAAGACTTGTTTTGTCAGTTGGAATAATTTGTATCGTGAACAATGGAGCTTCTTGGCGGCTCTCCTGAAATTTAATAGTTTTTCAGTCTAATAATTATTTTTAATTTACTTTTGTGTTTAATGTGCTGTCGAATAAAATATGAAAAGACATCAAGACTATTATGAATCTATCATCCTCACACCTCTCCCAGAATGTGTATTTATTGTGTTTCGTCTTTCGAAATTACGTTCTTTCTGACTGCATCTGCTGCTGCTGATTATCATTTTTTTTTATGGCGCCGACTACCCGCGAATACAAGAATATGTTTATACGCTTTAGAAATTGTTCTGAGTGGTTCATCAACGTGAATATATAGGAAAAAATATTAATTGGAAGTTTCTTTTTTCTCTTCTCGTGGACTATGCTCGGATAAAAGGTACTGTAAAAACTTTATTATTATTATTATTATAAAATGGAAAAGCTTGATAAATTAAAAGCAAAACGTAAGCTTGCTCGAACTTCATGCACTAAATTAATTACTTCTATCGATAGATTTATGGAAAGTATTGATACTCAAAGTGACAATGATAAATTTAAACTGTCTGAATATTTAATAAATTTGCAAGAAAAACAAGATGAGCTTAAAAATTTAAATGAAAAAATTGAAGAATTAATAGATGATTCAACGGAATTTGAGAACGAAATTCAAAAGTCACTTGAGTATGAGGAAGCTATATCTGATTCGAAAACCAACATAAGAAGTAAATTAAAGCAATTCAAGGTCGAGCAAGCTGAATCCGTGAAAAGTAATAATAGTACTTCTAATTTAAATAATGCATCACAGAATCCTGTCAATTTGCCAAAACTAAACATAACCACCTTTAGTGGTGATTCAAGTAAATTCTTGGAATTTTATAACAGTTTTGAAAGCGCTATAGATTCAAATGAATCATTAACAACTGTTGATAAATTTTTATATTTGAAATCTTTCTTAACCGGTGAAGCTTACAAATCAGTAGCTGGTTTTGCGTTAAAAGAAGAAAATTATAAATCTTGTTTAACTTTATTAAAAGAAAGATATGGTAAGCAAGACCAGTTAATTAGTTGTTTTGTTAATAAATTATTAGAAATCGAACCTGTTAAATCTTCATCAAATATTAAGGGTCTCAGACATATTTATGATGAAAGTGAAGTCAGTATTAGGAATTTGCAATCTATGGGTATTGCTTCAGATAAATTTGTATATATATTAATACCTATTTTGTTAAAACAATTGCCACATAATTTAGTGGTAGAATTTCACAGAAAAAGGGATCCTAAGAAAATGGGTGATGTAGGGAAATTAATGAAATTCATCAAGTTTGAAATCGAATCTAGGGAGGCTGCAGATCTGGTGTCAGGAATTTCGTTGAAAGGTCAGGAAACGTTTCGTTCGAAAGCTGAATATTCTAAAGAGAAATTTAAAGTAAAAAATAATTTCCCAACATCAGTTGCATTAAATACTGTTACTAAAGGTGTTTGCATTTTTTGCAATTCTAATACACATACTGGATTAGGATGCAAAATCTTATCCAATGAACAAAAAAGATTTAAGTTAAAGAAAGACAGACGTTGTTATAAATGCTTTTTTAAACACTTACAGTCAGCTTGTAAAGTAAAAATTCAGCCATGTCAAACATGTCAAAGCACACAACATAATCACTTATTTTGCCCACAAACAAAATGTAAAAAATTAGTTGAAAATCAAGATTCAAAATTAAAACAAGTTAGCCAAAATCCTGAAAATGAAACCGTAATGCAATCTATTCATAAGTCAAAAAATTTGAGGAATAATTATATCACTCTACTGCAAACGGCTTGTGTTCAGGTGGAAAGTGGATCTAAAAAACTATTTGCCAGAATACTATATGATTCTACTTCCACAAAAACCTTCATTCGGAGTGATTTGGCAAAGGCATTAAATGCCAAAATCTTAAGAAAAGAAAAACTTTTCATTTACACATTTTCTAACAGAAATCCTACAGAAAAAGAATTTGAATGTGTATTAATAACCTTGAGAAGCAGATATCATCCGTATAATTCTGTTAATGTTGAGGCATTAATTACGGATGAAATCTGTGGTACCCAATTATGTCAAAATATTAATCCCGAGGTTCAAAACCTTATTTCAAAGGAATATCAATTAGCTGATTTATTCGAGGTAAATTTACCAGTTCAAATTTTATTAGGAGCTAATTATATTTATGAAACATTATGTGGATCGCTTACCAAAATAAACAAGCAATTATACTTTCAAACGTCTATTTTCGGAACAACATTAGTTGGACAAATGCCAGATAATTATTCGATGAATTCTATTTCTTGTTTAAATGTAATTTGCTATTCGAAAGAAAGAGATTTGACATCTTTAAATGTTTCGGGTGAAAATTTAAATACTCAATTAAAAGCATTTTGGGAACTTGAAGCAATTGGTATTATTGAAAGTAATGAAAAGAAAATTTCTAATTATGAAGTAATAAATAAGTTTCAAGAAAACTTAAAATCCGTGAATGGTCACTATGAAACACGTCTTTTATGGAAAAATTCTCGTGATTTGCTTAAAAATAATCTTGAAGTAGCAAAAAAGCGGTTTTCTAGTTTGGAAAATAAATTCCTGAAAGATGAGTCTTTATTCAAAGAATACAATTCCATTTTGCTTGACCAAGTTAATGAAGGTATAGTGGAATTGTGCCCTAAAAAGTTTTCCGAGAATAACTGTTACTACATGCCCCATAGACCTGTCATCCGAGAGGATAAAATTACAACAAAAACTCGGATTGTTTTCGATGCTTCCTCTAAACAAGCGGATTCCTTATCTTTAAATGAATGCCTGAATCCGGGTCCTAACTTGAACCCAAATGTTCTGGATATTATTTTAAAATTCCGATTACACAAAATTGCCCTTTCAGCTGACATTGAAAAAGCCTTTCTCCAGATATGTATAGCGGAAGAAGATCGCGATTATTTAAGATTTTTATACTATGAAGATTTTGACAAAAATAAAGAAATTGTCCCCTATAGAATGACTAGGGTTACTTTTGGTGTCACCTGCAGTCCGTTTATCCTTGCCTGTACTATCAAAAACCATATCAATAAATATAAAGACTCTCACAAGAAAACATTTGAAATCCTTAATTCGTCCCTTTACGTAGATGACTTGTTTACCGGAGAAAATGATGTTGTAGAGGCTTTTAATTTATCTAAAGAAGCTGTTGATATTTTGAAAAAAGGGGGAATGAATTTAAGAAAATTTGAAACTAATTCCGAGGAGCTTAGAAAAAGGTGGATTGATAAGAGTATACCTATTTCCAATTCCGATCCACCAAATAACTCTCTAAAAGTATTAGGCTTAACTTGGAACAATAATGAAGATAATTTGGGACTAGAATTACGTCCATTGTTATCAAAATTAAATAATGATTCTTGTACAAAACGGAATGTCTTGAAAATTGCAGCTATGTTGTTTGACCCGGCTGGGTTAATCACTCCTTTTATTATTCGAATTAAATATTTATTGCAACAATTATGGGTAATGGGCATATCATGAGATGAAAAATTTTCTGGTGTGTTAGAAAATGATTGGAAAACTTGGATTTCAGAAATACAGGATCTCTCACAACTGAAAATTCCCAGATATTATTTTAGCACCCTGATCATGGAAAAGGAGGGTCTTCAATTACATATTTTTACAGATGCTAATCCCAAAGCCTATGGCGCAGTAGTATACTTACGATATCAAACATCTAAAGAAAAATTTAAAACTAGTTTTGTCATGTCAAAATCTAGAGTTGCCCCCTTGAAGAAATTAACTCTCCCACGTCTTGAATTGATGGGAGCAGTTATTGGTGCAAGACTTGCAAATTATCTTAAAAATATTCTCCAGGTATTCCAGTTTGTTTTCTGGACAGATTCTGAAATTGTCCTTTATTGGATAAAAGGATCAAAAGAAAAATGGAAACCATTTGTCGCGAATAGAATTTCAGAAATTCATGACTTGTCTGATCCTAGTTTATGGAGACATTGCGAAGGCAAACTTAATCCTGCCGACCTAATCACTAGAGGTTGTTCAGGAAAACAATTGGTCAATTCTCAAAAATGGTGGTACGGTCCCGAATTTCTTTCCTTGCCTGAAGATCAGTGGCCCAGAGTTAAAATGCCCGCAACTCAAGTGTCTAATGTTTCTGAAGAGCGGTCTCGAAAAGCAGAAATTATTTCTTGTGTAGTTAACACAAATAACGCTGATAAAATTCAAATTTTAAATTTGTCAAGGTATAGTTCACTAAAGAAGTTGTATCGAGTAACTGCATGGGTATTTAGATTTATTTTTAATATAAAACTAAAAGCAGAAAAACGAAATCTTGCAGAGTTATCAGCTGATGAAATAAAAAATGCCGAAAATTTTTGGGTAAAGCTTGTTCAAGAAGAAAGTTTTCCTGAGGTTATAAAATGCTTGAAGCTTAACAAAAATATCCCTAAAGAATCCAACCTTTTGCAACTAAATCCTGTGTTGTCAGAAGAAGGATTACTCTTGGTACGAGGGCGGTTACAAAAGGCTAACTTGCCATTTTATGATAAACATCCTATCGTGCTTCCTCCCAAACATAAATTTACTGAATTGATTATTAAAGATTCCCATGAAAGGGTTTTGCATGCAGGAGTATCAGACACACTGGTACAAACTCGTGAAAAGTTTTGGATTTTGAGAAGTAGACAGTGCATAAAATCAGTCCTCAACAACTGTACAATCTGCAAGAAATTTAACATACGTCCTGGTCAACAAGTAATAGCACCTCTTCCAGGTGACCGCATTAACGAAGCACCCCCATTTTCCGTTACAGGCCTAGATTTTGCGGGGCCCCTATATGTGAAGGGGAGTGAGAATAAAAATTACATCTTATTGTTTACTTGTGCTATCACAAGAGCAATTCATTTGGAGCTTGTGAAAGACATGTCAACTGCAGAATTTTTATTAGGATTTCGCAGATTTATTTCAAGAAGAGGGCTGTGTGCTATAATCTACTCGGACAATGCTAAGACTTTCAAAAGAGCTGAACTTGAATTAAAAGAAATGTGGAAAGCTATCCGCCATCCGGACGTAAAAAAGTTTTACGCCGATCGGGGAATTTCATGGAAATTCATTGTCGAACGTGCTGCCTGGTGGGGTGGCTTTTATGAGCGAATGGTGCGCTCAGTGAAGTTTACTTTATGTAAAGTCATCGGCAAATCTTCGTTGACTCTAAGTGAACTGGAAACTCTTCTAGTTGAAGTAGAAGCTATCATTATTTTTTACATATAATTAGTGCATTATTTGAATAATCTGTAGTCTTGTCAAATCCACAGCAGTAGAATGGCCTGTGAATAGTGTTATTTTTTTTTTGTTCTAATCTTATATTTATAAGATTTTATAATTACAAGCAACATATATTTGCAATTTGTATTTATATCTTCTTGCATTTATTTCACTATTTCTTCAAAATATTTATATATAATATAATAAAAATATATATCATTTAATAATTATATCTTTTTAATAATTGCCTTCTTTTTCTATTAGTTTTATTTTCAACTCTCTTTTCCATTCAACTGTCATTTAAGTCTCATTCCATTATTTCAATAAAACCAAAATCATTTATCCACACTACATCATTTTTATATAATTATTTCATGCTTTAAGTGGTTCATTGTAGTATCATAGAATAAAGTCAATCCTTATGTTGTATATCACCCCCTGGTAAAAAAATGATAATTTCTTCTTCATAATTATATAAAAATTAAATTCTCTTTTTTTTTTCCATCTGTAATATGCAATGCCTTCATATTCTTTCAGAGCACTAGGAATGATGACTGCTTATTTAGTCCAGTAAATAAAGCAGTTTTTCCTTGCAAAAGGTCAGGTAGTTCTGTTTTATTGATTGATGTGTTGTATAGGTTTATGTTCTAATCAAAAGCTCAAGTTTTTGGCCTTCTGCCTCCTCTACACGAGCTGCCAACTTGAAAAAATGACAAACAAATTTTCATGGTTTTACTTACCCATCATACGTAGTATAGGGTAAGTCTTGTAATCGTTTTGAAAATCGAAAAAAAAATTTTGACGGATTTACACGTTTCAGACACTGGATATTCCGAAAAACATATTTTTAGAAAAAAAAAATTTGCCGTCCGTCTGTGTGTCTGTGTGTCTGTGTGTCTGTAAACGCTCTATCTCCCGAAAAAATTGAGATAGAGACTTGCAATTTGGTATGTACTTAGTATGTAATAATGGGAAGAAGCCTATTTCATTTCAATAACCTCGATTAACCGGAACAATTTTTTTCGGACTCTCGAAATATTCGTTCTGATGAAAGGTATATAAAAATTTTCGAAATTGTTTATTTTAAGAAATGAATATAAAAGACAATAAAAAAACATAAATTTTGAATAAAGCATGAAGTCAATCGGATAATTAGTTGCCGAGATATTTGGAATCCTATTTTCCACACTCTTCGATTTTTCATGACCCTGTATTTCATCCAAATTTCACTTCAAAGATATATTTTAATTGGAAATTTGATGCTTAATCAGATGCATTAAACCGCTAGTTAATAGGATTATTATTTTTGGAGTTATAAGGAAAAACCTCTTTCAAGCAATTCAGTAATCAAGCCACGATTTTATTTGAATTGCAATGCATTTTATAAGTAGTTTACACATTTTTATTTTAATATTTTACATTATGCATATCCATGATGGGTAAGTATTACGGTGGCCCCCAACGACTAGTTTCTTTATGTCTTATCAGTATATTTTAGCGAAAAATCATAGTGTGATAGTGTGAATCTTGTTGAGGATAAAATTTAAAAGGGTTCATACACATCAGGGAAATTATTTTGTTCTAAATATCTCAAAGTCTGTAATTTCACTCAAAACGTAGAAAATTTTTTGGGATACTTGAAAAAAATATGCTATCTTCTTTTAAAGTTCATGTTAGCCAGCAATCACTGCTATTTGCTATGCATCGTAATTAATTATTGATATGGAAAAATTATTAATTCTGGAAAATTACTTGGGAAAAGAGGGAGAAGAGAAATTCATGGTGTTTTTTTTTTTTTTTTTTTTTTTTGGTAAAAATTAATATGAACTCTGATATATGTGTCATTCTACAGAAAACGTCACTTTTTGAGCATAAAAATTTCAATAAATAAATTTAATCCAAAAACTTTTATATTTTTTTATTAAGTTCATCTTTTATCTCTTTTTAAAATTTATGTAAATGGTCGTGTCATTATTTGATGCTTAATTTAATTTATAAGGATTTGGGGGGTACTTTTCTTAGTATTGTAACAAAGAATATAACTACGAATGACACAAATACACAGTGTTTTGTTTCATAATGTCAGACTTATTTAGAGTAAGATATGAAACTGGAGCTATTGTAAAAGTAGTAAAATTCAAAACTACTAAAATTTCTATAAAATTGCATTTTTAACATCACAGATATGAAACTTGAGGTAAATATCTCGTAAAAAGCTTTACATATATTCATGACTATTTCTTGTCCAGTAAGACTAGATCAAAATTAATAACAAACAATATGCACGGCCATTGCTGTCAATCGAAATTAAAAAGAGAGAATATTTGTTATTAGGAGATAAATACTACTACATTTTGGGAATTATTGCAGATATTTTTATTGTAACAGAGGATACACAGAAGACTTGTAACAGTAATTCAAATATAATTTTTAAAAAAATTGTAATTTTTTTTTTCGAAATAAAATTTCATTTGTGTATAAAGGAATTTCCAGAGTAAAAATACATTATTGAAAGAGTATCACATATAATATTTATATTAATCACATATAATATTATAGCAATATCTATCACATTCACAAAATAAATGAAGATGTTAATAGAGATAATTAGGTGTAACATATAATGAAGATTTGCATGTATACCTCTGTGCATAAAAAATAAATAAAATAAAAATTACAAATCATCAGTTTTCATCAAATATATATTTTAAATACGTTATATTTTTAAAAGAGAGATTCTGCTGAAAATTAACTACCATGTACAGAAAAAATAATGTTTTTGGTAGAATGACCCATGTATATGTACATAAATATACATACAGTAACTCCTCGATATATCATGCTACTTGGGATGTAAGAAAAAAAACGTGATATACCAAGGGAAGCGATATAACGAGGGGGGCGACAAGAGTTTTATAAATGAAAAATAACGAGCCCTAAATTAAGCTGCACAGTTTTTGATTTAATACTTGTTCAAACAAGCTACAAGTTCAACACAAAACAGATGGTGAAATGTTAAAAAAAAAAAAAATACAAAACCATACATATACAGTATGCATTTTTACTTACATTTTATAGTATTTTCTGAAAATAAGAATCTAGAGTTGTTTGTTTTTGGTTTTCTTTAATTCTCTGCTTGCCACTAAAAATTAAAGAACAAAAATAAACTGTAATTGCATTTTAATTATATGCTTCGATTTCAACGTTTCAAAAGTTTGATTTTGCTTTTTCGAGAAGCTAAATTTATTGGGAGACAGCTAAAAAAGAGTGAAATAGCCGAATGCATGATATATTGATGCGTGATGTAACGAGGGGTGACTGTATATATATTTTCCTATTCGAAATCATTCTTAATTCCTACACTTTGATTCATCTATTTAAGTTTGAAAGAATCACAGCATTGTGTGTTTTTATTAGTGGATGTTATTTTGATTTTGAATGAAAATAGTTCTGCTATTTATACACAACATTTGCTGCTAAAAGACTACATGAGATGTATTCAGATATATTCATTTGATTTTAAAATTTTAGTGTGCCACATTTAGCCAAAGTTTTGATAAAGATTATGAATTAACTAAATAAACTATTAGGGATATAGAAATACCAATTGCACCCATGCAAGGTTTTCACATTGCAATCTTTGTGATTATTTTCTGATACATTTATTCATCAATTTTTAATTAATGGCATTTTTAATTAAACAAGGTATTTTAACAAAATGTAAATGTACTTTGTTTAAAGCCTGTTCAAAATATTTTCATATGATACTTCATTCATCATTGTGCATTTTGTATATACATATAAAAAGAGATGTTGACACCAGAAATAATATATATGATGATAAGGACCTTTTACTTAGGTATCTTAATGTGTCTCTAGTTTCAATGTTCATTAGAATAATCTCAAATTGCTTTTCCGTCAGTATATATAAAAAATTTACATTATTACGCTTGAATTTTTTAGGATTTAAAAAGACCTTTTGATAAAGCATGGAAAGATTATGAAACAAAAATGTAAGTATATTTATATTGGAATTAATGTATATTCTATTTGTAGTGGAATTTTTTACTTGTCAGATAACTTTCTTAGCGTATGTCCTTACACCAATTATTGTAAATCTTTTCTTACCTATCACCCATGTATTCTTGTTATTATTATAATATCCTACTACTCATTGATGCCCAGTAACTTAATGTACTATTTATAACAATAAGATTAAAAAAATTTTATTTTAAGGATGTTTAAACTTCTGATGATTATAATCATGTGGAGTTCAGTGTTTTTATTGTTAAAACTTATTTAAAGTCACAATCCTGACAGTATGAACAAAGCAAATTTAGCATTATGTTTATAATTTTGTAATCTATATCTAGAAAAGGCTTTGACCTGGCTGACTGATTGATTCATCAATCCACAGACAAAACTACTGACGCCAGAAATTTGAGCTCTTGGGTACATATTCGTAACACATAAAAGGATTCCACTAAGAAAAGATTTTTTGAAATTTATCTCTTAAAGGGGGTGTCAAGTTTTAGGTCATTTTATCATATCTCAGCAGAAGTTTTCGGTTGGATCATGATATGCAACATAACAAATCTACTAAAAAAATGATTAAACACCTATTTCAGAGATTTTCTAAATCCAACTTTTAAGGGGTGAAATTAGGGGGTGTTGAAGATAGTAAAGAATGGATTCTTCAGTAAATTGTTCTACAACTAATTTGTGTATTTTAGCGAGCATAGTTTGGCACAAAACTAATTTTATTGTTGTAACCATTGTTGTCACTCTTAATAATCTTGAAAGTGCATTGTTGCCAACATTGCTCATGTCTGTCGCAACCTTCGCTGTGGACTCGATTATTGAAGATTAGACGAATAAAACAACTGTTGCTGATTTTTGATTAGATATTTTGTGCAAGACAATTTTCCAGGTGAATTTTTGTTGTCTTTTTAATTTTACGTTTTATAAATTGTTTTTATGCGTTTAGCGTTTTAGCAATTGGATTTCAATCTTTATACAAAATAGCAGAAATATAAATGAAAAGCTGATCAATATCATTAAAGCAATTTATTAGAGAAACAGCTGTAGAATTAAACTTGGAAATACCTTGTGTCTTTGTCTGAACCTTGCATCACTAGTAAAGGCCGTCTTCAAGGTTGTTGTCTTTCACCAACTTTATTTAAAATATATATTGATGTCTGCCTCAGAGTATGGATAAGGAAATGTCATACAGTAGGTTTGAAACTGAATGATAGTAAATATTATATCCATCACTTATTATTTGTAGATGATCAAGTCATCATAGCAGAAGATGAAGAAGATACGACATACATGTTTTGTAAATTAAAGGATACTTATGATAAATAGGGATTTAAGATAAATATGAGTAAGACTGAGCACTTAACAACAAGTCAGAAAACTGATATTTTATTGAATGATATAAATATTAAAACTGTTGTGAAATTCAAATACCTTGGATCTATCATCCTTCAAGAGGGATCATGCCAAAGAGATGATGAAAAGAGAATTGGTTAAGGCAGAAAAGCAATTGCAATGTTGAATTCTGTTCTGTGGAGTAATAATATTCTCCATAAAATTAAACGATTAATTTATAGTGCAATCGTGCAAAGCATTTTCTGTATAGTGTAGAGACGTAGATCTTTAAATCTCTCCTTGAAAAAGAAACTCCACTTTACTGAAATGGACTTCTGGTGAAGATCAGCAAGAACATCAAGGCTGGAAAAAGTAAAAAATTCAACAATATGTGAAATCATGCAAGTCAAACAGGATGTTATACTGCAATCGAACATAATAAGTTTAGATGGTATGGACACGTTCGTAGAATGAAAGAAAAGCGTCTTCCAAAAATCTTTTTAGAATGGAGCCCGAGAGGTAGATGAAGGAGGGGAAGACCAAGAATGACTTGAAAAAATTCATTGAAGGCTTATAAGTTAAATGATGTTATTGTCCTGGACAGAGAGAAATGGAAAAGAATTATAGGTCACAAAAACCCACTGTTTAGTGGAAATTCCTAAGGATGATAATGATAAATTGTTTTTTATGCTTTTCACATTTCAGCAATTGGATTTCAATCTTTATACCAGGGGTGATTCTGGTCCCAATTTTCTGAAAATTCCAAAAAATTAAGGTAATGATTTCCGAAAATGAAAAAAAATATCGGCCATAAATCTGAAAATTCGGACATAAAATGTATCAGTATTTCGGCAAATAATCGGCGAAAAAATTAATCTCATCATTCGTTCGAAGAAAAGACGCCAATTTTGTCAAAGGATAGCGGGAAAAACGTGACTTTCGTCAGAAAATCACGAAAAAATGGCAAATTTCGTCAAAAGCATTGTGAAAAACAACAAATTTCATTTAAAAAAAACGCCAAATTTTGTCAAACATTGTGAAAAACGGCAATTTCGTCAAAAAACCGGCAAATTTTGTCAAAAAAGTTGCGAAAGACGGCAAACTTCGTCAAAAACATTGCGTAAAATGGCAAATTTCGTCAAAAAAATCGCAGAAAAACAACATTTCGTCAAAAACATTGCAAAAAATGGCAAATTTCGTCAAAAGATCGCGAAAAAACAGCGAATTTTGTCAAAAACATTACGAAAAATGGCAAATTTCATCAAAAGATAGCAAAAAAAGGCAAATTTCGTCAAAAATATTGCAAAAAACGGCAAATTTCATCAAAAAATCACAAAAAAACTGCAAATTTCATCAAAAGATTGCGACAAAATACAAATTTTGTCAAAGGGACGTAAAAAAAAAAGTGGTGGGAGTGGACCCCCCCCCTCTGTTGTAACTTTTTAGAAAAGTTACCCAACCTGAATCCCAACCTGTTACCCAACCAAATCCAACCTGAGCTTCCCAGGTTGTGGAATATATTGGCCAATGTACAAAACATAGGTGAAAACCATTGTTTATTGAAAACTCTAATAGTTTTTTTTACATTTCCCCCCCCCCCCCCCCCCCACTAATAATATCAAAAAGCATTCTTATATGAAAAATATCAATTATGTATTAAAGTAAAGTTTTGAAAATTGTTAAAAACGGTACTTTTGTATTACCCACATGCCAAGGTTTCATAGTCAAAGAAATCACCAAAGATTTCACTGTTTACAGCAGCCTTTTTTATTCTAATTATTTCAGTCTTTAAGCATGTAGTTGAATTACATATTTCTTAAACTTTTGTTTTGTTTGTTTATTTATTTATTCTGGTGAAGTAGTAATTTTGTTATGGATAATTAACAGGAAACAAATGCTGAACTATTTATATTGTTTTAGGTGCAAATGGATTAATCTTCTGTAATTGAATTGCTTGCAGTAGAAAGTTTTTTTTAAAAATCATACATGAAAATTATTTTTAAAATTATAAACAATCAGTAAATTAATATATATTTTTCAAACAAATAGCATTTGAAAGTATATATTTTTTTCTGTTTGATAGTGTAAAAAATGAAATTGTGTAATGTTTAGAAGTTAAACAAATTTAAAAACAAGCGTAATTGATTGCGTAGATCAGTGTTACCATTGGTATGATGTCAATGTTACCCACAGTCGGGTTTTTGTTTTATAAAATAAATATAGTACATTTTCTCCTTTTTCCAAAATACACTTTTTGAAAGTAAATATTTATGATTTAAAATACTGATTGCCATATTAACGATTTATGGGCTTGAGGCACACCAGATGCTGTTATAGTGATTGCTGTATTAATGGTTTATAGGTATGAAGCACACAGCTCTGTTAAAATGATTGTCATTTTGATGATTTATATATTCAAAATTCAAAAGGATCTGTGATAGTGATTGTTGTTGTAATGATTTATGAGGAGTGAATCACACAGGGCCTGGTTATAGAGATTACCGTATTAACAATTTTGGGTGCAAAATGCACAAGACAGAGTTACAATGATAACCATATTTTCTAGGTTATCCTTTTTTTTTTTTTTTTTTTTTTTTTAACCATTGGGAAAATGGTTGTTGTTTTTGGTCGAGAATGGACCTCTTGATGTCGTCATTTTATTTTTTTAAAGCATTTTTAAGAGTTTTTAACAAAATTTCTATTGCTTTAGAAGAATTTTATCGAAATTCTGTAACTTTAGAAGAATTTTTCTTTGAATAGGCAATAGAAATGCATAAAATCAGTACAAAAATGTTATAGCTACAAAAAGGATGGATGCAAATTATCAGATATGAAAAATAAAGTTGAAATTTGGTACTTTTGTGTTATAGTTAAATTTATCTTATTTAATCAATCAGGAAAACAGTTGTCAGCTGTTTCGACCTTAAAATCCCTCAGTCAGAGGAAAATGAATGGAAACCCAGTTACAGCAGATTGCCACTGATCGTTTATGTTATGAAAATTGAAGATAGCGAGTAGTGTTTAGCGCACTCTAAAGTAATATAAATAATCAATGTCTACTTTGATAAACATAGGTAAGATTTTGCTTACCTCCTTTTTCAGCAATCATCCTCACTCCTCATTTTACCACATAGTAGGTCCGCCAGAATCACTGGTTAATCCATTAAGAAAAATGATGTATCCATTACATTTGGCACACACAATATGTAAATCCTTGATTGAAGAATCACTATGTGATTAAGTAATGTGAATAAGTTATTAATTAATAAAACATTCATTATACTGATTAAAGAATTTAATTTACAATTTTTATATTTAATAGTTACATAATTTTAATCTTAAACATTAATTAAATTTGATAAGTTTAAGGGAGATCGGAGTATACATGTTCCTTCTCCATTGCGTGAGAAAAAGCTTCTATTAAAGTTCTAAATAGCAGAAAGAAAACAGTCTTTAGTCCTTATCAAGTGATGTCATTTTACAGTTCTTTCTTTGGATGGAAATGACGTAAAGTCAATTTACGTCATTCATACGTATTTTAGTCTCTTACTTCCTTGTTCAGTTCACGAGTCTGTAAAAACCTCTTCATATTGCATCATATATTTCATTTCCTCTTTGAAATTGGATAAACACTATTTATAATGATGAGTTTTTAAGTGAACTGTCATAAAAATCAATTTGCGGAGATTATTATCATGATGTATTATCAACAGTTTAATTATAATACAATCTTCCTTAATCGTTTTAGGATTGATCAAATCACAGTGTTTTTAAATCATGCAGTGTCAGAACAGGGGTTGGAGAGCGTAGCTCGTAGGAGGCAGAGCCCCCTAGTGTCTAAAGCAAAAAGTTATCCATAAAGATTCTCAGAAATAACTATATCCACATACTCTCTATCTGTCTCTCTCTCTCTCTTTTTTTTTTTTTTTTTTTTTTTAATTATTGGGAAAATGGTTGTTGCTTTCAGTCAAGAATGGACCAAATAATGTTCACATTTAACTATTTTAACCATTTTTAACAAAATTCTGTAACTTTAGAATAATTTATCTTTGAATAGGCAATAGAAATACATAAAATCGTTACAAAAATGTTAAAGTTACAAAAAGGATAGATGCAAATTATCAGATATGAAAAATAAAGTAGAAATTTGGTACTTTTGTGTTATAGCGGCCCCCAAGGATGAAATATTTTTGTTTCTGTTTTCATTAATATATTGTAGATTTGGTACTTTCGTGTTATAGCGGCCCCTAAGGATGAATCGCTGATCTACCAAGATTTATCACCAAATTATAAACCATGTATGACATTATAATAATATGATATATATAACATTTCTTGATGTATGTGGCCAAGTTATAGTAATATGATGCATATATGATGTCATATTTTTGTTTTGTTTTTTAAGCTTTCGGAACATTTTCCCAATGGTTATTGTAATTTGTTAAAATATAATTTTTTTTTTTCTAAACCTGGAAGAAGAAAAATTTTTCTTGCTTCAAATAGATGTATTTTATTTTATATATGGTAAGTATGTGCTCCAACAATTGGCTACACCCCAGTAGTCAACCACAATGAGATAAAATGTGATAAATGGGAGATGAGATAATGGGATGAGATAAATGGGATGTGATAAATGGGAGATGAGATAATGGGATGAGATAAATGGGATGTGATAAATGGGATGAGATAAATAGTTTATTTTTGGTCCAAAATAAAATATTAGAATTTTCCAATGTGGGACCATCTTTCACAAGTCATCTGGCATCAGCCAAGACTTGTGGTTATTAAAAAAAAAAAAAAAATTCGTTAGTAATAAGCCATTTTGTTTTTTTGAATAAGTGGCCTACTACTGGTGCTTTTACCGTATAATACAAAAAATACTTGCAACTGCCATATGCATAATTTTATTCACTGGGACTGTCTTAATTATAATTGTCTAATGTGCCTTTTCTAAATGTCTAGGACTAAATTAGTTAGGTACACTTTTCTAAAAAAAAAATCATTGTAGATAACTTCCTCAAATCATGCATGAATGCTAGAAATATTTCGTTTAATGATAATAAATGTTTTTCTTGCAAAGAAATTAATTTAAAAATTACTGAAACATTCAGAAAATTATAGAAAAATAGTTTGTTTCAGTATTTTTTTTATAACATTATACTTACATTCATAATTTTAAATAGTTTTAAAGAAATATATTAGTTATATAATGTGTGAAATTTCAACTCTCTAGCTTTCAGAATAGATTTCATAAAAAATGTACCTAAAGATGTAAAAAATGGATTCTGAAAAAAAAAGATTCACACATACATGCACAGCATTATTTATTTAGAGCTTAAAGACTCTGTATTGCCGTAAAATACTGATTATAAGTCCACTTTTTCAAAAGCAAAAACTGTTCAGTTATTTAGGGGAGGGGGACTTATAGTTGAGATTAAAAAAAAAATAATTAAAAAAAACTGTTTCTAAAAGTAAAAAAGATTATAGAAGTACAAAAGGGTAGATACAAAGGGTAAGAATCTTTTGTATTTCAGCAAATTTCTACTTTAGAAAAAAAAAATCCTCTAAATCTCTCTCCCTCCTTTCCCCCTTTGGAAAAAATTTCTGCCCTATTTGTTACTTTATTGTAACAATAAATAAACAGTCATCTAAATTTCCCCTGAAATTACTGCTCCTCCATTTGTCACTCTCTGATTCTAAAAACACAAAACACAAAGTTTAACCTTTGGAGCTCTGTAGTTTCAATTTTTTTCCGGACCTAATCTATTGCCTAAATTATCCCCCCCCCCCCCCCCCTGCCCCGCATCTCCTAATTTTTAAAATCTTTCATTTTTTCCTGCTCTATCTTTGATTTTGTTATAACAGTAGTTAAATAATAATCTAAATTACTTTTCAACAATAGAGTACTAAAGTAGGCAATGACAATGCATATTCCTTACTTAAGTAATGCATACTGTGTTTTTATTTAAATTGTGTATTTTTTTTTTTAGTATTTTAATATTGTAATGAAATTGTTATTTTATTTATAGAACAAAAATAGAAAAGGAGAAAAAACAACAAGCAAAAGAAGCTGGCTTCATAAAGACAGAAATATCGCCAGCTGAAGTAAGTGATACTTTGATTGACAAATATAATTAAAAAAAATAAGTTTAGATGTCTTGTTATTTTTTGCTTATTTTTCTATAAATTAAGAATGTTTGCTTTTTTCTTCAGCATTAACTTTAAACCAATAGACCCATGTGAGGATTTCACGCTGCAATCTAATAATTTTTAGCAATATCTAATATATTTTTATGTTTTAGATGTAGGTTTAAACTTCTAAAGAAAAATTAAGGATAAAAATATTTGCAAACAACATTAGTCAAGTCAGAATATCATCTCATTTATTCTATCAAAGTTAAGTAAAAACTGATTAAAGATAGCAAATGGCACATGCGAGAAAAAAAAAATAACAAGTGTATTTTTGCTGCGTTAGAAGATGACGGCATCCACTTTTTGAAAAACATGGAACGAAGAAAAATAAATTGAGTGCATTTAAAATACAGTTTAATCTAATCTAACAAAGCATACCTTTTATTCTACATGTGAAATGCCACTGCTTCGATCAATCAATGCTGTCTTTTTCTTTTAAATATTTCAATTTCAATTTTGTTTTTTAACTATAAATTATGCCAATTTAATTTTTAATTATCAGCAATTTTTAATCAAAAAACATGTTTTGACGAAATGTGAGTTTACTATGTCAGAAGCCCCATCAAAAACTTTTTGAATTATACCTCATCTGTTGTTGTGCATTTCGTAAATTCATAGAAAAGGGGATGTTGACTACAGAAATAATGTATATGATTTATACATTTATTAGAAATTTAACTTTTGCTGCAAGAGTTGTTAATTTTTATTTTATTTAAAAATTCTAAAACTAGAAAGTTTGCTAACAAGTTACGTCATAGCTTCAATGGTAAAATTCAATATTGTATTGCCTCATACATACTTTATATTATTATGATGATGCAAGAACTATTTGATAATTGTAAAGCTCTTTTTTTTTTTTTTAAGGGTTCCATACTTAAAAAGTAAAAACAAAACCATTATAAGATCACTCCTGTGTCTGTCTGTCCTTCTGTCAGAGCCCTTTTTCTCTTAAACTATGGGACAATGGGACATGGAAAGTCAAATTTGGGAAAGTTATAAAGCTTTTTTTTCCACATATTTACAGATTATTAGCCATTCACAAATATGTTTAGGAAAAATTTAAGGGACTAATTAA
The DNA here is from genome assembly GCA_963931845.1 of Maratus michaelseni. Taxonomy (NCBI): domain Eukaryota; kingdom Metazoa; phylum Arthropoda; class Arachnida; order Araneae; family Salticidae; genus Maratus; species Maratus michaelseni. Next base: position 212,668,420 of record OZ007588.1, read on the forward strand.
TTTATTTAAAAAAAAAAAAAAAGTTTTCCTTTTGTATATCATGTGGGGTATTGTGTGAAAGATCTCGTAATATTGAACTCAAAAATATATTTGTTTTAATTTTAGGTATTATATTTTAAGAGGTATCGTTGAAAATGCACTGCAAAAATATGTCCCCCCGCCGCCCTCAAATTTTGAATCTACTGAAACTAAAATTATGAAAAAATCAAGGGTAGTAGGAGTTTATTTAAACTTTGCAGGAAAACTATAGTAATTTTCCTAGGTAACATAGTTTTAGAGAAAAAAGCATTTTTCTGTTACACACAAATTTTAATTTTGGGTGGTCATCGGGAGAATTGACAGACGCTCGAGGTATCTATCGACGCAGATACATCCAAGGATATTTGATAATGATTTTTGAAAAAAATGTCTGTAATTAGCCGATATATTAAGTTACTTGAAAAAAAAAACTTTCTTTTTATATACCATGTAGGGTATCTTTCAAAAGATCTTGTATCATCAAATTCAAAAATATTTTTGTTTTAATTTTCGGTATTATATTTTCAGAGATATCATCGAAAGTATGCTGGAAAAATATGCCCTCCCCTCCTCCAATGTCCAAATCTACTGAAACTAAAATTATGAAAAAATTAGGGGTAGTTGGAATTTCTTAATTAACAAATAGTAATTAATAAATGTAATGTACGGAACCCTTTGAGAGTCAGTTATACTCATACTTGACCAATTTATTAACACTTTCCAACCTAGTTGAAAAGTGTTTATGACTTCGGTTTGTCTGGCCATCTGTCGTGCTCTAACTTCTCGGCTCCTCTAATAGGCTCGGATTGCTCTGCAATTTTTATATGTTATTGCCGTTACTTATAGCATGTTCCCTATTTCAACAGAAGTGCGTAGCACTTATAGTTTTTTTAGAGGGACACTCAAAAGAATTCTGTTGCATTGCGGTCTATGGGGAAAAATCATTTGCGGCTTATTAAAATAATGTTTCACTATTTTAAACGCAATGAAATTTATATATATCACTGAGGTGCATTAGAATAGAAGAAGCTTAATATGGAATAGGGTGTGCATAGCACTTATAGTTACTTTACAGGGACAGTCAAAAGAATTCCGTTACATTACGTCTATGGAGAAAAATCGTCTGCGGTCTATTTAAATAACGTTTCACTATTTTAAACGCATTGAAATTTATATATATCACTAAGGTCCATTACAAGAGGCTTACTACAGAATATTGTGTGTATAGCAGTCATCGTTCATTTACAGGGACACACAAAATAATTCTCTACTGTCTGTTAACAATCATTCCTGGAAGTGCGTTTTAAGTATAGGTGAAAACTGGGAAATTTAGTTAGTAGCCAGTGCCCGGTAGACTCAGTTTCATTAGTTACCACTTTTTAAAGTTAGTGGCCACTATTATGTTTCAAATTTTCTTGACATCTAGATAAATTATAATCGTTGTATATAAACATATTTTTCTATAAGAGTTTTATACCTATTGTATGAGTATGAGTGTATTTGGCATGGTTAAACAGTATCTCTTGAAGAAAAATAATCCAACTGGTGAGCATGTGGCAGGAGTCGAAATATTGAAAATACTGTTGAAATGTCCTTAAAATCTGCTTGTATCCGGTGGGAAAAAAGGAATAAATTACTTGAAATGCATGTGGAATCAAAGCTGATGAATATATTTTGCCGAATAAAACTGTATTTCTTGAAAAAATAATCCAACTGAAGAGCACATGAGAAAAAGCCGAAATATTGAAAATACAGCTAAGTCGTTGAAATCTGTTTGCATCTGGTAGGAAAAAGAATTAATCAGTTTTCTAATTAGATGTAATCAATGTAGAGATGCATATTTCCCTGAAAAATGGTGTATTTCACTTGGCGATCGATAACAGATTTTTTAATCGTCATTTGGTGAGTGGTGACTATGGTGGCGATCGATGGCTGATTTTTTAATCGCCACGTGGCGAGTGGCGAACGCTAATTTTCACCTATAGTTTTAAGTTACTGAACGCGATTTTAATTTTAACTCGCTTTTTGTCTATTATATGGTGTGTATAAATTCTGTAGATCCTATACAGGGAAGCACAAAAGTTCGCGAACATATTTCCGTTTATTGACAGAAACTCCAGACGGAGAATTTTAAACTGTTCTACGCGTTTTCTAACTGAACTAAAATTTAGCATCCTATGTAGTATATATACAAATCTATAGATCCTATACAAGGCTGATTAAAAGTATTCGGATATTTTTCCGAATATTGTATATGTTGGAAATTCCTGAAATTATGTTTTTAAATATGTTATGCATTTTCCAAATTGTTTACTTAGATGTTATCTTTTAGCTTATTAAACGGTATGATTTGTAAAATTATTTTGGAAGCGTTGGAAAGTGTTACATAATTTATGCTTGAAGCATGATTTTTCGTTCTTGTTTTTTCTTAATGTCATATATTTTTATGAAAAACAATGCATAAAATATAGAAATTTAATGTTATTTCATTTTATGAGTGTTTTTATTTTTCTTTATTATTAAAATTCTTTTAGTTTCATGAATTATTCTGCCGTTAATATCCAATATTAAAGACTGGTCTTTTTTTTTCTCTCTCTATCTGTTTCATATACTATATGTTTTGTTGAAATTTGCTGTTTATTTTTTAATTACTAAAATATTTCTATGTTATTTTATAAATTTATTACTAGTTTTTTCTTTTTTAAATTTTATTAATTATTAATTATTTTATTAAATTTATTACTAGTTTTTTTCTTAGTTAACTAGTTTTTTATTACTAGTTTTTTTACTAGCCATTTTCTAAAAAGTAACTGTTAAAAAAATAAATAAATAAATGAGTCTAAATGAAAATTTCTTAAAATAGACTTTACTTACTTTAATTTAAAATCTTGTGAGTTTTTTTAATATGTATTTTATTGCATGAGATTAGTCTTATTTTATTGTACAGTACATACATGAGTGGATATCATTGCCTCACATATTAAAGTTATGAGGGAATTGTGAAAACTTATGAAAATCACTTTGTACAAAAATGATTAGGCTTAGGTATATTTCCCATTGCTAAATATCTTTTGAAACACATATCCAATAATGTATTAACAGTAAAAATAATTTTATTTACTTTTATTAAATTTATTATAGATGAGAAATTGATAGTTAAAAATATTTGAAAGCCATGTGCTAGCTATTAAAGTATGCTGTTGAGCAAAAAACAAGACAGTTTTATTACTTTACTCCTATACAAACTATGCTAGACCTTTATAATTCATGTGCTGCCATTTACTGTGAAATAGGGCAAATTTATAGTAATTTGAGGGACTGATGTCAATTACTAGAGAAATCAATAAAAAGCGTCTTAATTTATTTCATTGCATAAAATATAAAGTGGCTAAATATTTAAGTATCTCTAATGGATTTTATGTATATATATATATATACAGTGGAACTTCCCTTTAACGAAGTCCCTATTTAACAAAGTTTTCTACTTAACGAATTTTTCTGTAAAACTTTGACTTTGAATACCATTAGCATGTAAATTAATCTCCATATTACGAAAAATATATTCTATATAACGAAGTTTATTCCACTTTTGTACGTGTACAGAACTCAAACTAAGAGGTTGATGTTGCGATGGATATGCGAATTTATTTCAGCAGATTGTATGAAAATGAACACATTTAAATATTTTCCATTCTGTTTGGTGCTAAATAAAACAATTGTTTTTCACACAAAAAACACTTGTTATCATTACTCTCCCACATCGAGACTATAGCGCTGACAGTTCGGGGGGGGGGGGAGTCAAAATCCCCTTTTTACATTGAATGATACATCTACAAAATTGTGCTTCAAAATGCAAATCGAAGAACATCAAAGTTATTTTTGTTCCTTCCAATGCAACTTCTAAACTTCAGCCATTAGTCTAAGGATTAATAACAAATCTTGAAGTACATTATCAAAAAAGACAATGTTGTGTAAACATTAGTTTGAGAACCTGTGTATCAGAGCTGATGAAAGCTTGAGGCAATGTTTGGAAATGTGACGTGATCTCATCGACCGTACACAACTGTTTTGTAAAGGACAGCTTCATAATCAAAACTGAATCAAATGCTTCAGAATCCAATACCTGTTTGTCATATCTGAAGAAAAAATTTCACAAATTTAAGTTGATTTCTATTTAACGAATTTTCTTCATAACGAAGTGTTTAAGTGTAACGATGAGACTTCGTTAAATGGAAGTTCCACTGTATATATAAAGTTCAAACATATACGTCATAATGTCAGAGAAACCATTTTCTTCCCTACATGTGTGAATGGGGACATAGTGAAGGAATGATATTTGCATTAAAAAAAAATATTTTTTTAATATTATATTTCAGTTTCAATGAGCAAATAATCACAGATTATATGCATAACTGTTTAATATTGATAATTTAAATCACCTCTTCTTTTTGTAATTTTGAAAATGCAACAACAAGATCCCCGGGACATGTAATTGCCACTTTTCTGAGAATTACTCAACTGTATTACTAGCATTATTATTATTATTATTTATTTTTGTTTTGTTGATGTTTAGATTGCAGAAGTTATGGAAAAAGAAAGGAGACTATTCCAACTTCAAATGTGTGATGTAAGCTATCTTTTAAATTCTTCCTCTTTTTCCAAAAAGTTAAATTTTATAAACATATAATTTTATTTTATCATTTTAATGCTCATTAAAAAAAAAAAAAAAAAAAAAAAAAAAAAAAAAAAAAAACAAGAAGCATGATGGTGTATACGACTAATCAGTATATATGATTAATCAATTTAATTATTGCCAAGCTTAGACTATAAATCACAAGTTGTAACAACCCTGCAACATTCTCATTAGATTTGTATATTCATGGTACATGTTTATTATGGGCATGTGTATTTATTTTATAGTACTGAAAACGTTACTTTGTAGCAAACAAATGTTTATGACACGTGTTGATAGTTTAAAAAATTACATATCTGGAAATTGTTTTAAAACATCATTAAACAAAAATAGGCAAGTTATACTTTTCAAATAAACTTTATTTGAAAGTACACTTTTTGTTCAATTCTGTGGAATAAAAAATAGAAATATGAGATTAATAGAAGAAAAGATATATGCTGTCAAATCTATAGGCATGTCTCAGCACCTAGAATTACTTTTGTGCTTGCTAATAATGATCGACCCATTAATGCATTATATGCCCATTAATGCTCGATCACAACTGGGTTTGGCTCATTCAACTTGGTTTTCGATCGCCTTACAGATTTTAGTTCCACTTTCCACCACCAGGGGCACATAACATTAAACAAAGCCCTTTGTGCGATCTTTGATCACACTTACCCACTTCTTTTCATTTTAATTTCTGCTTTTATTTATTTTTTAATAGTATAGCTAAGTATGCTGTTCAAAGATAGCTGAATTCTGTGTCAAACATCCATTTCAGTCTGTTGCTGAAACTAGTGTTCATTCTAGAAAGAAAAGGGGGCTCAATTCACATAGAAAAAGAGTAATAGTTCAGAAGGAAAGGACAAAGAAAAAAATGTATTGTGTTGTATATTTCACAAGAAAAAAATGTATTGTGTTTAGTAACAATGATAACAAAAGGGAAGAAATGTCCTTTTTAAGTATTACAAAATATCTGTGGGTACAGGTATGGGTGCATTTCATTATTTTTTAAAAGGACAGGGTGCCTTTTGCTAATTTTAAAAATGCCAGTCTGCCGTGCCTTTAAATAATGGCCTAGCAGGAACACTACTGAAATTAATAGTAAAATATACAATGGTATCTTGGAGTTAACAAAAATAATTTGCCCCAAAATTACATTCATTAAAATGCAACATGACTGTATTATGTTAGTGCACATATCCAACAAAAGGTTCATAAGCTGAATCTAGGTTCATTAGATGAGTCTGAAACGGGGGAAAACAATGATTAACTGAAACATTCATTTGCTAAGGTATCACTGTACTATGTTTTTAAGGTATGTCTGGCTCTATGTTTGTAAGATATTTGTAAGAGATTTCTTTTCTTCCAACATTTCTGAATTAAAACATGTCTTCAAGCTTGATTTTTCTTGAAAGATAATGTTACAAGCATTTCTTCTTTCTTTGACTAATCATAAACTAGAAAGACTTATATTCTTGACTACTATAGAATAATAGATTTGATGAAACCATTTTCTTTTGGGATGAAATAAACTTTATTTAGAGATTCTAGAACCTAATGTTGGAGTAATGGTGACCATGAATAACTATGTTTTATAACTGCATTATTCACATTTTTTAATTACATGATTAATGACTATAATGTGTTTGAAATAATGTTTCTATGTTTTTGTTTTGTTTTGATTTTGTATATCATTTATGAAGGCTGTGTTTTTTAAATATTATTCACTTTTTCAATATTGTGTTCTCTGAGTGTATGCTTTAAAGGAAAGGAATATCAAAAAAGTTTTTTAGACTGTATTTTAAACACCAGTTTTGCAAATTAATTCTTTAATTTACATATTTAATAAGAGTTAAGTTATTAAATGCTACTGAAATAATATTTCATTGCTTTTTTGTATATCCTGAAGGCTGTGTTTTTTAAATATTATTCACTTTTTCAATATTGTGTTCTCTGAGTGTATGCTTTAAAGAAAAGGAATATCAAAAAAGTGTTTTATGCTGTATTTTTAAACAAGTCAGTTTTGCAAATTAATTCTTTAATTTACATATTTAATAAGAGTTAAGTTTATTAAACGCTACTTATCACAAAATTTTAGAAAAGGTTAATAAATAAATGAAAATTTTGAAAACTTCCATAACATGGCACTAGGAAAGATATCCAGTGCAGAACATGGTATTATAAGCATCTCAAGTAACAATGTATTGATTTTGATACTAATAATATGATTTTGAACAGATGCATGCCAAAATTCTGTGCTGTTACTAAAAATGTCAGGTGGTTTCCTGGGTGTAAGATACAAACATATTTTTAACATTTTATCTGTATGACTTATATATTCTATTATTGTTATTTTGGGTTTTTTCCCCTTTTCTCTCTCTCTCTTTTGTCTTTCTGTAATTGAGGTGGTTAAAGTCATTGTGGTGTCGATAACATTTTCTTAAATGTTCAAAAACAAAGGAATTACTAAAAAGGTTATCTTGAATTCCAACTCGCAGGCCGATAACAATATTCTGGTCCTATCTACAAGCAGCTTTTTTTTTTTTTTTACTTGTTATTTATGTTTATATACCCTTCATGCATTTAACGGCAATTTTCAAAGTTAGTGACTTGCTCACTTTGACTTTAACAGGCTCAATTATGTATCCCTCTTGTCAATGTGAGCTTCCATATCTTGTAAGTTACACTTATAGGTTGTTATATCCTTTCTCATAATTATATAGTGTGCTTAAAATATGTTGTTCATATTAATTCATGACCATTACTTAAATTGATTTTTTTCTTTTAGTATCTCATTAAAGTTAATGAAATAAAAACAAAGAAAGGTGCAGAATTATTACAGCATCTTGTAGAATATTATCACGCTCAAAATAAGTAAGTGCTGCAAAAATAAAATAAAGTATTTTAAAAAACAGAAACTCAATATTTAACATATTGTGTGCTGGTAGTTTTATTCTTTTAATTAGGAAGTCCTGCCTATGGGTGTTACTCTTGCATGTTGCATTATTTAACGATAAGATTTTCTGTGTTTGTGTTTATATTACAAATAAATATATATAACAATGGTACAATTTCTAATCGAAGTATTTATAGGCATATTACGTTTGTTGTATTGTGTTGAGACATTACTTTTTCTGTATATATTGTTTTATAAAATAAAATTAGATTTTAATTTAAATTTGTTTCAATTATTAATTTGAAGTCTTTGAATGTGGGATATGTAATTTTTTTTCTTTCTCTCTCTTCTTTTCCTTTCTTTATTTTTTTTTCTTTTGGGGAGGGGAGATTGTTTATCTATCTGTCCTATGTCCTATCTTTATGTCCTATTTTCTTTTGAATCATTCAAATAACAAAAGGAATATTAAGCATTGCTTTTCATCCTTTAGTTATTTCACTAATTATATTTTTAGTTATTTTCAAGATGGACTTAAGACAATTGAGCATTTTAGTGGGTATATTAAAGAATTAGCTACAAAATTGCAAAAAATTCGACAGAAACAAGATGAAGAAAGAAAGAAACTTGTTGATCTCAGGAATACTCTCCGTAATTCTCCATCTCTTGATTCAAGAGAGGTAACTATGTTATTTAAAATTGAGAATAAAATGTTGATCTCCCTAATTCTGAGTTAGGTTCTTTAAATATTATTTTATTGTGCTAGAAGGAAAAATCCAATCAAAAAAAAAAAAAAAAAAAAATGCTTTATAATTGTGCAGGGGATAAATTTCAAATATTTAAGTGGATGAGAAACTTGCCTTTAACATTTGTTATTGAGGTGAAAGTAGCAATACTATGTGGTTACCTGTGCCTTTTAAACATTAGATTCGAATTAGTATTAACTACACAGGTCCTAATCAGTACAAACATGAATAAAAGCCAAAGATTTGCAATAAAAGCATTAAAAAATAATAAATACAAAATTATTTATTTTTGAACATTGAGCATATGTGTATAAAGACGTATCACTTAATTAAAATGTAACAATATATGAGCTTACACCACACAAAATTTCGTCACTTTTTCATTTTGTACCTCTTGTTACAAGCTTCTGCAGTTTCTTCATCTGACAGTTTTTCAGGCACATTTTTTTTAAACCTGCAACAGTTTAATTAATGAATTCCTAATTTTTTTGTAAACTTTTATTAAATTTAAAAGTGACAGTGTGTGCTAAATCCATTTTCTCAGAGCACAAGAATTCCTTACACAATTAATCTCTCCACATATGCAAATGCAAAACTTGTGTTTTTGTCAGATATTCTGACATCCTGCACTGAATTTTATACCCTGTGTTATTTATTCTAGTAGAAATTTAATAGGGAATAATATCTTATTTTCTATTAATATACTTTTCTTTTCGGAAATATTTTTTAAAAACATTTATTTACAAACTATAAAACATTTTGTTAGAAGGTCCAATTATATCAACACATAAAGGTTTTAAAACCTAAAATTAGATTTAATTAAAATTGAATTCCATTATTTCCTATGATATTTATTATTTCAAAATTATTTAATTCAGATTTTATTCCCATGTGGATTTCTGATGTTTAAAAGTTTTTGTTTATTTGCTTATCTTTATTTTGATGATCACAATTAATGTTAATTACAATAGCTGTTAAATGGGAATTAAATGTTAATAATTTTTCATTATGCCATATTATAGAAAATGAATTATTTCAGTGGGTTATGGTATGGATATAAAATTATTTTGTTTTAAGATGAATGAAAAATTAAACATTAATCGAAAGTAAATTATCCTAACTTTGTTTAATACAACAGTTTGAGTGTATGTATAATTTAGTTCTATGAATTAAAAGCTTTCTTGCTCATTTAAGTATTAATTAAACCAGTGACCTTTTTAAAATTTCTCCATATTTTATTTTTGCAAAATTGAAAGTTTATTGTTTGGTGAATCTAAAATTAAAAATATATTTATAATTCTCCAATTTCTAAATCTTTCAGAGTTTAGTTCTATATCCTTCTGGTTATACTCCGCACCAACCATCAGGAAATGAAAATTTTGGATATACCAAAGTAGGAAATCTTCTTAAAAAGTCTGATGGAAAAGTCAGAAAAGTATGGCAGAAAAGAAGATGTGAAATCAGGGACGGCTTTTTGTACATATCTCACTCTGATGTATGTATTATTAAGTTTATTCTTATCTTCAGGGGTGGGGAATTACATCATTTCCCTTGCCACTAGTGAGTGGATTTTCTGACAGAACGAGTTAATTTTTAGGCAATCTTTTAAAAACTGCAGGCTAAGGAAGATGTGCTAAAAACTTTTAAATGTTTTACTTACCCATCATACGTAAGTATAGGATAAGTCTTGTAATCGTTTTGAAAATCGAAAAATTTTTTTTGACGAATTTACACGTTTCAGACACTGGAGATTCCGAAAAACATATTTTTAGAAAAAAAATTTGCCGTCCGTCTGTGTGTGTGTCTGTAAACGCTCTATCTCCCGAAAAAATTGAGATAGAGACTTGCAATTTGGTATGTACTTAGTATGTAATAATGGGAAGAAGCCTATTTCATTTCAATAACCTCGATTAACCGGAACAATTTTTTTCGGACTCTCGAAATATTCGTTCTGATGAAAGGTATATAAAAATTTTCGAAATTGTTTATTTTAAGAAATGAATATAAAAGACAATAAAAAAACATAAATTTTGAATAAAGCATGAAGTCGATCGGATAATTAGTTGCCGAGATATTTGGAATCCTATTTTCCACACTCTTCGATTTTTCATGACCCTGTATTTCATCCAAATTTCACTTCAAAGATATATTTTAATTGGAAATTTGACGCTTAATCAGATGCAATAAACCACTAGTTAATAGGATTATTATTTTTGGAGTTATAAGGAAAAACCTCTTTCAAGCAATTTAGTAATCGAGCCTTTAAAGTTTGTGACGTCATCAAGCCACGATTTTATTTGAATTGCAATGCATTTTATAAGTAGTTTACACATTTTTATTTTAATATTTTACATTATGCATATCCATGATGGGTAAGTATTACGGTGGCCCCCAACGACTAGTTCATTTTTTAGCCATATTTTCCAACTCTTCATATTACCGTGATGTAAACTTGGCACCAAGTTCTATTTTGTACCAGAGTTTTCTCCCAGGCAGTTTCAGGAGGTTGCTGCTCCCTGATGCCCTTTGGTTTAAAAATTAATCCCTCCCTGTCCCTCATCCAAAAATAGCATCATTCTTGCTCTTCAGTCAAAAAAATTGTGCCCATACTGCCTTTTGTATTAAAAAATTTGCTTGCATAGTAAAAGCAGACTTATGTCATGCATTCTTATGTCTTGAAAAGAGTATCTTGATTTTTTAAATGAATATTAAAAGTGAACATAAGAATCTAAAAAATGCCCTTTTCCCATTAGTCACCTGCCCTTCTTTTAACCTGTGAGAAATTCTGCTATACTAAATTTTTCTCTGTTATATATATTTCTTAATTTTATAGAAAAATAATTACAAAAATGCATTGTTGTCATAATGTTGAGTTATTTTCGAAGTCGCATAGATTTTGTCATAACCGTTTTCAACTGCAAATTGCATCTTGCTGGTGGTAAAATAAAACCTTTTCTGGTAAGATTTTCTGAAAATCCCCACCCCCTGCTTATCTCTATAAAAATGTTTAATAAGCGGTTTTTATCATTCTAGGATAGGGGTCACCAAAGTGGTCTATGTTGATCCCTGGGGATCTGTATGACATTAAAAGGGATCGATTTGGCTTTAGGGACTATAATCCCTAATTTGAAAGTATTTATAATAAATGGTCTGGTATATAAAATTTTAAAAACTCAAAGCAGATATAATATTTTGTAAAAGTTTTATTCTAGGCACGTTTAGTTGCTTCATTATCTAAAGTATCACAAACGATTAAGTCAATGTAAGAGTTTCAGCGAACGAATTACAACAATACTTATAATACGATCCTCAATCTATCTTACAAACTGATTTTACTTAAACTTTATTTGACAGAAAATCAGAAAATTTTGAAATTAAATTGCTTATGTAAAATGAATAAAATTTTTATAATTGACAAATTGTCAGAGTTAAAAAAGGAATGAAATGTATAAATATATAAAGTTTGCTATTCATATTTAATTTAATTGAACTTAATACACACAAGATCATTTATTGTACTAAAAAAAATTAAATATCTATTATGAAAAAAACAAATTCAGAATCAAAAGTATTTTTTGCATGTCCACTCTGATGTCGTGAGGTTATGCCATTAATATTAACTATAGGGAAAAACACTGAAAATCTGAAATATATAATGTTTTGTTGTTACGTATAATTACATTCAGTAATATGTGTGTACAGATATACATACAGTTATCGCTGCAAACTATTAAAGAATGAGTATCTTAGAAACTAAATAATTACTATATCACTTCAGTAAGTTAGTGTTTATGCCATATGAATTTAGGCAAACTTATTCATTGAGATGTCAGTTGCACAAGGTATCAAGTTATAAAAATAAAAATCATAATTGTTTTCATTTGTAGTATTTTAGTTTTTTGTTACATTATGTACCACTTATTCCTATAAACTTTAGTTGAATGTCATCAAAATTGTTTATATCTTGATCATATACTGGAATTTCAATACTTTGTTCCATTTTGAAACTGGAATTTTTGCTAAATAAATGCTAATTTTAGCTTTGAATAGCTGTACCAGTTTAACACTAATGCTTATATTTTTTAATGTCTAATTTCCAGGAGACCAAACCACCTACAAAATTAAATCTTCTCACCAGTCAAGTTAAGGTAATGTCCCTTTTTCATTCATAAAACTTTTTTTATTATTGTATTGTTAAAAAATGCATAGTAATAATGGTTTATAGTCTATATAAAATGAAGAGAGACTGAAAATAAATAAAAGCATTCTTTGCAATGCTTTGGTTACAAGTAGACGATTGTTGCTTTGTTATATATATAAAAAAATAGTTTGTTCTTTGTTACTTTTATTGCAATCAGTGTTTGTTTATATAATTTTAAAATGGAAGGGGAAAAAAATATGATCCTTTAAACAAATCTGATTTTTTTTTTTCTCTAAATAGATTTTCTCAGGAAAACAAATATTTGTTTAGTTTTATAAAGTCACCAAATGGATTATAAAAGTCCAAAACTGAAACTCCCCAGCATAAAAATAAAAATTTTGTAACTCTTATGTTAACCTAGAGTCTCCTTTCATCTTGACTCTTTGTATATATTTTCTAAGTGTTTATTTTTTATTTTTATTTTTTTACCAAAGCAATATATTTTGTACTGTATTTAAGTTGCTAATTTATTTTAATAATATTATGACAATATGGCTAGTGTCTTTAAAAGCTTAAGTATAATAATACTATTGAGTGCTATCAGTTTATACAATTTAATATTCTAATAAATGTATTTTGCAGAGAGTTAGAAAAATTCCGAGTAAGTTGGACAATCTATCTTCAAAGGTGCATAACTTTTCTATTTTTTATGGCATGAGGTGCAAGGTTTTATCTCTCCCAAAAGGAACTCATATTGTCATATTAATATGACTAAATTAATAATAATAAATACGTACAAACCCAAGTTAGTACCTGCATGTAATTATTCTGATTCAACTTGCATTTGTTTGCAAAAATTTCTAACACTTTACAGTATTTATCCTAATTTGAGTCCACAATGCTCTTTTCCCTACCCTCAGTTTTGTAAGATAACAGCTTTTGAAGCAGCCTTTTTCTCCATACAAATGTTTCCTCATAATTACTTAAATGCTTTATTTTCTTATTGATTGCATATCAACTTATTTGCCAAATCTGCAAGGTACTTTTATTCTTTTTAATTGAACATACTTTGTAGTGAATCAGATTTTTGCCTGCTTGAATCATACATTTGTATTGGTAATTTTTGTATGTTATTGTAAAGAATTGTCATCTAATGAATGAGCAACATGTGAACCTTCATCTAATAAAAGTTTGTTACATTTTGCTGATGTCTATTTGTTAAATTATTATTTTTTAAATTTTATTTAATACTAACTGACCCGCCCGGCATTACCTGGTCCCGTGTAATAACCGTAAATCTCTTAAAATAGGAAACTCTGTCCCAGATCCCTGCTGCCTTTGCACAATATACCGAGCCTGCTGCATGGAAAATTTCTTAATTCCACCTTCTATTGCCAGAACTGAAATTAATAGCTCCCTTTAGTGGTGAAAGAGAGTACTAAAATTAAAAGATGACTGGCGAAAAAACTTTAAAAAAGTCCCTATGCAACAAGAAAAGAATTACAGAAATCGTACCATTAGGGAAGAAGAAATCGCAAAAGAGTCTCAAAAATGCATTATTCGGAAATAGTGGTTTAAAATTACTAAGTGATGAATGTAAATTAATTTTTAGACTTTTTGAGGATCCCAGAACATGAAAACAAAACCAGAAAGCTGTAGGACCAACTGTAAGAAAATTTTATTTTATTCAGAAATGCTTTTGATACAATGTATCTGCAGGCGACCAAAAGTGAGAAATATAATTAAAATATTATGAGGGGTTATATACCAATTCTTACAGGAAAATCTGATAATTATTACTTTAAAAAAAAGAAAGGCCGAAAAAGAATATTATTCGAAAAAGGTGATAGCTGGGACCTAATTATTTTTTTTTTTTTGTGCTGCATATAGTAGCTGGAGTACCTAAGAAGTTGTTAGAAAAAAAACTTTAGCAAATTGGTCCCAAAAGCAGAATGAAAGGGAACAAGTTATTAACATGAATGTGATATTTAATAAAAAATAGTTTACCACCACCATCCCCTCAAATATAACAAATAATCTGTAAAATTAAGTTTTCTTTATTAGTAATTACTATGCATTGTCAGTCTTATATTGTGTAATTTCTAATCTGTCAAATTAAGTTTTCTTTATTAATTACTATATATGGTCAGTCTTATATCGTAAAATTTCTGACCTTTCGTTTAGGAAAGTAAATGGGGAAACAGGTCCCAAAGTGCCCAAAGCAGTAGTAAATTCAATATAATTCCCCTCTTTTGTCTGGGTGATTTTTATCTTTTTATTCGTCGTTGGGTCAGTTTTCTGCAAAAATTTTAAAAAGTTATGGTTCGATTTTCGCAAAATTTGCTTTTTTGGAATCAGAAAAATGAAATATGGGTGTACCTCGAATAGTTTTCTTAATATTCAAGGATAAGTGAAAAAGATGGGGTGTCTAGTCACCTGGATAACCTGGAAAAAACAGAGAAAATTTATATGAACCGGGAAAGTCAAGGAAAGTTACCATTTCTGAGGAAAAAGTCAGGAAAATTTAAAAATTCTGAGAAAAAGTTAGAAATTATGTTTGAACTTTCAAGAATAAAATAGGAAAATTTTCTTATAAAACTAAGGATTTGAAATTGCAGTGCCATTAAAATCAAACTTTGCTCTTCATAAGTACTGTAAAGAGTATTTCAACCTCTCGTGAAAATCATTTTGTCTACCCCCTTTTAGTCCT
Organism: Maratus michaelseni; assembly: GCA_963931845.1. Taxonomy (NCBI): domain Eukaryota; kingdom Metazoa; phylum Arthropoda; class Arachnida; order Araneae; family Salticidae; genus Maratus; species Maratus michaelseni. The sequence goes on from OZ007588.1 coordinate 212,683,606, forward strand.
TCTTTGTAACTCAGAGATTTTCAGTTCTAGCTTCACTGAAACTTTGTACTGAATGTTGTAGGATTGATTAGGTGTTTCACTCTGCTTACTTATCTTTGTTTGGGAACTGACATTTGTTAGCTTAATTTATTGAATATTTATTATTTGTTTTAAAATATGTCAAAGCAATCTGAATTTAATTGTTACTGATGTGATAAAGAATTTCATCCTGATTTGACAAAATGGATAGAACCTGATGCTAAAAGTGTGTATCTGCAAAATGTTTAGCATGTAAAATGTTCAACAACTTGTAAATTATGCAAAAAATTATGTAACAAATCAGTAATTTGTGTCTCAGAATCAGTTTTGACAGTTCCACTCTCAAATTCACAACTTTTAAGATTTTTTGTGTGTAACATCACAAAATCTCGATACCTGGAATATTTTTTTTCATTGGTATGGAAAAGTCAGGGAAATTTGTTGCTGATCTGGAATAGACACCCTGAAAAGAGAAAATTTTACCACCTGTGACTACAAATCAATCTTCAGTGCCATTTTCAGGTAAAAAGATCTCATTTTCAAAGCGATATTTAATGAGTTTTTAATTAATATCGTCGCTAATTATCAAAATATTAAAAATCTGAGCTTCAGGTGCATCAAGACATGCTTTGGACTATCTTTACCCAAATTTTCAAACTTCTAAGTGCGCTAGATTTTGCTAGCCATCACCGAGACACACAGAGCAAAACTTTCTTTTATTAGTATAGAGTATAGATTATATTTGTATGAAAAAATAAACATTTATAAAATAAAATCTGTTAAATTTAACAATCTAACTTTATCTATTTGTTCAGTATAAAAATGTATGTTACACTAAAACATATAAAAAAATAATTGCTAGGAACTAGAAACTATGTATAATTGTATAACACTCTTTCCTTTGAAATTATACTATTTTTCCGTTATAGAGGTCTTAGGGTTTTTGCAATTTTTCTCAGAAGTTGGCAGGTTTCATTTTCACATGTATTACTGTATTCTGTTCTTGAGTGTAAATTCAATTAATTATGCAGCTGTGTCTGAATGTTAATTATGACTAAATGTAAACAATTCGTCATTATATTTACATAGAGTTATGCTGTCTCAAAAATTTTTTGGTCATTATATATTGTTTTGGGTTATCAAAATATCCAAAAGCTGATCAAAGAAAAATTCTTTAGTACATTTGCATTTTATATAAAAATCAAGTGCAATCTCCTCACCCTCACCTTACTGTCAATTGAAAAATAATAAAATGCAAGGTTTATATTAATGAATTCAAAGTATCCATTCTATCCATATTTCAATTGATGATATAGTGAGGAAGGCTGGAAACGTTTGCTCTTATTTTTTATATAAAATTCATGTGTACTTCATTCTTTTTCTTTCATCAGCCTTTGGTATTTTGATAGCCCAAAACATTAATATATTTAATAATGAACTTTAATAAACAGTAGCTGGCTTCGCTCGCTAGCGGGCCCCTAATTTACATCGGTGCCTCGAATATTTTGAAAACTCCTATTTTTATAAAACATCGAAACCAACGACCCTCTGGCTCGCATCCATCTCGAACCTCCGAACCGGGTCCCCGCTGCCTTCGGCACCGTATACCGGTCGTGCTACGCACGCACCGGATAGTCCCTTAATTTGCACATTGAATAGTACAAACCTCTAACCGAACGAACCTCCGACCCTGGCATTCGGTCCCCGCTGCCTTCGGCACCGGATAATCCCTTAAATTGTACATCGAATAGTATAAACCTCTAACTGAACGAACCTCCGGCTCGGGTCCCTGCTGCCTGCGGCACCGTATAGTAGTCGTGCTTCAGTATACGTTAGTTCCACCTTCCACCACCAGGTGGCGCAATCTGTTTATACGATCATAACTGAAACCGTTAAGGCTTTCGATGTCGAGTCGAATGAGCCATACCCCGTCGTCTTCGTACCCATGGAACCGGAGATAAGAAAGCACCCCCTGGTGGTGAAAAAATGAACTGAAATCGATAAGCTCTATCGATGCCGAGTTGAATTAACCAAACCGCGCCGTGATGTGACCCATAGAGCCCGAGTTAGCGGCAAAATTCTTTAATTACACCTACCACCACCAGGGGGCGCAATCTGTTCTATGCGAACATAACCCAAATCTGTAAAGCTATTGAAATCCAGTCGAAAGAGCCAAACCCCGTCGTAATCGGGCCCATAGAACCAGATTTACGGAAGCGCCCCCTGGTGGTGGAACTGGAAACTAAAATATGTAAGCGCTATTGATGTAGAGTCGAATCACCCATACCGCTTTGCGATGGGACCCATACGATGGGAGATATTTTGAAAAGAAATAGCTAATTCTTTAGCTTCTTTTTTTTTTTCCCCTATACAAAAATCGGGATTTTGCTAAAATAAAAAATTATGGTCGGAATTCGAAAATTTTTTGAATCCCTAAAATGCCAGATCACTCAGAGCAAGGATTCATATTTTTCAGATTCGAAAATTTGATATTTAAAATATATATATATTGCCCATAAAAACTGGAATCATTTTAAAATGCATCTTTTTGTCAATTTATCTCTTTTGGCAGAAAGCCGTCCAAATGTCTGATGACAACACCTGCAAATATTTTACTTCTACCCAGTTGAAATAGAAATAAATTCATTTTTCATTTTCATTAATGAGTTTTAATTGATATCTTTAAAAGTTATTGGTCGATTTTTATGAATTTTTTTTTGTTGAATTTGCGATTTTTTTTTACACATGTGTGCAAATTTTCGTGAATGTAGAGTCATTATTTCCACTTGTTTCAAAAAGGAATGGAGCGATTTGATCTCGGATGTGTCAACCCGGCATTCTTTACAGCAACCTTTTTCCCGTCTGGGGTCAATGTTGGATGTCTGGTCAGTTTTTGGCTGAAATAAAGAAAAGTTACTGTCCGAATTTCAAAAAATTTGACTTTTTGGAACGACAAAAATCGGCCATGTGTGTACCCTGATTTTCGGATCGATACCTCCGGTAGATTTTTTTTTAATTCGATGATGCGTTAAAAAGCGACAATTTTGATGTCTGCGATTATCAAAACGGAAATTTTCTTTTCGGGTTTCGATAAAACTGTTTCTTGTTTTGCTAATTTTGATGAGGTTTTTAATTAATAACGTTCTTAATTAGGGGCCGATTTCTTCGATACTGAGTATCACCAATCCCGGAATTTTTCCGAATTTTTTTAAACAAAAAGCGCTTTGCTACTCGCTACGGTTGCAGAGTTTTTCCAAGTACAGACACACACACACACAGATGTTTCTGAACATTAATAATAAAGATTTTAACTTTATCAAAGGTATTTATTAATTTATTTGATTTTATATTGGTGTTCATGATTTTTTAAATTTTATTAGGTTGTTCAAGAAGAAAAAAGGTGTTTTGATCTCATATCATGTATGTAAAATTTCTGGCTGTTTGTTTTTAATTTACATTTTTCTTTTCAAAAATTTACTATTTTGAATTGCTTATGTTTTATATTTTTAGATAACAGGACATATCATTTTCAAGCTGAAGATGAAAATGATATGGAGGTGTAAGTTTATTTTTCATTCTTTAAAAAATAATTTAATTAAAAGTTATGTAGATCATGACAGTATTATTTAGTTTAATAGAATTTTATGATGTTTGTATTTTTGTTTTATATTTGTGAGATATTTATCCGAGATTTGTTTGCAAATATGTAAACAGTTTTTTAATTATTTTATTAATACTAAAAACTAAGATTATATCTACTACTAGGTAACATTTTGGCATTGGCCAGGCCTGTGATAACCTTAAATATACCTAAAATCAGTGTTGAGTGATTTTATATTTTTAAACAAAAATCTTTCCAAATATAGGGTCCTTTGTCAGAATACACCCTCCAATTTGTATGTTTTTTTTTTAAATTTATAAATAAAAATTGCCCAAACGAACCTAGAGTTAATGGCCCTGCTGCCTTCAACAGCATACACAGAGGGTGCAACGCATGCTCTGATCTGGTTTGATTTTATATTTTTAAATGGCAATCCTTCCAAATGTAACGACGAAAGAAATACTTTATGGTTAATTTAAAATAAATTAAATTTTTTAAAAATTAATTGAAAGTGGGGGAAAGCAAAGGACAGGGGGGAATGATTAAATTTTGAAGAATTATCGAAAAGAGAAGTAAATGAATTTTTGAAGATTAGCCAGTGATCAAAAATTATAATAGGTATAGTGGTAATACATGGAAAATAAATTTAAAGAGAACAGTCATGGTGAATCACATGAAATATCTTACCTGATTTGAAAACGTGAATACATCTAACATGTAAGTCCTCTATGCTGAAATATATATATATATATAAATATATAAGACTAAGAAATTCCTTCAGAATCTCTTCGATTATCAATACAATGATATTATTTATACAATAGTTGTTTAAATTAGCATAGATATAAATATAAAGAAATGACAGGACATTATAACATTTAAATTATTTATTTTAATATTTAACATAGAAAAGGAAAGTAACTGCGCAGAAACCCCTATACAAAATTACTTAATATAATTATATACAGACATTAAGGCATTTAATTTGGAATGGATTTATAACATTCTTTGATGCAGTACTCTACAGTATTTAAAATAGTTGATAACGATATTGTCCTAGAGAAAGTTCATACTTAGCGTTTCTTAACACAAAAGGAATTCATCAGAAAACAAGATAAAATTGTACATTACCCCATGTTGAAAAGATCGTAATTGATTACACTCAGAATAAGTAGTTGTACAGCTGAAGAAAGACTGCCAACATCGATACTCGTCACAACCTTCATTACTGATGTTAGACACAAAATGATACATCTTGATCATCACTTAATACGAAATCTGAAACTGATAACGACCGTTGAAATTTCGATATATCTATTTCGATGATTTCTCTAGGTGACTGATATGATGTATAGTTTCTCAAGAAATATGAATCGTGAAATTTTCCTCCAAGATGATACTGATATTAGGATCTGTAGGATACCTGTATAATTTCAGCATCCATTGATGGGCATCTCATGAAGAGAAAGGTTGCTCAGTCTAATGAGAAGAAGTATACTCTGAGTTGCCGATAGCATTTGTACTAAGTGCTGATTATTCATACTCGAAGGGACATGGAAACGCCAGTATTTGTAAATTCTAAAGTTATCACTGCAGAACCGAATTCAATTAAATGTATACCATCTTCAACGCCTAAAGTTGTTGTTCTCTGCAGAATCCGAATAATTCTAAAACGGTTATTTTTTAAAGTTATTCTAGGAGCACCGGGATGTACGTCGTTACACCCCAGCGTCCAAACCTACAAGCCAGAGACGCTACTCAAATTTTTTTTAAAGAAGTCGCGGGAAACACTAGCCGTTAAAAGGCCAGTTAAATTATCTCAACCGCTGGGATTGAAGAGTTCCTCCAATCAAAAAAAAGTATTTGCGATCAGTGTAATCGCAAATAACCGATGCTGTGTTCAAAATGCGTGCGGCTGAGGTGCGTGCTGCTGAGATAGTGGACCGTAAAGTCAATGACCTCAGCACCCGCACAGACACGCTATGAAAGGAATGTTACTGAGAGGCGAAAAAGGATTCTTCCTTTCTAGACTAAACAGAAACGTTAGATAAGATAATGAAAAAGGAAGATGCCGAAAATATTTAAGAAAGTGCTATCTTTTAAAGTAAAAATTGAAGAATAATATTAGAAATAAATACTTTAAAATGAATTAAAATTAGGACTTAATAAAATAATGAGTTAAAAAATTTAAATTTCAAAAGATTTAAATTACAGATATTTAAAATATTAAAATTAGAATTGATACACAGCCGTCGCGTAACACCAAATGAACCTAATGTAGAAGGCCCCACTATCTTCTGCAGTGTACATTCTCAAATTTGTAATTAAAAACAAATATCTATCCAAACAAAGTTAGATGAAAAATTCAAAAATCACTGTGCGAATTCCAAATAACTTTATTAAAAAGAGAACAAAATTTAAAAGATTGAAAACAGATTCCTTTTACTAATGTGGGAAAATCCCATTGAAATGTGAAAAAATGCTATAAATTGCAAAAGAAAGAAAAAAAATCGTTAACAAATCAAAAAGTCTCAAATGACAAAATTTACTATAATGGGCTGAAAGATGTTTTCCATTTAGGAATGTCAAAAAATTGCAGCAAAATGTTAAAAAACTGAAAATTGCATAAAAAGTTTCGTCAAAAATTCAAAAAGCACTATACGTAATCCGAAAAAAAATTATTGAAAAGAAGATAAAGTTTACCATATTGGGGTAAAATATTGAAATTGGATTCTTTTTACTAATGTGAAGAAATCGCAGCAAATACTAAAAAATCACAATTATTATTTTTTTTTTTTAATCATAGAGGACAAAATTTACTACATTGGGCTAAATGACTCAGATTCCTTTTACAAATATGGAAAAATCATAGCAAAATGCTAAAAATTACAAAAAATTTAAAAAATCTCTCTATGAATTCAGAATAAACTTGATTGAAAAGAGGACAACATTTACTATGTAGGGCTTTAGAGATGGGCAGTATTTAACACATTAGGATAAATAAAATGTTATTGTTTTATAGTTTGTTATTTGGTAACAGATTAATGGAAAGTCCCTGTTAAATTTGAAATGCATTATTTGCAAAGTATTTTCAAAAGAAAATAAAAGCTGAAAAATCGTGTTTTATACATTTTAAATGTATACTAAAAATTTATGAAATTTGTTTTCTATTTCAATTTTAAAAAAGCTTTTATTTTTATTATTTTTTTCCTGAATAAAAAAAGTCCTATTTTAAACCCTTATGAAAGTGTAAAAGTACCAAAAAAAAAAGCCAAATGAAGCCTCAGTACAAAATTTTTCCTTTAAAATCTTTAAGGGAAAAAGAAATTGCTATTGACCTTATCAGTTGAGAAACTTGGCTTACGAACAACCAATCAGAATCCGCTTTATCTTTTGATTCTGGTCATTCGTCAAAATATAATCTATGCAGCTATTAGAGTTATAAGTAACTGTATTAACTTAAAGGTTATTTTATTTCAAAAAATCATTTTAAACCGACATTTGTAACCGAAATCCTTTCATAAATGTCAAAAAATCACTGTGGAATGTAAATAAAGGCTAAAAATTGCATTAAAAAATTGCAGAGAACAAAATTTATTATATTAAACAAAAAGTTTGAAACCTAATTCCTTTTAAGAATCTCAAAAAAATTGCTGCAAAACATATAAAAACTAAAAATTTGCAAAAAATTCAAAAATCCCTATATGAATTCTGAATAAACTTTATTGAAATGAGGGCAAAATTTATTATACCTAGGCTAAAAGATTAAAAACAGATTCCTTTTATGAACTTCAAAAAATTGTAAAACAAGAAAAAACTCTAAAAATTACAAAACATTCAAAATTGCAGTACAAATTCTGAATAAAATTCATTGAAAGGAGGACTACACTTACAATATTGGACTAAAAGATTGAAAGCAGATTCCTTTTACTAATGTGGAAAAATCGCTGTAACCCCCCCCCCCCCCCAAAAAAAAAAAAAAAAAAATATATATATATATATATATATATTTATTTAAATAAATAAATAAAAAATTCATTGTAACCAGAATTTTCACCAATGTCAAAAAATCACTAAATATTCAAAAATCATGGAGAATAAAATTTACTATATTAAGATAAAACTTTTAAACTTTTACAAATGTCAAAAAATCACATAAAAAAAATTATATTAAAAAATATATATAATCTAAAAAAGAAAAAAAAATGTCCCAGCTTCATTGCAAATTTTTCAGATATATTCACCATTTTTTACACATAAAATCATGGATTTTCCAAACATTGCTACCGAAGTATAAATTAAAAAATATATATATATATATTATTTTTCTTAAAAGTATTATATTTTGAGTTATAATCTATTGATTCCCGACGATGACCTTTCTCTGGAAATAGTTCTAAAATTTCTTAAATCACTACATTTCACACCAATTTGTCAAAGATCCTTTGCCTTTATTGGAATAAGGAAAATGATATTTGATTTCTTAGTATCTGAATAAGAATATCTGGAATTTTTGCGCCTTTAACATTATAAATGATTTCATGAAAAATCTGATAATTCTGAATTTAGATTTGACAAGAGCGTTAATGTTATAAATTATTATGATAAATTTTCTCAATATCATTTTTTTTTTTTATTGAAATGTTATATGTAATTATATTTCTAGTCCTATATTTTCTTCATTCTGAAAATGTATCTGTTTAGTTTTCGAAACAATTATTTTTTTTAAACTCATCAGCTCCCTAATTCTTACTTAAAAAAACAAATTAAGTACAATTAGTTGTTTTAATTTTCAAAATTTTAGCTATTATCTAACATACTTTATTTTCAATTTATTCATTTAAATCATCAAAGTTTTTTGTCCCAAGTATTTTAAATACGAGCACAACATTTAATTTCTTTATGTTCTATTCATCAAAGTAATTTGTAATTTTAAAAAGTAAATACATAAATTTCTCCTAATATCCAAAACTTCTTTTATAATATTTGTCAGGCTATTATTTAATTTTTAAGAGATGAGAGTTTACTAATTGTGAAATGAAATCACTAAGCAATTTATACTCACCAAAAAATCACTTCTACGTATGTATTTTATTTCAAAAGGATTAATTAATTTAAAAGTAAATATCACGCATTAATATTTCACGTAAAAATAAATTACTGTAAATACAAAGATAAGTTTCAAAAAGTAGGATTTTCACAGTTAGGAATCTGCAAGTACAAGAAGGCAAAAAAACCTAGGTTTTTTTGTTTGTTTTTTTTGAAAGGGGGGGGGGGGAGAGAGAAAATACTCAGAAAACAGCCTGCAACTCGGTGGTCAAAAAGAAGTTGGCAGTGCGTTCGTTATCCTTGCACCACTTTTCAGGATCGTATGGTCAAGAGGCGATTTGCCGAGTCGCCAAGAAACCTTTCCTTCCAACTTTAGAGAGAGTGGTCACCTGGGCAAAATGTAGTTTGGGTATTACATTCGGCTGAAGTTTAGCCAGGTATTATTTGTTGCTTGGGAAGTTATATTATAGTGTATTCACTGATTTAACAATTCTAGTTTGTTCACTGATGGCTTTTTAATCTTGAAATCAATGTTGCAGTTTTTGCTATTACATCCTTTAATATTCATTTACATTTCTTAATTGCTAGAAATTTGCATTTATAGTTAAACGTATGTTTTCTTATAAATGTTACTTATCGTAAGTCTATCATGTTCATTAATATAAATATGAATTACTGATATACATAATAACAATATATAGGTGGATGTCAGTATTAGTGAATTGTAAAGAAGGTGCTCTTAGGAAAGCGTTTGATGACTCTGGTCAAACAGGTGTTACTAAATTAAATCAAAGCCTCTTAGAATTGCAACAAGGAATTATAAGACAAGTACAGAGGTTACCCGGAAATGACCGATGTTGTGATTGTAACTCACTAAAAGGTATATATTTTCTCAAATGTATTTTCACGTTAGTAATTCATTCATTTCTACTAAAACAAAAGTGTAATATTATTGAGGCATGTTGTGAGAAATGCTTTATTTTGTTAAAATATGTTGAATTGGTCATTTTATAAACTACATTAGTCTAGTGTTTTTTATGGACTTTTTTGTTGCAAACATTTTCTTGAAGATAATTTTACATGTGTGGGCAAAAATTACTAGGGCTGTAATGATTGACTTATTGATGAATGTGTACTCATAACCATTTTTTTTTAATCTAGTTAGTCAGTTCAATTAATATTATTATTTTTTAATGAACAAACTAAGTTAAATTTTAAAATGTAGTTTTGTCTACTAAATACTAATTTTTCTCCCAATATTTCACCAAAAAATATTCTAAAAGCTTGCAGCAATTTGTATGCACTAAATCTCATTTTTAGCAAAATGTCCAAAAGTTTATTTTTTTAATTATTTATTTATTTATTTGTAATTACCATAAAATAACTGATAACCAATGTAAAAATTTAAAGATCTAAAAAATAATGAGCAAAAAGTGGGTTCTTAACCCTTTCCGGCACAGACAAATTCTGTTCAGAAAATGAGAAATTACTAACTGACACCGGAATTTTCAAACGACTTTTTTAGAAAATAACAACTCCTTATTGTAAGCTTTCATTGTAGAAACAAAATTTTATTAAAATATTCTTGGTGTCGAATGCAAGTTTGGAATTAAAATTAGGTGTGCCCAGAATGGGACCACTGCGCCGGAAAGGGTTAACCTACCTACCCTGTTGAAATTTTGCTAAACCTCGTTAAAAACATTTCACACCAGAATTTTTATTTAAAACTATTTAACACATTTATTTAACTTAGTTCTCTGTGGCTTTTATTTAACTTACTTTAAGAAGAAATTTCTGGTTCGAATCGAAGGAAATAAATTATAGAAATGGGTCGATTTGACCCATTCAGGGTAGGAAGGTTTAAAAAAATCTAGCATTTGTTGTAGCACAATTTTTATTGATTCCTGAAAATTTTTGTGATATATCTGTGATTTATGCAGTTTTTTAAATGATTGATGCAATTATTTTTCTTATAGTAAATAAAATTAAAGATAATCTAAAGAAATCTTAAAATCATTCAATTCTTAATTCAGAAATTACCATGAATTATATAGATAGATGCTAAGCAAGTCTAGAAACTTTAAACTGAAAAACTGTAAGGATTTTGACATTATCTACACTACCAAAGATATCAAAGTCTAATTTTGAAATAAGTACATATCATGTTTCTTATTTCATTCAGTAAAATTCAATATTTATAAAATCTGGAATTTAACCTGTCATAAACTTGACCTACTTTCGACAGTGGCAAAGGGATCTAAAAGTTATCTGTGTCTGAATATACATAAATCCAAACATTTACAATGTGAGAGGACTGACATTTGATCAGTTGAGATTTCTTCTTCTGGATTGATTTTAAGATTCTTCCCTTCAGAAACTTAAGTTTCAAAATATACATGAAATGAAATTTGACTTTTTATTAACCATTTCAAACTCGCACTAGGTCTGAGAGTTATTCAAATTAAAAAGTAATAATAATAAATAATTTTTGTTACTCTTTACTGCACCCCTGTACACCCCCTTAGATATCTTATCTGTCTGTCTCAAATAGTTTAAACAGGAAAATACATCATAATTCGTATACAGTGCATATCTTTTCTTTGTTTCTGTAAGATTTCTTTACAGCTTAAAGAAGTATTTTAAAAAATTCTATTAGTTGTACTCTTCTTTATTATATTTGTTTAACAAAAAATTTAATTTCATTAAATTTTTGTCTTCATGAAATTATAATTTTTTTTTTTTTCAGTATTTAATTTTTTTTTAAGTATAATGCTTTTCTAAATGTATTTTTGTCAACCCACCTTCCCTAAGAAGTATCGTGTTTCATATTAATGATTTCCCCTACTCGTAAAATTGTAATGATACTGTTTAGAATCTGCTCTCTAGAAAGCTATTTAAACATTCGTGTGTTACTTAATGCATCTTTATATTGATGCAATATTTATTTTTTTTTAACTTTCACAAAATATTTCTTTTAACTTTAACAAATTTCAAAATTTTAATGAAAATTAAGCAATATAGTTTATTATTTTGAGTGACATCTGTAGAGTAGACAATACTATAAATAATATTGTGGTGCAGTGGTTGTCAGCCATGCATCTTGCTTCAATAAATACCATGGTAAGTTGGTCACTGGGTAACACAGATTTAGATGAAGTTATTTGTTGTTAAAGTGACAATTATTACTAATTGAATCTAGTTTTTAATTAAATAATACCTACAAATGTCTTAAAATTTCATATGCCCACAATAGTACAGTAGGTGATCGGTTAACGAACTTAATCCGTTCCAAAACAATGTTCGCTAACCGAATTGTTCGTTAACCGATCATAGATTTAGCATAGAGTTGTATGGAAGTTCAATTAATTCGTTCTTAAAAGCTAAATAATATAAAACAATTAATATAAATTCTTCCTAAATTTATTTAAATGTAATAATAATAAAACATACATTACATACATGTAGACTTGTCCTTCCTTGAATCATGCTTTTTTTTTTGAGTTTGTGGGTATTAAATATTTGACAAAAGCTTATTTTTTCTTTCTGGAGTTTTCAATCTCCGCATTTTAATAGGGTTATCCGCATATAATATGGACAGATCGCAGTTTCATGGCTTTGTCCGTGTCGTGCCATACTTAAAAAATATATGACATGCCCTTTGTAAAAATTTTAACGATCACATTCATTGACTACAGTATTAAATCATATCAGTTTATCACTTTGAAATGTCATAAACTTTATTAGTTCTCTAAAAGATCGTGTTTACTGCAGAGCCGCTAAAGCTCAAGTGGAGCCTAGAGCCTGTTAATTATTTAGGAACTAAATTTCAATTAAATTAATTAGCTTCTAATTAAAAATATTTCTTTAAAAAGGGGACACAAAATATAAAAATTAATGTTTCTGTACTGTTCATTCTAATTTGAGGGCCCTAAAATGTAGGGCCCGAACCTCCGGTAGCCCTCGAATTAATTAGGCCTTAAGTATACAACTGTTAAAATGTTCTCAAAGTCGATAATAGTAGATGAAACTAAATACAGCTCTGCAAATTTGAAACAAAGCATTGCTTCTTCTTAGCTTTGCTTTGTGAGGTGTTCGTTATCCGAACATAAAAATCTCTCCCAAAAGTGTTCGTTAACCGATCTGTTCGTAAACCGATTACTCACTGTATAAAGATTGGCCCCTGCTATAGTGTATACAAAATTAAAAGCTTTAATATATCTTATCTATTTGCGATTTATTGCTTGTTCGATTTTCACCTGTATTATACTAATAAAGAGTGTAAATCGGAAAAAATATCTGATCACAAAAGATTGTAAAGAGTTTTTTATTATATTATGTAAGTAGTTATCAGTGTATTAAAATGCATATCATACTTTTTCATTATTTCACGTATAGTATGTCATTAAAATGGACTGACGATTTTTAAAATGGAATAACAGAAATGGAAACAGTGACAGCTATTAAAGTTATTCTTGTATAAGATTAATGTGCAAAGTTGGGGAATTTCTTTTGTAAGGGTAACTTTAATAGTTTGCGTGCTATTCCATTTTAAAACCTGTTTATGAGATACCCTGTATATTTGCTTAGTTTACAAATATATATTTTTTTATCTGCATTAATTATGTGTTAAGGTTTAATTTGAATGATTAATAAAAAAGTTTTTTTTTTGTTTTTTGTAATAGATCCCACATGGCTATCTACAAATTTTGGAATTTTAATGTGTATAGAATGTTCAGGTATTCATAGGGATCTTGGAGTCCATATCTCAAGAATTCAGTCCTTAACTTTAGATAATATAGGAACCTCTCAACTTCTGGTAATACATAAAGCAGAAAGTATATTATTTATTTTGAAACTGATTTCTTCTAAAAAAAATTCTTAAATAGCAGAAATGTCTCATTTTATTTTCAGCTTGCCCGAATGATGAGTAATGCAGGTTTTAATGATGTAGTAGAAGCCACCTTATCTCAAAATAGAAAACCTACTCCTCAGAGCTCAATGTTAGTATTATGCTTTAATTTTTCCTGTTGTATGTAATTTATTTATAATTTCTGAAAGAAGGGAATAGTCTTTTTATGTTTTGCTATTCTCTTTGTAAAGTAGGACATTTCATTGAATTTTCATATTTCTTTGTAAACTTTTTAAGTTTATTACTTATATAAACATAGGTACGCATTTTTATTTCCCTGCAATTTCAGCGTTAACAGTTTCAGATATAATAAGGTTTTTACACATGTTTCATTTTAAATTAATAAAACATTATTCAATAATATAAACCGCTTTTACTCAAATTTAGCTTTATTTTAGAATGTTAGATATTTTTTAATTTGTCAGATTACAATTAACCCTTAAGATTACTTTTTAATTTATAAATAAAAAGTAACTATCCAAATGGCAAAAAATAAGATTTGCTGAAATCTAACAATTATGTCAGCAGTTATTTTGCATACTATTAATATGGAAGAATTTTTGAAGATGTTTGGAAAGTGTTGTATTACAACAGTGTTAAATAAGACATAACAACTTTCCCCCCTTTTTTTTTTGGGGGGGGGGGGGGGAGGATATCATGAATTATTAGTTATGACAAGTATCTCCTATTTTTAAGTTTAAAGAATGAAACTCAAGTTTGAAATACAAAATAAATTCTTAGCAATTCTGTATAGAGCTTTAAGCGAGCTTTTTTAAAATTATTACTGAAACATAATTGAAGTGATAATAGTAAATTTAAAGATGTGTATTATTATCAGAATGCTTTACAATGCAAAAGGGTTAATAAATACAGTAGATTCCACTTAATTTGAACACATCCATCCTGGCAGAATCTGTCCTTACAAAGCAGCTGCCTCAATTATTAGAAGTAATGTTAATGTTATCTTGAAATTTTGTTCCAACTAACCAGAATCTACTGTATATATACAAATTTAAGTTAATCATCCTACACAAAAAATGTTTTCTTGTGTAATAATGTTTTCTTTGAGTTTCTGAAAAACAGCATTCATCACCGCCTTCCCACACAGAAACTGAGTCATTTTACACTTTTTTACTTTTACGCAAGTTGTCAAATAAATGTTGTTGATTAATTATGGATTTGACATAATGAAGATAAATAACATTTCCATATTTTTTATTATGTTATTAAATGCAATAGTTTGTATGATTTTCTATAATTAATAAAATGTTTTGTTAATAAATATATCACTTTCAGGGAAGAACGATATGAATTTATTAGAAGCAAGTATGTAGAAAAAAAATTTGCAATCAGAACATGTTCTGATGAAGCCGATTTAATTACTGATTTAGAACATGCAGTTACTTCCAAGAATCTTTTCCCGTTACTTCAAGCTTTTGTGGAGGGTGTTGATTTAACAAGTGTGTTGCCATTCAGTGTAAGTTAAACAAAAAAATTATTTAAAATAAAGTGACATATTATTATAGTTTAAAGTCTGGGAATTTTCTTAACTTTTAATGGACAAATTGGCTTAATGCTAGACATGATAAAATATTATAACTTGGTGTACAGATGTATTTGTAAACTTATGTATTATGCATGGATGATTTGTACTCAAGTATGGTTTCTGTGAATTGATGCTTATTAATCATTCAATATTTATTACCAAATAATGGTTGATAAATATGTATTGTTTACTTGAAGCAAGATAAAATATTTTCACTATATGGGGAAACTTGTCTATAACAATAATTTGTTTTAATGTCAATCTGTATAATAAAATTCTTGCCTTTTTTAAACTGCTGTAAAATTTGTAAAACTGGATAAAATACCTGAAAGCTGTTGGGACATTTATAATAAAAAAATATTAAATTACAATCAGTCTTTTTTTTGTGTAATGTTGTCAGAGAAAACTTGTTCATCTTTGATCAATGATTCCTAAGAAAATCAGAAGAATAAAAGTTAACAAAGGAACATTAAATTCAGATAAAGACTAAAACTGCTCAAAAAATCATTTTGATATAAACTGATAGAATCTTAGCTGTTGTATAACTCGTGACTCTTTGAGTGAGTTGGGGGTAGCACTGTGCTCAGATATTAACTTCTACTTATTGAGACACAGACAGGTTGAACAGTCTCTAGAAGGTGGTAGTACACACTACAACAAACAATTTTTGTTTGTATAGAAAACTAGGGTCATAATATATTTATTCAGTCAAAAATACAGGGTGTCTCACTCCAATCCCTTTTTTTTTTTTTTTTTTTTTTTTTTTTTTTTTTTTTATCATAGCTTTAACAATAACGATAATATTTTATTGAAATTTGAAGTAGACTGGCCTTTTTTGTGTGTGTGGAATATAAGGATATGAGGAGAAATGTTAGAAGTGGCTACCATTTTTATCCAGCTGATGTTTAATTAGATATTTCATATTTCCAAATGTAGTCGACAGTCCATATGGTTACACTTGCCAAAATGCTCTTAGTCTCCATCAATTTTCATGCATTTCACACAAAGCAAGGTAAGTCTGTTGAAAATTGCTTTCAAATATCTTTATTTTAATTAAAGTTATGTTTGGGTTGGAGTGAAAAACATTGTAATTTTGAGGGAAAAAATAGATTACAACTCTGGTTTCCTTACAAAAGTTGTTTGTTTTGGTGTGCACTACCACCCCTTAAAATTTTTTCAATCGCTTTTTAACCACTCTGTATTATGTAATAAGAGTGTTTCTTTATTTATGTCTTTTTAACCCCCACAATTTTTTTAATTCACTGACTTCATTTGATAATGCATACAGAGTTGTATAAACTTGGAAACTGAATGCTAACACAAGTATTTCCCAGAAAATTTCTGAAAAAAATCTGGTAAATCATGTTCTTTTACACATCACAAAACATAAGTATATTTTATTTATTCATTGATTATTTATAATAATAAATGAGAGCTGTTTGTTTTAAAAAATCCACCAAAATGTATTTTTTAAAAGTCAATCATGGGTTATTTATAGTTTTAATAATGAATAAAAGAATTACTTTGTTAAAGATGAATCCAGAAATTCATTGCCAGAATAAATTAATTGAATAAGTGGAATTTTGTTTTTCTGAAGTGTGATATACAACAGTTGCCTTCTGAAACATTTTAGAGAAATGGAAAGAAATTGAAGCTATACAAAAGTAAAAATTGATTTAAAGTGCAAATGAATAACAAGTGCTTTTAATTATCATCATGCATTTAATTTCTACATTAATAAAAGAAATCTCAGTGTCTCTTTGTGTCTGTCTGTCAGTGATGGCTAGGGAGGTAATCTTCCATAATCAGGGGCCCATAGCCAAGATTGGTGACAAATATGGGTGACACTGGCAACAGTGTAGTTTCAAGATTATGAGAGTAGCAGCAGTGGTTACAACAATAGAATTAGTTTTGCATCAAACCATGTTCGCTAAAATATGCAGATTGTCTATAGACCTGATTATGGAAGAATTTGTTTTACATATTGAACACCTGTGTTCACTCCCTTAGCTATTGAATTTTAAAAATCATTTAAATATGTATTTAACCATTATTTTAGTAGATTTGTTGTCTTCTACCTAGAACTGCTGCTGATATAATGTGAAATGACCTAAAACTTTTGATAGTCCCTTTAACCCCTTTGAGTGAAATTTTTAAAAAATGCTTTCTTACTGGATGCCCATTATGTGTTAGGAATATATACCACAAGAGCTCATTTCTAGCTTCAATAGTCTGTGCATTGATGAATCAGTCAGCCAGGACAAAAAGCCTCTTTAGGTATAAAGATTATGATTATATCATAAAATATTAAATCAATCTTGTAGCAATTATACTATTAATATTTTATTTTGCATTGTGCATTAGTCAATTTTCTTTGATTCTATATATAATGTTTTTTCTTGTTATATGTCATTCTATACAAGTTCCACTGTATATTTTTATTTTCTCTGATTCTATATATAATGATGCTTTTTTCTTGTTACTTATATGACATTGTATACAAATACCACTGAATTTTTTTTTATTATTATTCAAATAAAGAATTCTGCCCATTTTATTCTATTCTTCTCTCTGATAATGTGAATATATCTAAACATATATTTAATTTACTTGAGAAGAAAGTGGCATTTAACTTAATATCCGGGGAGGTGAAAAAGTAAAACATTACAGTGGACGTGCAGTTGTTTATTTGATCTATAAAGCTTTCTTATTAGTATGAAATTTTACAAAAGTATACTTTAAATATTCAACTTATGAGTGAAAACAAAGAAAAAAAATTCTGTTTTCAAAGAAATTTTTGCAGAGAAAACATTTTAAAACATGGTGTGTATTTCATCAAAAAATCTCCTTAGGTTTATTCGACACAGCCTCAGATGTTGCACGTCTCCTGTTATAGGTTATTAAAGTATTTATTGAAATGCCTATCTGTTGTACTAGTTAGAAATCAGTATAACTTTTCTCGGTGAAGTTGAAGTTATGTTGATTAATATGCTTACTATTTTTGATTCTATAGTCTATAAAATTAATCATGAATATTACATGCAATTTTGATGTTGAAGCTTATTAAAAATATCCCCTTCTTTAAAGATAATTTTTACACTCCAATCCTTTATTTCTCTTTTATTTATTTATTTTTTCATTTTTGTGCAAGTTATTTTTTTTCTTTTACTAAGTTTCATGAAATTTCTTAGCTTTATTTTTATCATTTGTAATTAATATGCCTACAACAGTTTTTCTTAGGAAATCACACTTTTTTCTATATTTTGTAGCCTATTGGTGAAACTAGTTTACATGTTGCTGTAGCTCAAGAAGATGGTACTTCTTTACACATTGTAGATTTTCTTGTACAGAATAGGTAATTAGAATTCATTGTTTTTGGTCATGTGAATCAAAATTATAAATGTGCCTTTTTTTATGGGCAGATTTTGCTTTTGAAAAAACTTTAGATATTCTAACAAATAAATTTTTAATTGTAGGGCTAATTTCCATTACTTTAAAAAATAAATAAATAACTACCAATGTTGAAGTATGCATAATCTGTACTTATGTCATAGCTGCCAATTCTACTAGATTTGGCTGGAGGCTCTTGCTCAGGGATGTAGTGGAGATTATAGGATGGTATACGCCACATATCTTCTGGATTTTTTAACGAATTCTGTATACCATCTGTTTCTGAAATAAAGCTATAGCATATATTCTTTAGCATATACCCTGTGCCTATAACATATACCCTCTTCTGGTATTTTTATGACTACACCACTGTTCCTGCTTTCTGAATTTGTAGTGATATCTTCCCCTCTCCACTTACTTAAAAAATGATAAATTAATAAATAATAAATAAATAAATAAACTACAATAAAAAAAAGATTTTGCTACTCTGTAATTTTTTTACAAAATGATGGAAAAATTTCTTTTTTAATTGTTCAATTTATTAGAGCGCTCATGCATCCTTTTCAGATCATGAGGCAGCCATCCCTCAGAGTTGGGTCAATCTCTTTCTCTATTGAAATTGGTGAATATTGGATGGATTGAGATGGATAGAGGCTAATTTTTTGCTACATCTGTTACTTGGGAATTTGTTTAGATCAAATTTATTTTCCTTACTTCTTTAAATTTAGTAACCATTTGGAAAAATTATTTTTAGTGTGTAGTTATGTTTAAATAATAAAAATCAATCCTACTATTATTGTATTTCTTCTAGAAGAATATAGATTTTATCATTCATTAATATGTTCTGATATATTATTTCTGCTACTTTATGTATGAAACTGTTGTAACATGCATTATATCAGACTTGTTTGTAAACTTTCTGTTTAGCTCAAGTCTTGACAAACAAACCAAAGATGGGAGTACAGCACTTCATATATGTGCTCTAAGGAACCAGACTGAATGCATGAAGTTGTTACTTCGTAGTGGTGCCAATCCTCAGATCGAAAATAGGGAAGGGAAAACACCTTTAGACATTGCCAAAGAAAAGGAACACCATATTTGTGCCGAGCTGGTAGGATGAAGTCAATATTATTCAATGCTTAAAATGTTACAAAAACTTCTTACAGAACTGAAATTTGATCCATCTTATTGTTAGTACTGGGTCGTTCCATGTCAATTCAACCAGACCTTGTAACCACCAACAGGGATTTTGGGGAAATGTGTACACTACACACTATCCTTTACCTTGGTATGAACCCGTGAATTTTTTTTCTTTTCTGGACCTCATAGTTTTTGAGATATGGAGGGTCAAAATTTTGGGGGCTTAACAAATCATGCATGTATTTATAGACTGCAATTCCATTTCTCTTGATCTAAAGTCTGTATGAGCTTGGGAATGTCAATAAAAATATGCAGATTTTAATAAAAATATTAAAAATAATTTGTAATTTTTCAAGGCAGAAAAATTAAATCAAAATTTCATCAATCAAAAATCATCTATGAAAAGGAGTTGCTTTGTCGAATACCCAGTTTGTTCTTGTATTTTTTCAATTTGAGTGCTAAAATTATAGACTATAAGTCAGTGACATATTTAGTTAACCATTTCATACAAGCTGATCTTCAAATATGTAATTGAATTTTCTTAATCACGAAAACAGCCATCGGGTGTAGTGACCTTGTTGGATGCAGCCTCGAGGTTGCAACATCTTACAATCATATCAAAATGAACAGGAGCTTGATTAAAGTTGTTCTTGTGGCAATAATCCATAATCAGGAAATTGTTTATTTCACTTTCACTGTGCGATGTTTTTTTCTCTAAGGGTGCTACTGCAGTCACAACAACTGACAACTGTTTCTGTGATTAAGATTGATCAATTATATTTGTGAAGATCAATTTTTATGAAATGGTTAATAAAAAATGTTGCTGCTTCCTAGACTATTACAATAAAAAAAGTGTTTTTAATAAAAATAAAAACTAAAAATATGCAGTTTCAACTAAATTTATTTTTATTTCTATATCATGCATTGAAAAGTTTGATGTTGTATCTGCGATTAGCTTTCAATTGAAAATGAAATGTCTATACACAAATTCTTGCTGATGGTGCATTTAAATCTTTTACAATTCTTTTTACATGTAAATACAGTGCTGGAAAAAAAAAAATGGCGCCATTTTTACAAAAGGAAAATTTAAAATCTAATTTTTTATGTCAAACATTCAGCAAAATATTATTTAGTTTTATTTTTTTATATTTTTAGTTACATTTGTACCGGAAGAAAGCTAGAAATAAAGATAGAGACAGCATAGAATTCTGAAAATATAAATTTAATAATCTAAAAAATTACCAATATTTTTGATTGAGTTTATTGTAAATCTCAGAAAATTAAGAAGTCTTTTAAGAGTATCTTTGGGAATTTTCTTTTCCAGGAGATTTTGATAGCTGGTTGTCTGTCTTTATTGGCATAACACTTGACTTTTGTGTAAAAATATCTCGCTAATATCCCCCACAGGATTCTTACTGGATATATGTGAGGGCTCTATGAAGGGCAATCCTGCAATGAGGTCTCCAGGGAATTTTAAAAATGATTAGTCTAAGATTTTAAAAATGTTAGCTAGTAAATTAGCCAAATTACAAAATTATTAGCCAAAAATGTGTGATAATATATTAATATATACATATATATATGTATATTAATATATTATCCCCCTATATATATATATATATATATATATATATATATATTATACCCTTTCAGTCCTGACATTATTTTAATGGGTAAAAAAGCATTTTCTCACCATATTACATTTGCTGTGTGTTCAAATACTCCATACGTTTTTATTTACTTTTTGAATTTTTTACTCCATACAAAAATAAAAATCCTATTTTAAAGCATTATAAGTTTGATAGATCACAACTTTCTATCGGAATTAAGATATATTTTTCCACAATATGAAAGAATTGAAGGAGTTTAAGCAATGTTCTCATATCAAACATCGATTCAGCATAAGTGCAACAAGTGTTTTAAAACAAAACACATGTGGCTGTGGTGTAGCCAAGATTTCTGTGCACAGACTCAATAAGTACGCAGAAATTTCTCCATCGAGTGTGTTTCTTTCGCCAAACTCTGAACCCATACTCGAATTGTCTGCTCTCCGCACAGTATCAGAGTGCAGGTAAGAAGATATTTGCTCCTCTCTCTCTCACCAACTGTCAGTTTGTAAAAACAAACTGTCTTTAAAAGAAAACAAATGTAGCAGAGCCATTTTATTCTATCTTAAATGCAGTAAGAAGTCCATATATGAAGTATGATTTAAAATTCACTATATTTCCAAAAAGCAATAAAAGTTCAATAATTTAATTAAATAAATATGCCATATTTTTTTTAAATGAACCTGGCTTCCCCTCTCAATCATTAAATTGTAGTTACATCAATTACTCTGAACTGTGTTTTTCAAATAACTTGACAGAGAAATGTTTTAAAAACAAACAAATATTTTATTTCTTCAAAAAAATAACAAGTTCTCAAATAATTAAGCATGCCTTTATAACTTTAAATAAATCAAACTTTTTCTTCATATCAATAGCAACACAATTATTTCTTAAAACAATTCACTTGACTTTTGTAAACAATCTCCAGACACAATGTCAAATCAATCTCAGAAACAGATTAAATAAACTTCAGGGGAAAAAAAAAGATATATCACAAATTTACTTTTCATGTTGAAAGAAAAACAAGCCACATATTAACTTCACTATAGAAAGAAAACATCTGCTATAAGCTATACCAGCCATACTCAACCTTTTTTTCTCGCGGGCCGCAAACATATGTTTGGAACGTTCAGCGCGCCGCGACACAGCTATATTATAATGTAAAAAAGGGTAATTTAATTAATAAGATTTAAAAAAAAAAGTAGTATAACAAATGTATGTAATAAAGTTAATACAATCAGTAGGATTGAACGTTTGTCGGAAAAGAAATATTAACAAAAAAATTTCTCACCACTATTTCTAAACAAGAAACTTTGTGGTAGATTTCAATTGCAAATGATGTAGAAATAGTGGTGTACAACCCTAATAAGCATTATTAGTTCAACGTACTAATATAACAATTTAGCATTTCCACGTTCTAAAGAAAAAAATTATTTTCTTAATAAAACTTTTTTTTAAGTGCATTAAATAGTGTAAATGTAATAAATTTGGAATAATATTGGTTTAGTGTTGAAGATTAAGAAATGTATACACCACTATATATACAACACCAATACAACCTATACAACACCAATGTATAGCACAAATAGAACTAAATGTAAAAAGACCTCTTGACCAAGGAAACGGCATTTAGGATAATTTTAAATAACAGGACAGATTTTGTCTTCCCCTCATAAAAATATATAAAAGAACAGCGAAGGTCATAAAAACTTTTATACACATCTCAATTAATGTAATAAATAGAGGTTATAGATTATGTATCTTGGGCCGCACATAAAAGGTCTCCGGGCCACATGCGGCCCGCGGGCCGCAGGTTGAGTATGGCTGAGCTATACCATCGGAGCTAGCAAAAGCAAAAGAGCAATGTCAGCAAAACAACTCACTGTATTTAAGGAGTTGAAAGAAAAGACTAGAAGCAGGAACTAACTCCCTCTACTTCAAACAGCTGATAAAAATATGAATGCTTAATGAGCGTAGATAAACATGTGTAACAGAGTTTAAACTATTAAATTAAGAAATGCTGCATGAAAATAAATTATAATAGGAATGTGTAAGTTAACAAGAATAAATATATTTTAAATTAAGTTTATATTAAATGTAATTTAAGAAATGTTGAGAACATAACTAAACTTGGGAGGTTTTTTAAACCTAACACCAACTGAGTAAGAATGTGGTAGAATCCTCCAAATGGCGCATGCATATTACGCTTAAGGAGAAGGACTCCATACAGAGCAGAAAACAACGGCCAAGAAGGCAAGAAGCGAAGAAGAAAAAAAACGGGTATACATGAACTTGAGACAAAAACAGAAATTCATTTACATTTCAAAACATGATTACAACAACGAAAGGGTCTCAAAAAATCATTCGTCAGCTTTTTCATCATAATAATTGTTTGTTTGACAATTTCAGGATGTATTCACATTTGGCATGTAGGTGAATGGTTAGGGCAGCCCCTGGGTCTCATTATCTTTTAAACCATGATTCTCATGTTGATGAGCCATGGATTGAGGCATTATCCTGCTGAAAAAAAAAAAGTCTTATTCAGGTATATAATAAGAGATACTTCCTGTAATAAATTTTCAAAAAGAGTACTTTTATATATCTTAGAATCTGCTTTATTATTTAAAAATGCTATTGGAGTTGTCTTGCTACATTCAAAACTACCCAAACAAAGTCACTTCTTCCTAATTGAATACAATTTGCTAAAAATCATGTGGTATATAGCAAAAAGTGGAATATGTATTTTTCCCAGATGAGAAGTTCAATATAGATGAACCAAGCAGCTCCATTATTACTGGCATATTACCAGAAGCTCCACTCATTACATCAAACGAATACATTTTTCAACAAGATAATGCCCCAATCCATGTATTATCATGATTTAAAGCAAATGGGGTCTCATTGCTGTATTGGTCATCACAGAGCCTTGACATAAATCCAATAAAAAACCTGTGGAGAACATTAACAAGAGATATTTACACAAAAGGCAAGTGTTATGCCAATAAAGATGTTCTAAATTTAGCTATAAAAATGTCTTGGAAAAAAAATCATCCAAAATAATTTTAAAAGAAACTCTGACATCTAGAATGATAAAATGAATTAAAATATTGTACTCTTTTAAATTACTAGATTTATTTTACCAGAATTCTAAGCTGTCTCTATATTTTTATTCAGCTTGCTTCTTATTCAAATATAATTTTTAAAAAATCTCTAAACTACCTCAAAAGGAAGGAAAGGTAATTTGTCAACAAAATGCCTTCTAATTTCTAATATATATAAATATATATACAGTAGAGCGCCGCTAATCCGCAAACCTGTAATCCGCAAAGGCCTCTAATCCTCAATCAATTTATGAATGTAAACAAAGAAATTTAATTCTTGAAAAATGCTTCAATGGTGACAAAATTTTGAATTTTGAAATTTTTTTCACCAATTTTAACATTTTTCTTATCTTTATATATAGTATTATATATCATATAACATTCTTCTTTATAGTTTAAAATAAAAGCACATTTAATTAGTATATTATTTTATATATTTATTTCTTCATACAATACTTGTAAAATACAATTTGAGCTTTTGTAATTTTTTTTTAATGATAAAAAATCCTTACTTAGACAATATATTTTATAATTTATTTATTTTTTCATTAAATCGTAATTATAAAATTGAAAAACACATAAAAAAATACATATATATTGCTTTTGAACTCTTACTTAAAGATAAAATTCAACACTATAAACCAAATGTCTTAAAACAGACAACAATTGATGCCATATTTAAAAAATTTAAAAAATAATAAATTATTTTTTACATAGTTATTACTTTATCTATATATTAAAATGTGTAATTTATTTATTTTTTAGTATTAGCAATCTAAATTTGTCCAAAATATGAATTTTAAAAAATGTAAACAAAAATTAAATAGACATGGCCTGTAATCCGCAAAAAGCCTCCAATCCGCACAACACTTGGAACCAAGCTTTGCAGATTAGTGGCTTTCTACTGTATATATATATATCATGACTTTGGCTTTGAACTGTTGGCACTCTGCTAAAATAATTAATAGTTCTTCTGCTGAACTTGTTCTATAAAATAGCTTACAGTTTTTTAATGTTGTGGTGTAGCGAGTGTTAATTTCAAACATAAACATTCACGCACAGCTAAACTAATAAAGAATCTACTGGATTCAATTAAAAATTATTTAATTTAAAAAAAATATTCTGTACAAGTTCTTTGTGATTTACAATTTAATCGTGATCTTCATAATCACCGCAGAACACAGCGGAAAGCACTAAAAAAAACATCTCACTAAAACCGGAGCTGTTTACAAGCGAACCTCATCGCTCGCTTTCCAACCACAGACTCCTCGCTTCTCTACGTCTACGTGTACACTGTCCACTGGGGGTAAGGGCGGAAGTTCTCGGTCATTGCTCCAAAATGACCAACCCCCTCCCCACTTCTGCGAGCATCTTCTAACGTTCAGAAGGAAACAAGCGTTCTTTTGGAGAAATACTGCACCCTGCAGCCATTGTTACAATGTCAACAATAGTACAAGATAAGCAGCTCCAAATAAATTGCTTGTCCACTTTCCTGCCCTGCATATCTGTTTCAGAATTAACCAATGAAAATATTTCTTAATTCTGCTATGAACTAGAAAGAAAATTAGACAAGTGAAGCTAAACAAGGAACAACTTTCTGCTTTAGTAAAAGAACAATGCAGTGTAATATTGATGAATGGCCATTGCTCTTTAAAAAATGTTTTTAACAAGGTTACAAAAATGAATAATTATTGAGAGCTTTTATTGTTAGAAAATCCTGGTTTTCTTTTTTTTAATATGATAATATAAAAATATATTAATTGATTCTTAAGGAAAAATAGTATAAATGTCCTAAAACTTTTTAAAAGAACTCTGTAAATATAAAACATTCCCTTAAAAAATATTTTTAAAAGTAAAAAAGACAAAAAAAATCAATAAATAAAAATATAAATACCTTTAGCATCCAGGCCCTGGTTATTACTATTTGCCCAGTAGCCTGAAGCAGTTAATAAGAGGCATTATTGTATCGATTAGTAGTTAGCAAGTTTATTTTTCCGTGAGAAATTCCATAAACTTTTAGATCATAATGTGCTTTCAGCTGTTCTATAGCTCCTTTATTCTGTTGAGTTGACAAATTTAAAAGTTAAAAGAAATTTCAGAATAGTTAACTGAATGGTGATTATTATTATTTTCATTCACAATAATATTTTGTCTTGAAAAAGTTGTTATATGATAAATTGAAATTATTTTCCTTTATTAAAATGCTTGTTTATATTTTTTTCTTCTTTTTTAGTTGGAGCATGCTATGCAGAATAAGAAAACATTATTTGAAAATGTTAATGTAGATTGGGGATTACTTCAAGAAGATGGTTCGACTGATTTTAGTGATGAAGATGGTGACGAAAAGGTGAAGTTTTCATTTTTTTTTAACTTTATTTTCTCTTTTTTTATATTTATATATATTTGTACCGTAAAAAAATATGATCATTCATATAAAAAATTTATTGATAATGCTTTGATTTAATTGGTTTTGTTCAGTTTAGTTTTTCCCCTTTTAATCATGAAAATATTTAAATCAACTATAAAATTTTAATGGGAAATAAGTTATTCCAAATTGGGTTTTTTTTTCAACCCTATAATTTATTTATCCAAAAAAATGTTAAATGTGATGAATAAATTGTCTTTGTCATAACTTGTTTGTTTCATTCTGTACTCTTACTTGAATTTGACTGTTAAAGTAATATTCAAATGCTGGGACAGAGGTTTCTTGTTCAAGAAGGTTTAAGTATCTTCTATACTAACATGATGTAGCATATCTGTAATTAGTCTTAACTAGAACAATGTTTATCTAACTAACAAAAAATGTACAGTTTTAAAAGTTTGTTCACAAAGACAAAGACAGTTAAAAACATTATTTTACATGCATTGTAAAAGATATATTTTTTAATAAATAAACTTTGTATTATAAAATATACAAAAAATTCTTTGTTTCGGTTTTTTTTATTTTGTAAATGTTGTTTTTCAGGTTGAACCCTATTAAATTAAAAAACTATTAATGATATTTTTATCTTTTTAGTTTTCATCACTTTGCTTTATTAATTGCAGGGAGGCCAAATAACCCCAGAGCATTTGAACCGTTCTCGGCCGTCCAGTGTTGTGGGTAATGAATCTCCTACTAGTAGATCCAGCTCAATAAGTGAGACGGTTAAACAGAGTCCACTTGTCACACCACGCACAATGCCGCCTCCACCTCCTCCACAAAATAAGAAACCATTTAGTAAGTTAATAGCTTATACTATGTTACCAATCCTTTCATCACCAATTTTAACTGAGTGCAAGATCTAGAATTTAAAAAAATCTTCCTGATATTATAATTAGTTGGAAAATGCATGATATATACTACCTCATTATGTGATGTATGTTTCATTGTGATATGTTTAGTTAGAAATTGTATTATTTGTTTTTAAATAGATTTGCAATGTTTATAGCATGGAATGTATAGTTTACTTTTGTTAAAAATATGTGCTTTTAGAAAAGACTAATAACAGAGTTTTTAAAATTATTACCTCCTTTCTTGAATTTTAATAATAGCATTTACTAATTAGCAAAACATTATTTCATCTTTAAATCTTTTTAAGCTAACTATTTCAGATTTTCTAAAGCAGGATTGCCCAACCTTTTAATTTCCTCTGTTCATATTTACAAGGAAAAACTCGTCTTGGGCCACACATGTAATGAATTATGCGGCTTATGTATAAGTTCAGTAACATTAATTGTTAAACAAAAATTTCATTGAAACCATTAACTTCTTTTTATTAAAATTATTTTCAAATTATTGAACATAATGTTATAACTAATCACATAATATTGTGCTGATTCAACTCAAGCATGCAAATCATTTGCATTTCTTCTTGAAATGGAAACTAAAAGTCATTAACAAGTATCCAACTGTACCTTGTACCAAATATTCAAGCACTGATTTATTTGGACGTATTTTCTGACTCCTTAGGTCAGCAGCTTCAAATATACTCACTCTGAGTAGCTGGACATAAGCAGATTAGCCTTTATTGAAAACATTAAAATCACAAGTCTTCCTAATTAGCCCTATACTGATTTAACAAAATGATAGCTTTAACCCCCAGCATCTGTTACATGCTTTTCTAACTTATTATGTGGCATTATATTTAAGGCACTCATTTGAGCACACTGGTGAATGGTGATCTGTAATATTGTTTGATCAGTGTAATACAAGAAATGTATTGGATGCATTTTTTCAGCAATAAATTTATACTCTCATTGTCTTGAAGTAATATTTTCTATAAATGTATTATGAAACCCCCTTTAAAAAATTTACATTAAAATCTTGGTATTTTAAAGAAATTAAGAAAAGGAAAAGCTGTGTGTTTAGTAACTATTTTAATTTTAATATGTTCTTTCGAGATCCTGTAATGATTATAATATTCATTATATAATTATTATATATATATATATATATATATATATATATAATACTTTTGAAATCAAAATACATCAAATAAGTGTTATCATCAAAATCTGACCAAATCCCCAATTTAAAGATGGCAAGTAAAGAGTAAGTAAAGATTAAGCATACATAATAGGTTTAGAGAAAAAAGCAGAAAAAATAAATATATAAAATAATAAAAAAAGATGCCAGATAAATAAAATAAATATAACTTAATCACATATTTAAATAAAAAATGGAATTTAGATATCAAATGAAATTCAAAAATCTACATGTATCCATATATAATCATCAGTTTGGTTGTACATTTCATATATCAAAGGAAAATATTATATTTCATAAAATATGCTGGCATATTTGCCAAGAACATTATATTTCTACCAAATATGTTGCATTAATCAAAAGAAACAAAAAAAAAAAACAGATGAAAAATGGATAAGAAAACAAAATTTACTCACATACCATGCTGCATTACACGAGATTCAAACCACTTTGCCTAACAGCATTTGTAATAGGCACGTGAGCAACATCGCATGATGCATGAATATCCATGGTTACAATGATTTAAAATTGAGACATTAAAAGATTATAGAAAATTCTTAAAATATATTAAAGAATTAATTGTTACAGGTAAAAACTCAGTTATTAATAATAAAACCATATATTATTTTGAGACACACAATTATTTGAAAAAGTTATATAATTATTATCCTTCAATAAATAAAACAAAAACATTAACAAGATTTTTGTTTACTAAAGCTTTTCTTTCATTCTAAAATTAAAATAATCTGTTTAGAATTTTTCAAAATTGTAGCAATGAAGTCTGTTTTGTAATAGTTGATGTCACTAACATACATTTAAAGTGTCATTATTTCTCAACTTGTCCAATGTCTTTTTGTTTGACAACTTTAAATTATTTTTCTTCCTAAAAATATGGATTGATAAAGAGATATTTAAAGTTAAAATAAAATAAAACATGCTTAACTTTTGTAGTTTAGTTCTTGCTTTCATCTTTTTTGCTAAAGTAACTTTTTATTATCCCTGACTTCAAACTTACTAAAAATAAAAAAATTCTTGCAAAAGCTTTATACAAACTGAGTTGGCATGTTATTATTATTATTATTATTACTATTATTATTTATTTTATGCTTTAAAAAATATTTTTTTAAAATTTTTATTGTTTGTTTGTTTTTGTTTTAATAAATCTTGTGGCTTTTGTTTCTGCTTTTGAAAATTGCATGCTTTTAGTGGTGTATAATTAATAGAATCAGTAAAACTGTTGGATTTTGTTTAATGTAATTATAATATGAAATTTTATTAAAGTTTTTATTGTAAATGTATAAGTATGTATGTATTTCCTTTGCATGTATAATAGTATACATATCTATTACATTTGTTTCCTCGGTGTCCAAATAGTATAATAACTTAAAAATATAGCAGTTAAATAAATTATTTCATTTCTTTCATTTGGTTTTAATGAACTACTTTATTTTTTCTAGAAAAATAAATAAATGTATATACTTCTGAATTGTTCATTAATATAGTGCTTTTGCATTAAAATTGCTTAGCAGTGCACAAACTAAACAAGTGCTCTATACAGTTTTAATATTTAGCATTTTGTTGAGTTTATTTAAAATAAAAAAATACAGAAAAATGATTAATAATTAAAATTTAATGTTTGATATTGTTTGATACTGTTAAATTGTTAAATTTTCTTTTTAATTTAATTCTAATAGACAAAATTGCAATATTTATTATTTGTCTAAAATGAAATTATTAAAACTGTTGAGGGTTTGTTATTATTATTATTAAAAGATAATGTCAAAAATGTGTCAGAATTCCTCTCCTTCCTCAATTATTTTATTATGACAGTTAAGTCCTGTGATGAATCTTTCAATGTATATTTTATTTCAAGTCATTTCAAGGTTAAATGTTTAGCATTTAATATAACTTTAAATTTCATATCATTATAATTGTACCAACAATTTTATCTGAAGTTTTCTCTTTTGTGAGCATGCAGCAATGAATTAAACGGTGGTTTGGTGCTGTAGTGATTGTTTCTCAGTTTAAAAGTTAATTAAATTGAAATGTGTTTTCATTTTTTCAGCATATTTGCTTTTTTTCATTTGACCTTTTTTTTTTTGTATTTTCTAAAAATAAAATAATTTGTATGTCAGGCTTGTATACAAACTAAAAAAACAGCTGGAAGTAATTACAGCTTGGGGTTCTGTTTTTCTTTGTTGGCAAGGCTAATGAATCATTCTTGCTATGACTATATTTTGTAGCCCATGTAAATTTGCTTCTCTGTAAGTCTTATCACATGTGCATAGTTTTAATTATACCCAAAAAAAATAGTGCACTTTTTATTAAAAAAACTAATTGTACAAAATTAATTGCACTTGTGTTAATTTGTTTCATTTGTGATACATTTCATTAATAGTGATAAAATTTAAGAACAATAATAACCTTCAAGTAAATGTTGTATATATGTCTTCAAACATCAGTACATATGCATGTTGCTATTTTCTTAAGAAAATTAGCTATAGGTATACTTTTGTAATTATAGTAAAGGTACTTGTAAAGGGAATAATATAAGATTGAACACGCTTTTTCTTCAAGAAACAACACAAAACAAGAGCAACATATCTGAATGAGTGATTTAATGAAGTGTGATATAACAACAGGTTACTGTTTTACAGTAGAATTAATTTTGCATTTTGCAGGAAAACCATTAAACACAAGGCTTCTTAATTATATAATTTCATAGTTAAATACTCAAAAGAAAAATACACAAGTAGATAAGAGATTTTTTTTTTTTAATATATGTGTATTATTAATAAACAGATAGTGTAAGATCAGGCTGAGAAATTTAAGTAAGCAACTCATTACATTTAGTGAAATTAGCTTTCCGTATGTTTTGGCTTACTGTTTGTACATTGTTAACAAGTATATATTTTAAAGATATTATGAATGAATTCAGTATATTTTAATTTAGTTTGTGCATTGTTTTCTAGGCTTGGCTGAAAGAAAATTGCTGTTGATTTTGAGTAGTGCAAAGAAGTTGCTTAATAAGCTTGACCATCTTTTTAAAGCTCAGTTAGAAAGTTTAATTGCATGCATTAAACTTTTGTTGCAGGCTATTTTGTATTTTAGACAAAAATATCTGCTAGTAATCTTTTCTTTTTTGCCTTTTTCCCCCTACTTACATAATATATAGATTGCTGCGGTTAGTGCATTACTTGCTTGTTTAGGCATATTATTCTAATTTGTCTTTATTAGGAAAATTATAAATATCTCGATATTCCTTAAATTTGATCATTTCACCCTATTTTGTTGTTGAAAATGTTAAATATTCTGTAGAATGGAAAAATATTATTAAAATTGAAAATTGGTATGTTTATTGTAGTTGGTATTTTGTTAATTTTTCTTAAAGTGAGAAATTGTAATACTTTAAGAACACTATTTTTCTTTCTTCTGATTACCACCTTACTAAATTAATTTCTTTTACTTCAAGAACACCTTAAACTACTTTACTTCTTGTTTGTTTCTAGTCATACAATTGTTTTCATGAAAAGTTTTTTTGAATTTTTATTTTTGTTACAAATGAAAAAATATAAATATCTAGTCTATATTAGTTGAACTAATCTAAATTAGAACTAATACTTTTTATAAAATTAGCATAAAGATTTATGCTAAATTATATTTATTAAATCTACTCTAATTTGATATAAGTCTTTAAAAGTTTTGGTTACATATTTTTAGGTACTTTCTTGTTATAGCAGCCCCACAATTACAACTATGCCAAGGCTGCAGTTATGACCAATGCAATATAAACACTCAGTGTAAAAGAGTACAAATACATTTACTATAAAAAATAACATTGCCAAGGTTCATGCTTAAATACAGGATTGAACTATTTCCACAGTATTTTTTCCCTTTTTTAAAGGCCACTATAAAAAAAAAATAATAATAATAAATATTCATTTTCATGCTTTTTCAGCACAGGCTGTCTGCCATTATTGAAAATTATGTCATGAATTGAAAAAGTTACAACTTTGAACAAATGTCTTAACAAGACATGCCTTTTCTATTCACACCATGAACAACAGAATTTATTTTAAACTTATTTTATTAGCCCCTTCAAGACCAGCATAGTATATATACATTTTCACGGTCCTTATTTTTTAATATCACTATTTCTGAAGTGACATATGCCTTATTTATGTACAGATTTTCTGTGATTGAATAAAGCATTGGTTACTAAAGAAGTTAGAATTAAAACCTAAAAATAAATAATCATAATTAAAACCTAAAAGTATGATGTTTTTATTAAAGAGAAATTTGTCATTGTAATTTTTTTTTTCGTGAAAATTACATTTATAATTTGCTATCTAAATATAAATTACCCTTTTATTTACTACCCAATAGTTTCATACTGCTCCCTCTTGCTTTTTTCTGTGTGTGTAACTGTGTTTATATTTCATATATGTATAGCATAAAATCTCGCAAACTATGAGTCAATTTAATTTTTAAAGCTGTCTATTTTCTCAGAAGTCATTGACATATTCAAATGCATATTAAAGTATTATCAACAATACAACCCATAAATATAATAAACTATAGACTTAAGTAAAATGTCATGTAGTATTTTTTCGATAGATGGTGTTGTTGTTGAATGCCTCTGGTAATACTAATTGAATCAAGCCATTCTAATGCACGTTTGAAAGGTGACATCTCAAGGTCATTTTATGAAAAAATGTTTCAAGTTTGGTTGTGCAGTTAATGCTTTACATTTATTTGAAAATGGAGATCCCAGGCAGTCATTTTCATCATATTTTGTTTTTTTACTTCTGTAAAGATAAAAATGCAGTACAAGTTAGAAAAAAATTGTGTGATGTTTATGGTGAAGAGTGTTTAACTGAACATCAGTGTCAGCATTAGTTCGCTCATTTTCGTTCTGGAGATTTTGCTGTTGAAGATGCACTATGCTCTGAACGTCTAATTAAAATTGATGACAAAATAATAATTGCAATGATCGAAGCTAACCAGTGCATTTCAACACAAGAGCTGGTGGGTAAGCTTGGTGTATCACAGAAAGCACTTATAATCATTAAAATAACTTAGTTATCTCAGTAAACACAATATTTGGTTTCCTCATGAATTGAAAGAAATTAATCTCTTTAAACAAATGAAAATCTGCAATTCATTGCTAAAACATAACAAAACCAACCCATTTTTAAAGCAAATAGTAACTGGCGGTACCGAAAAATGGATAGTCTACAACAACATCGAATGCAAAAGATTATGGATCAAGTGAGATGAACCAACACAAAGCACTTCAAAAGCAGATATTCATCAAAGCAAGGTGATGCTGTCTGTTTGGTGTGATTATAATGAGTATTCTTTATTTCGAGTTACTTCCAAAGAACCAAACGATTAATTCGGATGTCTGCTGTCAACAACTAATGGACTGAATGAAATAATCAAAGAAAAACACCCAGAATTGGCAAGTCATAAAGGTGTGGTGTTCCATCAGGACAACACCAGACCACACACATCTTTGATCACTCGCCAGATATTATTGGAGATGGGCTGGGAAGTGAGGCCTCATCCACTGTATAGCCTTGACCTTGCACCATCAGATTATTATTTATTTTGTTCTCTTCAAAACCATTTAAATGGAAAAACATTCGATTCATATAAGGCTGTCAAAAACGAGTTTTCAGTATTTTGCTTCTAAAAACCAAAACTCTCTTTGATTGTAAAATTATGCAGCTAACTTGGAAGATGGGAAAAGGTCATCAAACCTCTTTCTCTATATCATTGATTAATGTTTAATATTTGTATCAATAAATTCACTTTGAAATTCATGAAAAAATACGACATGACTTTTTACTTAACCCAATAGCTTCTTCCTATTCCCCATACACACACGCCTCTTTCTCTAGAGCACTGAAGTATCTCAGAAAAAAAGGCAGAAAATGCAATTTTCTGATGATAAAGATAGATTTAATCAGAATCTTGATATATTTAAAATGTAACAATGCTAATTTATATCTTCCTAGCAAAAATTTGTCATTTTGACTGTTTAATTGTTGTAAAGTTCAAACTTACAAGAAATAGTTTACATTTAAATAGTATATCAAACATTTGTAAGAAAATGGAATAAAAAGTGTCATTCTTAGAATTTCCTTTTTATGTTTCATAGCAGTGACATTATAGCCAATGACACATTCTTTTAAAATTGTTTACTTTTTCTTTTTGAAACATTTTGTTATTTAAAATAGTTTCTTCAATATAGATTGGATGTGTCAGTGATCTAAATGAGCATTGAAATTTCAGAAAGTCAGTGCTCGTTTCGGAATGACAATTCTGAAATGAGCTTCAGACTCCTCATTCTGAAGAGGATTCTGAATGAAGATCATGCAAAAGAAAAAGACTACCACCTACTCATAATTGGTGTTTGAATTTGAAAATCATTGAAGCAGAAAGCTGTTTTTCCCCTTTCCAAAATAATCAATTGATGTGCATTTCTATTCAAAGAGTTATTCTTATATGAAATGATGTTTTCTGAAGAGTAAAAATTTGAGAGGGTATTGCATTAATATTTATAATGCAAGCACAACTTATATTTAAAGCTATTCATTGATATATTTTTGAATGCAGCAGTCATTTTGGCAGGTATAGATGTAACATGATATAAAAAGTATGTAAAATAGTGACTCTTGCATTTGTTGTGTGCAGTTCTTTCTCCTCATTTATTATGTGCTCTTAAAATCTTTAAATGTATAAATTGTTTTTTATGATGCTTTTATATCTCATTTGTAAATTGCACAGTATTTTTTAAATACATATGGGGTGTCTGGGACAAAAACTACCAATAAAAATGATGTCCATTGCAAATTAAAGATGACCATCTAAACTTTGTGAGATCATTTGAATATCTGTTTTCCTTAGTGTTTGATTGGCCGATGTGGTCTCATTTCATAACCATCTAGATCTAATCCCTTTGGATTTCTGTTAGTCGGGATACATAAAAGACATCATTTACGGCATTACAGTGAAGGATTTGTAAGATTTATGATGCTACTTCTGCAAAGGTCATTTCCGGATATGCTAGGAAAACTTGGAAAAAAGCCAAATACCGCTCCACATCTACAAGAGGTGCACACATAGATTTGCATCGCAAAGATTTGTCTTGTTAGCAGCAAAAATTTTCATATACACATTAATAAGTGAGTTATTCAACTTTCTTATTGGTAATTTGTCCTGGGCATCCTGTATTATCTAATTCAAGAAAGCAAGGAAATTATTACATAATTTGTTTTGTTAAAATATTCTTTTTTAAACTTTATTAAAGTAGAAATTTCATTCTACACTTCTATTCATTTCTCTATCACCTATTCATTTTACACTTTATGGCAGTTAGTCATGAAATGCGATACCTGGATATATTTTTTGTTCAAAAATTTTGTCATGCAATATATTATAATTAAAATATTTTTTGCCAATATTTATTTTATCATATAGTCTGTTGAAAGCCTTTTGGCATTCTACGTTGTTTTCTGTTTAATTTCAATAAATGTTTATAATTTTGAGTCATAGTTATCCAAAATTACAGAAAGAAAAATGCTGCAATTATTTTTTTTTTTCTCATGCAATCGTAAGTTGATTTTTGTGGTTTAAATGGGTTATTAAATAGTTTTTAAAAATTATTTATTTTACTTAAAAAGATAATAAGAAAAGAATATTTATTAAAAATGTCATTGGATGATAATTTTATGAAAATATATTTTTTTATTGTTAAGTAAAGAGCATTAATTTAAAGCTGATGTAAATGCTTTTTTTCCCCTTAATAAGTTATACTTAAAACTAGTCAATTATTAATAGAAATGAAGAATAGTCTGCACAGCAAAGAATACTTTCCAAGGTTACTTTGAAGAGTACTTTCCAAGAAAATGAACTTTTTCATAAACAATTTATTAGTTATTTCATTTTATTTGATAAATATATATATTTTTTAACTTCAGATATTTACAGTCACTATAAAATCTGTGTGCATTTTAGTTATGATGCAAGAGATCACTTTATTTTTCATGCATTGCAAATTACAACTTTTATTTTTTTATTGCATCTATATGAATATCATTAAACAGCAAAACACACAAATCCCATCTGGTTCTATACACTACAAAATACATTTAAATGACCAATAGAACAGAATTTACATTAGATAAAAGACATGTGCTTTTATTTATCTACAGAATCCATTATCTGTAAAAGATCATTTTTTAAATACAAAATGAAATTTTTATTGAAAAAATCAGCCTATAAATATATACCATCTATACATTAGAGATCAGTTCAGGCTCGGTGATTTGAAATCTGATCCCAAAAGTTTTGTGTCATCAGAACCTGAGCACGATACAGAAAATATATAATAGAAAATTGTTAATAACATTTTAAAGTTAGTTTAATTTTCTCATTTAAAACCTCTTACATCAAAATAAGTATTAATCCTAAATACTCTTTTTTGACAACGTTTCATGATTTTCATATCCCTGTTTAAAATAGCAAATTTGTTATTTAAACCCAATTACTGACATAAATCTGCAAAAGTCACAATTTTCATTCTTTTAAAATATCATTGTACAACTATGGCAAA
Source organism: Maratus michaelseni (assembly GCA_963931845.1). NCBI lineage: Eukaryota > Metazoa > Arthropoda > Arachnida > Araneae > Salticidae > Maratus > Maratus michaelseni. The sequence goes on from OZ007588.1 coordinate 212,721,055, forward strand.
AAGACATGATTTTTGTTTTCCAGTAATTCTGGAAAAAAAGCTTTAAACAGAAAGTGAGGGAGGGATATCTCATAGCTTCTTTATGCTACTAACACTGTCTGTGCAAAGACTTGAGAGTCAGGTAGAATATTTCTTCTTATATCCCGCTAGTGGCCCATCCTGGCTTCACGCGGGTGGATAATGTGCCGACTACAGAGTATTTTCCTTTTAAGAATGTCTTATGCAAAATATCTAATCAAAAATCATCAATAGTCATCTTATTCGTTTAATCTTCCATAATCGGTTTCATATCCGATGTTTAAACTGATTGGTGAATCTCTAAAATCGTGGAAGTATGTGTTTAACAATTTTTTTTCTAGATTTGTTATCTTGAATTTCATGCTCCTACTTAAAACTGATGATGAGATATGGCGAAATGACCTAAAACGTTCGACCTTCCATTTAACCACCTTAGTGGGTGAAGTTCTAAAATCACTGAAACACGTGTTTAACCACTTTTTAGTAGATTTGTTATCCTGAATTTCTTGCTTGTACATAAAACTGCTGCTGAGATATGGCAAAATGACCTAAAACTTTCGACCCCCCCCCCCCCAATTTGACCTCCTTAGGAGATGAATTTCTAAACTCGCTGAAATATGTGTTTAACCATATTTTTAGATTTTTTATCCTGAATTTCATGCTACTACCTAAAACTGCTGCTCAGATATCGCAAAAAGACCTAAAATGTTCGACCCCACCTCCATTTAATTCTTGTGGTGAATTCTTGAAATCGCTGAAATATGTGTTTAACCATATTTTTAGTAAATTTGTTATCCCGAATTTTATTCTCCTACCTAAAACTGCTGCTGAGATATGGCGAAATGACCTAAAACGTTAGACTCCCCCATTTAACCCCCTTAGTGGGTGAATTTCTAAAATCCTTGATATACGTATGTGTTTAACCATTTTTCAGTAGATTTGTTATCCTGAACTGCATGTTCCTCCCAAAAACTGTTGCTGAGATATGATGAAACGACCTAAAACATTTGAACCTCCCATTTGACCCTTTTAGGAGGTGAATTATTTCTAAATTCGCTGAAATACGTGTTTAACCATATTTTTAGTAGATTTTTTTATCCTGAATTTCATGCTAATACCTAACACTGCTGCTGAGATATCGCAAAATGATCTAAAATGTTGGTCTCTCCCCCCCCCCAAAATTTAACCTCCTTAAGGGGGGGATTGATTTCTAAATTCGCTGAAATACATGTTTAACCATTTTTTAGTAGATTTGTTATCCTGAATTTCATTCTCCTACCTAAAACTGCTGCTGAGATATCGCAAAATGACCCGAAATGTTCGACCCCCTCCATTTATAACTCTCCTTAGGTGGTGAATTTTTAAATACACTGAAATACATGTTTAACCATATTTTTAGTAGATTTGTTACCCCGAATTTCATTCTCCTACCTAAAACTGCTGCTGAGCTATGGCAGAATGATTTAAAACATTTGACTCCTTCTTTTTAACCCCCCTTAGAGGGTGAATTTCTAAAATCACTGAAATACATGTTTAACCATTTTTTTAGCAGGTGTGTTATCCGGAATTTCATGCTCCTACCTAAAATTGCAGCCGAGGTATGGTGAAATGACCTAAAACATACGATCCCCATTTAACCCTCTTAGGGGGTGAATTTCTAAAATCGTTGAAATACATGTTTAATCATTTTTTTAGTACATTTATTTTTCTGAGTTTCGAGGTCCTAGCTAAAACTGCTGCTGAGATACGTCGAAATCACCTAAAAGTTTGACCACCCCTTTAACACCCTTCAGAGGAGAATTTTCAAAAATACTTTCTTATTGCTTGCCTAGGTCATAACAGCAATCTACTGTCCAAATGTCATGATCCTAACTTTAGTCGTTTCAGCTGGACATTGATGAGTCAGTCAGTCAGGCGTTCTCTCTTTATATAATAGTATAGATTAATAATAATTCAGTTCCCTTTCAAAATGATGTAAAACACTTTAAGCAACTTAGAATACATTTTTGTTTCTCAAATAGTAAGTTTTTTTTTCTTCTTTCAACTGGTAAATAAATAAAATTTTTATTTTGAGCCCTAGCCCAAAATAAAATCAATCTCATCTCTACGATATATCTCTAAATTTAGATATGCAGATAATCTTAAAGATGGACTTAAAACCTTTTTCTTAATTGTTTGAGTGAAACGAAGATTCATACACAGCACAATATTACTTTGTCCCTTATATAGCTATGATAGATATTAAAACCTTATGTCAACTCAAAAAATATTTGCCAGATTTTGTTCTAATTTTCAGAGCAGGCACCTATGAAGTTGATAACGAGACTCTCCTATTACCAAGAATAAATTTCAAACTGTTTGGAAATTATATTAAAAAAATAGATAAAAAGAGCACAATTTAAGTACATATGTCAAAAAAAATTTTGTGCATATGTCATTTTCACCGGTGGGAGATTTTCGTAGACAACCGGATTAGAGCACATGCAGCAAAAATAATGTGCACGTTAAATTTATTCAAATTCAAAGTAAATTTTATTATTTTCTATTTGAAAGAAAATAAAATAACCTATTTTCTATGTGGTACTATTAATTCTACGATTTTCCTCTAGAAGTTTAAAGGAATTTTTAACAGCTTCTGACTTCCTTTATCTTTGAGTTAATGATATTTTTTATCATATGTCATTTTAATCTCTAGCCTTATATAAATATTCTTATACAAATAATAGAGAAGTATCGGTACTTTTATGCTAACTGGCACAGGTGATAAATTGCCAAATATTGTTCCGATTGTCATCATTCACATTGCATAGATTTCATTTAAAATATACGCCTTTAACACATTTCATTTAAAATATGTAACTTTCAGTTAAAATACAGACATTTAAAATATATATATTGCCTGCATTTAAAATATGTGCATTTCACTCATTTCCTTTAAAATACATAATAATAATAGTAATAATAAATAATGCCATAAACCAGATGATTTCATTTTGACTTAAGACATTGATTCCAATTTACACACATAAAGAATAAAAAGTATTCCAGGGTTTGTGAAAAAATAAATGCTATTGGCGAGATTGGCGCCTGGCTAACATAAAGTACCAAAATGTCTGTTAGGCTTAACTTTGGAATATAAATATATATTTTCTCAATTTAGCCAATATTGAGATTTCATGTAAAAAATATTTTTACAGTAGTCATAGTACACTAGAATTTTCTATGTATATACTGTAATAGTAACTTAGGCTGTAGTTCTTCAGTCGAGTTTGCAGTCAATGTTCATATCAAACACAAATATGTTAGTATCAGTGATGTTGTTTCAAATGTGTGATTTTATATGATTAGTTAGGCGAAGTTTTAAATTCAAATGTAAATATTTGTCACAAAGAAACAAGTTCCAACAATGAATTTAATTTTGCATTAAGCCACACTCCCTTAAATACAATATTGGCTGCAAGTCTGATTACATACCCTAACACTGTGTTTAAAAGCTCCGGCATTCTTTTAGAAAGCTTGGTGCAATTCGGGCTTAAAAAGGTGAGATTCATTATTAAATTATATAGAAACTTATGAAAACTATACTGATGTCTTTTTTATAGGAGCTTTGGCATAACTCAATCTTAAGAAACTGCAATTATTATTAAATTATAAATATTATTATTAAACTGCAACTAACAAAAATATTATAACAATTGTCGACTAAAGTAAAACAGTATATTCTATTAAGACGGTGGCAAATCAGCAAGAATAACTTTTGTGCTCCTTTTGATTTGGCTAGAAAACTTTTAAATGCACCAGAAAGTAGTGTCTGGAATAGGCGATCATTTTCAAAGTATGTAAACATACAGCATGTTCCTAAAATCTCGCAACAAACTTTCAGTAGAGATAATGTGATTTAAAAAAAAAAAAACAATTTTTAATAAGAAACAACATCTCAATGCACTTATTTCATCAAATATACAGTTCAATCACAAGTACTATATCACTACAAGTTGAAATTGAATTTTCGTTCACAACTTTAACAATAATGAAGATACTTTAGCGAGATTTGCATCATATTAATTTTGCTTGTATGAAATATGATGACATTATTGGAAGTGGCTGAATTTTGGCCAGTGACACACTACAAGTACTGTCAGCTGTATTCTGAATAAGTTAATATCTAGCTCAGTGTTGTTTAGGTGGCAATTTCCACTATTTCTTGTCATTCATAAAAATCAAAGTAACTTTGTTGAAAATATAGTTACAATATCTTCAATATTATTAAAGTAATAAACAAAAATTCAAGATTGACATGGAGAAAGACGCACTGTGTTTTTCACTGAATTGGTGGATTGCAATCCTGGTTTCCTGGACAAAAACTGTCTGTTCTGATGTCTATTATCCCTCCTGAAAGTTCTTTTCCATTTTGTTTAGAAACACTGTTTGCGAAAGAGTAAGAAACATATACTTTACCAGAAAATATTCAGGAACTTGCATTTGTGCATCATTAATTTCTATGAAGGTCATCATTAATGGTTAATTTTCTTAAATGACAATTTTCAGACAGAAATAAATGATGTAAAAACAATCTCTTATTTAAATATGATTCTATATCTAATTACTCTGAATATCTTTATTAATTGACAATTAAGGTAGAAGTTGTGGATTTTAAAAAAATATAAGTATTCTGTTTGGCCGAATATTTTTATGTTTGGCCAAGCTGAATATTTGGTAGGCCAAATAATTTTATATTTGGGCTAACCGAATATTTGGTAGGCCAAATAATTTTATATTTGGGCTAACCGAATATTCGGTAGCATAGCTGAATACCGGATAGATACCGAATATTTGGTGCATCCCTACATCTTTATATTATCTGAAAGCTGTCTGCTTTCAGTTATGCAGTTTATGGACAAAATATTATTAAGACTTTTGATTCTTAATAATGTTTAAATAATTTAGCTTATTTAACTGCAGAATTTATTTTTAAAAATCTACTATCCATATATATTTTTTGAAATAAATTCTGTCCACATACCAAATAATAATTTAAGGGAACATCGGTCAGCATGTTTTACTCGAAAATTATTTATAATAGATAAAGGAGCAAGGTTGTTGTACTGAAAAAAATAAACTTTGCCAGTATTTTTTTTTTCACTAAAATATTATGTACCGAAGGCGCATGCTCTTAACAGATTAAAGGAATGCTGAATTTCTAAAGACATACAACCTTGATTTTAAACTCTCGCTAAAGTATTCTTGTGTCTCAGTACTTAAATTAACCATACATATTTTCAGTAATTATTCAGTTTTTGTTGATGTATATGGATTTTACAGCTACTTTGCTTCTACTCAAAACTCAATCAGATAAAGGTATTTCAGCCCAGCCTTTGCGTATGTCTTCTTTCCAACTAACTGCTCTTGCTTCTTTTGCTTTCACTTAACAATTTTGATTAATTCCAGTCCCTGGTTTGAGCTCCCACGGGAGTATGAAGAAACGTGCAGCTCCCCCTCCACCTACCCAAAACAACAACAATCCTGCAACTCCTTGTCATTCCCGTACTCCTTCTGACCCAGGCCTTTCCCAATCCCCCTCAGGGGCTATTCATCGACGAAATCATTCCACTGATCTCATTTCCTGCAGTTCTCATTCTATCAACAATTCTGGCAGCTCAACGTCCGACTTCAGCATCAATGGCAATAATCTCAGGTTCCAGACAACCAGTGTAACTACTGTTGGTAGGATAGTAATAACTTTTTTGAATGCTCCTTTTTTGGATGGATTTCTGCAACAACCCACACATAAATTGATTGCGTATTACATGAATTTGTATTCTATTATGAAATAATTGCATTTTTATGCAGAAAATCATTATTTCATTGCTAATTCTTTCCTTTGAAAGTCCGTGCTGCATTAATCTTTTTTTTTTTTTAAATCCATGTTTGTGAAGATAAATTTGGATTATTTTTATAAATAATGTAAATAAACTACTATTATCTATTTCAGAAATTTTGATTCTCATTATGAATCTCTTCAGTAAGAAAATAACTCATATTTTTTTCATGAATTATAATGAAATATCTTTGTGTTGTAATTGCATAACATTAGTGTAGTTTACTTTTTCTCAAATGAAAATTTATTATCATTTAAATATAAACCTATTGTTATTATAAATTTTATTTGTTAAGTATCTTTTTTCTTTCTTGCTTGTTTTTATATTTTCTAAATAAAATAAACAAAATATTTATAGTAAATTTTCAGAATGGTTTACACGTTTTAACGAGGCAAAAAAAATCCCTATTATAAAGGAATTTTAAAATAAAAATATAAATTATTGTTCACTGCACTTCTTTCCTTTTTGTTTTATTTTGCACAAGCATATAAATTTTATTTAGTGAAATATCATTAGTCATTTTTGAAATTCTTGTGTTGTGGGTTGTTGTTAGGAAAGTGACCATCGCTTAAAATTTTTGCTTATACTTTTTTACTACACTGCCTTTTGTAGCTGTTTTTTGCTGTCTTTTTGCATCAAACAATTTTTGAAAAATGATTAGTTTTTTTGAAGAGTTTAGTATTTTTATTCCTTTTTTTAAACATTTTGCTGATTCTCCAGAAAAATACTTTTCTTCTTTTTGTATTCTTTATGCATCCATACAATAATACAAACTAATAAACTCTATAATAAAAAAATATATAAATGTACTTAAATTGCATTTCACTAATATTTTTCATTTAAAAAATTTTTTGTTCAGTTATAGTCTTTTATTTTTTCTATTGTCATAATATTTATTTTTACTTAAATACTACATTTACAATTATTAATTATATATGTTATTTTTTTAGATCTGTGATTTTTCTCAAAATGTGTGCTCAAAAAATTGTTAGATATGCAGAAAAAAATTATAAAATATTTTTCATCTGTGATATTCCATTTGTATGAAGATGCAAACTGTCTAAAAATTAAATTAAATTAAGACCTTGGTTTTTAGTATTGTTGATAGTGTAAATTATTCATAATAATAAGACAAACATGAAAAAATATTTTTAGGCAAAATGAAAGAATAACTTTTTCAATTGTTTTCTAGTTTTAGAAAATTATTTTTGTTCTTTATTTTTATTTTTTTATTTTTAAATTTAGTAACTATTTAATATGCAGGGGGTTTTTTTCTTTTTCTTTTCTTTTCTGAAGTGCGAAAATAAATTTTTCTTATTTTTTTCTGATATTTATTTTTTTTCCTTTTCTTGTTGCATTCTGTTTATCATATATTGATATTACACTGGTGTGTCTGGCATTGTGTGTTGTACACCTAACATATGTGAGCTGCACTTTGTTGTCACTGCAAATAATCAAATTTACACACTAACATATTCTTTCACTTACATTGCAATTATGCATGGTATCTGTATCTTTTCTGTTGTTACTCATATAATTAACCCTGGAATGCTACTTGGAGTTTATCTGTATCACTATTTTCGTTAGATATGTTCCTTTTTTTTTTTTTTTTTTTTTTTTTTTTTGTCTTTTAGATATATAATTTAAGCTTTGCTTTTGTTATTTTGAAATACAGATTTTAAATATCCTGTTTCTATTTGAGATGCTTCTTTATTCCTATTTAGCAGACATTACAAAAAGATAAAAAAATATAATATATGGCATTCCAGGATTAACATAAATTTTCTCTTTCATTCCTTCACTGCATGTGCATGAAAAGTTTTTAAAACTGTAATAGCTTTTTATTTAATTTAAACTGTAACCATTAATCTGATGTCACTTTCATAAAATTTGCTATTGTTCATTATGGCATGCTTGAATATTTGTAAATGATTATGCTGATGCGACTTTTTTTAACATAATGCACATAATGGAATATTAATATAGAGTGCTTAATTTTATTGTGATCTGTTTCCCATAATGCATTTTCACTTTCTTAGTGATCTCAGAGTATGTATTGTCATTTATAATAAAAGTAAACCTGGTTCCTAAATTTCTTTATTCTCTCTTAAATCTGATTATAATTCATTATTCTGTTTGTTTTAAATTTGTTTTGTTGAACATTCATTTATTGAACATTTTTAGTTTCTTTAATCAAAATGTGCTTGATTTTGGTGGAATGTACAAATAAAATCAATCATAAAAATATTATGATTTATTTTATAATGTGGAAAGTAATTAGTACAAAATGTAGTGCCATGTAATGATATGTCTTTACAAATATGGTTATATGTGAACATTCTAAATTATTCATTTCATAAATTTTTATTTTATTTTATTGTCTAGTTCTAAATCGTTGAGAAATTTGTAATATCATGAACAAAATAATTCCAAAAACATTATTTCAGAAATTTGAAAAACATAAAGGTATTTGAACAGGGTTCATATGCCTCAGGGAAATTTTTCTGGTATTAAAATTTCAAGGAAGCTTCAGGAGAAAATTTGTGATTTTCCATGAAACCTGAAAAACTGTTATATTACTCTGGAAAAAATATATAATCTATTTTTTAAATTGACATTAGCTACCAGTCACTGCTATTCACTGTACTTTGTCATTGATTGTTGTTATGGAAAAATTCATAATTCTGGAAAATTACTCAAAGAATCTTTTGTGTGTGTGTGTGTGAAAATGAGTATGAACTCTGTTGAAATTATATTACAGTAAATTATATTTTTAAGCGAATTTTTTTGATAAAATTAACTTTTTAATTGAAACTATGTTTAATTAAAAACTAATTTTGTAAATAACAAAATGATGTGTCTTAATTATAATTTTATTTACAAATGGAATGTTGTATATTTACTCTAGCTTTATTGTGATTTTTTTTAATTGAACTGCTTAAAGACTTGCATCTTTTCATCTCTTCTTTTAGCACCAGGTGCCAAACAGGTACTGCCAAAATCCTGTGAATACCCTACGCTCAAAAGGTATGGTCATTTTTTTCTTTAAATGGCCTATAGCAATTTAGTACTAGTTAGTAAATTATTTCTATGTTCTCAAAAATAACTAGATTTGTATTCTAAAACAATTAAACAATTGTAAAAGTTTAAACTTTTTTGACATTTTATTGTAAAAATAAAAGTTTATTTAAGTTAAATCTAATATCTAAATTGTCTTCAAATTTGATTCTACATAGCTTTATTTGATTTACACTTTTTTTTTTTTATCCAGTTTGGATCTTTTTATTCTCTGTCATCTAAAATACCTACTAAAATACCAACATCTAAAATACCAACACATTATAAAACCTGTCAATTCACACATGCTTTTATCTATTTTCTGTCTCTCTTAATTTTGAATAGACTGTAGTATACATGAATGTAGGGATGGGCAGCATGAATGATTTTCATATTCGAATGAATCATTCAGGCATGCATAGTTGCCAACCTTTGTATTTTTTTTAATCAATTACTACCAGAAATTTTGCTTTAAAAAAAAAAAGAATTAAATTAAAAACTACCCAAAAATAAAAAACTATATATATATATATTTTTTTTTTTTTACAAAATTTGTGGGGGTAAATGGTTAAAAAGTAATGAAGGTTGGCAACTATGCTTTTGCACATGCCCGAATGATTCATTCGAAGGACAAAATTGTTCATTATGCCCATCACTACACAAATGCGTGAATAAATGTAGATTCTTGAACATAAACTTTAAAAAAATTTGTATTCATGAATGTATTAAAAAATGTGCATGTTGTGCATGAAAAAAACTAAATATAAGTCAGGGCCAGCCAGTGAGCCAAATAAAGAAAGAGGCTGAGGGAATATTTGTTGACAAAACAACCATCTATATCTGTAAAACTTTCAATGCCCAAACTGTATGAATTTCATTATTTGGCTGTATATTTTAAGAGTTTGTTTCTGAAGCTGGCCAATGTTTCAATTATCATTTCTTTTAAATAAAAATTAAATATGTCCTTTTGTTTTCCTTCCCTGTAGAATTTCAAATATAATTTTGGAATTTTAATGAAATGAGATATAAAAAGAAATAATTATAACTCAAATAGGGACCGAATAAGTAAGACGAGAGTTTTTCAATCTTATTTCTCTCATGGTACACTTGAATCTATAGTTAATTCTTTGCGAAAATTCTTTGTGCAAAGCTGATTTTCATGGCACATGATAAAAAAAGTATGAAAGGAGTTTTTTTAATTTATTTATAAGCATAAGCAAAATGCTCCGTCACAGCAATTAAAAACATCATATTTTATTTTTTTAAGTAATAAATTCTTTTTAAAAAACTTATCTTTATTATATTATACATGATGAGGTTTCAGAGCTTGATATTTTCAGAACTAGCTAACCCGCCAGCATTGCCCGAGCCTGTGTAATAAACTTAAATCTCTTTAAAAACGAAACTCTGGCCACGGTCTCCGATAGCTTCGGCAGCGTATACCGGGTAAGCTTGTATGCTCCGGAAAATCTTTTATTTCCCCCTTCCCTTCCACCACCAGGGGAGCATTCTGTTTTAAACAAACCTCTTTCCAAATGAACCTCTGAGACAGGTCTCCGCTGCCTACATTACTGTACAATAGGCATACTACAAAATTGAGCTGGTTTCAAGAAGATGGGAACATTATTAGCAGAGTTATTGAAATAAGGCACATTTAGAGAAAATAACCTTGAGTGAGGTTCTGGGGGGGGGGGGGGATGTTCAAGAGTCCTTCAGAAAATGACTAATTAGGAGGACCACTATGCATCTTTAAAAATTCGCTTGTTTGGTTAAGCTAGGAACTTAATTACAAATTTGGCTTAAACTATTATTCGGAAATAGTAGTAACTGCTACTCATAAATTTATTTTAAAGTTATACAGGGTGACTATTAAGTTAATTATAATGTTTAGAATCACTTGCGTTGAAATCGGAAAGATAGTTGTGGAGATATGGAAGTGGGGCATAGTTAGAGAAAAAACATTGAAGGAGGGGCCGGGGGTGAAGGGATGTTCAAGTGCCTTTCAGTAAATGACTAATTAGAAGGACCACTATGCATCTTTAAAAATTCGTTCGTTTGGTTAAGCTAGGAACTTAATTACAAATTTGGCTTAAATTATTATTCAGAAATATTGGTAACCGCTACTTATAAATTTAGTTTAATGTTATCATGGGTGACTATTAAGTTAATTATAATGTTTGGACTGTGTTGCATTGAAATCGGAAAGATGGTTGCTGAGATATGTAAACTGGGCATAGTGAAAAAAAACCTTGAAGAAGGGGAGCGGATGTTCAAGTGCCCTTCAGCAAACAACTAATTAGGAAGATCTCTATACATCTTTAAAGATTGATTCATTTGGTTAAGCTAGGAACTTAATTTGAAATTTGCCTTAGACTATTATTCAGAAATAGTAGTAACTGCTACTCATAAATTTATTTTAAAGTTATACAGGGTGACTATTAAGTTAATTATAATGTTTAGAATCACTTGCGTTGAAATCGGAAAGATAGTTGTGGAGATATGGAAGTGGGGCATAGTTAGAGAAAAAACATTGAAGGAGGGGCCAGGGGTGAAGGGATGTTCAAGTGCCTTTCAGTAAATGACTAATTAGAAGGACCACTATGCATCTTTAAAAATTCGTTCGTTTGGTTAAGCTAGGAACTTAATTACAAATTTGGCTTAAATTATTATTCAGAAATATTGGTAACCGCTACTCATAAATTTAGTTTAATGTTATCATGGGTGACTATTAAGTTAATTATAATGTTTGGAATCAGTTGCATTGAAATCGGAAAGATGGTTGCTGAGATATGTAAACTGGGCATAGTGAAAAAAAAACCTTGAAGAAGGGGAGCGGATGTTCAAGTGCCCTTCAGCAAACAACTAATTAGGAAGATCTCTATACATCTTTAAAGATTGATTTATTTGGTTAAGCTAGGAACTTAATTTGAAATTTGCCTTAGACTATTATTCAGAAATACTGGTAACTGCTTTCTAGAAATACACCTTGAAGCTATGAATGCTGATTTTTACAATAATTTAGTAAAAATGGAACTGGTTTGGAGAAGTTCGGAACATTATTAGCTGAGATTTAAAATAGCGATATTCTCTATATAAAACAGCAATTAAATACTACTGGTGAAGCTAAAAATGTTAAAATTGTTAAATGTAATTAGACCTTTACCCCTCTCCATCCCCACAAATATAACAAATAATCTGTTAAATAAAGTTTTCTGTATTAATAATCTCTATCATAATAATGTATGTCATGTAAAAAACCCCTTAAACTCAGCTAATTATCATGAAGAAAAACTTGCCTGGAAAATGTTTCAAACAGGTGGTGTCTGTGTAATATGTCCTGTGCAGGTGGCGCTACATTAGCATGGCTGTACGCCGATATCTGCAATCTATATTGACACTATTTTGTCCTTATCTATGCATCGCTACTGATGCTATACAACCAACCAACCCAAGAAAAAAAGCATATTTTTTATGAGAGTTCTTTGTGGATTTTAATTAATAATTCGTCAAAAACATAAAATAAAAAGAATGTATTTAAATTTTTTGACCTAGTTGTTCATGGGCCCCTACCAGCATGCCAAATTTAGTAGCCTTGCGTCCATTGGTTTCCAAATTTTTGAGGTTACATAGATAGGCGCACAGATTTTAATAGGATAGATATTTGCTTGGTAAGATCAAATGTTCAGATAGGCATATTTGTCAATTTTATATAAAAAAAATAGACAGTTGAAAGTTGTTTACAAAATAATTATCTAATTTACACTAAAATTGTTAGTTCAAACTCTATTGTTCCCAGAGCAACAATTTTTATCAGAAAGCATTAACTTTATCTGAAATTGATTTTTCTCCATTCTTTTATTTAAAGTATTTAAACACTGAAATAAACTACACTTTAAAATTGTAATTCTATTTTATTTTACTAAATCTTATCAGAAAGTAAATAACATAGTTTAAATATGCTATGTTTAAAAAATATACTTCATAAAATCTTGATAGAATATAGCTGAAAATTTTACTGCACATTTAAGATCCTTTCATGGCACACTGATTGATAACTCCTGGTACAGACTATTCTATCAGCAATGAGTTTCTCTCTTTAACTTTTTGAAGAAATCAAAATTCATTGCTTGTAGTTAAAAATCAGTTATTCTAGTCATCATTAATTCTCTTACTCTATAAATTCATGTTATAATTAAAAACTACAAATCTGAAATTATTTCATATGATTTTTTTATTCCTTATTAAACATTTTTATTTGTACTCCTGTAATTTAATTTTTGTGTCACCTAAATACATTTTCTTTTCTTTTAAGTGTTGAGAAGCCTTCTGTGCCGAATACAGGTTCCTTACAGAGGCCAAAGTGTCCACCACCTCCAACACCTCCTGGTAATAGAATTATTCATAAGTTATTTTATTGTTTTATAACTCAGATGTCTGTGCAAATTTTTCTCACAGGGTCCTGTTTTTGTGAAATTGTGAAGTTTTTTTATATTTATGAAAATTCTAGTCATAATTTTGTGAATTTGAAATTATCTTTATATTCAGGTTCCTGTGTATCTATCCTTTACGTATAAAAAAAGCTAATATGTTCTTTGATGAGTTCAGTTGTTTTGTGACAGGTCAGATTTTATTTTTAATTGATTAAATTTGTGAAAAGTTCAGTTTGTATGTGGAAAAATGTTGTGAAAGGTCTGTTTTTAAGACAAAGAATTTTGTGAAGGGTCCTGTTTTGGGATGAAAATTTTTGTGAAGGGTTCTATTTTAAGATAAGAATTTTTGTGAAGGGCCCTGTTTTAAGATTGATAATTTTGTGCCAAAATTTTCCTATACAAATCCTTGTAACTACAAAACATTTGTCGAATTGCAACTTTCTCTTTTGTATGATTGTAATTAGAGATATGTATTGAAACCTATGACCATGGGTGTCAGTAAAATGGGGAAGAGGAGGTCCATGAACCCTCCCTAGATTTTGAAATTTCATTTAATTTTCTTCGATAAATTAGTGAATTTTTTTTTTTTTTCTGGGAGCTTTTTCCCTAAACCCCCCCATGCAACACATATTATTTCAGTGATGCCAGGGTATGCTATAGCACATCATTTAAGCAGAAAATTGAAGAAGGGATGCATTAAAAAAAAATTACAATGGGTTTTTCAGGATTCCTAATTTTTCACTTACAAAATCACAAAAGAGGCATCTATTAAATAGATTTTTAAAAAAAAAAATTTTTTTTTAAGGGAGATTTATTTTTTTGAAAGTGTCTGTGTCCAAGGAACCCAAGATTTAAAAAATGGAGTGGCATCACACATTATTACTATTATTTTTAATGTTCAGGCATTTAAAAGTTATTTTTAATCGTGGGTTCATGCTGGAAGAGTCTTTCTGTAGAAAAACATTACAGGGTGTCCGAAAAGTCTGGAAACGGTCGAATAACTCGAGACATCGGATTGAAAAATGGAAAAATGCATGTTCAATATTTTTGAAAAATCTATTTAGAGATATCAAAGTTGCCCCCCCCCCCCAACTTTGCCCCCTGGGATGAAAGGGGGCATCTTTGAAATCTTAAGTGATACCCCCCTTTTTTTGTAGATTCAGATTCTACGGGAAAAAATATGTAACTTTTGTATTTAACATTTTCTTCAAAAAATCGTAGATGGCGCTGTAATAGAGTAAACTGCAGTGAGAGTCGTTTCCATTGAAAAGTCCGTAAACGGTCGAATAACTCAAGAAGTATGCATTGGCTTGAAAAACAGAAAAATGCATGTTTAATAGTTTTGAAAAATCTATTTAGGGATATCAAAGTTGCCCCCTCCTTCTTGGGGAAGAAAGGGAGGCAACTTTGAAATCTTAATAAATCTACCTCTTTTATTGCAAATTTGCATTCTAAGGGAAAAAATATGTAATTTTTGTATTTAACATTTTCTTCAAAAAATCGTAGATGGCGCTGTAATCGAGTAAAATGCAGTAAGAATCGTTTCCCTTGTAAAGTCTGGAAACTGTCGAATAACACAAGAAATATACATTAGATTGAAAAACAGAAAAATAAATGTCCAATATTTTAGAAAATGGCAACTTTTATATCCTTAAATAGATTTTTCTAAAATATTGAACACGTATTTTTCCGTTTTTCAATCTGATGTATATTTCTCGAATTATTCGACCATTTCCAGACTTTTCAATGGAAACGATTCTCACTACATTTTACTCGATTACAGCGCCATCTACGATTTTCCTAAGAAAATATTCATTACGAAAGTTACATATTTTTTCCTGTAGAATCCGAATCTGCAATAAAAAAAGGTGAAGGGGGGGAGTAGCATTTAAGATTTCAAAGTTGACCCCACTTCCCCCCCCCCCCCCCCCCCCCCCAGTGGGCAGAGTTGGGGGGAAACTTTGATATTGAACATGCATTTTCCGTTTTTCAATCCGATGCATATTTCTTGAGTTATTCGACCGTTTCCAGACTTTTCAAACATCCTGTATATATATGTAATATTTCTTCATTTATTTCTTAACTGTTGAACTTCTATGTTGTTTTTTATGTTGATATGCTTAAAAAATGTCTTGCATGAGGACAGAAAAGGATGCTCTAGCATAAAACTCTTAATTTAGCGTATTTCATGTTTATGTTTGCCCTTTTAAGAAATACAGCTTTAACCTTCTCACCATTGTGAACTGATATATCTGTTCACTATGCTGTAGATTTCACTGCAATATTACCATTATTTAAATCAATATAATTCTACAAATGTAATGTAGTTTTAAAACATTAAGTAATGATTAATAGTGTTAAAGGTTATATTCATAAACGTAGTTAAGTTATTTATATCATGATTGAAATATCATTTTTTTAGCATTTTATAAAAATTACAGAGAAAACAACATTACAATTTTGCCTTTTTGCTCGGCAGTCAGGGGGTTAAGAAAATTTTGGATGGAGTGACAGTTTGACAATCAAGGTTGAATTATTATACTATAAACATGAACTATTGTACTTCTCTCATTCTTCTTATATATCACATATTATAAAAGATTATGTAACAATTATTCAAAAATACCATAGCAATAATAAATTAACAGACAGGCTTTCAGTCATTAATAACACCCAAAATGGTATAAAGAGTGTTATGATTTAAAATTTTACTCTTAATTTATTCAGTATTTTAACTTTAATTTATTCATCCAGGTAAATAAACTCATTAAATTCATTTAAATTAATTAAGCTAAATTTCGTTATTTCATTTTAAATCAAACATTCTTTTTAAATTGTCATTTGGTGAGAGTATAAATTAATTTCAGAATCTTTCCATTACATATGTTTTAGAATATTCATTTCAAATTTAATTTACAATTTATTCACTTTACAATATTAATTAAACTTCATTTCAAATTATCTAAAATAAAAATATTTCTAACTTACTTTTTCTAACTTTTAAATAATATCCACTTTTCTTAAATAACAGACAGTCTAAAATAAATAATTATTCTAAAATATAGTGTATTTCCTTTTCAATAAAAATTATTAAAAACGGTTAATCGCTAATTTTATTCTTTTCGGAAAGTTCAGATTCACTAATTTTGATCAATGCAAAATCTTTCAGAATCGCGAAACTTTCATATATAGTTTCAAAATTTCTAAGTACAATAATAACTTTTTTGAAATTCTTAAAATTAAAATTTTTACTTTCAAAACATATCTATTGGAAAGAACTTTTTAATTTAATTCGATTGCTAAAATTTCATTTATTTTCATCCATAAGTTTGGCAGTTATCGATTTTTAATTACTTTCTTTTATTTTGTTTTGAAGCTCGCAGATTTTCGCTATGAACGGCCATTGAAAAATTTTCAGATGTTTCGTGTAAACAACTAAGCGTTATTTCCATTTCCCGCGCATTTGTATCTGTGTCAGTGACTCGCGATAGGTAAGGTCATGGTCAAGCCGATTCAAGGTGACTGATCGAAGCTCCCAGAACATTTTTAATGACGTGTCGTCAGGGGTGCGATACAGTTAAAATTTAACTTTGACCACGTGGGTGAGCTTCTACAAAAACTCCGTCAGGTGGTGTCACGCACGCGACAGTTAATGTAGGAACCGTTGGGAAATGCTGTTATCTGATTGGCGGAAATTTCAAATCTTGAGTGTTCTACCGTACTTTGAGAATTGGGGAGAGAATCACTTCTCCAGACTTGCTTGACTTGGTAACAACAACTTTTTAGGCTGTCGGGCCTTGGGCCTGGCGGCAGTTCAGGAGTTTCCGGCAATTGATGAGATTATCCAGTCTGTTCAAGAATTTTTGTCAGCGGATTTAGCAGCGATAGTCAATATGCAGGCTTCCAGGGAAAAAATATTCGTTCAACCTTTTTAGATGCGACGCCGTACTTGTAATAACATAACTACAAGTTCTCAGTCTTACTTTATTTTTTGCAGCATCGCAGATGATATGTCATTGCTGATTTTTAGAGAAATATCACTGAAGTATTAAACTACTAGCACCAGCCAAGTTCCAGAATATTTACTATGATGAATTTATCTTCTAGACCAGCTTTCGGTATTTATTGTTCATTCCTGCGATGAGCTCTCCATAGTGTGAAGCAAGCGGCGTTTGCGAGAAATAATCTTTCAATTTTCTGATTGTGACGTATCTATGTGCCGGTTCAGACAGCGAACTTAACTTTCCATCTTTAAGATCCTTCTCCATTCACCAATTGTGACTTCAAGATTGCGAATCATTTTAATCATGAACAGTCGCTTTTAATTTTCTAACTCTGCCATAATTTTAAAGACAATTTCATCCATCAAAAACTTTCACAATACAATATTATTAAAATATAGAACTAAAAACATTTTTTACTTCAATGAATAATATTATAATTTAATTTGCTGGTGAATTTGAACATCCTACGTTTTTCTTCATATATTGAGATGTTATCAAAAGTCATCATCTTGTGAAAATGATTATGATTGAGAAGTTTGTGAAATTTATTAGTATATTTATCTTGTGTTTGAAGTTCATAGAGTGCACTATTTGAATTTTAATAAACTACTGTGTGGCATCTATTTGGTGAGTTATTTGTTTTTCCTTTTTACATTTCAACGGATACAGTATTTGGATGGATCAACTTCTGAGAGAATGTTTATAAATATTAAATCTTAAGATTAAGCTTTTAATTTAAATTCTACAATTCCAACATTTAATTTTAACTTTTTATTTTTTTACTTTTCTTTACAATGCAATGTTACTACCTCTTGAGATTACACCATATGGAGAGATTTTGGGATAGTTGATTTATATCCTTTTCTAAATTGAATTTTCAGGTTTGGATTCAATCGGAATATTTTTCGAGAGAATCATCACTTCATTAATTTCCTGGTATAAATTCTCCGATCCCTAAATCTCGCTATAAAGAGTTTGGAAGGAATTTCTCAAAATCACTTCTCCTCGTGCCTCTGTGGAGATTTTTAAGAACATTTCTAGCAATGTTTTTTTTTTTTACTTTGAGCATTGTTTTTATAAAATTTTGTTATCACATATAAAAGTAAAATTATCATTATGGAATTCACCCCCCCCCCCTTACCCACATGCAAAAACAAGAATAATGCTAGCTTTTAAGTGAACTGTAGATTATGTTTATACATTTTTTTTTTTTTTTTTTTTGCACTACTTAAGAAAATTTTAAAAAAAAGTAATTTATATGTATGGTGTATTGTCACAGCTAGTAAATAAAATAATAAAAGGAATAAAGATGTGAATTCTTTGTTTACTTTTATTTAAAACATGCTTATTCTCATGTGTAAGAAGACTTTTTCTCGTATTCTTTATTTGTGTATTAAAAAAATGTTTAATGTCTTTTCTTTTTTTCTTTTTAGTTGTTGCAAATGAAAATGCAGAAAACCTAAGCAATGGTCAAACTTCCGAAAATTTACCTCAGAACTATGACTCAAATAATAGTCAATGCCAAACACCTGTACCTCCTCCTAGGAAAGTAAGTCTGCATAAATTAAAATTTATATGAAAATAAATTTTAAATGGATGTTGTTGTTAATGAGACAGTATGGTATGTAAATTTTACATGCAGTTGCAGAGTGTATGTTTTATATGTACATGTGTTTCATTTGTTGATTACTGCATGTATTTATAAGGTTTTTGTTTTTGCTTCATTGGCTTACATTTAATTTATTTGTAAAGCTCCGTGGTTTTTTTTTCTTCTTAAGTTGACAAAAGCGGCAATTCGCTGTTCAAACAACTTTTTAAACCTTAGAAGGCCTGAAAAACAGATTCTTAACACCCCCCCCCCCCCTCTCTGTCTCTCCTTGTGTGTGCCTTTTGTATATATGTGCACATGCATTAATTTTTGTAATAGATTAATAAATTTTTGGTAATTTTTTTATGTTTGAAAGGACTTATTTTTCAGATAGCCTAATGAATATTTTTAATTCTTTATTATTTAGATACTTTAAAAAATAATTTTGTCATTTTCTTTAAAAAAAAAAAAAAGTATTTTTGAAAAATAACCATTAGGCAGAATTTTAAAAATAACAATAATAATGACTAATGATTATCATCTTACAGTTACTGCTGCTGAGATTCTACACTTGTAATTTTTTTAGTTTTCTTGTTTTCTCATAAATGGGAGGAACATAATATAACCTGATACCAGGGGAAACTTTAGTAGCCACAGAACCTTGTATGGTTGTAAATGTTAAAGATAAATATTGAGTTTAATTATAATATACAATATACAAAAAATAAATAAACTTCTACA
Source organism: Maratus michaelseni (assembly GCA_963931845.1). Classification (NCBI taxonomy): domain Eukaryota; kingdom Metazoa; phylum Arthropoda; class Arachnida; order Araneae; family Salticidae; genus Maratus; species Maratus michaelseni. Next base: position 212,740,772 of record OZ007588.1, read on the forward strand.
TGCAATCTTTTGGTGCACAGAAAATATTCAAGTTCAATGTAAGTGTTCTGTAGAATCACAAGGGTTATTGATAAAATTACAGTTGCAATTCAGACTTACAAATTCTCTACAGAATTAACTTTTGTGACATAAACTGTATCTTTCACAAAGCTCCATAAAATAAAGTCAATAGGAGTCTGGTGAATGATACAGTCATGATGTTAGGTGGCAGTATATGCTATCACATCTAACCCACTTTCTAGGGAAAATCACATTTAGTATTTCCCTGATATGTGCAAACCAATGAGGTGAAGCACAATCCTTTTGAAAAATAATTGGTGGATGTAAATGATCCAGTTGAGGAAAGACAAAATTGTTCTAGCGTATTGAAACTTGTTACTGTCTTTTTTTCAAAAAAGAAAGGACCGATAATTGGATCATGCAACATGCCACACCAAACATACACTTTTACCAGAAATTTATCATTCCACGAATGTAACATCTTACTCCACGGTGGATCCTTTCAAAACTAATTTCTGAACTTCCATTGCATCAAAATCACTGACTGATATTCAGCAAACCAAAGAATTGCACATGTCTTTTCTCGAGGAGATGCCATTTTTAACACTTTCCAATATAGTAGAAAAGTGTTTATGAATTCAGTTTGTCTGTCTTTCTGTGCTCTAATTTGCTCTAATGTGCGTAAATATGCTCGTATTGTCATGCAATTGATATATGTTATTGAAAATGAAGTGTGTAGCACTTATAGCTTATAGTTTTTTCACAGGGAAACTCAAAAGAATCCATTACATTACGGTCTATGGAAAAAAATCATTTGCGGTTTATTTTAATGCTGTTACTCAATTTCAAACGTATTTAAATTGATATATATCACAGGTGCACTACAAGGTACAAGAAGCTTACTTAAGAATATGGTATGCATAACACTTATTATTTATTTGTACAGGACACTCAAAAGAATCCCGTTACACGACGGTCTATGGAGAAAAATCGTTTGGGGTTTAATTTAATAACATTTCACTATTTCAAACACATTGAAATTGATATATATCATGAAGGGGTATTACAAGAGGCTTACTATAGAATATTGTGTGTATAGCATTCATCGTTTCATCAAGGACATTCACACAAAAGAATTCAGTACTGCCTGTTAACAATAATTGCTAGAAGTGCATTTTCAGTAGCTGAACGTGTTTTTAAATTTAACTTTTTTTTTGTTTGTTACTTGATGTGTATAAATTGTACAGATCATATACAGGGCAGCACAAAAGTCCTCAAGTACATTTCCATTTATTGACGGAAATTCCATAAGAGGAATTTTAAACTGTGCTATGCCTTTCCTAACTAAACTAAAATTTAGCATTCTATGTAGTATATATACAAATCAATAGATCATATACAAGGCTGCACAAAAGAATTTGGATATTTTTCCGACTATTGTTGGTAATTCCTGAAATTGGGTTTTTAAATATGTTATGCATTTTCCAAATTGTTTACTTAGATATCATCTCTTACCTTATTAAACAGTAAAGATTTGTAAAATTATTTTGGAAGTGTTGGAAAGTGTTACATAATCTATGCTTGACGCATGATTTTTCATTCTTGTTTATTTTAGTAGAAGTGTTGATGTGCACATGCCCACAATCACTACCTCATGCTTTTCATCATAAATGATAGATATTAGATGGCTGTTTTATATGGATGAAATATTCAAAGTGTTATTTTTTTTACTTTTGGTGATTTTTTTTTTTAATGTGCCCATTTGAATGGGACACCCTGTATAAGTTCGATTTAGCTATCTATATTATAAAGGACCAACGTGTCTGTGCAAAACACAAACGTCATTTTGCGAATGGCAACACTTGACAATGAAATTTCGGTTTTATGATTATTGCTACTGCAATTTTTTTAATTTCCAAACATCGCACATTTTCAGTTTTTACATCGTTATATAGGGGAAAAAAATCTACTTTCAAATTCAATTTGTTTGAAAACTGTATCTTAATTGACTGGTTTATTATCGCATTTACAATAATTTTCAAGCATGAATTTTTAGTCTCTCTTCAAGTTATTTTTTCCTGTTGCCACACCCTAAAAAACGACACAATAATTTTGAAAAAATGATAACACATGTACTTTGTTTGTTTTTATAAGTCAATAAAAATTCAGTCTCAATTGTTATATTTTTACTCTTTTGAAATTGACATTATTATAAGGAGAAAATGTGTATTTTTCATTTATAAATAGAAAATGGTAACTATAAGTGCATTAAAATGATGTAGTTCTTTAATTTAAATTTATTTGAAGTTAAACTTTAATACAGATGCTTCAATTTCATGTTAAAAATATAGAAAAAAAGAAAAAAAAAATTGCTAGATATGACTTTCCATTCCATTAAAGGTTTTCAATTTGACATCAAACTGACTCTAAATAAACGGTAGCTATGTTTTATTTCATATTTCGATTATATACTACAGCCATATCTTATAGCTATACATTATATAGCTAAATATTTTATTTGCTTAGATGCAATGGTAACATTTTCTATGATTTATATTAAAGTGCTATTAATAGTTATTTCCCTTTTAAAACAAAACTTCATGACTGATGTCACAACTAAGTTATAACTAAATGACATCACTTTCATTGAAGATTTATTTTTTCTTTTTGAAACTTTAAATTTAAAAATGATGGGTTATAATGAGTGGAAACACTGTTGCTCTTCTCAAATGAATACTTATTATTACCCATATTTTTATGCCATATGAAATACAATTTCAGTAAATACTGCACTATTTAGATACATTTATTGCATTTTTTCCCATTTTGTCAGAGAAATTGCATATTTATGTTACACATGAAAAAGAAAGCATGCATTCTAATTTTAAAAGCTTAAACATATTAGTACAATTGCGTCAAAATAACTAAATGCTTTTAAATTTCAATTTTGCGAGTTCTAAAATTATGATTAAAAAACGTGAGCTTTTCATAAACATCAGGTTAGGCATTATCAGGTTAAGATTTTGTAATCAAGATACATGCGGCTAAGGGGTTGTACATATATAACGTTATCAGCTTTTTGGTCATTTTGGACCCCCTCCACCCCTTACACTATCATTCCTTGAACCCCCTCCCCTTCCCCCTTCTTAATGATAACGTTATCAATGTCTAAAAATTATTTTTATTTTTACAATTTTTTTCTTTTTATACATTTGCAGTGATATACAGATAATGGTTATACATTTATTGTTCACATACTTGACTGATTCAAATGCAGAGAGAAAGTTATAAAATGTCACTATTATACGTGAGATAACTTTTTATCAAGTAACACCTCTAAAAGGTATAGTTACTATTTGAAAGTATTTAATAATAGCTTTTTGTTACATAATTCATTCAGCAGTAATAGTGTCTCCTTGCACTTGCACCTGAAGGGGATGAAGGAAAGCAGAACTATCAGCAAAACAGGTGGACAATTTTTCTCTTTTCTTTATTAGTAAACACAAGTATTATTTCAAACATGCTTCGCATCTGTTTTTTCCAACAGCGTATTATATGTGCATATGGCTGAACAATAGGAGTGCTGAATGTTGAAGGTATTCCATATTTTAGAATGAAAGGATTTCATTATCATTTATTGGCTTTAATTATAACTTTATATTTTCATAAAAAAGGTCAGCAGGCTAAAAAAAAAAGATAACAGACAATTTTTATGTAAAAAAAAAAGTTACAAAAAACAGAGAAAAACTTTGGTTGGATCAAAAATGACAACGATATCAAAAGACAACCCCTCTCCCCTAGAGATATCTTACGATATCAAGTGCCAGACCCTCCCCCCTAAAGTGATAATGTTACATATGCACAGCCCCTAATACAAAAGTATCGCTTTATTAAATTTCAAAATTTTATTTGAATATATTATTGATATCTCTCTTATAGAAATTGTTTTCGTGTCGTTAATGAATAAGTTTTAAAAATATATATTAAATATAAAAAATCTATTAGAATTAGAAAAAAATGGTTTTTGCCTATGTTCTGTAACCCAGAAAGCTCAGGTTTAATTATCTAGTTACTATAAATATAATATGTATTTGTCTTTTATTGTGGTTTAAGTGACAAATAATATTGATTGGATTGATTTGCTTTTCAGAGACACGATACCCTGAAACCACGTCGTTGTCGAGCTTTATATGATTGTGATGCTGATCGTGAAGATGAGCTTTCATTTAAAGAGGGTGAAGTTATTATTATAATAAATGAAGAAACTGATGATGATGAGTGGATGGAAGGTGTGATTGAGGGGCAACCAGAGCGGCGTGGCGTGTTTCCTTCTAGCTTTGTGCATGTATTAAAAGAGTGATGCAGGTTGATGATATTCAAATTATCTTTTACAAATTTGAAGGCCTTGGTACTATACAAAGGTTTTTACCTTTCTTGGCCATGAAAAACTCTAGTGATGCTGTTTCATGACAGATGTAAGTTGGTTAATACTGAGACCATAAGTATGCAGCAAGATTGTTATGTTATAAACTTTGTCATAAAATTGCTTTACATATTAACAATTTTCCATGGAAAAAAAAAAAAGATATTGTTAAAGATTCTTATGCTTCATCAAAGCTAATTATCAGTCCTATCATGTCAGTTTGTTGTTCTCTATGTATGTGTACTGATTAAGCTTATTGCACTTTCTTCATATTATGTTAAAGTAATATTATCTATTAGTTTCTATATGCTTGAAATTTTTTCTTTTATTATTATGCTATAATATTCATCTTAAATGCAATTGTCTGGTTTATAAGTTGAAAAAAAACTAATCCTAAAACTAAATACAATAATTAAATTTATATTATTTAGTTTAATATTCATTTTATTAAAATGCAAAATATTTATTTATGTTTTCTTACTTTCTTTCTTTTTTTTTCCTTTCAGTTTATAAAATGAAAATTCCAAATTTATCTTCTACAATTCAAAATTGATAAATTTGGTGTGGGGATTGTCATTTGCATGATATAATTTATTTTATAATAGAAAATCTGGAATTAAATTGTTTTCTATCTTATTAGTATTTATGAAATACAGTATAATCCCAATTAAATGATTGTTCTTTAAAAAGGATTCTTGGTAGATTTTTAAAAAGAATTAAATTGGATAATAATTAAGTCAAATTTAATATGAAATAGAAAGCAATAAATGTATTCGTCAGTGGCTGAATAAGACAATTGGGCAATCAGGATTATACTGTACTTAAAAATGCAAATTTTTATGTCAGCACTTAAGTTATTTTATAATCATTCAATTGCATATTTGTTGATTGTACTTAATGGAGATTTTCGAATTGTCTGTGTTAGACTAATATGTTCTTTTATTTTCTTGGTTTTCTATTTTTTTCTCATCTGAGTATATTGTTGGACTGCAAGTAAAGATCTTAATGTTAGAAGCTTTTCTTTTTTCTTTTCCTGTCACTGAATGAATATTTTTACTGTAGCTCAGCTATATGAGAATTTTATAGTATTTTTAGTGATACGTTGCAATACACTTTAATCAAGTTATAAAGCAAAATATTGGGAGTTTTTGCCCTTAGGATGTCGAAAATTATGATATATAGCCTTTCATAAGTTATTTATTCAATAAAATATTTAAGGTGTAAAAATTCACTGTTGAGTTATTACTGATTTTCACTCTTGTGCAGTATTTGAATTTGTCCTTTTTAATGAGAAATCATTGATACATGCTCATTTAAATTTCTAAATTAATGTATCTAAGAAAAAATTTCTTATCTTTTGATAAAATTATGCATGTACACACATGTATGATTCATGTTAAACTGTATATAATGTTCACTAAATAGTCATTAATTTAAAACTGAATGTGCCTAGAAAGTTTTATAGTATTAAAATTCAAGCTGCAAAAACTCCTAATACATGGGCTTCCCTACTTACAACAGGTTTGAGACCAATAAATCCATCATAACTTGAAAATAAAGTCAGAAATCGTAGATAAATTACAAAGCATTCTCTGTACAGGAAGTTTATTTTAGTTGCTCAATGAGGATAAATCGAGGACTATATAGCTGTCAATTTCTTCTTCTGGTTCATTATTTATAATTACCTTTTTTATATCAATTGTAGAATGACTTCTTTTTTTCTTCTCTGCATAAATTTCTTTAACTTTCAATCACATATTTATCCAACAACTTTTGAGAAGCATTGTAATCCCTTTTTCCTTTTCCAACTCAGTTCATCAAACTGTTTTTTTTTTTTTCTGTTTTACTCTTTAGAAAATCATAACTCAAACAATTGTAAATAGGGGAGCTATATGCTTCTGTAATGTCACTGTTGAAGCTGCACAATTTTTAAAGTTCTTCCAACACATCTGTGTTAACATATGAAACAAGAAAATGCTATTCTTCCATCACAGCTCGTCTGGCTGTTCACATATTGAATCATGACTGAAAGGTCAAAATCCTTTGTATAATCTTCATATGGTTAGTCTTCCGCTATGTTTGGCTGCCCTTCGCACAAAGTGGTATTGTTTCTTGTTTCCATACTGTATACTAATGAGATTTTTCAGAGCTTTGTAAAAACTATGAAAGACATAAGCAAGAACTGAACTGTGTCTGCTTATATGGAATCAACTGTTCAAAACAAATTCAATGAAACTGAGTACAATGCAATTGCAATAATCCAGGTAATCTATATTAATTGTAAATTTTTGGGCATTTTTGTTAATATTTATTTGTGTGTGTTATTGTGCATGCATTTATTGTTTAAATATAATTTCATGTAAATTTTTATATATTAGATAGTGTACTAAAAACTTAAATTTATTTTTAGATATCATGTAAGTAAAATATGTTAAAATTCTTTTTTTTTATTCCTATGTTTCTAAAAAAGGATTAGTACTCATAGGATGTCTGTACTAGTAGTTGAACAATTAACAATAATTTTGGTTTCCAGACTTCCTTTCATCTACCCTGACCAAGAAAAAAAATATGTTCAACCAATGGTTTTCTTCATTTTTTTATTCTGAATGAAGGACATCCATCTACGCCGTCCCATTAACTCATGATTTTGTTCTAAATATAAAAAGTCAAGTTTTGCTAATAGTCAAGATCGCTAGTAGCTCATCATATAAAGTTAATTAATCAACCATTTGTACAGTCATCTTATTATTTTTAATAGAAAAAAAATCCAATGGCTGTATAGTTGAATGATTTTGATTAAGTAGTTTATTATATTTGTATGTGATGAATTAAGAGAGAAAAATTATGTAACTTATTGTGCATCTCTCCCCTTACTTCCACATACATATATGGTGTTTAATCATGGATTTTCAATAAAAGTATTAGTTTTTTTATAATTGATTGGGGAAGAATAATTTCTAGTATAGTAATTATATATCATGAATTGCTGTAACTCTTCAACTGAGTTAATGAATTAATTTTGAAAAGTAATATAAATAAGTCACAAGTTAAAACATTTTGGTTGCCAGTGTTGATCTAATGATCACATTTATCAAGTCCTAAACTTGTATATGTTTAAATAATATCTCAGTTATTTCATTTTTTTAAAAGGGCATTTAAAATATGCAACCATCAATTTATAAAATATTGGGTTATAGAACTTCATTCTAATACCTGTGTTATAAAATGTGGAATATTTGTGACATTATAGATTAAATTAGTGTTGTTCTTGGATGATTCTGTACCATAATGTATCAAGTGATATATTTTAAGGGAAAATAAAAATGTGCTATTTTTGTAGAAAATGGATTGTTGCATTTGTATTGTTTTACTAATATATTTCTTTCAGTCCTGCCTGGAAAAGATCTGTTAAGTTTTATGTTGCTTCCCATATTATTGATTTTATATTGATTTCTCTATTTTTCAATTGATAATTCATAGTATTATTCAAAGTGTGTCATTTAAATATTTAAGAATTTTTATGTATGATATCATGAATCATTATTGCATCATTTTTATATCCAAACTAGTCATTGTGTAAAAAATGGTTAAAACCAGTTTTGTTCGTTTGTGTAGTTTATGTTTATTTTATTAATGAATAGATATTTCATTAATCTTTTAAGTGTTTTTTTTTCTTTCAAATTTTATTTATTCTATTCAATTTACTTTGCATCATATCTTCTATCTCGAATAGAGCAATTTCTTATTATTTTTAATTAAATAAGCGAATGCATTTTAATTGGGGAAAAGAAAAAATATTAAACATTTTATTCTTAAAAGGTATTGAAAATTGTTAAAACTCTTTCATATGAATATGACAAATCCATAAACTTTATTGTGATTATTTCTAAAATGTATTTATTCCTTATTATTTTTGTGCTATAATGTTTCTGAAACGAAATCTAATTGGTTATTTTAATTTACCTGTATATTAGTATATTATGAACTTATGCATTAAACACAAATATTTTAGGATTATATTCTAATGGTTTTTATTGGGGGAGTAATTGTATATTCTTTAGATTTTATTTTTTTTTATTTTTTTTTTTTGTTGTAAAATCTAAAGTTTTGATTGTCTATGAAAAATTTTAAAGGTACATTCATATTTTTATTATGTGTAATGTGAAAGTATTATTACAAAACTCAAAATTTCATCTCTTTCTGAAAATCTGGGACCCCCATCCTTCTTTTTCCTCATATTTATATTTTGAATGCCTTCTTAATCAGTTCACTGTATCAACTTTAAAATCTTTATAAGATTTCCTGATTTTGAAGTCTGTCGATCTAGACAAGTTGGAGAATACAGTTGGTGCTTTTAAGTGCAGATACTAAATTATAAAATTAAGCAAAGAGCTGTAAAATTTTGTAAAGTTTTATATTTGCAACATTGTGTGTATGAGAATTTGTAACTTCTTACGAAATAACTAATATCCATATATTAGTCATTGATGGAAAAAAAAATAAGTTGGATATAATGGTTGAATTAACCTAAATAAAATATTAATGTTAGTCTTATTTTAATGGTATTTTCTACATATTTAATGGGAAAATACCAACGAATAGTTAATGAAAAGCATATTATACCATGCTATTTGATTCAGTCTCATTACACATATCCTTTTTCGGTAAATTAATAAGTTTTATTTTTCTTGATTTGTTTTGCTATGTATTTTGTTCAGAGTTTTCTCTTAGATTTGATTAAATGACAAAAATTGTTTAAAATATATTTGCAACCAAAGAACTAAAGCTATTCACTCTGTTTTCTATTTTAAAAGGTATCAAATGTCCTCTAATGTTTGTGATTGGTTATGCTGTGAGTAAGGCAGATCGATGAATTAAGGTGTCTTCTTTGATTAACGTTTAAGATATTTAGCAAATGTATTTCCTTGAGCGATAAAATTTTAAAGTGATTTATTTGCATTTTAATATATTTACTGAGCAGATAAGAAAAGCAAATGATTATTTTACTTGTTGTCATTTTAATCTTTATTCTTTAGAGTTGCTTGCATAAATTTAAAATGATTTATGGGTTTTTTACTTGTGTTATAAATATGCATTTATCTCTTTAAGATATTTTTAAAATATTAAAAAATAGCTAAAATGAGCAAAAACAAATATTCAGTACTTTTTTGTTAAAGCCCAACCATGCATTTTTGGCACTATATCACCAAGAAAGAAGCCATTTTATTTCACAAACTTTTATTTTATTCTTTTTCTGGTTTTTCTACCTTTTTACTAAATTTCTCTTGGTATACACCATCTTTCTTACTAATTGACCCACACCAAGTGATATGGTTTTAACAGAACTTCTACTTATATTTCTCCCTTGTGCTTAACACATGTTAGTTAGTAGTTTTATTTTATTTTGTTTTTTAATCTTTCACATATGATAACATGATTTTATATTGTGCTATTAAAAAAAAAGGATAATGTTCATTGAATTGTTACTGTGCAATTAAAATAAATAGCTGAAATCCTTTTTTATCTGTATTGGAAGGAAGAAAAATATAGATATTTTTGTTAATGTTTAATATGAACTAATTGTAATGCCTGCAAGAAATAAACAGAGAGAATAACAGAAATATATTATTGAATTAAGAATATTCTTTTTTAATTTTCCCTCTTACTTCTTAGCAACATTCTTTTCTCTCTTTTTAATTGAATCTAGAATATTTTATTGTTCTAATTTAGTTCTTGTATGTTTTATGTTTACTCTGTACAAAAATATAAGCAAAGATTTAGACATAAAACAAAAAACTCTTGAATACCGATTTAAATGTATTCAAAAGATATTTCCTCCTGAGTTTTCTGCAATTCTTGTTGTACATGCTGTTTCTCTCACATGGCTTTGAGTGTTCACTGCTGCTTATAGTATAAATAAGTGTACAGATTCAGGCCAAAATAAATAAAATCTACTGACAGCTATTCATGACCACCAGAAATAAAAAGCGCAAAACATTTGAAATTGTCATTCAGTTAAAAAAAATTTTAAACAATTCTTTAAGAATTAAATTTTAAATAATATTTTTATTTTCATTATCATAAGTTATTGTACACTATGTATTTATTTTCCTTTCAATATTTATTCATTATGGACATTATTCAGCAAATACTAACTTAATTAACAGATTTATTAGTTTTAACCTTCTCTTGGGTATATCTTCATTCCAGTGAATTTAACATCTGTCCCGATTTTGTTTTATTTTAACAGCATATTTATTAATTTGTACTAAATTTCCAATGAAGGTGCTGCTGTTTATTTCTTAAATCTATATTATTTATGTTCTTTATTATAGTAAAGTCTTAACTGTATTTATAAAGCTTGATGCTCACATGAATAAATTTTAGACATCTCTTTTCACTATCTCTTTTCAAAGTTTGAAAAATAAGTGTGTACCCTACATTGAAGTTATCAGGGTTAAATTATTTAATTTTAAAAGTATTTGCATAAATCTTATGAGAGAGATGTCATTTTCTTCTTGTAACCTACATTTGAGAGTTTTAGTCATTCAAATTCAGTTATTTACGAGTATTGTTTAATTCTTTGTTGATCATTGTTTTTTATGGCGTGATTTTAGTACTTAGGGAAGGGGGAAACTGATAATTTACCTTCATTTCCATTTAAAGTCATGAATTGTTCAATTCCTGTTGATAGTTAATATTATACTGAATCAGATTATAATCTAATGATATTTAAAAAGCAATAGTTGAATTGGTATGCTAGTAAGTTATTATGGCATGCAATTAAAAATTTTATGAAAAGGAAAAAAAAAACTTTTTTTTTTTTTCTGCAAGTCATGGGCATAATATTTCATTTTAGTGTTAAAATGTTTAATGGATATTAATAATTTTAAAGCTATAATATCTATTGGAGGTAGCTGCTTAGATCTGCAGACTTATTTATTAAGTATAATAGTGATGCTGCTGTGTATGAAATGTACTTCTGTTCTAAAAATATATATTAATTTTTGGTGATAACCATTTGCTATTGTTAAGCATCATGGCTTTTTAAGCTCTTCTCATTCTTGTTGTATTGATTGTTATTTAAATTAATAACAATCTTGACTATGCAACAACTGTCTGGCAGCTGTAGTTAAGTAGGAGTATTTTAATACAAGAAAATTAAATTTGTAGTGCACTTTTAAGAAAATTTTATATTTTCTCTTATAGATGAAAATTCCTTGTTGACATTACCTTTCTTTATATTATTGTTCAAATTTTTAACACTTTTGTATCATAAAACAAAATACCATATCCAAACTACCCCCATTGTCTTTTTCCTAGCTGCAGTTTATAACCTAAAGCATAAACTTAGTGATATAGTTTGTTACAATTTATTAATGACTTTATTTTTTTATATTTAGAAATATAATGACTGAACTTCAATGTTTAAGAGGCTGATGCCATGAATATATGTTATTTGGGATTGTTCTAAAATAATTATTTTGACACAAAAGATAAGATATTTATACTGAATAAAATTTCAAAATCAAATCCTTCACAGGCATTATCAAACTTTTTTCCACTACCCTCCTTCTCCATATTATCTAAGTTTTGATGCTAAAAAAAATATTCCTTGTGCAATATAATTTATTTATTACATAAATAAATATTTTTTTTCAATGATTTTAAAGATTTTTTTTTTTGTATTTTATCCAGCTCTTCTTAGCATTTTGTGTTGCAAAAGTATCTTAAACGATGTCTTCCCTGCATGTTTCTTTAATTTTAATGAATAGTGTACATTATCAAATAACCCATTTAAGCACTTGTTGTGTAAGGGATGACACACTATCAATAAATATACAATAAACTTTATTAATAATTATTTCTTTAAATAAAAAATAATCAGTATGATAGGACACCATTAGTAGATAATTAACACATTGTTATACTAAAAATTATGCCAAACCACATCATATTTAACCTCCAAAACGATGCTGGACTTCTCAGGTCTGGCTGCTACAAAAATATGACACAGTAATCCATTCCTTCAAATTTATCCAATCCCACTGTAGCTAAATCAAGTTTATCTGTATTCCGGTTATAAACATTTCCGGTGTTTTTCTCTCCTTGTTCTTATTGGTTTAAAATTGGTTTTCAGATTTCTTGGACTCATGCACATGTTTTTAGTTCTTTTGTTTTTATTTAGAATTCAGCGGGAAATTTGAAAATGTGTTATTTTAATTATAAAAATTAAATGAAGTGATTAGACTCTATTAAATGAAATAGAATCATCTGACTGGTGAGGAATCACTTAAAGAAAAACATTAAGCATAGTTTATGAAGAAAAATTTAGTAATCATCAATTGAATTCTGAGAAGAAATTTGATTTAGCATTGAATTGGATATTTGTAAACAAAATGGGTATATAAGTATTGATTTTTGGCCTTTCCTGATAGGATAAAAAATACATTTTTTTTCTCTCTTAAGAAGTTTTGGTGGTTTTAATATAATTTAAGATTTATGTTTGCTACCTTTCTGATTTTGTTTGAAATTGTTTAGATTTGTTATACATATTTAGGAACAGGGGTTTATTTAGCATATTTTAATGTATTTCTATTATGTAGCATTAAACACCAACATAGTTTTTAGATATATTGTAATGTAAAAATAAAATAAAACATTTGTAAAAACTATGATGATGTTATGAGTGTTGAGCAATAGTGCTTCATAAATAAAAGGAAAAATTAGATTTATGTAATTGAAATACATTAAAAATTGTTAAGTAAACATAAGTTTCTGATCTTGTGTAACACATTTAAATAATCTTCAAACAAAAATCAGTTAGAAAGGCGGTAAATTATATCAAAACATCTTTAAAAAAAAAAAAAAAAAAAAAAAAAAAAAAAAAAAAACCTATTGGGGTGGGGAAGGGGGGAATGAACGTTTATTTACCCATCTTCTTTCCTGAACATTATTGTAGCAGAGATGGACAAACTTAAATGGGATAAAAATAAACCATAATAGAATGCCTACTTACATATTTGAACAAAATTGCATAATTTACTAAACTTTTTTTTTTTTTTTTAAGGGCATGAATAACCTGGTGTGCATTTTGATATGTCAAAAAGTAGGTTGCATCCTTTTTGTTTAAAAACTCATAGCAGCAGGTGTATCATGTGTATAGCACACATTATGCTGATATACATTTTTTAAACTGATGAAGATAGAATTTCTCATACAAAATGCATGTTAATTATCTTCTGTTTAATGGTGTTGTATCAATATTTTTATGAACAAATACATGGACTTATAATGAACTCATTCTTGTTAGAGGTGATAGTACATTAACTTTCTTTGCTCATTCTTTTCTTTCCCCATCAGTTAACTTAAAAGATTTTTTTTTTTTTTTTGTCATTTTAAATGTGTTCAAGTAAAAACAGTGAATATAAACATTTACTCTTGTTAAATTATAAGTAAAGTTTAGATAACTTTTAATACCTGTATACAACTTAAATGTTGTATGCATGTATATCATAAGCAATGTACTAAAAGATTTCCCTAGTTATGCTACTATGCATAAGGCTTCTAATGCTGTGTACCTGAATGCTTTGGATATTTTCTAAGGACCAAAATCTCTACCAATTAAATAATTTTTTAAAAATTAACATTTTTATATTTTAAATTTTGCATGTTGTTAGTATATGGCACCAGAAAAAAAGGAATTATCCTTTTCACACATTATTAAGCTTCCTGTGTAATGCTTTGGTTTTTCTTTTCATCACTGTGCAATATTGTAACTCTAATAAAAAAAAAAAAAAAAGAAGAACAATGAAAGAAAATAATTGTTCTTACTTATTTAGTTTTTTTTTTTTTCCATCTTTTCTCATATTGTCTTTGTGTGTTAAGTGTATCCATTTTATTTTAGTGAGTATAATAGGGGAGAAAAAAAGTATATTTCAATTATTTGTCATGAAAATTAATGTGCATACATAAGGTCTCTTTCTTTTTAAAACTATTTATGAAATATGGGCATTTTTTCTACTACATTTAAATAAACAAAAATAAACAGAAAAACACTGCATAAATTTGATTTATTGCATCTATTGGCATTGTGAAGAGATTATTTTTTTTCTTTTTTGGCATATTTCACTTATTTCTTTGTAAACTTAAAAACCTAGTCCTTTTATTTTTTTTAATAAAAAAAATGTTTTCAAACTGTTTTATTTAAAATATTTATGTCAATATAATTAAATTATTCCTTATTTCTTACACTGATGTTTAATGCAGTAAAACCTAAAAAAATCATATGTTTTCAATGTAACCTACAAAATCTGTACCTTTACAAAATATTAAATCTATTCAGTTACTCTGAATTATATATGTGCATCATCTTTTAAAAGTAAGAAAGCATCCTATATATCTGATTTTGAAATTGATTTCATAGGCCTATATTCCTATAACTAGGGCTAAAATTTTAGGGAAAAATATGTATAGCTGTATAATAAACCAATATTTGCCGCTTATATTGTAATTAAATGGTCTGGAAGCTTGATTTTGAATGATGACATCACGTTGACTAATTATCTTATAAAATTCAGCATTTAAAAATGTAACCATGTCAGATAATTTAATGGGTGAATTTTTCTGGAAGAAATGCATGTTTAAATTTTAAAATTTTACAGAAATGTGTCAAAAAATGATTAGTGTCATTAATTAGTAATATCCTGAGCACCTAGTGCAACATAGACCCTTATTCTGATCTTGAATACCTTCCACTTTTATCTTCATGCAAGCATTGATGAGTAATAAAAATTAAACTTATATATTATGAAATTGCAATTTTCATTCCACATGGGTCCTTTTCCAACAACTTTCCAAAATTTGTAACAAAGGCCCTTCTTCCAGACATCCATTCAAATAATGTCAGCATTAAACTGATATTAAAACAGGCTGCAAAAGACCACTATAAACTGGAATTTACACTTAAGATTGAATAACTATTCATTCAGAGTGGGTTTTTATTTTATTTTTCTGTGTAAATTGCTAAATTCATATTATTATATATGTAACAAAAATAAAAAAAAAAACTTGTAAAAAACCTGCAAGACATACTTGATAAAGTTCGGACATTTCTGGCCACCTAGTTTTTAGCAAAAAAAATTTTGACTTTTTTTTTTTTTCATTTTATTTTAAACATTCCTTTTTTGTAATCTGTTTAATTTTAAGAAATGTATTTGTTTTTTCTATTCGTGTAATGTGAATTGTCATAGAGCATACTGAATAAAAATTTCTTAATAAAAGAGAAAAAACACATAAATATGGTGTTTAATTTTTTTTCACTCTAGCTTTGGACTCCCAAGAGTCCATGGACCCCAGCTTTACATCACATGCTTTAGTCTAAAGAATGTTACTTAGTTCCTTTGAAATGCATTGTTTTTCCTATATTCTTTTGATAGGTTAAGACGTTTTGTACTTTATCAAGTATTATAAATGTTTCATGAAGTAATGTTAACTAACATAAATTAGAAAAGAAATTTAGATACAAATTATTTTTTCTGTAATAAAATGTTGAAGTTTGTTACAAATTAATCTTTGGGATATCTTATTGTTTGAGGTTCTATTGTAATCAACAACTGTTTTTGCAAATATTATTCATTTTAACTTTTTTTTTTTTTTTTCATTTTTCTTATTTTAATACTTTCAATAAAAATGTCCAATAGATGTAATCAATGATTACTTATACTGATAGATTATTAAAATTATAATATTGATGGTATTGGTGCTTTAGAAATTATATGAAAGATAGAATTATATTGTTTAAGCACATTATTCATACAAGGTTGCTGCAAATGGTGCTTAAAATTGTTTTGAAATGGTGCATATGTAATATTCTTTTCATTGTTGAATATAAAGATAATTTATGTGTAAAATATGTTCTGTAATTTTCTTATATATTGCTCACGGAATGTTATTGTGTTCTGAACATTGTCAGTTTTGTTTCCTCGTGGATTTTGTTTTTAATGTTTTTTAAATGATTGCGTTTAGAACAAAAAAATTCAGTATTAATTTGTATGTACATGTGGATCTATATACATTTTCAATATTTAGTTGTGGAGATATCGAAAAATCACATTACAAATGTCAATTTAGAAAAGGGCAATAAATATTTAAATCATTGCTTAGAATGGGTGTCCATATATTAAACATTTGAAAATTCCTGATTATCAATGCATATTGATATGAATGTTGGTATTTATTAACAGTATATAATAGATTTTAAAATGTACTTGCTGTTAATTATGTCATATATAATTAGTGCAGCATCAAACTGACACAAAAACTGGTTATTTCTTCCTTCTTTTTTTTTTTTTTTTTTTGTTAATATTAACATAAATTCATTTAGAACAGTTTTGTTGTGATAAGTATTAAATATTTTTTTGCATGGGCATGTTATTAATTTTGAAAAGGAGTGGGAGAGTTAAACAATATATTATCATGTGCGATCATATTAAAAAACAGATAACTCTAATATATATATATATATATAGTAATGTAGAATAATTCAACCTGTTAAAGTAAAATGATTAGGCAAAACTGGCATTTGCTGCAAAAGCCAGTTTTATATTAGACTTTTTGAAATTAAAGAAATAATTTTCCTTTAGTTACTTTTGCAGATTTAAATTATTGATTTTTTTTTTTTTTTTTTTTCAATTTTCTTCTACAGAATTATTAATAACATTTGGTTTGACATTAGTTTAGCATGTTTAGCACCTATTAAACTCCTGTTAAAGAAATCAAAACTTTCTGATTTAGTTCTGGTTTGTAAATTTGTAGAGTTATTTATAATAATAATAATAATAGAAGTTTTAAAAATTACACTTCTCCCTCTTTTTTGAAAAAAATATGTAATAGGGGGAAAAAAACTATTATATCTCATAATTCTCTATGATATAAATTTTCTTACTATTAAATACTGTTAGTAAAATTTTGCTTTTTATCTAGCTCAACTGAATTGCATTACATGAGTGCCTTTAATTTTCTCTAAAAGGACACCCATTACTATTTTATCAATGATGAAATTAAAGCGATATTCTTTGCACTGTATATACAACTTAATTGAAAAATAATAGAAATAATTGTTACGTTGGTTTGTTTGTTTTATTTTTTTTCTCTTAGGCACTTAAACATTTAGCTTGGTGTGTTTTATGTGTTATTTTATGTTTTTGTTTTTATTGATAGTTTCTATCAACACAATTTGGATGTGTAAATATTGTAATTGTATGCTATATGTGTTTAAGAGATTAAAAGCAAAATTACATATATGCATTACAAAGTTTTGTACATTTTCCACAATTTGTATAATTGGATCATAATGTTGTAAAAGCCACTTGTAGATATCTAAATACTAGTCTTGGTAGGGGCACATTTTGTTGTCTCCTTTGAACGCCTACATTACTCATTCCATCATTGTATATTGTAAATAGTTAATTTGTATCTAAAAAATCTTTTTCTAAGTTTACAGCATATTATTCATGTCAGTGTTTTTCAACCTGTTTTCTACGTTCTTAAATCCAAAAATTCCAAATTAATTAAGCCTTTGTCCCTATTTCCATAATCTGTTGTTTAGAATATTCAAAATAAATGTATACATTTTTTCAGAAAACTCTTCAGAAGTATCTCTTATCCCTTTTTAACATTTATGATTGATTCTTAGTATATCAATCTGGGAATTTGAAGTAAAAAAGCTTAATATGTAGCATGTATGAAAAAAAAAAAAAGAGGCTATGTAAATAAAAGCATAAATAAGCAGAATTTTTAGTATACAGTTGTTTTAAGGATTCATAAGTATTTTCTTTAGTACACAATGAAGAGTGGGAATGAGAAATAGCTACAATACACATGTTTTCTAAAGCCCATTCTGCCCTCTCTATTAAACATAATTGTTGTTATTGCTGTTGTATCTCAATATTTTTTTTTTGCACATTTTCTTTAATTTAACTGAATTCATGTATGTAAAGATCAACTTTAATTTTTCACCCACTGCCTGATGTGCTAGAGTTCTAGAAACTGTGTACAGTTGGGTGTTTCTGATGACAGTACAATATTTTCAAGAATTCAATATTTAATAGATTAATATTAATTAAATGATGATTATAAAAAAGAAACTGGACAAAAATTAAATATTTTTTTAATCTGTTACCATGTGACTCAATAATAGATATTTGTTTGTTACAATAATGTAACATTTGGAATAATATAAAAAAAAAAATTTTCCTGTTGCCATATTGTAAAAAGAAATATTTTTTTTTTTTTTTAATTTAGTAGTTTTCCTTTTCTATTAAGCATAAATAAAAGCGGTGAATTCTGCATAGATGAGGCCCACACCAAATTCATGTATTGTAGCAGACAACAACATAAATTTAGGTATGATTTTTAAGATAAACATTGAATGCTTATAAAAACATGTTTTTTAAAAAGCGATTTTTACTTTTATATTTATTTCAATTGGAAGAACAGACTTGCTTTTATGAAACCTTGAAGCAGCTGTACGTTGAATTGTCTAGTTTTCTTCTTTTGTGTACATTAGTTAGTTTTTCCAATTGTAGCACAGATGATTTTGTATTCTATTCAAACTGTAAAGATGCTGTTTTAATGCATAATATTAATTGAATAAAATTTAATCACTGTTATTTAATAGACTATTAACATAAAATCTTTTAAATGTACATTTTAAAAATAAAACATATATTTTTTCCTTAGAGGAAGAGGAGGGGGGTGGTGGGAAGAAGAAAAAGTATTAAATTGATTTCATAAAAATCATAAGTCTTAATTTTTAAATTAGACTGAATATTTCTTTACTATTTTGGATAAATTACTGAAATCAGTATTATATATTTCAGAATACCTCACTAGATAAAAAATTTTAAGATCTACATTTTTAGAATATGTTTTTTCTTTTGGAGTGTTTTTAGAATCTTGCTATTTATTTTCATTATATAAAAATACTACAAAGATTTTCAAAGTCAATGATTGTATACTAAATAAGCATTCAGAGAATTACTGTATTTTAATGGTCTTTATTAAGTATTGAAATGTATTAATTTAATGAGTTCTTTTCAAAATTGATTTTTTGTATTATTGTATGTTTATTGTTAGAAAAGATGGTTGAAAAACACTGAATTCTGTAATTTGTGATTATTAATTTCTGTAGTTACTTAAATATTTTGGAACAAATGTTGATCAAGTGACACTATGAGAAATTGTAATCTGTAACATGTTATTATTTTTAGTAAGATTTTCTTTGATATGTTATTCTATCTATAAAAACAAATTATATGTTTCAGTAAATAGAAATGTTTTATAATACACAAAAATTTAGAAATTGTCTACCAATAAATAGCTTATATTTTCTGCGTTGTTGTTTCTTTCAGTTGTTCTCAATATAATGATTGTGTAAAATCAGATCATCCATTTTACTTGCATTTAGCATGTAAATCAATACTTTTTTAAAGATATGGCTCTCAGTGTGAAAGAGCTTATCATGCAAAAATTAAATATGAAATTAAAGTAAAAAATCGTGGAATGTATTGAAATATATATATAATTAAAATGAAATCACATCTGTGAAATAAATGGAAACAATATTAAACAATGAAGAGTGAAAATACAAAAATAAAAATCTGTGAATATGTTATAGAATCTTCAGAGAAGCATCATAAGCACAATTCGCAATAAAAATATGTTATTTTATCAAATCTTTCCAGCATAATGACCTTAATATGACAATATTTTGCTCCTTATAACATTATACATTTTCTTTTATAGTAATCATTCAAAATCTATGTAAAATGTGTGTGTGTTTTTTTTTTTGTTTTCCTCATGATAATCATATTCTAGGACTGGCGATGGTGTGCAATGCACCAATGCGGTGCACGTACCATTGACCGAAATTTTAATGAGTGGGACCCAATATTACATGCTTTCTTTTACTTTACAAATATATATGTATGTGGCAGTCAAATCTTGTCACTCATTTATCACCCACTTCCTGTTGAAATTTGGAATATATATGTATTCCTGAGGGCAAAACATGAATTGAACATTGATTTTTTTTTAAATTCAATCCCTAAGGGGTGACAACGTCGGCCCAAAAGTTGTATTTTCCCCCATAGAGATAACGTTGTGATTGTTTAATATTAATTGAAAAATAAATAGCTCTATTGTTGCAACATTCATCCATTTTAATCACATTGTTGCCCACATCATTATGATGTCAGTATTTATATGGATTATATATGAATGAGCATGCATTGATGAACACAATGAGTATTTGTTGAAAAGTACTAATGACAGGTTAATACAATAGTGCCAAATTTTGGCCAACTTGGCAAAATAACGCCTAATTTGGCTACAAAAATAAGTTGCCATATATGAAGCCAACTTGATGATATCTGGCTAATTTGGCGAAATTCCCATTTAAATCCATTAATCTTCCATAATCTTCTTCCATCCAATCCATTTTTTTTTGGCATAGCCTAAAAAAAAGAAAGCATGTTTTTTTTTTGTTTTGTTTTTTGTTTTTTTAAGAAAAATGACTATTATACTTATTTTGCTTATCTCAGATGTCTGATTCTGCGGACCGAATTAAAGTTTTACAAAATTCTGCATTCGGCCACAAAATATCACAATCCGTGATTCAGCCACAATTGGGGGGGGGGGGGGGGGGGGGGGGGAATCAAAAATTTTGTCAACTGGTTGTGAGAAGAAAAAAAATGTGAATTTCGTCTAATTATGGAGAAACAAAGGCGCATATTTTTACTTAACAATCACGAAAAGAAATCCTGATTTTCGTCAAACTGTCGCAATAAAAATTCGCAAATTTTGTCAAACAATCGCGAAAAAATTAACAAAATTTGGCAACCGGTTGCAAATTTTTCAAATATTTTGTTCCATAAGGGAAAGAAATTTTTCATTCATTTTCTTCCAGCAAAAGTCAAGAGCTGGGCAGTATCGAAATTACATTTTCTCCAAATATAATAAAGAAGGAAGTTTGTGTGTCTGTCTGTCTGTTTCTCTGTTGTGTTCTGAAGAGACCGCTGCACACAGAGCTACAAAATTTGGTGGGAAGATACCTCTATGCATGTAGTTTTGCACCTCGAAAAATGATTTTGGAATTTTTTAATAGATTTTTTTTAATTTAATTTTTAATGCAATTTTTAGTGTTTTTCCACATTAGTAACGGGAATCCGGTTCCAGTCGTTTAGCCCAATATAGTAAATTTGATCCTCTTTTCAAACTAGTTTATGCGAACTTTGTACAGCGATTTTTGAATTTTTGGTGAATTTTTTCCTTTGACACTAAGAAATTTTGCCAGAATACTTGATTGGTTCGGTGATTGCACTTCCATTTCAGACTCAGATAAGCTTAGAATCGTCATTTTTTTTTTCTCTTTTTAGCTTGGAGAAAGTTGATAATTCTTTACATATAAAAATATCATGATTTAAAAAATGCAATTTTTAGTGTTTTTTTTACATTTCGCTGCGATTTACCCACATTAGTAACCGGAATCCGGTTCCAATCTTTTAGCCCAATATAGTACATTTTATCCTCTTTTCAATAAAGTTTATGCAAAATTTGTACAGCGATTTTTGATTTTTTGGCGATTTTTTTCCTTTGACGCTAAGTAATTGTGCCCAGAATGCTTGATTGGTTTGGTGGTTGCTTCAATTGCAGCCTCAGATACGCTCAGAATCATAATTTTTTTTTACTCTTTTTAGCTTGGAGAAAGTTGATAATTCTTTACAGATAAAAAAATCATAATTTTAAAAGGGAAGGGCGGATTATTTATTATCCCGATTTTTTTATTAGATTTTTTCTTTTAATTTCATTTTTTATGCGTTTTTTAACATTTTTTTCATGTTTTGCAGCGTTTGTTGTTTCAAATGATGTCACAAATCGCCCACTACAAGTCAAACATCATTGGAGGGCAGTTGTGATTGGTATCTGATAGAATTGTAGGCACAGCTGGAAGTCAACCGGGCAGTTGTGATTGGCAGATAAAAACGTCGTCAGCTGATTGCAATTCGAACAGCGAGTTGTAAATTTTTGTGATTTTTAGAGTTTTCTCATGTATACGTCATTTATGTATTTGATTTCAAAAATTAACAACAGTAGGTAACTTACTGTTTCTGTATGTAAAAAAAAAGTCATTTTGTTTCTGTTTAGAAAGTTAATGATAATTCCTAATTTTTTAACGTCTTTGGTTAAATTCTGTGGGGGTGAGTGTTCGGTTGTAGTTTAAATATCGCGTTAATGCACTGATCAAAAATTCCTTCCCCCCCCCCCCCTGCGCCTGCCTCCAAAATCAGAACTATTTAATTATTAGTCCGATTCAAACGAAACCTTTTGTCAGGTCTCCAGATACTAGATAAACTTCGGTATCATTTTTTCAGCCCTTGGTTACCAGTTACCACTATTTCTGAACATTAATGACCAGGGAGGGGTATTTTTTCGGATTCTATGGGCCCAATTTCAATGAGAATTAGTTCATTCAACTTAACATGAACTAATTAAGATACAGATTTAGTGCCACCTGGAGGTTGAAAATGGAATTAAAAGATTTTGCAGTGCGTGCGCAGCAATCCTGCTATACGGTGTCATAGGCAGCAAGGACAGGTGACCGTTTTTCGATCGGAAAGAGGTTTGTTTAGAGCAGAATGCACTCCCTGGCGGTGGACAATGTAACTAAAAGATTTTGCATTTAAAGTTGGTCCGATTCAAACAAAATCTTTTCTGACATTCTTCCGAGGTCTCCCAGGTACTAAATAAACTTCGATATAATTTTTTCAGCCCTTGGTTACGACCATTTATGAATATTAATATCCGAGGGGTTATTTATTTTCTGGGATTCTGTGGGTACGGTTTCAACGGGAATCGGTTCATTCAACTTAACATGAACTAATTAAGATATAGCTAATTATTTAAGACATAGATTTGGTACTCTCTGGCGGTGGAAAGTGGAACTAACAAGTTTCTCGCGCGCAAGCAGCAGGAACGAGTGCCGGAGTTTCGTTCGGAAATAGGTTTATTTAGAACTGAATGCTCCACCTGGTGGTAGAAACTGGAAGTAAAAGACTTTGCAGCGCATGCCTAGCATGTCTGCTATACACGGTATCGTAGGCAGCAGGGACACGTGTGGGATAATTTGATTAGAACAAAATTCATCCCCTGGCGGTGGAACTAAGAGATTTTCCTGCGTGTGCACCAAAAATGACTATTTTTATTGAAACCATTAAAGGAAGTTAGCGATTTGATAATCCCAGAAAACGAAAAAGTTTCATTTTCACTCATCCTCGAGTATTAAGGGAAGTATTGCATTATTTGAATCGAAACTCACAGTTTATGTTTCTGATTCCGAAAATGCCCATTTTGTGAAAATCCGACGGTATTTTTTTTTTTTTAATTTTGACCAAAAACTGAACAGTTTTGAATCAAATGATCCAGACATTTGAGAAGGTGGTATTAAATTTACTTCCGCTTGTGGTAAATCTCTCTATTTAATTTCCGAAAGACAAAGAGTTACCAGAGGAAGGGTTTCGAGCTTTGTATTATATTTTGACAGAACCGGGCAACGCCGGGCAGATTTGCTAGTTTGAAATAAATTTGTATTTTAAACCGACAAAACAAAAGTATTTTGGTAATGTATTTTGTAATGCTTTTTATAACTATTTTGTATTTTCAATATACTCAAAATACATTTCTCCAGGTTTCAAGCTGACATGTGTAAACCGCAGATCAGCAATTTGCAATAGGGAAACAGATGACTGTCTGTTTTGAAATAGTCTTCACATTTCGTTCCGAAAATTAATATGGACACATTGTTCAACTTTTGGTACAATAAGGATGTTAATGAATCAGATGTCTATCTTCTGCAGAAGCATTTTTGCTGAGTAGTTACAAAAATAGTTTTGTAATTCATAAAGTTCTATGGGAATTACAGAAAATTGTTGTGCGATAGAAAGAAAGTGTTTTTTAATTTTTGCATCCTATAGCATTTCTTAAATGTATTAGAAATGTAATGCAGTTAGTTATTGCAAGGACTCTTGAAAAAATGAATAATACTGGTAAAGTTACGAAAGAAAATTTACCAAGAGGAATAATTGTGATAATACACAGTTTTTTATCAGACAGGAAATATTTCAAAATAATGTCCGTTGATGATAAGGAGAAAAAAAAAAGGAGGGGGGGGGGGCAAAATACTAGTTGTATTAAACGAGATGTTCGGTTATAAGTGAAAGTTTTGTAGTATGAAACGAACTTCAAAACCCATTTACAAGTAAGATTTTACTAGTTATATCAATTTTAACATTATTTTCCTAGTTTCTTGGTATTCATTCAATCGAGGTTCTTGTATGATTTGCCATACCTTTGATATTCATTTCATTGGGAGCGAACTTTAATATAAAAATATTTCAATTTATTGATATAGTATGCAAATGTTCATGAACTGTATGCACCATTAAATATTAAAAATTGGATTTTTGGTTATGGACTTGACCTTATTAGAGTTAAATGTTTATAATACCATGACTTTGCATTCCAAATTTCTTATTTTATTCTACGTATGGGAATGCGACCCAGGATTCCTGGGTTACAAAACATACTGAGCAGTGTACAGACAACAGATTGAATTTAATTGAAAACTCTAATAGAGTTTTTCGTTTAACATATTTTTTTTTTTTTTACTAACAACATCAAAAATAAAATAAAATTTTATAATTTAAAAACTGTACTTTTGTATTATCCATTTTGTAACCCATTCCAAGGGTTAACAGCAAAAGATTTCACTAATTACAGCAGCCTTTTTGTTTCTTATTATTTCAGTATTAGTTGTATTATATCTATTAAATTTGTGCTTTACTTATTTATTTATTTTTGAGAAGTTTTTTTAATTTCGTTATCGAATATGATCCGGAAACATATGCTGAACAATTTACATTGCTTTAAGTGCAAATGGGTTAATCTTCCGTAATTGGTTTGCTCAATTATTTTTGAGACAGGTTTTAAATATTCATGCTTGAAAATTATTTTTAAAATCCATAAAAGTTCGGTAAATTGAGATACCGTTTTCAAAGAAATTGCATTTAAAAGTACATATTTTGTCTATTCGACGCACAGTTGGAGTATTTGATGCAAAATCCTGGTCAAAAAGGAGAAAATTTAAATTTGCTCAACAATTGTAAAAAGCATATTTTATAATAGCTGACTAACTGGTGCATGGATCTATGTGTATGTCAGGACTATAAGTCATTTCTGGTGGCTCCTAGCCTCAGTTGAAGTGAAAGTTTCTTTGTGGGAAGACGTGCTTTTTTTATGTTTCAACTTTGTTATTGTGTTTAAATTTATACTTTGACATATGCATTTAAATAATTTTATTTTTCATATAATGAAAAATAATTTAAATTGAAAATGAGGTAATATTAGGCCTTTTTAGATCTAATTTATTAAAATATATTTATTGAAATATATTATTTGCCCATCATACGTAGTATAGGGTAAGTCTTGTAATCGTTTTAAAAATCGATTTTTTTTTTTTTTTTTTTTTGACGGATTTAGATAGTTTAGACACTGGAGATTCCGAAAAATATATTTTTAGAAAAAAAAATTTTGCTGTCCATCTGTAAACTCTCTATCTCCCGAAAAAATTGAGATAGAGACTTGAAATTTGATATGTACTTAGTATGTAATAATGAGAAGAAGCTTATTGAATTTCTGTAACCTTGATTATCCTGAAATATTCGTTCTGATAAAAGGTATATAAAATTTTTCTAAATTGTATTTTTTAAGGAGTGAATATAAAAGACAATAAAAAAGCATAAATTTTGCATAAAGAAGGAAGTCGATCAGATAATTAGTTGCCAAGATATTTGTAACCACATTTTCCACACTCTTCGTTCAATTGAAAGATATATTTTAATTGGAAATGAGACACTTAATTTGACGCAGTAAACTGTTAGTTAATATGATTATCATTTTTGCAGTTATAAGGATGTTTCTTTTACGCAATTCAGTAATAGAGCATTTAAAGTTTATGACGTCATCAAGCCAGGATTTTATTCGAATTGCAATGCATTTTATAAATAGTTTACACATGTTTTATTTTCATATTTTATATTATGCATATCCATAATGGGTAAGTATTACGGTGGCTCACAACGACTAGTTATCTAATATATTCAAAGCTTTATAAAGCTGTGTCTGGGTTTGTTGGACCATTTTTGAATTATGATCGTATTGGTTATAGTTTTGAAGTTTTTTTTTTTTTTTTTTTTTTTTTAATGTTCCGCATATTGTTGCCATTTTTAGATATCAATGATTTTTGGGAGGACTGCAAACTTATTAAAACCACTCAAAAACCAGTATCGCTATGCTATAGAGACTCAACTTTGGTAAATACTATATGCATTGGTTTTCATAAATAATTAAACATTTATGTTTAGTAAAATTAACTGCCTTTAATTAAACATTATTTGTAAGAACAAATCTATCAACAATTAATTTCCTCTTATCTATACTATTATGTAAAGAGGAAACGGTGACTGACTGACTCATCAACGCCCAGCCGAAACTACTAAAGTCAGGGTCATGCAATTTGGACTGTAGATTGCTGTTATGACCTAGGCAAGCAATAAGAAGGGATTTTTGAAAATTCCCCCCCCCCCCGAAGGGGGGTTCGAATGTTTTATGTCATTTTGCCACATTTCAGCAGCAGTTATAGGTAGGAGCTTGAAATTCCAGAAAACAAATCTACTAAAAAAATGATTAAACACCTATTTCAGCGATTTTAGAAACTCCCCCCCCCCAGAAGGGGGTTAAAGGGGGTTCGAATGTTTTAGGTCATTTTGCCATATCTCAGCAGCAGTTATAGGTAAGAGCTTGAAATTCCAGAAAACAAATCTACTAAAAAATGATTAAACACCTATTTCAGCGATTTTAGAAATTCCCCCCCAGAAGGGGGTTAAAGGGGGTTCGAATGTTTTAGGTCATTTTGCCATATCTCAGCAGCAGTTATAGGTAAGAGCTTGAAATTCCAGAAAACAAATCTACTAAAAAATGATTAAACACCTATTTCAGCGATTTTAGAAATTCCCCCCAGAAGGGGGTTAAAGGGGGGTTCGAATGTTTTAGGTCATTTTGCCATATCTCAGCAGCAGCTATAGGTAAGAGCTTGAAATTTCAGAAAATAAATCTACTAAAAAAATGATTAAACACCTATTTCAGCGATTTTAGAAATTCTCCCCAGAAGGGGGTTAAAGGGGGTGGTGGAATGTTTTAGGTCATTTCGCCATATCTCAGCAGCAGTTATAGGTAGGAGCGCGAAAATCAGGAAAACAAAGTTACTAAAAAATGATTAAACACGTATTTCAGCGATTTCAGAAATTCCCCCAGAAGGGTGTTAAAGGGGGAGAGGGGTCGAATGTTTTAGGTCGTTTCGCCATATCTCAGCTGCAGTTATAGGTAGGAGCGCGTAAATAAGGAAAATAAATCTACTAAAAAAATGATTAAACCTATATTTCAACGAATTTAGAAATTTCACCCCCCCCCCTCCCGGAAGGGGTTAAAGGGTGGTGGTCGAATGTTTTAGATCATTTCGTCATATCTCAGCAGCAGTTTTAGTTAGGAGCGCGAAAATCAGGAAAACAAATCTACTAAAAAAAAATGAATAAAACACGTATTTCAGCAATTTTAGAAATTCCCCCTAAAAGGTGGTTAAATGGGGGGGGGTCGAATTTTTTAGGTCATTTCGCCATATCTCAGCTTTTAGGGCGAAATTAATTAAAACAAATCTACTAAAAAATTGGTTAAACACGTATTTCGGCGATTTTGGAAATTCCCCCCAGAAGGTGGTTAAAGGGGTATTCAAAAGTTTTGGGTCATTTCGTCATATCTCAGCAGCAGATTTAGGTAGGAGCGCGAAATTCAGGAAAACAAATGTACTAAAAAAATTACGTTGTCTACCCGTGCAAAGCCGGGACGGGCCGCTAGTAAACAATAAACAATGAAGTAAACATTACATTGTATATTTATTTATTTAAATACATCTATGCATATATAACATTAATTAAGTGTATTTACTAACAGTAAGTCAACAATAATTGTTTTAACTTTAAAACACGTGAAAATTAATTTTGGCCAGGATTTTGCGTCAAATACTCCACTGTGCTATTTTTAGAAGTTAAAAATTTGCGATAAAAAGAAATTGTTTGCTCAGGTCGTTGCCACCATCAATATGACATCAGCGTTACTCACGGACATTTTTTTTTTTTACTTTATAACATAGATTATTTATGAAATAATTAACACATTGAAAGGTATAAACTGGCTGAAACAAGTTTTTCAATCGAATTTCGGTTCTTTTTCGAGTTTCGTCGGAAAACCAAAATGAAACTTTCTCAGAAAGAAATTTTAACCGATTTATATATTATACATACGTTCAATAAAAAAATGTTATTAACTAGTTAATCACAAACACATACCAGCTTGAGATAACTATGAGTATTATATGCACGTTTGTGTATGTGTTTGTTTAAAATAAAATCAAAAATATTATTAAACTATTATTTTGTATTATAATCAAAGACATTTATTCATTATTAACTGATGTAGTTATTTATGTATTAAAAAGTTTGAGAACCGAGATTAATGTTCGTTGTATAGAGAGTTTCAAATGTCTTATATTTGTTTTTTAAATTAATTGAAAAAAATATTAGGGAAATATTCTTTAAGATAATAATGTATCCATACTTAGAAAAAAATAACGTCATTTTTCATTTAAAATTATTATTATTTCAGCAGGAATTTTCAAACATGGTATGTATATATATAAATGCAGTTTTATAATATAAATCATGAAGATATTCAATATATTATGGATGTTTAAATAAATTTAATGCAGTGACTTATTCACAATGAGTTAGAGGGAGTTAGGGGACATCCCTCCGGAGCATGAATCCCCCACCCCCCCCCTTGGAAAATTTGATGATATTTAAAAGTACAATTTCCCTCCCAGAACTCCATTATCTTTCCCCATACACACACACACACACACTCCCGAAGTTGAAAAATTCCCTTGGGAGGAAGCACTTTGCATTTGTGTTGTGCAGTTTAATGGACAATAATTTTTTTAAATTTCGAAATGTATTTTGAAAGTACATTTTGAATTTCAAAAAGTATTTTGTAATTTGTATCTTAGGCTCTAAAACCAATGTATTTTGTATCAAAAATGTTGTTTCAATGTATTTTGCCCAACACTGCTTACAGTATACGATTTTTTTTCTTATACAATATAAATGTCAGAATTTGTTACATTTTTTATCTTAAAATCTAAAACCTAAATGGAAAAAAAGCTTCTCAATATTTCTTGCATGTATTATGTTAAATAAGGCGAATATTATGTTTTAGAAATAGTGGTATGACGTTCATTGTTTGTTTGGAAACACCATTCAATTCCAAATCGTTTCAGTAGTCGGGTCTGCCAATTTTATGCCTTTACGTACGTTTAAAAACGTGTCAGAAAGTTTCGCGTTGTTGAGCAGGGAGTTTCAGAGCCGCCTTAATGTGAAAATCTATTTATTTTTTAGAAATCGGATATATTTGAAATTTTTAGTCCACGCTATGGTGTCTCTAGGCAATCGTCCACTTTGCCTATCTTCTCTTTTTTGGTTGCCTTATGTGTATGATGTTGGTAGCAATACGGTAAATTTGTTTCTCTTCCTTTCAAAGAATTTTGTGAATTGTTTCACAAAGCAGTGTTGAATTCAGACCTTTTCTTCCAAAAGTGTAAGCGTGTGTGTGTGTAAAGGGGGGGAGGGGAGTGAATTTCTATACTAAAAGTTCAGCACTACAACTACTATCAAATTTCTGTATTCTCAGGGGGAGGGGATTTCCACTAATGTCCCATTTACACAATAGAAAAATTAATTTTTTTCTGTGACTGAGGGGGATTTTTCCCCCCTGCCGAGCCGTCACCACTGCTCCAATGGAATATCTGTGATGCACTTCAGTATTAGGGGGGGGGGGAGGAGGGCGATCAGGGAGATGTAAACTATTTTAGAAGAAGATCCTTAATTTTGTATTCGTGGAAGTATTTATAGGGATGGTCTGTTTCCAGCTTTAATGGTTAAATATTTCGAATTTTCTCAAAAATATTGATGAGTAACTTCACTCCTTCCTCAAGATTTAAAGGGATTTTAAACGTGTTAAATACTCGTCGACGTGAGTATTGGCTAATGTTTCCAGGTCCAATAAAACGGGACAGGGAAACAAAAAAAAAGTGGGGGGGCAGCGGCTTCTAAGTGGGTACCTGTTTTATACTTAAGAAATTCGTGGTCAACCTGTCCAAAACAGAATATATTTCCGGTCACTTCAGATTCCGTCTTAGTAGGTTTTACTGTACTAAATAAACACAATCTGTACTCTGGAACCGGTCTCGGCCCAGTCCTGTTGCCAAGCTAACTGGTCAGTCGACTTTATTTTAGGGAAGTCCGGCATTTTCTTTTCATGTCAATTTTCTCCCGTTAAATCGGTCATCCCGAGAATTATCGAAGTATTTTGTCCTTCCGCTTCTACGGACGAAGTTCCCTCCCTACATGTTTTGGAACCTTTTAAAACACGAAACTTACTTAGGGATTTTCTAATCAGAGCCACACAGTACCTTAAAATCTGCGAAAGCGAAATCGCTATGGACTGAAACATCCGTTTTGGGAAGGTTTCCAATTGATCATCAGTTATAATGCATGGTATTCCTTCCATAGAGACTATGAAATTTTTACGTTTAAGACAGGATTTCGTTGTAAATAGAGTTTATTGAACAAGTGCTGTAAACCAAAATAGCTAAGAATCGAAAAAAATATTTCGTCTTATCGGATTTTTTTTCGGGAATCATAAAAGTTTTCCATTATAGACAGGTTCTGTTTTCACAGGTTTTATGGTATTAAGTTCCAGTCGATGCAGACTAATGAGTTGCATGGTGCTAAAAAATTACAGAGAATTTGTGCATCAAAATTAGTACTTTTGGCGTCCCGCAAAGTCGTTCCACAGGCGGGTCCTGAAAATCGGGACACCTGGAACACTAGTCATGGCGAACACTGTTCAAAAGTATGCATAAATCATTTAAATTTCGAAAATTACACCGCGTAATCTGAAAAACTGAACATATGCAAACAGAACAATGCAACAAGAAATCGTTTTCCCAAATGGTTGTCATCATCTTGATGCCACAATGAATTACACCATCTGCTGCTCTCTTTTATGCTGAGCTGAAATCCCGCTTTATAGCTCTTGATCCACTAGCAGTCGTGGATGCAAGAAAGTAAACACATTTGTCGAATAATTCTTAAACAGGGAAGTAAGTAAATTTTTAATAAAAGTTAATGTATCCTTTTTATGTTTATTATTTCATTCTTAAAGCTTATATGAATAGGTGAAAAAATCACATGAAAAATATGGCAAATTTTAGAAACCCCTTAACCTTGAGTCCAGGGCCAGGATGCCCTGGATTAATCTCCTGCGTGCAAGAAAATTTTTGAGCTCTAAATTATTATTAGATGTAAGCAAGAAAGAAAAATCATGCGTCTCGCATAGAATATAAACATTTTCTAACATTTCCAGAATGTTGTAACGGACATGAATATTTTGATACGGTGATAGAGAATATCTAAATAAACAATTTACAAAACGCTTAACATAGTTGAAAACGGAATTTTAGTAATTACCGCCCATGGACAGTAAAGTATTCGATTTTTTTCCCCTGCAGCCCTGTACAAGATTTATAGATTTTTATACTCAGCATGCTAGACTATGATTCAGCTAGAAAACGCATAACACAGTTGACAACTGAGGGGGTCGGGGCAAAAAAGTGCCAAGCCACATTTTTGGTGAAATAAATCTAACACTGTAATCTGTTGCTTAATATTGTAAATTATAATATCCAACATATAATTTGTTTCTAATGTCACTTGGTATTGGTAGCAGCATATGTGACAGGTTTCGTTTTTTGCCCCAGGCCTCCAATGAAGATAGCTAATTTACAAGAGACGTAATAGTAATATCATTAAAATAATGCCTTATTGTTACTCAGAATATCTCAAATGTTACTAAGACATTGGCGAAAAAACTTTAGGTTATATATATCTTGATTTTTAGGTATTTGATCCAATTTCAAATTGAAATATCTCAGAAGTTCAAAAATGTGGCTTGGCACTCTGTTGCCCCGACCCTCTCAATTTACCTTGGGCAATTAAATGGCCATAGACGACTATGTGTGAAAATCATTTTGTGTAGCCCTGTTACATAATCTACGGTTATTTATACAAATCACATATTCTAAATTTTAATTCAGCTAATAGAAAATGCATAATACAACTAAACACGCACTTCTAGGAATTTCTATCCGTAGATGTCGATGTATTGCATTTCTGTTGCGCAGCAATGTGTACGAATTTATTTATATTCTACAATCACCTTTTGTTATACTAACATAGATCAGCTGGAAAATGCATAACACAATTGAAAACAAATTTTAAGCAATTCACGCCTGTAGATGGTAATTCTTACGAATTATTTTATTAATTCTTATATCACAATGGGACAGTGTTATTTGGTCCGAGGAGACCAAAATCTCTCTGTTTGGTAGTGATGGCATAAAATATGTCCCATTTACGCAATAGAAAAATTAAATTTTTCTGAGAACGAAAAGAATTTTGTGTGTGTGTAAGGTGTAGCACACATTCAGTAATTATCACTCATAGATAGCACTGTAACTACATTTTTTTTGTGTTACCCTGTAAATGTTACATAAACACTACATAATTTATAGAAAGCATGTTGTGTGTATGATGTTGACCTGCATAAAACTACAAATTTAGCCGCGGTTAAGTAAACGGGAAAACGCGGTTTCAGCCTGTAAAGTTTGCTTTCGTACAAAGTACACGGTCCCCCATACTTACTTATTAGTCCGAAGCTGGACTTCTTTCTCTTTCATATTCTTTGGACAAACATGGTAATATAATATCTATCCTACTAGCATATGCACCCGTCAAAAATGACGGAAAAGTGTTATTTTAAGTTTCGAACGTTAAGTTAGATTATTGCCATATTATCTCATTTAAACAGATGATATAAATTGAAATATTGCGTGTGTTTTAATTGGAGATCCAATTAAAGACTTCTAAAGAAGAGAGATCCAAAATACTTCTGTAATGTTGTCTTACTGTCATCTTGTACTATACGTGATCATTCCAAGTGGCAAGTCATGAAAATCACCCTCAAAAACTGTGTTTGCAAAAGTGAACCTCCAGAGGAAGAAAATATGGTTATTTCTTATGCTTTTAACTGTAATTTAAACATGAATGTTTGCTGCGCAAAAATTT
This sequence comes from Maratus michaelseni, assembly GCA_963931845.1. Classification (NCBI taxonomy): domain Eukaryota; kingdom Metazoa; phylum Arthropoda; class Arachnida; order Araneae; family Salticidae; genus Maratus; species Maratus michaelseni. The sequence goes on from OZ007588.1 coordinate 212,774,606, forward strand.
TAAAATTCCATATTTTTATTAATCCATATTTTTTCTCTATTAATGCTATTTTTCATTTCTAAAATGTGAAAAAATTATTACTTTGAATCATGTCTTTTTTTTAAAGCAGCTTAATCAACTGATTTTTTAAAGAAATCTACTGAATTTTCTTTTGCGTAAGTTGGCAGCTATGTGTTGGTAAAGTAGCCATAAAAATATGCATAGGTTAAAAATAAAGCAAAAAAGCTGTTGTATTTTTTAAACAACACAAAATAATTCACAGAAATATAATACATTAAATTCAGCTTAAAATATGCATAGGTTAAATAAGAAAATTAAAAATAAAACAAAAAACTGTTCATTAAAACTATTTTATTAATAATTAGAACTATTGCCAATAAAAGCAGGAAAATGTAATTTAATTACCTATAATGATTAAAACAGAGGTCGATCCAAACAAAAATTAGGGGCCCTTCAAAAAATTCTATTCTATAAAAAGGGCCTTTTCACAAAATTTAATTTAATAAAAAGACACCATTCTCAAAATTCTATTTCACAAAAAGGATCCGTAATACAAAATTCAATTCCAAAAAAGTAAACTCACCACAAACTTATCTTATTGGGGAATAAGATACAATGGGCATGGTCGTAAGCAGAAGAGTGCTGGGAAAGGTCACGCCCCCCCCCCTCCCCTAAATCTTTGAAAAAGTAAGAATTTGGACAATTTGCAACCCTTCCCCCATTTAACAAAAATTCTACGCATGGCAATGGATGCACTTTAATAAATACAATTATTTTCAATGTCTGGCCTTACAGATCATCCATTTTATGATTGATCTATAGTTGCGGCAAACTTATCCTGGTATAAGAGACAAAGGCTAGCCAGCCTCTTTAACTCAGTTTGGCATTAGCAGGGTTCCCATATTGAGGAAATAGTGTTGATTTGGCATGTAGGAAATCACTTTTGTGATTTAACATATTTAAAATGCAGAATTTTTTTTTCGCATTCTCATAAAACTTTAAATATACTACTTAATCGGTTACATACAGCTAACATGAATACATACTATTTCAACTAGAATAATATGCACCATTTTTGAGTGGCAGAAGGGGGGGGGGGGATAAATATTTAAATATTTTGAAGGAGATGTTCGTGATAGAATTCCCGTTACAATGTTTTAGCCCACTGTACTAAATTTTGTCACCTGCGATTTTTGAATTTTTAGTGATTTAACGGGTATCTTTTTTGCGTTTCGCGGCGATTTTTCACATTATTAAAAATAAATCAAGCTTCTAATTTTTAGTATAATTTGGTAAATTCTATCCTGTTTTCAATAAAGTTTATTCGGAATTCATACGTAGATTTTTAAATTTTTTTCTGTGAATTTATAGAATTTTTGGGTTTGCGCGGCGATTTTTCCACATTCGTAAATGGAATCTTGTTTGTACTCCAATATAATTTTTCCCCCTGCAATTTTGGAAATTTTAGTGAATTTTAATGCTATTTATAGCGTTTTTGCACGATTTTCCACATGAGCAAAAATAATCCAGTTTATATCTTCCAGCCGAATATAGTAAATTTTCTTTTCAATGAATGTGATTAGGAATGTATCAGATTAAAACACCAATTTTGAGCAATTTTCTGACAGATTATTTGCTTTTATAGGAAGATGCGAAACGCTATTCAATTTCTTGAGTCAGAAAATGTGTCAAAAAGTTTCGCGTACATTGCAAAAAAAAAAAAAAAATGGTGATTTTACGGTATAATACTGGCATCCCAGCTGCCAGTATTATACCGTAAAATTAACAGTAATAAACAGTAAAATAAGCAGTAATACGCTACCGCGCGGTAGCGTACTACTGCTTATTTTACACGTACCTTCCTTGCGTTGACGTCATAGTTTGAAGCTAAGGAAAAATCCGTATCCACATCTGCCAACCTCACAGGGAGACAACTGACTCTCCATACTACAGATTTTACGGCCCATTTCTTTTTCTTCTTTTTTTTTTCTTTTTTAATACGGCCATCCACATTAAAGAATGTGGCGATGCGCGCTTGGACTTGGACGAGTAATCGAACAATAACTTTTCAATATTGGAACGCTCGATAATTTAATATTTATTAACCAATATATTACTACTTTAATAAATAAAGGTACTGAAATGTGTACGGGTATTTTCAGTAGAATTAAAAAATAATTCAATAAATGCGTTTAAAATAATTTTTAAGTGGGTATTAACCAAAAGAGCAACCTACTGCGGAGATAAAAATCTAGGTTTATAGATTTCTTTTATTTCTTTTTTTTAGCGATAAAGTCCTATTGCTTTCACTATGAACTTTTCTGTCATTAAAAAATCTTGATCCACTTTTGGACGACTGTCAACACTCAGTTGCTATTTTCAGAAATGTATAATGATGGTAGTCAATGACTTGTGCTATGGCTTTCGCTTTTATTACTCATACATCACTACTAACAATCGCATAATTTCAATTTTCACATCATTGAATGTGTGGGGAGGGGGGTGTACTTTCGAATAAAATTTATTTGAAAATTTTAGCTTAATTTAGTGATTTTTTATGACTTTTTAAGCATGACTTTTTTTTTTTAATCTGTTACAACAATGAGCATTTGTTTGCTACAATAATGTAAAATAACTAGTAACAGAGTTACCAGAATTGGTAATTGACTTCCTAGAGTAAATTAAAAAGAAGAAAAAAAAAGTAGATTAACTTAAGTTCAGATTATTCATAACATATACCATAGTTTTGTGCTAAACTACAATCTGTCAACGAAAAGACAGATTTTCATTTTATGTTGGGACTTACTTAGCCCAGTGGTTAACGTGCTGGCCACAAAATGAGAAACTTTAGCCAACTTTCGTGGGTTCGAAACCAGCGCAGTTCGGGTGGGGTGACTGTGCAAGGTTTTCCATCTACAAGAACAATAATTCGGTCACTTGTCCTTCAAAAGTCCTTCCTGAAGGTGAAGACATCCCCCTAGAGCAATATGGCGAAATGTGGCCGTAGCTTAACAAAAATAATCATTTTATGTTGAACGTAAAATTAATATCATAAAATCTGTGGCGCTACAATCCCTGGGGATCCCGGGTGAGGTGTTAACGCTCAACGGCCAAGCTTCGCCGGGCCGAGTGGCCTCACTCGGGCTTTCAGACCATGGCCTACAATGCCCAACTCTATTTTCTTGACCATATTGTTACAGCATATGTCCCAGTCATGTGGTCAGCCTAATACCCGGTTCAGATAGGATATTTAAGATATCTTAAACCGCCGACTCACTGAGGGAGTTACACAAACTCACTCAGCGAGTTCGAACTTTCTATTGCTAGATACAGCCAGTACCACTCACTTTGTTTGGCTCTGGAGGCTAGCTTTAACCGATTGATAATTGAGGTTGCCTTTAACTTATGCGCATGCGTACATTATATGTTTGTTCAGATCTCAGACACTGTGATGTTCAGTGAGTTATCTTAGATGAGTTTTGCGGTGTGAACAAGTATTCAATTCTGAGAGAGTACCACCTCAAAAATGGCGGTCTAAGATATCTTAAATGTCAGGTGCGGGCAGGGTATAACGCGGGACCTTCAGTGTTTAGTTTCTAATACCCTGTTCACATCGGACATTTAAGATATCTTAGACCACCATTTTTGAGGTGGTACTCTCTCAGAATTGAATACCTGTCCACACCGCAAAACTCATCTAAGGTAACTCACTGAACATCACCGTGTCCGATTCCTGAACAAACATAGAATGTGCGCATGCGCATACGTCATGTATCAACCTCAACAGCCAATCGGCCTCCAGAGCCAATCAGAGTGAGTGGTACTGGCTGTATCTAGCAATTGAAAGTTCGAACTCACTAAGTGAGTTTCTGGAACGCCCTCAGAGAGTTCGGCGATCTAAGATATCATAACTATCCGATCTGAACGTAGTATAAAAGCAAGCTTGGTACTTATAATTGATCGACCCCGAAGGGATGAAAGGTTGAGTGAACCTTGCCCAGTCCATAGTCGAACTCTGGACTTGTAGCCTGGTAGCGCGACGCGCTGACTACTAAGCTACTGTGCTTCTAAATTAATCAAGTTAAGTTAAATTGATTAAAATATATGTTGCATCAGAATAGGATCGGTATTGTATATTTTTAGGTAGATTTCTTAAGAAATACTACCTATTACATTCTCACCTAAGTTGGAAATTTTGAAAAGATCTACGCCGATCATGACTCCCACAACCCAAAACCACCCCCAGTTCAAAAGTTTATATATCTATCTATCTATCTATCTATGTCACTTTTTTCTGACCACGATAACTGGAAAAATGCTGCATAAATCTCTTCCAAACTGATACATAAAATCAAGGGTCATAAAATCTCGGTCAAGTTCGTTACTGGGCAAAATCTAACCATGGGGGGGGGGGGCTTTTTGTGAAAACAGAAAAACCCTCATAATTTCTTTATTATTATACGTATCGAATAAGTTTAAAGTTATTATTACTTCTAGGAAAAGGGCCGAAAATTTATGTATGACAGATTTTTGATATAATTAAAAATGGCTCCAAGGGGGGGGAAAAAGGGGGGGTTTTAGAAGAAAAAAAATCATAGCTTCGTCCATTCACAAGATATCAAATCCGCGTAAATTTATTATTAATCCTCTTAGTATTATCTAAAACTTTTATACTGACAAGTTTTTTATAGGACCAACCGTTATAGCAAAAAAAAATTAAAAACAAAAACAATCCCTGCCGGCTCCGCCTGCAAACAAGTTATTTTTCGAAGTAGGTGGTTCCAACTCCCGCATCTTTTCGAAACTGATACATAAAATCAAGGGGCATAAAATCTCGGTCAAGTTCGTTAATGGGCAAAATCGAACCTGGGGGGGGGGGGGGCCTTTTTGTGAAAACAGAAAAAAAAACCATAATTTCTTAATTATGATACGTATCGAATCCGTTTAAAGTTATTATTATTTCTAGGAACAGGGCCAAAAACTTATGTATGACAGATTTTTGATATAATTAAATATTGCCTTAAGGGGGGGAGGGAAGGGGGGTTTTAGAAGAAAAAAATTCATAACTTCGTCAATTCCCAAGATTTCAAATCCGCTTAAATTTATTATAAATCTTCTTAATATTATCTAAAACTTTTATATTGACAAGTTTTTTATAGGACCAACCGTTATAGCAAAAAAAAAAATTAAAAACAAAAAAATCCCTGCCGGCTCCGCTTAGGTGGTTCCAACTCCCGCATCTTTTCGAAACTGATACATAAAATCAAGGGGCATAAAATCTCGGTCAAGTTCGTTAATGGGCAAAATCGAACCAAGGGGGGGGGGGGGGAATGGGGGGAACTTTTTTTTAAACAGAAAAAACGATAATTTCTTAATTATGATACGTATCGAATCCGTTTGAAGTTATTATTACTTCTAGGAGAAGGGCCGAAAATTTATGTATGACAGATTTTTGATATAATTAAAAATTGCTTTAAGGGGGGGGGGGGAGGGGGGTTTTAGAAGAAAAAAATTCGTAACTTCGTCAATTCTCAAGATTTCAAATACGTTTAAATTTATTATAAATCCTCTTAATATTATCTAAAACTTTTATATTGACATGTTTTTTATAGGACCAACTCTTATAGCAAAAAAAAAAAAAATCCTTGCTGGCTCCGCATGCAAACAAGTTTGGTTTCGAAATAGGCGGTTCCAAATGCAGCATCATCGCAAAAAGGTCATTTCTTCCGCAATTCCCGACAAACAGGCGCCCCACGGCCTACGTCTTCGAAATCTACCTGTGCCTGTAGGCCGAGCCGTCAGGGATTTTTTTTTAAATTATTATTATTATTTAAAATCAGGATTCTAACTTGTTTTAATTGTAATAAATTAACAGTAGTTTTTAAGCTATTGTAAATTACTGCCTACTAGTAAAGGATTTTGTTTTAAAAATATATTTTAATTTCGAAAAAGGTTTTCATTTGTTACCTTACATTTAGCAATGTTATTTATTACAGATTTTCAAAACTCCAAGGCAACTGATGGCCGCACAGCCGTATACGACAGCTAAGTACGCTAAGGATGTTTTCCAGGATTCCTTGATAACAGGAATACCGCAGATAGTACAGACTCACAATATAGGCAGAAAATTTTTGAAAACAATCGTTCTTTGCCTCTGTTTGATTGGATTTATCTACCAGACGACAGAATTTATGAAAATATTCTGGAAATACCCAACGGTATTGGATATCGACGTAGAATATCCGGAAATCATAGAATCTCCAGCAATTACTTACTGCAATTTGAACGGGTAAGCAATATTTATAGCTATATAGAGTGAGCTTCTGCTTCCCTCTTCCTTTTATTGACTAAAATGCAATTGAATTTATTTTCATAGCAACAATAACTTATTTCACTTTCGATACGTATCCACAAAAATAAGTGCTCTTCCAATATGTATTATACAGAGAAATTTGCATTCCAGTGTGTACAGTAGTGTTTTAAATATGTAGATATTTTAAGAGTTTATCCATAAATTTAGAAAAATAAAATTAAGATTTTTATATTTTGAATATTGATTAATTAAGTACAAATACTCAATGAGGTGGACGAAATGAATTACTTTTACACATTTAATGAACATCACAACACCAAGTACTTATTACAGCACAATTCACAAAACACATAACAGACTACATATACATTCTATGGGTACTGCCGGTACTGCAGTGAAAAACAATATCTGAACGATTAGGTGGCAGTGAAGGATGGACATAAAATTATTCTTGTGGTTCTGCCATCTAGTAAAACACCACAAAGATCTAAGTAGAACATAAACTAACTATAAAGAAAACAAAATTCCGTAGAATTTTTCCAGTTCCTTTCTAAGGTTTTCTTTTTAACACTTTTCAACTAAGTGTTTATGAATTCGGTTTGTCTGTCTGTCTGTCCGTGCTCTAACTCGCGTAAATATGCTCGGTTCGTCATGCAATTGATATATGTTATTGAGGCTTACTGTGGCAAGTTCGGAATTGAAAATGAAGTGTGTAGCACTTATAGTTTTTTTACAGGGACACTCAAAAGAATTCCGTTACATTGCGGTCTATGGGGAAAAATCATTTGCGGTTTATTTTAATAATGTTGTGGCGACGCTAATTGTGCTAATTCGCCTTATTTGAAAATGGAAGAGGAAGCATAATCCATTTAAGTTTCTCCAGCGGAGCAAAAGAGCGTTCTCACATTTGGCGAAAGTTTGGCGGTTGGAAAGTTTTGCCAAGTATAGACTGACGGTGGATTCAACCGGAATCTTTGACACTTGCTCTTCGGCAGTCTCCAGTGATGCATCGTGATTTTAGAGCGGCTGCTGGACGGCTATTAAACATTATATTTATTTATTAATTAATTATGTTTATTTGAATATGTTGAATTTTATATATTTTGTTAAAGTAATAAAGTCGTATATAGTAAATTATGCCGTCGTATAAATAACCACAGCGCAACCTTTACATACCTACAAGTGGTGACCCGTATACACGCTTTTGGCTGTGGTTTAAAAGAGTAAAAGAAAGATTAATTCATAATGAGTTCTCGTCCAGTCTATTAGGATGTCTTTCAAGGATTAAGGTATGAGATTACGTACTGTTTATTTCCTTTTGCATGCATCCTCTGAGGACTTTTAAGATAATTTAAACTTGTTTTAGGTTCCAATGGTTGGATGGTTTCGATGTTGATATTGCTGTTTTAAGTGTTAAGATGTTTTAACTTTCGTTCAGTCTGGATTAAATTGTTGTTTAGCTCGGCAGTTTGAGATTTCTGCTTGTTTTTTGATAGTATAAGGGATGCCGGACGACAATCCTAGTGAAACTGTGAAAGGGGGGAGTACAGGATGCAATAGAGTGTCGGTAAAAATTCCAAATTTTTGGCCTAGTAATGCAAAGTTATTTTTTGTGCAGCTAGAGGCTAGTTTTAGGTTAGCGGGAATCTCGGTCGAACAAACTAAATTTGATCATTTGGTGGTGTCTTTGGATGCGGAAACTTTATCTTTTGCTTCCGATATTGTGTGTAAACCCCCAGAAGAACCGTACAGTGCTCTTAAAGCGAGGTTATTATCGGAATTTGAAGTTTCTCAGAATCGGAAGGTTAAGACTCTGCTGGAAGATTTAGAGCTGGGTGATAGGTCCCCCTCAATGTTATTGCGTAAGATGAGAGAGTTAAGTGAGGGCCATGTTGACGATGACTTTTTGAAAAATATATGGCTTCGGAGGTTACCGGTATCTGTGCAAACAATTTTGTCTGTCAGCTCTGAGGGTTTAAATAAATTAGCGGAGATGTCGGATAGGATTTGTGAATGTACGCAGGTTGGTGTTAACTCTCTGGAATCGAGAGGGGCTGAACAAACTCAGTTTAGTCAACAAAATAAACAGTTGGAGCAGCTACAATTTCAGGTTCAGGAACTTTCAAAGCTGGTTAAAGCGGGTTCTTGTCCCAAGTCGCCTAGGAAATCTTACCGGCGGAACTCATTTAACTCAGGGGATAGGTCACACAGAGAGGGGTGGCTATGTTGGTATCATTTTCGATTTAAGGAAAAGGCTCGAAAATGTGTACCCCCGTGTGCTTACAAACCAAAAAACGACCTTCGCTCGCAGGAGTAGCGACGGCTACTGCACGTATGGGCTTGAGTCGCAGGCTTTATGTTACAGATAAGGTTACTCAATCCAGCTATTTGATAGATACAGGCAGTGATGTCTCATGTTTTCCGAAGTCATTTTTAGTTAAAAGTACTAGAAAGAGGGATTTCACACTGTATGCCGCTAATGGTACAAAAATCTGTACTTACGGTACTAAACTATTGACACTGGATTTGGGACTGAAACGTAAATTACAATGGCCATTTATCATAGCTGAAGTATCTAAACCAATTATAGGTGCTGACTTTCTACAACATTTTGGTTTAATGGTTGATTTAAAAAAGCGGCGTTTATTAGACCCTGTAACTAACTTTTCTGCTCGTGGTCGCGCCAGTCTGTGTGATGTCCCGGTGGTTAAAACTATCATCGGAAACACTGCATATATAGAACTGCTAAAAAAGTATAAAGAGATTACCCAGTTAAATAATACGAATAAACGAACTGTAAAACATGATACAATCCATTTTATCCCTACTGTTGGCCCACCTGTGACAGCTAGAGCTCGGCGCAGCTCCGGATCCAGCGCAGCTCCAGATAGCTAAGCAGGAATTTGACTATATGCTTGAGAAAGGTATCTGTAGGCCATCTAAAAGTAATTGGGCCAGTCCATTACATATGGTCCCTAAAGGCGTTTCGGATTGGAGGCCAACTGGGGATTACAGGGCACTTAACCGAATTACTGTACAAGACAGATACCCCATTCCTCACATTCAAGATTTTACTTATATGTTAAAAGGTAAAAAAATATTTTCTAAAGTGGATTTAGTCCGTGCTTATCATCAAATTCCGGTTCATCCTCCCGATATCCATAAAACTGCTATTATAACTCCTTTTGGTTTGTTTGAATTTCCATTTTTAAACTTTGGGTTATGCTCTGCAGCGCAAACGTTTCAACGCTTTATAAATGAGGTATTACGAGGTTTGGACTATTGCTTTCCGTATCTCGATGACATCTTAATAGCGAGTGAAACTCACGCTCAGCACATGCAGCATTTAGAGGAAGTTTTTAAGCGGTTTAGAGATTACGGGATTATAATTAATGAATCTAAATGTGAGTTTGGCAAAGAAACTATAGATTTTCTGGGTCATACTATTGATAGCCAGGGCTGTGTTCCACACAAAGATAAGGTGAAAGCTATACTTGAATTTCCAAAACCAAAAACTGTTAGCGATCTGAGGAGATTTTTGGGAATGGTGAACTACTATCACGTTTTGTACCCCATATTGCAGAAATATTAAGACCACTAAATGTGTTCTTAAATGGAGCAAAAAAGAGGGATAAAAGAGAAATTAAGTGGGATGCGGATGCAGGAAGCAGTTTTGAGCAAGTTAAGCAAGCTATAGCTAATGCGACTTTGCTTTATCACCCTTCTCAAAATGCGAAGCTTGCACTTATAACTGACTGCAGTGATTTTGCTATGGGTGGGGTGTTACAAGAAGTTACGCCCGATGGTCCGAAACCACTTGGATTTTTCTCTCGTAAGTTGTCCCCTACACAGTGCAAATACAGTAGCCTCCCTCTTAACCGGCCTCCTCTTAACCGGAACTCCGCTTTAACCGGCCGACTTTTTTCCCAAATCAGGAAAAAATCAGATCGAAAGGAAAATTTCGGTTATAAATGGATACGCGTTGACCTTCACAGCAAAGGAAACTGGAATGACAGGACAGGATTATCTCATTCGACGGGGAGGGCGAGTTTGGAAGAATACCTCTACAAGTAGCTGACCTTGAGAAGACGAATAGGAAAATAGGATCTTCCTCTCTTTTCACCGAGCAGAATGTAATTGGCACTGTTTCACATTTTCTTTCTGTCTCCTCGTGAAAAGTAATTTTTTCTCACTCCTGGTGTTTTCAGTTTTTTCTTGAGATGAATAGTAGCGGGGAAAAAAGGAAACGTGTTGTTGTGTCGATGGAGAAGCGATTAGATGCTTTACATAGACTGGATAAAGGTGAAAGTATAAAATCAATTGCGTTGGAATTCGGTGTCGGCGAAAGTACTGTTGGCGATTGGAAAAAGAAAAGAAAAGAGATTGAGGCATTTTCTTTAAGTCTTACGAAAGCTGCGCTGAAATCCCGATCCACTTTGAAAAAGCCCAAACAAGATAAATTAGATAAGGCATTACTGATATGGTTTAATCACGAAAGATTGAACGGAAAGCCAATCAGTGGGCCGATACTGAAGGATAAAGTGTTGATTCTGCATCAGAAAATGGGAGGAAGTGATGAATTTACAGCAAGTGAGGGTTGGCTAAATAGGTGGAAGAAGCGACACGGGATTCACCAACTAACGATTTCAGGTGAAAAGTTATCTGCAGATGTAGTAGGGGCAACAATCTTTCAAGAAACGCTCGAAAACCTAATACAGAAAAACGGTTTAAAAAAAGAACAGATTTACAACGTAGATGAAACCGGTCTGTACTACAAAATGTTACCATCCAAAACTCTAGCCTCGAAGAATGAAGCTGCTGCACCAGGCTTCAAGAAAAGCAAACACAGAGTAACTGTATCGTTATGCAACAATGCTACTGGGACCCATAAGCTACCACTCATGCTAATCGGTAAATCAGCTAAACCCAGGACATTTAAAAGTGTAAATTTGAAATATCTTCCTGTCTACTATCGCTCCTCGAGAACTGCATGGATGAACCAAGAGCTATTCAAAGAGTGGTTTCATTCTCAGTTTGTTCCATCTGTCACAAAGCATTTACAATCAAAAAATTTGCCGGTAAAGGCACTTCTTCTGCTAGACAATGCACCATCTCATCCAAGTGAAGGTGAACTTAAAACAGGAAAAATTGAAGCAATCTTTCTACCACCAAATGTAACGTCACTCATACAGCCAATGGATCAAGGCATTATAGAAATTTTCAAAAGAAGATACAGAAGAAAGCTATTGACTACTTTAAGCTTGGAAGATGATACCAATGATTGCCTTGTCGATTCTCTGAAAGTTATCTCTATAAAAGATGTCTACATGGCAGCTGCAGGGTGGACAGAGATCTCTGAATCAACACTAATAAAGTCTTGGAGAAAACTTTTTACTCAAGAACAATCTGAAACTGAAGGAACTCTGATGGAACCTGAGCAAACTGAAGGAACGGATCCTGATCTATCTGCAAACTGTTTTTTAAAAACATTTAAAAAAAATTGAGGGATGCGAACAGATCACCGTAGAAGATGTAGAAAAGTGGTTTGAATCTGACAAAGATCTCAAGCATGAGACATTATTTGATGAGGATATAATTGGGAATGTAACTGATGTTGTTCAACACGAAGACGATCCTGATGATGATCCAGATGAAGTTGACACTGCTAAAATTCCTCATACGGAAGGGGTAAAAGCATTAGAGTTGGCACTACGCTATGTTGAGCAGCAGCCAACAGCTTCTTCGGTTGAACTTATGATGTTTAAGAAATGGAGAGATTATGCTGCAAAATGTCGGGCATCTTGCCTTCAACAGAAAAAGGTCACTGATTTCTTTATGGTTGATTAACTCAAATTTACATAATGTAGAATAATTTCAACTTCTTATAAAGGTATGTGACACGATTTTCAGCAATTTAATTTGTATTAAATATTTTTCAGTATTTGTTATTAGTGATAATTTTTCTTTCAATTCAGTTAATTACAACTTGTATTCATTTCAAAAAATATATAGAAAGTACATACTTTTTTAAACTACACAAATTAAAAACTAAATACATCCTACGCATTTAATTAAATAAATATGCAGCTACTTGTTTAATTTTTTTTTACTTCTCCGGTTTAACCGGTTTTTCTCTTAACCGGCTAACCCTCGGTCCCGTTTAGGCCGGTTAAACGGGAGGCTACTGTATTCAACATATGACCGGGAATTGTTGGCGGCATATTCTGCGATCCAATATTTTAGGCATATGTTGGAGGCTCGGGTATTTACGTTGTATGTAGATCACAAACCCCTAATTTTTGCATTTCAGCAGAAACAGGAGAAATGTTCCCCTAGAAGGCTTCGGCAATTAGACTTTATATCTCAGTTTACTACGGACATACGTTATTTGCCAGGCAAGGGAAATTTTGTTGCTGACAGTTAATCTAGAGTTTGTGAGATTCAATTTGCGTCACTTGCAGATTTTGAGTTGTGGGAAAAGTTGCAAACAGAGGATGAGGAGCTAAAGGCTATTTTGGACGGAAAGGCTGAGTTCAGTGGAAATTTAGCTAAAGTACAAATGCCTGATGCTAAGACATTATTGTATTGTGAAACTTCTGGTGAGGTGAACAGGTTTTATGTCCCCCAGACCTTGAGATATAAGGTGTTTGAGTCAATGCATGGGCTGTCGCATCCAGGAATACGGGCTTCTAGGCAGCTAATCTGTTCGAAATATGTTTGGCCATTGCTAAATAAAGATGTTGCTGTGTGGTGTAGAGCGTGTATACCCTGTCAAAGGACTAAGGTACACCTGCATACTAAGTCTCCTTTGGTGCAATTTTTCGTTCCAGACGAGAGATTTGCTCATATACACATAGATATCATTGGTCCCTTACCTCTTGTACGTGGATTCAGATATTGCCTAACTATGATTGATAGGTTTACCCGGTGGCCAGAGGCAGTACCTATTGTGGATATGACTGCTGAAACTGTTGCTCAGGCTTTTGTTCAGACGTGGGTTTCCCGTTTTGGTACGCCTCAGAGGATAACATGCGATAGGGGTAAACAATTTGAGTCCATACTTTTTGAAAGTCTGGCAAAAATGCTAGGCTCTGTTATAGCTAGAACTGCTTCGTATAGGCCCCAGACGAATGGTTTGGTGGAGCGACTTCATCGACCTTTAAAGCAGGCCTTAATGTGCTATAAGGTGGATTGGTTGGAAGCACTCTCCCTGGTTTTGCTGGGTCTACGGACAACAGTACGTGCGGACCTAGGTGCATCTACAACTGAGCTGACGTATGGAACGACTCTACGGCTTCCAGGCCAGTTGTACGAGGATAGCCCCTTCTCAGACCCACCGACTTATATTTCAAAACTACAAAAAATTATGTGTACTTTGAGACCTTGTCAACCTTTAAGGCATGGACAGCAAAAGATCTATGTTCCGAAAGAACTAAAGAACTGTACCCATGTATTTGTACGGAGAGGTCCTTTTAAGAGATCTTTACAACCGACTTACGAGGGTCCATTCAAAGTCGTAAAACGACTGCAGAAAGATTTTGTGGTTTCTATCGGGAACCAGGAAAAGATCATAAATATTCATCGTTTAAAACCTGCGTTTCTGTTGAATGAGGATGGTGAGCCTGATCCTACAACTTATATAACGAGATCGGGAAGGAAAGTTCGTTTTCGTCTCCCACGTGTTGTGTGAGACTGGGGGGGGAGTCATGTGGCGACGCTAATTGTGCTAATTCGCCTTATTTGAAAATGGAAGAGGAAGCATAATCCATTTAAGTTTCTCCAGCGGAGCAAAAGAGCGTTCTCACATTTGGCGAAAGTTTGGCGGTTGGAAAGTTTTGCCAAGTATAGACTGACGGTGGATTCGACCGGAATCTTTGACACTTGCTCTTCGGCAGTCTCCAGTGATGCATCGTGATTTTAGAGCAGCTGCTGGACGGCTATTAAACATTATATTTATTTATTAATTAATTATGTTTATTTGAATATGTTGAATTTTATATATTTTGTTAAAGTAATAAAGTCGTATATAGTAAATTATGCCGTCGTATAAATAACCACAGCGCAACCTTTACATACCTACAATGTTACACAATTTCAGTCATATTGAAATTTATATATATATCACTGAGGTGCACTACAAGAGACTAATTATTGAATGTGGTGTGCATAGTACTTATAGTTCCTTTACAGGGATACTCAAAAGAATTCCGTTACATTACGGTCTATGAAGAAAAATCGTTTGCAGTTTATTTTAATAATGTTTCACTATTTCAAACATATTGAAATTGATATATATCACTAACGTGGATTACAAGATGCTTACTGTAGAATATTGTGTGTATAGCTTTCATTCTTCATTTACAGGGACACACAAAAGAACTCGGTTAAAGTACTGCTTATTAATAATAATTGCTGCGAATGCTTTTTAAATTACTGAAAGCGTTTTTAAATTTAACTCATTTTTTGTCTATTACTTGGTGTGTATACATTGTATAGATTGTATACAGAGTAGCACAAAAGTTCGCGAGAACATTTCCGTTTATTGTCAGAAATTGCAGAAGGGAAATTTTAAACTGGGCTACGCGTTTCCTAACTGAACCAAAATTTAGCATTCTATTTAGTATATATACAAATCTATAGATCATATACAGAGATGCACAAAAGAGCTCGGATATTTTCCGAATATTGTTGGTAATTCCTGAAATTGGATTTTTAAATATGTTATGCGTTTTCAAAATTGCTTAGTTAGATATCATCTTACATCTTA
This sequence comes from Maratus michaelseni, assembly GCA_963931845.1. Taxonomy (NCBI): domain Eukaryota; kingdom Metazoa; phylum Arthropoda; class Arachnida; order Araneae; family Salticidae; genus Maratus; species Maratus michaelseni. The sequence goes on from OZ007588.1 coordinate 212,789,686, forward strand.
CGGTAAAGATTTGTAAAATTATTTTGGAAGTGTTGGAAAGTGTTACATAATCTATGCTTGACGGATGATTTTTCGTTCTTGTTTGTAGATGCAAACGATAACGGGAGACGGCCTCTTTAGTTCGTCGAAAAGTGAAATCTTTTTATATCTTGAAAATGAATGGTACAAATTAGCTGTAAAAGCATATAACCACGTTTTCGACAATGCTGATTCTTTTTAGGTAAAAAATACTGTAGGTTATATAATCCATAATTAAAAATACGTTTTTAAATACAAAAAGTGTCTAAATTGCGTTATTCATTGTATCTTATTAAAAGAGAAACATTTCATTCGGATGACATTTTAGGATTTATAAATTAATGTTTGTTACGAGGATTCAACATTATAGCTTACTCAAATTTCAACCTATTCAAGCTCTATGAAGATTTAAGGAAAAATGCATAAACTACAGAGGCTGTTCGCACACTTTTTAGACAAATTTGATAAATGATTTGAAAAAAATGGAATTATTTTAGAGGAAAACTTTCTTTCAACAACTCAGTGTTGAATTCAGACATTTTTCTCCGGGAGGGATTTCTGTGACTCCGGGGGGGGGGACATTACAGAGTTACGAGGGGGGAATTGCACTTTTTAACCATTAAAAACATAAAATCTCAAATCTTCCGGGGGGGACATTTCAATGCTCCGGGGGGGAATGTCCCCCCCGGCCACCCCCTGAATTCAACACTGCAACAACTTATTATTTGTAATTCATATTATTGTCTGATGCTTTCAATTTTATTCTTCTATCAAGAAGGCGCATTCAAACAAGCTGTGAATCAGAGGATACTTTTTTTTTGTTTTGTTTTCCGAAAAGAAATATTCTTATTCGGAAGTTTACAAACTGATTGTAAAGCGCATCGTATAAAAATTTCTAAATGCAAAATAAACATCAGTATTAATTGGAAAGAGCTATCCCGAAAATCAGTACTTATTCTTAGTAAAAAGACTCAAAATGAAAAAAAAAAAAAAACATTAAAAAAAGAGCCCATTTCAAGGCTGAAAACGTAGTAAGGATTTATGACTGTCGCAAATTTATCTTACAATGGGAAAATAAAAATAAAAATATTGGACAAAAATGTTACAATCAATTCATTATATTATTAAGAGAATGTGTTACATCCGATAGTTACAGAAAAAATGCTATTTTCTTTATTTCAACGACTTTTAAAGAATGAAACTGCATCAAAGCAAAGCTACCGCTCATACTTCAAAAACTACCGCTGTATTCGTTGAAAACATTAAAAACTCACACTGGTATTGCATTTATACCTTTCAACATATTCCTAAGAAGTCACCTGACGTTTCTCTTATGGTTTATTGTGCATTTGGCGTGCTGAAAAGAGCTATTTCAAAGCACAAAACCACCACGATTGATCGAATCTGGAAAGTTTTTAAAGAGGCATGGAAAGCAATAACCCTGTAAATTTTACAAAAAACCTTCTACCATCGAAAGTATTACACAGAATTAGAATCAAGAAACAAGATTATCATATAGATTATTTCAGAAAGCAATATTCATATTTTAAACGTTAAAAAAACAACGCCGAAATCGCCTAAAAAATGTGCGAACACCCTCTGTATATACTCAGTCCTGGTAATTTGCAGGGTCGTAGCGACCGTCTCTATACCCTCATTTGGGGGGCGGGGGTTGGAAAAGTCAGGGGCCCAGTACTAAGCTATTACAGACCTTTGAGCCAAATAATGAAGTTTGTTAACTTTCACAATTATTAAAAGTGTATATTTTTTAATAATATTTTAATTTATGTTTTATTGAAGTTCATTTTTTTTTTATCAAAGATGTTGGTCAAATATTGAAAAAGTAGGGATTGGGAATTAGTTTTCTTTCTGGAATTGCGATATTTTCTATACACTCATGTGCAAAATTAAGGTCACAAACATAAAATCTGTGAAAACTGATGAACTATTCACTGTGTTGCCACGAAATTTGTCACAGAGGTATATTACAATGGGAGAAAGAATATAGCAACTTAACAATATGGAAAGGATTTTAATTGTGTATTAAGATACAGAGTATATTAAAAAGTGTTAAATCATGAATCGGAGATAAAAAATTTATCTCGGGAAAAGTATGTCTGATATGGAGTGTGACCACTGTGCACTGCTATACAAGCCTCACAACGAGCTCTCATACTGTTTATGAGAGTGTCAATAAATGTTTGTAGCAACAAAACCCATTCTTCCAAAATTGCGGTTTTTAACTCCTGGAGGGTCCTAGGAGTGAGGTTACGCTGTGCAATGGCTCTTCCTAGACCATCCCAAACATGTTCAATAGGATTGAGGTCCAGAGATCTTGAGGGCCAATTCATACGGCGAATATCCTCCTCTTCAGGAAAATCATCAACAATGTGAGCACTGTGTGACCTCGCATTATCGTCCATAAAAATGAAGTCTGGGTCTACAGCACCCCGGAACAACCTCACATAGGCTTCAAGGACCTCATCCCTATAGCTATGTGCATTGACAGTACCCGCATTGCAGACGTGCAGTGGTGTACGGCAGCCCAACATTAAGCCGTCTCAGACAATGCTTCCTTTGCCACCAAATCTGTCGATTTCTTTTACGTAGGTGGGATGATAGCGAGCTCCACGTTCTCTCCAGATGAAGATTCGACTAGAATCACTTTCCGCGGTGAATCCGGACTCATCACTGAAAAGAACACGACTCTTGTTGTGCCCAAGACTGATGTCTTCGGCTCCACAACAACTGGGCTTTCCTGTTCGATGCAGTGAAAGGGACACACACACGACTGGATGCCGGACGTAAAAGTGTCCTCTCTGCTAGTCGTCTATATACTGTTTGCCTGGAAATTCTTATTCCAGACGCAGCAGCAAGGTCACCAAAAAGCTGAGGACGAGGAGTCGTTGCCAGCCTATGTCGTCGTGCGCTTAACGCCAAATAGCTATTCTGTGCAGGTGTCGTTGCTCTGTGGCGGTCTTGTCTGGCCTTCCTGGTGACATTGGGATGGTCTACGAAGAACCATTGCACAGCGTAACCCGCCTGCCATGACCCGCCAGGAGTTAAAAGCCGCGCTTTTGGAAGAAATGGCTTTGTTGCCACAAACATTTATTGACACCCTCATAAACAGTATGAGAGCTCGTTGTGAGGCTTGTATAGCAGTGCACAGTGGTCACACTCCATAATCAGACATACTGTTCCTGAGATAAATGCTTTATCTCTGATTCATGATTTAACACTTTTTAATATACCCTGTATTTTAATTCACAATTAAAATCTTTTCCATATTGTTATGTTGCTATATTCTTTCTCCTATTCTAATATACCTCTGGGCCAAATTTCGTGGCAACACAGTGAATAGTCCATCAGTTTTCACAGATTTTATGTTTGTGACCTTAATTTTGGACATGAGTGTAATGATATGGAGTGTGACCACTGTGCACTGCTATACAATCCTCACAACGAGCTCTCATACTGTTTATGAGGGTGTCAATAAATGTTTGTGGCAACAAAGCCCATTCTTTCAAAATTTTCCAATTTCTCCCTTCAACCAAAAAAGATGAGTGGTTTCTTTCTATAGCTACCATTCTTTTAAAAGCGGCTAGACAGAATAAATCTTGGAGGCTTTAAATCCTATTAGAAAATAAAATGGTATTTTAGTGTTTTAGGGGGTCCCCTAAACGTGTGAGGAAATGGTGGGATCCAAGTTTCAAAACTTTTTTCACCCAATTATTTTTATTCAAATTTTTAAACTTTGAATAAAACAAACATTTAAACATTTTTATTCAAAGTTAATTTGAATAGGGATCATTCAAAGTTAATTTGAATAAAAATATTTTTATTCAATTTTATTCAATTTTAAGACATTTTTATTCAATTATTTTTATTAAAATAATTAATAAAACATAGTTAATAAAACAAAGTTTTAAACATTTATTTTAAATAAATGCTTTTTAATCTCGGTTGGTGCCACAATAAGCGGGGCCCATGTGTAATCCACTTGCAGCCTATCCCCTTATGTTCAACTTGTTGCTCTTTTTTAATTAGTTTCTCTTTTCTCCATAAATTACTAATACAGAAATGGGTCTTGGCACAGACGGAAGCATAGAAAGGAAAATATAATTCCTAGGCTTTATAATGTAAGCCAAACTGATATTGAACGTTTCTCACTTATACTGTTATTACTTCATGTTCCTGGCGCAACCAGCTTTGAATATTTACTAACTCATAGTACTATTATATATCCAACATTTCAAGTAGCTGCCCGAGCACGTCAATTATTGACTGATGATCGGGAATGGGAAAGATGTTTGGAAGAGGCAGCCACAACGCAAATGCCAAGACATCTTCGGAAAACATTTGCGTTCATTTGTTTCTTTTTTTCACCAGCCAGTGCTCTTGCTTTATGGGAAAATTTTCTTGTGAACATGTATGAAGATTTCCGCTTAAAGTTTTTTTTCTAATGAAAAAGATGTCAATATAGCTCTTTGTGAAATACAAGATATTTCAATGATGCATGGTAAAAGTTGCAGTGTTTTTCTTTTACCAAATCCCCAAAACTTACAACAATATAGCATTTTCATGCCAGCCTTTGATCCCATTACTGAAGCTTCAGAAGCCAGTGCGAAGATAGCTACACTAAACTCACAGAAAGACAAGCATTTAACAAAGTACGTGCTGCACTAGATATTCCATTGATAATACAGCATTGCTTTTATCTTGATGGTCCTGGTGACTCAGGAAAAATTTATATATATAATACACTAATGTGTTTAGTTAGAGAGCAAACCAAATTGTTTTACCTTATGCAACCACTGGAATTTCATCAATTTTACTAAAATCTGGTCGAACAGATACATAAGTCGATTTAAATTACCTGTGCCAATCACAGAAACATCTACATCATTAATGAAAATTTCTTCACCAAAAGCACATGTTCTTCAAGTAGCAAAATTAATAATTTTTGATCAAGCTACAATGTTGCCAAGTCACGTTCTTTGCTGCATTGATAATTTATTGCGTGAAATAATGTGTAATGAATTTCGCCTTTCAGAGATAAAATAATTTTACTGGGATGAGATTTCAGACAAACGTTATCAGTTGTACCCAGAGGAAATAGGATTAAAATTGTAGAAACATGCTTGAAATCTTGCCCTTTTTGGAAACATTTTGTTCAATTGCAACTATGTGAAAATATGCGATCTGAAGGACAAAATAATGTTATGGTAAAACTCTTGTTATTCCTAATTTGGTACGAGACACAATTGAAATTCTCCTATAAATGATTTGCAAAAAATATATTATATCTAAAATTTATCAAAATCAGCTGAATATTGAAAAAGTTAAAAATTTAGCAACTAAAGTAATTCTTACAACCAAAAATTCACATGCAATGGCCGTCAAAATGAAATTTTAAATCTACTTCCAAGCGAATCAAAAGCATATTACAGTGTTGACTCTGTGGTATCAGATGACATAGAAAATAAAATGAATTATCCATCTGAGTTTCTACATGCTCAGACACCATCATAAATCCCCCCCCCCACATAAAACTACATTGTAAATAGGTGCAATAATAATGCTTATCAGGAATTTAAATCCAAAACAAAGATTATGTAATGGATCACGTCTAATTATAGAAAACCTCCACACACATTTTCTATAGATGTCAAAGTTTCGGCAAGAACTAAGAAAGGAGATATTTATTTCCAGGATCGATTTGGTACCAAGTGAGACATTAATTCCGTTCATATACTTAAACGAAGACAGTTTTCTGTGGTAATGGCGTTTGCAATCGCAATATGCAAATCACAAGGTCAAACATTTGATTCTGTAGATATTTACCTGGAAGAGTCTGTTTTTAGTCATGGTATGTTATGTTGCTTTATCGAGGTGCAAACATGAAAACAAACTAAGGAAAACTACTACATGACAGCCGAATTTTTACAAAAAATGTGGTTTACCCAGAGGTAATGTAAAAGTTAATAGTGTGTTTCTTAGAACATAAATATGAATAATATATGAATATTTTTTTTTCTTACAAGTCAATGAATGCAATTTGTACTGATATTGCATTAAATCTATATCTATTTCCTTTCATTAATTAAGAAAGATCAGTAATTTCTCCTTTATCATGTTATCTTAATTACAAAACATTAAAAATTTGTTGTTAAAACTTCAGAGGAACTTGCATTAATCAGGCCCTGAACTTAACGTTTCATATCAGTTTTCCTTATTGTCGATGAATAGTATCTGAATATTTTTTATCAATTATTTCAAATTTTAAGTGAAAACCATGATTTCTACCCACCGTCCTACGACAGGCATTTACACTAGTTCAAAAATAAAAGCAATCTGTGTTTCGGTCGTAAGTTTAGAGAAAGAGAGAGAGAGAGAGAGAGGTTGATAAAGGTTCGGATAATCGGATGTTCAGCTAACTGAATTTCGAATAATCGGCGTTCTTTTATATGCATATATATATATATTGAAATTAATTTTCGAAAGAAAATCTTTTATGTACGAGAGATGCCAATTTTTCCCAAGACTGTTTTTAAAGATTTTTTCGTGTTTTTTTTTTTCAATCTGTAACAAAATGTTGTTAGCCTTGAATGTCATTCCTTTAGCTAGTGGTTAAATGCATTAGCGGTCAATAACTGATATTCCTCCAATGGTACAGTTTCCAGATGTTCTAGAGTAGTTGCAGAAAATACCACTTTTAGAATAGAGCAGATATTGCACATCTAAGACCATCCATCACAAATCTTTTCGACAGGATTGAGGTTAAACGGGGTAATCTCACCCAGCACGGTCTGGGTCATGTGGGGAGTGGCTGGCTGTCAAGGGATGTGTAACAATGGTTCACTTTTGGTGCGTCTGATCCTCAGAGAAAGAGATCTAAACTTTTTCTTTTTCATTTAAGTATGGTCCCCTAAGATAGTTACCTCCAGTTTTTTACACAGCACATTGTATGCGCGAGGGGTGTGGTGGCTGTCAATGGAAAGAAAATGAAGTACCTATGTATTACAATACCTTACAAGCATGTAAGCATGTAAGTTGTAGCAAAGAATTTCTCAAAAATTTACAGTTTCTTTAAAAAAATAAAATGCACCTGTAGTGTTATGTGCCGTTATGTTTTTATGGAAATTTGTTATTTATTTATTTATTTTGATAAATTATATCAAATATATTTCTGTAACAAGACTTCGTAATAATGGAATACAATAATAATTATATATTTCTGTAACAAAACTTCGTAATAATGGAATATAATAATAATTATATAATATAGATAATAAAAATAATTATATAATTATGTTGTTCAAAGCAAATCGCAATCATGTACATTTTGTCTTTTTTAAACTATTGCTTTAACCAATCTAATCATAATATATCTTTTTCAATTAATTTTTTTTCCCACAAATCATTAAGAGTTTGCAAAGAAAACCCGAATGTGTAAATATAATTTGAAATATAATAGATTTAAACATAATTCTTTATTATTTAACAAGATTAAAAATAATAATAACAATAATGCATTATTATCTGTTTAAGGGAGTTGTACTTTTTATATTAAAACATCTTGTCAATTTCAGTATCTGTACGTTCAAAAATAAAATCCTATGTTTACTGACACAATAATAATAAAGTATTTTATTTTTATGAATGAAAGTGCATTTTTTCTTTAGGGAATTATGTCATTATCACCACTAGAATTAAGGTAAAGAGGAAAGAAAAACTCTATTCTAAATTATTTTAGAAAATTGGTAATGCTTTAAATATTTGTTTTATTTAAAGATGTCAGCTTTAGGAGCTATTTTTTGGGTATCAGCTTTAGGACACTTTACCTTAGTCCACTTTTCTGAGATTAGGTTAGTGCATAATTTACTTCAATCATTTTTTTAATATTTCAGTTTTATTGAATACTTAATATGATTTTTTTTAATGATATAATTTTCAGAAACGTTTTATCCAGTGCATATAAAGTTTTTTCTTTTTTCCTTTTTTTTTTTAATAGAATGTGGCAAATGTAGGAAGTTTATATGCAGAACTAAACGTTACTGGATATGATATCGTAGTGATGTAATCATACTAAATTGTTTTTGTCCCATAAATGAAAATGACCTTTTCTTTTGAGATTGATGTCAGTTATCTGAGTATCCGCGACGTCATCTTTTAAGGCGGTTGTCAAAAAAATATTTTCCTCCAACTAACAACGCGAAACTTTCTGAAACATTCATGGGCTTACTTTTAAGGCAAAAGCATGATGACACTTGCAGGCCTGAATATTAAAGCTATTTGAAATCGAATAGTGTTGACCATTTTTTTTTCAACGAATTACTTATATATTATAAGCGATTGTTTTCATGTGACCACAAATTTTTCTTTGATAGTATTTTGTGAATGATATTTTGCCTTTATCAAAAAGTGGAAAACATCATTCCATCACATAGTATCTACATAAGAGCACCTGCTAATTTCATGCGTTCCAATATTTATTTAAATATGACGTCATTTTTACTTGTGTAATATCATCCAATCTTTTATAATTGGGTTTTATTGCGTAAAACAGCGCAAAATACCGTATTTTTAGATACTGCGATATCTGGACGGTGGTTGGCGGGCGTAATTTGTAGAGAACAGTGCCCCCAGTAGAATAAGGTGGTTCTGAAATTAATTGAATAAGAACATCTGTCAATTTCATGCGTTTCCGAACAAATAGGAATTAAAAAATATGTCTGAAAGTAGCCCCCTTGGATTTGAGAACAGCCTTAAAGAAAGAAAAAAAATGCTGAGTTATTATTTAAGGTTGTTCTCAAATGACCTGCTCAACAACGCGAAATTTTCTGACACAGTTTCTGATTCATTTTTAAACGCAAATGCATACAATTGGCAGGCCTGACTATGGAAGTGATTTGAAATCGAAATTGGTCCTCCATTTTTTTATAAATAGATTACTTATCGAATTATAAGTAATTCTGATCATGTGACGACGCATTTTTCGCGTTGCCGCTGCGTGAATTCGGTTCAAAACGTCGACTTTGACAGTCCTTTGTGAAAAATCGTCTGTCTTTATCAAAAAGAAAAAAAAATGGAAAACGTGTTTCAATTACACAGTTTCTGAATAAAAACACCTGCCAAGTTCATGCATTTCCGAACAAAAAAGAATTTAAAAATGTGTCAGAAAGTAGCGTCTTTGGATTTGAGCCTTAAGAGGCTAATCTTAAAGCTTGTTCAATTAATAAAACTTTTAAATTTTGTCGTTTTGACAGTCAATTAAAAGAAATTAATACAATTTTGTTCTATTCTAAAACAAAATATTTAAAAATCTAATAGAACTTTTATTTTTCTAAAACATCATTAATTTTTAAGAACTATTCCTTCTCCGCTTATCTAGCTAATTATAATTGGCTATATGGTAAGTTTGCTCAAATCCAAACTAGCTACTTTGTGACATATTTTTTAATCAAATTTTCTTCGGAAACGCATGAAATTGGGAAGTGTTCTTATTCAGAAACTAGTTAATCGAAAGAAGTTTTCTATTTTTTGGTAAAGGAAGAAAATCTTTCAAAATTATTGTCAAAGTCTGCATTTTGAACCGAATTCTCGCCGTAACACCGCGAGCAAGGAGAAAACGTGTTGTCACGCGATGCGAGTCACGTATGACTCGATAAAAAAAAAAAAAAAAAAATAGAAAACTCATTTCGATTTTATGATACAGAATAAGTGACATATTTAATTAAACTGTATTCAATTAACACTTTCTTAATTATAAACTTCTTTAAAATGTTTTATTAACGTATGCTTAGAAGTTTGCACTGGCACTCTAAATATTTTTTTTAAATCGCATATTTTCTGATGCATTAATGGGGGGGGGGGGGGTACGTGACAAATATATGTTTTCCATTTAGAAGAATGCATGATTTATATAGATTTGCACGTATGTATATTTATGTACGCATAACTGAATCAAGAATAAGTTTTTGTTTGGTCGATTCTCTCTTTGTTTTCATTTAAAAAATATTTTATGTATGGAGAGAAAATTAACATTGTTTCCTACTTCATTTTTCTTTTTTGGTCATTCATGTCGCATTAATATTTTTGGGCTAACGTTTAAGAATTTGTAACCAGAAGGGAAAATCTTTGCTTTATTCTCACGAGATAGCTAAACATGCCAGCGGTGTGACTTGTGATTATATAAGGCATTAAGCCGCTATATCTGTTTTACCTGTCATTTCATATACTCCTGAATAATTCTCAAAATTAATTGGGTCAATTATACTGCAAATGATATTCTTTAATTTCTTAGGAGGTTTGGCTATTAAGCAGATATTGAAACATTTAAGGCTGGTGTTTTAATTTTTCAAAAAAGCTTGGATAATATTGTAGAGTATAAAGTTTGTATTTTTGCGAATCACCTTTCTTTTCTGGTTTCTTATTATTGGTGATATCCATGATTAATTTATTAATATGGTGTACTTTAAAACCATTATTATAACCTTTTATTAAAGAAGACGGATCCAAGAATTACTACAGGCATGACCAGCAGGAAATTTAATTGCAGAAAAAAGAGCATATAGCTGATATTAAACACAATAGAAAAACTACAGCCCTGGCAGGATTATATCAAGAAGAAACCATCCAAATAAATTTCAATGAAAGTAAAATAATATTTCCCTCCAGTCTATACTATCCATCCATAATAAGAGAAACCATAGAGATACTCACGCGCAAAAATACAATATGTAACAATGCGGCATCTTTTAATTTACCGAAACTGTGGCTAGAGTTACTCCATGGTCAAAGATATGAAAATAAACAATCAAGTAAAAAATAATAGATAACGTGCGTAATTAAAAAAAAAAGTACATGAAAATAATAACTTCAAAGCCCGTGCAGCTTTAGAATATTCTCATTTTGTTTTTGAAAATGACTCGGAAAGAGTCTAAACATGTAAAACAACTAATAAAAGTTATTTTAATTTATATTATGTTGTTAATTTTACACCTTTAGCATTTAAAAGTAATATAACATTCCTCAAGTTAAATTCCCAGATTCAAATCGGGATTTACATAGAATCTGGAGGCACGGCAGTGCCTCCGCCAAGTCGAGAGAGGACAGCCGTAAGCATACTTTTCTGGAAGCAACTCAGGGCACTTTTGACCCCCCCATATCTCCGCACTGGGGTATCCCAAAAATTTTAAACTTCAATTATAGAGAGTATTTGGCCCACAGGACCAAAATTTAAAATTACAACTTTCTGTCTTTTCTAGTTCAGGCGATATATGAACTCAAACATTCGATTTTTTGTCACTTCTTACTCACTCGTTCACGCGTCATCAAAAAGATTGGGTAGATCCCGTAGCCCCAGAAACTTGGCATTTGGAAAAAAGGTAGTGTTTAGGATACAAAGAAAGGAAAAATTATAAAATCCAGAAAATTCGAAAAAAAAACATTCGAAAATGCAACAAATTCCATCAAAATTGAAAAATGAAAATAATACGATCTTGTAGTCTTGGAAACTTAAGATTTGGTGTGAAGGTAGTGTTTAACATCCAGAAAAAGAAAACATCAAAAACACCAAAAAAATCGAAAGCAAAATTGAAAAAATCGAAGAAATTGAAAAAAAACGAAAATTTGAAGACAATCCGATTTTGTTGCGCTAGAAAATTCAAATTAGGAATAAAGGTAGTATTTAGGATACAGAAAAAGGAAAATTAAAAAAATCCAGAAAATTCGAAAAAAAAAATAAAAAAAATCGAAAAAAATTGAAAAAATGGAAATAATTTGATACGATAACGCTCGTATTTATAAATTAATTTGGATGAAACTAATTGTGTGTATTAAGCTCACCAATGCCTCGACCGAGTTCGTTGGCCAGCTTGGTCCGCCATCTTGAAACAAGATGGCGGCCACGGAAAATTTTAAAACTAAAATAAATATACAAAAAAGTTACATCTTTTAAAATTTCTTCTACTAAAAAATCAAGTTTATTTTTTAATTAGGTGTTAGGACTTGATACAAGGATTCCAGAGCATTTTTTGTTTTACCTCTATCTTAAAAATTGGCTGAGATAGAGCAGTTTGAAATTCTAGGGTGGCTGACATTTTGAAACAAAACAGCACATTACAAAAAACCAACGATAAATTTATGGTCAATAATGGTCAAGCAGGTGCAATCCCGAATGAATACTCCGTGTTATTATAACTGTAACTTTGACTTCGAAATTTTGATACGTTGCATTTTCCATTTGTTGATATTTTTGAACTATGATTTACGCTAAGTGAAATGTTGTTGTTGAAGAGGGATTTTCCATGTAAATCCGAAACGTCCAATTTTAATATGTTTTTAATGTTTTATGAAAGTGTATTGTAATGTCTGTAATTTTAATGATTTTAATATAAATTTATAAGTTTTAGTGAACGCGATTTCTCGCAAATTATTTTCTTTCATTGTTGTAAACATTTTCCCAATCATACGCATAAAACTATATATTCATATCCATTAGCGCCAAATTCTCGCCAAACTTGGTGACAATTGGCGAAATCTCGCCAAATTTGGCGACAAAAATAAGTCTTCATAAATGAAGCCAACTTGGCTATAGCTCAATAATTTGGCGAATTTCTTATTCAAATTCAGTGTAAACGAATCTTTTGTAAACGGTTTCTTTGCATTTTAACTTGCTGTTTTCGAGTAACATTAGCTAAAATTTTAAAACGAAGATATAGGAAAGCTACCTTTTCCTGCCGGTACAGGCCGGAGGACTTTTTTATGAGTTGTCGGATGCAATCTATGTTTTGCATTAAATAAAGTAAAACATTGAAAAACAAATCCCACAGGATGGGGATAGTTTGTTTTAGATAGATTTTAAGATAATTGTCCTATTAGCTAGTACACCTTCCGTTATTGTTTTGTGTTATTTTCCCCGGATTATGCTTTTCTTTTCTTTTGTTTACGAATTTTGTAATAGAAAGTTCCGCTATAGACTGGCTATGTTATAGACCTTTTTTTTTATAGACAGGTTCATTTTCTTTCACAGGCTTTACTCTATTTAATTTATATATGAAATATTTGTTGTTAAAAGATGTTGGTCGCACAAAAATTTTCACATCTCTCCCTCCCTCCCGACATTACTGGTTGGTTATGGCTTGATAGTCCTTTCTGAATAAAATCATGGTGATTCTAAGATTCTCTTGATTTATCTCTAAATTGAACATAAACGATCCTAAGAAAACGGATCAATGAATTACTATATTGGCATGAGGAAATTTAGTTGCAGAAAAATGGAGCATATAGCTAACATTAAGTCTAATAGGAAAACCACAGCCTTGGCAAGATTGTATTAACAAGAAACCATCCAAATACATTTTTATGAAAGTAATATAATTTTCCCCTCGAATCTATACAAACCATGTATTATAAGAAAAACCGGTACTTCTCTATTATCCCGTCGACCACTTTTCATAACAAAAAACATCGCCAAACTGTAAGATTAAACGCCAAAAATGCAGTCCTATTTACTTGATGTCAGAAGCATTACACGTGTTTGTATGTCATCAAGTGGTTTTTAATTCGACATTTGCG